>CM060938.1:450818754-452093254 GCA_030765085.1 Allium cepa | reverse complement strand
CCTTTTCTACAAATAACATGTTGCAGCCTTCGCTTGCAATTGTACTCGCTTATAATCTTAGTGAGCCGTCACCTTCAATTCATGAACCGTCGCCAACAAATATTTGAGCTGTCATTGGGAAATTTAATTAGCATCGCTATCAAAATTTACACACACACACAAACACATATACATACAAACATACATACATATGATGGGTCTCCAGGTGGTGTCCATTGCTCTTTAGTTTTAATCGCAATTTTTCCTTATCCTGTAACGACCCGGGATTTTGGACATCCCGAGTTGTGAATATTATTTATAATATTCAATGATATTGTATTTTAATATACAATATTTCCATCAATCAATTATTAATCATTATATAAAAATTTTCTAAAATCAATATAACTTGGGTTTCAAAACTATATTGAATTATTAAATTGATTTAGATAAAATTTCTTAAATATATATATTTTTTGTTTTACAGTAAAATATGTATATATTGTTTAGATTTAATATATGTATTTGTTTCAAGGATAAATATGTATATTTATTTTAAAATTGAAATATAATAGGAAATTTAAATTTATTGAAAATCCATTATTTTCATATATAAAATGATAAATTTTTATGTAATAAAATTAGATGAAAATTCTTAATGAAGTGAAAGTGTTATACTTTGATTTGGTATATACAAACAATATTGTTTATATTGAATAAAATAATTTTAAGTTTCTTGAAAATATATGTACTTTGAATAATTTTTATATATGTGTTATGATAAGTTAAAAGAAAAATTTATAATATTTAATTGAGAAAAATGTTATAAATTGATGTGTATAATATCACTTGAATAATAGTAGGAACTATTTACATATATATGTCTAGGTATATTAACAAAGAAGTTATTTTAATTTTTCTCACCTTTATTTTAAAATATGTTAGTGACAAATGCAATGTTACTTTGTCAATATAACTATAGGCTATCTAACATCATCGAAACAGTGTTTATTTCATTTTATTTATTTATGGATAGTGTTAATCATCTTGTTTATTTCTCACCTTTATTTTAAAAATGTAAAACCTTTAAATTTAATTGAAGGTCTTGAGTGATTTTATATATAATAATTATTAATTTCCAAACATTAAATTAAATTAAGTATTATTTCAAAATAGTTCTCACTTACATTTTAGTTTAAAATGTATAACACAACACTACTTTGACAAGTATTGTAAATAGGCTGTTTAAATTCTTGAATTACACTTGCCTATGTTTTATTTTTGTATGTTTTATATTAATACACATTAAAAGAAAAGGTGTAAACTATTTACTGTTAAATAAACACAGATTAACAAAACCTGAAAACAGTTTAAACAAATTTAAACAATGGGTAAATGTGTGAGTAATTGTATCAGTAAAACAACTAACATTTGGCATTTTAAAATCTGGAGATCCAACATAATTATTCAAGTTTCTTTTCAAAGTTCTCTCTGCTTAGAAAATATTACTTCAGCCTCCAAAAGTCATTTTTGTCTAACATTGATATTGCAAAATTGTATTTATATATCTATTGTCTGGACCGTTGTTTGAAAATTTATACAAGTAAAAAGTCCTTTGTTCAAATATTTTCAATCAGTAGCTAAAGAATATCTCTATTAACATTTTTAAGTATCAGTACTTAAAAATAAAAAGAAGAATAAAAACACTCTAATATTCTACAAGTAAGAAGACAAAGACATTCTCTGTTAGATTCAAGCTCAGGGATTCAAAAACAAGATTTCAACTTTTCGAATCTTCAAGTTTTAAAAGCATCTGGAACCAAGATGTTCAAGGTGAGAAAACAGTTAGTTTCAAATTGAAAAAAAATGCATGCTCTGTTGACAGTGTTTATCATATTTATCTTCACTTCTAAAACCCATATCTTTGATCTAGTTTGAATTTGAAAATTTTGTGAACTAGAAATACGCTTATTTACTAGAATAGTTTAAGTTAAAATTGGTTAATGAATTATTTGTGCAGTGTAGTTAGCTTGGGGTTCGTTTTACAGTAAAAATCATATTTTTGTGAAATTTCAATATATTTGAATCAAAGATTCAAGCATGCATCTTGGTTTCCCTATTAGAAATAGGAATTTTGGAGGTTAAATTGTGATTTTTAATAGCCTAGTTTGTAAGAAATTTGGGGATGAACTTTTTCTGTTCAAAATTTAATTTCCGGCGATTTCGTCGCCGTAGGGTGGTGCGGCCAAGACTGTAGGGTGCTGGGTGACTTGGGGAAGGTGGTGGCCGTGGTCGTTTGTACGATTTGGCTTTTGATTAGGTAGGTAAATGGATTGTAGGGTTTTGAGGTGGCGAAGGGAGGCCTGTAAACGCGATTAATCTGAGAAGAAAGGACACAGTCGAGTCCTTCGAGATTTGGCAGAAAGGATGTGTCGGAGAAGAACTTACCATCGGTGGGTAAGTTGTGTCGATCGGTGGGGGAAGTTGAGAGTAGTTCGTTGGAAACCGAACTTGGGTTTTTCGATGGTTCGAATTGAAGAGGTGTTTTTCGAGGGAGTGGATTCGAGTCGTCGTCAAGGTGACGATGGTGACCAGAAGGGGGAAAGACATCGGCCAAGGGATTCGCGATGTTGAAATGGGGATCGGAGCATTTGTGCATGTGCACTACGTGCATGTGATGCCGTTCATGGTGGGATTTTGGAAAGGAGAAAAGGAGGGTTCGATACGTGTTGTGTTTGTTCGTGTTGCCGTTGTTCAGGAGGGTGGTCTTTGAGACAATCGGAGATGGTCTCGTTGGGTTTATGATATCGGATTTTCATCAGTTTGGAGATGTTATTCTAGTTTCTGGGAATAGAGAGAAGAAGAGATTAGGAGAAGCGGGTTCATACTGTTTGTTTATATTGGGCTTCGGGCCATTGGTGTTGTGATAGAATAGGTTCAGTTGTTTTGGTCATGGGCCTCGAACCGATGGTACGTGGTTTATTTTTAACAAGCTTTGTTAATAAAGAAAATTGCTATAAAGTAAAATTAAGTCATAACAATTTGTTTCCGAAAGCATATCACAAGCATGAAATAAGTGAGTGAATCAAAGTACATGTTTTGAACAAATCCACTTTTGTATTGTAATGTTTACTTAAGTTTATTATTTTAAAGAATTAGTATATAAAAAGTTTTAAATTCATATTGTTTTCCCCACATTTTAACAAGTATGATGATATAAGTGAATCCTTTATACAACATTCTTGATCTTAAATATTATTTAAGATTTAATTAAAAACAATGGGTTTTTAATAATAACAAATTGTTTATATTAATACTTAATTATAGTTATTTAAGTAAAATTGTTATCAGTATTTGATTTAACTTAAAAGATAAAATTCTTTTACTTAAGTTTATTCGAATAATTTGAGTAAAGTAAAGATGATTTAGAAGATCATTATAATTGAGCTTTGAATTAATCAAGTGCTTAAAGATATTTAATTTATAATAATTAATGAGGGGATTAAGGGTTGATTAGTTAAGGAATAAGTAATCAATATAAATGATTATCAAATAATTAATTATAATTAATTAAGGGTTTATGTAATTAATAAAGCAATTAAAGGTTAATTGTTGTAAATGGTTAAGAATAATTAATTTGTGTAATTAATTAAAAAATTAATTACTTAATGTAATTAGAAAATAATTAATCAAGGATGATTAATTTAAAAGTGAAATATAACTGGAAAAAATAAAGAGAAATAAATTCTTATACTTTGAAGTGAATTCGAGTCCTTAAGTTATATTATATTATAATCATTTCATAAATAAAGTGTTATGGAATGAATGGTTCGTATCGACGAATGTTACGTCGTCGTATGATCCATTTTAAGGTTAATATGTGAAATTGTATAAGCTTGTTTAGATAGGACCTAATTATCAATCGGAAATGAATGCAATTTAATAATTTTAGGGCCAAACTATTGAAATGTTTCCAATTGATTAGTTGTATTTATCTAGATTGTTTAACTAGACGACATTCAGACAGTGGAAGCTGACACCATTTCGTTGTATAATTAATCTAACTGTTGTGTAGGGTGTAAGCCATTGATTTGATTGTGTCTGAATAATTGTTCTAGTAATGATAATCTCCAATTTGTTGTTCTTGCATATATCTGTTATGTTCCTATTAATTATACTGAGAATATATTATGAATCGATCTATGGAAGTTGATTGATTTGAATATCTGTGATTGTGAATTATGAAATACGAATTGATAAGTACAATTTGGACTGATAAGCCTTGTTCGATTTGGATTGATTTGTGAAATTAATTTTGTTTTAAAAATAAAATAATAAAATAATATTATTTTTAGAAATGATTTTTTAGATTGATCAATATTTGGAATATTGAAAGTAGTTATTTATTTCTACCTTTGAAAAACTTTTTAAGTTATAATTTTTAAATTGTTTCAAGTATTAACTCATTTTGTAATGACACTTTAAAGGATAATTTTTATTAATATTTAAGCATATTTTCTTCAAATTAAAATCTCTTTAATAAAAGTAGTTTAAACAATAAATTATAATAACTTTTATGAAGAATAATTTATTTATTAAACTTGAAATAATATTCGGAAATTTATAAGTATGACTTGAAAGGAAACAGTTTTATATATTTTTCAAATGAAATAAGTTTTCTTAAATGAATGGTAATTCTCTTGGATTTTAAAAGGTGAACAAGGTTTAACGGTTGCAATGGGAAATAACTTTGTTGCATTGATTGATTTCTTTGATAGTTAAAAAACCGACAATCAAATTGGACAAAACCTGACTTTGGAAATATCTAGAGGAGACTCAAGAATTATATGGTACAGTTACCGATCGAGGTGCTATACCGTAGGTATAAACTCGTTTGTTCTCTAGGACGAATTATAAGGAGACCCGTACACTAATGTTTAGGAGGTGAACTCTGATCTTGTATTTCGTCGGTGTATCTCCTAAAGAACCGGGGTTGAGTTTACTGAAAAATAGTGAACGTTGTTTTCACAGATGGCATTGGCGAATTTGCATGAATTTGTACAAAGATGCAGGAGCTGTTAGCACCAAAATTGGTCACCAACACCCTTAGAAAGATTTTGTAGAGAGATTAATGAAGAAAGTAAATTAAAACAGAGAATAGAGTGTAAATTTAAATGCAGAGAACAAGAACACCAAATTTATAGTGGTTCGGTGTAACTGCCTACATCCACTTTGAAGTTGATTTCCATTGATTTCCTTGATCGGTGATTACAGATACAATCTGTTTTTTGTTACTAGAATACAATTGCAAAGTAAAAGAAATAAGTCTGGAATGAGTCTTGAAAATGGCAGAGTCTCCCTAGTGTTCTCTAAAATCTCTCTCTTTTTTCTGTGCCCCTGCCCCTCTATTTATAGACAAAGGTGGGTTGGACTTCCCTGGTGGGTCTGGTAGCTGAATAACTCGGTCCAAATAGGACAAGTCCTGCACGCCGAACCGAGCATGCCGAACGGTCGAGTACCGATCCATTTTTTTTATGCCGAACGACACGTCTGTTGTGGGGAAGAGTAGGCCGAGCAGTGTTCGGACCGGGCGCGCTGGGGAGAATGCCGAACCATCCTTGATTGCCGAACCATTCTTGATTGCCGAACGTCTCGGGAGGCCGAATGACAATGCCGACTGTTCATGGATACCGGATGCTTCTTGATGCCGAATGGTTTGGTGCCGAACGGTCTGGGTGCCGAACGAGGAGCTTGATATTTGAACACCATCTTGACCGAACGAGGCTTCTAGCCGAACGAAGCCTTTGGCCGAACGAGGCCTTTGGCCGAACGATGCTTTTGGCCGAACGATGTCCCTGGCGAGCGCTATCTTTGGCTGACCAATGTCTTAGGCCGAACGTTCTTTAGATGCCGAGTGTAACATGATGCCGAACACTATAGTGCCGATCCACCTACAGGCCGAACGCCCTTGGTACGCCGAGTACTAAGTTTCCAGGCCAATTCCTTGGGAAACACTTGCCCCCCAAAGTGTATCACGTGACCGAACGTGATACGCTTTGTATTACATATCCTTCATGCTTCGCTTCGAACCTTGGATCATCACTCTTGGGGGTTGTATAATTCTCCTGGCCAAACGCAATGTCGAAGGCCGAACGATCCACATTACACCGAGTGACTTCGTATGTCGAACAACCCAGCCGAAGTCGAGTGCCGAACGATCCATGTTAGCCCAGGCCGAACGAACCGAGATAGCCGAACGATATCGCCTTGACCGGTAGAACCGGTCACAGTCTCTTCAACTTCTCCTTCTCCCTTATAAAACCTGACATCCTCTCCTTCCTCCTTTTTTCCTACTTTCACTTCTACAATCTTGAACTTTCGAACCACCCCCGTCATCATATTCTAAAGTCCTCCCAATCCTTTCTAAAGCTCGATCCACGAACTAGGTAAAATCCCTTTATCCGACTCCTTTTCCTGATTAAAAAGGTCTCGATTATTAGCCCAAGTCCATAGATCAGAATTGTGGTCGGAAGGGCTACGTGGTTGGAGGACCCAAACTTCGATTAGGTATCTCCAAGGCCAAACGATGTGAGGTAGGGAGAAGTGGTCAGGGATGATAATTTGTAGGGGTTGTTTGGGTGAGATACTGTGGTTCGGCACGGTTCCCTCGTGTCGAACGAGGTTTGGGAAAAAGAATGGTGGAGGAGAGGAAAAATCGAAGGCCGTGCCGAGCGTTGAAGCTCGGCGGAACCATCATTCGGCACGACACCCCATAGGCCGAATGATGGGATGGAAGGTTAGGGAGGAAACATGAGTTAGTGGGGAGGCTGAGTGTTGTTTCGGCCGAGTGGTGTTTTGGCCGAACGATACTCTGCCGAGCGCTAACTAGTACGAACTGTAGTTAGGCCGAACGATACTCTGTCGAACCGTCCCAAGGCCGAACACTCATACACCGAACAACGCATAAATGCCGGACCAAACATGCCGAACAATGTCACGGTCGAACAATACCTGTTCGAACAAAACATAAATGCCGACCGTATCTTATTGGCCGAACATAACTTAAACCGATCAAACAATTGCCTTGCCCAATTTCATAACTGAACAAGGATAGGAACTCCAGCATACTTGTATATCCAACTAATTTGGACTAATAACCTTCCCAGCAGATATAAACCTGAACTTAATTCGATGTAACCGGATAACTTCCTCTAACGTTTCCTGAACCTGAAACTATAATCGCCATAAGGAAGGATTTTGGAGACGGTCAGCGATGACGGTCTTCGAAGGAGATGACTTTAAGCTTAGTTTTATATCTGTAACCTTGCGACTTCCAAATTTTCAATGCTTATACACGATTGATTGCACTAGTTCACACACCACGTGGGGGGATTATTCATGTTGTTAATTCTGACGTCGATCATTTTTCAAGTATAGTTCACACAGGTGTTTTGTCAGATCCGCTATTTATTGAAGATGTCTAAAAGATCTAGCTCCGCCACTATCTCAGACAGGCCCGGGCCGTCTTCCAAACAAGGGGGCGTAGACACTTCTAATCCGTCGTCCTCCCCCGCTTATGATTTTGCTCCTGATACCCTAGAGTCAACGATTCTCTTGGATAGTCCGATCGATTCACAGGCTCCGAAGATTAACGAAGCCGTGCTCCGGCGAATATGTTCGATTCACGGAATCCCTTTCGGCGGCGTGTTGGTTCCGTCGGGCCGTGATCGTCCACACCTGTCCCCATTCGGATACACTACCTTCAATAAGTTTATGTGTTGGGTGGGAAGCGTGCCTCCGTTCAATTTGTTTCTTCGGGATGTGTTGCAATACATAGACGTCGCCCCGTCGCAGCTGCATCGAAATGGTCATGCGTTCATTTATGGGACCTACCTCCTTTTTATGGTTGTCTTCTCCAGGCCTTCAACTCCCGGCGACATCAGATATATTTACATGATCAAGAAGCGGAGAGATAGCCCCTCCTTCGTGTACCTCGAGCCGCACCACAAGTGCCAAATTCTAACCGGAGCATGGAGCAAGTTTTCCTGTACAAACAGGAATGGTTCTACGTGCGCTGCCTCCCAGTTTCACGAGGAGATGGGTTGAAGGAAGTAAGTCTTCTTTTTAGAGCGATGCTCATATTTCGGTTGAGGCGATGCTTTTTCTAACTCTTGTTTCATTTTTTCAGATATCAACCCACGTCCTGAGGGCCATGGCTATTCAGAGGCTGTTGAGGCTATTAGGGCTCTTCCTGCCGAGGAACGAGACATCCGAACCCTCATTTCAAATGAGCCACTGTCAAGGTTCGGGCTGTTAGCAAAAGGCCTTGGGTGGGCCTTCCTGAGGGCGTCTCCATCCCCAAGCCCGCATCCGGTAAAGGGAAAAAGTTGGCTGAATCGTCGTCACGCCACACCCCCGGTGCATATGAGGAGGGGGAAATCAGAGAGGGTAAAGCACCCGAAACACAAGGTGAGAATGTGGGTCCTACTCAGGATCCGCCGGTCGAAGTGCACGATATTGAAACGTCATCTTCCCCTTCGAAGGGGAAAAAGACGTTGACATATAAGATTAGAAAGGAGAAGGTTGGAGGAACTTCCAAAGTTACGCTCATCCCGGCAGAGAAGGAGGCTTCTTTACAGCATGCTGAAAGTTCACTAAAGGGCCTCTCGAACCTCTCCATTCCTGAAGATCTGCTCAACTATGATTTTGGCAATCCGGAGGCATTCAAGTTCCATTCGCCCCTCAGAGGCGATGTGGGCGTTTCGATCCAAAGTCAGGGAGAGAAAACTCCTGTTAGCAAGGCTACTGGTCCGTCGAGGGGAAACACTAGGACACACACGAACATTTGCACTTCAGTTCGCACTTAAATTTTTGTTGTCACATCTCTCCTTGCTAACTCGTTGTTATTTGAATTTCGTGCAGGTGACATGGGATGCTCGCATGGAATCGATCGTCTCCGTGGTTCTTCTATTTTTCATCCGTTCGGACGGGACTTGGGTCCCGAGAGACGTCGAGGTAGAGATGGTGATGGTGGTGGGGACCGTCATTCTCGGGACTCATAATCTCGGAAGAAAACCGTATTACCAGCCTAAGTATCAACGACACCCCCTTCTCATTCGGGGCAAAGCAAGGATCAGCCTGGTTACAAGGGGTCGCAGTCTGATATCCCCCAAGATCAACGCTCTGATTCTTCTTCCACTCGACAGTCCCGAGATTCTCATAGAAGGGGCGAACTTGCAAAGTCGTCTCCTCCTTCTCCTGCATCAGATCCCACAGTATCAGAGAGACGGAGTGAGCTCAAGGCCATATTTCCCAAGATTTGCTTCGATAGGTTGAAGTTCCTTCCGGCGATTCATCCTATACCCAGGGATGTTAAGCAGAATGCCATTGCCTGTACCAACGACGTCTATGTTCAACATGACGCGTTCCTAGCTGAGAAACTTTCCGAAGTCTCTGTGGAGTGCCAGTATGAAATAGACCGTTTGAAACTTGAGGCTACCCATGATAAAAACATCATTATGGCCCAGGACGAAGAAATGGCCACTTATAAATCTGAACTCGAGGCCGCTCATCGGAGTGCCAAGGATACTGCTGAGGCCGTCACTCGCTTGGAATCAACTCATAAGAAAGAGCTTGACGAGGCGGTTCAACGATGTGGGGCTTTGGCCTTGGAAAAGGACTCCGTTCAAAAGGAGAGGGATGCGCTCAGCACTCGGGTCAAGGAACTTGAAGAGATTCTCCGCATAGAGAGAGAGGAGAAAGCGGCTGCCCAAGAAGAGTCACAGCGATACTGTGACGAGGTTGTCGCCACCCGACTTTTAAAAAACAACTTGAGGGCGAGCTTTCCAGGGTTGAGATGTTAAAGAGTGAGGCCCGTGAAGAGGGCAAGAAGACAGCGTTGACGGACATCGATTCCCGTCTTGAGGCAACCAGGGAGGAAGGTAGAGAAGAGATCAAAACCGCGTTCGACCCTCTCATTGCCGAATTCAATGCCCGCGTGCTCATGCACCGTGACTTAACTTTTTTGGGCGACGGCTATCTTGAATCGTTGCTCGAGGCGTGGGAAACCTTGATTCAGAGCAGGAAGGACGAGCGCGGTGTCGAGGAGGTTGGCGAGGAGGATTTGATGAAAGAATTTCTGAAGGGACATGAGTCTTCGGACCTATCAGCGGCCAAGGCCCTTTATTGCAAAGGCTCCCCCTCTAGAAAAGGGAAAGAAGTTGTCGCTGGTCCATCCGAGGCCGAGTCTTCTGTTCACGTGCCTTCCCAGCCGGTCGGTCGGCCGATACTCGATCCCTTCAAACATCACATTGGCTATGATCCAGAAGCCCCCGGCCTAGGCGTTCATGTGTTGTCTCCCATCCCGGAGGGCGAAACTCCTTTAACGGCAGAGAGTTTTCCAAGGCCTGGTAGATAACCTTCCACTTTGAGAATTTGAAAGTCGTCATTCTTTGTGAAGTACTATTGCAATCTAATGCTCATCTTTTTTGATTTTGTGCAGGTCGTTCCGACCCCGATCCCACTTCGAGGAGTGATGTCGCCAAGAAGGTGGAAAAGTCCGGTGGGGGTGCTCATGCTGGTGAGGTTCCTGGGCCAAATGCTCAAGTGATCGGGGCGCTTGACGAAGGCAAGTCCGATTCCTCCTCTAGGAGTTATGAAGTAGAAGTCACAGTCGCCTCTGAGCATACATATGAATTGAGCATGAAGGAGCGGCTCGAAAAAGAGAAAAGAGATACCGCCAAGGTCAAGGTTGGGCCGCGTGAGGTGGACCTGGATGATCCCTTGAACAAACTATTGAAGGTCATCCTTCCTGGCAGGTCCAATCCCTCGGACGTTCCCCCTACTTCTTCAGTTGTTACTCCTCTATCAAGGAAAGGTTCTAAGGGTAAATGATCTGGGGAAGAGTCGTTCGGGAAGAAGTTGTAGAAGCACAAGAAATGACTACTGTCCTCGTTCAACGAGAGTCAATTTAAGTCGTGTAATGATTTTTTTGTAATTTTTGTAGATAGACTGTTGACTCCGAATTTTGGAGTACTTGTAGTAGAAGACTTTTCCTGAATAGAGTTTAATTTCATTTTCTGTCTTTTCAAAAGATTCTTATTATTCAGTTTTCCTTGTGATCGCGATTCGAATCCATGCTGTTGTGTGTACCATAGACTTCTTGGTTTGTCTTCACACGGCCCGCTGATTTCTCTGAGAGTTATTTGTTTTCCTCCCATGCTTCAAGCACTTAGAATCATTTTTTAATTTTCGCAGCGGGAACTTGGAATATTCCAGTCCGCATTCTAGGGACTTGGAGAATTTTTACCATTTATACTCGAGTCCACGCTCCGGGGACTTCGAGTACTCCAGTCCGCAATTCAGGGACTTGGAGATTTTGAGTCATTTATACACGAGTCCGCGCTCCGGGGACTTAGAGTATTCCAGTTCGCATTTCGGGGACTTGGAGATTTTTATTCGTTTATACTCGAGTCCGCTCTGCAGGGACTTAGAGTACTCCAGTCCGCACTTCGGGGACTCGGAGAATTTTACTCGTTTATACTCGAGCCCGCGCTCCGGGGACTTAGAGTACACCAGTCCGCACTCCGGGGACTCGGAGAATTTTACTCGTTTATACTCGAGCCCGCGCTCTGGGGACTTAGATTACTCCAGTCTGCACTACGGGGACTTGGAGATTTTTATTCGTTTATACTCGAGTCCACGCTCCGGGGACTTAGAGTACTCCAGTCCGCACTCTGGGGACTTGGAGATTTTTGTTCATTTATACTCGAGTCCACGCTCCGGGGACTTAGAGTACTCCACTCCGCACTCCGGGGACTTGGAGATTTTTATTCGTTTATACTCGAGCCCGCGCTCCGGGGACTTAGAGTACTCCAGTCCGCACTCCAGGGACTTGGAGATTTTTATTCGCTTATACTCGAGCCCGCGCTCTTGGGACTTAGAATACTCCAGTCCGCACTCCGGGGACTTGGAGATTATTAATCGCTTATACTCGAGCCCACGCTCCGGGGACTTAGAGTACTCCAGTCCGCACTCCGGGGACTTGGAGATTTTTATTCGCTTACACTCGAGCCCACGCTCCGGGGACTTAGAGTACTCCAGTCCGCACTCCGGGGACTTGGAGGTTTTTATTCGTTTATACTCGAGTCCACGCTTCGGTGACTTAGAGTACTCCAGTCCACACTCCGGGGACTTGGAGATTTTTATTCGTTTATACTCGAGCCCACGCTCCAGGGAATTAGAGTACTCTAGTGTACTCCAGTCCACACTCCGGGTCTTGGAGATTTTTATTCGCTTATACTCGAGTCCACGCTCCAGGGACTTAGAGTACTCCAGTCCGCACTCCGGGTACTTGGAGATTTTTATTCGTTTATATTCGAGTCCATGCTCCGGGGACTTAGAATACTCCAGTCCGCACTCCGGGGACTTGGAGATTTTTATTCGCTTATACTCGAGTCCACGCTCCGGGGACTTAGAGTACTCCAGTCCGCACTCCGGGGACTTGGAGATTTTTATTCGTTTATACTCGAGTCCACGCTCGGGGACTTAGAGTACTCCAGTCCGCACTCCGGGGACTTGGAGAATTTTACTCGTTTATACTCGAGCCCGCACTCCGGGGACTTAGAGTACTCCAGTCCGCACTCCGGGGACTTAGAGATTTTTATTCGTTTATACTCGAGTCCACGCCCCGGGAACTTAGAGTACTTCAGTCCGCACTACGGGGACTTGGAGATTTTTACTGTTTATACTTGAGTCCATGCTCCGGGGACTTCGAGTACTCCAGTCCGCATTTCGGGGACTTCGAGATTTTGTATCGTTTATAGCGTTCGTACGCCAGCCAGAATAATATAATTTTAATCGCTTGTTGTAGGACTATCTTACGCAGAAACATTAATCATTCATAAAAAAGATGGATTCAAGCCTTTATTAATGAGAGCAAGCTAAATTGTCTTATTACATGCCAAGAACTAGAAATGAAAACGTACTGGAAATAAATGCAACTACGGCATGAAGGAAATAGACTAAGTGTAATAACGTCGCAAGTGCTCGATGTTCCATGCTCGGGGGAGTGTCGCTCCATCGACGGTCGCTAGCTTGAAAGTTCCTTCTCCAAGCCTCCGTTCGATGACGTACGGACCTTCCCATGCGGGGTTCGTATGAGATGGGGCTGGAAAAACTCGTTTCAAAACGAGGTCTCTCACGTCAAAGATTCTCGGTTGGGCATTTTAGTTATAATATCTAGCGACCCGATGTCTGTATGAGGCCGCTCTCAAATCGGCTTCTTCGCGTTTTTCATCAATAAAGTCCAATGATTCCAATAAGAGATCCCGGTTCAATGCAGGGTCGTAGTGAGTTACCCGATGAGATGGAACTTCAAGTTCCACAGGTGTGATAGCTTCCGCGCCATATGCCAATGCGAATGGAGTGTGGCCAGTCGCGGTCTTGTGGGTAGTTCTATAGGCCCAAAGCGTCATCGGGAGCTCATCTACCCACTTGCCTCTAGACTTTTCCAAACGCTTTTTCAATATGGACTTGATTATTTTGTTTACGGCTTCTATCTGTCCATTCGCCTTCGGGTGAGCGACTGCTGCAAAACTTTTCTCGATGCCATACTTCTGACAAAATTCTTTGAACTTCTTGCTTTCGAATTGAGTTCCATTGTCTGTTATGATGGTTCGTGGAAGGCCAACACGGCATATGACATTTCGTACAACGAAATTAATGACTTTCTTGGTTGTGATCGTGGTCAAAGGTTCCGCCTCTGTCCACTTGGTGAAGTAATCGACCGCTACTATTGCGTATTTCGCGCCTCCTTTGGCTATGGGTAAAGCGCCGATTAGGTCAATCCCCCACATTGCAAATGGCCAGGGACTAACCATTTGTGTGAGTTCCGTAGGTGGTGCTCTTGGAATTTTTGCGTATATCTGGCATTTGTCACACTTTCTCACATAGTCTGCAGCGTCTCGATTCACGGTTGGCCAATAGTCTCCCTAGCGGAGGATCTTCTTTGCTAATGTCTGCCCTCCAGTATGGTTGCCGCACTCTCCTTCATGGACTTCCTTTAATATCCATTTTATCTCATCATGGGCTACGCACCGGAGTAAGGGGGTCGAGAATCCCCTCCGGTACATTATCCCATCCTGTATTACATAACGTGAAGCTTTACGGAGGACTTGGCGTCTTTCGCTTCTCTTTTCAGGCAAATCCCCTAGTAGCAGGCACTGCTTGATTGGGGTCAACCACGATTCCTTCTCAAGTTTGGTTTCTAACACGAAATCTATCTCCATCACGTCTATACTCGGAGCATGGAGGGTCTCAACAGGGAACAATCCCATTTGTTGTGCATCACCAGTGCTCGCAAATTTTGCCAATGAATCGGCTTCTCTGTTTCGTTCGCGTGGGACGTGTGTGATGTCGTAGTATTCCAGACGTGCTAGCAGCTCTTGAACCCGAGCAAGGTAAGAAGCGAGTCTTTGTCCCTTCGCTTGATAGTCTCCCCGCACTTGATATACTACCAGCTGCGAGTCACAGAAGATTTCGAGTGACTTCATTCCCAGTTCGATAACAAGTCTCAAGCCAGCAATCAATGCTTAATATTCGGCTTCATTATTTGTGCTGCAAACTCGAACTTCAAAGCGTAGCAGATTGATCGGTCTTCAGGAGTTACGAGGATTATACCTTCCCCCGAGCAACGGTCGTTAGATGCCCCATCGGTGTACATCTTCCATCGAACAGGGGGTATGGTTTTGTGATTACTCGGTTCATCTAGCATAGTGAATTCAACAATGAAGTCGGCTAGTGCTTGCCCTTGTATGGCCCTTCGCGGCAAATAGGTAATATCGAACTGAATTAACTCAATATTCCATTTCAGCATCCTTCCGGAAGTTTCCGGTCGTTGGAGTACCTGTCGCAAGGGTTGGTCAGTGTAGACACCGATTGAGTATGCCTGAAAGTGGGGGCGCAGCTTGCGTGATGCGATCACCAAGAAATAGGCTAGTTTTTCAATCTTCGGATAACTTCTTTCCGCCCCTGTCAAGCGCTTACTGACATGGTAAACCGGCTTCTGAATCCGATCTTCCTCGCAGACCAAGGCTGTACTGATAGCGTGCTGGGATACCGCCAAGTGCACATACAATGTTTCGTGGTCTATCGGCTTGGACAGTACGGGAGGACTTTCCAAGTGCCTTACCAGAGCCCGGAATGCTTCCTCGCAATCGGATGTCCATTCGAAGTTTCTCTTTCCTTTCTTTATAATGTCAAAGAAGGGGATACACTTGTATGTAGCCCTGGATATGAATCGACTTAGCACAGCCACTTTACCATTCAGGCTTTGCACCTGCTTTATGGTTCTGGGTACTTGTATATCTTGGATAGCCTGGATCTTCTCTGGGTTAGCCTCGATTCCCCAGGCATTCACAATGAATCCCAGAAACTTTCCTGATGCTACGCCGAATGAACACTTCAACGGATTGATCTTCATTCCATAATGCCTGAGTATGTCAAACATCTCCATTAGGTCTCGGACGTGGTCGTTCGACTGCCTGAGTATTCAAGCTCTCGGTGAAAGCACCAAAATGTTAGTACCAAATTGGTCACCAACACCCTTAGAAAGTTTTTGTAGAGAGATTAATGAATAAAGTAAATTAAAACAGAGAATAGAGTGTAAATTTAAATGCAGAGAACAAGAACACCAAATTTATAGTTGTTCGGCGTAACTGCCTACATCCACTTTGAAGTTGATTTCCATTAATTTCCTTGATGGGTGATTACAGATACAATCCATTTTTTGTTACTAGAATACAATTGCAAAGTAAAAGAAATAAGTCTGGAATGAGTCTGGAAAATGGCAGAATCTCCCCAGTGTTCTCTAAAATCTCTCTCTTTTTTTTGTGCCCCTGTCCCTCTATTTATAGACAAAGGTGGATTGGACATCCCTGGTGGGCTTGGTAGCTGAATAACTCGGTCCAAATAGGGCAAGTCCTGTACGCCGAACCGAGCATGCCGAACGGTCGAGTACCGATTCATTTTCTTTATCCCGAACGACACGTCTGTTGTGGGGAAGAGTAGGCCGAGCAGTGTTTGGACCGGGCGTGCTGGGGAGAATGCCAAACCATCCTTGATTGTCGAACTATTCTTGATTGCCGAACATCTCGGGAGGCCGAATGATAATGCCGAGCCTTCATGGATACCGGACGCTCCTTGATGACGAACGGTTTGGTGCCGAACGGTCTGGGTGCCGAACGATGAGCTTGATGTTTGAACATTATCTTGACCGAACGAGGCTTCTGGCCGAACGAAGCCTTTAGCCGAATGAGGCCTTTGGCCGAACGATGATTTTGGCCTAACGAAGTCTCTGGCCGAGCGCTATTTTTGGTCGAGCAATGTCTTAGGCCGAACATTCTTTAGATGCCGAGCGTAACCTGATGCCGAACGCTATGGTGCCGATCCACCTACAGGCTGAACGCCCTTAGTACGCGGAGTACAAAGTTGCCCGGCCAATTCCTTGGGAAACAGGTGCCAAAGATTTGCAAGCATTCCAAGACTTCCTTCTCATGAGCTGACCACAATGGTAAGTTCATGGTTATTTGACGTATAGGAAATCGATCTAATAGGACTTTTGACATGTCCAAAGGAGGAGCGAAGTACGTTGTCGTAGCAATGGATTATTTAAGTAAGTGGGTAGAGGCTGAGCCCTTGGCAATAATTACAGCAATGATAGTGGTTACTTTTGTGGTTAGAAATATCATCACCATATTTGGAATTTCATATAAGATAGTGTAAGCCAATAAGATGCAATTCGAGAGTAAGGAGTTTGCAGACCTATATGAAAGGAATAGAATCATAAAATGTTATTCCTTTATAGCTCATTCTCCGGAAAATGGGCAAGTTGAAGCAGCCAACAAAACCATAAAGAAACTATTAAAGAAATGGCTGGAAAATTTTAATAGCAAATTGGTAGAAGAGCTGCCTCTGGCTTTGTGGGCATATAGGACATCAACAAGATCCCTAACGGACTCACCCCATTTTTTCTCACATACGGATATGAGGCCATGCTACCAGTCGAAATAGACATACCTTCACATTGATGACTATCGTATTTAGTGGAAAGAAATAAGCGTTTGAAGGAAACTACTTTGGACCATATTCAACAAAGGAGGGATGAAGCTGCAGTTAGGTCCACTGTTTAGAGGCAGTGAATGACAAAAACATATAAATAACGTATTAAAGAAAGAAAATTCTTTAAGGGAGACCTAGTATTAAGGAAAGTGATGGCTAACACTAAGGATCCTACAAAGGGGGTGCTAGGCCTAAATTAGGAAGGACCGTTGGTTATTGTAGAAGCTATGTCAAACAGAGCATATCATCTCTCTAGACCCAATGGAAATTTGGTTTCAAGAATCTGGAACTTTGATAACTTAAACCATACTATGTTTGAGATACTTTTTCCTTTTGTCTAACCTTTTTAATGTGAAAAAATTCGTTAGTGCTCAGCTTGAATAATAAAAGATTAATTAGATGTAGGGTTAATAGATGGCTCGAACTAGTATAATAGTCCATTTGTAAATTTTCCTTTTTATGTACTTGCAGATTATATGAGCTTCTGCCCCAATGCTCGGCTTTTTAACCACACACTATAGTAGAAGGAGGAATATTATACAGCCTAACCGACTATTGAAAGAAATGCATATGATCAAAAAAGGTTATAAATGTACGATTTGACTTCACAATCAAAATACAACTAGTCTGCGTCGATTATGGAGCAGACCATGCCAAGCACATGACATGCAATAATGGATAGAGAAAAAGGAACAAGCATAGAAGGAAAGTACACGGCAGAGCAGTCCATCACAAAGGAATAATGACAACGACAACAACAACAACATAGAGTTCGCAAGGTAAACGAAGAAGTTATGAATCGTATTGTAATAGCTTTTGACTAGGTGAATGTAATTTCTTTAGCATTAGGCCCTAGCATTGATATATCCTATACACTTGACATGTTATATATGTGTATATTGACTAGGTGAATGTAATTTTTTAGTATTAAGCCCGAGCATTGATATCCTATATACTTGACTTGTTATATATGTGTATGGTTCACAAAAGAGTTAATGTCAGTCAAGATATGTGTATGGTGCATAAAAGAGTAGACCTAAATCAGGATAGACTAAGAATCTGAATCCGATTCAGAGGGATCCCTAATGATAAATCTTCTATCGCGGAGACACTTCTGAGTGCCAGCCTGTCTATGAGAGGTCATCACAAGGGAGCAGGACAGAACCTCTTGTTGTTTTCTGCACCCAACATTTCCAATTAAAAATGAATAATATTAATGCTAAAACGGTTATAGAGAAAGGCTTATAATATCGCGGAGACACTTATATTTAATTATTATTTATATGAAAAAGAAAGAAAGAAATCCAATTAAAAATGAATAATATTAGGCTTAACAGTTATAGAGAAAGGCTTAAGCATAAAAGCAAGAAATTTACAGTAAATTATGCTAAAACGGGAGAAATAAATTTAAAAGGGAAAAAAATTTAATAACTTGATTTGGAAGTTAGTGATAGATTATTTGGTTGGTTTAAAAAAAAAGAATACATTTCCATAGTTTAATATTGTAAGAATAACGATAAACATAATTGCACAAATAAAAGAAAGAAAATGGAATTAGTGTAAAATAGAGACATTTCTGTATTTTGCATTATCCAATAATTAAAGAGACAATAAAAGAATTTTTTTACAATTACGAATTATTGTTTATTAAAATATGGAAATGGTTTTTTAGCACAGTTTTATAACCAACCAAATAGAATAGAACTACTTCATAGAATAAAAGAGAATAAAGTGTAGAGTTAAAGAAATTAAAGAAGAACTCAAGTTAATTATTTGACAAGACTAAAAACGATAAACAAAAATGTGCCTAGATCTTCACTTACTGCGTAGATAGTAGAATAAAAGCAAAGCAGTTATTATGATAAGTAAATTTATGACAGTCAGACGTATTCCCAAGCTAAGATTGCCATACAATATAAGAGAACTAAAGAGAATTCAATATCATAATAAAAGAAGACATACTAGAATAGAAAAGAGACACTTGCAATTATATTTATAACATGTAGATTGTAAAGAATGTAGACAAAACAATTGCAAGTATAATTATAACTTAGGTTATAATTAGATATAATAGAAAGGCTTATTTTAAAACTTACACTAATTTAATAAGAAAACATAGAAGAAAAGCCCAAACCAATAGCATTCCCTTTCAGTCAGGAATCGATGGCCTCAAATTAGTTAGGTGCAGCTGGGACACGCTTATGCTGATTAGTTAAATAAGTAGCCAACAGAATTAGAAAAGTAAACTAAACGCATAATAAAAGATTAGACGTAGGTTCTAATAAAATGGTAAGATGGTTTTGGAGCAGCCTAAAGGAAGAAGAGCCTAACGAAGTAGTTCATCATAGATTTTTCACACAGAAATAGCACGTCCAACTTAGTTAATTTGGGCTAGAAGGAGGTATGAGACTTCAACGAAACGTGAGGGTACTCTAGGATGGCCCTTTGGGGTAGGCCTAATGAAGCTGCACCCCCGGAGGTAGGTCTTTAGGTGTTCCATCAGGAGAGTATGCCTTGACTGCTTCTGCATTGCAGGCCGAACGAAGCGAACCTTTGTAGGCAGTCAAAAGGTTGATGAATGGAGTATGATATTAGTATGACACCGTACTCTGACTTGCGAGTAGGTTTTAGTAGGAAGGACCCAAAAGGATAGTCGCATGCGGAGATCGAGCCATCATTAACCAAGAGCGAGTTTGGGAAAGAATAGAGTTAAACCAATAGGCCAATGATTCTTTCACTATCGAGACATTAGATGAGGGGCGCAGCCAATTGAATGTTTAGATTGTTTGCATTAGGGCACAACCATTTAGCTCTTTGGAGGTCTTTCGATTAGTTGAGGGGTGGCTGCGTGGGGCCGTAGCCACGATGAGAAAAGAGACAAACCAAGTAGAATATTTTTATTGTAGGCCTAACGAAGCTGTCCTTTATCGATATACAAAATCCCCGACTCAGTTCCATACAAGATAGACCTTATTGGTGGGATTCAAGGAGTAGGCAGAGCAATTACATATTGCCCTCAAGGTACACACCGGATGGTACATTGTGGATGTCCGGGCATTAGTATAGGCTAGTGAGGTAGACGACAGAACATCTGTATTATAGGCCTCATGAAGTTATCCTTTACGGATGTAGTCATAAAACGCTCTAGGAGCAAGACGATGGAGTCCTTTTCGAGGAGGATATGGAAGGTACTATGGGTAGTACCTAGGAGCAATGCAGTCATTAGGCATGTAGCTACATATATATTTGTTATTAGGTTTTAATCTACTAGGGAGTAGATGGGTACAAGTCACGTAAAGAGGCGAGAGTATTATAAACCCAATAAACCTAACATAACAGAAAATGGAAATAAAATGGTATATGTAGAAGTAAGCTTAGAAGTGTATAATTTGTCCATCCACTAGAACTTTAGTTCTGACCACCCTCCTCATACATCACACGGGTTAGGTAGATGGCAGAGAATTTACAGCATTGAGACACTTTTTTAGAAATTGTTATTATCTTAATGAGTATTTACTTACTTTTATATTTTAGTTAGTTCCTCTATGAGATATTTACATGATCTTTGATATATTAGTCTTTTCATATTTGCAAGATACCGAATACTTAACTCGAGCTTCAGTAGGTTGGGGTTTTAGCATTTTTGTAAAAAATCTAAATCCACTGGAATTCAGGTTGTTATATTTGGTATCAAAGCATAGGTTTAGGGTTCCCAGGTAGATACTGAGTGAATGTACATGTATTTTTGAATAAAATATAAAAATATTATGTATTAAAATCCAAATAGTACCCAGTTATAGATTTTAACATATGGAAAGTTTTTAGACGTACATTTGTGCATAATTTGCTAGTTGGGTTTGGGATGACCCAAGAGTTTTGAGGCCTAAGTTATTACCAATTTATAGTGTACGAGAAGCTATATTTTGAGAGGAGATTAGTATCCATATGTCATAAGAAGTGGGATAGTTCCCTAGGGATAATAGGGAGAGTATTTTTATTTAGGAAGGAATAAGATATTTTAGTAAGGGAATGAGATTTCTAAAGTTTAAAAAGGATATTCCTAGGGTTGTAAGAAGAAAATCCACTTTATGTCTAGCCTAATAAAATGAAAATTTTGGAATTGAAAAGTTGAAAAATATAATTGTTAATATGTTTGAGAAAGTAAATATTGGGTCTTTGAAAAAAAAGTGGTATGAAATTTAAATTGGTTTTTATATGATGTAAATTTTGTTAAAAGTGAAATTCTTTTTGAAGAATTATAGAGCATGTATAGCTCGCTAGTTTCTTTATAGGTAAACAAAGATTTAAGTATGAAAACCTTGAGTGTGTTAAGTATCAAAATCGTAGGTCACAACATTTATTGTTGTAATGTAGTTTTTGTGAAAAATAAAGGAAGCATAGACTATGACACTATTGTTAAAGTAGGTGACTCCGAAAGGAAATATTTTTACATAGCATATGGGATATAGTAATACTTATTATAATTGAATCCATGTACAAGTATTTTTGGGTTGCAACAACGGTGTTTTACGCATCTATTTTGATCCAAATAAAAATGTGTTTTGAAGATAATTTATAAGTATTGAAATAAAGTGGTATGTAAGTAAATTTATTATTTAAATAAGTGTATGGAAATGTTTTCTAGTTATGAAAATATTAAAACAGTTTTGAAAATGAGTTTTTTTGAAAAAAAATGTAAGTTGAATATTAGGAAATTAATTAATTTCGTAGGAAATGTCTATTGTAATTGAATATAGATTAAAAATACTTTAATCTATTGGAATGAAATGGATAATGATATAATTTTCTATGAAACCAAATCACAAATAAAGATGTTTTGTGCAGATTATAAGGAATACGTGAAAGAGACATGCAAGGGGAAAGCACCATATTTTGTATAGCCTATTTCGATAAAATATAAAATAAGCTCCTTGTAATTTCACATAAACATGAAACTCTCTTTTAAAGGATTCACAGAAGGTTTTAGCGTTAATGGTTTCTCATAAGGGAAAATAGTTCCAATACATTAAGGTATAAAACCATTATGTGTAATAAGAAGTGTAATAATTAGAGACAGTGTTAGTAGGATGGGTATTATAGAGAGCTTTAATAGGAAAGTTAAGCAATGGAAATTTCATATTTTTCCATTGATTATGCGCATCGGTTGCTTGCCTTTGTACTAAGTTAGAAACTCTTCCAAGGTTAGGTAATTGGAAGAGTACGAAAGTTAAGGGATTTTTGATAAAATATTTGTTCTTATCTACTCCAGTTTTTGTAAATTTGAAAATCTATTAAAAGAAGATGTTTTGAAAACTTGTGAGGACGTTTTGGAAGTCAAGAAAAAAATGTGTTTTAAGGACAAGCAAGGCATGTTATAGAGAAAAATGGTTTGGTGAAAAAGTAAATAAGTTTTTGAAAGAGAAAAACTTAGTAAGAAGTTAAATTAAAAAACATCCAATTTTTTTATGGAAAGCTGTAAATGTCTTTAAAAGGAAAATATGATACTTTTGAACATAGAATCTGTAAGTTTTCCACTCTACGTTTGGGGAATAATTTAATTTCAAAGAGTTGTAAAGATGCAAGTGTAAAAAAAAAAATGTTAAGTAACCAAGTACCTTGAATTTAAAATAAAATTCTAAGTAACACTTTAAACGCATGAATTTTGGGATTTGATGTTTCAAAAATTTGGAAGCTTTAATTTTTGAAATGAAATAATAAATACCAAACCAAAAATTTAAATACAGAGTAGATAGGAATCATTTCCTAAGTGTGACGGGAAAAGTGTAAGCCTATGTAGGAGATGGCAGTGGTTACATTTAGTAGTAATAATAAAAATTTCCGTAAAATGTGTAGGACACTAGTGAGAACCTAAGAATGCTGCTTCATGTGTGTAGACTCTAGAAGAATAGTGAGGTGATATTAGTAAGATGGTAAGACATACGTGGTTGGGATAGGTAGACCTTAGTTAGGGAAAAATGAAACGTAAAGATAAAGAGAAAATTTCTTCAAGCTTAGTTGCCTTTTTAGATAGAGACAACATAGATTGAAATCCTTATTCGTTGAAGTAAATGAGACTTGGTTATTCCATATTGAGTATGAATGGAAGAGATGAATGGATCTTATTCATTGTGAGTAATACAACGTAATTTAGTAACCAGTAACAGGAGGCAGGAGGAGCATATGAGTTACTTGGATTTTTGGAATAGGACAATTCTGTGTCAGAGTAAACATGGTCCTAGGCCTCCTAGCCCTAGATGATAGTTGTATTTAGATGTTATATTTACCTATCTAGTATCACTTTTTAGCAGACTTGTTCCCTCTTTTAGTTATGAGATTATACTCCTATGTAAGCATTTAGTTCCTGTTGTAGTAAATCGGTGATGATTAGTATGATGCTCTTTTTATGTGATGCTCACAAGAAGAGAATAAAAACATAGGATGTAAGTGATAAAAGAAAAGTAAAAGTCAAAAAGAGTAACTAAAAGGAAAACAACAAATTTAAAGAAAGCGACAGAAACGTTAATAAAAAAATAAATGAGAATTGCAAAAGAAAAATATACTTTTTTTTTCCAAAAATTAAGCTTGGAAAAAAATTTGGAAAGGAAGTTTTTCTTATGTAAACCGTGCTTGAGAAAGAAAATAGAGATTTTTATAGAATAGCGGCATAAATTCCAAGTACGAAAAAAGAGGTGCGCAAAAGTAAATGGTAAATGTGAGGTTTTCCATTTTCTACCTTCTTTCTGACATAAGAAATCGAGTTCGAAAAATAAGGTTTTTCTAAAATTTGAATATTAAAAGTTATGTGGTAGGATTTGGATGAAAAATTCGCTGAATTATGCCCCTATTCTTTAGGAGCATGAGAAAAATTTGATGAAAAACATTTTGAGTTTTCAAAAGATTGCATTCATATAAAAATTGCAAGTATATTTAGGATGTGTGTATCATATTTTAAAAAGGAATTTTTAAAGAAGAATAGAATTCATATAGGAGGTACCGCGTAGAAATTCATGTACATGCATATATTTTATGTTGAATGACACTTTACACAAGAACACGGATGGTCGCAAAATTGAATGTACACAAAAATGGATGCGATTGATGCAAAGAATTATGTAGTTTTACCCATATCGAATCTTGGGGATGAAATTTCCTAAAGGGTGGGAGAATGCAACACCTTGCATTTTTAGATAATTAAATAACCAAATAATTATAAATAGTGAAAATGAGCGTTTTTGAAATTGTCATAATATGGCCTTGAAACTTATACCATTGTGTTTGTGGCGATTTTCTGATTAGTTTACATATACAATATGTCTCGGACGGACTTCGTATGATAAAGTTATTGATGTTCGAAGTTCTGTATCAAAAAAATAACATACGTTTAAATGTGCGTGAATATATTTGTCTATAAATATATGCGCATATAAATTCCAGAAAAAAGCGCATTCGAATTTCAAAATAGGCACGCGTCATAAAGGAAATTAATTGACATCAGCAATTAGAGGTAATTAATTAACATTAGTAAGCAATGTTAATCAAATCAGTAATTAAAGGAAATTAATTTACATTAATTAGCAATGTTTGAATTTCAAAATAAACATGTATTATAAAGGGAATTAAATTTGCAATTGATTAAAATTAATTAGAATGAATAGACACAGTTAAAAGTTAACGTTTAATAATTTAATTTTCGTGCAATCTCGAGCATTTTTTTTGGATCCAACGATTCGCAACAAGCCTGTGACGTGGTCGCACCGGATTCAATCCTAAAATCCGATGGTCTGAGATCCCCAAACTCCACTATAAATAGAACCCTAGGCCTAGATATTTTTACACAATAAGATTTTCTCTCAATTGGATTCATTGCCTTAGGCTGAACCCTAAATAGAAAATATTTTTAGGCAAGATATCTTTTTAATAGAAATATTAGACACCTTAGAAGAGGATCCAGGAAGGCCATGGAGCAAAGCTAAGGACGACAAGTGAGTGAATTTAAATTATATATCTTTTACGTTTATCATATATTATTGTTAGGTTCCCATTAAATGTTTTAATTTAGCATTTATTTCAGTAATTAATTCTATTAATTAGTTATGTTGAGACTATGAATTTTCTATGAGAACTTATATTTAATTATTATTTATATGGTAAAGAAAGAAAGAAATCCAATTAAAATGAATAATATTAGGCATAACGGTTATATAGAAAGGCTTAAGCCTAAAAGCAAGAAATATACGGTAAATTATGCTAAAATGGAAGAAATAAATTAAAAGGGGAAAATTCAATTACTTGATTTGGAAGTTGTTGATAGATTAGTTGGTTGGTTTAGAAAAAAGAATACGTTTCCATAGTTTAATATTGTAAGAATAATGATGAATGTAATTGCAAGAACGAAAGAAAGAAAAAAGGAATTAGTGTAAAATAGAGACATTTCTGTATTTTTCATTATCCAATAATTGAAGAGACAGTAAAAGAAACATATTGCAATTACGAGTTATTGTTTATAACATTATTTAATATTAAAATATAGAAATTGATTTTTAGCATAGTTTTTGTAACCAACCAAATAGAATAGAAGTACTTCCTCGAATAAAAGAGAATAAAGTGAAGAGTTAAAGAAATTAAAGAAGAAATCAAGTTAATTATTTGACAAGACTAGAAACGATAAGCAAAAATGTGCCTAGATCTGCATTTATAGCGTAGATAGTAGAATAAAATCAAATCAGTTGTTATGATAAGTAAATCTGTGACAGTCGGACTTATTCCCAAGCCAAGATTGTCATACAATATAAGAGAACTAAAGAGAATTCAATATCATAATAAAAGAAGACTGACAAGAATAGAAAAGAAACACTTGCAATTATATTATATTTATAACCTGTAGATTATAAAAGAGTATAGAAGTAATAACTACATGTATAATTATAACATAGGTTATAATTAGAGATAATAGAAAGACATATTATAAAACTTAAGTTAATAAGCAAACATAGAACAAAGGCCCATACCAACAACATTCCCTTTCAATCATAAAATTGATGGTCTCATAATAGTTAGGTGAAGCCGGGTCATGCTTGTGCTAATTAGGGTAAATAAATAGCCAACAAAATTAAAAAGTAAACTAAATGCATAATAAAAGATTAGACGTAGGGTCTAATAAAATGGTAAGATGCATTTGGAGCAGCCCAAAGGATGAGGAGCCTAATGAATCAGTTCATCACAGATTTTTAGCACAAAAATAGCACGTCCAACTTAGTTAATTTGGGTAAGAGGGAGGTACAAGATTTCAACGGGGACATGAGGGTACTTTAGGATGGCCCTCTGGGGTGGGCCTAACGTAGCTGCACCCCCGAAGGCAGGTCTGTAGGTGTTCCATCAAGAGAGTATACATTGACTGCTCTTGCATTGCAGGCCTAATGAAGCAGACGTTTGTAAGCAGTTAAAAGGTTGATGAATGGAGTAGGATATTTGTATGGCACGGTACTCTGATTTATGAGTAGGTTTTAGTAGGCAGGACCCAAAAGGATAGTCGCATGCGGAGATCAAGCCATCATCAATCAAGAGCGAGTTCAGGAAAGACTGATAAAACCAACAGGCCGATGATTCTTTCACTATCGAGACATTGGATGGGGGGCATAGCTAATTGGATGTTTAGATTGTTTGTAGTAGGGCACAGCCATTTTGCTCACTAGAGGTCTTCCAATTAGTCGAGGGGTGGCTGCGTGAGGCCATAGCCATGATGACAAAAGAGACAGACCAAGTAGAATATCTGTATTGTACGCCCAATGAAGTCGTCCTTTATAGATATTGAAAATCCCCAACTGAGTTTCGTACAAAGTAAACCTTGTTGACGGATTTAGAAGAACGATTACGTATAGTCTTTAAGGTACACACTAGATGATACATTATGGATGTCCGATCATTAGTATAGGCTAGTGCGTACGCAAACTTACGTTTTCATAGTAGACGATGGAACATCTGTATTGTAGAAATCACGAAGCTTTCCTTTACAGATGTAGTCACAAAACGTTTTAGGAGCAAGACGATGGAGTCCTTTTCGAGGAGAATACAGAAGGTACTATGGATAGTACCTAGGACCGATGAGGTCTTTGGGCATGTAGCTACATATATATTTTTATTAGGTTTTAATCTACTATGGAGTAGATGAGTACGATTTGCGCATAGAGGCGAGAGTATTATAAACCCAATAAACCTAACATAAAAGAAAATGAAAATAAAATGGCATATGTAGAATCAAGCTTAGAAGTGTATAATTTGTCCATTCACCAGAAATTAGTTCTATCCCCCTTCTCATACATCCCATATGTTAGGTAGATGGTAGAGACCTTCCATCTTTTAGACACTTATTTAGAAAGTGTTATTATCTTGGTGAGGATTTACTTACTATTATATTTTAGTTAGTTCCACTGTGAGATATTTACTTGAGCTCTGATATATTTGTTTTGTCTATTTGCAGGATACCATATACCTAACTCGGGCTTCAGTAGGCTTGGGTTTTAGCATTTTTGTAAAAAATTAGAGCCTACTGGAATCCGGGTTGTTACAATCCATACTTAAAGGAGGAGCAAAAGCTGTTTGAGAATGAAGAGTGTTTGAGTCACCTTCCTTAGATAGTTAAATAGCATCCTGTTGAGATAATTCATCATTTTCTTTCGTAAGTTTATTGGTCTCATCTTGATAGTTGACCCTGTAACAACTCTCTCATCCTTTAACAACTTTTCCAAGTCAGCGATGCGACCCTAAGCAAACTCATGCTTCTTCTCCAATTATTTTATGTTTGAATGCTATTTAGTGACGTAATTATATTATCAAAAGTTATCTTGTTTCGATTCCTCAAGCTGTCATGTTTGCTCCCTATATTCTCTACACAATCTTTTACTAATGTCATTAATAGTTCGTTCTCTTTCTTTTAGGATATGTGCGTTAGCAGTTAAGTAATCTAATTCAAGTCTCATAACTTTTGAAACATTTGAAGAAGCCTGACATGTACTAGGAACGTAGGTAAGAATACTGCCTTCATGAAGATATATAGATATGGTCCCTATTAGCGAAATAGGGACAACCTATATATATGAAATAATTAAGTAGGGAGTCTATGGACGGTTAAATATAAAGTACATAGATACAAGTGAAGAGCATATTGTCCAACTAAAGATAAAAAAATACATGAAGAAACAGTACTCCCGCTAATGACTAAGCATGTTTTTAAAACATAACAAATGAGGGTGCCCTAGATGGAGTAGTTCTTTTTTTAATAAGGGACCCCATTGCGCAGTACTTAGCCATAAAGAGAACCGCTTCCATGAATAACTTGTGTGATTTTAAACAAAAGCTCTTAATTCTCTATCCTTAGCTGTTCAATAGACTTTTCAATTTCAGTTTCCCTCCTGCATACAAAAGCGACTCTTATTGACAACCACTCCATTGGTTACTCATCAAAACGTGAACTCCCTTAAATGTTGAACTATATCATTTTTCCCATAAGACTTTAACAATAGAGGTCACCTGTTTTCCTTACCTAGAAAGGAAGGAAAGAACAACACCGGTTTAAAATATGCCATTGCATTATATAAAGGGTGAACTAACAAAGAAAAGTAGGAGGCAACTTCGTTCATAAATCATTATATTTACAATTGAGTGTCCAAAAGTATAGTTGAGGTAGGCAGTTCACATGTAAGGTCGTGAAAAAACAAGTGTGGTAAAATGTAAAAAGCAAAAGGATTTAAAACTAAAATAGTCAAACATTTACTTCTATATTGGTGAGGAAATATGAAGGAGCATTCTTGGGCCATGCACCAGCATTAGACGTATCTTCCCCTACGTCGCTATTATCAGGCACATTCTCCACCTACGTTACTTTCGAAGGGGAATCAAGAACCCCGTTTGATTCTTTCATCCACTTATCTCTGTAGTATTCAAGAGCCTTCTTAACCAACTTATGGTCCTCCAAGAATTCCAAATTAACCTTAGCATTGACATGATCAAATTATCCTAGAAGAACTGCCTTTTTACCTGAGCATAGATATTGTAAAGGATATTGAAAGCTGTAAAGTTACACTATTTCACCATTTTAGCAAGCTCCCTTCTAGCCTTTTCATCGCTCTTCTTGAAATCTCATCATCTTTCTCAGCCTTAGAATCACGTAAATCCGCATCATCAAACTTCTTAGAAACTTCTTCCGACTTTGATTGAATATCTACTTCCTTCTTGTCCCTTTGCACATTTTCATCCTTAAGTCGTGCATTGTCCAGCGTTAATTGTGTGTACTCTATTTGTACCCTAACTAACTCTGATATGGAGAACTTAAGTCGTTTGGCAGTTCCACCAAGAACCATACCTTGAGTACATAAATATTGTGGCACACTAAATATAGGAAAAGGACAAAACGACAAACTAAGACAGTGATTACAAAATTATCAATAAATTTACCTGATAAACACTCCAATGAAAGTTAACGTCCACAGTAGGCGATGGAAGAAGAGGCAATAAGGAAGGGGCAAACACCACAACGTCATAAGCAAACGTCTCTTCCGCTTTGAAAGATCAAAAACATCACCTTCTCCAAGAATTACTAGGAATTGAGATGAAGGTGCAACCTCTTTTATAAGGGGTAGGAATCGAAATCGAGGGGTCAGAGGAGAAGAGTAGGGAAGGGATCTATCTTCTGCTGCTTTCAGACATTTTCTAGTGCCGCTAAGTCCTCCCTAATTCTCTTCTTCTCGGTTCTCTTCTTTACAAAGGCATCCTCCAACCTCGACATATTACCTGTATAGTTAAGGTAACAGAGAATTTAATACATATGTGAATACATCCAAAAAAGGAGCATAAACAACGAAGTGCATGTAACTAAAATATACCATACGTCATAGTGGTATCAAAAGCATAGACAAAAATAGAATGAAAAAGATGATGATGTAGAGCAGGAAATTATGTTTACATAGTAGATCTTCTATAAAGAGATTCAAACTCTTACAAAGCTCCACATCATAACTAAGCGTTGTCATCCTACGAAATGAGAAAAGCTCTCGCTCGCCCTTAGTAAAATCACGAAAATTAACTGAAAGAAAAATAAAATTTAAGTCAGTGCAAAAAAAGAAATCTCAGAAGTGATAGGAAAAGGAGGGGAAAGGAAGTACTAGATTCCCAAAAATAGGAAATGAAGTCATCCTGGTTTGAAATAAAAAAGAATCGATCCACCGATCTACAAGTCTTGCACGGAGTTATATAAAAAGAGATTTTGGAGCTAGAATATAATAAAACCCAACTCATTCGGAAGTTAGGCTCTTTCATGGTGAATATAAAAAGTGCAGCTCTCGATAAGAGGGGGGAGTTAATTTTGCAGTGTATAGAATGTAGGTACTTGCGAGGAGTTGATAAGATAGAGTGTTAAACCGAATGGGCGATAGACCAGCAGTATCCAACAATTCTTTAATGATGGGATGTAAAGGAAGGTAAAGGCTATATCGAATATGCTCCAAGGTGAGGAAATATATCCCTCTAGGGGCAAATGAATATGTCAAGTGGGTGTAGGAACCTTAAATTCATAACTCTCAATTCTGAACCTAACCAGAATGCCCTCAACCTGACTTTCCTAATGCACAACCGAGGCTAGCTTCCAAAAGGACGAATTATGGCCTGATGAACAAGGGATATTGTTGGAGGCCATTGGGAGTTAAAAGAAATAGGGCAATTTCAAATCAATTCACAAAGTCCGTATCAATTTAAACGCAAGAAAAGCAATAGTGAGGAATTCGTGTTTAAAAAAATTCTTCTAATTAAAGAATAGAGCAAACTAATTAAATCAAGATAACCAAGATTTCATTTGACAATTTGAAAAGATACAAGGTTGCACAAATAATTTAAAGTTCGAATGATAAACAAATAAAACCCTACAAAAAACACCCTTAAAATAACTTTAAAATGTACCAATTTGTACTGATAAATTCGCTGAACAAACTAATCAACCGTATAAAATGCGGAAAAGGAAGAAGAAAGAAGAAGTGAAATAGATAACTTATAGATTAATGACGATCAGTGCTTGAAAAGAGAGGATTGAAGTAAAAACTATAAATGAGCTATGATTTCTTTCTATTTGCTGAACAAGTAATAGTGAAATGGAAGAAGAAAGAAGAAACAAGAACAAGTTCTAAATCTCAACCCTTGAACTCAAACGATGTTATTAATCAGGACCAATAGATGTTAATGATGGGTAGATATCTTCATAAAAACTACGTAAATCTATTGAAAACCAAAATGACGCGTCTAATCATGCAAGAAAAGAAGACCACTCACACAATGACCTGTGTAAGAAGCATTAAATGTGAGGTGACTAATTGATTAGACAGTATGAAAATGGTTGTAGTAAAGTATAAGTCCACATTAACATGCATTAGCGCAGACTTGGAGGCAAATGTTACATCCATTTTTGATCACAGTACATGGTGCGCAGTACGTAAAGTGCAAGTCTGCACTAACACACATTAACACTGGCTTGAGGGGCAAATGTTACACCTATTTTCGATCACAGTATAACGACAATGTGCACGAAGCCCGTAATGTAACGCATGATTAAAAAATTGGCTAACCCATAATGCGGTAGTCTCCCAAAAAATGAAGCAAGTAAGTCATACCATAAAATGTACCATGTATGCCTAAAGCATTTAGAATAATTACAATGCAATATACAACTGACAACATAGCCCTAAAGAAAAATCATACCACATATTCATACGAAATATCATGCTGAACATAAACTCGAATCACATAACAAACTGCGCCGATTTGGGGTTGAGTGGGGACTTGGTAAACAAAACAGACAAAAATGCAACTAAGGATTGTGCCACCACAAATCAAAGTAAATACTCAAGCTTCCTAGAGTCCGCGCATTCTAGACGGCGCCAGCATCTTCACTAAAGGCTGAACTATCATACCCTCAGATGGCGTCGTCATCTTCTAGGCTGAGCTATCATAAACTATAACAAAATGCATAAGCAAGCAATATTTCGATATATACACATATAACTATGCCTATGTACCATAATGACTGCCTAACAAAATTGAACCATGCTGCGAAATTGTTAATCGAAGTAAATTGAACCAAAATTGCGATTTTGACGAACTAAAACTGCGTTAAAGTTATCATGCGATAATAGGCTACCAAGGCTCCATGATAGTACGCCTCAAAACACTCTTACACTATAGCAAATCAGATTAGTCTTATCCGACTTAACCACTTTACTTTAATCAAGTTACATTTCATAATCCATTTAAACTATTCAAATACAAAGTAGAGAAATCAAATACCTACCAAGAAACTGTATAGCAATCTCCGAACAACATTCCACCATTTCTTATGAAGATACCATCCCACCTCCAAAAAATGAACCAGCTTTTCTCTTCAGACATACAAACAAGCTTGGTCCCAAACCAAAATACCTAGGATAACATTAACTAAAGTGCATAGGACAAAAAAGAAGGAGCATATCCCATAAAGACCATATTAGAACATTCAATCTTCTACCAAAAGATTCAAATTCAAATCATCGTGCCTAGATCCAAATCTTCTAGTCGAATGAAAACTTTCATGCCATATAGCCAAGTCAATAATCTGCATACATTACAGCAATCAACAGATGGACAACACATGGCAACATAAAATAGTGGAGAGAGATGTGACGACCCGGAATTTTGAGCAATATCAATTTAATAATCTTTGTTAATAATTAAATTGATTTGATCATTTTATATTATAAATTGACAAGTTAAGATTATTTCAAAGGCTGAAAATAATAATTTGTAAATATCTATCAATAATTTTCTTAACAAAGTATAGATTAGCAAGATTCAATTCGTTTGAAGTTTATAATAATCTAATTTGGAAATATTTAATTTGGTAAATAAGAAGTTTTTAATGTAATAAAACTTTATATTCAAATTGTAATATATATGAATGTATATATTGTGATTTGATATTTGTTTTAAAATTTAATATGGAAATTAACAAATTTAATGTTAGAATGTTTCTATTTGAAATGTGTATATATATTTGTATATATATTTGAAATAGGAAAATTATTAATTTGAATTTAATAAGAGTTTTCAAACTTGAATATATTTAGTTTTGAATTTGAAATGATAATTTGATTTAATGTCTTTGAAATGATATTTGAAATTTAAATTTTAAATAATAAAGTTAATTTCTTATTTTATAAACATATATTTTAGCTTTTGTTTTTAATAAGATAAAATTGTTTTAAAAATTTATATAAGGAGTTAAACTAAGTTTCTCAATTTATAAACAAATGATAAAGTTAAATTGATTAAAATACAAGTTATTTAAAAATGCCTATATGAATTTGTTTTTAAGATAATGAAAGCCTAAAGTTTATTTTTATAAGATGGAAGCATTTTATAATTATCTAACGTTACACAAATACTTATATATATAGCTTAAAGAGATTATTAAAGATAAAATAACATTTAAAAGAAAATTTAATAACACTTATAAAACACTTGTAAACATTATAGGATATGTAAGGACATTTGTGAACATAGGTGTAAGTAAATTAGAGTTTCTTTGTGACAAATGTCTCTTTTATTTATAATAATAAAATTTAAAATCTAATTGTAAATAAAAGTTAGGTTTTATTCTTCAGCTGAAAAACACTTTCTTCAAACTCAAACTTAATCAAAACAAAGATCTGAAAAGAAAATGAAAACTGAAATCCATGGAATCAAAACAAATCTGGAAATTCAAACAGAGGATAAATTTCAAATGCAAGTTTTTCAAATGGAATCAGAGGCAAAGGAAATTCAACATGCATTCTGGAATTTATCAACAATTCAACATGCAAGAGCTGGAATCAAACGATTCAGGATTAAATTCAACATGCAGACGAATTCAAAAGCCTGGAACAACTTCTGTTTTCTGGAAAATTTATAGGTGAGTAAATGCAGATTTTAAAAACAGATTTAAAAGTGGTATTAATTTGTTTATATGAATGAATAATATAATGTTATCTGAAAATATTTAAATTGTATTGGATGCATGTTTGATTCATGATTTTTGATTGCCTGTATAATGATGCCTTAGTGTTTGTAAGAGAACAGGTTTTAAATTTTATAAATAAATTTCAATAACTTGTTCTTGAATTCGAATTCGAACTTGGATTGTAAATAGAAGTTGTTTGAATTTAAGCAAACTATCATCTAGAAACAATTACCAGTTTTTAAAGTGAATAAATGATTCTAAATACTTGAATTTACAGTAAAATATAAATTTGGGTCAGAAATTCATGAATTCAATTTTTAATTTTGGATTCATAATTGAATTGCAAATGGAAAATGATGATTTTTAGTACTTGAATCACAAATTTTAATGTAGGAATTAGTGAGCATTTTGTGATTTACTGATTTGGAGTTTTCGGCCAAATCACGGCAAACCATGGCGAATTGGACATCGCCGTTGAACTCGAAGGTGGAAGGGGCTTCTGTGATCATGCAAAAAATACTTCAAGAATTTTTATTTGAGTGGGATGGCCGATAATCGAGGAGTTAGGGTTTTATTACCTGTTTTTGGCCGATGTGTTCATCGTGGTTTCACGGTGTTATGGGGATACCGGAGGTTATCGCGTGTATTTCTGTGGATCGAGGGGATTGTGATGAAACTTCGGCTAGGGTGGCGAGGTGTATCGTGCAGGGGATGATCGGCGGTGTGGAATTTTCTGGTCATAGTGTTTCATGTTGGTGGGTTCGAAGGTTTTTTTCGAAATCTCGAGCGTTTTAATTTTCTGGGTGATGAAATTGGATGTGGAAGACGAGAGCGACTTGGGGATGGTTGGTATGGAGATCGCCAACGGCCATCGGCACTGTGCACGTTAACGTGCACGGTGACATGTTTTGGCTTTGGGTTCTGGAATGGGGAGGGAAGGAAACTCGAAGAAAGTATCGTGTATTTGATGTTCTGACTCGAAGCAAGGTAAGGTTAGGGGAAACTCGGAGTAACATAAAGGGTTACTCGGGTTTGGGTTGGGGTTCACTCGGGTATTAGGTCTTTAGGGATTAGAACAAGTTGTTTAAGTTGTTAATGCAAAGGAAATTTTATTTTAGGAATAAAGTTTTTAAAACAGAGGTTAAACAAGTTTCAAAATTTAAATTTGTTTCAAAGTTATGTTTTAAAACAAGTTTATATATTTTAAGATATGGGAGTTTTAAAATAAAATAAGTAGATTTTAAGATAAAATTTGTATTAAACTTTAATAAATAAATTTGGAAAGGTTTTAAAGATTTAAAAACTTAATTTAATGTGTTTATTTATAAATTGTTTCCTAAATGTTAAATTTTATTTAAATAAAGTTTAATGATTTAGAATTTGATAATCAATTATAATAAAGATTTATCTTATGTAAATTGGAATTTTGATTTAATTAAAAATAAATAAATTTGGAGAAATAATTAAGATAATTAGATTATTAACCATTTAAGTTTATTGGTTAATATAAATGATTTAATTGAGACATCGTTTTCTTAATCAAGAATCTTTATAATATAAGAAGTTAAGAATCATTTAATTAATTTTAAATGATTATGTTAAATAATGAATTAAATAATTAACTTGTGATTAATTAAGATAATCACTTTGGATTAATCTAATATAATTACTTAGGGAAGTAATTAAAGTAATTAAGTGGTTAATTACTAAAGGTAATTAAGTAAAGGATAATTTCTTTATTAAAAGTAATTAAGTAAATGTGATTAAGAGTTAATCACTTTAGTTATCAATTAAAGAATTAATTAATAATTAGTTAAAGATTTAAATTATTTGATTAATGATTAATTAATAAAAGAATTAAGAGTAATTAATTAAGTGATTAATTACATGTTAAAGCAATTTAATTAATGCAATAATCATTAATTAATGAAAATAATTAATTAATTATTAATTAATAATTTAAGAATAATTAATTTATAATTTAGTTTTAATTACTAAATGTAATTAAAGTAATTAATCAAAGGTGATTAATTAAAAGTAATTAATTAAATATGATTAATTAAAGGTAATTAATCAAATATGATTTATTATAAGTAATTAATCAGGTATGATTATTTTAAAGGATAATTAAGGAATAATTATCTGGATAATTAAGGAATAATTATCAGGATAATTAAAGAATAATTAATCAAGTATGATTAATTTTAGAAGGTAATTAAAAGGTAATTACTTAGTATAATTTGGAAGTAATTAATCAGGATGGTTAATTAATATGGTAATTAAGTAAGATTACTTAAAGTAATTAAGTAATAATTAATCAAGGAAGATTAATTGAATTGGATAATTAAGTGATGTTAGTTAATTAATTAATTAATAAGAAGTTGAATTGAAGATAATACAAGTGATTAATTAAGGATTAATTTAATTTAAGGATTAATTAAATTAATCAAGTTTGAATCAAACTTATCTATGAATGACTAATGATTGGATGATATATATCATTGGATGAGTTAATGATTAGTTGTTGTTGGATGACATTGATTGATGGATGATGATGTGAATATGCTATATCTGAATGTGATATATATGCTGCTATGTGATATGTATAGATGCATGTGATAATAGATGCTTATCTATCTGTGTAATATGAATACATCCATTTATGTTAAGTGATATTCCTAAATATCTATTGTTTAAATCCCTTAGGTATAACTTGGACATTAAAATGGCGTTTGGTTTCGATGAGACCGGGATCAGGTTTCCATATTTGGATATCCGAAAACCACATCGATTCCAATTAAATGTTAGGTCGTTAATCCAAGTGGAGGAAGTGAAGACTCGAGGTGTAAGGGCTATACGTCAGTATAACTCTGTGGGTGATTCCGTAATGAGTTTGACGGAATAGTGCTTATAGATTCGAGATGGTGAATCAGAGTGCAAGGGCTATGGTAGTTGACTCTGAGGGTGATTCCAAAATGAGTGCAACGAGATAGTGCCTTCGGTTTCGTTCGAACCTGGAACGAACTTGTATGGATTGAATGCTTTCAGCACATCGTCAGGCGGACGATGAGCATTCTAAGATAATTGGTCCTATAAAGGTAATCGCAGCCTCAAGCCTCATCAACCGGGAATGGCTAAAACAGGGGAGGTGCAGCAAGGCTTCGTGGGTCGCTCCCACTGGAGAGCAAGATACATGCCTGTCTAGAAGTCCCTTTATATCTCGGTTGTGTGGGCAGTTGGTCTACAGCCAACTGCGGGGTGGTCTTGTTCGGGACTGTTCAGTAAGGAATGGTCCCGGCCTTGTGTTGCAGGGGAGTGGGAGTACTCCTCGATACGGTGATCTAGGCCACGTACTGTGACGGGCGGTACCCCAGTAGCCCTACCATTGTTGGAAACCCATTTTCCCTACGAGACCTTACGGTTTTGTTTGTATTACCCACTTTTGTGGCTAGTAGCTGGAACTTAATAGTTGTAACAATTTCGGCTATTTCATATGTATTTGAAAACCCTAGACACTATTATAATTTCACTGGATTTCCTATCAAATGTTTTGGTTAGCGTAAGGTAAAAACTTTTCCATGTTTATGTGTGGGAAGTCTTACGTGATACCTTTTCTTTTCAAAGGTTTTTCTAAAGTTAAGCAATCTTAAACCGTTTACTCACACCAGACCCCTGTCTGACCCGAGTGTTTATTTTTTGTTTTATTAAACTCTTGGGTACTCATATTATGTATGAGTAGTCAAGTGATTCAGGTTATCTCTTGACGAAATCTGGAGGAGCTTTGGAGCAGGAGGCTTCAGCGTGTAGATATATAGTTAGAGTTTCCGCTGTGTGTTATTCTGTATGATTGTTCTTGTATTGTATTAGACAGAAATGTTATAACTGTCTAAATTGAGATGTATAGTGTGTACTCTGATGTATATGATACTATGTATATGTTCTATATTATATTTAAATCGTTCCGCTGTTAGATTCTGATGTGTTGTTTCTTTTTCTTCTCTTTCTTTTTTTCTTCTATCCCTTTCTTTCTTTATTAGTGATGCGATTTTCCGGGAGTGGAAAGTCGGGTCGCTACAAGAGATGTAGAATGGTGACATCAACAATCTGTGAGAGAATTTCTACTATAAATGGAAAAGTACCATAGCAGAGAAAGAGACTTTTGATTAATTCTCTAAAAATTTATCTTATACATTTGTACTCTTTCTACCATTAAATGCATTGTAGAAGGAAGAAGAAAGATAATAAAAAGATTTGGACCGTGGACATAGGATTTTCTGAAATTTGAACAATATAAATTTTCACGTCCTTTCCTTTATTGCATTTACTACTTTTTACTTTTAGTAGATTTTGTATGACTTTTATTTGCTACATTGGGTACTTAAATGAACCTAGGCATTCTAATAAAAAGTTAAATTGCTTCTTCATAATTATGTAAGAAGTCCATAGCATAATTACTATATTAAAGGCAAATTTAATATTACTTAAATTTCTTGATTCAATTATAATAGGATAATCAACAATATTATTGCTCCACTTGAAATTTGGTGTTGTGAGACGAAAAATCTAACCAACAAAAGCTACATGCTATGTAACAGTATATTGTGCACGTTTTCTTTTTGTCATGACCACATCACTGAGATATTCAAAGTTTTTTCAATGATTAATACGTTGATACTAACATTCGACAATGAAGGATGATGAATCATCTCTTAAGTAGTACTTTACTTCAAGTGGTTCAACGAAAATCCAACTATGGTCATAACACGAGCATCATGTTAAATGATTGATCATAATCAAAATATAATTTGGACAATTAAGGTCTGTAGTACCCTTAAGTCTAAAGACTAAAATATAATCTTTTATTTTGACTTAGTTGTAACCTATAGAAGACACTTGTTGAGTAATCATTTGTTGGGCCAAAAAATGACACAACATCCAATCGAATAGAAGAGAGTGGATCCAGGTAGCAATAACAGCAAAAACGCATGAATTTTATAGCGATTCGGCAAATTCTATAACCTATGTCCACTTCAATCTTATTACAGATCGTTTTGTCAGGAGTTTAAAGGCTTTAAAATTCATTTTCAACACTAAAAAGGAAGAGTAAACCGTTTGGTGATAAGATCTAGGTAGAGATAGAAGATGAAGAAGAGAATGACCAAAATTCCTCCAATAGTTGCTCTAGGCCTGCTACTTATAAGATAATTGCCCACCCTAGTTAGTGCTACGTGTTTCTTTCTTTGCATAATCTCAACTTTCCTTGTTCTTTGGCTAGGCCCTACGCAATGGAATCGCGGACCTGACCAACCATGGGTTAAGTGATTGTAGGATAAGGCATGATCATACCACGGTCTCCACCTTTAAATCTTAAATCTTAATCTAGTTTTCAAAATGGTGATGAGACATATCTTTTGATTGGTTCGGGTATCTTAACGCAATTTTTGATCTTTAAGATCTCTTGAATGCAATTCTACTCATTTGGGAGTTTAAGTCTAACCATACCCACTATTGAAACATCCCTAAATGGTTATTTGTTCCCCAAATCGCAAGATCAGGATGTTGGGTGAAATCATATAATATATATCTGAGCATGTCAATAATTCAATGTATACAACAATAACTTATCGATATACAAAAACGAACGTACAATACATCATCAATTAATTAAATTTATGCTCGATATGATAGTAATTTATACATAAATTACTTTCGCAAAGTAATAACTTCATTCTTTAAAAACTCTTTTAAAAATAAACTAATACATTTTTTTGATCTTTTGAAATCTCATCAAAATACATAACAAAATTGCCTTATTGTTTAGACAAATATAGTCTCAAAATAGAGTAAAATCTTCAGGTGTTATAAAATAATCATCGTCCACTTTTTAAAATCATAAGGTATTGTGCTTTAAAATTTTATTGATTCACCACGCATTAAAATATAAGTCATCGCATGTTTTATGGTCTTTGCATATAAAAATGGGTCAGATCCTTCATGTTAAATTTATAAGGGTCATCATGTATAATTTGGTTTTAGTATCAAAGGCCATCGTGTAAAATTCATTAATGTTTCATCGCGCGCTGTTCATTTGCATAGCCTTCGCGTTGAATTTCCATGCAACCATGGGCTGTAGCTTTCTTGTTTTACCTTCCGTAAGCTGTTACTTGCCTAAGTACCCAGCACCCACGTGTTTTCATAAAAATACTTCCTTTTGTTTGCTTTCGTTCATGTAGTATTATTTATATAGATATTTTTATTTCAAATGCTTGTACACACATTTTCATATGCGGGCAAATATGTTCCTTTATTAAATTAGCATGCATGTGTATATTAGGGTGTTATATTAAGCTATCGCTAAGAATAGCTTTTGTGTTTTTGTGTGTATATATATTCCTTTGTCAAAATTTAGTGGGCCATGTTTCTCTCCTTGAATATTCATGCCATCGCCATTAGAAAGTTGTCGCGATGAAAGGATTGTCGCGTGGAGTTTAGATACAAAGGTTGTCGAGTATCATTACTTAACATGCAGATATATATATATATATATATATTAAATGTGCTAGCATATTGTTTTCTCTACAGGCCTTTTCTACAAATAACATGTTGCAGCCTTCGCTTGCAATTGTACTGTCGCTTATAATCTTAGTGAGCCGTCACCTTCAATTCATGAACCGTCGCCAACAAATATTTGAGCTGTCATTGGGAAATTTAATTAGCATTGCTATCAAAATTTACACACACACAAACACATATACATACAAACATACATACATATGATGGGTCTCCAGGTGGTGTCCATTGCTCTTTAGTTTTAATCGCAATTTTTCCTTATCCTGTAACGACCCGGGATTTTGGACATCCCGAGTTGTGAATATTATTTATAATATTCAATGATATTGTATTTTAATATACAATATTTCCATTAATCAATGATTAATCATTATATAAATTTTTTCTAAAATCAATATAACTTGGGTTTTCAAAACTATATTGAATTATTAAGTTGATTTAGATAAAATTTCTTAAATATATATATTTTGTTTTACAGTAAAATATGTATATATTGTTTAGATTTAATATATGTATTTGTTTCAAGGATAAATATGTATATTTATTTTAAAGTTGAAATATAATAGGAAATTTAAATTTATTGAAAATCCATTATTTTCATATATAAAATGATAAATTTTTATGTAATAAAATTAGATGAAAATTCTTAATGAAGTGAAAGTGTTATACTTTGATTTGGTATATACAAACAATATTGTTTATATTGAATAAAATAATTTTAAGTTTCTTAAAAATATATGTACTTTCAATAATTTTTATATATATGTTATGAAATAAAACCAGTTACTGATGAAGAAATCAAAACTGCCCTTTTCTCCATGAACCAAAATTCTGCTGCTGGACCTGATGGTCTAAATGTTAAATTCTTCATTGTTACGTGGACTGTGCTTGGACATGAATTTTGTAAATCTATCCACAATTTTTTCAATAAGTGTAAAATGCTAAGACAGATCAATGCAACGAACATTGCATTAATCCCAAAGGAATCTCCCCCTCACAAAGTCTCATCCTTTAGGCCAATTTCGTGCTGCAATGTTCTGTACAAATGTATTTCGAAAATTCTTGCAACTAGGCTTGTTTGTGTTCTTCCAAAAATTGTGTCTCACAACCAAGCTGCTTTCATCCCTTCTAGAAACATCCTTGACAATGTTCTTATTGCACATGAGTTGATGAAAGGATATGGAAAATGTAATGCCACACCTGCTGCAGCGCTTAAAATTGACATAACTAAAGCCTTTGATTCCATTCACTGGGAATCTATAGTGAGGATTATGGCTATGATGGGCTTCCCCAAAATCTTTGTTTCATGGATATATACTTGCATATCAACCCCTACATTCTCTGTCATAGTTAATGGTAGGCCTGTTGGCTACTTTGGTTGCCAAAAAGGAATAAGACAGGGTAACCCAATTTCAACATATATATTTCTCTTAGTCATGGAAGTGCTCAACGTTATACTTCAGACCAAATATTCACAAAGAATGATTAAGTACCACCCCAAGTGTTCTCTGCATAACATATCTTCCATAATGTTCGCTGATGATGTGATGATTTTTACAAAGCCTGAAGCATCCTCATTAAATGAAATTCTGAGTGCACTTAATACCTTTCACCTTATGATTGGGTTATCCATCAATAAGGCCAAATCCTCCTTTCTCTTTGCAGGTATCACTGATGTTTAGGCAGCATGCTTGTATCAGCATAGTGGGTTTACTAGTATGCATGCTGATATGAGGTACCTTGTCTTGCCCATTATAACTAAAAGAATTACCATAGCTGACTGCCTTCCCCTCTTTAACAAAATAACAAATGTAATGAATGCATGGGAAAATCGTAGAATGTCACAAAGTGGTAGGCTTGTGCTCATTAAATCAGTTGTTTTCCCTTCCTTGGTTTATTGGGCACGCTCTGTTATTCTACCGAGTAAGCTTCTGCACCTTGTACGCTCTGCCATGATCAGATATTTTTGGACAGGGAGCATGTTCAATAAGAAACTATTGCCATGTTCTTTTGCAAATTGTGAAACTACACTAAAGTTGGGAGGTCTGGGTATTATTAATGCTAAAAAATGGAACAGAGCGGCATTCAGTAAACACTTCCATGATGTAATTATTAAGAAAAACAGTCTATGGGTCAAATGGACATGGACGTACAACATTAAGCATGGGCGGTTTTGGATGATGGATATAGCACAAGATAGTAGTTGGACATGGAGGAATATTCTCAAACTTAGGGATGAGTTCCTTCCCATGATCCAGTACCACGTTCAACATAACACAAGTACTAGTTTTTGGGATGAACCCTGGGTACGTTCTGGAATGATTCTGTCAACTTATTTTGATCATGCAATGATTATCCAATCTGGAGTTAATCGTGAAGCCAAAGTCAGTGAGTACTTAACTGATGGTAGAATCAACCTACCTTACAATAGTAGCCATGTTATTAGGCAACTATGGAATTCTATCCAGAGTACTAGGTTCAGTACTGAACAAAGATCATACATGACATGGAATAATAAGCCCCACAGTATAAAGCTGGTATATAAACAGTTGAGTAATCAAATCGAATTCCCTGGTGCAAAGTGGTTTCCTGTGCTTTGGAACAATGACTCACCTCCGAGAGAAAATTTAATGTTCTGGAAGGTTGTTAGCATTGCTCTCCTCACCAGAAATGTTTTACTTAGTTATGGGATTAGTTGTACCCCTGACTGTGTTTTTTGTGAGCAACATGTCGAAACTGTTGATCATCTATTCTTTGCCTGCCCAAGTATAAGTGCTCTTGTTGATATGCTTCTGTATAGTCTACAAAGAACTGTTGCTGTCCCTTTTTCAGCAATTGATTGGAACATAATTTTAAAGGCAACGAAGTGGAAGAATAGTGGCTACCGTGTATTGATCATATGCATTAAAATTTATATGGATGTGATATGGAAAGAGAGAAACTCGATAGTTTTTGAAAATAAAAGAAGAACTGTTAGTTCTCTCTGGTCTGAACCGAAGCATCGTGCTTGCATGCAACTGATAAGGAAGGAGTGCCTGTTACCTGGCATTTTGATTGATAGCTGGAGATAATGTATGCCTGTTTTTTCTTTTTTCTTTGTGATCTTCTTTGTTAATCCCAGTACTTTCTTTTTCTGATTCAAAGCCTGTTTTGAGTCATTTTTTATTGTGTTGAAATAAACTGGTAGGGGACCAGTTAACCCCGCTGGGTTTGCCAAAAAAAAGTTAAAAGAAAAATTTATAATATTTAATTGAGAAAAATGTTATAAATTGATGTCTATAAAATCACTTGAATAATAGTAGGAACTATTTACATATATATATATATATGTCTAGGTATATTAACAAAGAAGTTATTTTAATTTTTCTCACCTTTATTTTAAAATATGTTAGTGACAAATGCAATGTTACTTTATCAATATAACTATGGGCTATCTAACATCATCGAAATAGTGTTTATTTCATTTTATTTATTTATGGATAGTGTTAATCATCTTGTTTATTTCTCACCTTTATTTTAAAAATGTAAAACCTTTAAATTTAATTGAAGATCTTGAGTGATTTTATATATAATAATTATTAATTTCCAAACGTTAAATTAAATTAAGTATTATTTCAAAATAGTTCTCACTTACATTTTAGTTTAAAATGTATAACACAACACTACTTTGACAAGTGTTGTAAATAGGCTGTTTAAATTCTTGAATTACACTTGCCTATGTTTTATTTTTGTATGTTTTATATTAATACACATTAAAAGAAAAGGTGTAAACTATTTACTGTTAAATAAACACAGATTAACAAAACCTGAAAACAGTTTTAACAAATTTAAACAATGGGTAAATGTGTGAGTAATTGTATCAGTAAAACAACTAACATTTGGCACTTTAAAATCTGGAGATCCAACATAATTATTCAAGTTTCTTTTCAAAGTTCTCTCTGCTTAGAAAATATTACTTCAGCCTCCAAAAGTCATTTTTGTCTAACATTGATATTGCAAAATTGTATTTATATATCTATTGTCTGGACCGTTGTTTGAAAATTTATACAAGTAAAAAGTCCTTTGTTCAAATATTTTCAATCAGTAGCTAAAGAATATCTCTATTAACATTTTTAAGTATCAGTACTTAAAAATAAAAAGAAGAATAAAAACACTCTAATATTCTACAAGTAAGAAAACAAAGACATTCTCTGTTAGATTCTAGCTCAGGGATTCAAAAACAAGATTTCAACTTTTCGAATCTTCAAGTTTTAAAAGCAGCTGGAACCAAGATGTTCAAGGTGAGAAAACAGTTAGTTTCAAATTGAAAAAAAAATGCATGCTCTGTTGACAGTGTTTATCATATTTATCTTCACTTCTAAAACCCATATCTTTGATCTAGTTTGAATTTGAAAATTTTGTGAACTAGAAATACGCTTATTTACTAGAATAGTTTAAGTTAAAATTGGTTAATGAATTATTTATGCTGCGTAGTTAGCTTGGGGTTCGTTTTACAGTAAAAATCATATTTTTGTGAAATTTCAATATATTTGAATCAAAGATTCAAGCATGCATGTTGGTTTCCCTGTTAGAAATAGGACTTTTGGAGGTTAAATTGTGATTTTTAATATCCTAGTTTGTAAGAAATTTGGGGATGAACTTTTTCTGTTCAAAATTTAATTTTCGGCGATTTAATCGCCGTGGGGTGGTGCGGCCGGGACTGTAGGGTGCTGGATGACTTGGGGAAGGTGGTGACCGTGGTCGTTTGTACGATTTGGCTTTTGATTAGGTAGGTAAATGGATTGTAGGGTTTTGAGGTGGCGATGGGAGGCCTGTAAACGCGATTAATCTGAGAAGAAAGGACACAGCCGACTCCTTCGAGATTTGGCAGGAAGGATGTGTCGGAGAAGAACTTACCATCGGTGGGTAAGTTGTGTCGATCGGTGGGGGAAGTTGAGAGTAGTTCGTTGGAAATCGAACTTGGGTTTTTCGATGGTTCGAATTGAAGAGGTGTTTTTCGAGGGAGTGGATTCGATTCGTCGTCAAGGTGACGATGGTGACCAGAAGGGGGAAATACATCGGCCAAGGGATTCGCGATGTTGAAATGGGGATCAGAGCATTTGTGCATGTGCACTGCGTGCATGTGATGCCGGTCATGGTGGGATTTTGGAAAGGCGAAAAGGAGGGTTCGGTACGTGTTGTGTTTGTTCGTGTTGCCGTTGTTCAGGAGGGTGGTCTTTGAGACAATCGCAGATGGTCTCGTTGGGTTTATGGCATCGGATTTTCATCAGTTTGGAGATGTTATTCTGGTTTCTGGGAATAGAGAGAAGAAGAGATTGGGAGAAGCGGGTTCATACTGTTTGTTTATATTGGGCTTCGGCCCATTGGTGTTGTGATAGAATAGGTTCAGTTGTTTTGGTCATGGGCCTCGAACCGTTGGTACGTGGTTTATTTTTAACAAGCTTTATTATAAAAAAAAATTGCTATAAAGTAAAATTAAATCATAACAATTTTTTTCCGAAAGCATATCACAAGCATGAAATAAGTGAGTGAATCAAAGTACATGTTTTGAACAAATCCACTTTTATATTGTAATATTTACTTAAGTTTATTATTTTAAAGAATTGGTATATAAAAAGTTTTAAATTCATATTGTTTTCCCCACATTTTAACAAGTATGATGATATAAGTGAATCCTTTATATAACATTCTTGATCTTAAATATTATTTAAGATTTAATTAAAAACAATGGATTTTTAATAATAACAAATTGTTTATATTAATACTTAATTATAGTTATTTAAGTAAAATTGTTATCAGTGTTTGATTTAACTTAAAAGATAAACTTCTTTTACTTAAGTTTATTCGAATAATTTGAGTAAAATAAAGATGATTTAGAAGATCATTATAATTGAGCTTTGAATTAATCAAGTGCTTAAAGATTTTTAATTTATAATAATTAATGAGGGGATTAAGGGTTGATTAGTTAAGGAATAAGTAATCAATATAAATAATTATCAAATAATTAATTATAATTAATTAAGGGTTTATGTAATTAATAAAGCAATTAAAGGTTAATTGTTGTAAATGGTTAAGAAAATTAATTTGTGTAATTAATTAAAAAATTAATCACTTAATGTAATTAGAAAATAATTAATCAAGGATGATTAATTTAAAAGTGAAATATAACTAGAAAAAATAAAGAGAAATAAATTCTTATACTTTGAAGTGAATTCGAATCCTTAAGTTATATTATATTATAATCATTTCATAAATAAAGTGTTATGGAATGAATGGTTCGTATCGACGAATGTTACGTCGTCGTATGATCCATTTTAAGGTTAATATGTGAAATTGTATAAGCTTGTTTAGATAGGACCTAATTATCAATCGAAAATGAATGCAATTTAATAATTTTAGGGCCAAACTATTGAAATGTTTCCAATTGATTAGTTGTATTTATCTAGATTGTTTAACTAGACGACATTCCGATAGTGGAAACTGACACCATTCCGTTGTATAATTAATCTAATTATTGTGTAGGGTGTAAGTCATTGATTTGATTGTGTCTGAATAATTGTTCTAGTAATGATAATCTCCAATCTGTTGTTCTTGCATATATCTGTTATGTGCCTATTAATTATACTGAGAATATATTGTGAATCGTTCTATGGAAGTTGATTGATTTGAATATCTGTGATTGTGAATTATGATATGTGAATTGATAAGTACCATTTGGACTGATAAGCCTTGTTCGATTTGGATTGATTTGTGAAATTAGTTTTGTTTTAAAAATAAAATAATATAATAATATTATTTTTAGAAATGTTTTTTTAGATTGATCAATATTTGGAATATTGAAAGTAGTTATTTATTTCTACCTTTGAAAAACTTTTTAAGTTATAATTTTTAAATTGTTTCAAGTATTAACTCATTTTGTAATGACACTTTAAAGGATAATTTTTATTAATATTTAAGCATATTTTCTTCAAATTAAAATCTCTTTAATAAAAGTAGTTTAAATAATAAATTATAATAACTTTTATGAAGAATAATTTATTTATGAAACTTGAAATAATATTTGGAAATTTATAATTATGACTTGAAAGGAAACAGTTTTATATATTTTTCAAATGAAATAAGTTTTCTTAAATGAATGGTAATTCTCTTGGATTTTAAAAGGTGAACAAGGTTATTGGTTGCAATGGGAAATAACTTTGTTGCATTGATTGATTTCTTTGATAGTTAAATAACCGACAATCAAATTGGACAAAACCTGACTTTGGAAATATCTAGAGGAGACTCAAGAATTATATGGTACAGTTACCGATCGAGGTGCTATACCGTAGGTATAAACTCGTTTGTTCTCTAGGACGAATTATAAGACGAATTATAAGGAGACCCGTATACTAACGTTTAGAAGGTGAACTCTGATCTTGTGTTTCGTCGGTGTATTTCCTAAAGAACCGGGGTTGAGTTTACTGGAAAATAGTGAACGTTGTTTTGATTGATGGCATTGGCGAATTTGCGTGAATTTGTACAAAGATGCAGGTGCTGTTAGCACCAAAATTGATCGCCAACACCCTTAGAAAATTTTTGTAGAGAGATTAATGAAGAAAGTAAATTAAAACAGAGAATAGATTGTAAATTTAAATGCAGAGAACAAGAACACCAAATTTATAGGGGTTCGGTGTAACTGCCTACATCCACTTTGAAGTTGATTTCCATTGATTTCCTTGATCGGTGATTACAGATACAATCCGTTTTTTGTTACTAGAATACAATTGCAAAGTAAAAGAAATAAGTTTGGAATGAGTCTTGAAAATGGCAGAGTCTCCCCAGTGTTCTCTAAAATCTCTCTCTTTTTTCTGTGCCCCTGCCCCTCTATTTATAGACAAAGGTGGGTTGGACTTCCCTGGTGGGTCTGGTAGCTGAATAACTCGGTCCAAATAGGACAAGTCCTGCACGCCGAACCGAGCATGCCGAACGGTCGAGTACCGATCCATTTTCTTTATGCCGAACGACACGTCTGTTGTGGGGAAGAGTAGGCCGAGCTGTGTTCGGACCGGGCATGCTGGGGAGAATGCCGAACCATCCTTGATTGCCGAACCATTCTTGATTGGCGAACGTCTCGGGAGGCCGAATGACAATGCCGAGCCTTCATGGATACCGGATGCTTCTTGATGCCGAATGGTTTGGTGCCGAATGGTCTGGGGGCCGAATGAGGAGCTTGATGTTTGAACACCATCTTGACCGAACGAGGCTTCTGGCTGAACGAATCCTTTGGCCGAACAAGGCCTTTGGCCAAACGATGCTTTTGGCCGAGCGCTATCTTTGGCTGACCAATGTCTTAGGCCAAACGTTCTTTAGATGCCGAGCGTAACATGATGCCGAACGCTATAGTGCCGATCCACCTACAGGCCGAACGCCCTTGGTACGCCGAGTACTAAGTTTCCCGGCCAATTCCTTGGGAAACACTTGCCCCCCAAAGTGTATCACGTGACCGAACGTGATACGCTTTGTATTACATATCCTTCATGCTTCGCTTCGAACCTTGGATCATCACTCTTGAGGGTTGTATAATTCTCCTGGCCAAACGCAATGTCGAAGGCCGAACGATCCACGTTACACCGAGTGACTTTGTATGTAGAATAACCCAGCCGAAGTCGAGTGCCGAACGATCCATGTTAGCCCAGGCCGAACGAACCGAGATATCGAACGATATCGCCTTGATCGGTAGAACCGGTCACAGTCTCTTCAACTTCTCCTTCTCCCTTATAAAACCCGAAATCCTCTCCTTCCTCCTTTTTTCCTACTTTCACTTCTGCAATCTTGAACTTTCGAACCACCCCCGTCATCATATCCTAAAGTCCTCTCAATCCTTTCTAAAGCTCGATCCATGAACTAGGTAAAATCCCTTTATCCGACTCCTTTTCCTGATTAAAAAGGTCTCGATTAGTAGCCCAAGTCCATAGATCAAAATTGTGGTCGGAAGGGCTACGTGGGTGGAGGACCCAAACTCCGATTAGGTATCTCCAAGGCCAAACGATGTGAGGTAGGGAGAAGTGGTCAGGGATGATAATTCATAGGGGTTGTTTGGGTGAGATACTGTGGTTCGGCACGGTTCCCTCGTGTCGAAAGAGGTTTGGGAAAAAGAATGGTGTAGGAGAGGAAAAATCGAAGGCCGTGCGAGCGTTGAAGCTCGGCGGAACCATCATTCGACACAGCGCCACATAGGCCGAATGATGGGATGGAAGGTTAGGGAGGAAACATGAGTTAGTGGGGAGGCTGAGTGTTGTTTCGGCCGAGTGGTGTTTTGGCCGAACGATACTCTGTCGAGCGCTAACTAGTACGAACTATAGTTAGGCCGAACGATACTCTGTCGAACCGTCCCAAGGCCGAACACTCATACACCGAACAACGCATAAATGCCGGACCAAACATGCCGAATAATGTCACGGTCGAACAATACCTGTCCGAACAAAACATAAATGCCGGCCGTATCTTATTGGCCGAACATAACTTAAACCGATCAAACAATTGCCTTGCCCAATTTCATAACTGAACAAGGACAGGAACTCCAGCATACTTGTATATCAAACTAATTTGGACTAATAACCTTCCCAGCAGATATAAACCTGAACTTAATTCGATGTAACCGGATAACTTCCTCTAACGTTTCCTGAACCTTAAACTGTAATCGCCATAAGGAAGGCTTTTGGAGATGGTCAGCAATGACGGTCTTCGAAGGAGATGACTTTAAGCTTAGTTTTATATCTGTAACCTTGCGACTGCCAAATTTTCAATGCTTATACACGATTGATTGCACTAGTTCACACACCACGTGGGGGGATTATTCGTGTTGTTAATTCTGACATCGATCATTTTTCAAGTATAGTTCACACAGGTGTTTTGTCAGATCCGCTATTTATTGAAGATGTCTAAAAGATCCAGCTCCGCGACTATCTCAGACAGGCCCGGGCCGTCTTCCAAACAAGGGGGCGTAGACACTTCTAATCCGTCGTCCTTCCCCGCTTATGATTTTGCTCCTGATACCCTAGAGTCAACGATTCTCTTGGATAATCCAATCGATTCACAGGCTTCGAAGATTAATGAAGCCGCGCTCCGGCGAAAATGTTCGATTCACGGAATCCTTTTCGGCGACGTGTTGGTTCCGTCGGGCCGTGATCGTCCACACCTGCCCCCATTCGGATACACTACCTGCAATAAGTTTATGTGTTGGGTGGGAAGCGTGCCTCCGTTCATTTGTTTCTTCGGGATGTGTTGCAATACATAGACGTCGCCCCGTCGCAGCTGCATCCAAATGGTCATGCGTTCATTTATGGGACCTACCTCCTTTTTATGGTTGTCTTCTCCAGTCCTCCAACTCCCGGCGACATCAGATATATTTACAAGATCAAGAAGCGGAGAGATAGCCCCTCCTTCGTGTTCCTCGAGCCGCACCACAAGTGCCAAATTCTAACCGGAGCATGGAGCAAGTTTTCCCTGTACAAACAGGAATGGTTCTACGTGCGCTGCCCCCCGGTTTCACGAGGAGATGGGTTGAAGGAAGTAAGTCTTCTTTTTAGAGCGATGCTCATATTTCGGTTGAGGCGATGCTTTTTCTAACTCTTGTTTCATTTTTTCAGATATCAACCCACGTCCTGAGGGCCACGGCTATTCAGAGGCTGTTGAGGCTATTAGGGCTCTTTCCGCTGAGGAACGAGACATCCGAACCCTCATTTCAAATGAGTCACTGTCAAGGTTCGGGCTATTAGAAGAAGGCTGTCGGGTGAGCCTTCCTGAGGGCGTCTCCATCCCCAAGCCCGCATCCGGTAAAGGGAAAAAGTTGGCTGAATCGTCGTCACGCCACACCCCCGGTGCATATGAGGAGGGGGAAATCAGAGAGGGTGAAGCACCCGAAACACAAGGTGAGAATGTGGGTCCTACTCAGGATCCGCCGGTCGAAGTGCACGGTATTGAAATGTCATCTTCCCCTTCGAAGGGGAAAAAGACGTTGACATATAAGATTAGAAAGGAGAAGGTTGGAGGAACTTCCAAAGTTACGCTCATCCCGGCAGAGAAGGAGGCTTCTTCACAGCATACTGAAAGTTCACTAAAGGGCCTCTCGAACCTCTCCATTCCTGAAGACCTGCTCAACTATATTTTGGCAATCCGGAGGCATTCAAGTTCCATTCGTCCCTCAGAGGCGATGTGGGCGTTTCGATCCAAAGTCAGGGAGAGAAAACTCCTGTTAGTAAGGCTACTGGTCCGTCGAGGGGAAACACTAGGACACACACGAACATTTGCACTTCAGTTCGCACTTAAATTTTTGTTGTCACATGTCTCCTTGCTAACTCGTTGTTATTTGAATTTCGTGCAGGTGACGTGGGATGCTCGCACGGAATCGATCGTCTCCGTGGTTCTTCTTTTTTTCATACGTTCGGACGGGACTCGGGTCCCGAGAGACGTCGAAGTAGAGATGGTGATGGTGGTGGGGACCGTCATTCTCGGGACTCGTCATCTCGGAAGAAAACCATATTACCAGCCCAAGTATCACCGACACCCCCTTCTCATTTGGGGAAAAGCAAGGATCAGCCTGGTTACAAGGGGTCGCAGTCTGATATCCCCCAAGATCAACGCTCTGATTCTTCTTCCACTCGACAGTCCTGAGATTCTCATAGAAGGGGCGAACTTGCAAAGCCGTCTCCTCCTGCTCCTGCATCGGATCCCACAGTATCAGAGAGACTGAGCGAGCTCAAGGCCATATTTTCCAAGATTTGCTTCGATGGGTTGAAGTTCCTTCCGGCGATTCATCCTACACCCGGAGATGTTAAGTAGAACGCCATTGCCTGTACCAACGACGTCTATGTTCAACATGACGCGTTCCTAGCTGAGAAACTTTCCGAAGTCTCTGTGGAGCGCCAGTATGAAATAGACCTTTTGAAACTTGAGGCCACCCATGATAAAAACATCATTAAGGCCCAGGACGAAGAAATCGCCACTTATAAATCTGAACTCAAGGTCGCTCATCGGAGTGCCAGGGATACTGCTGAGGCCGTCACTCGCTTGGAATCAACTCATAAGAAAGAGCTTGACGAGGCGGTTCAACAATGTGGGGCTTTGGCCTTGGAAAAGGACTCCGTTCAAAAGGAGAGGGATGCACTCAACACTCGGGTCGAGGAACTTGAAGAGCTTCTTCACATAGAGAGAGAGGAGAAAGCGGCTGCCCAAGAAGAGTCACAGCGATACTGTGACGAGATTGTCGCCACCCGACTTTTAAAAAACAACTTGAGGGCAAGCTTTCCAGGGTTGAGATGTTAAAGAGCGAGGCCCGTGAAGAGGGCAAGAAGACGGCACTGACGGACATCAATTCCCGTCTTGAGGCAACCAGGGAGGAAGGTAGAGAAGAGATCAAAACCGCGTTCGACCCTCTCAATGCCGAATTCAACGCCCGCGTGCTCATGCACCGTGACTTAACTTTTTTCCGCGATGGCTATCTTTAATTGTTGCTCGAGGCGTGGGAAACCTTGATTCAGAGCAGGAAGGCCGAGCGTGGTGTTGAGGAGGTTGGCGAGGAGGATTTGATGAAAGAATTTCTGAAGGGACATGAGCCTTCGGACCTATCAGCGGCCAAGGCCCTTTATTGCAAAGGCTCCCCCTCTAGAAAAGGGAAAGAAGTTGTCACTGGTCCATCCGGGGCCGAGTCTCCTGTTCACGTGCCTTCCCAGCCGGCCGGTCGGCCGATACTCGGTCCCTTCGAACAACACATTGGCTATGATCTGGAAGCCCCCGGCCTAGGCGTTCATGTTTTGTCTCCCATCCCGGAGGGTGAAACTCCTTTGATGGCAGAGAGTTTTCCAAGGCCTGGTAGATAACCTTCCACTTTGAGATTTTGAAAGTCGTCATTCTTTGTGATGTACTATTGCAATCTAATGCTCATCTTTTTTGATTTTGTGCAGGTCTTTCCAAACCCGATCCCACTTCGAGGAGCGATGTCGCCAAGAAGGTGGAAAAGTCTGGTGGGGGTGCTCATGCTGGTGAGGTTCCTGGGCCAGATGCTCAAGTGATCGGGGCGCTTGACGAAGGCAAGTCTGATTCCTCCTCTAGGAGTTATGAAGTAGAAGTCACAGTCGCCTCTGAGCATACATCTGAATTGAGCATGAAGGAGCGGCTCGAAAAAGAGAAAAGAGATACCGCCAAGGTCAAGGTTGAGCCGCATGAGGTGGACCTGGACGATCCCTTGAACAAACCATTGAAGGCCATCCTTCCTGGCAGGTCCAAGCCCTCGGACGTTCCCCCTACTTCTTCAGTTGTTACTCCTCCATCAAGGAAAGGTTCCAAGGGTAAATGCTCTGGGGAAGAGTCGTCCGGGAAGAAGTTGAAGAAGCACAAGAAATGACTACTGTCCTCGTTCAACGAGAGTCAATTTAAGTCGTGTAATGATTTTTTTTGTAATTTTTGTAGATAGACTGTTGACTCCAAATTTTGGAGTACTTGTAGCAGAAGACTTTTCCTGAATAGAGTTTAATTTCATTTTCTGTCTTTTCAAAAGATTCTTATTATTCAGTTTTCCTTGTGATCGCGATTCGAATCCATGCTGTTGTGCGTACCATAGACTTCTTGGTTTGTCTTCACACGGCCCGCTGATTTCTCTGAGAGTTATTTGTTTTCCTCCCATGCTTCAAGCACTTAGAACCATTTTTTAATTTGCGCAACGGGAACATGGAATATTCCAGTCCGCATTCTAGGGACTTGGAGAATTTTTACCATTTATACTCGAGTCCACGCTTCGAGGACTTCGAGTACTCCAGTCCGCAATTCGGGGACTTGGAGATTTTGAGTCATTTATACACGAGTCCGCGCTCCTGGGACTTAGAGTATTCCAGTTCGCATTTCGGGGACTTGGAGATTTTTATTCGTTTACACTTGAGTCCGCGCTGCGGGGACTTAGAGTACTCCAGTCCGCACTCCGGGGACGCGGAGAATTTTACTCGTTTATACTCGAGCCCGCGCTCCGGGGACTTAGAGCACACCAGTCCGCACTCCGGGGACTCGGAGAATTTTACTCGTTTATACTCGAGCCCGCGCTCTGGGGACTTATATTACTCCAGTCCGCACTACGGGGACTTGGAGATTTTTATTCGTTTATACTCGAGTCTACGCTCCGGGACTTAGAGTACTCCAGTCCGCCCTACGGGGACTTGGAGATTTTTATTCCTTTATACTCGAGTCCACGCTCCGAGGACTTAGAGTACTCCAGTCCGCACTCCGGGGACTTGGAGATTTTTATTCGTTTATACTTGAGCCCGCGCTCCAGAGACTTAGAGTACTCCCGTCCGCACTCCGGGGACTTGGAGATTTTTATTCGCTTATACTCGAGCCCGCTCTCCGGGGACTTAGAATACTCCAGTCCGCCCTCCGGGGAGTTGGAGATTTTTATTCGCTTATACTCGAGCCTGCGCTCCGGGGACTTAGAGTACTCCAGTCCACACTCCGGGGACTTGGAGATTTTTATTCGCTTATACTCGAGCCCACGCTCCGGGGACTTAGAGTACTCCAGTCCGCACTTCGGGGACTTGGAGGTTTTTATTCGTTTATACTCGAGTCCATGCTTCGGGGACATAGAGTACTCCAGTCCGCACTCCGGGGACTTGGAGATTTTTATTCGTTTATACTCGAGTCCACGCTCCGGGGATTTAGAGTACTCCAGTCCGCACTCCGGGGGCTTGGAGATTTTTATTCGCTTATACTCGAGTCCACGCTCCGGGGACTTAGAGTACTCCAGTCCGCACTCCGGGTACTTGGAGATTTTTATTCGTTTATACTCGAGTCCACGCTCTGGGGACTTAGAATACTCCAGTCCACACTCTGGGGACTTGGAGATTTTTATTCGTTTATGCTCGAGTCCACACTCTGGGGACTTAGAGTACTCCAGTCCGCACTCCGGGGACTTGGAGAATTTTACTCGTTTATACTCGAGCCCGCGCTCTGGGGACTTAGAACTCCAATCCGCACTCCGGGGACATGGAGATTTTTATTCGTTTATACTCGAGTCCACGCTCCGGGAACTTACAGTACTCCAGTCCGCACTCCGGGGACTTGGAGATTTTTACTGTTTATACTCGAGTCCATGCTCTGGGGACTTCAAGTACTCCAGTCCGCATTTCGGGGACTTGGAGATTTTGTATCGTTTATAGCATTCATATGCCAGCTAGAATAATATAATTTTAATCGCTTGCCGCAGGACTATCTTACGCAGAAACATTAATCATTCATAAAAAAGATGGATTCAAGCCTTTATTAATGAGAGCAAGCTAAATTGTCTTATTACATTCCAAGAACTAGAAATGAAAACGTACTGGAAATAAATGCAACTACGGCATGAAGGAAATAGACTAAGTGTAATAACGTCGCAAGTGCTCGATGTTCCATGCTTGGGGGAGTGTCGCTCCATCGACGGTCGCTAGCTTGAAAGTTCCTTCTCCAAGCCTCCGTTCGATGACGTACGGACCTTCCCATGCGGGGTTCGTTTGAGATGGGGCTGGAAAAACTCGTTTCAAAACGAGGTCTCTCACGTCAAAGATTCTCGGTTGGACATTTTCGTTATAATACTGGCGACCCGATGTTTGTATGAGGCCACTCTCAAATCGGCTTCTTCGCGTTTTTCATCAATAAAATCCAATGATTCCAATAAGAGATCCCGGTTCAATGCAGGGTCGTAGTGAGTTACCCGATGAGATGGAACTTCAAGTTCCACAGGTATGATAGCTTCCGCGCCATATGCCAATGCGAATGGGGTGTGGCCAGTCGCGGTCTTGTGGGTAGTTCTATAGGCCCAAAGCGCCGTCGGGAGCTCATCTACCCACTTGCCTCTAGACTTTTCCAAACGCTTTTTCAATATGGACTTGATTATTTTGTTTACGGCTTCTACCTATCCATTCACCTTCGGGTGAGCGACTGCTGCAAAACTTTTCTCGATGCCATACTTCTGACAAAATTCTTTGAACTTTTTGCTTTCGAATTGAGTTCCATTGTCCGTTATGATGGTTTGTGGAAGGCCAAAACGGCATATGATATTTCGTACAACGAAATTAATGACTTTCTTGGTTGTGATCGTGGCCAAAGGTTCCGCCTCTGCCCACTGGGTGAAGTAATCGACCGCTACTATTGCGTATTTCGCGCCTCCTTTGGCTATGGGTAAAGAGCCGATTAGGTCAATCCCCCACATTGCAAATGGCCAGGGACTAACCATTTGTGTGAGTTCCGTAGGTGGTGCTCTTGAAATTTTTGCGTATATCTGGCATTTGTCACACTTTCTCACATAGTTTGCAGCGTCCCGATTCACGGTTGGCCAATACTATCCATAGCGAAGGATCTTCTTTGCTAATGTCTGCCCCCCCCAGTATGGTCGCCGCACTCTCCTTCATGGACTTCCTTTAATATCCATTTTATCTCATCATGGGCTACGCACCGGAGTAAGGGGGTCGAGAATCCCCTCCGGTACATTATCCCATCCTGTATTACATAACGTGAAGCTTTACGGAGGACTTGGCGTCTTTCGCTTCTCTTTTCAGGCAAATCCCCTATTAGCAGGTACTGCTTGACTGGGGTCAACCACGATTCCTTCTCAAGTTTGGTTTCTAACACGAACTCTATCTCCATCACGTCTATACTCGAAGCATGGAGGGTCTCAACAGGGAACAATCCCATTTGTTGTGCATCACCAGTGCTCGCAAATTTTTCCAACGAATCGGCTTCTCTGTTTCGTTCGCGTGGGACGTGTGAGATGTCGTAGTATTCCAGACACGCCAGCAGCTCTTGAACCCGAGCAAGGTAAGAAGCGAGTCTCTGTCCCTTCGCTTGATAGTCTCCCCGCACTTGATATACTACCAGCTGCGAGTCATAGAAGATTTCGAGTGACTTCATTCCCAGTTCGATAATAAGTCTCAAGCCAGCAATCAATGCTTAATATTCGGCTTCATTATTTGTTGCTGCAAACTCGAACTTCAAAGCGTAGCAGATTGATCGGTCTTCAGGGGTTACAAGGATTATACCTGCCCCCGAGCAACGGTCGTTAGATGCCCCATCGGTGTACATCTTCCATCGAACAGGGGGTATGGTTCTGTGATTACTCGGTTCATCTAGCATAGTGAATTCAGCAATGAAGTCGGCTAGTGCTTGCCCTTGTATGGCCCTTCGCGGAAAATAGGTAATATCGAACTGAATTAACTCAATATTCCATTTCAGCATCCTTCCAGAAGTTTTCGGTCGTTGGAGTACCTGTCGCATGGGTTGGTCAGTGTAGACACCGATTGAGTATGCCTCAAAGAAGGGGCGAAGCTTGCGTGATGCGATCACCAAGAAATAGGCTAGTATTCCAATCTTTGGATAATTTCTTTCCGCCCCTGTCAAGCGCTTACTTACATGGTAAACCGGCTTCTGAATCCGGTCTTCCTCGTGGACCAAGGCTGTACTGATAGCGTGCTGGGATACCGCCAAGTGCACATACAATGTTTCATGGTCTATCAGCTTGGACAGTACGGGGGGGGTTTTCCAAGTGCCTTACCAGAGCCCGGAATGCTTCCTCGCAATCGGATGTCCATTCGAAGTTTCTCTTTCCTTTCTTTATAATGTCAAAGAAGGGGATACACTTGTATGTAGCCCTGGATATGAATCGACTTAGCGCAGCCACTTTTCCATTCAGGCTTTGCACCTGCTTTATGGTTCTGGGTACTTGTATATCTCGGATAGCCCGGATCTTCTCTGGGTTAGCCTCGATTGCCCAGGCATTCACAATGAATCCTAAAAACTTTCCTGATGCTACGCCGAATGAACACTTCAACGGATTGATCTTCATTCCATAATGCCTGAGTATGTCAAACATCTCCGTTAGGTCTCGGACGTGGTCGTTCGACTGCCGTGACTTCACTAGCATGTCATCCACATAGACTTCCATTGTTTTGCCAATTTGGTCTTTGAACATACGATTCACCAGGCGTTGATAAGTCGCTCCTGCGTTCTTCAATCCGAATGGCATTACTACACAGCAATACAATCCTACGTTTGTGACAAAGCTAGTGTGTTCTTGGTCCGGGATGTGCATTGGAATTTGATTGTAACCAGAGTACGCGTCTATAAATCATAGTAACTCATGTCCGGCAGTTGAGTCGACGAGTTGGTCAATCCTTGGCAGCGGGAAACTATCCTTCGGGCATGCCTTGTTTAAGTCGGAGTAATCAACAAGTCCTCCATTTTCCATTCGCTTTCTTTACTAACACCGGGTTAGATACCCATTCAGGGTAGAGGGCGTCGCGGACGAACCCGTTGGTTTTGAGTTTGTCCACCTCCTCTTTGAGAGCCGCGGACCTCTCCGGGTCCATGCCTCTTCTTTTTTGTTTCACAGGAACATGTCTCGGGTCTATGTTCAACATATGACTCGCGATTGCAGGAGAAATACCGCACATATCAGAATGCGTCCAAGCAAAAACATCAAGGTTCGCTCGGAGGAAGCCAGTAAGATTCTCAGCTGCCATGGGGTCGAGCTGTGATCCTATTTTAAGAACTAGTGATGGGTCGCTGCGGCTAACTAAGATGTCGATGGTTAGTTCAGCCGGTGCCGCATTTGTTTCCCTGGGTCCCCCATCATCGTCTCTCGGATCTATGTCTCTATGGATCCGAGAATGCTTCCCGAGCCAGGGCCCGGGCACTAGTTGTCAATCGTCATAACCTTAGATGCGGATAGGGCTGTCCGCAACCTTTCCTTTCTCCCTACGCCGTGCCTCCCTGAGCTCAGCTACATAGCATGCACGGGCGGTTGCTTGGTCGCCATGTACCACTCCAACCCCTCTTTCTGTTGGAAATTTTAACGTCAAATACCAAGGGGCCAAAGCTGCCCTAAATTCCGCCAGGGCTGAACGGCCCAGGAATACATTGTACGGGGAATCAACATCCAGTACTATGAATGGTCGGATTCGCACCCTTCTGCATTCACCTTGTCCCAGTTCAACTGGTAACTCCACATATCCCATTGCATCAGTTGCTGCACCATTAAAGCCATGGATTCTGGCCTTGGATGGTTTCAAATCCTAGGTCTCCAGCTTCATTTGGTCGTATGCCTTTCGGAAGATGATGTTAACGGAACTTCTGCAATCGATTAGAATTCTCTTTATGAATTCTGGCCCGATGGTCGCAGATATGACCATTGGGTCAATGGTAGGAGCCTCTACCTTATCCGCATCTCTGTTCCTGAATATGATATCGTCGTTCATCGTGCGCTGCTGCTTTGCAGGAGTCCCATCTTCCACGTTCGAACAACACTCGTACTCCGCATGTCTTAAGGAGTTAGCATATCGCTCCATCTCCTGCCAGTTCTAGTCTGCAGGGAGAGGTCCGCCAGCAATCGTGTTAATAACCAATCTACCCACAGTCTGAGTAGGTTGTTCTAGTTGGTGTAGGGCTGGCCCGCGTCCAGGGTCTGATGTTTCTTGCCTGGCATCCTGTGGGTCTTTGACAAATTCCTGTAGCATCTTATGTCTAATTAGTTTTTCTATGGCGTCATGGAGGTGTCTGCAAACTCCTCTATGTTGTGCCCATAAGACTCGTGAAAACGGCAATACTTCCCGGTCCGCTTCTGTTCTTCTGTTGACTCCTTTGGACGTGGCTTCCTATGCTGGAAAGTGTTGCAAGTTGATAGATAGATATTCTCAAGAGATGCGTTCAAAGGGGTGTATTTCCATTTCCCTGTCTCTTTTTTATTTCCGAGGTTTCCACCTCCAGATCCTTTAGACTGTCAGGGCTTGTTCTGGATGTCAACTTGAGTTTTTCCAGGGTTATTTCCGGTTTGCTTCACGACAGCGCTACTTTTCATAGACTCTTGAACGGGCCCTGACGCCTTGTCCACCGAGGTTCCTCCCTTCTTATGAACTGATGAGCTTTCGAATAAAAACATTCCAGCGTAGCTGGGGGCTTCCCCACCAACCAATCTCCAAATTCAGAATCCGGATCCACTCCATGCATTACTGCCATCAAAATCGCGTGGTCATTAGGATTGCTCACCTCGATAGCAGCAACATGAAAACTTTGCAGGTATGCTTTCAATGACTCTCCTGGAGTTTGAGTTACACTTGATAAGGACATCACGTCCTTTGGACGAGTGGCGTGTATCCTGAATTGTTCTACGAATTTCATTGCTAATTCATCGAAGCTGGATATAGATCGTGGCGGGAGTCGAGTGAACCACATGGTTGCAATTCCGGACAAGGTGATTGGGAAACACCTACACTTGGTTGCGTCATTAGCTCTTATGGAATCATCATCCATCCGTACCTCATCACATGCTTCCTGGGGTCAGCCTTCCCTTCAGAGGCGGGAATGGCGGGCATGCTGAACTTTCTAGGGTATTCGGCCTGTAGAATGGTATCCGTGAAGGGAATATGACTCTTAGCCACACCCCAACCTTCATTAGTTAGACCTTGGTTTTCTTTCATCAATTGACTGACCATAGCCGTCAAATCCGGGGTTTGTATGGAAGATGGGGGGTTGGGTTCCGTTCCACGGGACCGTGCAGGTTGATATCCCATCCGGTTTGGGTCTTGGTCTCTAGTAGATCGATCAGTACCACCTGCATGTGCATCTTCATCCTTACGGCGTCTACGTCTAGGAGGTTCATCAGCAGAAGTCGAGCTATCATCTTCAGAGTAAGGGACAGGGCTTCCTCCAGCATTCTGATGCTGCTGCTGAGTAAGCTGAGTCATGAGGTCAGCGTTGGCTTGCATTTGCTCAGCAAGTTTCTTTCTACTTTCCTTAAGTTCTCTTATCAGGTCATTGAATTCTGCTCGAGAAACAACTTCTGCTTGGTTTTGGTGGTATGGCCCTACACCCCGAATCGCTTGCTGATTGCTAGTTCCCAGTTGTTGCACACTAGCGATTTCGTGGGCATCTGCATTTTGAGAGGCTGATCTAGTTCGTGGTCTTCCCATGGTAGAGTTGTTGGTTGTAACTCTGAGTAGAATCAACATATGCCTTATAGATGATTATGGATCTCCTTCGGGGGATTTATGCAATCCAGTAGCTGCAAAGTAGATCCTAATAGCCTGAGAATTCAAGATCTCAGTGAAAGCACCAAAATGTTAATACCAAAATTGGTCACCAACACCCTTTGAATGTTTTTGTAGAGAGATTAATGAAGAAAGTAAATTAAAACAGAGAATAGAGTGTAAATTTAAATGCAGAGAACAAGAACACCAAATTTATAGTGGTTCGGCGTAACTACCTACATCCACTTTGAAGTTGATTTCCATTGATTTCCTTGATGGGTGATTACATATACAATCCATTTTTTGTTACTAGAATACAATTGCAAAGTAAAAGAAATAATTCTGGAATGAGTCTTGAAAATGGCAGAATCTCCCCAGTGTTCTCTAAAATCTCTCTCTTTTTTCTGTGCCTCTGTCCCTCTATTTATAGACAAAGGTGGATTGGACATCCCTAGTGGGCCTGGTAGCTTAATAACTCGGTCCAAATAGGGCAAGTCCTGTACGCCGAACCGAGCATGCCGAACGGTCGAGTACTGATCCATTTTTTTTATGTCGAACGACACGTCTGTTGTGGGGAAGAGTAGGCCGAGCAGTGTTCGGACCGGGCGTGGTGGGGAGAATGCCGAACCATCCTTGATTGTCGAACTATTCTTCATTGCTGAACATCTCGGGAGGCCGAATGACAATGCCGAGGCTTCATGGATACCGGACGCTCCTTGATGACGAACGGTTTGGTGCCGAACGGTCTGGGTTCCGAACGATGAGCTTGATGTTTGAACACCATCTTGACCGAACGAGGCTTGTGGCCGAACGAAGCCTTTTGTCGAATGAGGCCTTTGGCCGAACGATGCTTTTGGCCGAGCGAAGTCTCTGGCCGAGCGCTATCTTTGGACGAGCAATGTCTTGGGCCGAACGTTCTTTAGATGCCGAGCGTAACCTGATGCCGAACGGTATGGTGCCGATCCACCAACAGGCCGAACGCCCTTAGTACGCGGAGTACTAAGTTGCCCGGCCAATTCCTTGGGAAACAGGTGCCAAAGATTTGCAAGCATTCCAAGACTTCCTTCTCATGAGCTGACCACAATGGTAAGTTCATGGTTATTTGACGTATGGGAAATCGATCTAATAGGACTTTTGACATGTCCAAAGGAGGAGCGAAGCACGTTGTCGTAGCAATGGATTATTTAAGTAAGTGGGTAGAGGCTGAGCCCTTGGCGATAGTTACAACAATGATAGTGGTTACTTTTGTGGTTAGAAATATCATCACCATATTTGGAATTTCATATAAGATAGTGTAAGCCAATAAGATGCAATTCGAGAGTAAGGAGTTTGCAGACCTATATGAAAGGAATAGAATCATAAAATGTTATTCCTTTATAGCTCATTCTCCGGAAAATGGGCAAGTAGAAGCAGCCAACAAAACCATAAAGAAACTATTAAAGAAATGGCTGGCAAAATTTAATAGCAAATTGGTAGAAGAGCTGCCACTGGCTTTGTGGGCATATAGGACATCAACAAGATCCCTAATGGACTCACCCCATTTTTTCTCACATACGGATATGAGGCCATGCTACCAGTCGAAATAGACATACCTTCACATTGATGACTATCGTATTTAGTGGAAAGAAATAAGCGTTTGAAGGAAACTACTTTGGACCATATTCAACAAAGGAGGGATGAAGCTGCAGTTAGGTCCACTGTCTAGAGGCAATGAATGGCAAAAACATATAAATCACGTATTAAAGAAAGAAAATTCTATAAGGAAGACCTAGTATTAAGGAAAGTGATGGCTAACACTAAGGATCCTACAAAGGGGGTGCTAGGCCTAAATTAGGAAGGACCGTTGGTTATTGTAGAAGCTATGTCAAACAGAGCATATCATCTCTCTAGACCCAATGGAAATTTGGTTTCAAGAATCTGGAACTTTGATAACCTAAACCATACTATGTTTGAGATACTTTTTCCTTTTGTCTAACCTTTTTAATGTGAAAAAATTCGTTAGTGCTCAGCTTGACTAATAAAAGATTAATTAGATGTAGGGATAATAGATGGCTCGAACCAGTATAATAGTCCATTTGTAAATTTTCCTTTTTATGTACTTGCAGATTATATGAGCTTCTGTCCCAATGCTCGGCTTTTTAGCCACACACTATAGTAGAAGGAGGAATATTATACAGCCTAACCGGCTATTGAAAGAAATTCATATGATCAAAAAAGTTATAAATGTACGATTTGACTTCACAATCAAAATACAACTAGTCTGCGCCGATTATGGAGCAGACCATGCCAAGCACATGACATGCAATAATGGATAGAGAAAAAGGAACAAGCATAGAAGGAAAGTACATGGCAGAGCAGTCCATCACAAAGGAAAAATGACAACGACAACAACAACAACATAGAGTTCACGAGGTAAACGCAGAAGTTATGAATCGTATTGTAATAGCTTTTGACTAGGTGAATGTAATTTCTTTAGCATTAGGCCCTAGCATTGATATATCCTATACACTTGACATGTTATATATGTGTATATTGACTAGGTGAATGTAATTTTTTAGTATTAAGCCCGAGCATTGATATCCTATATACTTGACTTGTTTTCTGCACCCAACGATTCACATCAAGCCTATGACGTGGTTACACCAGATTCAATCCTAAAATTCGATGGTCTGAGATCCTCAAACTCCACTATAAATAGAACCCTAGGCCTAGCTATTTTCTCATAATCAGATTTTCTTCCAATTGGGTTCATTTCCTAAGGCTGAACCTAAATTGAAAGTATTTCTAGGAAGGATATCTTTTTAATAAAAATATTAGACACCTTAGAAGGGGATCCAGGAAGGCCACGGAGCAAAGCCAAGGACGATAGGTGAGTGAATTTAAATTATATGTCATTTAAGTTTATGATATCTTATTGTTAGATTCTCATTAAATATTAGTTCAGCATTTATTTCAGCAATTAATTATGTTAATTAGTTATGTTGAGACTATAAATTTTATTTGAGAACTTATATTTAATTATTATTTATATGAAAAAGAAAGAAAGAAATCCAATTAAAAATGAATAATATTAGGCTCAACAGTTATAAAGAAAGGCTTAAGCATAAAAGCAAGAAATTTACAGTAAATTATGCTAAAACGGGAGAAATAAATTTAAAAGGGAAAAATTTAATAACTTGATTTGGAAGTTAGTGATAGATTATTTGGTTGGTTTAGAAAAAAAGAATACATTTCCATAGTTTAATATTGTAAGAATAACGATAAACATAATTTCACGAATAAAAGAAAGAAAATGGAATTAGTGTAAAATAGAGACATTTCTGTATTTTGCATTATCCAATAATTAAAGAGACAATAAAAGATTTTTTTTACAATTACGAATTATTGTTCATTAAAATATGGAAATGGTTTTTTAGCACAGTTTTGTAACCAACCAAATAGAATAGAACTACTTCCTAGAATAAAAGGGAATAAAGTGTAGAGTTAAAGAAATTAAAGAAGAACTCAAGTTAATTATTTGACAAGACTAGAAACGATAAACAAAAATGTGCCTAGATCTTCACTTACTGCGTAAATAGTAGAATAAAAGCAAAGCAGTTATTATGATAAGTAAATTTATGACAGTCAGACGTATTCCCAAGCTAAGATTGTCATACAATATAAGAGAACTAAAGAGAATTCAATATCATAATAAAAGTAGACACACTAGAATAGAAAAGAGACACTTGCAACTATATTTATAACATGTAGATTGTAAAGAATGTAGACGAAACAATTGCAAGTATAATTATAACTTAGGTTATAATTAGAGATAATAGAAAGGCTTATTTTAAAACTTACACTAATTTAATAAGCAAACATAGAAGAAAAGCCCATACCAATATCATTCCCTTTCAGTCAGGAATCGATGGTCTCAAATTAGTTAGGTGCAGCCGGAACACGCTTATGCTGATTAGGGTAAATAAGTAGCCAACAGAATTAGAAAAGTAAACTAAACGCATAATAAAAGATTAGACGTAGGGTCTAATAAAATGGTAAGATGCTTTTGGAGCAGCCTAAAGGAAGAAGAGCCTAACGAAGTAGTTCATCATAGATTTTTCGCACAGAAATACCACGTCCAACTTAGTTAATTTGGGCTAGAAGGAGGTATGAGACTTCAACGGAACGTGAGGGTACTCTAGGATGGCCCTTTGGGGTAGGCCTAATGAAGTTGCACCCCCGGAGGTAGGTCTTTAGGTGTTCCATCAAGAGAGTATGCCTTGACTGCTTCTGCATTGCATGCCAAACGAAGCGGACCTTTGTAGGCAGTCATAAGGTTGATGAATGGAGTATGATATTAGTATGACACCGTACTCTGACTTGTGAGTAGGTTTTAGTAGGCAGGACCCAAAAGGATAGTCGCATGCGGAGATCGAGCCATCATTAACCAAGAGCGAGTTTGGGAAAGAATAGAGTTAAACCAATAGGCCAATGATTCTTTCACTATCGAGACATTAGATGAGGGGCGCAGCCAATTGAATGTTTAGATTGTATGCATTAGGGCACAACCATTTAGCTCTTTGAAGGTCTTTCGATTAGTTGAGGGGTGGCTGCGTGGGACCGTAGCCACGATGAGAAAAGAGACAAACCAAGTAGAATATTTTTATTGTAGGCCTAACGAAGCTGTCCTTTATCGATATAGAAAATCCCCGACTCAGTTCCATACAAGATAGACCTTATTGGTGGGATTCAAGGAGTAGGTAGAGAAATTACATATTGCCCTCAAGGTACACACCGGATGGTACATTGTGGATGTCCGAGCATTAGTATAGGCTAGTGAGGTAGACGACGGAACATCTGTATTATAGGCCTCACGAAGTTATCCTTTACGGATGTAGTCATAAAACGCTCTAGGAGCAAGACGATGGAGTCCTTTTCGAGGAGGATATGGAAGGTACTATGGGTAGTACCTAGGAGCAATGCGGTCATTGGGCATGTAGCTACATATATATTTTTTATTAGGTTTTAATCTACTAGGGAGTAGATGGGTACAATTCACGTAAAGAGGCGAGAGTATTATAAACCCAATAAACCTAACATAACAGAAAATGGAAATAAAACGGTATATGTAGAATTAAGCTTAGAAGTGTATAATTTGTCCATCCACTAGAACTTTAGTTCTGACCACCCTCCTCATACATCACACGGGTTAGGTAGATGGCAGAGAATTTACAGCATTGAGACACTTTTTTAGAAAGTGTTATTATCTTGATGAGTATTTACTTACTTTTATATTTTGGTTAGTTCCTCTATGAGATATTTACATGAGCTTTTATATATTAGTCTTTTCCTATTTGCAAGATACCGAATACCTAACTCGAGCTTCAATAGGCTGGGGTTTTAGCATATTTGTAAAAATCTGAATCCACTGGAATTCAGGTTGTTATATTTGGTATCAAAGCCTAGGTTTAGGGTTCCCAGGTAGATACTAAGTGAATGTATATGTATTTTTGAATAAAATATAAAAATAATATGTATTAAAATCCAAATAGTACCCAGTTATAGATTTTAACATATGGAAAGTTTTTAGACGTACATTTGTGCATAGTTTGCTAGTTGGGTTTGGGATGACCCAAGAGTTTTGAGGCCTAAGTTATTACCAATTTATAGTGTACGATAAGCTATGTTTTGAGAGGAGATTAGTATCCATATGTCATAAGAAGTGGGATAGTTCCCTAGGGATAATAGGGAGAGTATTTTTATTTAGGAAGGAATAAGATATTTTAGTAAGGGAATGAGATTTCTAAAGTTTAAAAAGGATATTCCTAGGGTTGTAAGAAGAAAATCCACTTTATGTCTAGCCTAATAAAATGAAAATTTTGGAATTGAAAAGTTGAAAAATATAATTGTTAATATGTTTGAGAAAGTAAATATTGGTTCTTTGAAAAAAAAAGTGGTATGAAATTTAAATTGGTCATTATATGATGTAAATTTTGTTAAAAGTGAAATTCTTTTTGAAGAATTATAGAGCATGAATAGCTCGCTAGTTTCTTTATAGGTAAACAAAGATTTAAATATGAAAACCTTAAGTGTGTTAAGTATCAAAATCGTAGGTCACAACATTTATTGTTGTAATGGAGTTTTTATGAAAAATAAAGGAAGCATAGACTATGACAATATTGTTAAAGTAGGTGACTCCGAAAGGAAATATTTTTACATAGCGTATGGGATATAGTAATATTTATTATAATTGAATCCACGCACAAGTATTTTTTGGTTGCAACAACGGTGTTTTACGCATCTATTTTGATCCAAATAAAAATGTGTTTTGAAGATAATTTATAAGTATTGAAATAAAGTGGTCTATAAGTAAATTTATTATTTAAATAAGTATATGGAAATGTTTTCTAGTTATGAAAATATTAAAACAGTTTTGAAAATGAGTTTTTTTGAAGAAAAAAATGTAAGTTGAATATTAGGAAATTAATTAATTTCGTAGGAAATGTCTATTGTAATTGAATATAGATTAAAAATACTTTAATCTATTGGAATGAAATGGATAATGATATAATTTTCTATGAAACCAAATCACAAATAAAGATGTTTTGTGCAGATTATAAGGAATACGTGAAAGAGACATGCAAGGGGAAAGCACCATATTTTGTATAGCCTATTTCGATAAAATATAAAATAAGTTCCTTGTAATTTCACATAAACATGAAACTCTCTTTTAAAGGATTCATAGAAGGTTTTAGCGTTAATGGTTTCTCATAAGGGAAAATAGTTCCAATACATTAAGGTATAAAACCATTATGTGTAATAAGAAGTGTAATAATTAGAGACAGTGTTAGTAGGATGGGTATTATAGAGAGCTTTAATAGGAAAGTCAAGCAATGGAAATTTTATATTTTTCCATTGATTATGCGCATCGGTTGCTTGCCTTTGTAGTAAGTTAGAAACTCTTCCAAGGTTAGGTAATTGGAAGAGTACAAAAGTTAAGGGATTTTTGATAAAATATTTGTTCTTATCTACTCTAGTTTTTGCAAATTTGAAAATCAATTAAAAGAAGATGTTTTGAAAACTTGTGAGGGCGTTTTGGAAGTCAAGAAAAAAATGTGTTTTAAGGACAAGCAAGGCATGTTATAGAGAAAAATGGTCTGGTGAAAAAGTAAATAAGTTTTTCAAAGAGAAAAACTTAGTAAGAAGTTAAATTAAAAAACATCCAATTTTTTTATGGAAAGCTATAAATGTCTTTAAAAGGAAAATATGATACTTTTGAACATAGAATCTGTAAGTTTTCCCCTTTAGGTTTGGGGAATCATTTAATTTCAAAGAGTTGTAAAGATGCAAGTCTAAAAAAAAAATGTTAAGTAACCAAGTACCTTGAATTTAAAATAAAATTCAAAGTAACACTTTAAACGCAAGAATTTTGGGATTTGATGTTTCAAAAATTTAGAAGCTTTAATTTTTGAAATGAAATAATAAATACCAAACCAAACATTTAAATACATAGTAGATAGGAATCATTTCCTAAGTGTGACGGAAAAAGTGTAAGCCTATGTAGGAGATGGCAGTGGTTACATTTAGTAGTAATAATAAAAATTCCCGTAAAATGTATAGGACACTAGTGAGAACCTAAGAATGCTGCTACATGTGTGTAGACTATAGAAGAATAGTGAGGTGATATTAGTAAGATGGTAAGACATACGTGGTTGTGATAGGTAGACCTTAGTTAGGGAAAAATGAAACGTAAAGATAAAGAGAAAATTTCTTCAAGCTTAGTTGCTTTTTTAGATAGAGACCACATAGATTGAAATCCTTATTCGTTGAAGTAAATGAGACTTGGTTATTCCATATTTAGTATGAATGGAAGAGATGAATGGATCTTATTCATTGTGAGTAATACAACGTAATTTAGTAACCAGTAATAGGAGGCAGGAGGAGCATATGAGTTACTTGGATTTTTGGAGTAGGACAATTCTGTGTCAGAGTAAACATGGTCCTAGGCCTCCTAGCCCTAGATGATAGTTGTATTTAGATGTTATATTTACCTATCTAGTATCACTTTTTAGCAGACTTGTTCCCTCTTTTAGTTATGAGATTATACTCCTATGTAAGCATTTAGTTCATGTTGTAGTAAATCAGTGATGATTAGTATGATACTCTTTTTATGTGATGCTCACAAGAAGAGAATAAAAACATAGGATGTAAGTGATAAAAGAAAAGTAAAAGTCAAAAAGAGTAACTAAAAGGAAAACAACAAATTTAAAGAAAGCGACAGAAACGTTAATAAAAAAATTAATGAGAATTGCAAAAGAAAAATATACTTTTTTTCCAAAAATTAAGCTTGGAAAAAAATTTGGAAAGGAAGTTTTTCTTATGTAAACCGTGCTTGAGAAAGAAAATAGAGATTTTTATAGAATAGCGGCATAAATTCCAAGTACGAAAAAAGAGGTGTGCAAAAGTAAACGGTAAATGTGAGGTTTTCCATTTTCTACCTTCTTTCTGACATAAGAAATCGAGTTCGGAAAATAAGGTTTTTCTAAAATTTGAATATTAAAAGTTATGTGGTAGGATTTGGATGAAAAATTCGTTGAACTACGCCCCTATTCATTAGGAGCATGAGAAAAATTTGATGAAAAACATTTTGAGTTTTCAAAAGATTGCATTCATATAAAAATTGCAAGTATATTTAGGATGTGTGCATCATATTTTAAAAAGGAATTTTTAAAGAAGAAAAGCATTCGTATAGGAGGTACCGCTTAGAAATTCATGTACATGCATATATTTTATGTTGAATGACACTTTACACAAGAACACGAATGGTCGCAAAATTGGATGTACACAAAAATGGATGCGATTGATGCGAAGAATTATGTAGTTTTACCCATATCGAATCTTGGGGATGAAATTTCCTAAAGGGTGGGAGAATGTAACACCTTGCATTTTTAGATAATTAAATAACCAAATAATTATAAATAGTGAAAATGAGCGTTTTTGAAATTGTCATAATATGGCCTTGAAACTTATACCATTATGGTTGTGGCGATTTTCTGATTAATTTACATATATAATATGTCTCGGACGGACTTAGTATGATAAAGTTATTGATGTTCAAAGTTCTGTATCAAAAAAATAACATACGTTTAAATGTACGTGAATATATTTGTCTATAAATATATGCGCGTATAAATTCTAGAAAAAAGCGCGTTCGAATTTCAAAATAGGCGCGCGTCATAAAGGAAATTAATTAACATCAGCAATTAGAGGTAATTAATTAACATTAGTAAGCAATGTTAATCAAATCAGTAATTAAAGGAAATTAATTTACATTAATTAGCAACGTTTGAATTTCAAAATAAACATGTATTATAAAGGGAATTAAATTTGCAATTGATGAAAATTAATTAGAATGAATAGACACAGTTAAAAGTTAACGTTTAATAATTTAATTTTCGTGCAATCTCGAGCATTTTTTTTGGATCCAATGATTCGCAACAAGCCTGTGACGTGGTCGCACCGGATTCAATCCTAAAATCCGATGGTCTGAGATCCCCAAACTCCACTATAAATAGAACCCTAGGCCTAGATATTTTTTCACAATAAGATTTTCTCTCAATTGGGTTCATTGCCTTAGGTTGAACCCTAAATAGAAAATATTTTTAGGCAAGATATCTTTTTAATAGAAATATTAGACACCTTAGAAGAGGATCCAGGAAGGCCATGGAGCAAAGCTAAGGACGACAAGTGAGTGGATTTAAATTATATATCTTTTACGTTTATCATATATTATCGTTAGGTTCCCATTAAATGTTTTAATTTAGCATTTATTTCAGTAATTAATTCTGTTAATTAGTTATGTTGAGACTATGAATTTTCTATGAGAACTTATATTTAATTATTATTATATGGTAAAGAAAGAAAGAAATCCAATTAAAATGAATAATATTAGGCATAACAGTTATATAGAAAGGCTTAAGCCTAAAAGCAAGAAATTTACGGTAAATTATGCTAAAATGGAAGAAATAATGTAACATCCCGCCTTTTCGCACGATTTAAACAGACACACGTGCCAATTCAAACCATACGGAAGGGCGGATTGTTATGGGGTAAATAAGAAAACAGAGAAGAAATAAAATAAAATAGAATCTCACAGCGGAAGGATAAAATATAATAATAAAATATACAGCATATAAAACTGTTTACAAAACATTTGATTCTTCTTATTACAATTAAATATCAGAGTTCACATACCAATAATATCAATGCAGCGGAATACAGTGTGAGTGTAGTGCAATACTATAAATAATAATAATACAAATCTTCGTCTTCGTCATCCAGAGCTAAATCTTCAAATCCTAAAACGCTCGGACTGACCCGAGCGAATTTGAAAAGACAAAAACACTCGAGTCAGAACTAAAAGATCTTATGTAAGTTAAATTTACAGAAATAAATATGAGTGCAGTAACTCAAGAGATGCTCGGGATTTACATCTCCTAAGGATCCGTTAAACTATTTACTATGTAGTATATTGCGCTATTATAATAGTGTCTATTTATAAAATAAACTTAATTTTAAATAGCGTTAAGGCTTTACATTTTCCACCTTAACACGTAATAGTCCCAGTAGTCCATCCAATATCATAGTCCCTCCTGATCGGGAAGCCACCGGAGGATACCACACGGGCTACGGGAGAAATCCAAACTCGTACAAGGCGCGATAGGGTAGGTGACACGGCACAACTAGGCAATGCCAGGGTAGATATACCAATTGCTATCCGGGCTGGTGGTAACGCGTAGCCGCAGCTACCGCCCACCTCGAACTAACACCCCCAAATGAAAGAAATCAATAGTGGCCACCGAAACAATCCAAAGTCAGAGTATAGTATCGAAGGAGTGCGTTCGATCAGAGGAATGACCTCATTGGCCCGAGAATCGCTCCTGTTTTAGCCACCTTATGCCAACTCACGGGAGTTGGGTCCACGTATTTACCTTACAGGAAATGCCGCCACCAACCTACTTCATTCTGGAATCTCCACCGCGTACACGGTTAGTCAAAGTGGTTTTCGGTATCGACAGAGAGTATGTCCATATCCGATCCCGGTCTCTTTGCCAACCCATCGTTATTATAACACCGCGGTCATTTTAAAAATAGTTTATACTTTAAAACCGGAAATAAAATTCCATTTCAAAACTATGAATACGATATCATTTTAAAACCCAAAACAATATGATATCATTTTATCCAAATATAATTCTTTCCAAAAATCATACTGCTTTAAAATTTATATTATCTGGAAACCAAACATTTGAATTATACTTTCAAGCATAATATTTTGAAATTCAAATTTTTTTTTTTTAAAACCAGAACTTCTAAAACTTGAATGGTTTTGGATATTCAACGGTATATAAAATAAATGGTTCAACTTTAAAGTTACTTTGTAAAGAAAAATAATTTCCATGGCTTTACAAATATATTTCTTTATTTAAAGTCTAAACCATAAATTTAAATATCACTTTCAAGTTACCAAACCACTTCAATTTCTATATATATATATATCCATTTGGAGTATTAATATTTCAAAACTAGAGTTGGAATTTTATTCTCTCGACAATTTAAATGTTCTATTATTTAGTCTTGAATATTCACATAAAAATCCACAAATAAACTCCAGTTTTTAGCAATTAAATATTTTCTTCAATTTAATTATACTAGAATATTCATTTTAAATTTGTCTTGGAGAAAAATCCAGTTATAAATATCATACCTTAAAAATTTCCAAACTTAAACATATAATATAAATTTCACATCCCATTTTCTAAATTTTTCATTTTTTTTATTCAACCGGTTTATACACAGCTTAAATTTAAAATTGAACTTCACATGTATATATATAGAAGGATAATTATTTATAAAATATCAAAGTTAAAAATTTTATAAACCGTATCCCATCCAAACCATAGAAATCACTTTAAAATATTTATATATATACCACAGTGCCTGTATAAAATTTTCTATCCTATGGTCAAGTGATACGGATATTTATCATTTCAATCCGCAATTTAAAAATAAAATTTTGCGGTTGTATATCATTTCAAACCACAACCCCGAATGAAATGGAAAATGCATGATAACTTGCACTTTAATGATATAAAATAAAACATCCATTCATCAACATCATCCATCATCCAAATCACAATCATCATCCAATAATCAATCAATATCAATATATACCTAATAATATATAACAGGTAATGACTGGCAGTTATATTAAAAATATATTTAACACTATTAAACTAACAGTTTAGATTCAGTAGTAAATTTTATAACTGTTTTCTAGCAGTTTATATGCAAATAAATAAATTCTAACTGTCAATTAATATGTAATAAATAAACTAAATTAACAGTTAAATTAAATAAATGCGAATTAACAGATATGCTGAATAAAACATGCCAAACAATCATAAATAAATTTCTACTCATATCTATAATAAATTTAACAAACATAAAAACTTTTAGAAGTTGTGAGTGGGTTAAAACACTCACCTTTGGAATTTAAATCGAATTTAAATTCAATTTAAACTCAAAAATTCGACGGTCTCCAAATTCATCCAAATCAACGTCATCAGATCCGAAATCTAATTACGATCCTAACGGAAAAAATTTCGTGTGAAACAGAGTTCGTATGAACGAGTTATGAAGGTTAAACGAGTTGAGAAATCAAATTTGGAATAAAAGAAAATAAATAAACAAACCCAATTAATATCATGCCACATCACGCTAGATACCCAGAACCCAAATCTTGTGATTCCACTGTACATCGTGACCAAGCTTTGGGGCCGCCGTCGTCAGTAAACCCAACCCCAATTTTTGCGAAGCCACGGCTCCCCCTTCCTCCGATCCAAGACCACCAAGGTGCCTCCCTTTCGAGGCCGACCCCCCTGGAGATGTGCGGCACGTCCAAACGCCACCCCACAGAACCGCCGCCGCGACCTTCCCTGCTCAAACACCGCGAATTCGAGCACCTTTCGCCCAAAGTAACCATGCCGATCCAAATGTCTTGCCGCCCTCTACCAACTGATGCCTTCCGATCGAGAAATCGTCGACGATCCACCGTTAATCCTTCACGATACCATACGAACGGTCGGGAAGAAACCACGATTTTTGGACAAATCAAAACCCGAATAGGAAAACGAGTCTCACCAGCAGATAACGTACATCGAGAACTATGACATATATTTTTTTGGAATTTTTGTGGAGAGTTTGAATTTTGACTTTTGATTTTGAACTGTAGATAGATCTAGGTTTTGCAACCATTAAGGAAGAGAAAGAGATGAAGAAAATGAACGTACAGACAAATGACAATAGAAAGGAGGCTAGGGTTTATCATAGCATATTTATAGGCAAATAGAAGAAGGCTAGGGGGCCCAAATTACGAACGTGCTAAACGGTACTTGGCCCAAAAAACACGTTCTGACTCCGGAACAAAATTTATTAAACCCATATATCCAAATACATATTTTAAAATATTATGAACGCGATGGAAAAAGTTTCACGTCCAAATTCGATCGTATGAAGAAGTTATGCTGAAAACAAAATTTCCAAATTGATTTCAAATTGTTTTTAATTAAATCGATTTCAAGGCGTTTCGCGTCCGTACGATCAAACGACAAGTCCGATCGATACAAAATTTGAAACCCTACAATAATTCACCGATACGGATCCGATGAAACTGGTTTCGTCGAAATCCGAGTCCGTGGCCCAAAATGGCTATTTTTATATTAATTAAATAATTTAAAATTTTAGTCAATTAAATCAAATTTCCCATTTCTTTTTGATAATTGACGATTCTTATTATTATAAATTTTTCAATCACCTATACTAAGTTAAACAAAATTTAACTTGTCGAATTTAAGATTTTAGAAATCCGCAAATTTCATTAATTTCACCAAATTATAAATTAAATTTCCAAAATTTTAATTAAATTTACTCTCCATTATTATTGTCAAATAGAAGAATTTATCATTGGATTCATATTTCAATATGTAAATATTTCCAATTTCATCTGAACTTATATTTACATAATTCCTAAATATTAAATTTCAAATATCACTTCAATTAACGTTAACGTAATAATTATTTATTATTTATTGCAGTTGATTATCAGTTACAATTAATATACTAAATAGATGGTAAATCTCGAATACTGGTTATCCTTAACGTTATATTCCCCATTTAATTTCAACAACGCAATTTCAAAAATTTAACTCAATTAAATAGACAACTCTTTATATTCTAAATCAATTGCAATGGTTTAAAAGTTGCTAAATATTGATTTCAGTAATCCCTTTAATTCGATTCAAAATCAGCAATTACCTATTAAATGCCCCAAAATTCCTATTAAATAAATCTAACAAATCTTTATCATCAATTAGATGAATTATTGCAATCAAACTATTGCGTTAATAATTTCCGTTTCACTTTAAAGTATCTAAATTAGCCAATTACAATGCTTATTACCCAAATAACTTCAATTTCTTCCAAATAATATTTACATAATTAATTTAAATATTGAATCCATTTAATTGCAATAAATTCAATTGATTGCAAATCAATTCCAAATAAATTTGATTTTTATCCAGTTACAACTTAATATCAAATCAGTTTTCACTTTAATAACAAAGTCATTATTACTTAGAATTTCATTACATTTTATATTTTCACATTTTCATTTTGGTTTAATTTCTTTTCCCGCATAGTTTATTAAAAATGGGATTTTTTTGGTTACAACTTATTTGGATCCAACATTCTTCAATTACCAATTTATTCCACTTTAACTGCAGTAATTTTGGGGATAATTTGAATTTGATTCCAGATTAACATTGACAACTAATAAAATAAGTAACGTACAATAATTATAGTCATTACCTCTATTTCACACGTCTACATTCAGTTACTATTAGAAAATCTTATTGCATTGGTTTTATACAATCGCCATTTACTTTACATTTCATTACTATTTAATATATATATTTATTTCATAATCAATTCGATATTATTTCTTCTTTCCTTCTATTTGATAAATAACCTGGTATACATTTACATACATTCATTTTATCCACTTATTTGGGTATTGCATTGAAATTTATTTATTCTAATACCAATGTTATTATCATTAATTATAATTGGATTCCCAAATTTTATTCAATACCTTGAACAAATAACATATACATTAATCAAATCCCTACATTTGTATTTCTCATATTCCATAAAAATCAAATCATAACATTTAAATGATTTTATTAAATTGGAATCTCATTCAAGTCGTAATCTATTAACTGGAACTAATATGATTCCTTAATTTATTCCCATTTACCATTTAAAATCTTTCATTGCATTAAAACCATTTAACATTTTCATAAATTTCTTATATTAAATTCCATATCCAGGTGAGAATCCTTTTCTACTTAATTCATTTGGATTTCATTCTAAATTAAATTAGAAATCCTATTAAATTATCACATTTAAAATCATCGAATTTAACGGGTCGTTACACTCTTCCCCACTCAAAACTTTTCGTCCCCGAAAAGGAAAAAGAAGGGAAAAGAAAGAATAAAAAAAACAGTACATCTTATTTCAAATATTAATTTATAAACAATAATTTACTAAATTAATTTCCTTAAATGAAATATACCCGTTTTATCATCATTATATTTTATGTACTTAAATAAATAAAGTTTGGATAACATTTTCAAATAATCTCTAAGTGGTTTCAATCACTAACAATCAAATCAATCCAACAACCATCCATTTCAACAAACAGCATACCCAACAAATATAAACAACCATATAATCAACAAACAAATAGTTGCTCGGGTTCAAAGCTTGAAATGGTACGGAATGAAAAATAACTATCCAGTGCATCATTTACTCAACAGTCTTAGATGAGACGGAATAGATTATTTATTCATCCAACTACTTCAAATTTCCTTACCCGACCAAACCATAAATCAAACAATAACAATTCAACCAACCAATCAATTTACTCATTATAAATTTTTATTTCATACATTAGCTGTTTGATCTTTTCATTCATATAACAGTTTATCTTTTATTTTCTTAAACCCTTTCCTTAAGTTTACAATTCATACCACATAAATTATCCTTTTATAATATACATTTATATCTAACAACTTCTAATTTTATTTACTCATCAGTGGTTATTTCCTTTATTTTTACTTATTACTTACAATTATTCATTTTTATTTATTCAGGTCATGTAAGTTTCTTTTATTTGTATTATATTTAATACACTTCTCAATTTTCATTTATTTATTTAATACTTACATTTATATTCTACTTAATTATAGTAACCCTTTTTAATTACACTTTAATTCTTAACCTTATAACCTCCATTCTTATAAATAAAGGATTTTATTAATTTATTACCTAGGGTTTACAGTCATTTATTTATATTACCTACTTTTATTATATTAAACTAGCAGCATTTAAATCATACTTAAGTTAATAACCCTACACATCAACCTTTATTTATTAAAGAATCTCATTTTATTTTCTTAAGTTTAAAATCACCTGTTTATAATACTTGCCTTAAAATTTCAATTTATAACTTAAGTTTAAAATATTAAATTCTCATAACAGCAATTCATTGAATAACTCATTATTTCCAAAATTTCTACTTGTATAATATTCTATTTCAGTTTCTTACTTAACATTTCAACTTTTCATATTTGGTAAGTTATATATGTTAAAGAAAATGCAAAAGAACTTATACAAGTTTTATCTCATCTTATAACTAAATTAAATGTTCAATAAATCTTTAAATTTTTCCTTATAAGTTAAAATTTTAACTTCCTTTATAGCCTAGCATTTCTTCTTACCTAAATTAGAGGTTTCAATTCATTCGTTTACTTACCTTTAATTTCACTAAAGTAATTTTAAACAATTAATAAATGGAAATTTAGAATTAAATACCGGGTCAAATTTCAAATTAAAATAATAAATAAATAATTTCTTACAACTTTTATATCTCTAATTATATTTAAAACAATTAAAATTTTAAATAATTTCAAAATAAATCTGCAGTAGAATCTACTACAGTGGCCTTTCCCCTTCGAAACTCGAAAATGAAAGTCGATGATGCGGCCGCCATCACCGAAATTATTTTCCAGCGACAGAGAGGAAAGTACAAAATTTAATTTCTCCAAAATCTTCTTTAAACAATTCTTCCGAATTATACTAAATATTTATATAAGAAAATACTTATAAACCAAATCATTATATTCCATAAATCCTTTGAAAGCAGATTTTATAAAATCTCGGACTTAAGTTCTAAAATCTCCAATTTGATTTATTATAATTTCAACTTAGCTTCAATTATTATAAATATTTTTATTACCTAACACCCAATCTATAGCAACCAAATATATATCTTTATAAATTTTTTTTTTATATATAGAAAATATAATAGGCAAAATTATTTCATTCACCTATATTAAAAACAAATATTATGTCGGTCTGTCCTATTAAGTGTTTAAAAATCCCTATTGATGACATAGCGTCCCATGCATCAACCAGAATTCATAAATACAAACGGACAGATTAACACAATATCAAAATCTTTTTATAACACTAACAAATACGCTCTCTTATATATATACACTCAGCAACTCCCATAGGGTATTACTACCCTATTAACAAAGAGTCAAACCCCACAAAGCTAAGGTTTATCGCTAAACCAAAGCTCTGATACCAGCTTTAACATCCCTCCTTTTCGCACGATTTAAACAGACTCTCGTGCCAATTCAAACCATACGGAAGGGCGGATTGTTATCGGGTAAATAAGAAAACAGAGAAGAAATAAAAAAAAATAGAATCTCACAGCGGAAGGATAAAATATAATAATAAAATATACAGTTTATAGAACTGTTTACAAAACATTTGATTCTTCTTATTACAATTAAATATCAGAGTTCACATAACAATAATATCAATGCAGCGGAATACAGTGTGAGTGTAGTGCAATACTATAAATAATAATAATATAAATCTTCGTCTTCGTCCTCCAGAGCTAAATCTTCAAATCCTGAAACGCTCGGACTGACCCGAGCGAATTTGAAAAGACAAAAACACTCGAGTCAGAACTAAAAGATCTTATGTAAATTAAATTTACAGAAATAAATATGAGTGCAGTAACTCAAGAGATGCTCGGGATTTACATCTCCTAAGGATCCGTTAAACTATTTACTATGTAGTATATTGCGCTATTATAATAGTGTCTATTTATAAAATAAACTTACTTTTAAATAGCGTTAAGGCTTTACATTTTTCACCTTAACACGTAATAGTCCCAGTAGTCCATCCAATATCATAGTCCCTCCTGATCGGGAAGCCACCAGAGGATACCACACGGGCTACGGGAGAAATCCAAACTCGTACAAGACGCGATAGGGTAGGTGACACAGCACAACTAGGCAATGTCAGGGTAGATATACCAATTGCTATCCGGGCTGGTGGTAATGCGTAGCCGCAGCTACCGCCTACCTCGAACTAACATCCCCAAATCAAAGAAATCAATAGTGGCCACCGAAACAATCCAAAGTCAGAGTATAGTATCGAAGGAGTGCGTTCGATCAGAAGAATGACCTCATTGGCCCGAGAATCGCTCCTGTTTTAGCCACCTTATGCCAACTCACGGGAGTTGGGTCCACGTATTTACCTTACAGGAAATGCCGCCACCAACCTACTTCATTCTGGAATCTCCACCGCGTACACGGTTAGTCAAAGTGGTTTTCGGTATCGACAGAGAGTATGTCCATATCCGATCCCGGTCTCTTTGCCAACCCATCGTTATTATAACACCGCGGTCATTTTAAAAATAGTTTATACTTTAAAACCGGAAATAAAATTTCCATTTCAAAACTATGAATACGATATCATTTTAAAACCCAAAACAATATGATATCATTTTATCCAAATATAATTCTTTCCAATAATCATACAGCTTTAAAATTTATATTATCTGGAAACCAAACATTTGAATTATACTTTCAAGCATAATATTTCGAAATTCAATTTTTTTTTTTAAAACCAGAACTTCTAAAACTTGAATGGTTTTGGATATTCAACAGTATATAAAATAAATGGTTCAACTTTAAAGTTACTTTGTAAAGAAAAATAATTTCCATGGCTTTACAAATATATTTCTTTATTTAAAGTCTAAACCATAAATTTAAATATCACTTTCAAGTTACCAAACCACTTCAATTTCTATATATATATATCCATTTCGAGTATTAATATTTCAAAACTAGAGTTGGAATTTTATTCTCTCGACAATTTAAATGTTCTATTATTTAGTCTTGAATATTCACATAAAAATCCATAAATAAACTCCAGTTTTTAGCAATTAAATATTTTCTTCAATTTAATTACACTAGAATATTCATTTTAAATTTGTCTTGGAGAAAAATCCAGTTATAAATATCATACCTTAAAAATTTCCAAACTTAAACATATAATATAAATTTCACATCCCATTTTCTAAATTTTTCATTTTTTTTATTCAACCGGTTTATACACAGCTTAAATTTAAAATTTAACTTCACATGTATATATATAGAAGGATAATTATTTATAAAATATCAAAGTTAAAAATTTTATAAACCGTATCCCATCCAAACCATAGAAATCACTTTAAAATATTTATATATATACCACGGTGCCTGTATAAAATTTTCTATCCTATGGTCAAGTGATACAGATATTTATCATTTCAATCCGCAATTTAAAAATAAAATTTTGCGGTTGTATATCATTTCAAACCACAACCCCGAATGAAATGGAAAATGCATGATAACTTGCACTTTAATGATATAAAATAAAACATCCATTCATCAACATCATCCATCATCCAAATCACAATCATCATCCAATAATCAATCAATATCAATATATACCTAATAATATATAACAGGTAATGACTGGCAGTTATATTCAAAATATATTTAACACTATTAAACTAACAGTTTAGATTCAGTAGTAAATTTTATAATGTCTTCTAGCAGTTTATATGCAAATAAATAAATTCTAACTGTCAATTAATGTGTAATAAATAAACTAAATTAACAGTTAAATTAAATAAATGCGAATTAACAGATATGCTGAATAAAACATGCCAAACAATCATAAATAAATTTCTACTCATATCTATAATAAATTTAACAAACATAAAAAATTTTAGAAGTTGTGAGTGGGTTAAAACACTCACCTTTGGAATTTAAATCGAATTTAAATTCAATTTAAACTCAAAAATTCGACGGTCTCCAAATTCATCCAAATCAGCGTCATCAGATCCGAAATCTAATTACGATCCTAACGGAAAAAATTTCGTGTGAAACAGAGTTCGCATGAACGAGTTATGAAGGTTAAACGAGTTGAGAAATCAAATTTGGAATAAAAGAAAATAAATAAACAAACCCAATTAATATCATGCCACGTCACGCTAGATACCCAGAACCCAAATCTCGTGATTCCACTGTACATCGTGACCAAGCTTTGGGGCCGCCGTCGTCAGTAAACCCTACCCCAATTTTTGCGAAGCCATGGCTCCCCCTTCCTCCGATCCAAGACCACCAGGGTGCCCCCCTTTCGAGGCCGACCCCCCTGGAGACGTGCGGCACGTCCAAACGCCACCCCACAGAACCGCCTCCGCGACCTGCCCTGCTCAAACACCGCGAATTCGAGCACCTTTCGCCCAAAGTAACCATGCCAATCCAAATGACTTGCCGCCCTCTACCAACTGATGCCCTCCGATCGAGAAATGGTCGATGATCCACCGTTAATCCTTCACGATACCATACGAACGGTCGGGAAGAAACCACGACATCTGGACAAATCAAAACCCGAATCGGAAAACGAGTCTCACCAGCAGATAACGTACATCGAGAACTACGACATATATTTTTTTTGGAATTTTTGTGGAGAGTTTGAATTTTGACTTTTGATTTTGAACTGTAGATAGATCTAGGTTTTACAACCATTGAGGAAGAGAAAGAGATGAAGAAAATGAACGTACAGACAAATGACAATAGAAAGGAGGCTAGGGTTTATAACAACATATTTATAGGCAAATAGAAGAAGGCTAGGGGGCCCGAATTACGAACGTGCTAAACGGTACTTGGCCCAAAAAACCCGTTCTAACTCCGGAACAAAATTTATTAAACCGATATATCCAAATAGGTATTTTAAAATATTGTGAACGCGATGGAAAAAGTTTCACGTCCAAATTCGATCGTATGAAGAAGTTATGCTGAAAACAAAATTTCCAAATTGATTTCAAATTGTTTTTAATTAAATCGATTTCAAGGCGTTTCGCGTCCGTACGATCAAACGACAGGTCCGATCGATACGAAATTTGAAACCCTACAATAATTCACCGATACGGATCCGATGAAACTGGTTTCGTCGAAATCCGAGTCCGTGGCCCAAAATGGCTATTTTTATATTAATTAAATAATTTAAAAATTTAGTCAATTAAATCAAATTTCCCATTTCTTTTTGATAATTGACGATTCTTATTATTATAAATTTTTCAATCACCTATAATAAGTTAAACAAAATTTAACTTGTCGAATTTAAGATTTTAGAAATCCCCAAATTTCATTAATTTCACCAAATTATAAATTAAATTTCCAAAATTTTAATTAAATTTACTTTCCATTATTATTGTCAAATAGAAGAATTTATCATTGGATTCATATTTCAATATGTAAATATTTCCAATTTCATCTGAACTTATATTTACATAATTCCTAAATATTAAATTTCAAATATCACTTCAATTAACGTTAACGTAATAATTATTTATTATTTATTGCAGTTGATTATCAGTTACAATTAATATACTAAATAGATGGTAAATCTCGAATACTGGTTATCCTTAACGTTATATTCCCCATTTAATTTCAACAACGCAATTTCAAAAATTTAACTCAATTAAATAGACAACTCTTTATATTCTAAATCAATTGCAATGGTTTAAAAGTTGCTAAATATTGATTTCAGCAATCCCTTTAATTCGATTCAAAATCAGCAATTACCTATTAAATGCCCCAAAATTCCTATTAAATAAATCTAACAAATCTTTATCATCAATTAGATGAATTATTGCAATCAAACTATTGCGTTAATAATTTCCGTTTCACTTTAAAGTATCTAAATTAGCCAATTACAATGCTTATTACCCAAATAACTTCAATTTATTCCAAATAATATTTACATAATTAATTTAAATATTGAATCCATTTAATTGCAATAAATTCAATTGATTGCAAATCAATTCCAAATAAATTTGATTTTTATCCAGTTACAACTTAATATCAAATCAGTTTTCACTTTACTAACAAAGTCATTATTACTTAGAATTTCATTACATTTTATATTTTCACATTTTCATTTTGTTTTCATTTCTTTTCCCGCATAGTGTATTAAAAATGGGATTTTTCCTTGGTTACAACTTATTTGGATCCAACATTCTTCAATTACCAATTTATTCCACTTTAACTGCAGTAATTTTGGGGATAATTTGAATTTGATTCCGGATTAACATTGACAACTAATAAAATAAGTAACGTACAATAATTATAGTCATTACCTCTATTTCACACGTCTACATTCAGTTACTATTAGAAAATCTTATTGCATTGGTTATATACAATCGCCATTTACTTTACATTTCATTACTATTTAATATATATATTTATTTCATAATCAATTCGATATTATTTCTTCTTTCCTTCTATTTGATAAATAACCTGGTATACATTTACATACATTCATTTTATCCACTTATTTGGGTATTGCATTGAAATTTATTTATTCTAATACCAATGTTATTATCATTAATTATAATTGGATTCCCAAATTTTATTCAATACCTTGAACAAATAACATATATATTAATCAAATCCCTACATTTGTATTTCTCATATTCCATAAAAATCAAATCATAACATTTAAATGATTTTATTAAATTGGAATCTCATTCAAGTCGTAATCTATTAACTGGAACTAATATGATTCCTTAATTTATTCCCATTTACCATTTAAAATCTTTCATTGCATTAAAACCATTTAGCATTTTCATAAATTTCTCATATTAAATTCCATATCCAGGTGAGAATCCTTTTCTACTTAATTCATTTGGATTTCATTCTAAATTAAATTAGAAATCCTATTAAATTATCACATTTAAAATCATCGAATTTAACGGGTCGTTACAAATAAATTAAAAGGGGGAAAATTCAATTACTTGATTTGGAAGTTATTGATAGATTAGTTGGTTGGTTCAGAAAAAAGAATACATTTCCATAGTTTAATATTGTAAGAATAATGATGAATGTAATTGCAAGAACAAAAGAAAGAAAAAGGGAATTAGTGTAAAATAGAGACATTTCTGTATTTTTCATTATCCAATAATTGAAGAGACAGTAAAAGAAACATATTGCAATTACAAGTTATCGTTTCTAACATTATTTAGTATTAAAATATAGAAATTGATTTTTAGCATAGTTTTTGTAACCAACCAAATAGAATAGAAGTACTTCCTCGAATAAAAGAGAATAAAGTGAAGAGTTAAAGAAATTAAAGAAGAAATCAAGTTAATTATTTGACAAGACTAGAAACGATAAGAAAAAATGTGCCTAGATCTGCATTTACAACGTAGATAGTAGAATAAAATCAAATCAGTTGTTATGATAAGTAAATCTGTGACAGTCGGACTTATTCCCAAGCCAAGATTGTCATACAATATAAGAGAACTAAAGAGAATTCAATATCATAATAAAAGAAGAATGACAAGAATAGAAAAGAAACACTTGCAATTATATTATATTTATAACCTGTAGATTATAAAAGAATATAGAAGTAACAACTGCATGTATAATTATAACATAGGTTATAATTAGAGATAACAGAAAGACTTATTTTAAAACTTAAGTTAATAAGCAAACATAGAACAAAGGCCCATACCAACAACATTCCCTTTCAATCATAAAATTGATGGTCTCATAATAGTTAGGTGAGGTCGGGTCATGCTTATGCTGATTAGGGTAAATAAATAGCCAACAAAATTAAAAAGTAAACTAAACGCATAATAAAAGATTAGACGTAGGGTCTAATAAAATGGTAAGATGCATTTGGAGCAGCCCAAAGGATGAAGAGCCTAATGAAACAATTCATCACAGATTTTTAGCACAGAAATAGCACGTCCAACTTAGTTAATTTGGGTAAGAAGGAGGTACAAGACTTCAACGAGGACATGAGGGTACTTTTGGATGGCCCTCTGGGGTGGGCCTAACGAAGTTGCACCCCCAAAGGCAGGTCTGTAGGTGTTCCATCAAGAGAGTATACATTGACTGCTCTTGCATTGCAGGCCTAATGAAGCAAACGTTTGTAAGCAGTTAAAAGGTTGATGAATGGAGTAGGATATTTGTATGACACGGTACTCTGATTTATGAGTAGGTTTTAGTGGGCAGGACCCAAAAGGATAGTCGCATGCGGAGATCAAGCCATCATCAATCAAGAGCGAGTTCGGAAAAGACTAGATGAAACCAACAGGTTGATGATTCTTTCACTATCGAGACATTGGATGAGGGGCACAGCTAATTGGATGTTTAGATTGTTTGTAGTAGGGCACAGCCATTTAGCTCGCTAGAGGTCTTTCAATTAGTCGAGGGGTGGCTGCGTGAGGCCATAGCCATGATGACAAAAGAGACAGACCAAGTAGAATATCTGTATTGTACGCCCAATGAAGTCGTCCTTTATAGATATTGAAAATCTCCAACCGAGTTTCGTACAAGGTAAACCTTGTTGGCGGATTTAGAAGAACGATTATGTATAGTCTTTAAGGTACGCACTGGATGATACATTATGGATGTCCGAGCATTAGTACAGGCTAGTGTGTGCGCAGACTTACGTTTTCATAGTAGACGATGGAACATCTGTATTGTAGAAATCACGAAGCTGTCCTTTACAGATGTAGTCACAAAACGCTTTAGAAGCAAGACGATGGAGTCCTTTTCGAGGAGGATACAGAAGGTACTATGAATAGTACCTAGTACCGATGAGGTCTTTGGGCATGTAGCTACATATATATTTTTTATTAGGTTTTAATCTACTATGGAGTAGATGAGTACGATTTGCACATAGAGGCGAGAGTATTATAAACCCAATAACCTAACATAAAAGAAAATGAAAATAAAATGGCATATGTAGAATCAAGCTTAGAAGTGTATAATTTGTCCATTCACCAGAAATTTAGTTCTAACCCTCTTCTCATACATCCCATACGTTAGGTAGACGGTAGAGACCTTCCATCTTTTAGACACTTGTTTAGAAAGTGTTATTATCTTGGTGAGGATTTACTTACTATTATATTTTAGTTAGTTCCGCTGTGAGATATTTACTTGAGCTTTGATATATTTGTTTTGTCTATTTGCAGGATACCATATACCTAACTCGGATTTCAGTGGGCTTGGGTTTTAGCATTTTTGCAAAAAATTAGAACCTACTGGAATCCGGGTTGTTACAATCCATACTTAAAGGAGGAGCAAAAGCTGCCTGAGAATGAAGAGTGTTTGAGTCACCTTCCTTGGATAGTTAAATAGCATCCTGTTGAGATAATTCATCATTTTCTTTCTTAATTTTTTTGGTCTCATCTTCATAGTTGACCCTGTAACAACTCTCTCATCCTTTAACAACTTTTCCAAGTCAGCGATGCGACCCTAAGCAAACTCATGCTTCTTCTCCAATTATTTTATGTTCGAATGCTATTTAGTGATGTAATTATATTATCAAAAGTTATCTTGTTTCGATTCCTCAAGATGTCATGTTTGCTCCCTATATTCTCTACACAATCTTTTACTGATGTCATTAATAGTTCGTTCTCTTTCTTTTAGGATATGTGCGTTAGCAGTTAAGTAATCTAATTCAAGTCTTATAACTTTTGAAACATTTAAAGAAGCTGACTTGTACTAGGAACGTAGGTAAGAATACTGCCTTCATGAAGATATATATATGGTCCCACTAGAGAAATAGGGACAACCTACATATATGAAATAATTAAGTAAGGAGTCTATGGACGGTTGAATATAAAGTACATAGATACAAGTGAAGAGCATATTGTCCAACTAAAGATAAAAAAAATACATGAAGAAACGGTACTCCCACTCATGACTAAGCATTTTTTTAAAACATAACAAATGAGGGAGTAGTTCTTTTTTTAATAAGGGACCCAATTTGCGCATTACTTAGTCATAAAACGAACCACTTTCATGAATAACTTATGTGATTTTAAACAAAAGCTCTTAAGTCTCTATCCTTAGCTGTGCAATAGACTTTTCAATTTCAGTTTCCCTCCTGCATACAAAAGCGACTCTTATTGACAACCTCTCCATTGGTTACTCATCAAAACGTGAACTCCCTTAAATGTTGAACTATATCATTTTTCCCATAAGACTTTAACAATAGTGGTCACCTGTTTTCCTTACCTAGAAAGGAAGGAAAGAACAACACCGGTTCAAAATATGCTATTGCATTATATAAAGGGTGAAGGAACAAAGAAAAGTAGGAGGCAACTTCGTTCATAAATCATTATATTTACAATTGAGTGTCCAAAAGTATAGTTGAGGTAGGCAGTTCACATGTAAGGTCGTGACAAAACAAGTATGGTAAAATGTAAAAAGCAAAAGGATCTAAAACTAAAATAGTCAAACGTTTACTTCTATATTGGTGAGGAAATATGAATGAGCATTCTTGGGCCATGCACCAGCATTAGACGTCTCTTCCCCTATGTCGCTATTATCAGGCACGTTCTCCACCTACGTTACATTCGAAGGGGAATCAAGAACCCCATTTGATTCTTTCATACACTTATCTCTGTAGTATTCAAGAGCCTTCTTAACCAACTTATGGTCCTCCAAGAATTCCAAATTAACCTTAGCATTGACATGATCAGTTTATCCTAAAAGAACTGCCTTTTTACCTGAGCATAGATATTGTAAAGGATATTGAAAGCTCCCTTCTAGCCTTTTCACCGTTCTTCTTGAAATCTCATCATCTTTCTCAGCCTTAGAATCGCGTAAATCCGCATCATCAAACTTCTTAGAAACTTCCTCCAACTTTGATTGAATATCTACTTCCTTCTTGTCCCTTGGCACAATGTCATCCTTAAGTCGTGCATTGTCCAGCGTTAATTGTGTGTATTATGTTTGTACCCTAACTAACTCTGATTTGGAGAACTTAAGTCGTTTGGCAGTTCCACCAAGAATCATACCTTGAGTACATAAATATTGCGGCACACTAAATATAGGAAAAGGACAAAACGACAAACTTAGAGAGTGATTAAAAAATTATCAATAAATTTACCTGAAAAACGCTCCAATGAAAGTTAGAATAACGTCCACAGTAGGCGATGGGGGAAGAGGCAACAAGGCAGGGGAAAACACCACAACGTCATAAGCAAACGTCTCTTCCGCTTTGAAATATCAGAAACATCACCTTCTCCGAGAATTACTAGGAATTGAGATGAAGGTGCAGCCTCATTAACAAAGGGGTAGGAATCGAAATCGAGGGGTCAGAGGAGAAGAGTAGGGAAGGGATCTATCTTCTGCTGCTTTCAGACATTTTCTAGTGCCGCTAAGTCCTCCCTAATTCTCTTCTTCTCGGTTCTCTTCTTTACAAAGGCATCCTCCAACCTCGACATAGTACCTGTATAGTTAAGGTAACAGAGAATTTAATACATATGTGAATAAATCCAAAAAAGGAGCATAAACAACGAAGTGCATGTAACTAAAATATACCATACGGCCTAGTGGTATCAAAAGCATAGACAAAAATAGAATGAAAAAGATGATGATGTAGAGCAGGAAATTATGTTTACATAGTAGATCTTCTATAAAGAGATTCAAACTCTTACAAAGCTCCACATCGTAACTAAGCGTTGTCATCCTACGAAATGAGAAAAGCTCTCGCTCGCCCTTAGTAAAATCATGAAAATTAACTGAAAGAAAAATAAATTTTAAGTCAGTGCAAAAAAAGAAATCTCAGAAGTGATAGGAAAAAGGAGGGGAAAGGAAGTACTAGATTCCCAAAAATAGGAAATGAAGTCATCCTGGTTTGAAATAAAAAAGAATTGATCCACCGATCTACAAGTTTTGCACGGAGTTATATAAAAAGAGATTTTGGAGCTTGAATATAATAAAAACCAACTCATTCGGAAGTTAGGCTCTTTCATGGCGAATATAAAATGGGCAGCCTCGATAAGAGGGAGGAGTTAATTTTGCAGTGTATAGAATGTAGGTACATGCGAGGAGTTGATAAGATAGAGTGTTAAACCGAATGGGCGATAGACCAGCAGTATCCAACAATTCTTTAATGATGGGATGTAAAGGAAGGTAAAGGCTATATCGAATATGCTCCAAGGTGAGGAAATATATCCCTTTAGGGGAAAATGAATATGTCAAGTGGGTGTAGGAACCTTAAATTCATAACTCTCAATTCTGAACCTAACCAGAATGCCCTCAACCTGACTTTCCTAATGCACAACCGAGGCAAGCTTCCAAAAGGACGAATTATGGCCTGATGAACAAGGGATATTGTTGGAGGCCATTGGGAGTTAAAAGAAAAAGGGCGATTTCAAATCAATTCACAAAGTCCGTATCAATTTAAACGCAAGAAAAGCAATAGTGAGGAATTCGTGTTTAAAAAAATTCTTCTAATTAAAGAATAGAGAAAACTAATTAAATGAAGATAACCAAGATTTCATTTGACAATTTGAAAAGATACAAGGTTGCACAAATAATTTAAAGTTCGAATGATAAACAAATAAAACCCTACAAAAAACACCCTTCAAAATAACTTTAAATTGTACCAATTTGTACTGATAAATTCGCTGAACAAACTAATCAACCATATAAAATGCGGAAAAGGAAGAAGAAAGAAGAAGTGAAATAGATAACTTATAGATTAATGACGATCAGTGCTTGAAAAGAGAGGATTGAAGTAAAAATTATAAATCAAGTATGATTTCTTTTTATTTGCTGAGAAAGTAATAGTGAAATGGAAGAAGAAAGGAGAAACAAGAACAAGTTCTAAATCTCAACCCTTGAACTCAAACGATGTTATTAATCAGGACAAATAGATGTTAATGATGGGAAGAGATCTTCATAAAAACTAAGTAAATCTATTGAAAACCAAAATGACGTGTCTAATCATGTAAGAAAATAAGGATCACTCACATAATGACCCGTATAAGAAGCATTAAATGTGAGGTGACTGATTGATTAGATAGTATGAAAATGGTTGTAGTAAAGTATAAGTCCACATTAACATGCATTAGCGCAGACTTGGAGGCAAATGTTACATCCATTTTTGATCACAGTACATGGTGCGCAGCCCGTAAAGTGCAAGTCTGCACTAACACACATTAACACTGGCTTGAGGGGGAAACGTTACACCTATTTTCGATCACAGTATAACGACAATGTGCACGAAGCCCATAATGTAACGTTTACATGATTAAAAAATTGGCTAACCCATAATGCAGTAGTCTCCCAAAAAGAAAGCAAGAAAAGTCGTACCATAAAATGTACCATGTATGCCTAAAGCATTTAGAATAATTACAATACAATATACAACTGACAACATAGCCCTAAAGCAAAATCATACCACATATTCGTACGAAATATCATGCTGAACATAAACTCGAATCACATAACAAACTGGGCCGATTTGGGGTTGAGAGGTGACTTGGTAAACAAAACGGACAAAAATGCAACTAAGGATTGTGCCACCACAAATCCAAAGTAAATACTCAAGCTTCCTAGAGTCCGCGCATTCTAGACGACGCCAACATCTTCACTAAAGGCTGAGCTATCATACCCTCAAATGGCGCCGTCATCTTCTAGGCCACAAACAATAGTTGGAACCTCGCCGTCATTTATAAAACCATTTTTACCATATAATAAAATTACATTATAATTACAGTATGCTGCGCAAAACCAGCTGCAAAATAAACTATAACGAAATTCACAAGCAAGCAATATTTCCATATATACACATATAACTATGCCTATGTACCATAATGACTGCCTAACAAAATTGATCCATGCTGCAAAATTGTTAATCGAAGAAAATTGAACCAAAATTGTGATTATGACGAACTAAAATTGCGCTAAAGTTATCATGCGATAATAGGCTACCAAAGCTCCATGATAGTATGCCTCAAAACACTCTTACACCATAGCAAATCAGATTAGTCTTATCCGACTTAACCACTTTACTTTAATCTAGTTACATTTCATAATCCATTTAAACTATTCAAATACGAAGTAGAGAAATCAAATACCTACCAAGAAACTACATGGCAATCTCCGAACAACATTCCACCATTTCTTATGAAGATACCATCCCACCTCCAAAAAATGAACCAGCTTTTCTCTTCAGACATACAAACAAGCTTTGTCCCAACCCAAAATACCTAGGATAACATTAACTAAACTGCATAGGACAAAAAAGAAGGAGCATATCCCATAAAGACCATATTGGAACACTCAAACTTCTACCAAAAGATTCAAATCATCGTGCCTAGATCCAAATCTTCTAGCCGAATGAAAACTTTCATGCCATATAGCCTAGTCATACATTACAGCAATCAACAGATGGACAACACATGGCAACATAAAATAATGGAGAGAGATGTAGAATGGTGACATCAACAATCCGTGAGAGAATTTCTACTATAAATGGAAAAGTACTATAGCAAAGAAGGAGAATTTTGATTAATTCTCTAAAAGTTTATCTTATACATTTGTACTCTTTCTACCATTAAATGCATTGTAGAAGGAAGAAGAAAGATAATAAAAAGATTTGGACCGTGGACGTAGGATTTTCTGAAATTTGAACAACGTAAATTTTCACGTCCTTTACTTTATTGCATTTACTACTTTTTACTTTTAGTAGATTTTGTATGACTTTTATTTGCTACATTTGCTACTTAAATGAACCTAGGCATTCTAATAAAAAGTTAAATTGCTTCTTCATAATTATGTAAGAAGTCTATAGCATAATTACTACATTAAAGGCAAATTTAATATTTCTTAAATTTCTTGATTCAATGCTAATAGGATAATCAACAATATTATTGCTCCACTTGAAATTTGGTGTTGTGAGACGAAAAATCTCACCAACAAAAGCTACATGCTAAGTAACAGTATATTGTGCATGTTTTCTTTTTGTCATGACCACATCGCTGAGATATTCAAAGTTTTATCAATGATTAAAAACTCTAGTAAATACATTGGTACTAACATTCGACAACGAAGGATGATGAATCATCTCTTAAGTAGTACCTTACTTCAAGTGGTTCAACGAAAATCCAACTATGGTCATAACACGAGCATCATGTTATATGATTGATCATAATCAAAGTATAATTTGGACAATTAAGATCTATAGTACCCTTAAGTCTAAAGACTAAAATATAATCTTTTATTTTGACTTAGTTGTAACCTATAGAAGACTCTTGTTGAGTAATCATGTGTTGGGACAAAAAATGGCACAACATCCAATCGAATAGAAGAGAGTGGATCCAAGTAGCAACAACAGCAAAAACGCATGAATTTTATAGCTGTTTGGCAAATTCTATAACCTATGTCCACTTCAGTCTTATTACAGATTGTTTTGTCATGAGTATGAAGGCTTTAAAATTCAGTTTCAAGACTAAAAAGGAAGAGTAAGCCGTTAGGTGATAAGATCTAGGTAGAGATAGAAGATGAAGAAGAGAATGACCAAAATTCCTCCAATAGTTGCTCTAGGCCTGCTACTTATAAGATAATTGCCCACCCGAGTTTGTGCTACGAGTTTCTTTCTTTGCATAATCTCAACTTTCCTTGTTCTTTGGCTAGGCCCTACGCAATGGAATCGCAGACCTGACCAACCATGGGCTAAGCGACTGTAGGATAAGGCATGATCGTACCACAGTCTCCACCCATAAATCTTAAACCTTAAATCTTAATCTAGTTTTCAAAATGGTGATGAGACATATCTTTTGATCGGTTGGGGTATCTTAACGCAGTTTTTGATATTCAAGATCTCTTAAATGCAATTCTACTCATTCGAGAGTTTAAGTCTGACCATACCCACTATTGGAACATCCCTAAATGGTTATTTGTTTCCCAAATCGCAAGATCAGGATGTTGGGTGAAATCATATATTATATATCTGAGCATGTCAATAATTCAATGTATACAACAATAACTGATCAATATACAAAAACGAACGTACAATACATCATCAATTAATTAAATTTATGCTCAATACGATAGCAATTTATACATAAATTACTTCCCAAAGTAATAACTTCGTTCTTTGAAAACTCTTTTAAAAATAAACTAATACATTTTTTTGCTCTTTTGAAATCTCATCAAAATACATAACAAAATCGCCTTTTTGTTTAGACAAATATAGTCTCAAAATAGAGTAAAATCTTCAAGTGTTAAAAAATAATCATTGTCCACTTTTTAAAATCATAAGGTATTGTGCTTTAAAATTTTATTGATTCACCACGCATTAAAATATAAGTCGTCACATGTTTTATAGTCTTTGCATATAAAAATGGGTCAGATCCTTCATGTTAAATTTATAGGGATCATCATGCATAATTTGGTTTCAGTATCAAAGGCCATCGTGTAAAATTTATTAATGTTTCATCGCGTGCTATTTATTTGCATAGCCTTTGCGTTGAATTTCCATGCAACCGTGGGCTGCAGCTTTCTTGTTTTGCCTTCCGTAAGCTGTTACTTGCCTAAGTACCCAGTACCCACGTGTTTGCATAAAAATACTTCCTTTTTTTTCTTTCGTTCATGTAGTATTATTTATATAGATATTTTTATTTCAAATGCTTGTATACACATTTTCATGTGCGGGAAAATATGCTCCTTTATTAAATTAGCATGCACATGTTTATTAGGGATAGGGTGCTATATTAAGCTATCGCTGCGAATAGCTTTTGTGTGTTTGTGTGTATATATATTCCTTTGTCAAAATTTAGTGGGCCATGTGTCTCTTCTTGAATATTCATGCCATCGCCATTAGAAGGTTGTTGCGATCAAAGGATTGTCGTGTGGAGTTTAGATACAAGGGTTGTCGAGTATCATTACTTAACATATATATATATATATTAAATGTACTAGCATATTGTTTTCTTTACAGGCCTTTTCTACAAATGACATGTTGCAGCCTTCCCTTGCAATTGTACTATCGCTTATAATCTTAGTGAGTCGTCGCCTTATGAACCGTCGCCAACAAATATTTGAGGTGTCGTTGGGAAATTTAGTTAGCATTGCTATCAAAATTTACACACACACAAACACATATACATACAAGCATAATTACATATGCTGGGTCTCCAGGTGGTGTCCATTGCTCTTTAGTTTTAATCGCAATTTTTCCTTATCCAATATAAATTTTAGCATTGGATGGCTAATTTTACTTAGTCAAAGGTTAAATGACAGTTTTGTAATTAAATTAAAAACTGGTTTTTTATCGTTTTAAACAAACTCTTTACTACCAAACCAATTAGTTGTTAGCTTTTTATTGACAAATTCTCTTATCATATCATTGCACCAAATTTTCCAAAATGTTAACTCATATAATTAACTCAATCGATTAATAAATTTTTACATAATCAATTAGCATTTTCCTTCACCAATTGATTCATTTAAAATAGAAAATTAATCGGAAAAAAATCAAAATATTTACCAAAAATCTATTTTTTTCCTTTTTATACCTTATGTAAAACTTTCGAACCAAAATAATTATTTTTCATATTTTTAATAACTAATATCAAAATTCAATAATTTTCTCACTTAGAAAATTCATAAAATATTCATATTAATTTAAAATATTATGAAATTTAAAAACCATATCCAAAATAATATTCGAACAACTTATAATTTTTTTAGATCATTTGGAGATCAAAAACTTAGTTTTTCACATTAAAACCCCTTAGAAAAATTCCTAAACATTAGATATGCATAGCTCAATTGATCAGAGTTCCCTAGCGATCATAGAACAAAGTTCCTTGAGGATGTAGGTTTAAGTCATAGCAAGCTGCACTGTGTAATCCTTAAAACTTAAAGCAGTTATCCCTTAAAAAAGAAAGAATGCTTGGGGGATTGATGCTCTGTGTTGGGCAGGCTAAAAAAGACGATTGGTTGTGACAGACCATTTGCACCCCTAGCTCTACTCCCTAAAGTAGGGTTTATAAAACATATAAAAAAATAAAAATTTGATGATTAATATAATCATCCAAAAAACCCATATCCATGACTATTCCATCCAAATGCACGATATAATAATCCAAAAACTCAGAATTTAAGCAAACCAAATTTAAAACACACAAAAACTAAAAGATGGATGTATATTATTCACCTCAACCCTTGCTGAAATGTTGAGATTTTCCTTAGCTTCGTTTTCTTTTTCTTTTCCTCTTGAATTCTCATTCTATTTAATGGTGGCCAGCCCGTAACTCTTAGTTTTAGTTTTGAGAATGAATTAGAAATGAGTGGAAAGGGGAGAGGGTTACATTATCTCGTTTCATTTTTTGCTCTTCTTTACTCATGTCTGTTAATTCCTTTAAACTATCCTCTGTAGTATATTTACTAAGGCCAACCCACATTACTTTGTTAACTAATTTGTATAGAAAATCCCACATTTCTTAACTACGCATTTAATTATCCCATAATTAAATATTTAAAGTTATATGCTACATAAAAATTAGGGGTGTTATAGTTTTCCACTTAAAGAATTTCATTCTCGAAATTACGATAAGGAAAACAACAGCAAGTATATAAAAGCAACAATACTAGTCATATCTACTATTCAAAAGTATATACAATAATAGATCATATAATCAAAACATATTGGATAGACCTCTTTAATCCTATCTTCTGTTTCCTGAGTATAATCACGTCCATCAGTGCTCCACTGAACCTTCACTAACTTGATTGCCTTATTCCTTGACTGCTTCATTTCTCTATCGACTATACGAATGGGCCTTCTAATGATGGTCATATTAGGCTCCACTACTAAATCTTTCAAAAAGTTGGCTCTATAGTAGTCTCTAGATCACACATATAATTCCTTAGATGAGATACATGAATAACATTATAGACTCCGGCTAAATTGCTTGGCAACTGGATACGATAAGAGAATTTCTCGATTCTCTCAATGGTCGGAATAGGCCAACATTTCAACCTACCAATTTTCCCATCTTTTTAAACCGTACAACACCCTTCATGGTGATACATTTATGAAAACAAAATCTTCAACTAAGAATTCTAAATCCTTACGGCTTTTATTTGTGTAACTTTTCAGTCTTGATTGAGCTTCTTTCATCCTTACTCAGACTAACTCAATCATTTCAATCGCTTGTTTCACCAAATAAGAACCAAGTATTGTTCAATCACCTATCTCCTACCAACATGCAGGTGATTTATACAGCCTTCCATAAAGTGCTTCAAAAGGTGTCATTTCTATAATAGTCTGATAACTATTATTATAGAAAAATTCGACCAAGTATAAATGACCTTCCCATGATCCTCCAAAATTTAGTACATAAGCTCTCAATAAATCTTTGAGTATGTAATGACCTGCTATTTCGAACCATTCAAATAGACAATCATCCACACATGTCGGACTTGAATTGCTCAAAACAACAGAATGTTAATTCATATTTGGCAAAACTTAGCATATACAGTAAACAAATCAATCATAGAATCACAGATATAGAGTAATATAACAATAAGAAGTGGAATAAATAAAAAGTAGATCATGAAGCTACTACATAAAATCAGAGTCTTAAACAAATACCACAGAAAATCCTAAGTACATAGATGTCTTAATACAAAAGTAAATGACAAATCTAAACATAAATATCTAGAAATAACTGAAATAACAGAAGCTATAAGATAGATCTTCAAACAAAGCTTTGAGCTCCAAAGGTGAATCTTAAATGCTGTGACACTCTATCTGACCCGAGCATAAAGCATGCAAGTAAATGAACTCATGTGAAATGTCCAAGTGAAATGCATGTAACTTAAAGGATGTTTGGTATTCTCATCCTTTAAGTATCCGTTAAACTATCTACATACATAGTACAATACGCTACAAAGATAATGTCTATAGTAAAGCAAAATATTAAAATAGCGTTAAGGCGTTACTAATATCCCACTTAACACATTTTTATATATTCTCGTAGTCTATACAGTACTGTAATTCCTCCGTAAACTAAAGGGCTATCAAAGGGAATTCCATAGGTATGATACAAACCAAACTCGTAGAATGCGTGATAAGGCATGTGACGAGGCACGCGAGGCAATACCAAGGTAGGATTCTATCGTTTGCACTTCCAAACTGGTGGTAACGCACATCTACTACCGTCCACCTTGAGACACACTTCCAAATCAAAGGTACACCTAATCAAATCGCAAGTAATAGAAGGGTATCAAAGAAGCATGCTCGATTGGAGGTGTGACCTTACTTGGCCCGGTATAGCTCCTGTTTTAACCACTTCAAGATGACTCTTGGTAGTCAGGGCTGCTTTCATACCTCATATAGATGTCACCAAACCATCGTACTTCGTTCTGGATTCTCTACCATGTACATAGTTCTTAAAGTGGTTTTTGGTATTGGCAGAGGGTAAGATAACATTCGATCCCGGTCTCTTTAACAACCAAACGCTTATTTCACACCATGGTTATTTTATATTTCAAACAGTTGATTCTTTATATCAAAATATCATAGTCATTTCAAGATCATATCACTTTCGAAATCATATCACTTTCGAAATCATATCACTTTTGAAATAAAATTCCCTTTAAATTATAATCACAAAGTAGTTGAAACCATCATATCAAAATATTCGCATTTAAATCCATTAAATCCAAATCTTAATAGTTCCAACTTAAACAGTTTGAATATTGAAAATAGTTTATATATATTGAAATAGTTATAAATTTAAAATAGTTTTTATTTATGATTATAGATTAAAATAGTTTATATATTCAAAAATTTATATCGAAAATTGTTTCAAATTGGAATTATTACTTCAAACTTCACAAATCAATTCAAATCAACTTTAGTTCCAAAATTTAATTTATATCAATCTCAGTTTATCAATTACAATTCAACTCAAATTCTCAATAAAACCATTTTAATTAATATCGATTTCAAATTTAAACCACTTCCAATTCAATTGGTTTCAAAGTTTAAATATTCAAGCAATTTACAATAACTCAATTAGATGAATTTCATTTGTATTACAAAATTCATCTTTAATTTTATTTAAATTTGAAATATCCACTAAATACTCTTTAATAACCATTTAAATAGAATCCCAGATTGCATGTTTAAATCAAAATTAAAATATTAAATATCTAACTCCATTTTATTTAATTCTGAAATATTCACTTAATCACCGTTTATGAACATTTAAATAAAATCTCGGATTCAAATTTAAATCAAAATTTAATATTCCATTTCAAATTTATTTAAATCTGAAAATATTCGTTTAATCACCTTTAATTAAATCAAGTTATTACTTTATAAAAATCATATCTTTAAAATCTCAAATCAGTAAGTTTCAAATCAATTTTATTTCAATTCAATTAATAACTAATTTAAATTTCAAGTCAACTTTAATTTGTCTTTCCAACCTCTATTTACTAAAGTTATTACAAAATCTATTTAAAAATATTAATATAAATTTTAAATAAATATTTAAACATATTACATATACTAATTAAATTAAATTTTATAGAATTATATTATATTAAATTTTTATTAAATTAAATCTTATTATTAAATCTATTTTAAATCTTATTTTATATATTTTAAATATAATAAAATATAAGCAAAATTTTATAATTTACATTTTTAAACTTAACATATAATTTTAAATTTTCTACGATATATAATATTAAAAATCTAAATTTTTCATTCATATTAAAATAAAAATATCTATATATTACATTTAAAAATCAATACTTATTAAATCACTTATATTTTCATTTCAAAATTCTAGAAATCGTTTAAAAATAGGCAACAGTGTCCACATATAATTTCTATCCTAGGGTCAAGTGATACAAATATTTATCATTTCAATTCGCTATAATTTTAAATTTACGGGTATATATCATTTCAACCCATAATCCCAAATTTTCAAAAATCAATAAAATCGCTTGGGTTTTAATTTCAACCCATAACAATTTTCTCCTAATCTATAAGATCGTTTGGGTATATATCATTTCAACCCATAGAGAATTCCTAACTAACAAGGGACTTACAGTGAATATATAAAATAACATAAAATGACATACATATCATTAACAAGAATATATAATCATAATTAATAATTTAAATAAAATATACATAACAGGTTATGGTGTCGTATGTCAATTAACACAAATAAATAATTTTCAAATATTAACATAACTATTTCAACAATTTAATTATCAACTAATTCCAATTTAACAATATATTTCAATCGTCATTTCATGTGAATTAGATTTACTAAATATAAGAACGTTAATCATGCTGATCATTTACCTTCATGGCTAGAGAAATACGAGAACAAGATGAGAGCGTACATGGATAAGAACGGACACATACAGATCGACAACGGGACAGAGACAAAGCAAAGCAACAATTGCTATAAATCCGGACAGCGAGCACACAAGGCAAAGCAAAGCAAATAACTACACAAATTCGATGAAAACAAATTAAAGCTAGCTAGAGATTGATGGAAACAATATATATACATATACATGTAATATAAACACACACCAATATATATACTAAACACAAGAATGTCAAATATATATACCAAGATATATACTAAACACAATATATATACATATATAAGTAATATAGGTACATACCTCATTTGAAATCTCTAAATTCGGGATGGGTGGAGGAGGCCTATTAAGAAGAGAACCCGACTTTGCCCAAAAGAAAATAATTGTAACCAAAACCAAAAATGAATTAGCGATCAAAGAAAGCACACAATATCCGGCAAATTCAAACAAGATCCAAAATGGAGTGGATCCGATCGTAATACAAATAGAAGCTATTCTATTCCTCCATAGCATCACATCCGCAATGAATCTAGAGCTGAGAACTTTGTGGATGGATCTCTTAGAAGAGGACGAGGCTAATGAAAGGTTGAGATCTTTGGAAGCAGAATAGGTGGTAGCCAGAGATCAAGGTGGCTGTGCATGCTAGGGCTACTGCTGGTGGGGTGTGGTCGTTCAAGTGATCAGGGAAAGGGCAGCTGTGCGTGCTGTATCAAGAAAAGATGGATGGGTAGATACATTTCATAGGAGCTCGACAGTTGCATACGGAGGGGAGGCTATGGTGTGGTCTCAGGTCTGGAAGCGACTGACGTTGGGGATAGTGGTGTTCCAGAGGAGGAGCGGCATGAGATACCAAGTGGGTACCGGGTCGTGTGGAGATGGAATGTGGAGGCTGTGAGTCTCGGTGTCAAAGGAGTGGAGGCAAGTGGGCAAGGCCAAGCTTGGCAGTGCTGTCGCCTGTTGATGGAGAGATGCATGGCATAAGGTGGTGGGAAGAGGAGAGGTTGAAGGCTGAGCGTGGTTGGTTGCTTGGTAAGGGTGGATCTAGTGATTGACAAGGGACCTGGTGATATGAGGAGGCTAGATGGTGGTTGTTATCCCGCTTTTTGGCGAAGCCGTGATACCAAAAGATTGTTCGAAAACAAGAAACAATTCGCCTCAGAGATTGATCGCATTCCACTTCACTATGGATATCGATGAATTTTTTTCGAGCCCGGATCTAGCTACAATTGATAGGACATGGCTAGCAAATCCACGAGAGCCAACGTTTCGAATTTCGAGTCAATCCGACATCGTATGCTCAAGATATGATGGATTCAGTGTGAGAGAAATAGCCCTTGTTCGGTTCGAATCCATTGATTCGACTCCACCCCCGTATCCCTTAGTTCGAATCCCTCAGGAATAGAATAGCTTCGAACCCATCGGCCTCCTCTTACTTTGAATCCATGGGATCACCCCCACTTCGAATCCATCACCCGAGGCAACATGTATGAACCCATCGGCCTCCTCTTACTTCGAATCCATGGGATCACCCCCACTTCGAATCCATCACCCGAGGCAACATGTACGAGTCCATCAAGTCACCTCTCCTTCGAATCCATCAGGTAGCCAAGCCTCGTGTCCATCCCACGGCCTTCCTTCGAATCCATCGTAGCCAAGCCTCGCATCCATCCAAGACACCCCTGCTTCGACTCCATGAATGCACGTTGCCTCGAATCTGTTCCTTCGAATCCACCAAGTCAAATGGCGAAAATGATGGAGTCGATGCAATAAACTCGGAGAAAAAAGTGGATTGACCCTGGAAATGCGCACCACGTCATCACTTGGGCATGTGATGCCATCGAGTCGACTCGATCGATTCGAAGTGGATTGATTCGAACCCCACAGCCAACCGAAAAACTCCAACTTGAATCGATCATAACTCGAGATCTACAAGTCCAAATGCTATGAAATTTTCACAGGAGCTTGCGTATACATAGAACAATGTCCACACCAAGTTTCATCATGATTGGACACTTTTTTGATCGATTTGAACCAAGGGTCGAATCGATCCTAAAGTGGGCCCGGATCTCCAGAATTCGGCCATGTGGGCCCCCTCACATGCTAGAAGTGGTCCCACCGGATTTTAGGTGAAATATCAGCCTTCTGCAGCTATAAATAGAGCCTCAGGTCATTCAGAAAAGAGGATGGGAATTCGAAAGCGCCAAGACTCTACCGGATTCAATTCTACACCTTATCATCGTTATTGCATTCGAGTTTCAGAGCTATAATCCGTTGTAACATGTTGTAACCAACTGTAATCATCAAGAGAATAATCAATAAAGATAGAAAACTTCAAAGTGGACGTAGGCAAGCTCGCCGAACCACTATAAATCCTGCGTTCATGACTGTTATTTGTGAATTGTTGTGTTTGCAACTGTTTAGATCTGAGTTTTATATTATTTGTTACTGATTTGTGTTCATAAACGGGTGCTTTCACGATATCGGATGTTTGTGGTCAATTTTGACGCAAACATTTTGGTGCTTCCACCGAGAAGGCTAATTCAGGAGTTCTACCAATTAGAAGTTGGTCCAGAAAGTTTGAAAGTTCCGATTTGAGAAATCATGACGAGACAATCGAGCAGAAGGCCAAGGCTAGAGTGAAGTGAACACCAAGGAAGTCAAGAGGCTTCTTCCGGAGCGAATCAAGCTTCAATCTTCATCACTAGGGACGAGATGGAGACGATGATGAAGAAATAGGAGGAGCTAATCCAAAGTTTGTTCCAACAGATAGGACAACTTGGAGCACAGAATAGAGAAGCGGATGGAGTTCAGAACGAAGCAGGACCATCCGGTGTAGCGCCTGGATTAGGAGGCACACCCATGGAGAACGTTGACCCAATTTCAGAGAGAGAGAGAGAGAGGAACATCTGCACAACCCGGGAGTAGTAGAGGAGTGAACTCTCGGTCAAGGGGGCAGATCCCAGATTTCCCTCGTGGACTCGGGGGGCAGGTCGAAAGTGATAAGCGAAGGTTGCATCTCGGGGACAATGACAGATTGGCAGAGATAGTCAGGCGAGCCATGAGAGGCGGATTAGTGAACAAGGATTTGGAAGATGTTAATAGGAGTCCTTTTACTCCAGCAATCAAACGAGCTAGGAACCCACCGGATTTCAAATTACCATCGTTGGACATGTACGACGGGAGAACGGATCCCACGGTTCATCTAACGAAGTATATGAGGCATATGGATGTGCTGGGGGCATCAGAGGAGGTTATGGCCCGGTGCTTTCCATTGTACTTGGCGGATATTGCAGCATTGTGGTTTAGGCAATTGGAGAATGGATCCATCGGAACGTGGAATGGTTTAATTGAGAGATTTATGAGGCAATTCAGGGTTCACATTACAAGACCCAAGAATGTGATGACTTTGGCAACCCTAAAGCAGAAAGCTGGAGAGACCTTGAGGAGTTATCTAGCACGATTCAATGCAGTAGCAGCTTCGGTGGATCGAGCAGATCCATCTATGGTGGTGATGGCAGCTGTGTCCGGAGTAGCTGACGGCACAGAGTTCAAAAATTCATTGACAAAAGATCCACCCGTGGATCTAGAGGAATTCTACAATGAGGCAGAAAAGTTTTTACGATTAGAGGATGCGAATGCAGAAAGAGAAGAAGGAGAGGGAATAGAAGTTTAGGTGCTTAAGGACAAAAAGCCTCTCGAAAGGACTCAGACAAGGATAAAGGAAAACGAGGGGCTGAGGATTATAATGACAGGGCAAAACGGCAATGGAGGGAGCCGCGATTCACTACTTACACCGAGCTGACTGAGAGTTTGGAGCAGATTTATCAGGATACCAAAGAGCAGGTTCCCTATCGTAGACCGATACGAAGGGATCCAACTTCCGACAAAAGGAGATCAGATAAGTTTTGTGTATTTCATGAATTAAATGGTCATAACACTAATGATTGTAGGCATTTGAAGTACGAGGTGGAAGGGAATATCAGGAACGGTATGCTCCTTCAATATGTGAGGAGGCGAGCTTCAACGGTGGAGCCAGAACGGCCACCGTCTACATCAGCCAGGGGTAGCCCTGAACCGGGACACCGTTTGATCATCAATTAATTGAAATAACGATGAACAAGTAGTAAACCTCTCACTAACGTGGGTTAATCGTTAACACATGTACAAGATCACGAACGGTCCACAGGCATGCTCTGAATGGCTATTAACCCTATCGTTGTGAGAATTTACACTTTGACATCCTTGCTTTGCTCTTGTTTCATTTTGATTTGGACATTTGAACTTGGTTTGTTTGGACATTTCTGTTTTTAAAATTCATCTGTTGAATAGATATTTGATTCTAATAATTTTGAAATGGCTAAGCTACTTACACATGTACGGGGTCGCAAACGGTCCTTAGGAATGCCCTGAGATGGCGATAAACCGCCTTGACAAACGATCTAGTGACCCACGCGAACGTGAGCCTGGTATCGACAATACCAAGCCCTTCCGGGCACACTTACTCGCCTCGAACGGCAGCCGACCACGAACGGTCACAACTCGCCACGAACGACACCCGACCTCGAATGGTCACAACTCGTCACGAACGGCACCTGACCTCGAACGGTCACAAAATCGCCTCGAACGGCACACGATCGCGAACGGTCACAACTCGCCTCGAACAGGCATGACTCGCCCCGAACGGCACAACTCATCTCACCTCAAATGACTCGATCGCGAATGGTCATCATTTGAGGTCCACCACTTGACCACGCACTGTCGCACTTTACCTCGAATGAATCGAGACCGAACGGTCGTTATTTGAGGTTAAGCGCTTGACCTTGAACGGTCACATTTCACCGCAGATGACTCGATCCCAAACGATCGACGCAAGGATTTACACGCTTGACCGCGCACGGTCGCACTTCACCTCAAATGACTCGATCACAAACGATCTTCATTTGAAGTTAGGCGCTTGACAATGAACGACCGTGCTTCATACCAAATAGCTCGATCCCGAACGATCGTCGTTTGAGGACATATGAAACTATCAAGTTCTTTACAGGTTGGTGATAGGATATGAACATCCAACTCAAGGCATTGCAAAACACACCTTCCTACTGCAAGGCATTTTTGGGGGGCAAATGTTATCCTGCTTTTTGGAAAAGCCGTGATACCAAAAGATTGTTCGAAAACAAGAAACAATTCGCCTCAGAGATTGATCGCATTCCACTTCACTATGGATATCGATAAATTTTGTCCGAGGCCGGATCTGGCTACAATTGATAGGACATGGCTAGAAAATCCACGAGAGCCAACGTTTCAAATTTCGAGTCAATCCGAGTTTGTATGCTCAAGATATGATGGATTCAGTGTGAGAGAAATAGCCCTTGTTCGGTTCGAATCCATTGATTCGACTCCACCCCCGTATCCGTTAGTTCGAATCCCTCAGGAATAGCATAGGTTCGAACCCATCGGCCTCCTCTTACTTCGAATCCATAGGATCACCCCCACTTCGAATCCATCACCCGAGGCAACATGTACGAACCCATCGGCCTCCTCTTACTTCGAATCCATGGGATCACCCCCACTTCGAATCCATCACCCGAGGCAACATGTACGAACCCATCGGCCTCCTCTTACTTCAAATCCATGGGATCACCCCCACTTCGAATCCATCACCCGAGGCAACATGTACGAACCCATCGGCCTCCTCTTACTTCGAATCCATGGGATCACCCCCACTTCGAATCCATCACCCGAGGCAACATGTACGAACCCATCGGCCTCCTCTTACTTCGAATCCATGGGATCACCCCCACTTCAAATCCATCACCCGAGGCAACATGTACGAGTCCATCAAGTCACCTCTCCTTCGAATCCATCAGGTAGCCAAGCCTCGTGTCCATCCCACGGCCTTCCTTCGAATCCATCAGGTAGCCAAGCCTCGCATCCATCCAAGACACCCCTGCTTCGACTCCATGAATGCACCTTGCCTCGAATCCGTTCCTTCGAATCCACCGAGTCAAATGGCGAAAATGATGGAGTCGACCCAATAAACTCGGAGAAAAAAGTGGATTGACCCTGGAAATGCGCACCACGTCATCACTTGGGCACGTGATGCCATCGATTCGACTCGATCGATTCGAATTGGATCGATTCGAACCCCACAGCCAACCGAAAAACTCCAACTTGAATCGATCATAACTCGAGATCTACAAGTCCAAATGCTATGAAATTTTCACAGGAGCTTGCATATACATAGAAGAATGTCCACGCCAAGTTTCATCACGATTGGACACTTTTTTGATCGATTCAAACCAAGGGTCGAATCGATCCCAAAGTGGGCCCGGATCTCCAGAATTCGGCCATGTGGGCCCCCTCACATGCCAGAAGTGGTCCCACCGGATTTTAGGCGAAATATCAGCCTTCTGCAGGTATAAATAGAGCCTCAGGTCATTCAGAAAAGAGGATGGGAATTCGAAAGCGCCAAGACTCTACCGGATTCAATTCTACACCTTATCATCGTTATTGCATTCGAGTTTCAGAGCTATAATCCGTTGTAACTTGCTGTAACCAACTGTAATCATCAAGAGAATAATCAATAAAGATAGAAAACTTCAAAGTGGACGTAGGCAAGATCGCCAAACCACTATAAATCCTGCGTTCGTGACTGTTATTTGTGAATTGTTGTGTTTGCAACTGTTTAGATCTGAGTTTTATATTATTTGTTACTGATTTGTGTTCATAAACGGGTGCTTTCACGATATCGTGTGTTTGTGGTCAATTTTGACGCAAACAGTGATCGGATCTGGGTGTTTCGGTAATGGTTGGCGAGTTGCAAAGTTTGGTAGGTGGAATGGTTTGGGTCTGGATGTTTTACGATGGGTGTGTGCTCGGCATGGTCGTGAGAGGAAGGATGGCAAAGATGGTGATCGGGCTTCAGGAATAACAAATATACGAAAACGCTACAGAGCCATATATATATATATATATTATTCCTTTTGTTTTCTTCTTTTGTTATCAAACCAAGAAGAAAGAACAAAAGTGAAAGGTCGAACGATTGTATATATTGAAAAATTTGAATAGTGAAGGACATCTGTTGAATTCAGAAATTATTAAAAGCAACTGGCTATTTGGTTTAGATGGTGGACAACAAAATAACACAAGGAAAACCAAAAGCTTAATACGGGTGCCGATACGTACTGATACGGCTAACCGTTTTGCAGATTTCACCGTATAATAGATGCTCAAATGCATATATGAATATACTGCAGAGATCACTACGATAAGACGAATAGAATGATACAAAAATATGAGTGGTACGACCATCCTATCAAAACTTGATATTCGCTGCCAAAATTCTGCTAAAACGCCAAAAATAAGATAAACGGGTCCAGAGCAGTTCAAATTTGGCAAAACGAATTATGATGTCTCATTTAGAAAATGATTTAAGTTTTTATTATATAAAAATATTTAGGTTTCAAAAATATTTTATTTTTATCTAATTCAACTGATTTAAATTGAAATTTCACAATTGAACAAACCTTCATATTTTCAGACAAAAATCTGTCAGTTGTCATGCTTCAATAGACGTATACCAAATATCAAATTTTCGTTTCTAAAATTTTATTACTTATCTTCAGGAAAAATTTAATTGATAAAGTTATTTAAAAATCATTAAAATTTCTGGGTCGTTACACTCTTCCCCACTCAAAACTCTTCGTACCCGAAAAGGAACGAGATAGGAGAATACAAGGAGCAGAAAGGAAATGTAGATTCGAAATACAAATTACCAGATACCACAATTAATTTAAAACCATATAAATTTCATTAGTTTTTAAATCGATTAATATTCAACAAATTTGATTTCAATCCATTATAAATATTCATTGTATTCACATTTGGTTAATTTCAATTCAATGTATTTTCATTCAATTGATTTACTTCCAATTTATTAACATTTGTTACAAAAATTTCTTTCAAAATAAAATTTATTTTATTTAACTCATTTATTTAATCCATTTGACTTCACCTAAGTCAACCCACTTCATAATTCAACTTCAACTATTCTTTGTAATTTACCTTTATTTACAACATTTCTATTAATAAAAATTTAGTTTGAACATTTTTATTACATAAGTTTCTCTTGTATAACCTGTTGAATATGCGCTTATATGATTTTTGTTTGATGATAATAAACATATATACATTCGTTTAAATGTATTTGATAATATACTATTTATTTTCACAGATTAAATAAATATTTGCTGAATAAAATAAATAACACAGAATTTGAATTCAAACGAATATTTTATTCAAATAAATATTTATTACAATTTTGAATAGTATACAAATTCAAGCTCTCACTATTCACTATACAACTTTGATACAATTTCAATTACATCACTATTTTACATCAGCACCTCACTACATATCACTCACACTCGTATTTATCTTCAACTGCATTCAAGTTTGAATCCAGCATCTGAGCAATCTGCAAAAATATAAACTAACGCAGTAAAATTGAAAATAAAATATTTTTGCGATATAAAATAAAACGTGAATTTTGAAAATGATATTTGCCTCAGTTATTTGGGTTGTTCGTCATCATTTAAATTTGAATTCATCATACACGAACAACTTGTGACATACACAGTATATTACTGTATATGCCACAAGGCCGTGCACGCCGATATATACACTTGATTGTTTTACAGGGATAGGTGAGCACAGGTCAAACCCAAATGAAAAATCAGGTTCAACTCACGTGCAATAACATTGAAAATCACGACACAAGCACAAGGTCAAATCCTAGTTTTGAAACTGGATTCAACACAAGGCGACATGATATGAATGCAACGAAGACCAACATCAAAATGGACTGCAACATGGATATCACAATCAAACTGCAACAAGGCAACTAGGAATGAACAGAACATAACAGCACCAATGCATGTAAGTCAGTGGCAAAACACAAACTGTAGTGGACAGACCAGAGTACATCAGTGCCAAGAAACTCAAGTGCACGACTAAACTGACGATGAATACAACTTGAAGCATACAAGCTCAATGAAGATTGCAGCAACAACAGTGAGCACACTCATATGAACAAATGCAAAGAACAATGAAGTATGCACAGCAAATATCATACTACAAGTACAAGCAGCAGTGTGCAACTCGAAAATGTACACAAGTAAAAACAGGAATAAAATATGAGACTCAATGGTGAAGCAGCATCAAGTAAACAGTGCCAAATGAAGCACAGCTGCAAACAACATGACAGTGAAAACTCGAGTCACAGTGCCATGCTACAGATTATAAAATGAAATTCATAAATGCAACAACCAAATGAAGTCAGCAGTCAACAGTGATAATGGTCAAGAACTATACAAATGAATGAAGCATGCAAGCTCAAGACATCAAGTGATACAAGGTCAGGGGAGCAACATGAATGCAACAAAGACCAAGCTGCAGCATCAAGATAAGAAGATCAAAGTCAATAGCAGCTCAGTTATACAAGCTAACCAAGTTTATATGCAATGCAAAGACCACGGCTACAACAAATGTACATATATGGACAGTGAAAACAAAAGTGCACAGCAACTATTAACTGCCACAAGACCATCATGCAAAGACCAGAAGTACAGAATGAACAAGCAGTGCACCAATGAACCATCAGAGAGTGCAACACAGTGAAATGACCAAGTGCAACTGGAAACAACAATGGATGCAAACTACAAATACATGATACTGTTCAATATCCAAGACTTAAGAATGCATCACTATGACACAGTATACACAAGTGAAGCCAAAAGAAATCAATCCAGTTCCCACACAACTCAATCAAGTAACCAACAGCTAGTGCTATCAAATGAACCAGTAACAATGCAACAATCAACTCAAATGAATACAGAAAGCATGTAACAGAGGTCAAGCATATATAGATATGCAATGACAAAGTGGATCAAAATGAAACATACAAAATGCCCAAGTAAAGTGCACAGTGAAGTATAAAGCAACTACAACAGATGCAGTGAAGCATCTGTGTAAATATATGTATTTCATATCAAGCAAGTGCAGTCAGTTCATGTTAAACCGATCAGAAGATGGCCAGAGACTATAGTTCTCAGTGAAGTCGAAATCAGTGTCAAGGCCGAAGTCATAGTAAAATCGCCATGTCAATGTTGAACAAGTCAACAAAGTATAAATTCCAGAAATCAACAAAGCCGTGGTTATCACGAAAGTAAATTCAAAACCGTGTCAACCAAGGAATGCAAAAGATACGAAGATGACAAAGTCAGTTCGATTATCAATCGTTCAAGCATAATCAAACGGCCAATCAAAAGAATGTGACAAATTCAAATTATTTTATACGAACGCAAATCTAGGGTTACGAACCCTATATAAGAAAATCATCATCGGCAAATTTTATCATCGAGTTCAAGCACGAAAAATCAGAAGAAGCAAAAGGCACAAATTACATACCAGAGGAATCGAACTCGATCTTCAAAGAGCCGTGAGCAAACCAGAGAAGCAAGAGATTGACGAAGCAAACAAATTGATAAATCTTCCTTTCGATCTAGCAATCAAAGCCGGCTTCTTTGAAATCACGAAAACCCTAAATTGGATCAGGGACGTAGCCAAAATTGTAAGAGGAACGGCCGCCATTACAAAGGAAGCAAATAAAAGAGAACGGGTGGAATTAAAATGGGGCCGGCCTGTTTCTTTCTTTACAAAGGTTTTTATTTATTTATAAACTAGTGTTATTTTATTGTTTTTAATTTGTATTTACTTTTAAACCGTTTTAATTTTCTAGTCTTGTGACTAGGGTGCAAACTACGGTGTGTAGTTTGAGAATTCGCAACTCGGTGGTTGAGTTGTGGCAGGGTTTTGAGCGTAGAGTTAGATTAGTCAATAGCGGGTATAGCGAGTTTACGTGTGTAAGTGAGGGACTATCTAATTTCTAGTAGAAACCTTGGGGGCAGCACGTAGGCAGGGTTTTGCCGAAGCTGGGTAAATTCTGTGTTGTTCTGTTCTGCATTTTATTATTCTGCTATTTATTTCCGTGCTGGTAGTATTCTGTGATCTGTGTTAATATTAGTTTATAAGCTTCTGCAATTAATTTTTATAATTAACACTATCACCCTATTCACCCCCCTCTAGGGTGAAATCGATCCTACAAGTGGTATCAGAGCTAGGATTAGAAGTCAATTTTGAAAAAATTCGATTTTTTTTCAGAAATCAGTTTTTGTTTTAAAATTTTGATTTTACAAAAACCAATTTTTAATTTTAAAAATTCGTGTTTCAAAAATCAATTTTTGTTTTAAAAAATTCGTGTTTCAAAAATCGGTTTTTGTTGAATTTTTAAAAAATGGCTTCTTTTAATAATGCTTTTGCAGAAGGGCAATCCATAGTTAGACCACCAATGTTCAATGGTGAATATGCTTACTGGAAAAATAGAATGCAAATTTTTCTGAAAACCATTGACGCTTGGAATATTGTTGAGACAGGTTATAGTATACCAACTATAACTGTATATAATCAGGAAATAGAGAAACCAAAGGAACAATGGACAGAACTAGAAAATAAATTACAGAATACTAATACCAAAGCTATGAATTCTATTATCTGTTCATTGGATCAATTTGAATTTAATCGTGTCTCACATTGTCTAACTGCGCAGGAAATATGGCACATACTAGAAGTGACTCACGAAGGAACATCTCAAGTCAAAGAATCTCGCCTTGCAATGCTAAGCAGCGAATACGAGAACTTCAAAATGGCGAAGGAAGAAAATGTCAAAGAGATGTACGGACGACTCTCCAATATCGTATACAAATCAAAAGCTCTCGGAAAAACATACACCGAATTAGAAATAGTCCGGAAAATCCTCAGAGTCCTTCCACGAAGCTTTGAAGCAAAAGTAACTGCCATACAAGAATCGAAAGATTTAAAACAACTTAAAGTTGAGGAACTCATCGGAAATCTCACCACTTATGAGCTTGAAATGAAATTCAAAGAAGAGCGTGAAGGAGGTGACACTCAAAAGAAATCAATAGCTCTCAAAGGAACAACCGAAAGTGATGATGATAACGATGAAGATGATGGAGCAGCAGAATTGGAGCTGTTAATAAGGAAATTCAAAAAATGGAATCAAAAACATGGAAATTCAGATCGAATTCAAAAAGCAAAAAGCAGAATAGCCAAAGCACTAGACTACACAGAAGAACAGAAGTTCATTTGTTATAATTGCAACAAACCTGGACATATCAAGCCAAATTGCCCGCAGAATCAATTCAGCCATGGAAAGAAACAGAAAAAGAAAAGTTTTGCAGCCACTTGGGATGAAACAGACGAGATGATCAAAGCACTGGCAGTGAAAGCGAAAAGGCAGAATTGTGTCTTCAAGGTGATACAACTGACAGTGACGATGACGAGCCAAGTGAGGTATCAAAACTTACCCATTCTGAGTTGCTTATATATTTTCATGAAGTAAACGGTTGTTATGAACGACTTAGGGAAAAATATGCTAAACTTGAATCACAAAAAGATACTTTGATAGAATGTAATGAACAACTTGACCAATTAGTTAAAACCTATCAGAGTAGGATCCCTAAGTGTGATAAGTGTCCAACATTCGAGGAGGAAATTAAAAAATCAGAAACTAATATAAAATCACTTGAAAATGAAATTCTGATTTTAAAAGAGAATGAAAATATTAGGAGAGAGAATTCTATTAAAAAATGCACACAATTGTTAAAGGAAAATGAATCTCTCAAAACACAAGTCCAACAATTTTCAACGACTTTAGATAAATTTTCAAAAAGTGAAAAATCGTTGAATATGCTATTAGGAAAGCAAACTGGTAATACGGATAGACAAGGACTTGGATATAATAAATCGAAAATTGTTGAAAGCAATATTAATCAAGTCAATTCTATGTGCACAATTTGTAGAAAATATGGACACAATCAAAATAATTGTTGGTATAGACCCAAACACGTGAAAACAATTCCAATTTGGGTTCCAAAAGGCACAAATATAAAATCTCTTAAAGTTAAACGAATTTGGGTGCCGAAGGGAACAATTATAAATAGTTTTGAGTCTCCACAAAATTATTCTTATAATTATTCTGCCACTAACAATCATGGACCTATAAAAACAAATAGGTCACATAAATCTTCTCCCGTGTAGGTGTGGTGGCAGGCTAAGGAACAACAATAGCGTTCTCTGGATTTTGGCTGTTCCAGAAACACAATGGGCGACAAAGCAAAGTTCCTTAGCCTAGTATAAGGGTGACAGAATCTCAATGGAAAACGACGAAAAATATCGTAAAGGTAAAGACAGGTAAAGGTATATTTATTAAATGTGATAATCTGTACCATTTTCTGAATAAAATCAGCCAATTATGCGATGATGATATGATGATGATTTTGATTCTGACTTTATTCAAAACTGTTAGCCATTTATATTCTTATGCCAAAAACACTATAAAATTCTCTAGAATTACTTGATATATAAGTTTGAGAGAAAAATAGTGTTTTGATTGGACAATAATATTGTTGTTATAATATTTTTGGCTAAATCTATATTCATGTTTTGACACGGCCTCGATTTAAAATCCTAATGAATTCTATTTTAAAAATTGTAAAAAGGATTTTAAATTTTTTTTTGAAATTGTTGAAACTTTTAAGAAATTGCTTTGAAATAAATATAATGTTTGATGGCTTCTAAAATTGACGCTTTAATATATGTTTGATTGTTGACACGGTTTTCATTTCAAATCCAAGAGAATTTCATTTAAAATTTGTTGATAATAATCATGAGAAAATTTGTTGAAATTTCTTAATCTGGTCTTTGACATTCAACGAGTGAATTTTGAGTGAAATTTAAATTCAGATGCAGATTACACTGGTAATATGGGTGATAGAAAAATTACTAGTGGAACGTGATTAATTTTTGACACATTCATTTACTGCATCGTTTTTTCCAAAGAAAATATCTGCATATTTTTCACTTGAAATAATTTTCAAATAGCAGAAAATTTTCTTATAAAACCCCCTCGAGAAAATTATGTTTGACCATATTTACAGATTAGTCATTTTTGAAAAATTATTTTTATAATTTTTGGATTTGATTTTAAATGACTATTTTGACTAATCTAACTCCCTAATGATTATCGAAAAGATCAATAGTGATTGAAAAAGTGATGAGTGTCGATATTTGTCATACATTACTCAAGACAATATATTTAGAAAAATTTCTTTAGAATTTCATAACAAAAGTTATAAAAACTTTTTGTTGGGTAAAAATTCCATGGTCATTTCTATTTCTATCATCTTTCTATCGACCATCACTCATCAAAATCATATATAGTATGTAAATTTGTGGTAGTTTACAAAGGAAATTATCTGTGCTTCAATTTATTATATTCTTCAATAAAAATAAATATCCAAAGTATTCACTCTCATTTAAAAGTCCTCACGGTTATGCATGGGTGAATTACTTGGATTTTTGATTATGTGCTTCCATGCTCATTTAAAAGTCCTCACGGTTATGCATGTATGGAACGCATATCAAAATTAATTGGTTAAATAGACAAGTTGATTCTAATCCCATTTAAAAGTCCTCACGGTCATGCGTGGTTAGAAGATACTTGATTTCATTTTTAAAATTAAATTGGAATACTACTAATCTCATTTAAAAGTCCTAACGGTTATGCATGGTTAGTAGATATTCAAATTTCCCGAAATAAATATACCACAAATAGACAGAACTGTATGATTTTTATGAATTTATCCCTATCATTTCTGAAAGTGGAATATGCGTCTGACATGGGTAATTATGATTTTTGTTTGAAGTTTATTGAAATTTGATATTTATATTCAATTGAGTTAAATGTTTGATTCATGTCGATCACTTTATCTATGTTTTCTCTAACACTATTATTCTTTTGCTGATAACAAAAGGGGGAGAGAAAAGTTAAGATTTTGTCAAATAAAACCTAGCAAAGGTCAAATAATTTTCTATTTTGCATCTAGACTCATTTGCATATTTTATTTGTATGCATATATGTAGGGGGAGTTTTGTGTAGAGAAGAAGCAATTAAATAGGGGGAGCAATTAGAATATATCAATGATCAAATACATTTAACATATTCAAAATCTTAAATATATGTTTGTTATCATCAAAAGGGGGAGATTGTTGAATATGCGCTTATATGATTTTTGTTTGATGATAATAAACATATATACATTCGTTTAAATGTATTTGATAATATACTATTTATTTTCACAGATTAAATAAATATTTGCTGAATAAAATAAATAACACAGAATTTGAATTCAAACGAATATTTTATTCAAATAAATATTTATTACAATTTTGAATAGTATACAAATTCAAGCTCTCACTATTCACTATACAACTTTGATACAATTTCAATTACATCACTATTTTACATCAGCACCTCACTACATATCACTCACACTCGTATTTATCTTCAACTGCATTCAAGTTTGAATCCAGCATCTGAGCAATCTGCAAAAATATAAACTAACGCAGTAAAATTGAAAATAAAATATTTTTGCGATATAAAATAAAACGTGAATTTTGAAAATGATATTTGCCTCAGTTATTTGGGTTGTTCGTCATCATTTAAATTTGAATTCATCATACACGAACAACTTGTGACATACACAGTATATTACTGTATATGCCACAAGGCCGTGCACGCCGATATATACACTTGATTGTTTTACAGGGATAGGTGAGCACAGGTCAAACCCAAATGAAAAATCAGGTTCAACTCACGTGCAATAACATTGAAAATCACGACACAAGCACAAGGTCAAATCCTAGTTTTGAAACTGGATTCAACACAAGGCGACATGATATGAATGCAACGAAGACCAACATCAAAATGGACTGCAACATGGATATCACAATCAAACTGCAACAAGGCAACTAGGAATGAACAGAACATAACAGCACCAATGCATGTAAGTCAGTGGCAAAACACAAACTGTAGTGGACAGACCAGAGTACATCAGTGCCAAGAAACTCAAGTGCACGACTAAACTGACGATGAATACAACTTGAAGCATACAAGCTCAATGAAGATTGCAGCAACAACAGTGAGCACACTCATATGAACAAATGCAAAGAACAATGAAGTATGCACAGCAAATATCATACTACAAGTACAAGCAGCAGTGTGCAACTCGAAAATGTACACAAGTAAAAACAGGAATAAAATATGAGACTCAATGGTGAAGCAGCATCAAGTAAACAGTGCCAAATGAAGCACAGCTGCAAACAACATGACAGTGAAAACTCGAGTCACAGTGCCATGCTACAGATTATAAAATGAAATTCATAAATGCAACAACCAAATGAAGTCAGCAGTCAACAGTGATAATGGTCAAGAACTATACAAATGAATGAAGCATGCAAGCTCAAGACATCAAGTGATACAAGGTCAGGGGAGCAACATGAATGCAACAAAGACCAAGCTGCAGCATCAAGATAAGAAGATCAAAGTCAATAGCAGCTCAGTTATACAAGCTAACCAAGTTTATATGCAATGCAAAGACCACGGCTACAACAAATGTACATATATGGACAGTGAAAACAAAAGTGCACAGCAACTATTAACTGCCACAAGACCATCATGCAAAGACCAGAAGTACAGAATGAACAAGCAGTGCACCAATGAACCATCAGAGAGTGCAACACAGTGAAATGACCAAGTGCAACTGGAAACAACAATGGATGCAAACTACAAATACATGATACTGTTCAATATCCAAGACTTAAGAATGCATCACTATGACACAGTATACACAAGTGAAGCCAAAAGAAATCAATCCAGTTCCCACACAACTCAATCAAGTAACCAACAGCTAGTGCAACCAAATGAACCAGTAACAATGCAACAATCAACTCAAATGAATACAGAAAGCATGTAACAGAGGTCAAGCATATATAGATATGCAATGACAAAGTGGATCAAAATGAAACATACAAAATGCCCAAGTAAAGTGCACAGTGAAGTATAAAGCAACTACAACAGATGCAGTGAAGCATCTGTGTAAATATATGTATTTCATATCAAGCAAGTGCAGTCAGTTCATGTTAAACCGATCAGAAGATGGCCAGAGACTATAGTTCTCAGTGAAGTCGAAATCAGTGTCAAGGCCGAAGTCATAGTAAAATCGCCATGTCAATGTTGAACAAGTCAACAAAGTATAAATTCCAGAAATCAACAAAGCCGTGGTTATCACGAAAGTAAATTCAAAACCGTGTCAACCAAGGAATGCAAAAGATACGAAGATGACAAAGTCAGTTCGATTATCAACCGTTCAAGCATAATCAAACGGCCAATCAAAAGAATGTGACAAATTCAAATTATTTTATACGAACGCAAATCTAGGGTTACGAACCCTATATAAGAAAATCATCATCGGCAAATTTTATCATCGAGTTCAAGCACGAAAAATCAGAAGAAGCAAAAGGCACAAATTACATACCAGAGGAATCGAACTCGATCTTCAAAGAGCCGTGAGCAAACCAGAGAAGCAAGAGATTGACGAAGCAAACAAATTGATAAATCTTCCTTTCGATCTAGCAATCAAAGCCGGCTTCTTTGAAATCACGAAAACCCTAAATTGGATCAGGGACGTAGCCAAAATTGTAAGAGGAACGGCCGCCATTACAAAGGAAGCAAATAAAAGAGAACGGGTGGAATTAAAATGGGGCCGGCCTGTTTCTTTCTTTACAAAGGTTTTTTTTATTTATAAACTAGTGTTATTTTATTGTTTTTAATTTGTATTTACTTTTAAACCGTTTTAATTTTCTAGTCGTGTGACTAGGGTGCAAACTACGGTGTGTAGTTTGAGAATTTGCAACTCGGTGGTTGAGTTGTGGCAGGGTTTTGAGCGTAGAGTTAGATTAGTCAATAGCGGGTATAACGAGTTTACGTGTGTAAGTGAGGGACTATCTAATTTCTAGTAGAAACCTTGGGGGCAGCACGCAGGCAGGGTTTTGCCGAAGCTGGGTAAATTCTGTGTTGTTCTGTTCTGCATTTTATTATTCTGCTATTTATTTCTGTGCTGGTAGTATTCTGTGATCTGTGTTAATATTAGTTTATAAGCTTCTGCAATTAATTTTTATAATTAACACTATCACCCTATTCACCCCCCCTCTAGGGTGAAATCGATCCTACATAACCTACAATTACATTTTAACTTTTTGAATATTTCAGGTAAGTTATATATGTTTTAGAATGCAATTGAGTATTATACAAAACAATTTTATTCTAGTTCAATTGTTTCAAGTTGTTTAAATTTCATTTCTCATTTTAGACATTCCAATTATTCAAAAATCTTGCTTCATTTCAATAATTGAAAACCACCACTTAACATGAAACCTGAGAGCTGTTCACTTCAAACTATTTTAAAATGAATATATACATGTATATTTTATACATCAAATCATACTTAAGAAATTTAAATCAAAATCCATTTCCAAAACAAAAGGGTAGCAAAGCTACCGATTGGTCTCCCCTCTTTGAGACTCAAAAATGAATGTCGATGATGCTGCAGTCATTACCGAAATTATTTTACAGCGACAAAAGAGGAAAATACTGACTTACTTCCTTTCAAATTCTTTGGAAACAATTTCCATTCGAAAATACTTTCGAATAATATATTTTCAAAACTTTGAAAACCAAATCTTGAAAAGCACCAGAAATTTAGTTCTCAAATCCTTAATTTAGATCCATTTCATTTGCAATTCAGATTTATAAATCATATTTACAAAATTTCATCTTCTTACAACATACAACAATTGTTAATGGTCTAAGAAATGTTGACAAAACAATAAATGAAAATCTAGTATTTTCATTTCTAACAACCAATTCATTTGACTATCTAATTTCATAAAATTATACTTACATATATATAATTTAATTAAATACATAAAATTATTTCATTTATCAATTTCGAAAATAATATTATGTCAGTTTGCTCTGTTCAAGTGTTTTAAAATTCCTATTGATAACATTGGTCAAACGAATCGATCGAAACCCAGAATTCAAACTTAACAACTCAAACAACACAATATAAAACATTTTATATATCAATTACAAATACATTCTCTCATAGAATGATTCCAGAAAAGATTACAGAACAAGGATAGAAATTCAAATTTAGAGGGACCCTTATCATAGAGAATTATATCTAAGAAGATAGGCTCGAAAGGAGATAAAATAATTAAATTGCAAAAGAGGAAAGATGTATAGGATTATATTAATCGCCGCAACCTTAACAGGGTCAACCGAGACTTAGAAAGACGAGAGTATTATCAAAGAAAATGGAGACAAACCTGTTGAGAACATTGTGGAAAATGCAATTCATAAGATCGACGAAGAAGGTAAAAGCATTGGTTAATCCAAAGGATATGACTAACCATTCATAGAAACCATTCGTCTGGAAGAAAGGATGACGGGTCGAGCTCTAGGAATAAGATCAATGTGGAATTAAATTTTCCCATTAGGGAGGAAGAAAAGTGACTTCACCAAAAACATCAGGATAATCCTCGACTATCGGGTGGAGCCAAGATAACTAGGTTGAGAATCATGCGAAAAGATGAAACTACCTGCATGTCGTGAGGAAATCGACATTTCATCACAAGAAAATTACCCCGATCATCTACCAAAGAAACGGTTCGGGCTTTGCAAGTAATAACATCATCAAAACCGAGGACACAAAATTCTCCAGTGAATCGATGCCTATTGTATAGGAGTTTCACCCCTTTACAAATCATACTAAGGTTGGCGGGACCGCAGATGGAATTTAATCAGATATAAGGATGAAGTTGCCAATTGAGGTTTCAAGATGTGCTCAAAAATAGTACAGAGATCAACCGAAATAGAGCTATGGGATGCTCCAGTATCGAAATAACACGAACAGGATGAACAATAATGGGTTTTAGAAAAAAGGAAAGGTTCCAAAATTCAAATGAAATCCTAATCTAGAAGGATCCCGTCGAAGAATTTCAAGCTCGAATGAAGATGATTCTGTAATTAAGTATTACTCATTCTAGGATATAACTACCTTATCTCTAATGAGTTTTTACTCCATATGTTAAGGTTTCCCTAAAACAGAGCTCTAATACCAACTGTAATGACATGCTATTTCGAACCATTCAAATCGAAAATCATCCACACATGTTGGACTTGAATTGCTCAAAACAATAAATTGTTAATTTATATTTGGAAAAACTTAGCGTACACAGTAAATAAATCAATCACGGAATCACACACAAAGTAATATAACAATAAGCAGTGGAATAGATAGATAGTAGTTAATGAAGCTACTACATAAAATCAGTGTCTGAAACAGATACAACAGAAAATCCTAAGTACATGATGTCTCAATACGAAAGTAAATGACAAGTCTAAACATAAATATCTGGAAATAACTGGAATAACAGAAGCTGAATAGATATAAGATAAATCTTCAAGCAAAGCTCCGAGCTCCAAAGGTAAGTCTCAATTGCTGTGACACTCAATCAGACCTGAGCATAAAGCAAAACACCCAAAACACTCGAGTCGGGATAAACATTCTTATGCAAGTATATCAACCCAAGTGAAATGCAAGTAACTTGATGGATGTTTGAGAATCCCATCCTTTAAGGATCTGTTAAAATATCTACATATATAGTGCAATATGCTACATAGATAATGTCTAGAGTAAAGTAAAATATTAAAATAGCATTAAGGCGTTACCCGTATCTCCCTTAACACATTTTTATATATTCTAGTAGTCTATAAAGTACCGTAATTCTTTCATAAACTGGAGGGTTATCAAAGGGCACTCCATAGGTACGGTACAAAACAAACTTGTTGAAGGCGCGATAAAACATGTGACAAGGCACGTGAGGCAATGCTATGGTAGGATTCTGCCGTTTGCACTCCCGAACTGGTGATAACGCATAACAGCTACTACCGCCCACCTCGAGACATACTCACAAATCCAAGGTGCACCCAATCAAATAACAAAGTAACAGAATGGTATCGAAGAAGCATGCTCGATCGAAGGTGCGACCTCACTGGGCCCGGTATAGTTCCCGTTTTAGCCATAGCAAGCTGATTCGGGGAAGTCAGGGTTGCGTTCATACCTCATATAGATGTCGCTAAACCATCGTACTTCATTCTGGATTCTCCACCACGTACACAGTTGTTAAAGTGGTTTTCTTTATTGGCAGAGAGTATGACAATATCCGATCCCAGTCTCTTTAATAACCAAATGCTTATTTCACACCATGGTCATTTTATATTTCAAACAGTTCATTTGTCATATCAAAATATCATATTCATTCCAAAATCATATCACTTTCGAAATCATATCACTTTAACAAAAATATTCGCTTTAAATCTCAAATCAGTTTTATTTAAATCAACTATTAACCAACTTAAATTTCAAGTAAACTTTAATTCACTTTCCACCCTCTATTTATTAAATATATTAAAAATATATCTAAAAATATTAATATAAATTTTAAATAAATATTTAAACATGTTATATACATACTAATTAAATTATATTTTATTAATTATCTTAAATTTTATTAAATTAAATCTTATTATTAAATCTAATTTAAATCATTTTTTATATATTTTAAAAATAAGGAAATATAAGTAAATTTTATAATTTACATTTTAAAACTTAACTTATAATTTTAAAAATTCCAAAATATATAATTTTAAAAATCTAAATTTTACCCAGATATTAAAATTAAAATATCCATATATTATATTTAAAAATCAATATTTTAGAATCAATATTTATAAAACCACATATATTTTCTTTTTAAAATTTTGGAAATCATTTAAAAATAGACCAATGGTGTTCGTATGTAAATTTCTATCCTAGGGTCAAGTGATACAGATATTTATCACTTTAATGCGCTATAATTTTAAATTTATGGGTATATGTCATTTCAACCCGTAATCACAAATTTTTAAAAATCAATAAAATCGCTTGTGTTTATCATTTCAACCCATAACGATTTTCCCCTAATCTATAAGATTGTTCGGCTATATATCATTTTAACAATGGGGAATTCCTAACTAACAGGGAACTTGCAGTGAAAACATAAAATGACATACATATCATTGACAAGCATATATAATCATAATTAACAATTTAAATAAAATATATATAACATGTTATGGTGTCATATGCCAATTAACACAGATAAACAATTTTTAAATATTAACATAACATATTCAACAATTTAATTATCAACTAATTCAAATTTAACGACATATTTCAATCGTCATTTCATGTAAATTAAATTTACTAAATATAAGAATGTTAATCGTGAGTGATCGCTCACCTTTCGTGGCTAGAGAAATACGTGAACAAGATGAGAACGGACAGGATAAGCATGGACACACACAGATCGACAACGGGATAGAGACAAAGCAAAGCAACAACTACTGTAAATCCGGACAGCAAGCACACAAGGCAAAGCAAAACAAATAACTACACGATTTCGATGAAAACAAATTAAAGCTAGCTAGAGATTGATGAAAACAATATATATACATATATATGTAATATATATACACACCAATATATATATATATATACACACACACTAAACACAAGAATGTCAAATATATATACCAAGATATATACTAAACACAATATATATATATGTGTGTGTAATATAGAGATATATACCTCATTTGAAATCTCTAAATTTGGGATGGGTGGAGAAGGCCTATTAAGAAGAGAACCTGACTTGGCCCAACAGAAGATAATCTTAACCAAAAGCAAAATAGAATTAGCGATCAAAGAACGCACGCTATATTCGGCAAATTCGAACAAAATCCAAAATGCAATGTATCTGATCGCAATACAAATAGAAGTTGTTCTATTACTCCATGGCATCACATCCACAACGAATCCAGAGCCGAAAACTTAGTGGATGGATCTCTTAGAAGAGGACAAAGCTGATGAAAGGTTGAGATCTTCGGAAGAAGAATAGGTAGTGGCCAGAGAGCAAGGTGGATGTGCATGCTAGGGCTGCTGCTGGTGAGGTGTGGTCGTTCATATAGTCAAGGAAAGGGCTGCTATGCGTGCTGTATCAATAAAAAATGGATGGGTGGCTACGTTTCGGAGGAGCTCGATAGTTGTGTACGAATGGGAGGCTATAGTGTGGTCTCGGGTTTGGAAAGCTAGAGCTGGAGCGACTGACGTTGTAGAGTGTGGTGTTCGGGAGGAGCGGCGTGAGCTATCAAGTGGGTACTAGGTCGTGTGGAGATGGAATGTGGAGGTTGAGTCTCGGTGGTTCAAAGGAGTGGAGGTAGATGGGCAAGGCCGAGCTTGGCAGTGCTGTCGACTCTCGATGGGGAGATGCATGGCGAAAAGTGGGGGAAGAGGAGAGGGTGAAGGCCGAGCATGGTTGGTTTCTTAGTAAGGAAGTATATGGTGATCGGTAAGGGACCTGGTGATAGGCGGATGCTGGAAGGTGATAGGATCTAGGTGTTTTGGTAATGGTCGACGAGTTACAAAGTTAGGCAAGTGGAAGGGTTTATGTCCGGATGTTCGGCGATAAATGTGTGCTCAGCATGGTCGTGAGAGGAAGGATGGCAGAGATGGTAAGCAAGCTTCAGGAATAATAAATATACGAAAGGGCTATAGAGCCATATATATTTTTTCTTTTTTTCTTCTTTTATGATCAAACTAAAAAGAAAGAACCAATGAAAAGGAGAGATAGTGAAAGGTAGAACAGCTATATATATTGAAAAATGGGAATAGTGCTTGCTATTTGGTTTCCATGGTGGACATCAAAAGGACACAAGGAAAACCAAAAGTTAAAACGGGTACGGATACGGCTAATCATTTTGCAGATTTCTTCGTGTACCGGACATCGAAATGCACAAATGAATATACTGCGGAGATCGGTACGACAAGACGAACAGATTGGTGCATAATATGAGTGGTACGACCATCCTATCAAAACTTGATATTCGCTGCCAAAATGCTGCTAAAATGCCGAAAATAAGATAAATGGGGCTAGAGCAGTCCAAATTTGGCGAAGCGAATTATAACGTCTCACTCACAAAATGATTTACATATTTATTATATAAAAATATCCAGGTTTCAAAAATATTTTATTTTTATCTAATTCAACTGATTTAAATTGAAATTTCACAATTGAACAAACCTTCATATTTTCAGATGAAAATCTGCTAGATGTTATGCTTCAATAGACGCATACCTAATATCAAATTTTCGCTTCTAAAATTTTATTAATTATCTTCAAAAAAAATTTGTTGATAAAGTTATTTAAAAATCATTTAAAATTTCCAGATCGGTATAGAGTGCCTTATTTACCCTTTTACTTTGTCCATAAGTTTGCAGATGGTAAGCAGTGCTCATCTTCGGCTTAGTACCCAATTCGAGCTGCAAACTCTACTAACGCTCACTCATGAACAAAGGATCTTTGTCGCTTACAATGCTACTCGATGATCCACGAAGTCTCAACACATTCTTCATGAATATCTTTGCCAAACTAGGTGTCGTCCTTGTCGACTTAACACAGATAAAGCGTGCACTCTTGGTCAGTCTATCCACCATGACTCAAATGCTTTCATTCCCCTATACGACCTTAGCAATCCATCTTTAAAATACATAGATATAGATTCCCCTTCCATAGTGGCACTTCCAAAGGTTGAAATTGTCCACTTGGTTTCTGATGCTCAGCTTTTGCTTGTTGACAATTCATACATTGCTTCACCTATAAGCCAACGTCCTTCTTTATTCCTTCCCAAAAGAGATTCCTTTTCATATCTTGATACATCTTTGTACCTCCGGTGTAACGACCTATATTTTGCATACCGAAGAATCGTAAATATTATTTTAAGGTCATATAATATCATATGACTTTATAACTTTGGAAAACACCTACTAGTGAAATTTTCTGCATTTGGAAATTTTCGGACGATTTTACCCCTGAAAATTTGTAACGGCTATAACTTTTTATAGAAATTGAATTAACATTCGAGACCAATTTCATTGGAAAGATATAATGGTTTTCCTTTCCATAGAGTAGTCATAATAACCATTTGGACTTTTTGGCTAAGAGTTATAGCTATTTGAAGATTGAAAGTTTTTGGAGTAGCATAGTAGGTAATTAGTGAGTTTGGGGATAAACCAATTAACCTATTTTGGGTTTTACAACTATGTTGGCTGAAATATACATCCCCAAATCATTTCTACCACCTCTCGAATAGATCTAAGCCTCCGTTAATCCATTCTTCACCCAGAACCTTCTCTTTTCTCCTCCAAATCAAGTCCAAATCATATATTAATGGTAGATTAGCAAGGGGATTCATTAGGGATCTTCAAATCTACATTTTAGCGAAGAAAATTTTGGGACTGACTATTGATTTTTGGATTTGCCTCAATTTGCGTGCAAAACTTGAATTTCGGAGGTTTTGGTAAGTGATCTATCATCTCTCACCTTATTATATATGTATATATAGATTTTATCATCTTTTGGATCTATTTATGAAGTAAAAAGAAATATGTTTTTTTGTTGTTTTAAAATCCTACTATAGTAAAAACATGAATAAATTGATTTTTGATGTTCTGTACATTTTTGGATATATGTTTATCTTCTCATATGTTAGGCTATGTTGTACATACCTTGTACGATGATTGTTGCTATTGATTTTACAATTTGCATGTTTAAATGCTATTTGGTGCATGTATGGTGTTTGCTTGTATGCTTATATAGTTGAACATGCTCATCGGAGTAAAGTAGAGGAAGGAATCGTAAAACCGAACTTTGACGGATAGGCTCGAGCATGTTCGGAGTTGTATCGACGCATATGGAAGGCACACAAGTGGAAGAACGAGGCATAGAGATGAAATTTGAGCAAAATTGGATTTTGGGGAAATCACAACACTTCTGTTTAGTGCTCGGTGTCTGATTGTGCTCTTCTTAGAGTCATGCTCGGTATTTTTGTGGGTTAGACTGAAATTGGAGTTTACTTTGGATCAGATCCGAGCAAGATTTTCTGTTAGGTTTTCATGTGCTTCTTGGAGCCATGCTTGGTATTTTTATGGGTCAGACTGAGCAAGATTTTGTGTTCAGTTTTCTTATGCTGCTTATAGTCGTGCTTGCTTTTTTGTAGGTCAAACTTGAGCAAGATATTCAATTCAGTTTTCTTGTGCTGCTTGGAGTCATGATCGGCATTTTTATGCTCTTGTGCTGCTTGGAGTTGCTGGTATTTTTGTTGGTTAGTGTAATATCCCCTATCTTCAGTCCCCAAGCTAAGCGCTATAGATGTTGCAGTCATCTATAGTATTAACTTCAGGTGACAAAATACGGTAATGTTAATGGTCTATATCCATAATATCAGAAGCACATGAATATGAAACAAAATCACATATTCCAAAAACTACTTAAACCGATTGCATTTCAAAACACATTTCATATTCCATTACATAATCCTAAACGTTTCCCAAGCATAGATCAAATATAATTATTACAAAATACACCAGGAGAGACATATAAAGATGCCCCTTTAGATGATCAGAGTACTCAAATAGAAAAACTGTCTCAATACATTACAATGGAAATAAAATATAATAACTTCTAAATAGTTAACATCAGCCTCCTGCTCGTCTTCAAAAGTTTTATTCATCCAACAACTAAACCTGTAAAACCTTCAACCCTCAATCTACTCAAATCAATTTTGGGCACCAGAGAGTTTAAGGGGGAAAACATAAACTTCGAGTCAGACATAAAGCCTGGTGTGAATAATATATTACACCTCACTTTACTTATACCAAGTGAGACCACGCCGCTTAGCGGAACGGGTTTCCCCTCACTAATATCCCTTTAAAACACATATTTTTGCAAATCAAAATCCTGGAACCAAACTGGCTAATCAAATTGATTATATCAATAATAGCAATATTATATATGTTTAAAACAGGTAATAAATGGACCATCTGTTCAAAAAATTGTAGTTTTGTTTTGCTAATTACTAACCTTTGGCTAACTTGGGCCTACCAGACAAACTAAACAAATTATCTAACATCATTTAGGCATACGTCTGGATGGTCTGTGTAACATCCCCCACTTGGAGGCTCAAAACTAAAGGCTATGGATGCTGTAGTCATCCATGGTTATTAATCCTCAGCGACCAAATACGATAATGTTAGATAAATTGATATACCAGAAACTCATGGATATGGAAAAAGTTTAAAATTTCAAAACAACTTTCACATTGCACAACATTCATTACATAATCCCACAATGTTAACCACGCTAATTTTTTTTTAAATTATTACAATACGCTCCAAGAGCGACATATGAAGATGCCTATTTGGTGATCAGAGTATATAATAGGAAATAAACCACTTTGCCTTAACAAAATAACACAGCGGAATCACATGAGAAAGAACTTAAATAACTACATGCCTTCTGCACAACTATGGAAGCTTTTTCATCTTAAGAGGTACCTGGAAACCTCAAATTTCAAACTACTCAAAATCAATTGAGTACTCGAGAGTTTTAGGGGGAAAAATAAACTTTGAGTGAGACATAATGCCTAGTATGAATAATAATATACCATCTCAAATCAATTTAGATATCTAGTGAGACTATGCCGCTTAGCGGAACGGGTTTCCGCTCACTATTATCTTAAAACCTTTATAAACCATTTTCTTTATTCATACATCCACAATGGTTAATTCATTTAAAAACATTACTCTATGATGAAATGGAAAACAATTGAATCAATTCTGGATTGACCATCCCCAATTCATTTTGACTATCTATCATAATTATAGTTTTCATGGGATTACTATGAACCTATTGGTAACTCCAATATCATTTCTTTTATCCTAGTTTTCATTGGATGATTGGGAACCTATTGACTAACAGTAAATATCTTTATTTTACCCTAGTTTTCATGGGCTAACTAGGAACCTATTTACATCTATCAATATTTCATTTTCTTATCCGTGTGTAGTTTCCATGGGCCAACTATAAACCTGTCTAACTGACATCTTTGATTATACATAATTTTCTGGGCTAACTATGAACCTATTGGCCGTTGCCAATATCTTTTCCCTCAGACAGTTTTCATGGGCTTACGGTGAACCTATTGGTCCCTACCTATATCTTTGATTTATATTCACTACTGGGTCAACCTAACAGGTTATTCAGCCCTTCCTCACAATATCATTTTGGGTTCACTACAATGTGAATATATATATATATATATATATATATATATATATATGAAGATGCAAACAATATAACTTGGTTAATTTCTTTAACCTAGTTAGACTTCTTCATAAGTTCTATTTCAAATACTTTGGTTATTAATATGCCATGGTTTATCTTTTAAGAAAGATTGGATTATTTGTGTTGAAAATTATACCTTCTTTTGACCTCACTGGATAGCCTCCTTCGAAAGCATACATCTCTTTTCGAAACATTAGGCCTCTGCCTTTAAAACACTTTAAAATCCTTCTTTCAAAACCTTTCGACTATAATAAAATGTTACTTATTAATTATTAATTATTAGAAGCATTGCTTCGAAACCATTGGAAGTATCTCTTCCTAAAGCACTGAAAGTCCCCCATTCGACATCATTGGGTTTACCTATTTAAGTATCATTTGGAATAAAGCAAATATAAACGAAATTATCTCACTCGAAACCAGTCTTTATTATATATAAAAATATTAGGGAATTTATGATGACACCGATATAATCTCTTTTGAAAAAGTCAAAAGCATATATTTAAAATGTTGAAGGATAGCTTCGAAACCCCTTTCAAAATAATTGCCTTCGAAATAACCCTTTTGAAAGCATTTAGATATTGGCTCAATATAGGTTTTAAAATAAACAATACATTTTGACAGTATTGATGACTTCAATACACTCGAAAGGCATAAGAATCGACAGCAGGGCTTTGACTAGGTCGGAATCCCTTATTTTGAAAGCATTGATTTATAATTAAAGGAGAAACTCTGAAACCCCTTTTTCTTTTAAAACAAACATGGCAACCCTTCGAAAGCCATTATAAAACTTCTTTTAAAAACATACGTATCGACTAAGTTGAAAGCTTAGTAAAACAAAGGCAGGCACATATCTTTTCAAAACAAACCGAGGTAACGACCCCATCGGAAACTGTGCTTTCGATACCATGCCTTTCTCCTTTCTCCAATCCACTATGTATCATCTAGATGATACCATGTGTATTGGATTTATCTTAATGCGGTTTCGACAAGGTTGAAGGCAAAAGGAAAGGAGCGAAAGGTACTCTGATTAGAGGCGAAACTTATTTTTCTGGGTTAAATACAAAATTAAGTAACTTATAAAAACTATTTTGCCTACGTGTTCATTTCTTATTGGTTGCCTTAACTTTTCCCATTCTTTTCAAAACTAACCGCCTTTTTATTTTGAATAAGTATCAAACTTAAACTTTTGCAAATAAAACCTTCCTCTTTATGTTTATGTAAACCATTTTTATCCTTATCGCAAAATAATTTATTTTTTATATCAAATCACTTATGAAAAATCCCCAAAATTCTCAAAAATTTACTTTGATCATGTTATCTAACATATCAAAAATTTCAAACCCAAATTCTCAATATATTTCCTGAATGAATTATTAAACCCAACGTACTATATTTTTATTTAAAAATTCATAATAATCTTTCCCAACCTTGGAAAATTATCAAACTTAAATCCTAACTCTAAAATCATGTTTTGCATAACATATCATTTTTCCATGGCATTTAAACATAAATATCACACGGTTTTGATCTAAAACCGTAAAAACCATTATTTAAACAATCTTTTTTAAATTTAAATAAACCATAATTCAAGCATATCATCATCAAACTTCATATATATGAATTTAAACTTAAATCCGAAACATATATTTAACAAATAGAGATGGAAATTATCATTCACCTTAATCTTTTACAAGGAAATGGATTGAGATGAGTTTGATTCCCCTTTTTATTTCTTTTGCTTTGAATTTCTCTTCTTATTTTCTTTTTAATGGCCGATTCTCTTCTTCTTTTACTTACGTTTTTGATTTGCTTTTTTAAAATGAAGTCAATAGGAAATGAAATGGTAAAAAGAGAATACATATATAAGGATAATTGGTTAGGTAAAGCTTATTCCATTATAACCTTATGTAGATTAATTTACTTATATTTTTTCTCATGCCCATCTAATTTATTACTTAAGCACGACCACTTAAATTTATTCAAATCCTAATCCCCTTATCACTTAACATTTTCATTATTCTATTTAATTTATCTAATTAAATATCCTGAATAATGTTATTTAAAATTAAGGGTTTTACTGGCTCCATTCCTTAAAGAATTTCGTCCTTGAAATTCAGTAAGGACTAAATACTAATCTTAGCAATCATTTGCAACCACTCCTAACAATAATACTAGTTATTTGACTAGCGATCATCTATATAAATCTAATATTGACGTACCATTTAAAACAGGTCAGGATAGGTAACTCGAATACTATCTTCTGTCGCCCAAGTACAGTCCTTCTTGTTGTCGCTCCACTGAACTTTCACCAACTTGACAATCTTGGACCTTAATCTTTTCTCATCTCTCGCTACAACCTGAACTGGTTGTCTTACAATTGTCTTATTAGGATTTAATACTAACTCATCCAATCTTGATGGAGGAATAGTAGTCCATGGATCATGCACATACTTGCGAAGATGAGACACATGAAATACATTATGGACACTTGCCATATTGCTCGATAATTCTACTCTGTATGTGAGCTTTCCAGTCCTTTCTATAATCTAGAATGGACCAACATATTTCGGTGCCAGCTTCCCTGACTTTTAGAATCATATCACTCCCTTCATTAGTGATACCTTAATGAAAACTCGGTCTCCAACTGAGAACTCTAAGTCTTTACTCCTTTTAGCTGCGTAATTATTTTGTCTGGACCAAGCTTCCTTCATCCGATCTCGGATCAACTCAATCATCTATGATGCCTCTCTAATAATATCTGGACCTAAGACTAAACTGTCTCCAGTCTCTAACCAACATATAGGTGATTTGCATGGCCTTCCATACAAAGCTTCAAAAGACACCATCCCTATATTAGTCTGAAAAATATTATTATAGGAAAAATCAATCAAATATAGGTGATCTTCCCAAGATCCACCAAAGTCTAGTACACAAGCCCTCGGTAAATCTTCGAGCACCATATTGACTCTCTCAATCTGCCCATCCATCCGTGGATGATATGATGTATTCATCTTGAGCTTGTTACTTAATACTCTCTATAGACTTCTCTAAAACTCATTAGTGAATAATGCATCTCTATCGATGACTATGCCACTAGGAATTCCATGAAGTCTAACTATGTTCTTCACGAATAATTTCGCCAAAATAAGTGTCGTTCTGGTTGACTTGACTAGAATGAAATGGACGCTCTTAGTCAATCTATCCACTACAACCCATATACTTTCATTTCCCTTGTTTGACCTTGGCAACCATTCAATAAAATCTATGGATATAGAATCCCACTTCCAAACTGGAATTTCTAAAGGTTGAAGCAACCCACTTGGCTTCCGATATTCGGCTTTCACTTGTTAATAGTTAGCACATTATCTAACCCACAAGCCAACATCTCTCTTCATGCCTTCCCATAGAAGCTTCTCTTCATATCTTGATACATCTTGTTTCCCCCACGATGGATCGTAAACATAGATCGATGACACTCCTCTAGAACTTCTCTTCTCAAGTTCTCTACATTCGAAATACATAATCGTCCCTCCTTCCTCAACCATCCTCTCTGATCAATGCTAATATCTTTAAGATCATCGATCTCGTATCCCACCTCAAGTCTTCTAATTTTCTCGGCTATCTCTGGATCCTATTTCTGTTTAGAAGTTATCCTCTCGATTAGCACTGGTCAAACCTCTAAACAGGTCAACTTAGCAATACTTTGACTAGAATCAATTTTCAATCTCGACTTTATACTACACGTAGCCAAAACTTCTAAATCCTTCCCTTCTGCCAACATAGCTAACACCACATTCTGATGTTTCTTTCTAAGGGCATCCGCTAACTTATTTCCTTTTCCAAGAGTGTATTCTATGCCAAAATAATAAGCAACCAAATACAGCTACCTTTGCTGTCACATATTCAAATCTTTCCGAAAGAATAAATATCTTAAAGACTTATGATCAGTTTATAGCTCAAATCTCTCAACGTCTCCAGATTTTCAATGCGAAGATCACCACAGCCAACTCCAAATCATGAGTAGGATATCTTACTTCGTGCGGTCTAAGCTATCGAGATGGATAGGCAATGACTTTACCATTCTGCATTAATACAACTCCTAATCTTGCTCCACATGCATCAGTGTACACCACCAACCTTTGGTTTTCATCTAGAATAACTAACACTGGCGCACTGGTCAACAAATGTTTTAACTTAAGGAACCCTTCCGTACATTTTTTGGACCAAATGAAATTCACATCCTTCCTGACCAACTTAATTAAAGGCGTTGCTATCTACGAAAAATCTTTGATAAATCTTTGGTAATAGCAAGCAAGTCCAAGAAAACTTCTGATCTCGGTTACCGTCTCTTGTCTCCTCTAACTATTGACAACTTTTATCTTAGCCAGATCTACTGCCAAACCTTCCTTCGAAACTACGTGACTACGAAACTTGACCTCCTTCTTCCAAAAATAACATTTGGAAAACTTCACCATTAGCTGATGCTGCCTCAGCATCTCTAGTAGTAATTCCAGATGATTCTCATGCTCTCTGTCATCTTTCTAGTACACTAAAATGTCATCTATGAATACTAATACGAACCTATCTAAGTGTTCACAGAAAACTCGGTTCATCAAGTCCACGAAGAAAGCAGGTGCATTCGTCAACCCGAATGGCATCACCAACCATTCATACGACATAGTCCGAAATGCTGTTAAAGGAATACTATCCTCTGTCACTCTCAACTGGTGGAAACCAGTTGCCAAATCTAATTGGAAAAACACTCTGACACCACTCAAATGATCGAACAGATCATCAATTTATGGCAAAAGATATCTATTCTCGATCGTCCTTTCATTCAGCTTTCGATAGTCGATGCACATCCACAATGACCTATCTGACTTCTTCACGAAAATCACGGCTGCTCCCTAAGGCAAACAACTTGGTTTAATAAAATTCCTTCCTTCTTGATCCATTAGTTGCACCTTTAATTCTTTCATCTCAGTCGGTGTCATTCTACAAGATGGTCTACTTATAGGTCTAGCTCCTGTACAAGATCTACCTAAAAATCAATATCTCGTTTCGGTGGCAGTCCTGTAATCGGCTCAAATATATCTACAAACTCTCTTATAAGTCGGACCTGACTTAGCTCCTTCGCTACTTCCAAGGTACTTAACACAGCACAAACACTTCTGTCGGAATTCTCTACTAAGAACGTGATCTGGTTATGACTATCTGGGTGCCTTGCTGATATTTCCCTATCCTGGTAAAATATCCTAGCCTCATATCTACCCAACCAATCCATACCCAAAATGATCCCAAATCTACAAAATCACAAACATACAAACTGCATGCAAACATATGACCTAACACATCAAGTTCTAGCTGTTAGAACCTCAATTATTGGATTTTAATGACAATAACTATACAATTATGCCAAAGAATCTCTAAGCTAATTTGCAGGTACATGAGCATCAAACAAAGGTAATCAAATACATTGAAAATGAAGATACACAATACAGAAAAGGATAAAAGTATATATATGGAGATACAAGAAGAGATATACACGATAGAGACAAGACGAAGGTGACAAACAAAGTATTATTAGTCATATAGTGTCGCGTCTAGAGTTTACAAATGTTAAAATCTTCTCCAAATGGTATACACACATATACATTCATATTTTAAATGAAAAAAATCAAGTTTTCAAAAATTGCATGGAGCGAGACTCAAATCTGGGTCACTAGTTCAGAAGGCAAGTGCTCTAACCATTTGAGCTATGGTAATTTTTTGTTACAAGCTAAATTCAGACATCTAAAATACTTCATTCAGACGTCTGAATGCTGAAACAAAATTGTGATTCCATAATATTCAGACGTCTAAATGAAAATATTCAGACATCTGAATAAGGCCAAAAATTGTCTATTTCCTTTCTGGTTTGAGCTCGTGCAATTTCAGAAGTCTGAATTATTCAATTCAAAAGTCTGAATATTGTTTAGTGCAAATTCAGAAGTCTGAATTGTTCAATTCAGAAGTCTGAATATTGTTCAGTGCAATTTCATAAGTCTGAATTATTCAATTCAGAAGTCTGAATATCTACAACGGTTATATTTTCAAATAGGCACTTCCATTCATGAAGATATGCGTCCTTCATTTCAATAGACATGACCATATCTCTTCATGATAACTCTTCACTAACAAATGCACCTATTTATAATCTATATAAATACAATAGAATCATTCTTTTATCAACGAATTCCAATCCGTTCTTACTGTAATCTCATATTCTTGATTCCAATACTCTTGTGCATTAAAATTTATTTAAAATAGTTATTTACTTCCATATTCTACACATACACATATATAAATATCAAAAGGAGAAGATTATAGGAAGGTTGTACTATCAAGAGACAAATTCGTGTTATCAAAAACACACTGTATCAAATACTCTCTGTATGAGTTGAAGTCCCGTTCGGCTATTCAGGCGCGTGAAGTCCTCTTCGGCTGTTGAGGCATCGAAATCCTATTCTGATTTTCAGGTGTTGTAAACCTATTCCTCCAAGTTAAGTGAGGATCGTTGTTAGTGAAATTCCAGAAAGGAGTCTGGAACTGGACGTAGAACGGGAAGTTCGGACCAGTATAAAAATTCCTGGTGTGCTTGTTTTATTTTACTTATTTTCATTTACTTTGCTATTATCGTCTGTTTTCCGCATTAGATTTTATTATATTCCATATTAGACGATCCTAAGTAACAGCTAGCCACATAGTCATTATTTTCACTAGCTAGTCACATATCATCCCTAGAGTTGAATACCCTTATATTGGATTCGCAACCCTTAAGGAAGAAACAGGGTAAGTGAATTCTATGCATAACTTATTAACCAAATTCTGGGATATAAATGAGTGTGATGCATCGGTATCAAATAATATCCTAACTGAAATACGTTGAATCAAAAATATACCTTCCATCACAGTCTTTCCTTTATCTACTATAGTTGACTTGGAAGAAGACGGTGGTTCAATAGCAAAAACCTTCCCTTTTTCTGCCCTAACTGGTTCTAGACACTGATTCTTGTAATATCCAACTTGATCACAGTTGCAACATTTAATATGCTTCTTATCCACAGCCTTCTTCTGCCCCTTTCCTGACCGACGCTTGTTTACAAAATGACCCTTCTCGTCACATTTGTAGTAGACTAAATCAGCTTTTGACTTCTTGGTTGAATCTTCTTTTTGGGCTTCTTTCTTTATAAAGACCATTCTCTTCTTTGCCGAAAAATTCTAGGATTCAATAGGCTTCTCTCTAGCACAAATATCAAGCATCTCTTCATGGCAAATGGCCGTCTCCACCACCACATTATAGGGATCATGGATATGAGTCAAGGTTTCCTTAGCAAGCTCGGGCTTCAATCTTCGAATGAAGCTTTCATTCCTTCTGATGTCGGTGTCTATAATAGCGTATCTATATCGAGATAGCTTATAAATCTATTTGCATACTTGATAACTGACATGTCTCCCTGAACCGAATCCATAAATTTTCTCATCAATGCTGACTTGGCAATTTTAGAAATAAACCTCTATTCGAATCTCCTTCGAATATCAGCCCAAGTTAACCCTTCGTCCAGAACTTCGGGGGTCACACCATTCCACCAGTGAAGTGCTTACCCTTGCAACCATCTAGAGGCTAACCTTCTTTTCTATTCATCTTCTAAGCCGAAATCAGAGGAAATATTTTCACAATGTAACAACAATTCTCCACTTCTATAGCATCTTCCGTCCCTATAATGGCTTTCCACCCAAGCTGGTGTAATCTCGGTTTAGCTTGGCATAATTATTCCCAACGGGGATTATAGAATTTTCTCCTCAATATTTCTAGCCACTCCAGTAGTTCTTGCTTGCATCACATTAGCAAGGAACTGATATATCATCCCTGCATTCGTTGGTGGATTCCTAGCACTCATATTGGCTTCCGCATTTTTGTTAGCGGTAGCCTGTCGACCTTGATTCCTCCAAGTGTTAGGTCGAGCATTTCCCTTAGTTATGGTGCTTCCTCCACCTGGATTTCCTCTTCCATTTCCTGCTTCCATATGTTCTTTCTCATAAATCTATATACGAGCCTTAGTAAGATAGAGAAGAATGGTCTAAGAGAAAGGAGAATTACGTACTTATATATATACCTATATATATCAAATACAAGTACGTTACAATCGCGTTAACCCAAACCCCGATCAATATTTTTGGCTCTTTGGATTATGTTTTGAAAATCCTTTAAGTTTGAATTGCTTATGTTTTCATAAACCTATGCTTTGATACCAATTAGTAACATACCCCACTTGGAGGCCAAACACTAACGGCTATGGATGCTGGAGTCATTCATAGTTATTGATCCTCGAAGACCAAATACGGTAATGATAGATAAATTGATATAGATAAATTGATGTACCAGAAACACAAGGATATGAAAAAGTTTAAAATTTCAAAACAACTTTCACATACCATTCCAAACTCATTTCAACATTCATTACATAATCCCACAATGTCAACCACATTCAGATAAATATAATTGTTACAATATACTCCAAGAGCGACATATGAAAACACCCTATTGGTGATCAGGGTATGTAATAGGCAATAAACCACTTTTCTTAACAAATAACACAGTGGAATCACATGAGAAAGAACTTAAATAACTACATGCCTTCTGCACGACCCCGGAAGCTTTTTCGTCTTAAGAGGTACCTAAAAACCTCAAATTTGAAACTACTCAAAATCAATTGATTACCCAAGAGTTTAAGGGGAAAACATAAACTTCAAGTTGAACAGCCTGGTATAAATAATAATATACCATCTCAAATCAATTTAGATATCTAGTGAGACCACGCCGCTTACTGGAACGTATTTTCCCTCACTATTATCTTAAAACATCCATAAACCATTTTATGTGCTCCTGCATCCACAATGGTTAATTCAATTCCAAATGTTACTATGTAATGAATGCAAATCAATTGAATCAATTTTGGATTTTCCATTCCCAATTCATTTTGACTATTTGTCATAATTATAGTTTTCATGGGATTACTATGAACCTATTGGTAACTCCAATATCATTTCTTTTATCCTAGTTTTCATGGGCTGACTAGGAACCTATTAACTAATAGTCAATATCTTTCTTTTACCCAAGTTTTCATGGGCTAACTATGAACCTATTGACTATATGTCAATATTTCATTTTCAGATCCGGATATAGTCTTTGTGGGCTAACTATAAACCTGTCTTGACATCTTTAATTATACATAGTTTTCATAGGCTAACCATCAACCTGTTGGCCCCTACTAATATCTTTTTCCTTACACGGTTTTCATGATATTATTGTGAACCTATTGGCCTCTGCCAATATCTTTTATTTATATTCACTACTGGGTCAACCTAATTGGTTTTCAGCCCTTCCCCACAATACCATTTTAGGTTCATTATAGTGTGAATATATATATATATATATATGAAGAAGCAAACAATATAACTTTGTTAATTTCTTTAATCTATTTAGACTTCTTCATAAGTTCTATTTCAAATACTTTGCTTATTAAAATGCTATGATTTTTATTTTAAAATAGATTGGGTTAAATGTTTTGAAAACTATACCTTCGAAACCTTGTTTCGACCTCACTGGATAGCCTCCTTTGAAAGCATATATCTCTTTTCGAAGCATTAGGCCTTTTCCTTTAAAACAATTTAAAATCCTTCTTTCAAAACTTTTCAACTATAATAAAGTGATACTTATTAATTATTAGAAGCGTAGCTTTGAAACCACTGGAAGTATCTCTTTCTAAAGCATTGAAAGTTCCCATTTCGACATCATTATGTTTACCTTTTTAAAATATCATTTGGAACAAGGCAAATATAAATGAAAGTATCTCTTTCGAAACCAGTCTTTATTATATATAAAAATATTGGGGAATTTATGATGCCGTCGATATCATCTCTTTCAACAGTGTCGAAAACATACATTTAAAATGCTGAAGGATAGCTTCGAAACCCCTTTCGAAACCTGTGCCTTCAAAACCTATAACCCTTTCAAAAGCATTTAAATAGTGTCTTAATATAGCTTTAAAAATAAACAATACCTTTCGACTGTATTGATGACTTCAATACACTCGAAAGGCATAAGAATCGGCGGTAGGGCTTCGAATAGGTCGGAACCCCTTCTTTGAAAGCATTGATTTATATTTAAAGGAATAACTTCGAAACCCCTTTTTCTTTTAAAAAAACATGGCAGCCCCTTCGAAAGCCATTACAAAACTTCTTTTAAAAACATACGTAACGACTAAGTCAAAAGCTTAGTAAAACAAAGGCAGGCGCTTATCTTTTCAAAATAAACTGAGGTTACGACCTCATCGGAAGTTATGCTTTCAACACCATGCCTTTCGCCTTTCTCCAATCCACTACATATCATCTAGATGATACCATGCGTATTGAATTTAACTTAATGGGGTTTCGACATGGTCGATGGCGTAAGGAAAGGAGCGAAACGTACTCTGATTAGAGGCGAAACCTATTTTCCTATGTTAAATAGTAAATAAAGTAACTTATAAAAACTAACCTGCCTACGTGTTCATTTCTTATTGGTTGCCTTAAATTTTCCCATGCTTTTAAAAACTAACCACCATTTTATTTTGGATAAGTATCTAAACTTTTACAAATAAAACCTTCCTTTTGTTTCTATGTAAATCATTTTGATTCTCCTCTCAAAATAATTTATTTTGTATATCAAATCAATTATGAAAAATCTCCAAATTCATAAAAAGTTACTTTGATCATGTCATATAACATATCAAAATTTCAAATCAAAATTCTTAATATATTTTCTGAAATGAATTATTAGACGCAACGTACTATATTTTCATTCAAAAATTCATAATGATCTTTCCCAAGCCTGAAATAATCAAACTTAAAACCCAATTCTAAAATCATGTTTTGCATAACATATAATTTTTCCATGGCATTTAAACATCAATATCACATGGTTTTGATTTAAAACCGTAAGAACCATTATTTAAACAAGTTTGCTTAAATTTAAATAAACCATAATTCAAGCATATCATCATCAAACATCATATATACAAATTTTAACTTAAATCCGAAACATATATTTAGCAAATAGAGATGGAAATTATCATTCACCTTAATCTTTGATAAGGAAATGGATTAAGATGAGTTTGATTCACCTTTTTATTTCTTTTTCTTTGAATTTCTCTTCTTCTTTTCCTTTTAATAGCCGGCTCTCTTCTTCTTTTACTTACGTTTTTAATTTGCTTTTTTTAAAATGAAGTCAATAGGAAATGAAATGGTAAAAAGACAATATATATAAGGATAAGGGGTTAGTAATGCTAATTACCATTATACCCTTATGTAGATTAATTTACGTATAATCAATTCCCATGCCCATTTAATTCATTACTTAAGCATGACCACTTAAATTTATTCAAATCTCAATCCCCTTATCATTTAACATTTTCATTATTCTATTTAATTTATCTATTTAAATACCCTAAATAATGTTATTTAAAATTAAAGGTGCCACAGTCTACCCTTATATTACTTCTCCAAGGGTCAACTGATCCTAATGGTTTTGCGGGCTCACCAATAACCTATCATTCTTCTCTACACACACACACACACACACACACACACACACATATATATTCCTTTTGTTTGTAACCATCATTTAAGTCTTACCTATGACTAAGCCCTACACACTGAAATTTTGGACTCAAATTTTCTTGAGGCTAAAGCTAATGTATAAGGCACGACCCTACATCTGTCCCATTTGGTATACAAATATCCAACTCATTTTACTTAGGGTTAACTACCCTTTAAATTTTCCTTAAAAACCTTTTCAAAATGATTTAATACCCTTAAATCATCAAATTGAGTTAATCCCTTTAAATCATACTTAAATAAGTAAAATCTAGCATTTGCTTTACTCAAATCTCTTTGCCATGATATATGCTTTACTCATAACATTGTTGATGTAAACATTCGAAACCTTTGTTTAAAACCTTTAAACAATATCTTTCAAAACCGTTAAAAGTGTCCCTTTCGAAACTATTAATTGTACCCCTTTTGAAACTATTGAAAGTCCCTTTCGATACAAGTAAACTACTTTACTTTACAACCTTAGGTCAAAAGGCCAAAACATACCTTTCGAAACCACTGACAATGGTCGTTTCGAGAACATTGATAACATCCCTTTCGAAAGCTTTAAAAATCTTAGACATCTTCTTTTAAAACACTTTAAACATGCCTTTCAAAAACGTTGGAAACCTTCCATTTAAGCACTAAGGTAAAACTTTTGAAAACATTGTGGAATCACCGTTTTGAAACCTTAAACATATACATCTCAAAAATACTGGAGAACCTCCCCTTCAAAACCTTTATTAGTTGCCTTTTGAAAATACTAGAGAACCTTCCCTTTGAAACCTTTATTAGTTACCTTTCGAAAGCATTAAAGTACTCTTCTTAAAACAAACCTTTCGAAAGCATTAGGTTCAAGTTAAAACATGTGGAACAACCTTTCGAAACCATTTGAAACCGTTCCTTTCGAAACCTTTGTGTTTAACTTTCAAAACATCAGAAGGGTCTTAAAACAACTAAGTCGAAAGCAACTCTTTCAAAAGCAATTTCTTAAGTAAAAGAAGTGGATGGTGACGAAGCAAATCTCTCTGAAAGCATTGGAGAAGCGGCTCTAATTTTAAAACAAGGGATCCCTTTCGAAGGCACTGCTTCAAAAGGTAAAAAGGCAACAGGTTAGGGTTTCGGCCCCTTCGAAAGCAACTTCTCAAAACAAAGGTGCAACCTCTTTCAAAACCTTTCTTTTAAACATCCGACTAAGTTGAAATCTGTCTTATTCGAAAGCATTCACTTCGAAAACAAAGCAGGCGCATGTCCTTGTAAAAGCAAAGTAAGGTTTCGACCCCTTTGGAGCACCTGTTTCGGCTCTATATCTTTCGCCTATGTCCAATCCACTACGCACCAAGTCATTGATACCATGTATATTGGTTTCAACTAAGGTTAGAGGCGGAAGAATGAAGTCGAAAGTTAGGTGTCGAAAGTGATGAAACAGTAAAGCCTTTTAAAAAATGAATTTTAACTTTAAAAAGTAATTCTTTTCAACTAATCCGCTTTGTTGTCAACATATGATTGATTATTAATTTCTTTCTAAAATTTTTCAAAAGCACTGCCAAATTTCAAAGTCAAACAATTTAAAATCTTTACAAAATTCCCCTTCTCCTTTTATAAATATATAAAACATTTAAGCTCATACCTTAAATAATTTTATATAGTTATTAAAACACTTAGGAAAATTCTATAAAATTCATATAAATCATTTTTACTATGTTTTCTAACGTATTTAAATTTTTGACCCAAAACATATATATATAATAGCTGTAATTAATTTTAAACCCAATTAACCATTTTTTCACTAGAAAATACATAATTAATCCATAATTATTCAGAAAATTATGATACTCAAAACCCATCTCCAAAATGTTATTTCTGACCGTATATTAAAATCGCAAGGTATTTGGATGTCATTTGACAGTTTTTTAAATCAAAACTTGTCATAAAATCAATATGAATAAGCATAATTCATCAACAAGAATATGTGTGTGTATATATAACATTCAAAACATGGCAATATACTTGCAAAAACATTCGGGTTTGATTCTAGAAACCCAAATCATCAAAATATGAGATGTAAACAATTAATCGCCTTTATCTTGGATTAAGTTGATTAAGCTCCTTCCTTAGATTCTTGCTTATCTTCTTCTTTTTTCCCTTAATGGTGGCCGATCTCTCTAAGTTTTGTTTTTTTGTCGTGAATGTTTAAAATGAAGTGGTGTGAGGGTTTAGGGTGTATGAATATGACCTATTCTTATTTTGCCCCTTATCTAGTTTCCCTTCCTTACTTCATTTTAATTTCATTTAGTCCATTGGGTCAATTGGCACGACTACCCTCTATTAACACAAATCTCAATCCCTTAGTCATTTACATTATTTCATTTAATTTAACTTATTAAATATCCTAAATAATGTTACTTAAAATTAGGGTCGTTATAGACTGCTCTCCTTAAAGAATTTCGCCCTCGAAATTACGGTAAGGCACTCATCAAAATCAATCATAAAGGTAAAACATACCATGAAACAAGCCAGGACAAGTATCTCGAATCATGTTCACATTTTCCTAAGTACGGTCTCTCTCATCATCACTCCAATGGACTATGACTAATCTGTCTGTCTTGTTCCTTAGCCTTTTTGCTCCTCTTGCGACTATACGAACTGATTGTCTAACTATAGACAAATTTGGCTCCACTACTTAGTCATCTATCACAGTCGATGCTATAGTAGTCTTTGGATCTCAAATACACTTCCTTAGATGAGAAATATGAAAAACATCATGGACTTCTTCCAAACTATTCGAAAACTCTACTCTATATGCGAGTTTCCCAATCCTCTCTACAATAGGAAATGGTCCAATGAACCTCGGTGCCAACTTCCCCGATTTTCGAAATCGAATTATACCTTTCATCAATGATACCTTGACGAAAATATGATCTCCAATTGAGAACTCTAAGTCTTTCCATCTTCTATCAGCGTTGCTCTTCTGCCTAAACTGAGCTTCCTTCATCCTAGCTCGAATGAACTCAATCTTTTCTACAGTTTCTCTAACTAAATCTGGACCAAGAACTAACATATCCTCAGTCTCTAGCGAACAAATGGGAGGTTTGCATGGCCTTCCATACAAAGCTTCAAATGGTGCCATCGCTATACTAGCCTGATAACCGTTTTTATACAAAAACTCAACTAATATTGTAAATGGTCTTCCCATAATCCTCCAAAATCTAGCACACAAGCTCTTAACAAATCTTCTAAGATTTTGTTAACTCTTTTCGTTTGCCCATTGGTCTACGGATGGTAAGCTGCACTCATCTTGAGCTTGGTATCTAAAGTCTCCTATAGACTCTTCCAGAATTCGCTAGTGAATAAGGAATCTCTATCAATTACTATACTACTAGGAATTCCATGCAATCTAACTATATTCTTCATAAATAACTTAGCTAAAATTGGCGTCGTCTTGGTTGACTTAACTGGAATGAAATGGGCACTCATAGTCAACCTGTCCACTATGACCCATCTATTTTCATTTCCTCTGTTTGACCTTGGCAACCCGTCTATAAAATTCACTGAGATAGAATCCCACTTCTAAACTGGAATATCTAAAGGCTGAAGTAACCCGTTTGGTTTCTGATGTTCGGCTTTTACCCGTTGGCAGTTCAAACACTGCTCTACCCATATGCCTACATCCCACTTCATACCTTTCCAAAAGAAACTTCTCTTCATATCTTGATACATCTTGGTTCCTCCAAGAAGAATCGTAAACTTGGATCGATGATATTCCCCAAGAACTTCTCTTCTCAAGTCTTCCGCATTTAAAACACATAACCGTCCCTTCTTTCTCAACCATCCCCTCTGGTCAAGACAAAAATCCTTTAGATCATCGATCTTAGTTCCAACCTCAAGCCTTCTAATCTTCTTGGCCAATATTAGATCTCCTTTCTGCTTAGAAGCAATCCTTTCGATCAACACTGGTCGAAATTCTAAACAGGAAAACACAATAGTTTCCTTATTAGATCTAACTTCATATCTCCACTGTACTCTACATGTAGTCGATGCTTCAAAATCCTTCCACTCAGCCATCATCACCAACTCTGCATTCTGATGTTTTCTGCTAAGTGCATCCACAACCTTGTTGCCTTTTTCTGGTGTGTACTCAATATCAAGTCATAAGCAGCTAAAAACTCTAATCACGTCTACTGTCTCATATTCAACTCCTTTTGAGAGAATAAATACTTCAGCAACTTATGATCTGTATATAGTTCAAACCTCTCTCCCAAAAGGTAATGTCTCCGCACCTTCAACATAAAAATTATCGTAGCTAATTCCAAATCATGGGTTGGATATCTAACCTCATGCATTCTAAGCTTTCGAGATGCATATGCAATCACTTTACCTCTTTGCATTAACCCTATTCCACATGCATCTGTATACACTACTAAATCTTGATTCCCTTCTGGAACAACTAACACGGGTGGTTTAGTCAATAAGGGTTTCAGCTTCTAGAATGCATCCTCGCACTTATCAATCCAAACAAACTTCACACCCTTTCGCGTTAGCTTGGTCATCGGTGCCGCTATCCACGAAAAATCTTTTATGAATCTTCGATAGTAACCAGCTAATCCAAGAAAACTGTTTATAATGGTCACTGTCTGGGGTCGCTTTCAATTATTCACTGCCTCGATCTTAGACGGATCTATAGACCCTTTTCTTTAAGACTACACGACCAAGAAACTTCACTTCCTTTTTCCAGAAATGACACTTCGAAAACTTTGCTTTCAGCTGATGCTGCCTCAGCATCTCAAGCATCACTCTAAGATGAACTTCATGCTCTCTTTCATCCTTAGAGTATATCAAAATTTCTTTTATGAAAACCAACACGAACCTACCCAAGTGTCTCGGAAAAATCGGTTCATTAGATCCACAAAGAATGCTGGTGCATTAGTTAGTCCGAACGGGATTATTAATCTTTTTTACGATCTATATCTGGTTTAAATGTCGTCAAAGGAATACTATCCTCTGCCAATCTAACCTGATGGAATCCTCTTGCTAGATCCAACTGCAAAAATACTTTGACTCCACTCAACTAATCGAACTAATCATCAATTCTAAGCAAGGATATCAATTCTTTATTGTTTAATCATTCAACTTACGATAATCGATACATAACCTTAATGATCCGTTTGGCTTTTTAGCAAACATTGTGGTTGCTCCCTAAGACACATTGCTTGGTTGGATAAAATTCTTGCCTTCCAAATCCATCTACTTCACCATGAGCTTCCTCATCTCAGTAGGTGTCATTTTACTTGGAGATCTACTCACCGGTTCTGCTTCGGGTACTAAATCTATCTGAAACACAATTTCTCATTTTGACGGCAATCTTATTACAGGTTCTAAGACATCTGCAAATTCTCTAACCATGAAAACTCGATTCAACTTGTCTTCTACCTCCACGACACCCAATAAAGCATTAACCTCAAACTTGGGTTTTCTACGGAGTATACAATCCAATCACTACAATCAGTGTGTCTATGCGATATTTTCCTATCATGGAAAAATATCATAGCATCGTATTTACTTAACCAATCCATACCCAAAATAATTCTGAACTCTACGAAATCAAACACATGCAAACCGCAAACAAAGGTATAACCTAACAAATCAAACTCTAACTATCTACACTTTATCTCAAGTGTTGCATACCTTCCTATCAGATTTGCATCCCTTAAGGAAGTAACTAGGTATGAGGGTTCTAGGTTTAGCTTATCTACTAAACAAAAAGATATAAAAGAATGCGATGCACTGGTATCAAATAGAACTCTAACTGATATGCCATGAATCAAAAGCGTACCTCCCAACACAGCTTTTCCTTTCTCTTGCGCTGTTGGTCTCGAGGTAGCTGGTTCCAGTGCATACACTTTTCCATTCTAATCCCTGGCTGGCTCCTTGTGCTAGTTCTTATAGTGCCCAATCTAATCAATTGAAACACTTTACCCCTTTCTTCTCAACAGCTTTCTTTCCTTTGCTTGTCCGACATTCATGGGCATAGTGTCCTTTCTTGTTAGACTTGTAACAGACCACTTCCGTCTTTCCCTTTTTAGCAGCTCCACCCTTCTGAGCTCCTTTCTTGTGGAAAAACTTCCTCTTCAGTCGCTGCCCTCCTTGAGCCTCCTAGTCTTATTTCTTTCCATAAAAGCTTGCATCTCTTCATGCATCAAGACCATTTCCACAATAACATCACATGGATCTCTAAAATGCGATAACCTGGCCTAAGTTAGCTCAGGCTTCAAGCCACGAATGAACTTTTCATTCCTCTTGATAACAGTATCAACAGTAGCATAGCCATATTCTGCTAGCTCCTCAAACCTTGTTGCATACTCAAGCACAGCCATATCCCCCTTCTCCAACTCAGCAAACTTTCTAAGCAAAGTGACTTAGCAATTGTTGACATAAACCTTTCCTCGAACCTTCTCCTAAACTCAACCCATGTCATATTATCATCATTAACTCTAACAGTAACACTGTTCCACCAATACGGTGTTGCTCCCTGTAGCTGTCTCCAAGCAAGTCTCCTTTTTGCTCATCGTTGGGCCCTAAATCTGCAAAATTCCTCTCGCTATGAAGTAGCCAATTCTCTACTTCAACCGAGTCCTCTATACCATTAGACGACTTTCCTCCCAATCGTGCATAATCTGCACTCAAAATAGCATAGTTATTGATCACCGAAGCTTCCAGATTTCCTCCTTTAGCATTTCCTCCAACTAATCCAGCAGCAACTCCCGCTTGCATCATGTTGACAAAGAGCTGATATATTGCTCCCATGTTTACTAGCGGGTCTCCAGCAGCTACATTTGCAGCTTATGCTTGACCCTGGTTCCTCCTCATAGTTGGTCTAGCATTTCCATTTGTTGTGGTGCTTCCTCCACCAATGTTCACTCATTCCCTCCTAGCATCCATATCTGCATTAGCCTTCGTAAGATATAGAAGAATGGCCTATAGATATAAGAGAATAAAGATACAGTGTATGCTTATATATAGCAAATACAGGAACGTTACTATAGCGTTACCCCATACCCGATCTTCTCTCTAATTCCTTAGGATTATGATTTTCAAAATCATTTTAAGTTTAAAGTTTTTCATAAATCTGTAATATCCCAGAATTTTTAACAATATCAATTTAATAATCTGTATTAAAAATTAAATTGATATTGATATTCTGTTAATAATAATTCAAATAAATTTAATAATCATCTTCAATAAATATTAAATTAGTTATTTTATCTTTTAAAAATAATAAATTGGTTTCTATTTACAATATAAATATATGGTTTATATTTTAAATAGATTAGCATTGTTTTAGTTTTAATAAATAAAACATATTTTTCTAATTCTAATATTTGTAGAAATTTGAAAATTGTTTTTATTTAATATTTAAGCTTTCCAAAGTTAAATAAATAAATCTTGGTTTAAATTTAATAATTGAATCATGTTTTTAAAAATTCTAATATATACATTTTAATTTGGGAAATTTTGATTTTAAATTAGTATTGAGTTTTTAAAACTATATAATAAATGAATATATGATTTTAAAATTGATAAGTAAAATACTAAATGTTTAAATATAATTTGGGTTGAGTTTTAAATTTAAAATGAATTAACAAAGAGTTCTATAGCTTAATAAATAAGTAATTTATTAATATAAAAATAATTCCTTTTAAAATAATTTTAATTTAATGATAAGATATTTATAAAAACAATATTAATAGTGTATTGTCTTTATAAATAGATTTTGAATTAAATTTACAATTGTTATTTCAAATTAAATTTATATACATAACTTGATTTGAAAATATTTGATTTTGAATTTAATTTGAGTTTAAAATTCCAAAGTATAAATCTTAATTGTTTTAATTTCTATATGTGTAAGTTTTATTTTATAAACATGATTTATTTTTATTTCTTTTATAAATTTATACACATATTTAAATATTAACTAACAAATTAAATTAGGCTTAATATAAACATTAATTTGTACATTAAGTATTAATTATTTTAAAGAGACAAGTGTTGCATTTTTTAAACATTCATTTAACAAGTGTTCAAAGATTATCATAACAATTTGACAAATGTTGAATAATTTTTACAAGTGGCGCAATTTTGTTTTAATTTTTCTTTTATTTGATAAATCTGAAAATATATCTATATATAAACTTTTATTTCTTTCATACATGTTTTTCCATTTCCTTAATAAATAAAAGAAACTTTAAAACTCTTCAAATTTTAAAATCAATAACTCCTCTTCAAAGAAATCCTGCATATTCAATACCATATCAAAAACACCTCTTCAAAAATCAAAACCCCTCGTCAAAATCCAGAAATCTGCATATTCAACTTCCTCAAAATCAAATAGGGCCTGCATTCTGTTTTTAAAACCTGGAGATGAAATAATCTGCATGCATTTGGAAATAGAGCAAGTCTGCATTTTTTCTCTGCACAACTTCAGATTTGAATCTTGTTCAAAGGCATCTGCATGCAAGTGAGTTCAGTCAGGAAACATGAGCATTCAAATTTCAATAGGGCTTGCAACTCATTTTCTTTTAAAAAAAGGAGCATGCCTTCATTTTTTCTGCAAAATTCAAAAGAAAGTCAAACAGGCTCTGCATCTTTTATATAATGGTGGGTAACTTAAAATCTTAATTTTAAATAGGTTGCATGTCAAATGTGTGATATAAACAAAATATAGTTTGTGTGTTTATAAAAGTTTGATGTAAATATGTTTGTGTATGCATGTGTTGTGCTCTACTGTGTTCCCAGATTCATCTTCCCATTTTTTTTGAAAAAAATCCTCTACAATTTATTTAAATTTGTGATAGTATCTGGTTTTTAAAATAAAAATAAATGTTTGCTTATCATAGATTAGAATTAAAAATTAAATCAAATTAAGACAGAAGTTGTTTGCCTTTGGAAAATGTATCAGTGTATGTTGATCTCTGTCAAAACACAAACATGTTAAACTTGTATTTAAGTATCATAAAACAAAAGTAATTGCAAAAACATGATTTTTAAATTAAGAATTTGTATTTTTAGGTATTAGTTTAAGTTGCAGTTTAGAAGTGAACTAAAAATGGAATTTAAGCAAATTCTTGTGATCTATGACTTGAGGAAACACGGGGTTATTCTGAGTTGTAGAGGAAGGTTTGTAGATTCTTGTAAAAATCATAAATGATGTTGTAATTCAATGAGGAGGGTGCAGTTTGAAAATCTATTGTTAAACCCTAGTTTTGATGAGTTTTATGAATTGGGTCAGTTCGGGATGAAGGATGGATCGAGTGCTGTGATATTTGGAAAATGGGTAGTTGGTGTGTAGATGAGTTCGAGGCCGGAGTGGATGGACCTCGGGTGGTCAGAGTGGCGTAAAATCGCCATTGATAGGTTTTGGAAGAAACCTGATTTGGTTTTCCAGGTTTGGGATGGTGGAGTTCGAATTTGATTTGTTGATTAATGGTTCGATCTGATGATCGCATATGGGTGTAGAGGTGTTTCTGAGAGTAGTTCGATCATCTCTGATGATTAGTGGAGGCGGTGGTCGCCGTGCATATGCACGGCGATGAGATGTCTGAAGATAGTGAGTGGGTTAGTATTGTTTACAAGGGAAGATTTGGTTTTTCCTGAAGTAAGTGGGTATTTGGCTCGGGGAAGGCAGGCATAAAACTCGAAGTAGTTTTAGGGGTTCTCGGGTTTTGCTTTGTGTTTTTCAGGTTTACAGAAACCTGCAGTTTCTGTTTTGAATTTTTTTTTTAAATCTATAGTTTTATTTTTAAGGAATTTTAAATCAAATTCAAATTCAAGTTTGAATTTTAGAATTTCAATTCAAATTTAAATCTCAGTTTTTAAATAAAAATAAAGTTTTAAAAATTAAACTTAATTAACTATTTTATTTTGGTAAAATAGTTTAAACCTTTTAATAATGAAGTTTCTAAGATATGAGTAAGATTTGAAGTTTTATTTAGATCTGGAAATCTTAAATTTAAAAATAAACTTCAGTTTTTAAATTTAAAAGAAGGTTTAAATTTGGAAGTTTTAAACTAAATATAAATTGAAGTTAGTAAAATTTTGAAATGAGTTTTTGTTTTCAAAATTCTTATGAATTTAAATTCTTAGGCAAACACTTGTTTGTCTTGCAATTTTAAAATTTTGAATTATTTAAACTTTGATAAGTTCAAATTATTCTTATTTTAAAACTTGTATTTAAAATAGAATTTAAAGGTAATTTTCAAAAGTACTTTGTTTTAAATAAAATTTGTTTTTAAAAATATAATTTAGAAATGTTTTATCTTAAATAAATTAAGATAAATGTTTTGAAAAATTTATTTAATTAATAAGGTAATTAAGGAATAGTTATTTAATTTAATTAATTATTGATTAAGGTTTAATTAATATTGATTAATGATTAACCAATTTATAATTAAGATCATTAATTAGGTTTTTAAATTAATGATTAATGAATTATTAATTATGTAATTAAGTTTTAAATCAAGGTTAATTTATTAAATAATTAACTTTAATTAATGGGTAATTAAAGATAATTAAATTTGTAATTAACCTAAGTTAATTACTTAATAAAAATAATTAGAGAATGGTTAATGAAGGTCATTAGCCAGGATTATTTAATTAATTAATTAATATGGTTAATTTTTATAATTAGATTAATTAATTTAATAATAATCATTTGTGAATGGTTTGAGTATAATTACTTAATGAAGTAATTAAGAAATTAATTACTTTAGGTAATTAATTGAGTTAAATATGATTGTTTAATTTAATTAATTTAGTTTAATTAATTTTAAACACTTGGATTTTAAAGATAATTACTGTATGTAATTAATGGATTGGAAATTACTTAGTGAAGTAATTGATTTGATAATTACAGGTTGTAATTAATTGATGATGTTTAAAAATGAAGTAATTTGGAATGTAATTACTTAGTAATTAATTAAGGTATTAATTAAGGAATTAATTAAGGGATAATTAATTTGGTTTAATAAAGTAATTAAGTTAGTTAATTACTAAATGTAATTAATCTGGGATGATTAATAATTATGAGTTAATTACTTAAGATAATTAATTTAAGAGGATAATTAATTAAGTATAATTAAAGATCATTAATTATTATAATTAATGATGTAATTAAAAGTTTATTTAATTATGATTAATTAATCAATAATAGATAATTAAAGGTAATTAATTAAGGATTAAGGTAATTAATTATAGTTAATTAATTAATTGAAGTAATTAAAGGTTAATTACTGTTTTGTTTAAGAATAATTAATTTGTGAAATTAATTAAGGATAATTACATGAATGTAATTAATGGTAATTAATCAAGAATGATTAATTAAGGTGATTAATAATGAATGATTAATTGATTGTAATCAATTAAATGGTTAAGTAAGCAAGAATTATATTGGTGGAATAATTAATTTAATTTATTTTATATTAATTAAAGATAAAGTAATTAATTTAATTCATTTTAAATTAATTAGAGATTGGAGATAGTTAATTTAATTCACTTTAAATTAATTATTGATGTGGTATGAGTGAATCATTGCATACGTATGAATGGGTGACATTGATTGTCTTGGATGCTTTAAGATCTCAAAAATGAGATAAATAAGGTTGTGTGGTATGAATGCTTGGTTGCATTGTGATGATAATATAGATTATCTATTGTGATGATGACATATGGATTATCTATTGATAATGTGGATTACCTGTTATTTGATAATGTTAGTTATCAATTGTGATTTGTGAGTAATCTATCTGTGTGTATATAGATAATTGAATTGTTTTAAACTTTAAAACAACTTGGACCTAAAAGACACGCTTTGGATTTCGATGAGACCGAGATCGGCTTTCCATATTTGGATATCCGAAAACCACATCGATCCAAATTAACGTTAGGTCGTGAATCAAAGTGGAGCTTTGTGAAGACTCGAGGTGTAAGGACTATATGTCAGTATAACTCTATGGGTGATTCCGTAATGAGTTTAATGGAATAGTACATATAGGTTCGAGATGGTGATTTAGAGTGCAAGAGTTATCGTCGTTAACTCTGAGGGTGATTCCAAAATGAGTGTAACGAGATAATGCCTTCGGTTTCGTTCGAACCCAGAACGAACTTGTATGGATTGAATGTTTTCAGAACATCGTTAGGTGGACGATGAGCATTCTAAGTGATGTGTTCTTTAAAGGTAATCGTAGCCTCAAGCCTCATCAACCGGGAATGGCTAAAACAGGGGAGGTGCAGCAAGGCTTCGTGGGTAGCCCCCACTTGAGAGTGAGATTTACCCCTGTCTAGAAGTTCCTTTATATTCGGCTGTGTGGGCGGTTGCTAGCTACAACCGCGGGGTGGTCTTGTTCGGAACTGTTCAGTAAGGAATGGGTCCGGCCTTGTGTTGCAGGGGAGCAGGCGTACTCCTCGGTACGTTGATCTAGGCCACGTACTGTGATGGGCGGTACCCCAGTAGCCCTGCCATTGTATGGAATCCAAAATCCAATAAGTGCAAACGATTTTGATTGTATTACACACTTTTGTGGCTAGTAGCTGGAATTTAATAGATGTAACGTTTCGGCTATTTCATATTTATTTGAAAACCCTAGACCTATTATAATATCATCGGATTTCCTATCAAATGTTTTGGTTAGCGTAAGGTAAAAACTTTTCCATGTTTATGTGTGGGAAGTCTTACGTGATACCTTTCTTTTCAAAAGATTTTTGAAATTTAAGCAACTTTAACCTGTTACTCACACCAGACCCATGTCTGACCCGGAGTTTATCTTCTGTTTTCTTAAACTCTTGGATACTCAAATTTTTACGAGTAGCCAAGGGATTCAGGTCAGCTTTGACGAATTGTGGAGGAGCAAATGGAGCAGGAGGCTTCTGCATGTAGATATGTATTTTTCCGCTGTGTAGATTTCTCTGAGTTGTTTCTTGTGTTGTATTGAGTGTATAACTAGAAAGGTGTTTATAACTGTCTAGTATGTGATGTATATCTGTGTAACTCTGATAATGATTGTAAACTATGTAATGTTTATGTTATTAATATAATCTATTCGTTCCGCTGTTTAGATTCTGATGTTGTTTCTTCTTTCTCTTCTTTCTTTTATCTTTTCTATCCCTTCCTTACTTAAAAATGATGCGATTTTCTGTGGTAGGAAAGTCGGGTCGTTTCAAAATCTATGCCCTGATACCAAGTTGTAACATTCCCTATCTTGAGGCCCGAAGCTAGGCACTACAAATGATGCAATCATCTATAGTATTAACTTCTGGTGGTAAAATATAGTGATTTTAATGGTATCCATAATATCAAAAGCACATACATATGAAACAAAATCATATATTCTAAAAACAACTTTTATTGATTACATTTCAAAACATGTTTCATTCCATCACATAATCCCAATTTTTTCCCAGGTATAGATCAAATATAATTATTACAAAATACGCCAAGAGCGACATATGAAGATGTCCCATTGGATGATCAGAGTACTAAAATAGAAAAACTATCTCAATACATCATAGCGGAAATAAAATATAATAACTCCTATATAGCTAACATCAGCCTACTACTCTTCTTTAGAAGGTTTATTCGTCCAACAACTAAATCTGTAAAACCTTCAACCCTCAATCTACTTAAATTAATTTTTAGCACCCGAGAGTTTAAGGGGAAAAACATAAACTTTGATTCAAACATAAAGCCTGTTGTAAATAATAGTATTACATCTCAGTTTACTAATATCAAGTGAGACCACGCCGCTTAGCGGAATGGGTTTCCTCTCACTAATATCCGTTTAGAACATATATTTATGCAAATCAAAATCCTGCAACCATACTGTTTAAATAAACTAAGAATATCAATAATAGAAATATTATATATGCTCAAAACAAGTAATAAATGGGCCATCTATCTGAAAAATTATAGTTTTGTTTGGCTAACTACTAAACTTTGGCTTACTCTGGCCTACCAGAAAAACAAAATAAATTATCTAACACCAGTTAGACATACTTCTAGATGGTCTGTCCTTATCTTACTTCTCCAAGGATCACCTGATCCTAATGGTTTTGCTGGCTCGCCAATAACCAATCTTTCTTCTTTGTACCTATATATTCCTTTCTATGTGTAACCAGCATTTAAGTCTTACCTATGACTACGCCTCACACAATGGAATTTTGGACTAAAATTAGCTTGGGGCTACAACTAATGTATAGGACGTGACCCTACACCAGTCCCATATGGTATACAAACAATTGAGTCAATTTACCTAGGGTTAACTGCCCTTTAAATTTTCCTTGAAATTTTTTTCAAAATGATTTAATCCCCTTACGTCATACTTAAACAAGGAAAACCTAGCATTGGCTTTACATAAATCTCATTGCCATGAGATATGCTTTACTAAAAGCATTGTTGATGAAAACATTCGAAACCTTTATTTAAAACTTTTAAATAATCTCTTTCGAAACCATTGAAATTACCCTTTTTGAACCATTGAAAACATCCATTTTGAAACTATTAAAAGTACCTCTTTCGAAACTATTGAAAGTACCCCTTTTGATACAAGTAAACTACTTTACCTTATAACCTTAGGCCGAAAGGCCAAGTCATACCTTTCGAATCCATTGACAATAGTCCTTTTAAAAACATTGAAAATATCTCTTTCGAAAGCTTTATAAATGTAACGACCCAGAATTTTTATTAATTTAAATCGTATATTTAATTGATTTTAAATATTAATAAGTGAAATTTATAAGTCGAATAAATTTTATTTCGAATAATTGGATTTAATTGAATAATTAAATCGATAATTTAATAATTGAAAATACAGAAATAATTGAAAATTGGGTTAAATATGATTGAAAATGATTTGTAAAATTTTATTTTTATCATGTTGAAGGTAGAAGGATATTCTAGAACTTTTAAAATTGAATTTAGAGTTAAATTGTGAAAATTGAATATTTTAATATTTAATCGACTAGTGAAATTAGCCATTTTTCGAACAGCCTCAGAATTAGACGAAACTAGTTCCATTGGATCTGTAATAGTTTGTTATTATCGGATTTCAATTTTCGTAGCAATCGGAGTTTTCGTTTGATCGTGGTAGCTCGAAACGCATCGAAATTGTTTTAATATTAATTTGGCGAGTTAAAATAGTCATTTTTCAAAAAGTTTCGGATTTTGACGAAACTAGTTTCATCGGATCCATAATGTGATATTATTTTATGGTTTCAAATTTCGTGTCAATCGGATTTACCGTTTGCCCGGTGTAAGCTAAAACGCCTAGAAAATCGTTTAATCGGTTTAATTTTAAATCGAACGTTTATTGCCATAACTCGTACATATGACCGAATTAGCTTCCAAAATCTATTCCATTGTGTCCGGAACGCGGGATAAACCCTAGAAACGCCAGTCGCCGCGCGTAAATCGGAGTTTGGAAAATCCAAAATGAATAGTGTTTGAGAAAATTCTATAAATAGGAGCCCATATCCATAGAAATTCACCTGCCCTAACCCTAATTTCAGCCTGGCCGCCATTTTCAAAATCGAAGGCTAGAAACGCATGAATTTCTTTCTTCAATCTCTTCTCATCCACACATCGATTCGAGAAATGCTTAACTGCAATGTTGTAGAGGTTCGTAAGGGGTTTAATTCTATACGGATATGATCATTTTTAGTTGAGGGAATGGACGGCAAAATAAGTTCAAACGTGAAACTTCACCCACGTTTTCCCCCAAGACGGCACGACCGAGCTCGAGGCTACTCAGGCCGATGATGGAGTGGTTGATGGCCTTTCAAACGGCGGTGGTTGATCATCCTGAAATCGTTCGTAGAGGGGGCGGCTAGCTTGGGTTTTGTACGAAGTTGGGTTAGGTTTCTTGTTGTAGAACGCGTGCGTGATGGAACGGAGAAGAAAGGTGGATGCGGCCTTGATTTGTTTGACTTGGGATGGACGGCTGGATGTAGCTGAGGTTGAAAATATAAAAAGAAAATGTTGATTTATTTATATTTAAATCGTGTACAAACTTTAAAAGTTGATATCTTTTTGCTGCGAGATCGGAAAATGCTGAAACGAAGTGCGTTGGAATCGTATTCGCGAATACTACGCGATGGATTTGGATTGGAGTCGTTTGGAGCTAGTGAAAATTTCGGGTAAAATTAAACGCACGTTTAATTTTATTCAAAATAAAACGCTATAAATTGCTATCGGAAAACCAAGGTGAGAACTTCTCACTCAATCGAACAGTTTCGATTTATATTTTAAATAGTTAGATTTAAAATTTGCTTGAATGTATGTTGAATGATGATTGCAGTTATTGATTGCTGTTTGATTGTGATGGTATATATAGTAGGATATATCTATATATAACTATATATATATATATTGGCATATGTATATATTGGAATTGATTTCCCGCATTGTATAGCGGATAAGACCCTATTGCGCCGCCTATTAAGCGGATAATATTTTATAAATCCCATATACCGCGATAATTCCGTACTGGGGCGGAATTGGTATTGTGCTAATGTTTTTGGATGCAGGGAAACAGGTTGGAGGGATCCAACTGGATTCCTCAACTGTATTGATTTATTTACAGATATTGTGATATTTGTTGATAATCATATCGATATATGATATTGGATGTCGTGATTGACTATTTGGTGCTGCTGCATCATCGGATGCATTTCTAAAGTTTTAAAAGTAACGATTTTGATTTTAAAAGGATTTTTAAAGTGATTTTTCAAAGTATACGTTTTTATTAAATTTTGAATTGATTCATTTTAAATAATTAAAACGTTATAAATTTTTATGTTATAAAAATTAATATTTTTGAGAAATATAACCGAAATGAGATTTTTGGAAATAAATAGTTAATTAACTTATAAATTGGTTTAAATTGGGATTTTTGAATTATAAAAAAAAACGATGTGTATAAAAGACTTATAAAATTGATATTTTATAAATTAAAAATATTGGAGTATCAAAACGAGTTTTTATAAGTGTTAAAAATGAAATAAAAAAATGGATTGCACAAGTGAACGGAATTTATAGATTTATAAATTGTGAAGTTATAAAATGAATAGATTTTGTGAAATAGGAGATTTATAAGTAATTATCTTGTAAATCTGATTTTGGCATTTAAATGAGATATAAATGGAATTTGTTAATAATGAGATTTATAAATCGAAGCTTATAAATAGAAATGTAATTTATAAACATTGTTTATAAATTCGAAATCAATTTAATTTGACGAATTGAATATTGAAGTTTATTAAAGGAAATATATTCACGATTTTGGACAGTGAATACATTATTGAATAAAATAGTCATGTTTGGCAAAATGAATATTGTAGAATGAAGTTAATTATTTTAAAGATGTTTTAAAATGTATTATGAATCGGATACATAGATTTCAACATTTATTGTTGAAATAGACGTTTTCGAGAAATAGAAGGAAATGATGGACTATAACACTGTTGTTATAGTAAATGATTTCCGAAAGAAAATGTTTTTGTATAGTATTGGGATTTATATATCTATTTAAACTTTGAATCCCTATACTAGTGATTTTGGGTCATCGTAACGATGTTTTACGCAACATTCATTTTGGCCCAAACAAATGTGTTTAAGAGAATGATTTCTTAAAGAATGAAATATATACTTAATTTTCGATTTAAGTATATTGAATATTTTCCAAGTGCTGAAAATGAATGGATTTGCAAATTACTTATTATTTAATAAGTATGGAAATGTTTTCCAATATGAACTGAATATTTTGAGACTTTATCTTTTAAAGACAAATTGAAAATGAATATTAAAAATCGATTTGGGAATCATATATTCATGGATATTTTGGAATTGTAAATTCACTAGGGAATTTATAAAAGAAAAGGAAATTTGCTTAAAAATAAACGTTGATTTATTTTTGAAGTGTGGGAATTAATTTACGGATTTGGAACGTAAATATAAAGTAAATCGTTAAGGATTTATTTAATTGGTTTAAATGAACCATGTTGAAATGAAAGAAATTCCGAGTAAGGAAAATGATTGAAATTTGTTTTCAAAAGTGATAAAGGTGGAAATTGATTTGAAATTTGTTTTCAAATGATTAAAGTATGGAAATTATATATCTAGTAAAGATATTTTGGAAAGTAAATAATTCGGGAAATTATTTGGAATTTGGTGATGTTGAGCACGCCTATTGATAGTTAAATAATCCGACTATCAATATTTACCTTTAAATAGGTATTTGTTGTGATTTGCTTGAATTTGAATGCCACACTTATTTTTGAATAAGCGCTCACTATTCGGGTTAGCCGGGAAAGGACCTTGGGGTCGTATAACCCATTCCGAATATGTGATACGTCGCTATGGATTGCATTTGATGACCGGTGTTGAAGACCGGATATTTATGAAAACGGAAGGATTACCGTCGAGTTACTCTGCATCGGCTGATCTCCGATATAGAGGTTTTATCACCCTTAGTGTCGGGAAGTCCGGTCGTGATCAGTGAATATCCGGATTGCAAGGACTACTTTGGAAGTGCCTTCGGTTCTGTTCGAGCCCGGAACAGACTTGTATGGATTGTATGTCTGACATAACAAATTGAGTTATAAAGCTGATTTCTTTCAAATATATTTCTGTTGGTGGAGGAGAATTTATTCTCTTAGCTTAACATCCTTCTCTGAGACATACGAGCTCAGAGGTTATATAGTTGAAGGTTATTAGTGATATACTCCCAATTTGGTAGTGTGGCATGCTGAGTGTTGCTGTGAAATGATCATTGTGTGATCATTCGTGATATGATCATTTGTTTGATCATTTATCTTGGTGATCATTTCTATGATCATTTGATTGACCCAAAGCACAGCTTTTGTATGAAGCGTGGCTTTGTGGACGAGACTTCGTCGGACCTCACACCTCGGAAATGGTCAAAACAGGAAGGATGCAGCAAGGTTATTAGGGGGTAGCACCCCTTTAGTGTATGTCATTCTTTATGGATAGAGGTGGTATCATGGTATGGAGCCCAGATATTTAACCTATGTTGTTGCTGCAAATTTTATGGTTGTTGTAAATCGAGGATCCTCGGATAGATCGGTTACGATCGGGGGATGACATATTCGTGTCAGTAGTTACCCAGTTAGGGGTAACCCGGCCTTGTGTTGGCAGAGATCCGGTTTGGTTCTCGGGATGTCATTCCAGAGGCGTTTCCATGTGGCAATGGGAAGTTCCTTGGCCTGACCATTTGTTGGAAATCCAAAGAAACAATACGAGACTTGTACGGTTTTAGTTGTAGAACCTGCCATGGAATGTGGTGGTAACCTGCTATTGAACATGGTAGCTATAGAAGGCATAAAATAATAGTCGTATGTTGGTTAAGATTTATATCTTTACTTTCGAAATAATTTTTCTACACTATGCACTAGTAATAATATCAAATGTTTTCTTTTAATGCGTATCAAGCATCTTTGACTATCATAAGGAGAATTCTCCTCCGATTCTGCGTTTGCATTGTATGTGTGTGCGGGAGGCCTTATGGTAGTCTCATTTTTAAAAAGCATTGCGATTTGACTTTAAAAATATTTCTCTATTTTGATTTTAAAGATAAATAAACTGTTTTGAGTTCTCGCACCAGTCACATGACTGACTCGGAGTTTATTTTTTTCCTTCCTAAACTCTGGGTGCCCACCAATTTCCACACGCGCAGTCAAGAGTCAGGTTTTCTAGATATTCTGGAATTCAGGAGTTGTAGGAGGAAAGCTGGATAGCATGGCGTATTACTATTATATAGTATTTCTTTTCCGCTGTCGATGTTGTTGTTGTTGTACACTCTGATGATGTAATGAAATGTAATCTGATGTAATAACTGTTATAGTTCTTTGTTTAAAGATTATTCATTTATCTATTAGATATTGTTCCGCTGCGAATTGTGAGATTCTGATGTTGTTCTGTTATTTCTTTCTGTTCTGTTCTCTCTTTTTCTATCTTCTTGTACCTTTTCTTTTTCTTAAACCCTAACGGTATGGTTTTTCGGCTTTCGATTGCTCGGCAGTTGATACAATAGACGTATTGATGTCGGCATTCGTGAACGAAAAAAACCTCGATCGTTACATTTGGTATCAGAGCATATGGTTAAGCGACAACCATGGCTCTGTTGGGTATTACTCATTAGAGATGGAGTCAGTAGTACTCTAGAATGAGTGTGAGTGTAATAATAGCTATGAGAGCGTATTTGTTAGTGAATATAAAATGTTTTATATTGTGTTTGCTTATCCGTTGATCTATTTGAGGATTCTGATCGGTGTGTGGGACGCCATATTATCGATAGGGATTTCTAAACTCTTAAACGAGGCATGTTGACATAGTATTATTTAAATTGGGTAAATGAAATAATTTTACCTTGATTATATTTTGTATATAAAGGAATAATTTTTCAGAATTATTAAAGTGTATATGAATTGATTGTTTGGTTGTTGAGTAAGTTAAATTAAAACAACAATTGTAAAAGAATGAATTGTATAAGCAATTGAATTATAAGTATGGAGTTATAATTAAAATGATTTACACTTGTGAAATAATCTTATATATAAGAAGTGAAATTATATAAGTAAAAGATTTATAAATGTGATTTATAATCTGAAAATAAAATTCCAGAGAAGTGTTTTGAAAGGATTGATATTTTGGAAAATTGTTTTGGAGAAATTAAAGCTCTAAACTCTTTTCGGTCACTGGAAAATAATTCCGATGATGATCATGACATCATTGGTGTTCATTTTCGGGTTTCCAAAAGAGGTATTGCTTCCAGATTATTTTAAATGAAGTTGTTTGGAAAATTTTAAGTTTGGTTTTGGAAAATCAAAAGATAATTTGAATTGATTTCAAAAATGGTTTTGAAAGTTTGAAAGGACTCTGGAATCCTACTTAAAATATTATGGGAATGATAAATGAATTGATAACTTATACAGATTGAATTTTGATAGAATAAATTTAACTTAAAGGATGGAGTTAAATTAAAGGAAGTATAAGTAAATCAATAAAATCCAAGTTGAGATAAATTTGAGTTGTCATCAAAGACATGTAATTTGAAATTTAACAAAAGGAAAGTTAAATAAATTGATTTGGATTTGATAAGATGCTTGAAATGAAATATAACTTAAGTGAAGTTGAATGAAGTTAATTTTGGTATCGAAGTAAATTAATAAGTGAATTAATGAAGTGAAGTCATTAAGAATTTGACCTTGAGTTATATGAATGAAATTCAACTTTATATTGTTAAAGGAATTAGCAATTGAATTGAACTAATAAATTGGATGTTAATCAACTGAATGTAAATAAAATTGATATGGAAAAATCGATGAAGTGTTAGTTCATTAAAAAGCTATGTAATTGAAATCAAATTGGAAGTTAAGTGAATCTTAAATAGAATTGAATTTGATTTGGAAATGAACTTGAATGTAAATTAGTGAATGCAAACTAATTAAAATTGAATATGAATGAATGTTAGTAAAATCCAATGTAAATGAATCAAATGTGATTTAAATTGAAAACCAATTCATTGAATATTAATGAGAATATGAATGAATATTGATTTGGTTACGGATGATAGTTGGTTGATGTTTGCATTTGTTGTTTTGTTGCATTTGCTATATTGGCACATGTAGTTGTTATGTTGCTATATGTTGTATATTGATACTATTTTCATATATGCATGATTCTCATGTTGTTGTTAAGTGTTTAGTAGGTGCGGATGGCGTTGCTTCGCTTTTGGAGCTCGCTTTCGTGCTATATTAGCCGTATACGCTCGCTAATAATAAATAAGGTACATATCTTGGATTACATACCGTACTTTTATACTTTTTTCCCTACGGGATGCCTCATCACTTGATGAGATGTATATTTGTGATATATATACTGTCATTTTTTTTTCGGATCGAGCCGCGCAAAGGAGACTCTGGCGAATTTTTTCGAAAACTTAAGGCGTTAGAATATTTTTGAGAAAATTGGAAAAAAATTTGATAACTAAGTTTTGATTTGGAAACGTAGTAAAGATTTTGTAAGAAGTTTAACTATGAGTTTTGGAAAAGTTAAACACTTAAGAGATTTGTAAAATCTAATTTGAACGGTTTGTTTTGGAAAGTTAATAGATTCTGTAACTTTTCTTACTTGGTAATTTCGAGGACGAAATTCTTTTAAGGGGGGAAGTTTGCAACGACCCAGAATTTTTATTAATTTAAAATCGTATATTTAATTGATTTTAAATATTAATAAGTGAAATTTATAAGTCGAATAAATTTTATTTCGAATAATTGGATTTAATTGAATAATTAAATCGATAATTTAATAATTAAAAATACAGAAATAATTGAAAATTGGGTTAAATATGATTGAAAATGATTTGCAAAATTTTATTTTATCATGTTGAAGTTAGAAGGATATTCTAGAACTTTTAAAATTGAATTTAGAGTTAAATTGTGAAAATTGAATATTTTAATATTTAATCGACTAGTGAAATTAGCTATTTTTCGAACAGTCTCAGAATTGGACGAAACCAGTTCCATTGGATCCGTAATAGTTTTTTATTATCGGATTTCAATTTTCGTAGCAATCGGAGTTTTCGTTTGATCGTGGCAGCTCGAAACGCATCGAAATTGTTTTAATATTAATTTGGCGAGTTAAAATAGCCATTTTTCAAAAAGTATCGGATTTCGACGAAACCAGTTTCATCGGATCCGTAATGTGATATTATTATATGTTTTCAAATTTCGTGTCAATCGGATTTACCGTTTGCCCGGTGCAAGCTAAAACGCCTAGAAAATTATTTAATCGGTTTAATTTCAAATCGAACGTTTATTGCCATAACTCGCACATATGACCGAATTAGCTTCCGAAATCTGTTCCATTGTGTCCGAAACGCGGGATAAACCCTAGAAACGCCAGTCGCCGTGCGTAAATCGGAGTTTGGAAAATCCAAAATGAATAGTGTTTGAGAAAATTCTATAAATAGGAGCCCATATCCATAGAAATTCACCTGCCCTAACCCTAATTTCAGCCTGGCCGCCATTTTCAAAATCGAAGGCTTGAAATGCATGAATTTCTTTCTTCAATCTCTTCTCATCCACACATCGATTCGAGAAATGCTTAACTGCAATGTTGTAGAGGTTCGTAAGGGGTTTAATTCTATACGGATATGATCATTTTTAGTCGAGGGAATGGACGGCAAAATAAGTTCGAACGTGAAACTTCACCCACGTTTTTCCCCAAGACGGCACGACCGAGCTCGAGGCTACTCAGGCCGATGATGGAGTGGTTGATGGCCTTTCAAAAGGCGGTGGTTGATCATCCTGAAATCGTTCGTAGAGGGGGCGGCTAGCTTGGGTTTTGTACGAAGTTGGGTTAGGTTTCTTATTGTAGAACGCGTGCGTGATGGAACGGAGAAGAAAGGTGGATGCGACCTTGATTTGTTTGACTTGAGATGGACGGCTGGATGTAGCTGAGGTTGAAAATATAAAAAGAAAATGTTGATTTATTTATATTTAAATCGTGTACAAACTTTAAAAGTTGATATCTTTTTGCTGCGAGATCGGAAAATGCTGAAACGAAGTGCGTTGGAATCGTATTCGCGAATACTACGCGATGGATTTGGATTGGAGTCGTTTGGAGCTAGTGAAAATTTCGGATAAAATTAAACGCACGTTTAATTTTATTCAAAATAAAACGCTATAAATTGCTATCGGAAAACCAAGGTGAGAACTTCTCACTCAATCGAACAGTTTCGATTTATATTTTAAATAGTTAGATTTAAAATTTGCTTGAATGTATGTTGAATGATGATTGCAGTTATTGATTGCTGTTTGATTGTGATAGTATATATAGTAGGATATATCTATATATAACTATATATATATATATATATATATATTGGCATATGTATATATTGGAATGGATTTCCCGCATTGTATAGCGGATAAGACCCTATTGCGCCGCCTATTAAGCGGATAATATTTTATAAATCTCATATACCGCGATAATTCCGTACTGGAGCGGAATTGGTATTGTGCTAATGTTTTTGGATGCAGGGAAACAGGTTGGAGGGGTCCAACTGGATTCCTCAACTGTATTGATTTATTTACAGATATTGTGATATTTGTTGATAATCATATCGATATATGATATTTGGATGTCGTGATTGACTATTTGGTGCTGCTGCATCATCGGATGCATTTCTAAAGTTTTAAAAGTAACGATTTTGATTTTAAAAGGATTTTTAAAGTGATTTTTCAAAGTATATGTTTTTATTAAATTTTGAATTGATTCATTTTAAATAATTAAAACGTTATAAATTTTTATGTTATAAAAATTAATATTTTTGAGAAATATAACCGAAATGAGATTTTTGGAAATAAATAGTTAATTAACTTATAAATTGGTTTAAATTGGGATTTTCGAATTATAAAAAAAAACGATGTGTATAAAAGACTTATAAAATTGATATTTTACAAATTAAAAATATTGGAGTATCAAAACGAGTTTTTATAAGTGTTAAAAATGAAATAAAAAAATGGATTGCACAAGTGAAAGGAATTTATAGATTTATAAATTGTGAAGTTATAAAATGAATAGATTTTGTGAAATAGGAGATTTATAAGTAATTATCTTATAAATCTGATTTTGGCATTTAAATGAGATATAAATGGAATTTGTTAATAATGAGATTTATAAATCGAAGCTTATAAATAGAAATGTAATTTATAAACATTGTTTATAAATTCAAAATCAATTTAATTTGACAAATTGAATATTGAAGTTTATTAAAGGAAATATATTCACGATTTTGGACAGTGAATACATTATTGAATAAAATAGTCATGTTTGGCAAAATGAATATTGTAGAATGAAGTTAATTATTTTAAAGATGTTTTAAAATGTATTATGAATCGGATACATAGATTTCAACATTTATTGTTGAAATAGACGTTTTCGAGAAATAGAAGGAAATGATGGACTATAACACTGTTGTTATAGTAAATGATTTCCGAAAGGAAATGTTTTTGTATAGTATTGGGATTTATATATCTATTTAAACTTTGAATCCCTATACTAGTGATTTTGGGTCATCGTAACGATGTTTTACGCAACATTCATTTTGGCCCAAACAAATGTGTTTAAGAGAATGATTTCTTAAAGAATGAAATATATACTTAATTTTCGATTTAAGTATATTGAATATTTTCCAAGTGCTGAAAATGAATGGATTTGTAAATTACTTATTATTTAATAAGTATGGAAATGTTTTCCAATATGAACTGAATATTTTGAGACTTTATCTTTTAAAGACAAATTGAAAATGAATATTAAAAATCGATTTGGGAATCATATATTCATGGATATTTTGGAATTGTAAATTCACTAGGGAATTTATAAAAGAAAAGGAAATTTGCTTAAAAATAAACGTTGATTTATTTTTGAAGTGTGGGAATTAATTTACGGATTTGGAACGTAAATATAAAGTAAATCGTTAAGGATTTATTTAATTGGTTTAAATGAACCATGTTGAAATGAAAGAAATTCCGAGTAAGGAAAATGATTGAAATTTCTTTTCAAAAGTGATAAAGGTGGAAATTGATTTGAACTTTGTTTTCAAATGGTTAAAGTATGGAAATTATATATCTAGTAAAGATATTTTGGAAAGTAAATAATTCGGGAAATTATTTGGAATTTGGTGATGTTGAGCACGCCTATTGATAGTTAAATAATCCGACTATCAATATTTACCTTTAAATAGGTATTTGTTGTGATTTGCTTGAATTTGAATGCCACACTTATTTTTGAATAAGCGCTCACTATTTGGGTTAGCCGGGAAAGGACCTTGGGGTCGTATAACCCATTCCGAATATGTGATACGTCGCTATGGATTGCATTTGATGACCGGTGTTGAAGACCGGATATTTGTGAAAACGGAAGGATTACCGTCGGTTACTCTACATCGGTTGATCTCCGATATAGAGGTTTTATCACCCTTAGTGACGGGAAGTCCGATCGTGATTAGTGAATATTCGGATTGCAAGGACTTCTTTGGAAGTGCCTTCGGTTCTGTTCGAGCCCGGAACAGACTTGTATGGATTGTATGTCTGACATTACAAATTGAGATATAAAGCTGATTTCTTTCAAATATATTTCTGTTGGTGGCGGAGAATTTATTCTCTTAGCTTAACACCCTTCTCTGAGACATATGAGCACAGAGGTTATATAGTTGAAGGTTATTAGTGATATACTCCCAATTTGGTAGTGTGGCATGCTGAGTGTTGCTGTGAAATGATCATTGTGTGATCATTCGTGATATGATCATTTGTTTGATCATTTATCTTGGTGATCATTTCTATGATCATTTGATTGACCCAAAGCACAGCTTTTGTATAAAGCGTGGCTTTGTGGACGAGACTTCATCGGACCTCACACCCCGGAAATGGTCAAAACAGGAAGGATGCAGCAAGGTTATTAGGGGGTAGCACCCCTTTAGTGTATGTCATTCCTTCTGGATAGAGGTGGTATTATGGTATGGAGCCCAGATATTTAACCTATGTTGTTGCTGCAAATTTTGTGGTTGTTGGAAATCGAGGATCCTCGGATAGATCGGTTACGATCGGGGGATGACATATTCGTGTCAGTAGTTACCCAGTTAGGGGTAACCCGGCCTTGTGTTGGCAGAGATCCGGTTTGGTTCTCGGGTTGTCATTCCAGAGGCGTTTCCATGTGGCAATGGGAAGTTCCTTGGCCTGACCATTTGTTGGAAATCCAAAGAAACAATACGAGACTTGTACGGTTTTATTTGTAGAACCTGCCATGGAATGTGGCGGTAACCTGCTATTGAACATGGTAGCTATAGTAGGCATACGATAATGGTCGTATGTTGGCTAAGATTTATATCTTTACTTTCGAAATAATTTTTCTACACTATGCACTAGTAATAATATCAAATGTTTTCTTTTAATGCGTATCAAGCATCTTTGACTATCATAAGGAGAAATCTCCTCCGATTCTGCGTTTGCATTGTGTGTGTGTGCGGGAGGCCTTATGGTAGTCTCATTTTAAAAAAGCTTGCGATTTGACTTTAAAAATGTTCCTCTATTTTGATTTTAAAGATAAATAAACTGTTTTGAGTTCTCACACCAGTCACATGACTGACTCGGAGTTTATTGTTTTCCTTCCTAAACTCTGGGTGCCCACCAATTTCCACACGGGCAGTCAAGAGTCAGGTTTTCCAGATATTCTGGAATTCAGGAGTTATAAAAGGCAAGCTGGATGGCATGGCGTATTACTAGTATATAGTATTTCTTTTCCGCTGCTGATGTTGTTGTTGTTGTACACTCTGATGATGTAATGAAATGTAATGTGATGTAATAACTGTTATAGTTCTTTGTTTAAAGATTATTCATTTATCTATTATATATTGTTCCGCTGCGAATTGTGAGATTCTGATGTTGTTCTATTATTTCTTTCTGTTCTGTTCTCTCTTTTTCTATCTTCTTCTACCTTTTCTTTTTCTTAAACCCTAACGGTACGGTTTTTCGGCTTTCGATTGCTCGGCAGTTGATACAGTAGACGTATTGATGTCGGCATTCGTGAACGAAAAAAACATCGATCGTTACAATAAACCTTAGACATCTTCTTTTAAAACACTTTAAACATGCCTTTCGAAAACATTGGAAACCTTCCATTCAAACATAAAGGTAAATCTTTCAAAAACATTGGGGAATCAACCCTTCAAACCTTTAACGTATACCTTTCGAAAATACTGGGGAACCTCCGCTTCGAAACCTTTATTGGTTGCCTTTCAAAAATACTAGGGAACCTCCCGTTCGAAACCTTTATTAGTTGCCTTTTGAAAATACTAGGGAACCTCCCCTTCAAACCTTTATTGGTTACCTTTCAAAAGCATTAAAATAATCTACTTAAAACAAACTTTTCAAAAGCATTAGGTTCAAGTTAAAACTTGTGGAACAACCTTTCGAAACTATCTGAAACCATTCCTTTCGAAACCTTAGGATTTAACTTTCAAAACATCAAAAGGGTCTTAAAATAGCTAAGTCGAAAGCAACTCTTTCGAAAGCAATTTCCAAAGTAAAATAAGTGGATGATGTCGAAACCAATCCCTTCAAAAGCATCAAAGAAGCGGATCTAATTTTAAAACAAGGGATCCCTTTCGACGGCGCTGCTTCGAAAGGTAAAAAGGCGGTAGGTTGGTGTTTCGACCCCTTCGAAAGCAACTTCTTAAAACAAATACGCAAACTCTTTCGAAATGTTTCTTTAAAACATTTGACAAAGTCGAAAGCTATATTATTTGAAAGCCTTCTCTTCGAAAGCAAAGGCGCATTTCCTTTTAAAAGCAAAGCAAGGTTTTGACCATTTCGGAACCCCTGTTTTGGCTCTATACCTTTCGCTTATGTCCATTCTACTACATACCAAGTTTTTGATACCATTTGTATTGGTTTCGACTAAGGTTGGAGGCGGAAGAATGAAGTCGAAAGGTAGGTGCCGAAAGTGGCGAAACAATAAAGCCTTATAAAAATTGATTTTTAACTTCAAAAAGTAATTTCTTTTCAACTAACCTACTTTGTTTGTTGTTTGCACCAAAATTGGTCACAAACGCCCAATTATACGTGAAAGCACCAATGTTCAGTTACAGATCACAGATAGTATATGATGTAGAGAATATAATATAAAGAATAATCAAATTAAAATGGAATTAAGTAAAAAGGATAAGATTTATAGTGGTTTGGCTGACCCCGGCCTACGTCCACTCCAGAATAATCCTTTTTATTATATTAAAATTTGATTGCAGTTATAATCCAAATTTCTAGAATGAAAAATGGTAGAGTACCCTCTAGGTGGAAGATGAAGTGCAGTAGAATGAAGGACCTTTTACTGAAGTCAAGCCTGCTGTATTTATAGGTGAAACTTTGGCAATAGAGCCTTCTCACCTACACGGGCCCACCATAACGATCGGCAAGCCAACTTGTCCAAAAATAAAGATTGGAATAGTCATGCCAAATGTTATCCTTCATCCAAACTAATGCCGACCCCTCTTCCTCTAAGAAAATTCTGATCCCTCTTCATCCAAACCAATGCTGATCCCTCTTCCACCAAGAAAATGCCGATCTCATCCATATTTTGCCGACCTGTTCCTGCCATATACTATGCCGACCCAAGCCATTCCGTATGCTATGCCGATCCGAGTCATTCCATATACTATGCCAACCCATTGAGTGTCGATCCCTTCCTTCACATGATACCCCAATCCATCCTTTATAGGCTATGCCAATCCTATTATCCATAAGATATTCTTAGGAATAAAAGTATGAAAGAAGGGACATAAGAGCATTAGAAAAGATCAGAAAGCATCAAGATGGTCTGGTTAATCATAGATTCCCACAAGGATCTTTCGACGAGGTTGAAGGTTGTGACACAAAAAATCTACCTTTCGACTATGTTGAAAGGTCTTTCAACAAAGATAAAGAAAAATGAACACAGTCCCAAACATTTCAACGGAGTCAAAATGTCCCGTCTCTTAGTGTCCAAGGAATTCTTGCCTGTCAAAGAGGACCAAAAAGTAAAAATAGTGTGAACAACTCAATAGTGACCTTTTTCAAAGCATAGCAAGTCTTTTGAACCTGTTAGAACACATCCAGGATACCTTTGGACAATGTCGAATGGTTTATGAGGAAGGCAACATTCATAAGTCAACAAAGAATGGAAGACAACCTTTCGACAACATTGACGGAAAGCATAGCTCTCGATAACAAACAAGTGAAGAGCAATCTTCCAACAAGGTCCAAAGGTTCACGACAATCAAGTGAAGAGCAACCTTTCGATAAGGTCAAAAGATTCATGGCAACCAAATGAATAGCAACCTTTCGATAAGGTCGAAAGTTTCACAGCAATCAGGAGGAAAGCATCCTTCCGACAAGGTTGAAAGGTTCACAGAAGTATATAGAAGGAAAACCCTTCGACAAAGTTGAAAAGTTCATGAAGGCATAAAGACAAGCAAACCTTTTGACATTTCGAAAGGTCTGTAATGGCAGAAGAAAGGAAAACCTTTTGACAAAGTCTAAAGGATCACAACTGCATATAAGAGTGAGACATTCCGACCCAGTCGAGAGCATGGAGTCGAAAAGGGGGCTAATTTCATCTATAAATAAGACCCAAGGGGTCATGTTTGGGGATCCAATTTCTCTCAATCTAATTTTGCTGCTTCTTAATAAAAGCATTGTAATCCTAATTGGGTGTTGATTTGGGAAATTTAATAAAATCGGGATCTTTATTGGATATAGATAGAAGTCTTATGCTTTTTTATTTACTTTACTATTTGCTTAAACCTTTATTGGCTTAACACCTATTTTTTAGGTTCAACCTCATCGAAAGGTTCTTGTCGACAAGGTTGACAACACTTCTATTACAAATAACTACTACGACCTTTAGAAGCCTTCAACTCAACAACCTGAACCTTTCGACAAGGTTTTCAACTCAATTAGCTCAGTGTTCACCAAACCTTCTGAAACTATTGACACTACAGTTCAAACCTTTCAACAAGGTTGAAATCTACTTAATATAAGTAATCAAACCTTTCAACAAGGTCGAAAGCCACTACTTTTGTTTCCAAAGTAATTGATTTCCTGCCCTAACTTAAAGGAAGGCTATCTCCTTAAGCTTTCGACAAGATTTAAATCTATCCATTGAGGACTTATTTCGGGGAAACTTAACCTAATCAGAAGGGAAAGCCTTTGTGAAATACTTCAAGCAAACTCAAAAAATCCAGAAGGACACTTAACCCAGGTTCTAAACCTTTCGACGACGTCGAAAGGTCAGATATAGGATTTACCAACTAATAAGGTTAGATCGAAAGGCAATCCTTTAAGGTATCACGCCCTTTGTTATATGTAGAAAGAATACATTCTTCTAACATTATTTTGGGGGTGTTGACAGGAAATCTTGTTAACATTTTTGGTGCTAGAAGGAGGACCTGAACCTTCACTCCTTAACAACTTCCATATTAGATTAATTGCAAAAAGTCATTCATTTGAAGGAAGGAAAATGGTAAGAGTAAGGAGCAATAATAACAATCCAAGTGAAGCGGCTGCTTCATAGCCATCTTTTAAAGATCGCATGGTCCCAAATTCAAACTGAGGTAACACAGGAGTTGAACAACCCTCGACCCTAACAAAATTGGAAAGCAATTTAATCAAGGTCTAGAATCAACGGCCACAAATGAAAGCAATATAAGAATATCCCGGAAGAGCTCCATTCAAGAAATCAATAAGAATCATAGAATTGGAGGATGAAGCATGACTTCAAAATGAGGTAAAGAATCAGGAGTTAAACCAAGAAAGTAAAATAAAATGGTCCCTTAAGCGATCAAACAGCCCAATCCAAGAAAACAACATGAATAGTTGTGAATATAAAACTATTGAAGAAAACGTTCAATGCCAAAAAGGATGAATATTCTTACAGAAAAGGGAACTTTTGATCTAGAAGAATATGTTATCCTGCCAAAGGCTCCCTCTTTCGAAGAAATAACGGCGACAAATCTCCTTCCATATATCCAAATTCCTTCACCGAAGTATGACGGAACAACTGATCTAGATGACCATCCTGTCATCTTTGAAAATTGGATGAACTTATGCAATGCTTCGGAGACATTACATTGTAAGCTTTTCCTCATTACTTTTCAAGGAGCAGCTATCAAATGGTATAGTAGTTACCGAATAGAAATCATCTATTCTTCGGAACAATTTACTTGCGACTTCGTAACCCAATTTTCTATATTCAGAGATACAACTAGAGACTTTAGCTTGCTAGAAACCATCGGACAAAAGCAGAGGATCTGCTTGGCGAATATTTGAATAGATTCAGCACATAAGAATTAAGAGCAAAGAGTACAACTGATAGTGAAAAGCTTATGGCAGTTCGATCAGGGTTAATTGAACAAACCCCATTCTGCAAAGACCTTTAAATCAATGGATGTAAAGATCTATAATATTTCTTTCTCAAGGCTGAGAATTTTATTCAATTGGATGAGATGACTATGCTAAGAAAGAATTCCACCAAGAATCCAAGGAAGAGAAATCTAATTTTAGTTGCCTAGACAAGAGGCCATGGAAAAGTGAAAACCTAAAGGGGTGATGAAGAAAGAATTTCAAAACAAATTATGCAGTCCTAAACAAACCCCTCTCCTACATATTCTCCAGGATAAAAGGAAACGAGAATTTTACTGCTCCTTATAAGGTTTGGAGTGCTCCAGAGTCAAATAAAGGGGGAAGTTGTTGTGAATACCACAAAGCAAATGGACATCAAACCGATGAATGCAGCGTCCTTGCAGAGAAAGTTCAAGGCATGATCAAGTTAGGGTTCTTACAAGAGTTTTAAAGAAACTTGAAGGACATCCTATTCAAACTAAGAAGAAAACAACTTAGCAACTCTCAAATGCAGATCTCTATCAAGTCATGAAGACTCGTGGCATTAGTTCAACTATGAATTTTCTCTTTCCCTTTTCATATCTTTTTAATTCAATTTGTATATGTGTTGTGCATTGGGCATATACTGATTAAAAATTGAGTTCTATTACAGGTAAAACAAAACCAGACCAAAGCATTCAACAAATTTTAAGAGCACAACGCACTCATGGCTACTTAAAAATGACAGCTCAGATACCAGATGCAAGGTAATTATCAATATCTTTGTCACCATGATACAAAGGTTACCCTCTAAGAAAGAGCAGTTCAATGTCAAATCCAACATCAATTTAGGAGAAAGTCCATATGTACTAATTATATTTTTAGCAAATGATTTTAAAAGGAAATTTCTCAAACATATCTTCTTAAGAAAGTATTTTTAATCACCCCACGGTCTGGGAGAAAACAAATAACCATTTGTCTTAAAAATTTGATTTATGCAACCTATTTGAGATATTATATAGCATTAGTAGATGCATACCAAAAGCTTCAAGCTAATCGATTTCAATACTATAAAGTTTCTAAGAATTATGAACAGAAGAAAACCTATTCATGCTTTTTCAAGAAAGATTTTGAAATCATCGATAGTTTATTGAAATTTAGATTAGAGAATCCTACTCTCAACTAAAAGACTATTGGTTCATGAATCATGATCTCCTAGTCTCTTATTTGAGATCTGTGCCTCTATTGTGAGAATAGTCAGAAATTTCTTGCAAAAAGACCATATTGAGGAAAATTCTTTTATTAATAGGATATTTTTCAAAAGATAAACCTTTAATATACTAAGGGGGGTTTAATTACAAAATTCTTTGTCTCGAAGGAGACCCATTTTAATTGGCTAAAAATTATTTTCATATATAAATACTCAAGCCTATGATGCTATTCTGTAGCACCTTCTACAGGGAGGGACATAAGACCATGGCGCTATTCTATGGAACCTCTTAAAGGGAGGGACATAATCCTACGACAATATTCCGTAGCATCTCCTAGAGGGAGAGATAGAACCCTTAACATCAAAACCACCTCTTAGGGGTGGGTCAGGGTAGCACCCAACAGCGACACTATGGTGGAAGGTCAGCTAAGTAAACATCCTTTTGAGATAAGGGAAGCCCAACGAGAGGCTCATCGAATAATGGACTAAGATGTCTAAGCCCAGAGAGAGGCACATCAAAGAGTGGACTAAGACGTCCAAGCCCAGTGGGGGCTCCGAACAAAAGAATAAAGGCGAAATTGTCTACAACTCAAGGCAAAAGTTAAAACCCAAAGAATAGAGGGTTACAGAAAGAAATACAAAGATGTACAACACTACAATCAAAAGCTGACAAAGAGTCCAAAATCATATCCAAAAGAGACATGATATGAATTAGCGAATCCTAGAACATCTATTACTTGGGAAATAATTACTATATTAAAGGACTAAGAAATCTACATCCTAAGAGATGACATGAGACAAGAAAAGGGATAAAAGGGATCCCTAGTATGATATCAAAGGCCAAAATATATATAAAAGTCAAAAGAATGTAATAAACAATAAGTCACCGCTAAAGATAATAGAGACCACACTTTAAGGATGGATTGAGTAAACCATAACTACATTCCTAGAAATAGGTTAATCCCTTAGAACAAAAGAAATTGTATAAGAATATAAGGAACCAATATCCAATTAATCACAAGGCTTTGCATATGCGACCTAACTCCAATGTATAAAAAAAACTTTACTAATCCACAGGTCTAGGAGTTTGTTATTTGGATTTACTGAATTTACTATGACCAAATAAGTTTCTAATTTTAATGTTGGATTGGTTTCTAGTAATCTGTTTGCCAAATGAGATCCTGGCAAAAAATTTAACTAAATTCTTGGTTTCTTAGACTTCTAGTTTCTTTGCCTAAAATTCCATTTTTGAATTTGATCAATCTTAAACTCCTACATTGACTTCACGATGATTTAACAATTTTATTGGAGAATTTCTATAAAGGCTTCATATTGAATTCCCAATTTCAAGGTCTTTTTATTCCTTCATTAACTTTCGAAATGGTTTATGAGTACATGAATTTTTATGATGATTTCCCATCATTCGTTTGTTTATTGAGTTCCTAATTTCTTAACTCATTTGTGGAGTTTCTATGATAATTTATGGATTTCACATTCATTTTGATGATTTCTGATTTAATGAAGTCCGAGATTTCCTTGTGCATGTTTAGGTGATTTGTGAATTTTGCATTCTCAATGGATTTGGGATAATTTCTTATTGGACTTTTGATAAAGAGACTTATGAATTTCCTTATTGGTCTTCATAATAATTCACGAAATTGGTTCTCTATACTCCCATAGTAGAATTTGGATGGATTTCTGTTTGTTTTCAGATTTGTTGAGACTCGCGTTTTCCTTTGGATTTTGATGGTAATTTATGACTTTCCTATTCTCGACCATTTATTTGGATTTGCAGGTCTATATATAAAAAAACCAATGTTTCCTTAATCATGTTCATCGTGATTCGTGAATTTTACGCCTTATTGAGGTTTTTGATGATCACCTTTTGGATTTCTAATGGAATGAATTCCGAGGCTTCATTATAAGTTTCCCTGATGATTTATGGTTCTTTTATGTTTGATTTTCTCATTGAATTTTGAATGATCTTTTGTCAATTTACCAATTCCATGGATTTTAAAATATCTTTGTGGATTTTGATCACAATTTATGAATTTCACATCTCCAATTTTTTTATGAAACATTGATTGAATGCCTAACTTTTTAAGTTCTACATTCTATAATTGGATTTTATGATGATTTGTGAATTTAAAATTTGATTTCGATACGAGATCTTTATGACACCAAATGGCATCATTACTAAACCATTTCCTACCTCTTCACTAAGTAAGAATTACTAATCGATAATTTAAGGTTGAAAATAAAGGAAGCTTGGGGGAACAAGGAAAAATCCTCGATAGCATGAAATTAGTTTCCGTAGGTTGAAAGGGTCTAGCTCGAGAAAGAAATATCAAGAATATATAATAGACTTTCTCCAAAGGTTCATTTATTTGAACCGATACGTGCGAATCAAATGATATTATTCCATTGTCTTAAGGAAGTTTAATCATGCTCATTACAAAGCAACTTATCTAAAAATATTATCTTAATGACATCCTGAATATCAGCTTTATAAATTTAAGACGACTCTTTAAGATTTCATAACAAAGTTACAACCTTAATAGAAGTTATAATCTATTTTGCAGGAAACAAAGAAGGAAGTTCATTAGAGTTTTGTCCTAAAGAATAGAAGTTCCTTTCATACACGGGGGGAATGGGGCTAAATGTTATCCATAAAATATTCTCAAGAATAAAAGTTTTAAAGAGGGAGCGCAAGGGAATTGGAAAAGATCAGAAAGCATCAAGATGGTCTGGTTAGTCTTAGCTTCCGACAAGGAGCTTTCGACGAGGTTGAAGGCTGTAATAACAAAAATCTACCTTTCGAATAGGTTAAAAGGTCTATCAACAAAGATAAAAGAAAAATGAGCATAGTCCCTAAATCATTCGAAGGAGTCGAAAGGTTCCGTCTCTTAGTGTCCAAGAAGTTCTTACCTCTCGAAGAGGATGAAAAAGTCAAAACTACTGTGAATGTGATGGCCCGGATTTTTGGACCAGTCAAAATCGCCGACAAACCCGTCCATTCTAAAACTACGAATGAAAACTACCAACTCAATACACAATATTTTTGATAAATATTCAACACTATAAAATGTAGATACAATTTCAATTTTACAAGTTATCAGAGTAATCAACATTATCTACTAGGTGTGCTTTAATACATACCAAATAGCAATGCATATAAATATACCGCTACACAACTCTTATGAGAGAGACAGTAATAACCATTCCTGCTAACTCGATAAACATGTCAAACACGGAATAAAATAGTAAGTAGGAAAAATGTATCAATATATGATATATGGCAAACAATAAACAAAAAAGTGTAATGTTATTATCGAGGCTGCATCGCTACCACTTGTGAGTGCCTACGTACCCCTATCTAATTGGATATCCAATTAGATACAGGTCAAGCCAATGTAGTTCTCCTACCACAAATAGGACTCATGGGGCCCACGATGCATAAACAATATTCAATTCCCAAAACTACCCACATAGGCTTAATCTTTAATTTAGATTTTCAAATCTAATTATCTTTACGGAAATTAACTCTTTGGGCTTTATTCCTGAATTCATATTTTCAAAACCTTTGATATATATATATATATATATATATCTTTTTTATTCAAACTAGTCCTTTACTTCAGGATCTGAAAACAAATCACCTTTCTGAAATGATATCAATATACAAACATACAAAACTATATGCTACCTGATCGGGAGGTTTCCAGCCATAACAAGGCAATTGGGTCCCAACCTTTCGAAAATAAATACAGATATGTATATCCCTCTACAACGAGAGTGGACTATACTAAGGCTTCAGAACTCTGCACCTCCCTTGTCTACTTTTCAGTTATGGGTTACCTGAATCATCGGTAATATAACAAATCACTTTATATCCCGAATGGCAAAATTATTTACACTAATAATTACAAATACTTCAAATCTATAACAATTTCTATTTCCAAATCCTTTCAAAAATTATTTAAAACCATCGGGTTTAGTCCACAAAAATATTTTCGCTTTATAAAACATTGTTACAAAACAATTCTTTATGTAGATTACTTTTATTACATATTCGCCTCAAAATACTTATTCTCCAATATTTCTATTTTCTTTCAAAAGAAACCATTTCATTTAAATGATAAAATATATTTTATTTCTAAAATTTTAATAATATCTTTTATTATTATTCCTGTTAACCAATATTTTATCGAACACCTTATTATCAAACTGTGAAATTCTAATCACAAGGTGTTCATATTTAATCATTCTCAATTTATTGTCTATCTAGCCCATGTATATAAAAAGGTAAACTGCTCATAAACCGGTTGATCCTAATTCAAACAATAAATCAATGAAATAAACATAACAATAAATTATAAATCAACGCTTCATTCTATCAAATATTTACAGCATTTTTATTCTATCTTAGGTTAAAACTGGTTGATATTTATTTTGGAGCATCCGAGCTTTCCCTTCAACGTGTTCCATCCCTCGTCCAAGTCTCCTTGGATCTCACAGGTGAAATACATGTACTAATCGTTTCCATATACCCCATTAAGTACTTAACTTCTAAATTTTAAAATAATTAATTAACCATCAAAACATATTATCAAGCAACACAACAAGTACAAAAGCATGTCATAACAACATAGAAAATAAAAGTAGAGAAGAGGTAGAGTTTTCTCATAAAAATTTGCTTTCCAATCTAACTTTGTTACTGCGGATTTGACTATACTTCGCTACTACTTCTCGAAACTTCTTGAAATCTGCTATAGCTCCACTACCTTGATATTCAACTTAAGTGGACTATTATCCCGACAGAACTGCGTTATTACTTTGGATTATTTTAAGCTAGCAAGGAAGCCATTAAAGCTCTTAGGAAGACGAAGGAGAAACAATAGAAACGGAAGAAGAAGAAGAGTGTAAAGTGTGTGTAATTTCTGAAAGAAGTGGTAGGTATTTATAGAAAAATGTTTTGAATAAAATATTATTTTGTAAAAACACCAAAATACCCTTTGGATATACTTTAATTAAAATAATTTTTTCAACACTTAACATCACATTTTAAATCATTTCTTTATGTCATTTTCACTTACGTATTAAGTAAAGAATGTAATAATTATGTTGTTTGATTTAATGTTTATTTTCTGACTTTTATAACACCTTTTGTCTTTTTATGCTTACTTTTTGGTAATTACATTCTAGAATTTTCTAAATATATTTAGTAAAAGTAAACTTGATTGGTGAATTAATTAATATTTATACTATATGAATATATGTTGATATATAAGAAAATAAAGGTGCAACAATGTTGCGACAACCTTAAATCGACTAAACGTTGACTTTCGATAAAATGTTTTACCGTCACATTTTGACGTTTTAGTTAAACTATTTATTTAAGTAGACAAAATTTAAAAATAAATTTGTATAACGTTATTTAAAAATATAAACACTCATAAATTAATAAAATAATTTATTTAACCATTAAAACTTACTTTTCTGAACTCGGGATTTTGTCACTTTTGTCGATATAAGCAATTATTCCTATTTTTGTGTATATTTCTCTTTGCAAATCCTATCTAATATTATTTAAATCATAATTATATATTTTATATTTTAAAAAAATTTAAATAGTATATTTTAGAGCGGTCAAATTTTAGGTTATTGCATTCTCCTCCCTACTTAAAAGAATTTCGTCCTCGAAATTACAAGGACGGAAAAATATAATTAAAAAACAACAATTCATGAAAGTTAAGCACACCAAAAATAGTAATATCACTCATAACCCGTTCGAAGGTATGGTGCCTTATCCTATCCATTTTATTTATCAAATTAAGATAGTTTCATTTTTAAAATTTATTGGTTGATTTACTAACCTAGACAATTTTTTTACTTATGCACTTAACCTAAGCTCTAATACCAAATGTAAAGATTTAGACTTTTCAACCATCGAAAGTGGATACAACCATAGTAGCTTACACGAGTACCTGATGCTTTGCTTTTATGGCTAGCCTCTTGACTCTAAGCCTAACTGGCAAACCAACCCTTCGATACTCGATCTCAGGGACATGTAGGAGTAAGAGTCATCCGTTTGCTACCTAACAAGAAGCGAGAACCCACTATCATGTACGAACTTCACTAAGCAAAGAAGATAATACATCAATTTGCTTTAGAAACTAACTTTGTTACTGTGGATTTGACTATAGCTTCGCTACTACTTCCGAAACTTCTTGAAATCCACTATAGCTCCGCTATCTTGATTTTGAACTTAAGTGGACTATTATCCCGACAGAACTTCATTATTACTCTAAATTATTTTAATCTAACAAGGAAGCCATTAAAGCTCTTAGGAAGAGAAAGGAGAAAGCTTAGAAAAGGTGGAAGAAGAAAATGTGTGTAATTTGTGAAAGAAGTGGCAGGTATTTATGGAAATTTTTTTAAATAAAATATTATTTTGTAAAAAGACCAAAATACCCTTTGTTTATACTTTAAGCAAACTAATTTTTTTCAACACTTAACATCATATTTTAAATCATTATTTTATTTCATTTTCTATTAAGTATTAAGTAAAGAATATAACAATAATGTTTGTTTGATTTAGTTTGTTTTTGACTTTTATAACACTTTTGTCTTTTTATGCTTACTTTTTGTTAATTACATTCTAGAATTTTCTAAGTATGTTTAGTAAAAGTAAACTTATTAGTGAATTAATTAATACTTACTATATTAATATACGTTCATATATAAGAAAATAAAGGTGCAACAATGTTGCGACAGCCTTAAATCGATAAAACATTGATTTTCAACAAAATGTTTTACGGTCACATTTTGACATTTTAGTTAAACTATTTATTTATGTTAACCAAATTTAAAATTAAATTTGTAAAATATTACTAAAAATATAAATTCTCATAAATTAATTTAATTAATTAATTTAGCTATTCAAACTCACTTTTCTGAAATCATGATTTTGTCACTTTCGTCGATATAAGCAATTATTCCTATTTTTGTGTATTTTTCTCTTTGAAAATACTATCTAATATTATTTAAATCATAAAATGCTATATATTTTATACTTAAAATCATTTTAAATAGTATATTCTGAAGTGGTCAAATTTTGGTTCGTTACCGTGAGAAATTCCATAATGATCTTTTTGAAAGCATAGCAAGCCTTTCGAACCGGTTGGAACGCATATAGGATACCTTTCAACAATGTCAAAAGGTTTATGAAGGAAGAAAAATTCATAAGTCAACAAAGAATGGAAGATAACCTTTCGACAACATTAAAGGGAAGCATAGCTCTCAACAACAAACAAGTGAAGAGAAACCTTCCGACAAGGTCCAAAGTTTCTCGGCAATCAAGTAAATAGAAACCTTTGGACAAGATTGAAAGTTTTAAGGAAATCAAGTGAAGAGCAACCTTCTGACAAGGTCGAAAGGTTCATAGCAGTCAGAAGAAGAGAAACCTTCCAACAAGGTCGAAAGGTTCACAAAAGTATATAGAGGGCGAACCATTCGACAAAGTCGAAAGGTTCATGAAGGTACAAAGACAAGTAAACCTTTCGACATTGTCGAAAGGTCTGTAATAGTAAAAGAAAGGAAATCCTTTCGACAAAGTCGAAAGATATCCTTTCGGCAAAGTCGAAAGGATCATAGTTGCATATAAAAGGAGGCATTCTGACCCAGTCGAGAGCATGGAGTCAAAAGGGAGGCCGCCTACATCTATAAATAAGACCCAAGAGGTCATGTTTTAGGGATCCGATTTCTCTCATTCTAATCTTCCCACTTCTCAATAAAAGAAATGTAAACCTAATTGGGTGTTGATTTGGGAAATTTAATAAAATCAGGCTCTTTATTGGATATAGAGAGAAGTGTTATGCTTTATTATTTACTTTACTGTTTGCTTAAACCTTTGTTGGATTAACTCCTATTTTTTAGGTTCAACCTCATCAAAATGTTCTTGTCGACAAGGTCGACAACACTTCTGTTACAAATAACTATTGCGACCCTTCGACCCCATCAACTCAACAACCTAAACCTTTCGACAAGGTTTTCAACTCAATTGGCTCAGCATTCACTAAATCCTTTTGAAACCATTGACACTACTACTCAAACCTTTCGACAAGGTTGAAATATACTTAATATAAGTAATCAAACCTTTCGACAAGGTCGAAAGCCACTACCTTTTTACCAAAGTAATTGATATCCTTCCCTAACTCAAGGAAGGCTATCTCTCTAACCTTTTGATAAGATTTAAATCTATCCCTTGAGGATGTAATTCAAGGAAATTTAACCTAATCAGAAGGGAAAGCCTTTGTGAAAGACTTCGAGCAAACTCAACAAAGCCAGAAGGACACTTAGCCCAGGTTCTAAACGTTTCGACGATGTCGAAAGGTCTGATACAGGATTTACCAACTAATAAAGTTATATCGAAAGGCAATCTTCATAGGTCCCGACCTTTGTTCTCTAAAGAAGAAATCCATTCTTCTAGCATTATTTTGGGGTGTTGACAAGAAATCTTATTAACAGATCCCTTGCCCATATATCTGTACCAATCCCTTATTTGAGAATTGATGTATGTTGACCCATTCTAGCCTACAATGCCAATCCATCTTGCCTTGAAATATGTCGATCCAATTGCCTTTCTTAACGTCAATCCCTCATTTGATCTGACCACGCTGACCATTCCTTGCCCATTCAAGCATACCGATCCCTTCTTATTGAAACATGCAAAAGCCTTCAACACAACTTTCCAAATCAATCAAATATGCTGATCCAAACTATGTTGCTTCATGCCTTGCCGGCCCCTTCCATGCTGACCTCTACTATGCTGATCCATTTCTTATGCCGATCCTTCTTTATTCAAGCCAATATCCACCTGTTAAGCACCCTAGATCATTTATCTACCTACTTCGTTTAATCTTGACTTCCTATTATTATCCGTAGTTGATTATCCATCCATTTGAGCCAAATTCATGATACCCCAACCTTGATAACCGTGAATTCTATTGGGGTAAATCCATCTATGTACGACCTTGCCGAAAGGCGGGTTGACACATTGCCCCCTAAAACATGCCTTGCGATGAGAAAATGTGTTTTGAATTACCATAAGTCCAAAATCCAAAGTCCATAATCCGTTGATCGTTATATTATCCAACCCAGCATCCGATCAATTGCCAACCTGATTCCTTGATCTCTCTGGATCACTAGCACAATCTATGACTATTCTGAGTCAATATCTAATTCCAAATCATTTCCAAACTCACGATCTCCCCCGATATACGAATCTGAGACCGCTACGTGCCCATATCCAAATCCATAGAGCTCTCCAGGTCATTTTATCCAAATTCGGGACCACTCCGGATCCAATTCCAAATCCATAGACCTCTCTGGGTTATTTTATCCAAATCTAGGACCACTTCGGGTCCGTTTCCAAATCCATAGACCTCTCCGGGTCATTAGCCTAATCCAAATCCTTGATCTCACCGGATCCTTGTCGAGCACAATCCATACTCGATGACCTTGATCTCTCTGGATCCTTGGCAAGCACTATCCATACATGACGACCTTGATCTCTTATATTTTTTTCGAGCACAATCCATACTCGATGACCTGTTGGGTTTTATTCCCCAGCCTCGACTCTCCAATCGAGGGCTTAATCCATGGGGTATCCTTCTCCGGCCTCGGTTCTCAATCGAGGACTAAATTAGTGGGGTTATGCTTCTTTGGCCTTATCCCCAATCGAGGACTTGATCCATGGCGTATCTTTCTTCGGCCTCAATCCCCAGTCGAGGACTTGATCTGTGTATGATTCCATCCTGTCGCTTTTCAGTGAAGGGACTTGCAACTAACGTTTAGTGCCCTGTCTCTCTGGTTGAGGCCATAACCGCGACTTGTATTATTTATTATATTGATCCAGACTTAAGCATCCCTCAGTCCATGGAATAAAATTTTGTAGAAGCAATAAACCAAAATTCAAAGCAAATAAGAAGAAACAAAATTCCACAAACCCAAGCACTACAGTTCATCATCATCTCAGAGCATGCTTAGGAACCGTCCTTGATCCTGTATATTTGTAAGTGACTAGTTGTACTACAATGAACTTATTACTTATTCCTTGCTATCTTGATCAATTGATGACAAGTTGGCGATGATGCCTTATCCAAGTGCCATCTTGGTTCAAGGTAGATGGTGGCTGCTACTATTCCACTGTTGCAGCCCGAGTCCTGATGTATTGTAGTAATTGACCATTCCTTATGTGTTCCTTAATGATATTCTTTAAATTCTTAAAGTTGTTTGTACTGTGCCCATCCTGCTCATGAAATAGGCAATACTTTCCTGATGCATGCTCATATTCGAAGGGTTCCCTTCTTGCCATCCTTCAATATTGAAGGCGTCCTCGAGTACCCAAGTTAATTCTTTCCAAAGTTTCAGTCAAATCTATATAAAAGAGAATTTTGGTTCTCTCCATTGCCTCTTCGACACACTAATGCCATCATCCATTTTCCGTTTTCCTTTATCATTCTTGTTCACATCTCCTGGTGATCCTCTACCTTGCACAGCATTCACCTTCGGTCTATTTGCTCTTGCGTTTTCCTATCACAGAAACCTTTCCACTTCATGATAAAATTCCTCGAGATCCATTGGTGGGTCCCGTGCCAATGAATCCTTGAACTCCGTACCATCGAAAATTCTAGATGTAGCTGCCATCAAAACCATAGATGGATCTAGACAATCCAGTGATGCCGTCACGACATTAAATCGTGTTAGAAAAATTCTCAGGGACTCTCCAGTCCTCTCTTTCAGTGTTACCAAACTCATCACATTTCTGGGTCTCGAGATGTGAACTCTAAACTTCCTCATAAACCCTTCGATCAATCTCGTCCATGTGCTAATAGAACCGCTTTCCGATTGCCTGAACCACAGTGCAGCTATATCTGTTACGTATAATGGGAAGCATTATGCCATGACTTCCTATGAAGCCCCCAGTACCTCTGTGTGTCTCATGTATCTCGTTAAATGAACAACATGATCCATTTTTCCATCATACGTCCCAATCGTTTCCAGTTTAAACTTTGGTGGATTCCTAGCTTGCCTGATATTAGGAGCGAAGGGACTCCCATTAACAACCTCGAGATCCCTGTTCACCGACGTTGCACGCATAGTTTGCCTTATCATCTCTACAAACCTGCCATTGTCTTCCATTGGTAGTCTCCTATCATCATGCTCAAGCTTCCCTCTAGTCGACGAGGGAATTCCGAGACGTACTCCTTCGGTCGGTCATCCATATTCCGATTGAAACCAAGGTCCATAGGATTGATCGTAGGTCCTTTGGCATCACGATTATCCAGACACGGAGGCATGCCCCAGCCCATGGGGATTAGTGACGACCCCTCTAGGTTGGTGGGGGGTTGCCCTCAGTTGTTTTGATCCATTCTTTTGCCTATTAGCTTCATCCCCGTGTTCCTGGTTCTGGTTTTCAGCCATTCCTGCAGCCTTGATTCCTTGGCCTACAACTCTAGTAGCTCCCATTGCCCAACTCCTTGGTTTTGCATTCCTTCCACTCCTATGGCTCCAACATGTCCAATTTGTCGAAGTAGATTCTACATCATCTCCTACTGCCTTTTTAGCAACCTCTTCTGTGTATCATACATTATCGTTTCAATCTCGTCCCATGTAATGAAGATTGAAGTTTGATTAGCTCCTGAGGAATCATCCTGACTCCCTTCATGAATGCTCCTATCTGTTCTCTGACTCCTTGTTGATTTCCCAGCCATGGTTTCCTAGATCCAATTATCCAAGCTTTCAAATCTAAGATGTTAACTTTCAATTCCCCAGGTGTAAGCTTCCTCAGAGAAAGCACCAAAATATTTATGCCAAAATTGGTCACAAACACCCAATTATACGTGAAGGAACCAACATCCACTTACAGATCATAGACAGTATATGATGTAGATAATACAATATGAAGAATAATCAAATTAAAAAGGAAGCAAGTAAAAGAAACATGACTTATAGCGGTTCAGCTGACTCCGGCCTACGTCCACTCCATAATAATCCTTTTTATTATATTAAAATTTGATTACAGTTACAATCCAAATTTCCAGAATAAAAAATGGCAGAGTATCCTCTAGGTAGAAAATGAAGATAAGCAGAATGAAGGTCCTTTTTCTAAAGCCAAGCCTACTGTATTTATAGGTGAAACTTCGGCTATATGGCCTTCTCACCGACATGGGCCCACCATCATAATCGGCAATCCCATCTCATCCAAGAATAATGATCGGCATAGTCATGCCGAACTTTATCCGTTCATCCAAACTAATGCCAACCCCTCTTCCACAAAGTAAATGTCAGTCCGTCTTCATCTAAACCAATGTCGATCCCTCTTCCTCCAAGAAAATGCCAATCGCATCCATATTATGTAGACTTGACCCCTACCATATACTATGCCGACCCAAACCATTCCATATAGTATGCCGTTACAAACCATATACTATGTCGAGCTGAGCTATTCCATATACTATGTCGACCCATTGAGTGTCAATCCCTTCCTTAACATGCTACGCCAATTTATCCTCTGTAGGCTATGTGGATCCCTTGCCTACTTATCTATACCGATCCTTTATTTGAGAATTGATGTATGCCGATCTCTTCTAGCCTACAATGTCGATCCATCTTGCCTTGAACAATGCCGATCCAACCGCCTTTGCCAATGCCAATCCCTTCTTTGCTCCGACCATGCCAACCCTTCCTTGCCCATTCAAACATACCGATTCCTTCTTATTGAAACATGCCAAACCCTTCAACATAACTTCCCAAAACCATCAAATACGCCGATCCAAACTATGTTGCTTCATGCCTTGCCGGCCCTTTTCATGTCGACCTTTACTTGGCCGATCCATATTTTATCAAATCATCTTATGCCATTCCTTCTTTATTCAGGCCAATATCCATCAGTTAAGCACCTTAGATCATTTATCTACATACTTCATTTAATCCTGACTTCATACTATTATTCGTAGTTGATTATCCATCCATTTGAGCTAAAGCCATGTTATCCCAGCCTTGATAAACGTGAAGTCTATTGGATTAAATCCGCTTGCGTACAGCCTTGCCGGAAGGCGGGGTAACACTTGTCAACGTATGATTGGTTGCTAATTTCTTTTCTAAAATCTTTTCCAAAAGTACTGTTGAATTTCAGAAATAAAGAATTCAAAATATTTACAAAATGCCCTTCTCCTTTTATAAATATATAAAACATTTAAGTCCCATACCTTAAATGATTTTATATACTTATTAAAATACATAGAAAAATTCTACAAAAATTTCTATAAATCATTTTTTATATTTTTTCTAACATATTTAAATTTCTAACCTAAAACATATATATAATAGCCGTAATTAATTTTAAACCCAATTGACCACTTTCTTCACTAGAATTCATAATAAATCCACAATAATTTAGAAAATTATGAAACTTGCAACCCATCTCCAAAATATTATTTCTGACCATATATTAAAATCGCAAGGCATTTGGATGTCGTTTGATAGGTTTTTCAAATCAAAACTTATCATAAAATCAATATGAATAAGCATAATACATTAACAAGCATATATATATATATATATATATATATATATATATATATATATATATATATATATATATCGAACATTCAAAACATGGCAACATACTTGAAAAAACATTCGAGTCTGATTCTAGAAATCGAAATCATCAAAATATGATAGGTAAACAATTATTCACCTTTAGCTTTGTTGTTAAGCAGTTGAGATTTGATCTTGGGTTAAGTTGAATGAGCTCCTTATTAGATTCTTGCTCATCTTCTTCTTGTTTTCCCTTAATTGTGGCCGGCCTCTCTACGTATTTTTTATTGTGAACATGTAAAATGAAGTGGTGTGAGGGTTTAGGGTATATGAATATGACTTATTTCTATTTTTCCCCTTATCTAGTTTCCCTTCCTTACTTCATTTTAATTTCATTTAGTTCATTGGTTCAATTGGCACGACTACCCTCTATTAACACAAATCTCAATCCCTTAACCATTTGCATTATTTCATTTAATTTAACTAATTAAATGTCCTAAATAATGTTACTCAAAATTAAGGTCATTGCAGTTAGACCCAAGTATGATTTCCCGTTCGTTTTTCCTGTGCTACTTCAAGTAACATGAGGATTTGCTTTGGGCTTGCCTTGTGTATAACCGAACAGAAAATGAAAGTCGGGGAGTTTCATCGTGGCGTAGCGACACTTCGAGAATTTATTCATGGCAAGTTCCGAGGTTCTTAGGAGTGATTTGGAGTAGAGTAAGTAACTACAAACAACTGGAGATGACCTTGAATTTCATGTGATGACTAGTGAAATGATGGTGTAGCTCTTCGACATAATGACGCCAACGACAAAGACAAATACTTTAGAACTTTGTTATAATGGATATATGACTTATGATAAGTATCTAGAGGCGTTCCGAAGTTGATGACTTAATGATGGAAGTCATAATGATGATCCACAAGGACAAGTCCAATGACATGGGCTGTGAGTAGACTTTGCAATCGTATTCTTTTGTGAAGATAGCCGTGATGCAATAGCGATTGATTTCCTTTATGGAGACATGTGCAATGAGATTATTGATAGCTCAAAGGTTTCTAATGTGCTCGCACAGAAGGGGTATATGGGGACGCCCACTTGGATTTGCGATCGTGTCCAGATCTTATGATGGTAGATAACCCTAGCCTTTTGCGGTTGGGAGCGTGGTTCTTAGCCTTTTAGAGTTGCATTGATTCAAGAACTAATGAAGTTAGGATTTCAATTGGGTTTGTAGTTTGCAGTTGTGTCGTATGATTTATCATATATCCAATGTACATGAGTGATGGTAAGGATTGTTTGATGGATGCTATGCTTGCCATGGGTGTTTATCACTTTAGGGTATCACATGATATAGGTATTTTTGACCGTATACCTAGATATTAGACATTGTACTTCAATTGTAGCATGCTTATATGGAGATGATAGTAGATTAGCATATATCGATTGTTATATGCTAACTCCTTACATGGAGGATAGGTCTCGTATAGTTCTTCATCCTGTGCCCTACTAGGAATAACAAGTTTGGATAGTGCATGGAGCTGTACATAGTATATGCAGGAAGCTACGCTTTCAAATATCATACTTTGAAGCTTACTATTGCTTATATTCTGCTGTGTAGTACTTTGAAGCTATACTGGTGCTTATGTTACTTTAAAGATAGTTCTATAGTTTATTTTGGAGATTTGGGATGTATAAGCTCTGTTATTTTAGTTTTGTATAGTCTGGGAACCTATTACACTTTGATGTTCTTATTTATGGTTCATTTGATTATATCACTTCTCGCTTATTTTACAACTACGTTATTATATTATATTTTATCTGCACACTTTGAGACTTTCTACATGTTCAATGCTTGAATTTTCTTGTTACTTTACAACATTGGCTACGTAGTGCATCGGCTAGGTACCTCCTCAACGCACTATATGTTGGATCTTGGTGGGGTAATGCGGCCGTCACATTTGGTATCAAAGCTTAGGTTTTATAAACGACCTAAGTCGATACTTGAATCATTAGAGATAAGTATGGAGCTATTGCCTTTGTATGGATCAAGTGATATATGAGAAAGTGTACTTGGTATATTTTGTTTTTCAAAAGTATGTAGTAATATATATAGTATATACGATGCATTACATTCATGGACACCACTTATTCCTTTTAGACAGACTGATCATTCTTATTACATCTTGTAAGAATGAGGCAAATACTGTAACATCCTCCACTTTGAGGCCTGAAAACAGTTACAGATGTTGTAGTCGTCCATAGTATTAATTTTCGATGACAAAATGCGGCTATGTTAGTCATATCAATAATTAGAAGCACAAGAACATGAAAAAAGAAATTAAACACAATTTAATAACAAATTTCACGTTCCATTTCATAAATAACATTTCATATTCATTACATAATCTCATTTGCAATACTACATTTAGAGAAAATATAATTATTACAAAACACTCCAAGGGCAGCATATGAAGATGCCACCTTGGTTGATCAGAGTCTAACACTTGAAAATTTTATAACTTTACATTACATTCATACAGTCAAAATCAAACAACACAACGGATGTGATAAGAACTCTTAAATAGCTAGATTTCCTCCTGCATGTCTTTAGAAGCTTATTCGTCTGACTGGATACTTCAAATCCCTTATTCCCGAACTACTCAAATGAGTACCCGAGAGTTTAAGGGGAAAAACAAATATTTTGGGCCAGACAAACGTTTGGTGTGAATCATAACCTACCAAGCAGAATAAGTTTCCATCTCATTAGTATCTTAATCAAAACACATTAACCATATATTATGCTTCTGCATCCACAATAGTAAGAACACAGAAAACAAATATTTGTAGTCATGCAACATATATTGAACTATACATTCTAATTTATTAGACTATCCATCTTAATTCTCATCTGATTATCTGTCTTAATTACATTTATCCGTCTTAGATTAATGTGGACTGCCCATCTCACATGTAATTATATGGATTATCCATCCTCTACCATATGGACTACCCATCCCACATGGTTTCATTATCAAAGTTATGTGGACTATCCATCTCACATATAAATATTTTTATGGATTATCCGTCCCTTTCCATATGGATTACCCATCACATATGGTTTCATTTATTTAAAATAATGTGAACTATCCATCTCACATCCCATAATTTTCCTAGAATGACTATGAACCCTTTAATTACCATATGAAGACTATCCATCTCCGGCATGATGTGGATTATCCATCACACATTCCATACTTTTCCTAGGATAAGTGTGAACCCGTCACTTATCAATTTAATTCATGTTTACACCACATGTTCAACCTACGTCTATTGGTGTCCCCAATTAGGTTGTCAATTTCATTAAAAAAATGATGTCAAAATGATATACATCGGTATCCTCAATAAACAATGAGGAATTTCAAAAGCATATAGCATGTTAAAGTTAACCTACATTGGTACCCCCAATGAACAATGCCGAAATTAAAACATAAGGCATTCCACCGCTAACACAGAAGATAGGTACAAAAATCAAAGAAATTCATATATATCATACACGAAAATAAATAAATAATTAATATCATTGATTACTTATAAATTTAAATGCTTATTTAGCATAATAAATTCATAATAATTCCAAATCATCCGGGGAAATATCCTCAAAATTCATAGAAATTAAAATATATCGTATACTTTTCGACATAAAATTTCGGGATCAAAACTATATTTAATTATTTTTAATCATTAAAACCCGAAATGAACTCAATTTTTGCCTTAGGAAATTCTTGAATCTAACTTGGAAAATCATGAAATTAAAAACACATCTCTAAATTAATGGTTTACAAGACATATCATAAAAACAAAGCAATTAGAGATTAAAAACTTAGGTTTCTACGTTCAAAAACCATTCAGATAATTTCATAAAATTCCATGAATCATTATTCTATCCAAATAATGTGTATACAACCAAAATATGGCATAAATCATCAAACAATTCAGGTACTACCCATAGCCGAATTCGAAATTAATAAATAGAGATAATTTTCTTATTATTCACCTTAGATTTAATGTTGGAGCGGAGATTTGATGTTGCTTTTGTTTCCCTAAGCTCTTTCTTATGTTCCTCTTTTTATTTCGATCCTCCCTAGCTTGTTAATGGCCGACCTCTTCTCTTTTTCTTTGATTGTTTATGTTTATGGAATATGTGAGTGACATGGGAGAGGGTGAGGGTTTAAGGGATAAAATGGAAGACTGTTCCTATTTTGCACCTCTCATTTCTTCCCTTGTATATTAAATTTAAAACAATCTAATTAATTAATTGTTAAGGCCTAACCTTGTTTATTAACAAATCTCATCACCATGTCATACTATATTGTTCTATTTAATCTATCTAATTAAATTATCTGAATTATGTTAAACTAAAATTAAGGGTGTTATAACTTCCCTTCCTTATAGAATTTTGTCCTTGAAATTTAGCGATGACTACACAACAAGCATATAAAATATGAAAACAATGCTAGTATATCCTACCAACTTTAATTTTATATACAGCAAAATAGAACATACCATTATAATAGCTCAAAATAAGTACCCTAATCCTATCCGCTGTCTTCCATGTATAGCCTTTCTCGTTGTCACTCCACTAGACTTTCACTAATTTGACTGTCTTATTCCTTTACCTCTTCTCATCTCTAGCCATCACACGAACTACTAGTCTCATAAAAGTCAAATTCGGTTCAATTACTAAATTTTTCAATGTAGTGGGAGCAATAGTAGTCTCTGGATCATGTACATACTTCCTAAAATGAGAAACATGAAAATCATTATGGACTCCTACTAAACTACTTAGTAACTCTACTTGATATGCAATTTTCACGATCCTCTCTGTAATAGAGAACGTCCAACATATCTTCATGCCAGTTTCCCTGACTTTTCAAATCGTACCACACCCTTTATCGGTGATACTTTAATGAAAACTTGATCTCTAACCGAGAACCCTAAAACTTTATGCCCCTTGTATGCCTAACTTTTTTGGCCTAGACTAAGCATTCCTTGTCCTAACTTGGATAACTCAATCTTCTCTATGGCATCTTCAACCATATCTAGACCAAGGACGAATCTGTCTCCGGTCTCTAACCAACATGCTAGTGATTTGCATGGTCTTCCACACAAGTCTTCGAAAGGTGTCATTCCTATACTAGTCTGGCTACTATTATTATAGGAAAACTCAACTAAATGCAAATGGTCTTCCCATGACCCATCAAAATCTAGTACACAAGCTCTCAACAAATCTTTAAGTACCTTACCGACTCTCTCTGTTTGTCCATCCATCTATGGATGATAAGCAATACTCCTCTTAAGCTTAGCGCCTAACACTTCCTATAAACTCTTCCAAAATTCACTAGTGAACAAGGCATCTCTATCACTAACTATACTACTAGGAATCTCATGCATTCTAACAATATTCTTCATAAATAACTTACCAATACAGTTGCTATCTTGGTTGACTTAATGGGAATGAACTGTGCACCCTTGGTCAGTCTGTCCACTATAACCAAAATACTTTCATTTTCCCTGTTCGACCTTGTCAACCCATCAATAAAATCCATGGATATCAAATCCCACTTCCACACTGGTATATCTAAAGACTGAAAAAACCCATTTGGGTTCTAATGTTTGGCTTTTACTTGTTGGCAATTCACACATTGCTTCAACCATAAGCCTACATTCTTTTTCATACCTTCCAAGAAGAAACTTCTTTTCATATCCTGATATATCTTAGTTGCTCCAGGATGAATTGTAAACTTCAATCGATGACATTCCCTAAGCACTTCCCTCTTTAGGTCTCCAATGTCCAGAACAAACAACCGTCCCTTGTTCCTTAACCATCATCTCCGGTCAAGATTAAAAATTCTTTCAAATCATCAAGCTCGGTTCAATTTTCCAATTTTCTAGACTTTTCGGCTAATGATAGATCATCTTTCTGCTTAGAAGCAATCCTCTCGATCAATACTGGTCGAACTCCCAAGCAAGATAACATAGCAATACTTTGATTAGAATTAGGAGTCGATCTTAACCGCACCATACAAGTAGTCAATGCCACTAAATCCTTCCATTCTGCCAACATAGCTCACACTACATTTTGATGTTTTCTGCTAAGTGCATCACCACGTTATTTCCTTTCCCTTTCTTTTACTCAATACCAAAATCATAAGCACCGAAAACTCCAGCCATCTTTGCTGTCACATATTCTATTCTTTCTAAGAGAATAAATACCTCGAAGACTTATGATCCATATACAACTTGAATCTTTCTCCTAAGAGCTAGTGTCTCCACACTTTCAATGCGAAAATCACCGCTTCCATCTCCAAATCATGAGATGGGTATCTAACTTCATGTGGTTTGAGCCGTCGAGAAGTTTAGATAATTATTTTACCCCTTTGCATCAACATAGCTCCAAATCCCATTCCACATGCATCTGTGTACACCACTAAATCCTTATTCCCATCTGGAACAAATAACACGGGTGCATTGTTCAACAAATGCTTTAACTTAAGGAATGCTTCCTCACATTTTTTGGGCCAATCAGACTTTGCATCCTTCCAGGTTAGTTTGGTCACAGGTGCTACTATCCGTGAGAAATCATTGATAAATCTCCAGTAATAGCCAGCTAATCTAAGAAAACTCATTATCTCGATCATCATCTCGAGTCACTTCCAATTGTTAACAGCTTCAATCTTAGCTGGATCCATGGATAACCCTTTCTTTGAAACCACATGACCAAGGAATTTTACTTCTCTTTTACAAAAGTGACACTTTGAAAAATTTGTTTTTAGTCGATGCTGCCTCAACATCTTGAGCACTATTCTAAGATGAATCTTGCGATCTTTTTCATCCTTAGAATACATCAACATGTCATCGATGAACACTAATACGAACGTATCCAAGTGCTCTCGAAAAATCTGGTTCATTGAGTTCACATAGAACATAGGTGAATTAGTTAACTAGAATGGCATTACTAACCACTCGTACGAACCATAACTTGTTCGAAATGCTACCAAAGGAATACTGTATCCTGCCACCCTCAATTGATAGAACCCTGTCACCAAATCCAACTAAGAAAATATTTTGGCTCCACTCAACTGATCAAACAAATCATTGATTGTTGGTAAAGGATATCTATTCTTTATTGTCTTTTCATACATCTTACGATAATCAATACATAATTTCAATAACCCATCTGGCTTCTTCACGAACACCGTGACCGCTCCCTAAGGCGAACTGCTTGGTCTAATAAAACTCTTTATTTCTACGTCCACTAATTGCATCTTTTACTTTTTCATATCAGTAGGTGTCATCTTGCTAGGTATTCTACTAATGGGTTTAGCTTCACTAATGGGTTTAGCTTCAGGTACATATTTATTCAAAATTTTGTAGCTCGTTTCAGTGGCAGTTCAGTAACAGGCTCAAATACATCTATAAGTTGTTTTACAACATAAACTCGATTTGACTCATATTTCACTTCTGTGATACCTAATAAAGCATAAACTTTTGAACTTGAATTCTCAACTAATTATATGATTCAATCACTACTACTCATTCCTATCCTAGTAAAATATTCTAGCATCGTATCTTCTTAACGAATGCATACCCAAATTAATCTCAAAACCACATATTCAAACACAAACAAACTGCAGGTAAAAGTATAGCCTAGCAACTCAATTTCTAGATGGTCACATCTCATCTCAAGAGTTGCATAACCTCCTATTGGAAAAGCTACACTTAAGGAGTAACAAGGTATGATATTTCTAAATATAACTTATCTACTAAACACTGAGAGATAAATGAATGCGATGTTAATATATCATACAATACTCTAACTGGTATGCTATGAATCAAAAACTTACCTTCCATTATAGACTTTCCTTTCTTAGCAGTAGTCAATCTCGATGCAGATGTCTTCAAAGAAGCCACCTTTCCTTTCTTAGCCTTGGCTGCTTCTGGACATGTGTTCTTGTAATGCCCTACTTGGTCATAGTTAAAGCACTTCACATTTTATCTTCCCACAACCGTCTTTTCATCACCAGATCAACATTTATTAGCATAGTGCCCCTTCTTGTCACACTTATAATAAACGATATATGCTTCCCCTTTCTTGGCAGCTTCACTCTTCTGAGCACCCATCTTTTTAAAGAATTTCCTCCTTTTACTTTGTGTATCTTGAGTCTCCGTCGACCTCTCCTTCCCGAAGGTTGAAACCATCTCCTCATTCTTGGTAGCCAGTTTCACCACTACATTCGACGGAACCCTAAGACGTGGCATAGTTGCCCTAACAATCTCCAACCTTAACCCCCGGATGAACTTCTCATTCCTCTTGATTACGGTGTCGATGGTACCATATCCATACCTAGATATCTCATCAAACTTAGTAGAGTACTCCAACATTGACATTTCCCCTTGTTCCAATTCCATGAACTTCCTAAGTAGGGCTGACTTGGCTACCATAGATAAAAATCTTTCCTGGAATCTTCTTCAAAATTCAGCCCAAGTCAGTAACATCCTTGGTTCTAAGAAAAGACTTCCCACCAGGACTAGTACAATCTTGATTCAGCTTAGCATAGTTATTACCAAGGAGCACTATGGGATTGACTCCTCCCGCATTTACAGCATTTCCCCTAGCTACTCCTACACCTACTCCAGCTTACATCAAATTAGTGAAGAACTGATACGTAGTCCCCATATCTACTGGTGGTGTTCTAACGTCTATATTAGCATTTGCATTTTTGATTAGCATTTGCCAGTTGACCTTGTTCCTTCTGGTATTGGATCAAACGTTTCCATTGGTTATAATGCTTCTTCCACCAAGATTCATTCTTCCTTTTCCTGCTACCATATCTTGCTTTATCGTAATCTGCATATGAGCCTTAATAGATACAAAGAAACGGTCTAAGAAAGAGTGTTGAATACATACTTATATACAGAAATTACAAGTACGTCACTATAATGTTATTCCATACCCCAATCTTATTTTATGATTTGTTAGATTATGTTTTCAAAAATATTTTAATCTTTAATGTATTACATAAACTTATGCTTTAATACCAACTTGTAACACCTCCTACTTTGAGGCCCCAAACCAAGTGCTACAAATGTTGCAGTCATCCATAGTATTAATTTCTGGTGATAGAATGCGATTTTGTTAGTCATATCAATAATCAAAAGCACATGAATATGAAAAAGAAAAAAAAAACACAAATTAATAACAAACTTTCACATTCCATTTAATAAATAACTTTTCAAATTCATAACATAATCTTATTTGCAATCCAACGTTTAGAGAATATAATTATAACAAAATACTCCAAGAGTGACATATGAAGATGCCCCCTTGATTGATCATAGTCTAACATGCGACAATTTTATAACTTGCTATTACATCCATATAAACAAAAGAAAACAACATAATAGATTAGATAAGAACTCCTAAATAGCTAGATTGCCTCCTACACGTTTCTAAAAGCTTATTTTAACTAAATACCTACTCCAGACCTACTCAAATGAGTACTTGAGAGTTTAAGGAGAAATACAAAAACTTCGGGTCAGACAAATAGTCTGGTGTGAATAATAACCTAACATCTCGAACCGAAAATAGATTCAAGTAAGACCATGCTGCTAAGCAGAATGGTTTTTCCCCTTTCTAGTATCTTAATCAAAACACATTAACCATAAATCATGCTCCTACATCCACAACGGTTAGAATATAGAAAACAAATATTTATAGTCATGCAACATATATTGGACTATCCATTCCAGTTTATTAGACTATTTGTCTTAATTCTCATTTGACTATTTATCTTAATTACAATTGACTATCCGTCTTAGATTTATGTGGACTAACCATCTCATTTGTAATTATTTGGACTAACCATCTCATTTGTAATTATTTGGACTACCCATCCCTTATAATATGGACTACCCCTCACGCATGGTTTCATTATCAAAGTTATGTGGACTATCCATCTCACATGTAAATATTTTTATGGATTATCTATCCCCTCCCATATAGACTACCCATCACGTATGGTTTCGTTTATTTAAAATGTATGAAATATTCTTCACGCATCCCATAGTTTTCCTAGGATGTCTATGAACCCTTCAATAACCGTATAGAGACTATCCATCTCTAGCACGAAGTGAACTATCAATCACACACCCCATAGTTTCCTAGGATAACTGTGAACCCATCACTTATCAATTTAATTCATGTTTACCCCTACAAGTTCAACCTACATCTATTGGTGTCCCCAATTAGGTTGTCAGTTTCACAAACAATGGTGCCAAAATAATATATATTGGTATCCCCAATAAACAATAAAGAATTTTTTAATCATATAGCATGTTAAAGTTAACCTACATTAATACCCCCAATGAATAATATCTTAATGAAAACCTAAGGCATTCCACCTTTAATATAGAAGAAATTGGCATTCATGCCATACTATATAGTGTTGAATCTCTATCCAAGGTTAGGAAACAAAAATTAAATTATTTAAGTATAAAAATTTATGTCAATAATAAGGTTGTGGACACACGTATGATATGGCCATCCCGCCTTTTTAAAACATAACTTAGAGTTTGTATAGAATAAGGCCTAACCAACATTGTAATAAAGAAACCTAACATCGATGTAGTGCGGCAACGCAGCCAAAACAATGATGCAACAAAATTACCGACATTGATGAATAGCGGCATAAAACTAGCGGAATCAAAATAAAATAATTATACTTATCATACTTGGGCTACTATGCCACCAAATATATATGGACAAAGTTAAAAACAGGTGGCATCACTGCCTCTATATAGATGATATCAAAAACAGTCAAATGGTAGTATGCAGCGTTATTTAAAATAATGGTAACAACATGCGACATCAATGATTATGGCATTAAGCTTTAAACACTTAAATGAATTACGAGATTGTGATACTTCCTATATTAGGTTTCAGACGAGAGTCACTTCGACCTGATCGGAATCATTCCATAACGACTTAAGTCATTATCATAAACTTTCTTCCATATCAACGCCGATTCTCATAGCTATGGCGTTATCTTAGCTTCGGTATGGATAATGGCGGCATGTAATTATCGTAATTATCGTGAAAACTGATTTATTACTACTAAAAGTAACTACTTTTCACCAAATCTTAACTCATATCAAATTCCTATTGGATAAGGCTATGCTTTACCCAAAAAACCTTTTAAGAGAACTACCATAATCCATTTTTTTCTTCCCAATACATATACAAAAATAGTAAATTGATATCCTTAATTAATTATCAATCCAAACGCTTCTCTATCATAATAAATTCAGTATAATTCGAAATCACTTGGAAAAAAATCCAAAAATTATAGAAATTCAGAAATATTATATTTTTTTACATATAAAAATTACAGGGCCAAAAACTATATTTAATTATTTTTAATAATCAAAATAAACTCAATTTCCACCTTAGAAAATTCATAAAAAATTCAATTTAACTTGAAAAATTATGAAATTAAAAACCCATCTTTAAATTAATGGTTTACACAACATACCAAAAATTCAAAGTAATTGGAGATTAAAAACTTAGGCTTTTACCCGTAAAACCGATTTAAATAATTTTATAAAATTTCATATATCATTGTTCTATCTGATAATGTACATAAAACCAAAACATAGATAAATCATCAAACAATTTGGGTATTACCCACATCCGAATTCGAAAATAATAAATAGAGATGGTTTTCTTACTGTTCACCAAAGATTTGATGTTGGAGTTGAGATTTGATGTTGCGTTAGTTTCTATAAGCTCTTTCTTGAGTTCTACTTTTTATTTCGATCCTCCCTAGTTTATTAATGGCCAGCCTCTTCTCTTTTTCTTTGATAGTTTGTGAAAAATGAGAGTGAAATTTAAGAAGTGAGGGTTTAAGGGATAAATGGATGACTCTTCTTATTTCCCCCTTCTCATTTCTTCCCTTTTAGATTATGTTTGAAATAATAATAGCAATTAATTAGTTAACGCCTAACCTAGTTCATTATTAAATCTAACCACTATGTCTCGCTACTTTGTTCTATTTAATCTATCCACTCAAATTTCATGTATAATATTAAACTAAAATTAAGGTTGTTACGGTTAACAAGGAATGTTGCTAAATCGATTTTTGGAGTTATGGAGGGGGTGGTATCAGGGACAACTAACCTTGACTTACATAACATGTTCACTGAGATGGTGATAAACATGGTTCAGAATGCCCAAATTGCTCATGCTGCGGCTGTAGGTGGTGGTGCTCCAGTGAAAGTGCCAAGGGTAACATTTGTTTACACCAAAATTGGTCACAAACACCCAATTGCAAATGAAAGCACTAACTCACAATCATAGATCACAGACAGAATAGGGATATAAATGTGAAGAACAAAAAAAATAAAAATAAAGCAGTAAAAAGACGAGATTTATAGTGGTTCGGCATTGTAGCCTATGTCTACTTTGAAGAGTTTGTTGTTTATTGATGATCTCAACTGATTTACAACGATACACCCAATAGCACTCAAGTTACAATGGAATTTCAGCTTGGCTGGAGTGGGATCGATATGAAGTGGGTGAGTTGGAATGGATCGATATGAAGCACAAGGGTACAAAGGGAATGGATTTGAAGTAGGTGGATGTGGAGTGATGGATATGAACTAGATGGACACGAAGTAAATGGATATGAACTTGTGGTGGATCATATGGATATTGAACGGTCCATGATTCTGAACCGAAGTAAACCCTCCAGTGGCTTGAAGTATGTGCTGAGATGACCCGAAGTAGTTGCGAAGCTCTTGCAAATATGCCAGTCCCTCAAAGACCCGAAGCAAGCCCATCTCTAAGTAACCTGCCTGAAAACCCGAAGCAGTCTCAAAGTTGACTAAATGTAAACATGGGGGTGTCTCGGAGCAAACCTCAAGCAACCGACTTTCTCCAAAATTTATACTCCAAGTGTGTCGCGTTGTTTGTCCATAGACCATGCTATATCCTAGTTTCATAATAATGTTTCATCTGTGATTGATCGTCCATTCATTCATTCAAATCAGAACCAAGTCCGTGACGATCCAGCTTCGATAACTGTGCAGTTGATTGGGTTAAATTCGCCCGTATATTACCTTGCCAAAAGACGGGTTAACATTTTGCCCCCCAAAACATGCCTTGCGATAGGAAGGTGTGTTGTATAATGCCATAGGCTTGATATTCATATCTTGTTGATAACCTGTGAAGAGAACGATGATCTCACCTGATTATGGATAGTGATCGTTCGAGATCGTAAGCCGTTTAAGGTGATATGTGACCGTTTGTGGTCGGATGTCGTTCGAGGCGAATCGCGACTGCTCATGGCCGGGGGTCGTTTGAGTCAAATTGTGACCGTTCATGGTCATGTGTCGTTCGAGGTGAACTGTGACTGCTCATGGTTGAGTACCGCTTGAGGTGAATTATGACCATTCGAGGTCGATTGACGTTCGAGGTGAATTACGAATATCAAATGTACACTCAAATGAGTCTCATAATTGAAATATCCAACTAATAAAAGCAAGTCCAGATACAAAGAAAAGAAACAAAACCAAATTACAAACATCAAAGTGCAAGCATCTCCACTGTTGTGGTTTATAGTCATCTCAGAGCATGCCTAAGGACCATTCGTGGTCTCGTACAAGTGTAAGTGACTTAACCATTTTATTTTGGAGTTTATTACTTATTCTTCATTGTCCTGATCAGCTGATGATAAGCTGACGCCTCGATGCAGGGTCGCCTTAATTTGATGCAGATGATGGCCGCTCCTAATCCACCGTCGTTATTCGCCTCTTCATGTATTGTAATAGCATGTCGTTCTGGATGTGTCCTTCGATCTCATCCCTCAAGTGCCTGCAATCGTTTGTACTATGTCCTCTTAGCTCGTGGAATATACAATATTTGACTGATTTCCTTCCATTATTGGTTGGCTCCCTCCTGACCAGCCTTCGGTGAACCTGCCCCTAGTGTCTTGGTAAATTCGTCCTAAAGTATCACTCAACTCCATATAAGAGGTGAATCTCAGCACCTTTCATGGTCGCTTCAGTTCATTAGAGCTATTCTCTGCTTTTTGCTTTCCTTTATCCCTGTTTGAATCTTTCTCGGGTGGATCCTCGCCTTTGACTACATAAACATCAACTTATTCGCCTTCCTCTCTTTCAGCCTTTGCATCTTCCTGTCGTAGATACTTTTCTACCTCATAGTAAAACTCTCCTAGATCCATTGGTGGATCCTTTGTCAATGAATTCTTGAACCCCGTGCCATCAGCTAGGGATATAGCTGCCAACAAAACCATAGACGGATCTGGACGATCCACAGATGTCGCTGCTGCATTAAATCGTGTTAAAATATTTCTCAGAGACTCTCCGTTCCTCTACTTCAATGTTGTCAAACTCATCACATTTTTAGGTCTAGAGATGTAAACTTTATGCTGCCACATTAACCTTTCAATCAATTTGGGCTACATTCCAACAAAGCCGCTTTCCATTTACAAGAACCATAGTGCTGCTATATCCATCAAATACAAAGGGAAACACCGAGCCATGACCTCCTCCAATGCCCTCAGTACTTCCATGTGCTTCATATACCTTGTCAGATAAAAAGCAATATCCATCCTTCCATCATACGTCTCCAGTGTTGGTAGCTTGAATTCAAGTGGTTTCCTAGTCTGCCTAATTGTGGAAGAGAAGAGGCTCATATTCATATCCTCAAAATTTTTATACACCAATCCTCCTCTCATGGCCCGTCTGACTATTTCTACAAATTTGTAATTGTCACCAAGCGACAGTCTTTGTTTGTTGCCTCCGACTTGCCAACCGAGTTCACGAGGGAATCCCAAGATCTACTCTCTCGGGCGAGCATTCATTTCCCCATCAATGCCAAACTGCATAGTTTTGCCTAGAATCCTACTTGGAATTGAGCCAACATGATCCCGGGGTGTGGTTCCCAGCTCAGGGGCTGTTCATGATGGTCCCACTCTATCCTGAATCATGGTTGCTCCTTTCCCATGACTCTGGTTCCGGACTTCCTCTGCTCCCGCTACTCAGTCTTCGCGGTCCACATTTCCAGCATTCCCTACAGCTACCTTCTTTTCATTTTTCATTCTAGCCTGTCCAACCCATCAGAGTAGGTTCTACATTATTTCCTCCTACCTCTTCAACATTGTTTCCTGCATAGCACCCATCATCATCTCTATCTCATCTCCGGTGATGAAAATTAAGGCCTGATTAGCTCCTAAGGAAGCCTCCTGACTTCCTTAATAATGTCTCCTCTCTATTCTCTATCTCCTTGTTGATTTCTTAGCCATGGCCTCCAAGATTCGAGTTCCTAAGCCTTCAAATTCGAAATCCAAGCTTCAGAGTCCCTAAGCGTTAGCATTCTAAGTGAAAGCACCAAAATGTTTGTGCCAAAATTGGACACAAACACCCAATTGTAAAGTAAAGCACCAACTCACATTCACATATTACAGATAGAATATTTGAAAGGGATATAAATGTGAAGAACAACAAAAAATAAAAAAGAAAGTGGCAAAAAGACGAGATTTATAGAGTTCGGCGTTGTAGCCTACATCCACTTTGAAGAGTTTTTTGTTTATTGATGATTCTCAACTAATTTACAACGATACATCCAATAGCCCTCAAGTTACAATGGATTTTCAGCAGAGTAACAGTGTAGAAGAGCTAAAAGTCCTTTTTCTGTAGGCATAGGGGTGCTATTTATAGATGTAGGTCTGAAATATCTACACGTGAACTCGGAATACTCCTTCTCATACGTGGGTAGTGTGATAACCCGAATTTTTAGGTATCTATTAATTTGAAATTGATAGAATTAGATTTATTAAAATACTCGTTTGTAAATTGAACAAATGAAATTTTGATATATATCTAGATATGTGTATAGATGAATTTGAACTATAATAAATGCTGAATTATAAATATTTGGATAGATGTGTATTTGATAACCTCCTGATATAATTGTTGAATTTGACTATATTAGTTTAATGGTTTTCTTTTATAAATATTTAATTTGGCAAAATTTACCTTTTCAAAAGAAAATAATATTTAATTTGTAAAATTTATCTTTTAAAGCAAATAAAAGTGTATTATATATACATTGAAAATAAGAAGTCTTTGTGTTGAATTTAATAAAAAGATATGTTACCAAATTTTATTATATTGTGATTTGGAGATTTTGTTTTAGAATTCCATATAATACCTATCAAAGGCTATTTAAAAATTAATCATATATTTTCTATACTCAAGATAAATGTCTATTAATTTTGAAAGTATAATAGTTTAAGAATAAGAAGATTTAAATGAAGATCTAAACCACTTTACTTGTATACTTGAAATAAAGAATAATATCTTTATATTTTTATTTATTACAAGTGTTTTAGCTTAAGTTTAAATAGAATTTAACAAAAGGTTTAAAAATATTCTTTCTTTGTAGATATCTCATAGTAAATGCGTATATATATAAAAATTAATATAAACATAACATAAATATAAAAGCTTGAGAAATTAATAATATAAAATGGATAAAAACAATTGTAAACTAAATGCATGGAAAATTACAAGTGTAATAGGAATTAGATCATGCATAGACAGATGTAAGGCAAGTATCATACAAATATAACAAGTGTCATTTATTTTTAGAATTGATGACTAAAATGAAAAGAAAAAGCTACATATATACATCAGTTCCTATTCTTTCCATTTTTCTTTCATAATATCTAAATACTCAAAAACCTAAGAATTCAAAGGAAAAATCAAACCAGAAAATTTTACAAAAAAACAACAAAACAAACGACTATATACAAATCATCAAGCAAGATTCCAAATCCAAAACTAAATCAAAATAAGATCATCTCAGATTTAAAGCAGGAGCAACTCAAGTAAGATTCCCAGTTCAAAGATCAAGCAGATCGAAATCAAATTAGCAGCAGCTTTATTTTAAAGCAAGTGCTGCTCTGTTCAAGAAGAAAGGAGAGTAAAACTTGCAAAATCTGATATATCTAGAACTAGCATGCAATGATCTTTTAAGTATGATTTGAATTATGTTGTGCATGTCGTTTAAAAAATGATTTTTAGTGTATATATGTGGGTTAATATTTACACACATGACTGGAACATGAAAAGCAAGTCTCTATCCAAACTGAAAAAAGTAAATAAACACTTTATTTAAAAGCTTTAAATCTGGATAAATGTTTGATGCTTGATAAAAGATTGTAAAGTTTAGATGCTGCATGGATGATCTAACCGGTATATGGTTGACTTACTATATTGTTTGTTTGTATTCATGTCTATGTGAATGTTATTGAGTTCTGTTGTGAACACAGATTCAAGGACAAAACAAATTAATTCCATATCTCTTCATACGAATCAATTTAGGTTGGGATTTTTAAAGGGATTTTGTTCGAATTAACTAAACTTTATTTTTAAAAATAATTAAAGGTGGAAATAATTGGTGTTTCACTGGAATTTGGAAATTACAGTGAAAAAACCCAAAGTTGTCAAAATTCATTTTCAACAATTGAGTGTTTCATGTATATAACATGAATCGTCTTAGGAAAATATGATTTTTAAAAGAAAATCATAAAATTTAAGTTTGCAAATCGTATGATATCATGAGCTGATCATGTTTTCTGTTCTGGGCATTTTATGGTGATTGAAGATGTCTGAGTGATCGGCATCACGGCTGGACGTAGCGGAGGAGTTGTCGAGTTTAGCAAAAATAACGAGTGAATTTTTAATTCACAGTGGCGGCAGAAATTCGCCGGATTAGGGTCTAGATAGGTGTTTGGTCGAAATTTGATTTTGGGTTGTCGCGCTGTCGACTTGGCATCGGAGGAGACCGGTTGTGGGGGGAAAAGAAGTATGGGTCGTCGGCGAGGCTCTAGGAAGGGTGGCAAGGACACCGATGGTTGGAATTGGCGAAGTCGAGCCTTTTCTGGATGATGCCTCATTCCAGATTTGGATCGTCAAGCTCGTTTTCGTTTGGCCGACGATTTGCTAATTCTGGATGGTCGTAGGGTTTGTCAGGGTCGTCGCCGATTTGGGTGATTGTCGATGAGTTGATCGGAGGGTGTGGATACGGCGTGCACCTACACCGTGCGCGTTGATGATGGCATTGAATCTGGCAAGGGAGACGATTGTTTTGTCTCGAATTTTGACTTGGGTAGAGAAGGGAATTGTTCGGAGATGGAATCGAGTTCGTGATGTTTTTAGGAATAACAGTTTTAAAATTTTATATAATTCAAAAAAAAGGAGGGGAGGAAGCTCAGGAATAAGGGAAGCTAGCTCAGGTATCAGTTCGAATTAATCCTGGATTGCCTCGGGTAAAAGTTATGATGTTAACAAGTTTTAAGTTTAACAAAATCAAGATTTAAAAAATTATTTCTTAAATTATTTCTTTCAAATAATAATTATTTTAAAAGCTTGGTTAAGTAAAGATATGCAGTCTATTTTAACTTAGATTTGGTTAAATTTTAAGTTTATTTTAAGCTTAATTTATATTGTAATTAGTAGGAATTAAATGATGAAATGTTTTATCGTTAATTAAACTTAAGGAATTTTGTAAATTTACAAGTTAATGATAATTAATCCTAAGTTTATTAAATTCTGATGATGATTAAGTAAGTGATTAAGATAAATGAATTATCTTAAAATTATTTAAGGTTGGGTGATTAGGATTATTATTAGTTAATTAATTGATTATAAATTAAAGGTTAATTAATTAATTAAGGTAGTGAATAACTAAGGTGATTAGAAGATTATTAGTTAATATAATTAATTAATTAAGGAGATTAATTAAAGGTTAATTAATGTGAATGGTTAAGGCTAATTAACCTATGTGGTAATTAAAGGTTAATTACTTAATGTAATTAAAGAACAATTAATCAAAGATGATTAATTAAGATGGATGATTAAAGAATGATTAATTAATTGTATTGTAATTAATTAATGTTAAGTAAGCAGGATTAAGATAATCCAAGTGATTAGAATTGGTGATTAATTTAATTGAAGATTGATTAAATTAATTAGGGATTATATATCTAATAAATCTTGCTTATGGATGGTTGAATGATATTTGATGACTTGAATTGTGGATTTGCGATTGAGATGTGCTATGATATGAATGGGTTGAACTGTGATAATGTGAGTTACCTATCTAAGTTGAATTGTTGGGTGGTATGATATTCTGAATATGAATTATATTTTTTTAAAAACTTAACAACTTGGATTGGAAATGATATATAATTCGAAGAGACCGGGGTCAGGTATTAGTAATACCCGAAACCACTTCGATTAGTAAATGAAATTCTTTAAATTGGATACGTGGAATTAAACGGGCATGATGTGGAATAAATTAAGTAAATTGGCCTTTAGTTGAGTAATAATTATTGGATATTGTTTGTAATAAGTGATGGACTTTGAGAACTCGTAGAAAGGTACGATTTACCCTGGTTTGCAAATAAGTTTATAACTTAGTATTTCATATCATAAGGGTTTACTCACAATGGTTTCTAGCCTGACCCGGGTGTTACTTTGTTGTACACGCACCAGAGCCAAGGTTCTCGCTTAACCTTCGGCTAAGGTTCTCGCTATGAGAGCGTGTGCGTGTGTGTGTATATATGAGAGCGTACTTGTTATTTTGAGAACCTTGGCTCTGGTGCGTGTGTGTGTATATATGAGAGCGTACTTGTTATTTTCTTATATAAAGGTTGTAAAATGGTTTTAACGAATGATTTTTATAAAAGCTTATATTTTATATATAAAGCAATAACTGGTTGTTGGATATTGAAATTGAATAAGGATTAAGTGATAAATACATACATACATACATACATATATATTATATACGTATATATCAAAATGGGAATTGGATAGTATGAACTATACAAATGAGATAAACTAGAAATGGATTTAAACCAGAAAATAAAATGGTTGTTATGATGTTTGTTTTCTAATAATTATTGATAAAGCAAGATAAAAAGTTTTAGGGAAGTAAACTTTTAGATAAGTATGATTTGTAAATTGAAGTGGGTTTTAAATTGTGAAGTTTTGAATTCTAAGTCTAGAAACATTTTAAATTTTTTTAGAAAGGTCAAAGAAATAATAAATAATATTCAAAATATTCTTAATGTGATTTTAAAATAAGAAGTAGTTTGAAACTTTTAAAGAAATTTGTTTTGAATTAAACACAAAGGTGATTTAAAATTTAAAGTGGGATTTGGTGGGCTAAGTAATGAATATGTATATATTTGTAGATATACCTAATATCAAAAATGATTTAAAATAAACTCTAAAGTGTTGGGTTTTAATTCTCCCTGAAGTGTAATGTAAAAACCCAAAGTAATATAAGTTTTGAACTTATAAGTAAGAAAGAATATTGATAGAAATTTGAAAGTAGGAATTCAAATTTGAGTAAGGTTAACGGGATTAATTGAATTTAACTTAGAGGAAGTTAAATAAGTTTGGAATGAACAACCTAAATTGGAAATTTTAAGATGAAATTGAAATTTAACTTAGGAAAGTTAAATGGGTTAATTTGGAAGGGGTTATACAAGATCTAAAATGGATTTGAGTTCTGGGAATGTGTGATGAATGCTATTAATGGATGTTTTATATAAATTGAATGTTTATTTATTTTTTCACTTCCTGGTATCATCCTGTTGTTATCTATGGAACTATGAATTAGGTTATTGAAATGAATTTAGAAATGGATTGAGGAAATATACGTCCGTTGCAAAAATTAAGAGGAAATTGAACTTGTGGAGATGAAATTACTTTGAAATTAAGATTTAAATGTTCAAAAGGAATTTGGAAATTTAAATTGTTAAGGATTGGTTTCAAAAATTGAAATTGGGTAATAAATTGAATTTCAAAGATTAAATTATTTAAAAAGGATTTGAATTATTATTTGAACCTAGAAATAGGTTTATGGAGAAGTAAAGGCAATTTAAAATAGAAATTTGAAATTTGGACTCAAAATTAAATTGTTTAAAGACTTTAAATAAAGGTTAATTTGGTTTAAGAGGTTAAACCAACATTTGAAAATTAACTCGAATTTATATAATTCGAGATTATTTAAAGTGAAATTTAATTTGAAATTAGTTCAAACTGAAATTTGGTCTAAATAATTTGGAATTGTGATTAAAGTTGAGTAGTTTCAAATTCAAATGGAATTTGATTTGAATTTGGAAATAATCGAGGTTAATTCAACTTGAATTGGGATTAATTCAAATTGGAGTTGAAATGAATTGAAATTGAAAATTGGTTCAATTTGAAAATTATTTGAATAAACTAAGATTGAAATCGAAGTGGAATAAAGTTAATTTGGAGTGGGAATTGAAGTTGTTTAAATTGATTTGAGATTGAATCAATGTTAAGAGGAAGTGGAAATTTAAAATTGAATTGATTGTTATAAAGATTGGGTAGTGGAACAGCTTGGCTCTGAACTATTTTCAAACAAATTATTTTAATATAAGCTTTCTTAAATCTATTTTTCCAAGCTATATACTATATACAATCTTTCTTTTCAAAGACAAACTATTTTATACTTATTTTACAATTATTTTTGGAACTATTTAACAATTTTTCAACTGTTTTATAAACTAATTACTGTTTTTCAACTACTTTATAATTAATTACTATTTTATAACTATTTCGCAATTATTTAAAATTTCTATAACTACTTGACTATTTTCCAACTATTTTACAATTACTTAACTATTTTACAGCTATTTTACAAACTAATAATTATTTTTCAACTACTTATCTATTTTTAGGTTTTCAAGTAATTTTCTAAATTTAAGCTGGTCAGAATGCAAACTGTTTATGATTAAATATCCATTTGAGATAAGAATTGAGGTGATAATCCAAATGGGGATTGAGGCAATTGTGAATAAATGAATAAAGATCTAAGGGAATGTGAATAGAAAGGAAAAACAGATTTAGCTAGTAATCAATAAAGATAAATACGTAGGATGTACGTATATTATTCTATTCGCATGGTGATTTGATTCAAATTCGAGCACAGAATTTTGAGATAGTGTATCGATCCGAGTTGGGATTTTTCACTCGATTTTCGACAGCGAACCTGGATATGGATTTTTGATTGGTTTTGGAAATTATCTATCATATAGCTATGCAAGGAGAATGACGGTTTCTGATCAAGAAACCATTTCCGCACTAGGAAGTCGGGTGGACGATACTAGTTCGGAAATGAAATTGTATGATCGAGTGAGCGATCAGATTGATATTGCATACGGATGATATGAGTACATCGTACGGACTGAATGAAATTGATATTGAAAATTTGTGAATGAGGACTGTAAAATGTTTTTTGAAATGAAAAGGGCTATTTTGATAAAGAAATGATGAAATAGAATGGGAGTTGGATATTCTATGACTAAAAACTCATTTTTATAAAAGATGAGTAACATGGTAAATAACTTTTAAAAAAAAGAGTAATCAAATTTGAATATTTGATTTGGAATAAACAAAGTTATATATTTTTAATATGATAAACTCCCCTTGTTGTTGAATGGCAGACGAAATAACGACGAACGAATTAACGTCAGAAGAGGCGGACAGGGCTGCAGCTGATATACCAAATAAACCTATCACCATGGTTAACGTGGTGGATGACACGGGGTGGACAGAGGTTCGTTACAAGAGAAAGTTAAATAAATATTAGAAGCAGATCCCTAGGGTTCCATCGTATGCGGGACCCACAAAAAGAGATCTCGTGCAGACTAGACCAAATCTCACCAAGATCTCAACAGATCTACCTAAGGTGGGGCCTACAATCAGGAGTGGTGCTAAATCGTGGGAAGATGCTATTTCTGGAAACACGTACATAGATGGGGGTATAAGTAAATTTTAATCTTTGAAAGATGATGAAGGAGATTACGCTGATCTAGATGATGAGGTTTTTGATAACGCAAAAACATGTGGGGCACCTCTTTATACATGTATGTGGCAGGTAAGAAGCCTTATTACATTCACCTAAATCCATTTATCAAAAGAGAATGGAAACCTACTGGTAGATGAGATATATTCCCACGTGAAAATGGGTTTTATCTTATTAAATTCAGTTCTGAAGCAGTCTGCAATAAAGGGGGGTCCCTGGTTTATAGACAGCAAACTTACTTTCACAAAACAATGGGAACCAAATCTAAGACTTGAAAGAGATATATATGTTAGAATCATATCCTGTTTGGGTAAGACTAAAAAATTTAGATTTATCTCTATGGAATGCTCGTGGAATTAGTAAAATTGCTAGTCTAATTGGTAATCCCCAGGATATGGATGATAATACACGACATGTCATACAAGAGTCCTTGTAGAAATCAAAGCAAGTGACAATATTAAAAGACAGGTGAGAGCTAAGGATAGAAATGGCAATATATACATTCAGGAGATTGAGTATGAACACATACCACCAATATGTAGTAACTGCAAGTTTTTTGGTCATTCGTTAGAACAGTGTGAAACTGTGTCACCCCCCATAAAGCAAGTATGGAGGCAAAAAATAACTACAGATCAAAACTTACAACAAAAAACGATGCAGGATGAAACAGAAAAAGCACATATACAATACATGATTACAGAACAAGGGGGTAATAATAATCCATCTGTGGATACATTGCAGGAGGCACCATTCAATGGCTGAAGAGGAGGAGGATACTGCAGTGCTCCATAGCTCGAAAGAGGCCACATCGATGAGTTCATCTGCAATGTCAGAGGATGAGGAAGATATTAGCAATGTGGAACTAGATAAAATGTAGTCAGATACTGAATCGGAAGGAGAAAACAAAAACAAATACACTAAGTCTAATATGAAATATGCAAATCAGTTCAAAGAAAAAGAATTAAAAGACAAGGCGATTTCAATACGCGAGGTGTCTCCTATGAAATTGAGGAGTCGACCTTCTACTTCAAAATGTCTATAATCAGTTGGAATGTGAGAGATCTAAACAATGATACTAGACATTTAGACCTCTTAAACCTTAGGAGAAAGTACTCTCCTACCATCTTAAGCATACTGGAAAATAAATTTACAGATGAAATCTATTAATTTTCATGGAATCATTGGGGAAGGATTGGGATTATAAACACAACACTGAAGCAGGAGACAAATGTAGAATTCTTCTTCTCTGGAATAAAAAAGTATGGGATGTTAACTTGTTGAAGAAAGATGAACAACAATTAACTATACAAGTTAATAACCTTGGAGGATTTAAATTTACTTTAAGTTGTGTTTATGCAAGCAATTTAGCATCTCAACGTACACAACTTTGGAAAGTAATCACAGAAAACAACAAATTGATTAAAGAACCTTGGGTAGTCATGGGAGATTTTAGTTCCATTCTTAGAGCAGAGGAAAAAAAGGAAGGACTTACTGTCAGAGTTTCCCAATTGGAGGAATTCAATAATTGCATAGTTGGAGCTGGATTGCTTGAGCCCATCCATTGTGGCCTGAAATACACATGGAGAAGTGGAGAATGTAAGAAAATATCACGCAAGTTAGATAGAGCCCTAGTTATTGTAGCATGTATAAATAAATTATCTAAAATCACTGTCAATGTCCTACCCCCTTCAACTAGTGATCACTGTCCCATTCTTATAAATCTAGTTGAAAGGAATTTGTCTGTGAAAGGTAAGCCTTTTAGATACTGTAACCAGTGGCATGAAATAGAAGGCTACACAGAAGCAATGCAAATAAAAAATATAATTCGGGAAGAGGGCACACAATGTTTTAAACTTGTTCAGACTCTTAAAAAGGCCAAGGCAAATCTTAAAGAGTGGAACAAGAAAAGGAAAAAAGAAGGAGACCTGGTTAGGAATTTACAAAAACATTGTGAAGATCTCCTATCAGTTATTGATAATGGTGTGTCTACAGATGAAACATGGAGACAATACTGTCATGTACAAAGTAAACTAAAAGAGATTCTGAGAATAAAAGCTATCGAACTCAGGCAAAAGGCTAAAGAAAAAAGGTTGACTGAAGGGGATGAACGTACAAAATTTTTCTACACAAAAATGGCTGTCAGAAATAATATCAATAACAACTTTCAACTGCTAGATCAGGAAGGAAATACATCCAAAAGTATTCTAGACATAGAAGAAGAAGCAATCAAATTTTATTCTGACATGTTCAATGGGGAAGTTAGTAATGACTTACCAGAAATTCATTGTAGAAGGGTGATAAATGCCAAGGGGAGAAGGCTCCTGTCCAAAAATATTTCCATGAAAGTGGTTTGGGAGGCTCTGCAATCCATACATATTGATTCCAGTCCAGGGCCAGAAGGACTGGGTTCCAAATTCTTCTTGATACACTGGGAAGACCTGAAAGTAGACATTACATTAGCAATGCAGGATATTTTCCAAAGTGGCAAATTTATAAAAGAAATTAACCACGCAATTATTTGCCTAATTCCTAAGAAGGATAATCCAACTAAAATTGAAGATTACCGACCTATTGCTTGTTGCAATGTGGTTTACAAAATTCTAAGCAAGATTCTATGCAACAGAATGAAGGTCATATTACCTGATCTTATATCAAAATGTCAAAGTGCGTTCATCAAAGGCAGAAGCATTTCTGAAAACTCACTGATGGCACATGAATTGATAAGAAACTTCAACAAACCAGGTGCAGATAAACTCTGCCTAAAGGTGGATCTTCATAAAGCATATGATAAAATAAATAGAAAATTCATTACACATATGCTACAAGCTATGGGTTTTCCTTCTAAATTCATAAACATAGTCAAAGAATGTATCACTACACCAACCTTCTCAATCCTGATAAATGGCATACCAAAAGGCTTTATAGGGTCCAACAGAGGCATCAAACAGGGTGACCCTCTCTCCCCTTATTTGTTTGCAATAGCCATGGAATTTTTCTCACTTCATATGGAGATGGATACATATAATAAACTCATTCAGCCTATCTATAATTTCCAATCAATAGTGACCCACTTACTCTACGTAGATGATTTACTCAAATCCAGTCAAACATCAGCTAGAAATGTCAAGGAAATCTTCTGCAAACTAGAGAGATTTTCAGGACTTAAACTGAATGAGCAAAAAACTAAATGCTATTTTAATAAAACATGCAAAAGCAGATATGAAGTCTTGGAGTATTTGAACGCGAAAGAAGGTACACTCCCTGTAAAATACCTAGGTGTTCCTCTATCATCCAATAAGATAACTGACAGAGAATGCGCAGTCTTAATCACTTCGATAAGAGATAGGTTACAAGGATGGAGCTCCAGACTCCTATCACTAGCAGGCAGAATAGAATTGGTACACACAGTTATTCACTCCAAAGCTAACTTCTGGCTACAAACATTTCAACTACCTGATGCATCAATACAGAAAATAGAAAAAGTCTGTGCATACTTCATATGGAAAGGTGGATTACATAAGATCAAATATGAGGACCTGTGTAGACCTAAGCAAGAAGGGGAGTGGGACTTAGAAGACTGAAAGACATGAGACTGGTCTACACCTTGAAACAAGCATGGAGAATAATTAAAGGAGAAGGTTTGTGGGGAAATTGGATCAGGAAGAGATATATTAGGGGAAATTTCTGGAGTATGCAAATTGATAACAGTGCCTCTTCTGTCTGGAAAGCAATTATGAAAGTTCGAAAAACACTAGCTTCGTGCTGTACAAAGGAGATTGCCACAGGAAGAGACACGAATCTCTGGAAAGATCCTTGGATTTTTGGTGAATCCTTGATTGACATCCTAGGGCTTAACACATACTCAGATTATGGTTGTCCAGATAAGTATGTGGCAGATGCAATCAACAATAATGAATGGAACTGCTCGATGTTACCAGTGAATCAAGGGATTAAGGAAAAAATACAATATATGCCGATTTTTAGTGGACGAGAACATGACCTTTGGGTATGGAAGCATACTGGAAATGATTTCAACACTAAGTCAGCTTGGAATGAGATTCAACACAAAGATAATAAAGTGGAATGGTGCAAAATCATTTGGAGTCGAGCTAATTTCCTGAAAATGGCCTTAGCTACATACAAAGCGGTGCTCAAAAGACTACCCACAAGAGATCGACTTTCAAAATGGGGGATTACATATGAAAAGAAATGTGTCTTATGCAAACGAGAGGAAGAAACCCATGAACATCTTTTTTTTACATGTAATTACTCAGCTGAGATCTTGAAAGCATGTAAACTGGCAATAAATTTAACAACGCAAAGTAAAACACTAGCTGATGAAATAAATCACTTAGTTCACAGAAGGAACAGCGAATCCAAACTAAGTAGCATTTCCATTACTACGGTGGTTTGCAGTGTGTGGAAGGAGAGAAATCGACGAATATATCAAAGCAAACAAAGAAAAATTCCAGAAATTAGTAAGATAGCTGTAAATGACATGAAATTGGTCCAAAATCGTATTCAAAACCTCACCTTTAAGGGACGAGACGAAGTTTGAACTGAAGTAAGGGATCTGAACTGTCCATTGATAGGAAACCCATGTACAAGCTACTCTTGCTGTTGGCCGCCATGAAGAAGATGAAGAAGATGAAGAACGAGATAGCTGTCGGCCTTTGGTAAATTTGAGTTCGAATGTACTTAACCAAATATATTTAGTCTAACTTGTATGTATTACTGGGCCGATATTGGACCACAACCGTAGGCTGAATTGCCTTAATAAAGATCTTACCAATTTCCAAAAAAAAAACTCCCCTTGTTGAATCTATAGCCAGAATAAACGGGTTTTTGAAAGTATTTGAAGTATAAAAAAAGAAATTTATACAAGTTTGAAGTGATCCAAAAGTTTTTAAAGTTATATATATATATATATATATATATATAGGATCTTATGAGAATGATTTTGAAAAAAGGTTTTTGGAACCTATGGATTTTGGGAAGGCTTTTGATTTTTGGGAAAAAATCAAATTTTGAAATTGGAAAAGCCTAGTTTGAGAATTATCGATTTTGGGATAATCGGTTTTGAGAAAAAGGAGATTTATATGGGATTCATATTAGGTGTATGATTTGGAAGATACTATATATGTATAGTATAAAGTGTTTTGAAAATGGCTCTGGAGAAAAAGGCGCTCCTTTGAAATGAACTTCTTAGGAGTACCAAAGGTTTGGTACTGCCTTGACCCTCAAAAGGGGAGGCTCTAAAGTGGATCCTATGAGGAAGTCCAGACAAATTGAAGTTCCCAAGGATTATTGTGTAGTGAAAGTCGAGGGCGTTGATGCCTACAGAGGCATTTGGGTTATACAGTAACGACAGTGTAACTCATTGTCGCTGCGATTTGCTGTGGACTAAAGTGGAAATCGTGTGGAGTTGAGTGTTAACGGTCTACGCTTGATTTTGCTGTGATGGCAACGTAACATCGGTAGACTGTGATCTATGGTCGAGGGAGAAGTTTCATTCTTTTGACAGTGAAATTCGAGGGTGTCGATGCCTACAGTTATATGGGTTTTTGTTGTGATAACAACGTAACCCTAGATGTAGCTATGATCTGTAGCGGGTTCCATGGCGTAATCGAAGGGCGAGGAGTGCCTACAGTTTTCTATGGATTTTTCTAGGATGGCAACGTAACCATAGGGTTAACTGCGACCATGGATGGGGGTGATGATTTCCAGAGCATTCTCACCAAAGATGTTTCCTCTATTTTCAAAAAAAAATGTTTTCTATATTTTCAATAAATTATTTTCCAAGTATTTTCACTGGGTGTTGAAAACTGGTTTACCAAAGTACTTATAGATTTTCAGTCCTATGCCTGATCAACGTATTACCAAATTTTTGTGAGAAAAAGGATGGACTAGTTGAGACATCGAGTTATAAAAAGTATTTTTATAAAACTATTTTTATAATATATGTAGATTTTTAAAGTGTTTTAAAAATTCTTAATAAAATGGGAGTTTATAGTTTAAAAATGTTCAAAGAGTAATTTATCTGATATAAGTATTTTAATAAATTCCGGCTTCGTTCCTTTTCGAGGACAAAAAGATTCTAAGGGGGAAGGAATGTTATAACCCGAATTTTTGGGTATTTGTTAAATGGAAATTGACAGAATTAGATTTATTAAAATACTCATTTGTAAATTGAACAAATGAAATTCTGATATATATCTAGATATGTATATAGATGGATTTGAATTATAATAAATACTGAATCAAAAATATTTGGATAGATATGTATTTGATAATCTCCTGATATAATTGTTGAATTTGACTATATTAGGTTAATGATTTTCTTTTATAAATAGTTAATTTGGAAAAATTTACCTTTTCAAAAGATAATGATATTTAATATGTAAAATTTATCTTTCAAAGCAAATAAAAGTTTATTATATATATATATATATATGCGTACATACATTGAAAATAAGAATTTTTTGGGTTAAATTTAATAAAAAGATATGTTACCAAATGTTAATATATTGTGATTTGGAGATTTTGTTTAGAATTCAATATAATACCTTTCAAAGGCTATTTTAAAAATTAATCATATATTTTCTATACTCAAGATAAATGTGTATTAGTGTTGAAAGCATAATAGTTTAAGAATAAGGAGATCTAAATAAAGATCTAAAGCACTTTACTTGTATACTTGAAATAAAGAATAGTATCTTTATATTTTTATTTATTACACGTGTTTTAGCTTAAGTTTAAATAGAATTTAACAAAAGGTTTGAAAATATTCTTTCTTTGTAGATATATCATAGTAAGTGCATATATATATATATATATATATATATATATATATAAATTAATGTTAACATAAATATAAAAGCTTGAGAAATTAATATAAAATGGATAAAAACAATTGTAAACTATACACATGAAAAATTACAAGTGTAATAGGAAATAGATCATGCATAGACAAACGTAAGGCAAGTATCATACAAAAATATAAAAAGTGTCATTTATTTTTAGAATAAATGAATAAAATGAAAAGAAAACGCTACATATATACATCACTTCCTATTCTTTCCTTTTTTTCATAATATCTAAATACTCAAAAACCCGAGAATTCAATGGAAAAAATCAAACCAGAAAATTTTATAAAAAAACAACAAAACAAACAACTCTATACAAATCATCAAGCAATATTCCAACTCCAAAACTAAATCAAAACAAGATCATCCTAGATTTAAATCAGGAGCAACTCAACTAAGATTCCTAGTTCAAAGATCAAGCAGATCTAAATCAAATTAGCAGCAGTTTTATTTTGAAGCAAGTGCTGCTCTATTCAAGAAGAAAGGTGAGTAAAACTTGGAAAATTTGATATATCTTGAACTAGCATGCAATGATCTTTTAAGTATGATTTGAAACTATGTTGTGCATGTCTTTTAAAAAATGATTTTTAGTATATATATGTGGGTTAATATTTACATACATGACTGGAACATGAAAAGCAAGTCTTTGTCCAAACTGAAAACAGTAAATAAACATTTTATTTAAAAGCTTTAAATCTATATGAATGCATGACGCATGATAAAAGATTGTAAAGTTGAGATGTTGCATGGATGACCTAACTAGTATATGGCTGAATTACTATACTGTTTGTTTGTATTCATGTTTGTGTGAATGTTATTGAGTTCTGCTGTGAACAAAGATTCAAGGACAAAACAAATTAATTCCATATCTCTTCATTCAAATCAATTTAGGTTGGGATGTTTAAAGGGGTTTTGTTCGAATTAAATAAACACTATTTCTAAAAATAATTAAGGGTGGAAATAGTTGGTGTTTCATTGGAATTTGGAAATTACAGTAAAAAAACCCAAAGTTGTCAAAATTCGTTTTCAACAATTGAGTGTTTCATGTATATAACCTGAATTGTCGTAGGAAAATACGATTTTTAAAAGAAAATCATAAACTTTAAGTTTGTAAATCATATGATATCATGAGTTGATCGTGGTTTTTGTTCTGGGCATTTTCTGGTTATTGCAGATGTCTGAGTGGTCGGGATCATATCTGGAGGTAGCGAAGGAGTTGTCTAGCTTAGCAAAAATAATGAGTGAATTTTTAATTCACGGTGGTAGCAGAAATTTGTCGGAGTAGGGTTTAGCTAGGTGTTTGGTCGAAATTTGATTTTGGGTTGTCGCGTTGCCGACTTGGCATCGGAGGAGGCCGGTTGTAGGGGAAAAGAAGTATGGGTCGTCAGCGAGGCTGTGGGCAGGGTGGCAAGGACTCCGATGGTGGAATCATTGAAGTCGAGCCTTTTCTGGATGATGGTTCGTTCCAGATTTGGATCGTCAAGCTCGTTATCGTTTGGCCGTCTATTTGCTATTTCTGGGTGGTCGTAGGGTTTGTTAGGGTTGTCACCAATTTGGGTGATTGCCGGTGAGTTGATCGGAAGGCGTGGATACGGCGTGCACGTACACACGTGCATGTGGATGATGGTGTTGAATCTGGCAATGGAGATGATTGTTTTGTCTCGAGATTTGACTCGAGTAGAGAAAGGAATTGCTTAGAGATGGATTGGAGTTCGTGATGTTTTAAGGAATAACGGTTTTAAATTTTATACAAGTTGAAAAAAAGCAGAGGAGGAAGCTCGGTAATAGGGGAAGATAGCTCGGGTATCAGTTCGAATTAATCTTGGAATGCCTCGGGTTAAAGTTAAGATGTTAACAAGTTTTAAGCTTTACAAAATCAAGCTTTAAAATATATTTCTTAAACTATTTCTTTCAGATAATAATTATTTTAAAAGCTTGGTTAAGTAAAGATATGTGGTCTATTTTAACTTAGATTTGGTTAAATTTTAAGTTTATTTTAAGCTTAATTTATAATGTAATTAAGTAGAAATTAAATGATGAAATGTTTTATCATTAATTAAATTTAAGGACTTTTGTAAATATTCAAGTTAATGATAATTAATCCTAAATTTATTAAATTCTGATGAAGATTAAGTAAGTGATTAAGATAAATGAATTATCTTAAAATTATTTAAGGTTGGGTGATTAGGACTATTATTAGTTAATTAATTGATTATAAATTAAAGTTTAATTAATTAATTAAGGTAGTAAATCAAAGGTAATTAATTAAGAAGAATAATTAAGGGATGATTAATTTAGATTAATTAATAATTGTAATTAACTAAAAGAATAATTAATTAAGGAAAGTGATTAGAAGATCATTAATTGATATAATTACTGTGTAAACAAAGAGTTTGAGAGTAAGCATTACACAATCTCTAATATTTTTTTTGAAAAGGGAAATAGATTGCCAATTTTTTATCACGTACACCATCACCTAAGTTCAGTAGTTCCTCATGGAAAATTATTGACTCTAGAGATATTGTAATATGGAGAAGACAAAATTGTTTGAAGCACGCACAGAATCGGAAGCGCCCCTTGTTTCAAAGAGAGGAGGATGAGTTATTCACATTTAATTTGATGGTTAGAGGCGAATTGAAAGCTAAGCAATGGTAATTATAAAGATCCCCTAGGAAAAAACAGAGATGTTTCCTACGTTACCCATAATATGTGGGTTAATTAATGTGAATGGTTAAGGCTAATTAACCTATGTGGTAATTAAAGGTTAATTACTTAATGTAATTAAAGAATATTTAATCAAGGATAGTTAATTAAGAAGGATGATTAAAGAATGATTAATTAATTATGTTGTAATTAATTAATGTTAAGTAAGCAGGATTAAGATAATCCAAGTGATTAAAATTGGTGATTAATTTAATTAAAGATTTATTAAATTAATTAGGGATTATATATCTAATAAATCTTGCTTATGGATGGCTAAATGATATTTGACAACTTGAATTATGGATTTGCGATTGAGATCTGCTGTGATATGAAGGGGTTGAACTGTGATAATGTGGGTTACCTATCTAAGTTGAATTGTTGGGTGGTACGGATATTCTGAATATGAATTATATTGTTTAAAAACTTAACAACTTGAATTGTAAATGATATATAATTCGAAGAGACGGGGGTAGGGTATCAGTAATACCTGAAACCACTTCGATTAGTAAAAACAATTCTTTATAAATTGTATGTGTGAAATTAAACAGGCTGGATGTGGAATAAATTAAGTAAATTGGCTTTTAGTTGAGTAGTAATTATTAGATATTGTTTGTAATAAGTGATGGACTTTGAGAACTCATAGAAAGGTATGTGTTACCTTGGTTTGCAAATAAGTTTATAACTTAGTATTTCATATCATAAGGGTTTACTCACACTGGTTTCTAGCCTGACCCGGGTGTTACTTTGTTGTAATGCTCAGGGTAGACCGAGTATTACAGCTTTTCAGGTAAGGATGTTCTAGACTTGGGAGGCGAGCTGGATGGCACGAACGTATGGAGTGTACTCCGTTGTGATATATTATAGTTTATCTGGGACATGTGATTTTAACTGTCTAGTGTTTGTGTAAGGTTGTAACTCTGATGTAAATAAATGTAAATTGTCAGATACATTTTTCTTTTGTATAACTGTCATTATTTGATATTATATTTTGATCCGCTGCGAATGTGAGATTTTATGTTTTGGTGTTTCTGTTTCTTCTTTCTCTTTTCTTCTTTTCCTAACTATCTAGAATTTTCGGGATCGAAAATTCTGAGTCGTTACAGGTAGGCCCACCGGATCGATCTGGGATCGTTTGGGATCGATCCTGATCGATCCCTGCCCCCTTCGTATCGATCAAAATTTTGTCCATTTGAGCTGCAATCGACCAGGAACATTCTTGAGTGAATAGGAAAGCTTCTGTGAAAATTTGAAGGCATTTGGGCTTGTAGATTTTGAGTTATGATCGATGAAAGATTGGATTTGTAGGTTGGTTGAAGCATGCGTATCAATCTGTGCGTATCAATGACATGGCTCGAGAATCATGGGAAGATCCACATTTCATGCTTGTTGACCACTTTCTTTGGTTCGACCCATTCCTTCGTATCCACTTGGCACTCTTCCCTTCGTATTGTCGCAACTTCTTCACGTTCATATCAATCAAATGGTCATTGGTTCGTATGACTGATCGATACGAAATATACAGAAATGGGATCGATATGAAGCAGGCGGTTAAGGAGAAAACTTGGATTGATCCCTATGTACTTCATATCGAAGCTTGGTTTATGGCCTCATATCGATGCTTGGCTCCTTGCTTCATATCGATTAGTTCGTTGATCGATACGAAACATGCTGGAGTGGGATCTATAAGAAGTAGGTGAGCATGGAATGGATCGATATGAAGCACATGGACACGAAGGGAATGGATTCGAAGTAGATGGATGTGGAGTGATGGATACGAACCGGATGGATATAAAGTAAATGGATACGAACTTGTCATGGATCATATGGATATTAAATGATCCATGATTCTGACCTAAAGTAGGTGCAGATCTCTTGTAAATATGCCAATCCCTCAAAGACCCGAAGCAAGCCCTCCTCCAACTCGAAGTAACCTACTTGGAAACCCAAAGCAGTCTTAAAGGTGACTTGAAGTAAACATGAAGGTGACTTGGAGCAAATACCAAGCAACCCACTTTCTCCAAAAACTATACTCCAAGTATGTCGCATTGTTTGTCAATCCACCATGCTATATCATAGCCTCATAATCATGTTTGTCATCCGTGATTGATCGTCTATTCATTCATTCAAATTAGAATCAAGTCCATAACGATCCAGCTTCGATAACTGTGCAGTTGATTGGGTTGAATCCTCCTGTATATTTCCTTGCCAAAAGACGGGTTAACAACATTGCCAAACTAAACAAGAATAACTATACTTAGGAAGGTAAACTATTCCTCAAAATGGAATCAACCATCGAGCTACAAGATTGGTTAGACACTTGTGAATGCACCTTTTAGGATAGGGTGCTAGAGGAAGATGGACTCTAGACAGCATAAGAGATGGGCACAATAGGGCTGTGGATGCCATTAAGATTACTACTCTCGAGGATTAGATTACTTGGGAGCAGTTTAATGTGAGACTTGACGAAAAGTATGTATCGACCACTCAGAAGTCGGTGCTCTTCCAAAAGTTTGCTGACTAAAGGCAAGGGGTATGTCTATGTCGGAGTACGTGGCTAAGTTCGAGAAACTCTCAATGTATGGCCTATCTCAATACCCCACTCAAGAAGAATGAAAAGTTTATTATGGACGTGGACGATTATCCTCTAGAAAAACTCTTGAGTCCTATTGATGATTCCTTTGAGAGGCTAGGGGAGAATGCTTTTTGACATGAGAGTCTTATCCTAAGGGTAAGTTGGTTGTTGCTCTTAAGGATGAGCCAAAGCCGCAAGCTAGTGGGGGAGGCAAGAGGAAATAGGACAACAACAAGATGAAGCAGTTTCAAAAGAGTGGTCAAAAGTAGAGCAAGTGGAAGCCTACTTGCTACAATTGTGAAGAGAAGGGCCGTCATGTTAGGGACTGCAAAGCGGGAGGCAAGAAGTCTAAAACTACAATAAGCTAGAGAATCTCAAGAGGGATTGTCCACAACCACCAAGGAATAAGAAGGTTGTGTCTTCTTGCACTTCGAATGTTGTTCCATCTTTGTCGAGTGCTCCATTCGTGAAGGAGAGGGGAAAGAGCGTCATTATATAGGGTATACTTTCTATTTCTGGTACACATGTACGTGTTTTATTCGATAAAATGGATTCACATTCCTTCATATCTAGTGACCTTGTTTTATTCAATACGGGGACTTCACATTCCTTTATATCTAGTGATTTAGTAGATAGAATGGAATTGAAACCCGAGATAGTTGATCGATCTTTGATTGTCACAAACCCTATTGGAGATCGACTACCCTTTGCATGGTTTGTCGAGACTTTGCCTTATTGAGTCATGGATGTTTGTTTGCCTATGATTGCTTTGTTTTGGGTTTAGTGGGGTTCAACATTATTCTAAAGATGGATTGCCTAGAGAAGTACATAGTAGTGAAGGATTGTGAGGGGCTGTGGGTGATGATAAGGATGGTTGATGGGCATCGGATGGAGATAGGCTGCCAACCTGACGATGAGGTAATGGTTTGTTTTCTGTACTTGCTCGACATCCCGCATGAATACTTGTCATTTGTGCCTATAGAGAGGGAGTATCCTAGGCATATTCGAGGAAATGATCAGATTATCACCATACATGGAGATAAAGTTCTATACAGATTTTGGTAACGGATGTCAGACCAATAGTTATGCCTTTGAGTCATAATGCACTTAGAGAGCAGAAGGAGTTAGAAGTGCAAGTGAATGACCTAAGGATGCGAGGGTAAATTCAAACAAGCATATCTGAGTGGGACATACTTGTATTATTCGCCACTAAGGCAGATGACTCTCTGAGGTTAATTGTTGGTTACCATGAGCTAAATAAGGTGACGAAGAAGAACAAGTATCCACTCTCACGTATTGATGTCTTGTTCGATCAACTCTATGGTATGAAAGTGTACTCTTAGTTGAACCTTGCGACGAGATTTCATCAACTGAGGGTGCGGAAGGAAAGTGTGCCGATTATAGCATTTCATATGCCACCTGGATTTTATAAGTTCACAGTTATGCCATTCGGGCTAACCAACGCATCGGCATACTTTATTGATCTTATAGACTGTGATTTTAAAGATTATCTAAATAATTTCGTATATATGTTCGTGGAAGATATCCTAGTTTATTTGAGAATGGAGAAAGAACATAAGGAGTATTTGAGGACTGCGCTTGAGGTGTTAACAAAGTATCGACTAAAGGCAAACTTTTTGAAGTGTAACTTTTGGAGGAGGGAAGTGCGATTTTTGAGTTATGTTGTTTCGAAGTAAGGTATTGCTATGGATCTTGGGAAGGTAGTAGCAGTACAGGACTGGAATCAACCAAGACTGCTACAGATATGAGAAGTATCCTTGGCTTGGCGAGATAGTGTAGACATTTTATCAAGGACTTCTCTAAGGTAGCAGCGCTGTTAATAACATAACAAAGAAGAATAAGACTTCTGTTTGGGACGTGAGGTACAAGCATGTGTTTGTGAGTTTGAAAGTGTGGTTTATGAGCATATTATTATTAGTCATTTCAAGTGGGAATGAGGAGTTGATAGTATACACAGATGTATGGGGCACTAGACTAGGGCAGTATTGATGTCGAGTGGGAAGGCTGTCGCCTATGCTAGTCAAGAGTTGAAACCTCACGAAAAGAAGTATCCAACTCATAATTTGGAGTTGGCAATGATAATATTTGCTTTGAAGATATAGAGGCATTATTTACTTGGAGAGAGGTTCGAGTTTTATAAGGACCACAAAACATTAAAGTATCTCTTCTCCTCGAATGATCTTAACCTTCGTCACCAGCGATGGTTAGAGTTCCTGACCTCCTACGAACTTTGGTGTTATCCTATACACCTGGTAAGGGAAATGCAGTCCTTGATGCTTTGAGTAGGAGATATGCTAGCTTGGGAGCAATATTCCTAGAGTAGAAGCAATTGGTGTTTATCACCGGCTATAATTTTAGATATCGATGTGAGCTAGAGCCGAAAGTATTGGCTAGCTTGATGATCAGACTTACTTTGATTAGGCAGATCAGTACCAGTCAGAGGCAAGATGCTAGACCAGCAGAGATTATAGTGAAGTTAGAGGAAGAAGAAGAGTCTAAGGAGATGAAGCAATAAAGGATCGACCATGATGGTTGGCTCCGTAACGACGGAAGATTGTTTGTTCCTAATGTCGATGGGTGGAGGGATAAGGTGCTGCTAGAGTACTACCATTCGAGATTGATTATACATCCTGGTGGCAATAAACATACCATGATATGAGGGACACATTTAATTGGGAAGGGATAAAGAAGGGCATTAGGGCATTCATCTTGTGGTGCATAAACTGTCAGGTGGTAAAGGTAGAGCAGAAAAAGCCGAGTGGTTTCCTGTAATCGCTCGAGATTTCTATATGGAAATGAGGACAAGTTTCGATGGAATTCATCGATGGATTGACATGGACCAGAGTAGGGTATGGTAGCATTAGGTTTATGGTCGATAGATTGACAAAAAGTGCTAGATTTATACCTACCAAGTCTTGTAGAACGAAATCTAAATTGCCCGAGTTGTATTGTTCACTTGTGGATCTTGAAAGAGCTTACAAGAGGTATTGGGAACAGAGTTGCATCTTAATGTATCTTATCACCCACAAACTAATGGACAGATCGAGGGATGAAACACATCTTGGAGGATCTCTTGGTGGGCTTTCATTCTTGATTTCGGTGGCTAATGAGACGATCATTTGCACTTAGTAGAGTTCACATACAACAATAGTTATCAATCCAGCATCGGTTTAGCAACATTTGAGGCATATTGCCGACCATGCAACACTCATCTATGTTGGTGGGAAGTTGGAGAAAAACTGATACTCGAGCTAGATATGGTTAGAGAACTTCAAAGAAGATCGATAACATTCGACAACAAATAAAAGATTCTCTGGATGGATAGAAAAGCTACGTTGACAGAAGAAGATGTGGCTTAGAGTTCTCGGTTAGTGATATTGTGTTTGTTAAGATCTCTCCGTTGAAGAATGTTATTCGATTAGGTGCTAAGGAGAAGATGGCATCGAGATTCGTTGGTCCTTTCCCAATACTTGATAGGATTGCGAATAGCATACAGACTCGACTTACTCCAAAAGATGGTAAGCATGCACAACGTGTTCCATGTCTCTCACTTGCGGAAGTTTGTATAGAGCAGATGCATGATAGTTGAACCGAATCAACTTGATGATATCAAGATTTGAATTAGCGGCATCGAAAACTTGTAGGCCTATTTGTATCGTTAGATGTAATGCGAAGCAACGTAGGAGGAAGACAGTAGAGCTGGTGAAGGTTTAGTGGAGTGAGAGCGAAGCTGATTGTACTTGGAAGACGAAGGAGAGCATAAGGATTGTAACACCTTATATTTTTATATCATTATTTAGGATATTTAATTAGTTAAATTAAACAAAATAATATGAATATTAATAGGTGGGGATTTGATTTAACTAAGGGTATTCGTGCCATGTTAATATGTAATTAAAATGAAATAACATGAATTAAGGTGTTAGGAAATAAATAAGGGCAAAATGGGAAATATGAGAGCCTTATAATCTAAATCCTTAGGAAATGAAATCTACGTTCATTTCATTCTAACAAAATAAAACATCGAGGCCGGCCACCATTTCCATTCTTAAGAAGAAGATAAAGCTAGGATTCAAAGGAAAGAAGTTAATCAATTTATTCAACGTCAAATCTCACATCTTTTAATCTCAAAGCTAAGGTGAATGATTACTACATCCCTTTTTTTTGCTTTTGGTTTTCGGTTTTAAGATTAGGCCCAAAATGTTTTTGCAAATTTATACCATATTTTGGATGATTAAAGTTATATATATGCTTGTTGATGAATTATACACGTTCATATTAGTATTTATGATATGTTTGATATGAAAACCCTATTAAATTTTGTTCAAATGCTTTGAAAATTTAAATATAGGTCAAAAATGATATTTTAGAGATGGATTTCAATATTCATAATTTTCTGAGTTAATGTGGATTTTATATAAATTTTCAAGTGAAGAAAATGGATTATTGGGTTATAAATTATTTACGGCTACATAGATAACTATTTGGGTTTGAAATTTTTATATGTTGGAAAACATATTAAAATATATTTTTTGGGATTTTTCTAGATTTTTCTAAGTGTGTTGATGAATATACAAAATTATTTAAGGTATAGGACTTAAATGTTTTATATATTTATTAAGGAGAAGGGGCATTTTATAAAATAAAATCATTGTTTATTTTTGAAATTATTGGCAGCACTTTTCTGAAAAATATTTATTAACCAATAAGAATTTGACAAATAAAGGCAGATTAGTTGAAAAAGTTGTCTCTTTTAAGTTGAAAACAAGAAAATCGTACCTTTAGCATGTTTCAGCCATTTACGACATCTAAGCTTTCGACCTAGACCTTCTGACAACATTGCTTTCAAAGCCAATGCATATGGTAATAGTTTACTTGGTACGTAATGTATTGGACAAGGTCGAAGGGTACTTTATTGAAACCTTAGTTGCCAAAGAGGTTGGAGTTTGTATGTTTTATAAGCCAGAAGTAACGCCTGCATTGCTTCCGAAAAGGAGCTTTTGACTTGGTTGCTTTCAACCGGATCAAATATTTAAAACAAAGTTTTAAAGCTTTCGACAAGGTTGAAAGGTAAATATTCTTTCGAAGGGGTCAAAACCCCTAGCTGTCGCCTTTCGACCTTTCGAAGTCCTGCTTTCGACAAGGACGAAAGGTATACTTGTCTTTTAAAAACTAGCATCTTCTTCAATGCTTTCGAAAGGAAGCTTTCGACTTAGATATTTTACCCTTTTAATTCTAACTGAAGTGTAAACCAAGGTTTCAAAAGAGGCATTTCAAAGTATTAAAAAGGCTAGAACCTATTATTTTAAATGAAAGGTCTTAAAGCTTTCGAAGGGGAGCTTTTGAAGGGGTCGAATGCAAAGCTTTCGACAAGGTCGGAAGGTAACTACCCAAAGAGGTCGAAAGGTTTTAAAAGTGAATTTTCCATGTGTTTTTAAATTAAGCCAAAAGAGCTTTCGGAAGGTTTATGTTTTAAAGGCTTAATGCTTTTGAAAGGTATTAGTATCTGAATGGTTTCGAAGGGGTTAAATGCCTAGCTTTTAAAGGGGCCAAAAGCAAGGCTTTCTATGGAGTCTAAAGGTAGCTTTCAAAGGGGTAGAAAGGTAGCTCTCGAAAAAGTCTAAAGGTCTTGTTTTCTAAATGGTTTTGAAAGGATTGAAATGGAAGGTTTTTCAAAGGTTTTCTTAGGAAATGTTTTAAAGTGTTTTAAGATAGGATGTCTAAGTTTTTAATGCTTTCGAAAGGAAGATTTTCAACATTTTGAAGGGTTTGAAGTATGGGTTCGAATGGAAAAGTTTTGGCCTTCAGGCCTAGATAAATAAAGGGATTTATTTGGTTTCGAAAAAGATGCTTTCAAAGGATTTAGAAGGACTTTCAATGGAATCGAAAGGGGTACTTTCAAATGTTAAAATGTTTTTTATCAATAAAGGTTTGAGTAAAGTGTGTGTGTGTGTGTGTGTATTATATATATTTAACATGGCAATGTGATTTTGAGTAAAGCATAAAGATTATATATTCTCCTTATGTTAATTTTATTTAAAGGTTTTAAATCATTTTGAAAATGTTTTCAATGAAAATTATTGGAGTGGATCCCTAAGTAAAATGACTCAGATATTAGAATACCAGATGGGACTAGTATAGGGTCGCACCTTATACATTAGCTATTGGCCCCAGCTAATTGTTGTCCAAAATTCTAGTGTGTAAGGCTTGGTCACAGAAAGGATAAAATTATGATTACACACCGAAAGGAATATATGTCTATATACAAATAGGTTATTGGTGAGTCTGAAAAACCATTAGGATCAGGAAGATCTAGGAGATGATTAAGTTGGGGACAAACCATCTAGAAGAGAAATGTTTAACAGATAGTTAAGGATAGACCATCCGGAAGAGAAGTTTCTAACAGATGTTAGATTAATTTTGTTTATATTGTCTGGTAGGCTCGAGTCAGCCAAAGGTTAAAAGTTGGCCAAACAAAACTTATGTGTTGAACAGATAGTTCATTTATTACCTGATATTTATGTATGTTAACCTAATGATGCTTTACATTTAACCAGTTTTGGTTGTAGGAATTTTTTTTTTGTGAATATATGTTTTGAAAGGATGTTACTGAGAGGAAACCCGTTCCGCTAAGCGGCATGGTCACACTTAACATATTTAACTGGGATATATAGTATTATTCACACTAGGCTTTATGTTTGACTCAATGTTTATGTTTTTTCCTTAAAATCTCTGATGCTCAAAATTGATTTGAGTAGGCCGAGGGATTAAGGTCGTTTTCAAGTTTTAGTAGGATGACAGATAAAGCTACCGGAGCATGTAGGAGGTAAACGAATAGCTATTTAGGAGCTGCAGTTTTATATTTTGTTGTATTTCTGCTGTGTTTGTATTAAGTCTATTATGACTATATGACTTTGATCATCCAACGGGGCATCTTTATATACCGCTCTTGGCGTATTTTGTAATAAGTATATCCAATCTGTGCTTGGGAACGTATTGGGATTATGTATTAAGAAAATGGAACGTATTTTTTCAAATTTAATGAAGAAATGTTGTTTTGAAATCTGTGTTTTTTCCATATTCAAGTGCTTCTGATATTATAGATACCATTAACATAGCCGTATTTAGTCGTCGAAAGCTAATACTATAAATGATTACAGCATCTATAACGCTTTCTTTTGGGCCTCTAGATAGGGGATGTTACAGCTTGGTATCAACGCATGGTTTATAAAATACTTTAACTAAAAATGGTTTTTCGAAAACATAATCTTTAGGAATTAGAGTTAAGATCGGGGCATGGGATAACGTTGTAGAAACGTACGCCTATTTGTTATATATAATTATACGCTATATTCTATACTACTATCTTAGTTAGGCTATTTATTTATATCTTACGAGGATTGAATACAGATATAGAAGGAGGAAGAGGAGGAGTTAATCTTGGAGGAGAAAGCACCACGATGAATGGAAATGCCCGACCAAATGCTAGGAGAGGTCCAGGACAGGCACAAGCTGAAAATGCTGGTGTTGGAGTTCCCCAGGTGGACATAGGAGCCATGTATCAGCTTTTCGTAAATATGATGCAAGCTAGAATTGCAGCTGGAGTTGTCGGAGGGAATGCCACTAAAGGAGGAGTTCAGGAAGCTTCCACAGTCAACCACTATGCTAATCTGAGTATAGAGTATATTAGGCTTAGAGGGAAGCCGTTTATTGGAACTAAAGATGCAATTGAGGTAGCAAACTGTCGGTTGCAATGTGAGAGGATTTTCGTCGACTCAGGATTGAATGACAAGAAGAAAAGGAGATTAGGTTCAAGACAGCTTCAGGGAGCTGCTCTATTCTGGTGGAATACTATTATAGCTGGTGTTGGTGAGGAAACCATGACTTGGGCGGAGTTTAAGAGAAGGTTTCAACAAAGGTTCATGTCAGTGATGGCGCAGTCGGTGTTGTTTAGGAAGGTCGCTGAACTAGAACAGGGAGAGATGTCTGTTCTAGAGTGCACTAGAATATTTAAAGAGTTAGCTCAGTACGGGTATGCTATCGTTGATATGGGGATAAACAGAAATGAGAAGTTTATAAGGGGTATGAAGCCGAAGTGGGCAAGGGCTACCTTACCGCACATAAGAGATCCATGTGATGTAGTGGTAGAAACGGCGCTAAGGCAGGAAGAGGCATTAGCTTGTTTGAAGAAGAAGAAAAATAAAGGAAGTCCAAGTGGGACAAGGACATAAAAGAAAGTCTTTCCATAAGAAGAATGCTTAGAAGGGAGGAGTAGAAGAAAGGAAAATCTAAATTAGTCCTTTATAAATGTGATAAGAAAGGACATTGTGCTCATAAGTGTCGTACGAAAAAGGAAAAGGGAAAGAGGCAGTTAGAAAGAAGAATATCCGATGCTTTAATTGTGATCAGATCGGCCATTATAAGAACCAATGTAAATAGCCTGCTAGAGAAGGAAAGGGACAAATGTATGCATTAGAGCTCACAACTTCAAGGTCAGTTGTGCAGGAGAAAGGAAGGCTATTTTGGGAGGCTCGCTACATAATCATGGTATGATTGTTAGTGTTCTGTTTGATACCGATGCATTACATTCTTTTATTTCTCGATGTTTGGTAGATAAGCTTAACCTAGAGGCCTCATATTTAGTTACTTCCTTAAGGGTTGCAAATCTGATAAGAGGGTATGCGACACTTGGGATGAGGTCTGACCATTTAAAGTTTGATTTGCTAAGTCAAACTTTTGATTACTGTTTGTATGCATTTGATTTTATGAGGTTTGCGATCATCCTTGGGATGGATTGGTTAAGTAAATATGATTCTAGGATATTTTGCCATGACAAGAAGATATCACTTAGACACCCGAATTGTAGTGATCGGATAGTCTATACGATAGAAAACCGTAGTTGTGAGGTGTATGCTTTATTTGGTGTCATGGAGATTTTAGGATTAGTTGCATCGATTCTATATGGTTATAGAATTTACTAATTTGTTTGAGCCAGTAGTTAGATTGCCACTGAAACAAGCCATTGAGTTTCAAATTGACTTAGTGCTTGGAGCAAAACTGGTTAGTAGGCCGTCAAGCAGAATGACACCTACAGAGATGAAAGAGTTGAAGGTGTAGTTGGTAGAGTTGGAAGGCAAGAGTTTCATTCGACCAAGTAGTTCATCTTAGGGAGCTACCGCAGTGTTTGCTAAGAAGCCGGACGGATCAATGAGTCTATGTATCAATTATCGTAAGTTGAATGAGAAGACGATAAAGAACATATGTCCATTTCGAGAATTGACGATTTGTTCGATCAGCTAAGTGGAGACAAGGTATTTTCGCAGCTGGATTTTAGCGACGTGATTTCATCAACTTAGAATGGCAGAGGATAATATTCCTTTGACGGCGTTTAGGATAAGGTATGGATCGTACGAATGGTTAGTTATGCCGTTCGGACTAACTAATGCGCCGACATTCTTTGTAGTTTTGATGAATTGAATTTTCCGAGAGCATATAGATAGATTTATTTTGGTCTTCATAGATGACATTTTGATATACTCTAAGGATGAGAAGGAGAATGTAGTTCATCTTAGAGTTGTGCTTGAGGTATTGAAGGAGCATCAGTTGAAGGCTAAGTTTTCGAAGTGCCACTTCTGGAAGAAGGAAGTGAAGTTTCTTGGTCATGTAGTCTTAGAGAAAGGGTTGTCTTTAGATTCGACTAAGATTGAAGCGATGAATAATTGGAAGAGACCCAAGACAGTGATTGAGATAAAGAGTTTTCTTGAATTAGCTGGATATTACCGAAGGTAAAGGATTTTTCATGGATAGCCGCACTGATGACGAAGCTTACATGAAAGGGGTTAAGTTCGTATGGACTATTAAGTGACAAGAAGCAATCTAGATCTTGAAACACTTATTGACCCATGCACCGGTGTTGGTGGTTTCGGAGGGGAATTGGGATTTAGTTGTTTATAGTGACACGTGTGGAACTGGATTAGGAGATGTGTTATGAAAAGAGGTAAAGTGATTATTTTTTCTTTGAGACAGCTCAAACCGCATGAAGTTGGGTATCCAACGCATGATTTGGAATTAGCTGCCATTATATTTGCTTTGAAGGTGTGGAGGCATGATCTTTTGGGAGAGCGATTTGAGCTTTATAAGATCATAATTCATTGAAGTATTTGTTCTCTCAGAAGGAGCTAAACATGAGACAACATAGATGGCTAGAGTTATTGCAGCTAATGATTTTGGAATTGAGTACACACCCAAAAAAGGAAATAATGCAGCGGATGCACTTAACAGGAAACAGCAGAATGCAGTATTAGCTATGATTACTAAGTGGAAAAATTTGGAAGTATTGTCAGCTTGTAGAGTGCAGTATAGATCCAAGACAGGTTCTAGTGCAGGAAGTTCTATATTGTCTTGTTTAGAATTTCGACCGGTAATGATTGAGAAGATAGCTTCTAAACAGAAGGACGATCCAGTTTTGGCTGAATGGATCAGAAGGATAAGGGAAGGAACAAAGAGCGATGACTTAAAGGATTTTATTCTTGAACAGAATGGGTGGATGAGGAAGAAAGGATGGTTGTGTGTTTCGAATGTAGGAGACATGAGGAAAGAGGTTTAGGATGAGTGCCATTGTTCGAAGTTCACTATCCATCTAGAAGGACTAAAGATGTATCAAGATATGAAGAGATATTTCTTCTAGGAAGGTATGAACGGGACATTGGTTTATGTGTTAAGTAGTGCGTGAATAACCAACAGGCAAAGGCTGAACATCGAAAGCCAAGTGGATTGCTTCAACCATTAGATGTTCCGACGTGGAAGTGGGATTCTATCTCTATGGATTTTATTGATAGTTACCATGATCTAATAGACGAAAAGAAAGTATATAGGTTATAGTGGATAGACTAACCAAGAGTGCACTACAACAAAAATGGCCTTTCACAACTGCCAAAAACAGTTGTAATAGGTCTACTACAACTAGCACCCGCCAGTCTTTATATCCGCAGTTGTAATAAAGCGGGATTATTTTACAAGAGGTACGTACAGTTGCATAAGCAGTTGTAAAAGAGTTATTTACAACTGCTTTAAATAGTTGTAAAGGACTTATTTACAACTGTTTACGACACTTGTAATAAATATTTTAACAACTGTTTCCGTCTGTTGCGTTAACATTTTACAACAGTTTGTAATGGTTGTAGTGGAATCTACTACAACTAATGATGACAATTGCAACAAATATTTTTACAACTGCTTCAAACTACTATAATTCATCTTTTCACAATTTCTATTAACCATAAATTTCATGATATTATAATTAAAACTAATATTCATTAATAATAACCACAATCATTCAAATACTTGAAACAACACGAGCCATTCACATTCAAAAAAAATTCAAGTTTACACAATTTATGAATTCATAACCCCGTTCTGAAACATAACTAAATCCATAACATAAATCGGTAAAAATACATGTATGTACCAAACAAAAGGGATAAATTCTTTATGCCAAGCCATAGGCGTCCCAACCACTTGTCCAATATTATAGATATCTGAAGTAGGCCTACATAGAAGAGATTCATGAACCACTACCGCATCTTACAAGTATCTGCTCCTAGTGACACATGATGCACAAAAATGGTAGGGTCGGTACATGTGATTGTTGCTTCTGCGACAACATTCCTTTGTCAAGTCAATAATTTGCACTTTCTAGACAACTGCTGAAATTGTATATTAACAGCAGTTGTTGCTGCTCCGATGAAACTGCAAAAATAAAGCATTATGGTGAAACTGAAGGAGGCATATTATTTGTCGCTATTGCATAGAAAAGAAAAGCGTCAACTAAGCCTATTTACAGATCTCATTTAGAATCATTTTTTAGTTTGTCACTATTGCACAGCACTTATAACTAAGCATTTTAACTTTATTATTAATGTGCCTTTACAGCAAACGCTAACAATACTAATTAATAATTATATGATCTTGTTTTATTTTATCCTTGAGCATTGAGTTGCAGCTTTCAACAATAACACACGGGACAAGAGTCACTGTTAAACTTTGAACGGTCTCATGATTTTCGAAGCATGAATTTATTATTTTTCACAACTAAAACACTAATACATAAGCATTAATATATTTACAAGATATGTTTCTATAGTATTTAACAATCAAGTTGGACTAGATGACTTGGAGGTTTATTCTTCTAATTGTATTTAACTAGTATGGTATTAAAATTTAATCCCCATAAACTTATGATGTTTAAAAACTCCATCTATCCCATAAAAAATGTCATTTTAACCTTGAAAGCACATTTAAATACAAAGTAAATAAATATTTCAATGTTAGAGATTTTGGTTAAGTGATGTGTGTTTCAATATATTTTCATTCATTTCTTTTTGAAAGCTTAAAAATAGATTAAAACTTAAGTATTTTATTTCATTATGCCTTTGAAAGAAATAAAAAGTACTAACCTGAAATGAAGCAGATAGATTTTTAATATCTTCCTACTCTTCCACAAGTTGCTTGATGGCACTGTCAGAACTAGTCGTTACATTTATGAATCTAACCAATTAATATTTGAAGCAATTAAGTACCAATCATGCAACTGGATGACTTATGGAAAGGGTTTGTTGCTTAATACTTTTATTGTATAAACGATGTAGTTGATTGGTTTACTTATGTAGGGTTGCTTACTATTATTTAATGAATGTATAATGCAGTCAAGACTTAAATCTACATGAAGGACCACTTTTATACTCGCTAATATTGAAAACAACAGTACATGAACAAATACTAAGAACTATAGTATCATTCAAATACTGATCGTCCATATAACCCATTCATAATGTAATTTATTATCCAACTGAGTACATAATAGGACATTCATAATGTAGTTAGTTATCCATACAATTCATACTACTTCAATAAACTATGGCTCATACTACTCCACTAACTACTTCATATTCTATTTTAAAATACAAACAGATCTGTATTCTTTTTGCAATGCAAAAATTAAAAGATGGGTTGCACGATAAACGTATCCAAAGTTTCAAACCTACTAATTAGTTAATAGATTCAATCACTGTAATACATGAAATTAATTGGTATGATGCATACACATGCAAAATACTTATAGGCTCTCAAAGTCGCCAAATGTAAAATTTAAATCATCAATCATTTTCTTACCTGAAAGTTTCTTGTTACAATCATAATTAAGAGGGGCGCTAATTTGGCTCTCTATGTTTTCATATATTTTTTAGCTTCTGACTTCGGTTATTGATAAATTAACAATGAGATATGCAATATAAATTACATTAGGTAGAACCAAGCTTAAAAAACATGCATGCACCCGAATTACGATATTTGCATACATGTGTTAATGATAGCATGTGTGTTAATTTCAGTTTCAAAATTAATATGCCATGCTTACTTAAGCATATTTCGTTCGATTGTTGATGCTCTATAATTTAGGTACTGCACATGGTAACTGCCATGAATTCATTATTGATATGAAATTAGAGCAAGCATGTTCCAGGCGCTGACAACCATTTCGTGCAAGTAAAAATGATCAACCTAAAATATTTGAAGACAAATAAACTTAATGAAGTTTTTAAAACGTGGAATAATCGGCTCTTTCTGCAATTTAAAAAACTAAAAAGTGGAAACTTCCTCCACTGAGCAGCAATATTATCTCTTTACATTCTCAATTGCACTATCCAACTCAACATCCATCCTAAGTTACGTTTCTGTTATTCGAGGTTTCAAATTCTTTAAATACACATCGTAATCTTTTTCTGGAGGAGGGTTTGAAGTATCAACAACAAATGGTTCACAAAATGGAACAGTACTTTTAACTTGACAATTCAACAAGTCTCATGAACTAATAATCAGCACATTATATGATATAACATGCTTATATCTAATAACATGTGCTATATCTACCTTCAATAATATAGTACTTTGCTTGAACAGGTATATATAAAGAGTGTTTTTACCTTGAAAGAGTTATCACATGCATATGGGCTTCGAAGCATTGCAACACATATCCATGCTACTTCTTCCCTTGATATTTTAGCCAATTACAAATGAAAAGGTTTACGATTGTTACTTTGATATTCTAACAACATAACAGCCCAAATTAATATGGATAGTGAACTTTGGCACAAAAATATAAACATTGACATTTCAAAATACTTTGCTAGATCTTAGATCTAAACATACAAATATCTAGTGCACACATCCACTTTGGATGTGTACATTGGAAAAAAAGTACAATGTCATTGCATTTGATTTACACATGCACAACATAAAGCTTTAAACTACAGATAAAATTCAGATAAACTAAACTCTTTTCATTGCTGACCCCTGTCTTACCAGCTGTATGAGACATGTTCATTCAGAAAGTATCTTAATTTATTAACATGTCCCAGGTCATAATCTGTTCAGATAAAGATTTCGATTTTTATTTGCACCCTAGACATGTACATTAATACAAATAAAATAAAATTACAAATACCTATTACTACAAAATAAAAACAATTGAGAATAGTAAATCAATTATAAAGAACAATGCTGTATTATCACTGTGTTACCTATGTTTAAGGATAGATTGTAAAACCAAACTTTATTTTTTTTTGCCATAGTCAACAAAAAGGCATTCCAATAGCCAGGATCCCATACCAGGACCAATACCACCACCAAGAAACCTTACAGACCAGTGCAATTTTCTGCTAATTTTCTAACATGTTCTAGACACAAATCTACAATATCTTTTCTCACTGTAAATTACATTCAAAAAAATAATAAGTAACAATGACGTACCTCATATAACAATCTGTATATGGCTTCATATTTCTAAAAGTGGTAATTAATATGTCACTTGCTATATTTAGGTTAAAGGTCGTCTTTTAACAACTTTAAATTATTTCTCCCGCTCTTTATATCATAAAATAATTCAAGTGATATAGACAATAATTGGTTTTTCATCACAATAACATTTTACCTAAAAATTATGCCTTATCATTCAATAATTGTATATACAAGAACAAAAATACCCAACTAAAAAAGATAGAAAGGATTGTGATACCCATGTAAGGTCCTCTAGCAAAGTTATCGGTAGCATCCTCTTTTCCAGAGATGAGTTGTTCTGGGTTAAACAGTTGATGATATGTTCCAGTTCTAACTTTATTAATTACTAGTTATATAATGTTTAAATGAATACAAAATAAATCAAGAATTTAAGCAAGCGCCCTCTCCTAGTTATATAATGTCCATCGAGAGTACTGCTAGAACTGTTTCATAAACTTTTACTTTCAAGCATCATTTCCTTCCATTTAATCGAATTAATATGTAAAAAATTGAACTGAAAATACTGTATGTACCATCAAAATCACACATCAAACTACTATGAATTATACTAATTTGGATTTTATTGTGTACCAATAATCTAGCAAGTTAAGCATCATTCAATTAGAATAAGTACAGATGCAGATGGCAGAGAAATAGTAACAACATTCAATGGAACGAAACGAATGAAATCATCAAGCAAGAGTGTACCTTAAGCGTAGGAGATCTAGACGATCGAGGAAGAAATTAACTCCCCGATGTCGACGTTAATGTAAGGAAGAAGACGAAAATAGTGTTCCATCAATATCCAACAGCGGTTTTGCGGAGCAGGTTGGTTTTTCTTGAAAATTTTGGGGTTCGCAATCTAAATCGGCAGTTAGGTTTAGTTTTGAGAATGTTTGACATATTAATGAATTGAGCGGCCATCGAAAATGAGTGAGGGGGATTGTAATTTTTGGGGGGCAACAAAGTGACATTGAGAGATAACAGATAAAAGCAGTTGTTATAAATAGTTTTTACAACTTGCGTAAATAAGTAGTTGTTAAAAAGGCATATTACAACTGCTATACAAGTAGAGTTGTTAAAAGTACCTATTTTACAACTATTAAAAATGAATAGTTGTTATAAACTACTTATTACAACTTCTATTTTGTGTTGGTTGTAAAGGGAAAGTTGTAATATGATTGCTTTGTTGTAGTGGTGCCTATTTCATTCCGGTAAAGTCAATTAGGACGGCACCTGTTTTGGAAATATTATTTATGAAAAATGTGGTTAGACTGCACGGGATTCCTAGTAGTATTATCAGTGATAGAGATTCTTTGTTTATTAGCAAGTTATGAAGGACTCTACAGGAAGCTTTAGGAACCAAGCTCAAGATGAGTACTGCTTAACATCCACAGATTGATGGAAAAATGGAAAGAGTTAACAAAGTCTTAGATGATTTGTTAAGAGCTTGTGTATTGGATATCAGGGGATCATGGGATGACCATGTTCATCTGGTTGAGTTTTCATATAACAATGGTTATCAGACTAGTATTGGATGGCACCATTTGAAGCTTTGTAGGGAAGACCATGCAAATCTCCCATATATTTGTTAGAGATCAGGGATAAATTGGTTCTTGGTCTGGATTTGATGAAAGAAGCTGCAGAGAAGATTGAGTTGATCCGAGCTAACATAAAGGAAGCTCAGTCTAGGTAGAAAAGTTATGAAGATAGAAGAAGAAAAGACTTGGAATTTTTTGATGGAGACTATGCATTTATTAAGGTGTCACCGATGAAGGGTGTGATTAGATTCGGAAAATTCGAAAAGTTAGCACCTAGATTCCTTAAGCCTTTTCGCATTGTTGAGAGGATTGGAAACTCGCATATACAATAGAGTTACCGAATAGTTTGGTAAGAGTCCATGATATTTTCCATATTTCTTATCTTAAAAAATGAGTTAGAGGCTCGGAGACTATTATAGCACCTACTGTGTTAGAAGGTTTAGTAGTAGAGCTGGATTTCACTATTGTTAGGAATCCGATTCAGATAATTGAGAAAGATGAGAAAAGGCTAAGGAACAAGACAGTCAGATTAGTAAAGGTCCAGTGGAGTGACGACGCTAGAGACTGTACTTGGGAGATTGAGAGTCGGATTAGAAACTCTTATCCTGATTTATTTGATGGTATGGTTTAACTTTGATTTTTTTATTGTGTACCTTATCGTAATTTCAAGGTCGAAATTCTTTAAGCAGGGGAGTCTGTAACACCCTGTATTTTTATAATATTATTTAGGTTATTTAATTCGTTAAATTAAATAAAATAATGTGAAGATTAATAGTTTGAGATTTGATTTAACTAAGGGTAGTCATGCCATGTTAATATGTAAATTAAAATGAAATAACATCAATTAAGGTGTTAGGAAATAGATAAGCGTAAAATGGGAAATAGGAGAGCCTTATACCCTAAAACCTTAGGAAATGAAACCTACGTTCATTTCATTCTAACAAACTAAAACATCAAGGCCAGCCACCATTTCCATTCTCAAGAAGAAAATAAAGCTAGGATTCAAAGGAAAGAAGTTAATCAACTTATTCAACATCAAATCTCACATCTTTTAATCTCAAAGCTAAGGTGAATGATTAGTGCATCCTATTTTCTTTTTGTTTTAAGTTTTAAGATTAGACTTGAAACATTTTTCAAATTTATGACATGTTTTGGATGATTAAAGTTATATATATGCTTGTTGACGAATTATACATGTTCATATTAGTTTTTATGAAATGAAAACACTATGAAATGACATCTAAATGCCTTCAAAATTTAAATATAGGTCAGAAATGATATTTTAGATATGCATTTCAATTTTCATAATTTTATGAGTTAATGTTGATTTTATACAAATTTTCTAGTGAAAAATATGGATTACTAGGTTTATTTATCGCTAATAAGATAATCATTCGAGTTTGAAATTTTTATACGTTGGAAAACATATTAAAATAGATTTTCTGTGATGTTTCAAGATTTTTCCTATGTGTTTTGATGAACATATAAAATTATTTAAAGTACGAGACTTAAATGTTTTATATATTTAATTAAGGAGAAGAGGCATTTTATAAAATATAATCATCGTTTATTTCTAAAATTATTAGCAGTAATTTTTTGAAAAATATTTATTTACCAACAAGAATTTGACAAACAAAGGCGGGTTAATTGAAAAGTTATCTCTTTTAAGTTAAAAACAAGAAAATCATACTTTTAGCCTGTTTCAACCATTTACGACATCAAAGCTTTCGAACTAGACCTTCCGACATCATTGCTTTCGAAACCAATGAATATCATATCAAGTTACTTGGTATATAATGTATTAGATAAGGTCGAAGGATACTTGGTTGAAACCTTATTTGCCGAAGAGATTGGAATATGTTTGTTTTATAATCCAGAAGTAACGCTTGTTTTGCTTTTGAAAAGGAGCTTTCGACTTGGTTGATTTCGACCAAGTCAAATATTTAAAACAAAGGTTTAAAGCTTTTGACAAGGTCGAAGTAAATATACTTTCGAAGGGGTCGACACCCCTAGTTGCTGCCTTTCAACCTTTCGGATTCATGCTTTCGACAAGATCGAAAGGTATACTTGTCTTTTAAAAACTAGCCGCTTCTTCGGTGCTTTCAAAAGGAAGTTTTTGACTTAGATATTTTACTCTTTTAATTCTAATTGAAGTATAACCCAATGTTTCAAAAGATGTGTTTTAAAGTACTAAAAAGGCTAGAGCCTATTACTTTAAAAGAAAGTTTTTTAGCTTTCGAAGGGGTCGAAAGGTTTCCGAAGAGGTCGAAAGGTTTTAAAAAAGAATTTTCCACATGTTTTTAAATTCAGCCCAAAGAGCTTTCAAAAGGTTTAAGTTTAAAGGTTTAATGATTTTGAAGGTATTACTTTCTGCATGGTTTCGAACGGGTCGAAAGCCAAGCTTTCGAAGGTGTTGAAAAGTAACTTTCGACAAGATCTAAAGGTCCTATTTTCTGAATGGTTTTGAAAGGATTGAGATGGAAGGTTTTTCCAAGGTTTTCTAAGGCAATGTTTTAAAATATTTTAAGACAGGATGTCTAAGATTTTTAATGCTTTTGAAAGGAAGATTTTCAGTGGTTTCGAAGAGTTTGAAGAATGGGTTCGAAGCGAAAGGTTTTGACCTTTAGGCCTTTTGGCCTAGATAAATAAAGGGTTTTATTTGGTTTTGAAAGAGATGCTTTCAAAGGATTTAGAAAGGGTGCTTTCTATGGGATCGAAAGGGGTACTTTCAAATGTTTAAATGTTTTCATCAATAAAAGGTCTGAGTAAAGTGTGTATATATAGTTAACATGGAAATGTGATTTTGAGTAAAGCATAAAGATTATATATTTTCCTTGTGTTAGTTTGATTTAAAAGTTTTAAATCATTTTAAAATGGTTTTCAAGGACAATTATGGGAGGGATCCCTAAGTAAATGACTCAGATATTAGAATACCAGATGGGACATGTGTAGGGTTGCGCCCTATACATTAGCTATTAGCCCCAGCTAATTGTTGTCCAAATTCCAGTGTGTAGGGGTTGGTCATAGGTAGACTAAAATTATGATTACACATGAAAGGAATATATGTTTGTATACAGATAGGTTATTGGTGAGCCTGTAAAACTATTAGGATCAGGAAGACCTGGGGATGACTAAGTTAGGGCTGACCGCCCAGGAGAGAATTATGTAATACATAGTTAAGTACAGACCGTTAAGAAGAGAAGTGTCTACCGTATGTTAGATTAATTTTGTTTATATTTTCCGGTAGGCCCAAGTTTGCCAAAGGTTAAAAGTTAGCCAAACAAAACTGATGTGTTGAACAGATAGTTCATTTATTACCTGATATTTATGTATGTTTACATAATGATGCTTTATAGTATCTAACTTTGGTTGCAGGAAAAAGGTTTTACAAAGATATGTTTTAAAAGGATGTTAGTAAGGGGAAACCCGTACCGCTAGGAGGGGTGGTCTCACCTAACATATTTAACCGGAATGTATGGTATTATTCACACCAGGCTTTATGTTCGACTCGAAGTTTTTGTTTTTCCCTTAAACTCTCGGGTGCTCAAAATTGACTTGAGTAGGCTGAGGGGTTAAGGTATTTTTCATGTTTTATTAGGGTGACGAATAAGGCTAGCAAAGGCATGTAAAAGGAAAACGGATAGCTATTTACGAGTTGCATTTTTATGTTTTGTTGTATTTCTGCTGTGAGTATTAATTCTATTATGACTATATAACTCTGATCATTCAAGGTGGTATCTTCATATCCCGCTCTTGGTGTATTTTGTAATAAGTATATTTTATCAATGCTTAGGAACGTACTGGGATTATGTATTAAGAGTGGAACATCTGTTTTGAAATTTAATGAAGAAATGCTGTTTTGAAATCTGTGTTTTGTTTCATATTCAAGTGCTTATGATACTATAGATACCATTAACATAGACTTTAGTCGCCAGAAGCTAATACTATAGACGACTGCAGCATCTGTAGCGCTTAGTTTGGGCCTCTAGATAGGAGATGTTACAAGGACCGTTTATCTGGAGCCTTTTACTTGACGAGACTTCTGTTTATCGCATTTACTTTCATTTTTGATATCGTATAGTGTAGTTTAATATTCCGCATGTTAGGGTAGGCGTTGATATCATTACCTACTTCTGTTTGCATGTTTAATGTTTGATATATTTACTAAAGGATGTTGGGCATGTGGGATAGCTATGTTTGATTCCACCTTGGTTGTATTAGGGATTTCTAAGGAGAAATTCCTAAATCGGTAGAGTGTAACGACTCATATTTTACGTACTAAAGGATCGTAAAATAATATTTTTAAACTCATATGAGATCATATGACTTTATAACTTTGAAAATGCCTACTGGTTACATTTCCTACATTTTGAATTTTTTTAGACGATTTTACCCCGAAAAACTTGTAACGACTATTACTTTTGAATTTTTCTGGATGATTTTACGTGGGATAGGGATCCCATCAACAGTTGTCGGCTTGAATGTTCCTTCTCCAAGCTTTTGATGGATCACATAGGGTCCTTCCTAATTCAGCCCAAGCCCTCCCTTACCTAGGAGTACACGTTTCAGAATGAGATATCCTACCTCAGAGGTGTAGTTGCAAACCTTAGTACTAAAGTGTCGTGCTACCCTTTTCTGGTGGCAACAACCCTTAATTCCGCTTCTTACATTTTCTTATCAACCAAATCAAGATAATCAAGTAGGAGTTCCTCATTCACCTTTCGGATTGAACTGCCTTATACAATGGGAATGGACTTCCAGTTCTATAAGGATCATTGCTTCCGATCCATATGCCAAGTGAATGACAAGTGTCCAATTGCTGACTTATGTGTTGTTCTATAAGCCTAAAGTGCAAGTGGAAGCTCACCAACCCAGTTGCCTTTAGCTCTAGTCAATTGCTTCTTCAAGCTGGACTTGATAACTTTTTTCGCTGCTTCCACTTGTACGTTCTCCTGTGGATGCGCCACCATGGAGAAACTCTTCTCTATTCTATATCAGTGGCAGAAGTCCTTGAACTTAGCTCTCTCGACCCGAGTTCCGTTATCTGTGATGATCGTCTAGGGTACTTCGAACTTGCAAATAATATTTTTTATTACTAAGTTAATTAACTTCTTTGTTGTAATTGTGGCAAGCAGTTCCACTTCGGCCCATTTCATAAAGTAATATGTTACAATGATAACATATTTAGCTCCTCCTTTCACCATCAACAGCATATCAATAATATCGAATCGCCAAATCGAAAACGGCTATGGGCTGACCATTCTCATAAAGCTCCAAAGATGGGGGTTCTTGAAATCTTTGCAAACCTTCGACATCGATTGCACCATTTAGTGTAATCAGCTGCATATCGGTTTATTTCTAGCCAAAAGTATCTATAGCGCCGTAAATTCTTTGACAAAGAATGCACCCCATGGTGTGATCGCCGCAATTACGATCATGGGTTATCACGAGGATCTTCCTAGTAGGGCTATTAATTTTGTACGAGTATTCAATGTCCATCTAAGTCTGTGGTTGAAAAACATCCTTTCGAATTCGTTCAATTTTCATTTAGGACATGAATTAAGACAACAAAATTTATGCAAGCAAAATATCATTCGGTCTATGTTCATTCGAATTCGTTCGAATTTCTTATAATTCAGTATATCCACTATGTTCTTCGGAATATTTATGACAACTATTTGGTTAGTTGATAGAGTAAAGATCCATAAAATGCTTATGCTTCTGTACATAATTATAAAAATAACATAAATGATAGAAAATCTATTAGAAAATATAAAATTTGTTGTAAATAGCAATGTCCATCCATAGCGGAAACACCCGTTCGTGTTCGTTCGATTTCATTTAGGGCATGAATTAGGACAGTAAAATTTGTACGAGAAAAAATCTTAGCCGGTTCGTATCCAGTCCGGATTTAGGACAGAAACTGGACACATCTCTGCCTGGTCCGGTCCGACCGATTTACGCCCCTACTTCCTAGTCTCATCCTTGTTTACATACTGAAATAGGGGAGTTGAGAATCTCTGATGTACAATGTTTTGTCTTTCATCATGAACCGAGGCTCTTTCTGAAAGAGTCTCTTTCATTTGTTTCTATCTCTTAGGAGAGTTCCATTGATTAGGTAGCCTTTGATTGGAGTCATCCATGACTCCTCCTCTTTAGTTTCCAGAATCCAGTTGATGTCCATCTGATCAATGCTTGGAGCTGTTAAAACCTCCACTGTAACCAATCCTATTAACTGTGCTTCCCTATAGCTAACTAGTTTAGCTAGTGAATTAGCGTTCATGTTTTCCTCTTAAGGGATGTTCATTATCATATAATGCTATATTTCCTTAAGTATCTCTAGTACTTTTGATAGGTAAGGGACTGGTCATGCTACCTTGGTCTGATACTCCTTCCTGATTTGGCCTACCACCTGGGAATCGCTAAATACGTGTAGCATCTTTATACCCAGCTCCTTTGCTATTCTCAACCCTACTATTAACACCTAATGCCCAGCTTCGTTATTATTTGTAGAAAATTCTAACTTCAATTTTTAACAGATTGATTGTCCTTTTAGCGTTTCAAATACTACTCCTGCCCCTGAGCTAAATTCATTTGAAGCACCATCGAAAAAGAACCTCCAATGAGGAATTGCGACTACAACATCCTCATCCTCTTCACCATCGCACGCGGTAAACTCGGCAATGAAGTCTGCCAATGCTTTCTTGTTTATTTCCCTCCTTGGATGATAAGTAATATCGTATTGTCTCAACTCGATATTCCATTTTAGCAACCTTTCTGAGGTCCTGGTCGATACAAAACCTTCCTTAGAGGTTGATCTGTCAATACTTTGATTATATAAGCCTGAAAATACGGTCATAACTTCCTTGACAAGATTAACAAGTAATATGCAAGTTTCTTTAACTTCAAGTAATTCTTTTTAGCTTCAGTGAAATGCTTGCTAATATAGTGCATCCGTCTCTAAATCCTTGACTCCTCGTGCACTAGTGCTACACTTAGTATGTGGGCAGACAGTGCCAAGTAAACATATAAATCCTCTCCGTCTAGTGGTTTGGGTAAGACCGGTGGTGTTTCTATGTGCCTCAATAATTCTTTGAAGGCGTTTTGACAATCTTGATTCCACTCAATGTTCTTCTTTCCTTTCTTGAGGATGTCGAAGAAAGGTATGCACTTATATGTCGCCCTTGAGATAACCCGATTCAAAGCAACCATCTACCCATTCAAGCTTTGTATTTTTTCTTCGTGGTTGGAGAAGTTACATTCCTTAATGAATTAATCCGTTCCAAATTAGCCTCGATGCCTCATGCATTGATAATAAATCGCAGAAACTTTCTCGATGCCACTCCGAAAGAATATTTTAATGGATTTAACTTCATTCTACATTTTCTGTAAGACTTCAAAAGTTTATAAAATGTCATCCAGATGGTTCCATGATGCTTGTGATTTTACAAGCATGTTGTCTGTGTATACTTCAATTATCCGCCCGATTTGATTCATAAATATAGAGTTTACCAATCTCTGGTATATAGCCCCAACATTCTTTAAACCAACCGGCATTACTCAATAGCATTATAAACCCAAATCAGTTATAAATCTAGTATTCTCCTGATCTGGTATATGCATCGAAATCTGGCTATAGCTCGAATAAGGATCCATAGAGGTGAGCAACTCATGTCTTGTAGTTCCATCCACCAATTGGTCAATCCTAGGCAATTGAAAGCTGTCCTTCGGGCATGCCATATTCAAATCTGAGTAATTCATACATGTTCACCAATTCCCATTTGATTTCCATACCAACACGGGGTTAGCGACCCAATCAAAATATAAAGCATCGCAGATAAAGTCATTCCCCAATAGATTATCCACTTCTTCCTTCAACTTAGTGGATTGCTTCGGACCAAGCCTGGGTCTTTTCTGTTTTATTGGTGCAAACTTTGGGTCAATATTCAACACGTGACATGCTACCTCCAACGATATCCTGCATATATCCGAATGTACCTAGGCGAATACATCCAAGTTTCCTCGAAGGAAATTCACCAATTTCTTTCTTAATTTAGCATTGAGCTGAGATCCAATCTTCAGGACTAAGTAGGATCATCCATGTTGATTGGACCATTCACCGTCAGCTCATCAGGTTTGGTTGCCCTTACCATGACTGCTTCCTATGATCCATTGCCATTTTAAACCAGATATGAATCCCATGCCATGGTCCAGGCATTGTTTTCTATGCTTGTGAATCCTGAATGCGGAGAGTTCTCTTCACATTCATACCTTTCTGATGGCGCTTCGTTTTCTCATTTCTACAATATTCCATTCTCTCCAAGCACTCTGGTCTCCTTTTACCATTCCGACTCCATTTTCCACAGGGAACTTCATTACTAAACACCATGGTGCTAGTGCTATCCTGAAATCAGCCAGAGCCAGCTAGCACAAGAAGGCGTTGTATGTCGAATACACGTCCACAATAATAAATTTCTGAATTTGGACTATCATGTGGTCTCCTTTGCTTAATTCCACAGGAAAATCGATCGTTCTAATCTGCTATTTTGCTTCAACCACAAATCCATGAATCTTGGTTTTACAAGTTATGACTTCCATCAGGTTGATCTTCATTTGATCGATTGTTCCCGTAAACAGTATGTTCATTGAACTCCCAGTGTCTATCTAGACTCGACGTATAGCTACCTATCCAAGTCTAACTTTTACTACTATGGGGTCGAAAGTTGGCACTTTGATTCTACCAACATTCCTATTTCTAAATGCAATATCATCTGTTATCATCCTCTGCTGCTAGGCCAAGCTCTGTCTTCTACAACAAAGCAGCCTTCCTAGGGTACGTGCTTCAACGAGCTCATATACCATTCTGTTTCCCTCCAGCTTTTCTCTATCGAATGAGGGCCTCCAGTTATAATATCGATAATCAACTTTTTGTCATTTCTCCTGGGTCTCTCTAATCGTTCTAAGCTGAGTCCCTTAGGCAAATGGCCCTTGAGATCTCACAGCTTAGCCTCCACCCTATGGCTCTTTGACATACTACTGGAGCTTATTATTCTTTATCAGTTTTTCAATAAGTTATTTCAAATGACGGTGCAGTCATTAGTGTTGCATCCATGAGTATCATGGAAATGATGGAACTTTGTTTAGTGCCTTTACTGTTTGGTAGCCTCCCTCCTTGATGGTTTTTTTATTGTTCCATTCCATGAGTGGTTAGGTATAGATTCACTAATGTATCATTTAGAGGAGTGTAATCTTTCGATCTCAAATTCCCCAAACGCTTCTTGTTGTGGTTACACCTACCGTCGAGGCCTTTATTCCATTTCTTCAGGTTACTAGAGTTTCCAGCATTAGTTACCGTATTACCAGCGCTATCTCTAAATTGTTTAACCACTACGTTGATTTAGATAACCTCCTTTGACAATCCATCATTGGTATTCCCTAAACCTAAACTTGCTTCCTCCAAAGATAGAAACCGATTACCCTTCCGATGGAATTCCTCCATGGTTGTAGGCCGACTCATCTTTAACCATCTTTTAAATTCGTTTCTGGGTGGATGCCTTGGCTAAAGCCATGAATACAAGATCTTCCTTCGGATTACTTACAATAGTGATAATAACATTAAAATGATTCAAGAACCCTTTCAGTGACTCCTTAGGCCCTTGAGAAAAGCTCGATAAGGACATCACGTCCTTGGGTTGTGTAGCATGTAATCAGAATATGTGTAGTTAAAGTGCTAAGCGGATTCATTGCAGCGGAGGTGCAAAATGTCATAGCGAGGATACAACGAGGATATAGCGGACGACATTAAAATAGCATATAAAACTGATAGATAATTCTTTTACAAATATATAAATGGAAATTAAATGAAAAATTAACATTCAATTTAATTATAATTAATACATACTTAATTTTAAATAAAAACAGTGCAAATATATTGTAAATAAACGTAAACTGTTATTTAATTTAATTTAATTTAATAGAATATTAGATTTTTTTTTTTTGAAAATATGTTAAAAAATTCAATTAAAAAAATTAATTGCATAACTTTTATAATGTATAAATGTCATTTTTTAATTTATTTCCTTTAAAGAAGATATAGTGGGTGTTATCCTGCTTTTTGGCAAAGCCGTGATACTAGAAGATCGATCGAAAACAAAGGACAGTTCGTCTCAGAGATTGGTCATACTTTGCTTCACTATGGATATCGCTGAATTTTGTCCGAGTCCAGATTGAGCTACAATTGATAAGACATGACAAGAAAGATCATAGAAATCAGCATCACAAATTTCAAGTCAATCCGAGTTCATACGCTCAAGTTATGATCGATTCAATTTGAAGGGAAAAGCCCAGGTTTCGTATCCATCACTATGGGCGATTTCGTATCCATCACCGAACCCTGGTTCGAATCGATCACTTTCATATCGATCAACTTCGAATCCATGTAAGTACCTCGGTTCGACTCGGTCTTATTCGAACCCATCGGCAAATCATCTACTTCGTATCGGTCAGGAGCGACCGTGTTCGAATCCATCGAGTTCGTATCAATGGACTTCGTATCCATCAGCCAGTATCTGCTTCGCATCCATCAGATCACCATCCTTCATATCCATCGAAGGGTTCAAGTTCGCATCAATTGACTTCGTATCCATGGAGAAGCTTCGAAGCTCGTATCCATCAGAGAAAGGCTTGTTCGTATCCATCAACCATCGGTTGTTCGACTCCATCAGTGATTCGTATCCACGAACAGTTGCAGTTGTACCCATGAATATGGCATCATTCGAATCCATCGAGTCAACTAGCCTTGGTGACGTGTCATCCAATGATGCGAACGCGCCGAGATATATGGGGTCGACGCGGTCAACTCGGAGTGAAGACCGGATCGAGTCGAAGATTGCGCTCCACGTCATCGCAAAGGCGTGTGCCACCATCGATTCGAAACCATCGGTTCGAAGAGATGGATTCGAACCAAACAGCCACTCGAGGAACCCCATTTCGTATCCACGATAACTCGAGATATATTGATCCAAATGCCATGAAATTTTTACAGAAGCTTTCACACATGCTAAGGAATATCTCCACCAAATTTCAGCTCAATTGGACATCATCTTGATCGATACGAAATGGCTTCGTATCGATCACAGATCGACTAGAAACTTCCTGAGGTTGATCGCATGGGCCCACTCACGTGCTAGAAAAAGTCTTCCGAGATTTGAGCGTGATCTCAGCCTCCTACGCCTATAAATAGAGCCCCAAAGCCTACAGAAAAATGATCTTTTGACACTCAAGCGCCCAGACTCTGCCGGATTGAGATCTCCATCATCCTACATCATATTTTTGCTATTGAATTCGAATTTCCAGCCGTAACTCGCTGTTGATTGCTGTGACAACTTGTAATCATTGAAAGAGAATCAATAAAGTTGCAAAAAACTTAAAAGTGGACGTAGGCAACACGCCGAACCACTATAAATCGCTTGTCTACGCATTTACATTACTGTTGATTAGAGTTTTTGTTAGATAGTACTCGTTTTCAGTTTACGTTCTTCATTATTATCTCTTCAATGACTCTCGAAGAGTGTTGCGACCAATTTTGGTGCTAACACTTTGGTGCTTTCACTGAGAAAACCCAGAATTTCCCCTGCTCTTTGGATCTGTCATCGATACCGGATTGAATAAATCTAAGAGAGAGATCAAAATCATCAAATCCAAGTTCCTTCCCTTCTATTCAGATTTGCGTAAAGTCTAGGAAAAGAATTCAACCTTCAAGATGGTTAGCACGAGGACCACCTCTAACGCTATCAATCAAGAAGAACAGGATAGACAGAATCCTATGCCACTACCTTCCTCTAACCAAGACGCCACTGGATATTCGGAACCATCAGGTCTGGTTACCTGACAAGAGTTGCAGTTATTACTCCAAGAGCTGACCCAGAGTCGGCAACAACTAGGAGAACAGCTACGCGCTAACACCGAGCTGATCAACCAGCTGGATCGCCAGAAGCGAAAGAGATTCAAGAGAGACAATGCTTCTCGCTCCTCCAACGAAAGTTCTTCATCTTCTGATTATCATAATCGACCTCCATGACCGCGGCTAGATGGGAGTCACATGCCAGCCGCTGGAGATCAACCGGCACTGACCGTTGGACAACTAAGAGTTGGTCCATCGGCCAGTTTCCAAACCGGACCCTCCTCTCGAGGAGGTGTCGTTCCTCACCACACCGCAAAATACCGCACCACTAATGTCGTGGCTGAACCAGGGATCGATGCCCAAGATCAGTCGAACCTGGATCGTCGTCATAGTGGACGTACTCCTGAACCATACGTCCCAGAGGACTACGAGCCAAGAAGGCAAGATTTGGACCGCCAACAGCATCCGGTCCAACACCAAGATGTGGGATTCAGTCACATTCCGGCACGAGCCGCACAGAACATACAAATGCCGGATCTTCCGACCATGATACGTCAGATGATCTATGAGAGCCAGGGTCTCACCAATGATGATTGGGGAATTTCCTGAACTCACACTCCTTTTACGGAGATATTCTTACTACTGATCCCCCACGGTGATTCAGGATGCCAACTCTACCTATGTACGAGGGAAACTCCGGCCCCAACCAACATATTCTGAAATTTGAATGGTCGATGACCGCTGCCAGAGCTGACGATGCAGTGAAGTGTCGTAGTTTCCCCATATCCTTAGGGGCATCGCTGCCATGTGGTTCACTCGACTGCCACCTCGATCCATCTCTTCATTCGACCAGTTGGCCACAAAATTTGTTGAACAATTCCGCATGCACGTCGCAAGGCCAAAAGATGTCAACACTCTATCTAGCGTCACTCAAGCTCCTGGAGAGACGCTCAGACACTACTTAGAGAGATTCCATACTGCATGTGCGGAGATCAGCAATCCGAACGATAACTCCATCCTTATGGCGTTGACTAAGGGGATCGACCCCTATTCTGAGTTTGGCAACTGGTTAGCTGGAAAACCACCTGCATCATTGGACCGTTTCCACACCAAGGCGGCTCAATTCCTGAGAAGGGAAGACGCGAAACAGTCTAGGAAGCAAACTGATGCAGGGCCAAGCACGGAAGGGATCCAAAGCAATGTCACAATCAAACAGTCCGGTGAGAGCTCCAGAAAAGTTCAGTTGAACGTTAAAAACAAGCAAGCTCGGCGAAGAGAGAGCGTAAATCAAACTAGAAAACGAGATCAAAATCGTGGCCCACAGCGCAAAGTCTTATGTTTGACAGTTATACTCCTTTGAATACTTCACTGGAGAACTTGTATCTACAAACCCGTAATACAATTGAGTATCAAAAACCTGCATCAAAAATGTCGTCAGAGAGGCAAATCCAGACGGGAAATTTTTTCAGGTTCCATGAAAGCTACGGGCACAATACGAACGAGTGTAGTCACTTACAAGATCTCGTTGAAAAATTGATCAGAGAAAGGAAGCTGGAACAGTTTGTTCGGGCCCCGCAGCCTAGAGAAGCGGGCCCATCAAATCAAAATAATGAACCCAATCGACCGAGACAGGAGGACTCCACTTGTCCCCGCGGAAGGTTGGTGATAAATGCCATCAGTGGCGGACCAACTTTCTCAGGAGCCTGGATTGACAAGAATCTTCGTCACTATTACACATGACAGACTCTATTCAATCTATGAATACTCTGCAATTTCCTTTACATTCTAAAATTTGAATTTGTAATAAGGCACTGACTTTGCCATATTTTTCCGTTCCAGCAATAAATTACTATCTCTTCAAGCCAGAGCTATGACTTATCGAATGCAACATTCAACAATCACGACACACGAAGAGCTAAGTTCCATCGAACAATGGAATTTATTCAAATAGCGAGTGACTGTGATACGACCGGCCACTCACTAAGTGAAACCACAGCTCGGGGACAAGCCATCACATCAAAGGCTGAACTGGATCGACAAACGACAGTCCTACAACTAACTCCAAATTACCAGAGTGCGAATTAGAGTATAAACATCAAATAAATCGTTCCCAGAGTACTAATGGACTCCAAACTCCCAGAGTGCAAATTGGAGTATAAACATCAAATAAATCGTTCCCAGAGCGCGAACGGACTCCAAATTCCCAGAGCGCGAATTGGAGTATAAACATCAAATAAATCGTTCCTAAAGCGCGAACGGACTCCAAATTCCCAGAGTGCGAATTGGAGTATAAACATCAAAGAAATCGTTCCCACAGCGCGAACGGACTCCAAATTCTCAGAGTGCGAATTGGAGTATAAACATCAAATAAATCATTCCCAAAGCGTGAACGGACTCCAAATTCCCAGAGTGCGAATTAGAGTATAAACATCAAATCCATCGTTCCCAAAGTGTGAACGAATTCCTAAAAAGCCCAAATAGGTGTGACTGACCGTCTATCGGCTGACTCCAAGTTCCCAGAGTGAGAATTGGAGTATAAACATCAATCCTAGGTTCCCGGAGTCCGAACTGACCCATCAATGCAGACTCCAACTTCCTAGAGTACGAATTGGAGTATAAACATCAATTCCAGGTTTCCGGAGTGCGAACCGAAATATCCGTGCTAATTCCAAGCTCCCAGAGCGTGAATTAGAGCACGAACATCAACTCCAGGTTCCCGGAGTGCGAACCGAAAAATCAATACTAACTCCAAGTTCCCAGAGCGTGAATTGGAGTATAAAATTCCAGGTTCCCGGAGTGCGAACCCAACATACATGCTATCTTCAAATTCCTAGAGCGTGAATTGGAGTATAAAATTCCAGGTTCCCAGAGTGCGAACCCAACATACATGCTATCTTCAAATTCCCAGAGTGTGAATTGGAGCACAAATACCAAGTCAAAGTTCCCGGAGTGCGAACCGAAATATCAATACTAACTCCAAGTTCCTAGAGCGTGAAGTTGAGTATAAACATCAATTCCAGGTTTCCGGAGCGCGAACCATATTACAAACATCGATAACTCTCAAATTCCCATAGTGCAAGCTAGATTATCGATCTCAAATTATCCTAAGTCCCCAGAGTGTGGACATATGCTTAAGATTTGCAATAAGTGCGATCGACTACTGAAATACAAATGTTGTTCCCCGAAACTTGGAGGCATAAAAACTTAAGTGTTAATCACTAACCGAAGTAAAACAATGTCTGAAGACTCAACTCATTCATCAATCACGACATGTGATCAATATTTTCAGACTTGCAAATAAAATGAACTCTACTGGACGGTAAAAACACCACAAGTACACCGGACTGAAAACCAAACACTTCAAATACTTAAGCACAAAAGAAATGATAAATAAGGCAAAGAAATTGAATTTTATTTCAACTAACTGTATGTGAAGATTCATGTACAAGTTCTTCCAAAAAATTCCTACTAGCAGGGGGCCAAGCCTGCATCTATACATAGCTATCAAAGGAAAATAAAAGTGACTTCCTAGCTGCCAAAAATGCACTAGAGGGGATCGCCTACTTCTTCTTCTTCGGTTTCCTTTTCAACGCGGAACCACTGGAACCGCTAGCAGTCTTCCGTTTCGAGCCCATACCCTTTGGCAGATCTTCTTCTGGCGAAGGCATGATATCGATATACTCCTCCGAACTTGAACTTAAAGGAATATTCTCTTCTGGAGGAGCCGGAGGAGTCGGGTCTACCACCGGGAGCGGAATAGGCGCGCTGGTTTCGACTAGCGTGTCCCCATAAGATGTCACCGCAAGAGGAGTGGGCCCGACCGCCATCATGACACTTTCAGAATTACCACCGTGTGCCGCCACTTCCATCTCTGCATCGATTTGAGCGAGTATCTCATCCTCACGAGCAACACGAGACTCACAATAGGTAGCGGTGGACTGTGACGATCCAATAGAAACGGGCGGGAACGAGCCGAGAACAAATGGTATGTCAGCAAAAGGGTCACTATGTTGGCCCAAGAGTTCATTCATCATTTGTTCGTCGAAAGTAAACGAACCCCCTGTTCCGTCTCTGTCGGCGCGACCATAGTCATGATAACCGCCTCAATGGTGATGACCTTTTGCACTTGATTCAACTCTTGACTTGCAGGAGGTGCTGTCGGCGCAACTTTATTCACTGGACAAGAAAGAAAAGAAGTTGTCAGAACACGCTTCAATACAAACACTTCAATTCAGACACACAGTAGATTTGTGTAGAGTACCTTCCTCAACTTGACTTGTAGCTAACTGAACAGCTTCAGAAGAATGCTCCCTTATGGGAGATAAGCGTGGCTGCTCAGGGTCATAGCCTGGGACCAGTTGCGGCTCGGTCGCTGGCGTCGGCTTCGATCCAGAGGAAGTAATCATCCCTGAACTTGTAGCTGGATGCACAACACCAGACCCCTCACCAACTTCCAAGTGCTGGATACCCAGTCTCTCTTTAGCATGAGAGATCGTGAAATCATGGAGAACCTTCTTCTCATCATCAGTCAGTATACGGTTCTCCAACTCGAACTCATCAAAAACTTTGCCTGGATGTGACGCTTTCTCTTCTTCGACTAATAAATTCCAGGCGTTGAACAAATGCATCGGATAATCGTCAAGCCACGTCAAATTCCTGTGCCTCAGCACATTAGCATTATAAGTAATGAGAAGTTCTTCTACTTCTGTCTCTAGCTTAGTCTCTGCTTGACGAACTTTCTCATCGACTTTGGCTTCTGTCTCGCGGACCTTCTCCAAGGCCTCATCTCTTTCTCTCCGAAATTCCACCGCCTGATCACACGCTTCCTGTGCGGAAACGTTAGCGGTGTCCCTCTCTTTTATAATCTCTGCAACTTTGGCCTTGAGCTCGTTTAGCTCTTACAAGGCCGCATCCTGCTCGGCAGTTACGATGGTATTCCGGTGGCCCATGTCCTCCACCATAGCGTAATGCTCACGCTTCATCCTATCCATCACTGCCTGAGCTTCATCCGCTTTTCTAAGAGCTTCAATCTTCGATTTTCGAGAAGACTCGGCCTCACTGCCGAGTGCCTGAATAATGCGGTCTTTTTGACCAAGTTCTTTCTCCAACTTCTCAATCGTAGCCGCTCGATCAAAGGCCACCTTTGACGCTTTCTTAGAGGTCTTCGACCATTCTTGATACTGGAAGAATACGTCTGAAAGATAGTCATGCATCATAGGTGCAACTGTCGACGGTATCCTTTTTAGATGCGGGAGAAAAACGAACCCGTCAAAGCAAATTTCGGGAATTTTTTTCCTCAGTTGAGCAAGCCTAGCCGCTCCTTCCCCCGAATGCTCCGTCAATGTCTGTTTTGTTGACGGGGAGGCCGCGACCTCCGTTCTGTGATGAGTATCCGACCTCGATGGTTGGGAAGACGGCTTGGGCCGTGAAGTTTCCGGTGGCCTCGAAACATGAATCGTAGGCGGTGCAAGAGCTCTAGGATGTGGCGTGCAAGATCGAGACCGACGCCTATAATCATTATCTCTGTCAGAGCGCTCATGACTCGAGTGCCCATAGTCATAATCTCTATCTCCTTCCCTCCTATGCGCTTCATAATATGAAGAAGACTGGTGTTTCTTACGAAGGCTACCAAGAAACGAACCTCTGCCAGACATAGTATCTGCGAAGCAAAAACATAAAACGAAATTAGCAATCTCTCACAATGAACGTATTACACTTAGAAATCGTGTAGTGCTGTGAAGTGTGAATGTGGGTGCAACTCCCCGACCAACCAGACGTGTCAACCGCACTAGTGGGCAGAGACTCGCTCAAAACTAAGGCTTCTGAAAGTTCGATCCGACATCATGTTGCAAAAACACATCGTCCGGAATTGGAATATCGGCGAGCCCTTCATAAAGATTCTCAGTTCTCGGAGGAGACATCTCCGAAATTCTAATTCCGGAGGCAGGTCGGACCGTGACAACCATTTCTGTCTCCCCTCTTTAGGTGTCTTAGCAACGGCTGCCTTGCCTTTTCTTTGCTCTTCGGTATCTTGGGCTACATCCGTAGATTCTCCCTATGGCTCATCATCAGTATGAGTTCTCTCCGAGTCAGCCTCCTCAATTACGATAACTTTGGGCTTTCTTCGTTTAACTCGTTCTTTCGAGGCAGTCCTTAAGACACCATCGAGCATTATGCTTTGTCTTCGTTCAATCAGTCCAAGAATCCTGAGATTCCTATCTGTCAATAGCAACTCGATATTCCTCTCGTCACTTGGGATTTCTTGAAAAACCCAAACTATCTCCTTGAAACGCTCACCTTCGGGTCGCTGAATCATGGCTGAAAAGGAAAAGAGATGTGAGTTCGACTTCAAATACGTCAGTCTTATCAACTACCCAAAAAAATAGCAATACTCACGTCTAAATAACCATCGCCGAGCGAACCCTGAGGGGCATCTGATATAAACCACTCCGTCCTGAAGTAGCTCAATCTAGTCCAAGCCCCCGTGATCACTTGGCAATTTCTTACCGCCTCTAGGAATGTGAAAGATGGACTATCCGCCCGACTCTTGAAGTTAAACAAGTATCTGATCTCAATCGGGAGTGGCGATCGATAGAGGTACTCCATAAATGCAATGAACAAGCTATTGAGTGATGCATATCCGTTCGGATGCAGTTGAGATGGGACGATCCTCAAGAACGACAATACTTCTCTTATATACTGGTTAAAAGGAGGGAGCGTCCCAGCTGCGCACGCGTGGCGATTGAATGTGGTATATCCCTCCGGTGGATTGTGCGGTCTATCATTTGCCCCCGGCAGTAGCACGTCATCCATCGACAAACCATTCCTTAAGCATATTCTTCCTAGCATGTCTTTCGAAATATTGGACGGGACAGAGTCTGATGGGTTATTAATGAAGGATGTGTCAGGTAACTCGTCCGGAGCTGGACCGGTAACTTCATTCTCAATCTCCGGTACTTCAAGCACGAGAGGGACTGAACTCTGAGTTTCTTGCATCTGCAAACTTGAAGTTTCCATAACTAGCTAACTCACGAGAAATCATCATTAGATGCTAAAAAGCCCGTGCATTCCTCGGTGTAAAGTGCATGAATGTGTCGTGCAGTGTTGTGCATTACTTGAGCAAATTCTATAGAATAAACGGAAATGCATGAACGATAAAACTCCGAAAATCAAACCGGAAATGACCGTCACCGCTGACCGTCACAACCGTGCCATCCAAACGCAAGCGGTCGATCCAAGTTAAAGTTCATTATATTTTTGTTAAGTTACGGTTCCATCGGCGAGCTTCGAAAGGTAGTCCAATATGCAGTTCTACGGTCAAGTTCAGTCATGCAAGGAAGAAGCTCATCGGAGTCAAGTGTTCTAATATGCAAAAGTTCACTAAATTCGTCTAATTTCAACATGGAATCGGTCGCTGCAGTCCAAATTCGTATCGAGTCGAAGATATATCGTCAACCATGTTCGAATCGATACTTTTCGTATCGATCATGTTCGAATCGATATGTTTCGTATCGATCACATTCGAATTGATACATTTCGTATCGATCAGGTTCGACTCGATACGTTTCGTATCGATCCAGTTCGAAATGATGCATTTCGTATCGACCAAGGGCACACCATTTCTCATCGATCTGAGAACATTGGTTTCGCAACGATCATCTCCCTCATATTCGTATCGATACGAAATTGCATAATCTCTTTCGATTCGAAAACTCCACAACTCCTTCTTCTCCAAAAAGGCCTTAACTCCATGACCGTGCTCCATCCCCAATCTTGCTCTCGCCATCCAGATCTTAAATTCATCAAAACCGATCATAGGAGAAAGAAGGATGGATTGAGATTTCGAGTTTCATCGTTCTAAACACAACACTATCCATTGATTACCTTATTTTAATGTTTATTTTTGAAGGGCTGAATCGATTCGAAGGCTAAACGGTTCTTTCTCTTGAACTCTCTATCGATACGAAGTAAAAGGCAACAGTAAAAGTAAAAAGTGAAAAAATGGCCAAGTGTGAAGTATTTATATGAGGCCATAGAAGAACCGAGGCAATTTGCCTCCCAGTCAACTTGACCGGTCGCAACCAGTCAAAACACGGATCGGTTCGAAAGCTCCGTTCGAATCCATATGCCTAAGACCTTATCGATGCGAAGTTACCCTCACACTTCATCGATACGAAGTATACAACTAAGGCTGTACTGAAGACATTGAATTCCAACGATGCGAAACAGACAGTGAGCACATCGACTCGAATCCCTCGTTCACGTCAACAAGTTCACAACTTCATCCACTGCATATCGATACGAACAACGATTTCGTATCCATCAAAACCTATCGATACGAACAGATGTTTTGTATCCATCCAAACTCACCGATACGAACGGATGTTACGTATCCATCCAAGCTCATCGATACGAACTATCATTTCGTATCCATCATTTCGACTCGCATCGATATGAAAAACTACCTTTCAACCTTTTACATCGATTCAAGAGAGGATCGATACAAGAGGATAGTCAAAAACAACCATCAAGCGTTGTTTCAACTCAAATTTCCAAATCGGTTCAGGAGAGAATCGATACGAAATTCAATAACAAACAAAACTGACAACGACTCATGGACGCACAACGTTAACGAGAGTCAAATTAACATATGTGCATATATGTCGGACTAATATTCGATTTTAAACATTCACAGGGATCGAATACTCATCTTGTTACGGTCACAACAACCAACAGCTAAGCACTATCATGCAGCATTCAATCATATCAACGCAAGGTTACAACCTTCGACAAAAGAGCAATGATTGTTCAGAGAGAAATTGTAGCTTTTCAAAGCACGTCATGTTTCCACAAGACATACTTTGGGGGGCAAATGTTATCCCGCTTTTTGGCAAAGCCGTGATACCAGAAGATCGATCGAAAACAAAGGACAGTTCGTCTCAGAGATTGGTCATACTTTGCTTCACCATGGATATCGCTGAATTTTGTCCGAGTCTAGATTGAGCTACAATTGATAGGACATGACAAGAAAGATCATAGAAGTCAGCATCTCAAATTTCAAGTCAATCCGAGTTCATACACTCAAGTTATGATCGATTCAATTTAAAGGGAAAAGCCTAGGTTTCGTATCCATCACTATGGGCGATTTCGTATCCATCACCGAACCCTAGTTCGAATCGATCACTTTCGTATCGATTAACTTCGAATCCATCTAAGTACCTCGGTTCGACTCGGTCTCATTCGAACCCATCCGCAGATCATCTACTTCGTATCGGTCAGGAGCGGTCGTGTTCGAATCCATCGAGTTCGTATCAATGGACTTCGTATCCATCAGCCAGTATCTGCTTCGCATACATCGGATCACCATCCTTCGTATCCATCGAAGGGTTCAAGTTCGCATCGATTGACTTCATATCCATGGAGAAGCTACAAAGCTCGTATCCATCAGAGAAAGGTTTGTTCGTATCCATCAACCATCGATTGTTCGACTCCATCAGTGATTCATATCCACAAACAGTTGCAATTCGTACCCATGAATAAGGCATCATTTGAATCCATCGAGTTAACTAGCCTTGGTGACATGTCATCCATCGATGCGAACACGCCGAGATATATGGAGTCGACGCGGTTAACTCGGAGTGAAGACCAGATCGAGTCGAAGATTGCGCTTCATGTCATCGCAAAGGCGCATGCCACCATCGATTCGAAACCATCGGTTCGAAGAGATGGATTCGAACCAAACAGCCACTCGAGGAACCCCATTTCGTATCCACGATAACTCGAGATATATTGATCTAAATGCCATGAAATTTTCACAGAAGCTTTCACACATGCTAAGGAATGTCTCCACCAAATTTCAGCTTAATTGGACATCATCTTGTTCGATACGAAATGGCTTCGTATCGATCACAGATCGACTCGAAACTTCCTGAGGTTGGTCACGTGGGCCCACTCACGTTCCAGAAAAAGTCTCCCGAGATTTGAGCGCAATCTCAGCCTCCTACGCTTATAAATAGAACCCAAGAGCCTACAGAAAAAGGATCTTTTGACACTCAAGCGCCCAGACTCTGCCGGATTGAGATCTCCATCATCCTACATCATATTTTTGCTATTGAAATCGAATTTCCAGCTGTAACTCGCTGTTGATTGCAGTGACAACTAGTAATCATTGAAAGAGAATCAATAAAGTTGCAAAAAACTTAACAGTGGACATAGGCAGCACGCCGAATCACTATAAATCGCTTGTCTACGCATTTACATTACTGTTGATTGGAGTTTTTGTTAGATAATACTCGTTTTCAGTTTACGTTCTTCATTATTATCTCTTCAACGACTCCCGAAGAGTGTTGCGACCAATTTTGGTGCAAACAGTAGGAATAGTGGAATATAGTGAGAATAAGGAGATCTATCAGAAATAATGGGGCTTACAGTGGAAAGACTATTGTTGTAGCTATTTTAAAAACGATAGAAATTTACTATGGGATATAGCGGGGTAGTAGCCGGGCATTAACTGAACAAGCCAGAATTGCTCTAGAAATTTCCTAGCTAACTCATCAAAAGTCGATCTGGATCTCTGCGCGAGCATAGTGAACCACATCGATGCGACTCCCTCTAAGGAAATGGAAAATCATATACATCAAATAACATCCGTTACCCTAGCACCATCCATATGCCATTCATACTTGAGTAAATTTTCTTGAGGATCGGTGATCCCATTGTATGATGGCATAGTTGGCATTATAAACTTCCTAGGACATTCTTCTCTCAGAATATTCTCTATGAATGGAATTTTACTTAGTGTGGAACCACAATCCTCATTCTTCTTTCCCTTACTTTCTTTATCCAACTACTTAACCATGTCAGCTATATATTCCTCACCAACATGGTATTCCGAAGGTCATCTATTAGGGTCTACACCGAATGTTTATCTCCGCAAACGGTCTCTATTTGCTGACTAACTTCTAGGTCCCCTAGACTTTGATAGAACCATTCCTTCAATATTTCACAAGCGTGCGATTGGTTCAGCTATGGATGTTTGAAATCCATCTCCGTTGGCACCAACATCCAGCCCAAAATCAACATGGTCAAGCTACAAGCCTTCTTCCTCATTAGAATCATGCTTTGCATTAGCTTTCTATCCCCTATCCTCTCTGAAATTCCTCTCATTACATAGAGAAATCCTTTTGGTACCAAGCTATTTTATTTCAGTGGGAACATTTCTGCTTCCTCCTGCTACTCCTCCTGTAGCTCCAGTCATTACTTCTTTTTTATTTTGCTTTCCATCCCATCGATTTTGGACAGAAATAGAGGAGTTTTCCTATTCTAACCAAAGTGAAGTCTCGCTTATAGTTCTCCTGGTTCTCTATGGTTTTAGGGTTAGCAAAGCATCCATCTTATCCATCAAGACTTTCTGACTATCCACCATCCTTTGGTTTAATTCCTATAGCATCTTATCAAGCTCTCCTTAAGTAACCACTTCTTGTTGAGCGTATGCTCCTGTTACCACCTGTTACTAACTTCAACTTGAGGAGCATTTCGTTCATCATCACCAGCTACTGCTCATGTGGATCTATTAGATCTTCTAGGCACTATTAACTTTAAATAGAAAAATTCCAAATTCTTTAAGAAACTTGTAGATGTAGATGTTGGACCTCTTCAGATCCAAAATATCAAGCTAGACCTAACCCTGAGCTGGATTTTTTGGTGAAAGCACCAGAATGTTGACATCAAAAGCGGCACAACAACCAAGTTTGACATGTTGTAGGATTAGATCTAGTAGAAATTGTAGAAAAGTGCAAAAAAGAGTATAAAAGTAGATAGATACAAGATTTTTATAGTGGTTCGGAAATCTTTGATCTACATGCACTTTATATTTTTATTAATTATGGATTTGATAGAGGTTTGGTTAGAGATTAGAGTCATTGATACAAAGGGTTGACAGGTTCTTAAGCCTAGAACTACCAAAAGTATATACCTATGTGACTATTGTATAGAGAGATAAGAGATGAAGAAGTGCCAGAGTCTAAGATCCTTCTTTGGTTGCTATAGAGTTGATACTTATAGAAGAAACTCCTACAAGTGAACAGGCTTTAGATTTTTAAAGTTCATATGCAAACCCAAAGTGCATAAGAAGCACGTGGCCCAGATAAAAAGAAAGACCTCTCGGTACCGAGAGATTCCTCTCGATGCCAAGAGGTTTATTCTGCTGCAAACTACCTCTTCTTACTTGCTTTACTCTCCTATCTTCGATTCGATGTTTTCCAACCCTGTTCCATTAAAGTTGAGTTATTCCCTACAATTCCTTTGATAAGACCGTATTATCCTGCCATCTTTAATTTCTTATCATCTATCTTGAGAATTTATCCTGCCATCTTTAATTTCTTATCATCTATCTTGAGAATTGCACATCTATTCTCTAAGAAAAGCACTTGATGATAACTGGTTGAATTTGTAAATGGAGTGTATGAAGTCAAGATATCTTAATTAGAAGAAAATACCTTTTGGAACCGAGAGGAACCCTTCGATACCGAGAGATCCACTTAGCACTAAAACTTGTGTAACTTGTTGAGCTCCATTTTTTAGCCCTTCCGATCATTTTTCCAAGTTCTCGAGTCATTTCGTCTTCATTTTAACATTCTAACCACTATTGAAAATCCACTTGGCTAAAAATCCAGCTAATACTTGCTTTCCATTCATAGTTGACGCAAAGAGCACCCTTTGCACCCTTTCCTTTCGCCTATCGCTTTGCCTCTTTGAGCTCAGCAACGTAATATTCTCAACGATCTCTCTAGTTGCCTCGAATAGATTCAACCCCATTCTCTATACGGAACTTCATCATCAAGCAATAAGGAGCCGGTGCAATTCTAAAATTAGCTGTGGTTGGTCGGCTCAAAAGGGCATTATACATCGAGAATTCATCAATAGTTACAAACTTTTGATAAAATGTCCTTTTGAACATAATATTTACCAAGCTTCCACAATCCACTAAGACTCGATGCACTTGGCTAAATACACAATGGACATTATCACCATGGGATCAAAAGTTGGTGCTTCAATCCAACTAGAATCCCTATTATGAAAGATTATACCATCGGTCATCAATCTCTACCACTTAGTCGGAGCTCCATCTTCAATGGCGAAGTGGCTTTCCTACAGTGCATGCTTCAATGAACTCACATACTGTTCCATCTCATTCAAGCTTTTCTCCTTTGGATGAGGTCCTCCAGTTACTGTATTTATCACGAACCTTCCATCAGGTTGCCTGGGCCCTTCTTCGTTAGGTCTAGGTTGATTCCATTAAGAATTTGCCTCTTTGGTTCCAACATTATGTCCACCATCCTACAGATCTCTGACATATTGCTACATCTTCTTTTTATGGATCAACTCTCTACTTATATCTTTTAAACGACAAAACTCGTTGGTATTGTGCCTATGTGTATTATGAAAGCGACAATACTTCCCTGAGCTTCTTTCAACTTTCGTCGTTCCCTTTGGAGATGCCATCCTATATTTATCCATCTTTTTCTTAGCAAGGTATATATTCTCGATTATCTCATTTAAAGGCATGTATTCCACTAGCCTCATCTTGCTTGGGTGATTTTTAGCCTCATTCCTCCCACCTTAGAATTTTGATTTCTTTTCTTTCGGTTGTTTGTATTACCCATATTCGTGGAAACATTACGGATACTCTCAATGGTTTGTTTTATGATACATTACTTTGAACTACTTCTCCGGGCTGTCCATTACCAGCCTTTTCTGAAACCAGATTTGCTTCATCCAAGCGTAATAATTGGTTGCATTTCAGTTGAAATCTTCCATGGTAGTGGGCTACTTCATCCTCAGCCATTTTTCGAAATCAATGTTCAGATATAAACCTCGGATCGAAGCCATCAACACCAAATCCTCCTTCGAATTATTTACCTCTATGACCATAGTCTTAAATCTATCTAAAAGCCTTTCAGTGGCTCTTTGGGTCCTTGAGAGATGCTCAACAAGGACATCACATTCATGAGTCGAGCAGTATGGAGCCTGAATGTTTTAAATTTTCTTAGTCATTTCATCAAAATTCAAAATGGACTTCGGCTGAAGTCGAGTGAACCACATCGACACAGCTCAATTCAGAAAGATGGGGAAACACCAACACCGAACCCCATTTTTTCACTAGCACCATCCATTTTCCATTTATACTTGAATAGTTATACGGCATCAGCCGTCCAATTGTATGATGGCACTAAGAGCACTATAAACATTCATGGTAACTACTCCTAGACGATCTCTATGAATGGTGTTATACTAGGTGCGGAACCTCACTCATCATTCTTTCTCCATCTGTTTCCTTCTACTAACTACTTTATGGTATCAGCAATATGTTTCTCACTGGTGTGGTGATTCGAGAAATGGCTATAAGAAGCAGCCCCTTGTATTTGACTCCATAAACGGTCTTGGTTCTCCTAGTGACGTCTAGGCTCTCCTACATTAAGGAGAGCCACTTCCATGGACTTTCTCTGACACTTGGCTAGCTCCATGGTGGTCATTTGAGCAATAACATACTACACTCTTGCATTGTAACACCCCATAAAATTAAGGGTAATTAATAAATAATTATTAAGGAACAAAAATGGAATTTAAGCAAATGTTGGAATTCGGCCAAGAAATTTGCACCATTTTGTCCGTGGTGACTTTCTAAGCAACTTTCGTATTTGGAGTGTTGCGATCGGAGTTCAAATGAAGAAGCTATTAGTGTTTCAAGTGTTCGAAACGAAAATAATTACAAATGGAAAATAGCAAATAAATAATAATAAATGCGGGACCATACTAGTTGACCCACTTACTTAGGTTGGTCGACAACAAGGGGGCGGTCGTCTGTTATGAAGGTGGGGGCTAGGGTTGAACCATGGCCGAACGATTCGGATTTTAATTATTAAAATCTAACGTATGTGATTTATTCAAGCGCCTATAATTACAGGCCTAATCGCTCACTTCTCCTCTCATATTTTTTGATTAAAGTAGTGAAGCTTTGCCATTTTCCTTTCTCCGCGAGTTCTATTAATTGCACAGTAGTATATTATAAATATAATCAGAGAATGGCAGAAAATAAAAGAGAAGAGAAGGAGTGAATCAATACTGCAAAAAAGGTAAATTTCCATAATTATAAATCTATATTCCCCTTAACCCCACATCTCTCCTTAGATCTATAAACAGTACATCTTATTGTATATATTCTTTTGGATTTAAAGGAAAAAGGAGTCAAGTTAAAGGGATGAATGCATATTAGGAAATTCGAAAAGCTAGGAAGGTAGGTAGATAATTATATGATTTATTTATAATATTCAAATTTATACCATTGAATTTTATTTTTTTATGACGCCTATATAAGATTTGATGAGTTGTAGGCTTAAAACGAATGTATAGGAATACCGCTAAATATTCTGTAAGATAGGTAATCGGAATATGAATGGTATTTACACCCTAATCTGGAAGTTGGAAGTTAGTCCCTAAATTTGTTAATGTGAAATGTTGATAGGATTGCAAGATTTATCCCATATTTAGGATAATTGGGTGTAACCTATTAATATTAATTTCGTTTGCTCAAATTTGTCCTAGAATGTGAATTTCTATGTTTTCATTTATTAGGAGCGTTGTTGGTACAATTTATTTATATCTATTTGCATGTAATTTCCATAAATTATCTAATTCCATAACTATATATAAAATGTGTTTCATTGAAATAATAAGGAATACACCATAAAGGAAAGAGATATGTAAAGTACGGATGTTCTTCCTCGTACTTTGCACTGTTTATAAGAAAAGAGATAATTCTTGTAATTTCAAATGAAGCAAGTCTCACTTTTGGTTAATTTACGGAAATTTATAACGGTGATCCTTTTTGGAAGGATAGCTCTGATAAATTAAAATGTGGAAAAAATATTCTGGTATAGGAATTGATAGTTAGAAATAGAAACATACATATGTAATTAGAGGATTAGGAGGTGCAGATGCAAAAGAGACAGTAACTTCAAATTTTATAAGGCAATAAATGTGCAGTTAACAGAGAGTTATAGGAATTAAATAAGAACATAAATGTGCTTAATGTGATTGGTTAAAAGATTTAATATGGCATTTATGGGGACATGAAGTAGGCATAATAGATTGAATTAGAACAAATAAATAAATGTCATTAGAGATTGTCCAATTAGAATAATAATGACTAACAGAGGTCCTGAGCGATCAGTAGCAAAGACTTAGATTATGCCCCCAATGGATTTTGCTTCTTACTAGTGTAGAATCGATATAGGATACGCACAGTCTCAATGTTTAATGAATCAATTATTCTTTTATCTAAAGTGGGCTAGTTAACCCTTAGATGAGTCTTAGAGATTCGTTAGTAATACGGCAACTATAATATAAAGTCGTATCCATGGGTCATTGATCTCTGTAGCTAGAGCCGATTGACTAGCGACTACATTACAGAAGGTCTGGTTTGGGTTGAGGTATTAAATGGTCGTTGGGTCTACTTCCTTCATATTTAAGAAGTATTAAGCAACCAAGGTTTTCTGTTGAGTAGTACAATGTTGTGATATATATATATATATATATATATATATGTATTTAGATATACATATAGTTATACCTCATAGAAGGTTGGACTTATCGTACGCAAACATAAGATTGAATGAATTAGTTGTAACTAATAGACATGATAATTAAATGAAAATCAATTGGCATAAGCGAGTATTATAGGTAAAGGGTATAATTTTCCAGTCACCGGAACATTATTCTGATCCCCTCCTCATTACAATGTGCATGACAGATTTTGAGTGGCAGGGTACAGGAGCAAGACAGGAATGGTGGATGGAGAAGTCTTCTTATTCATGCTTGAGGCTGACAAGACAACTAGACATTGAAGGAATACTATTGATTCCAAGGTAGTAGCCTTAGTTAATATTAATGTTCTATTATATTTTTCTAGTCCACTGTCAGTTTATATTAATTGCTCTCGAATATGCTTATGTTTATTTTAGATCATCAAAACCAATGATTCGTGCCCCAACGGACATGGATTTCGATTTAGTCATAATCCGGGCTCATTAAAGTGCGGTTGTTTCATTTTGTTTCAAAACTTAGGTTAGTTGATCATAGGAATTAGGATTCGTTAAGAGAACGTATTCGTATTTATACCTAATTATATGTATATATACATATATGCATATTATATGGCAAACTTTATGAATTCCGACTATAGAAGTAGTTGCGACCATATTTTGAAAAGATGGATGAGGCAACTATGAGTTGGAAAAAGGAATGGAGTTAAAATTATGCACCTACCCCAATTACCCCATGGAGTTAGGCCACACCGCAAGGCGTTGACCAAGAAGAGCAATAGTGCGACATATAGAAGGACCCAAGAAGCTGGATGGTAATTGATTCCTTTTTTGGTCCTAGGCTGCTTTATGACTGTGGATTTAGACAGATTGCCAATTGAAGACAAACATTCTGCCCAAACAAATGGAAGTAAGAACCTATATGTTGCATGCATCCGGATGCAAGACATGATGAAGGACTGAGCAAGTTCTTGCAACAAGTTTGCATTAATCAACATAAGATGACGGCCGGAATATTGATGAAGATGAATTAAGAATGAGAAGAAAAGAAGGAAAGCCCAAAATAAAAAATAAGAGTCCATTTACGAGTCCAGCCTCATGTAAAAGAATGTGAAAAAAAGATTTTTGAAATTTTCTTGAAATGTTTTGAATGGTTTTTCAAAGGATCTACTGGGAAGTTGTTATTATGGAAAGCAAGGAAAATATGAAATTCTTGATTTAAAATTTATCGAGTCAAAAAGTTTTGATTTAACAATTTTTGATAAAGGGATTTTTTAATTTTGAAAGGAATAAAAAGGGATCAAAGGTTTTTCTTAATTCTTTCTCTAAGGTGTGGATAAATGGAAATGGTACTTTATTAAAATAAGGTAAAAATGGTAGAAGGGTATGAATGCCTGATAGTGAAGATATGAGGAATATTCCAGTATAAGACAAATACCGGTAAAAATAGCTGAAATATATTTAAACATATCTCTTTTCGTGTTAATGAAGGAATGCCCAATGGCTAAAGCAGAAGGAAAATACACTGCAATAAGTTAATGAGGAAAACAATAAAAGAGGGAAAAATCTATGTAGTAGAGGCTAGTTAGGTAGGAGAAATTTTAAAAGTAGCAGTATTAGGAAATTTGAATAGAAATAGTGCTAGGAATTTATAAAAAAATAGGATTAGTAATCTATTTAGAAATAGTATAGGAAAAAAACAATAGGGAAGGGATGGGAATAATGAATAATTTTTATAAATATATGCAATAATTGCGCATATCTTTTCAAAGTCCCTCTCTTGTGCTATTAGAATAATCGCTAAGGTGGAAAGTGAAAATAACATGAGTAGTAGGAAAATAATAGGATGGAGTTATCATTGTCTACTTCTGTTTTCTTTTTTAAAAGTTATAGTGAAATAAAAATTGGATGTTTGAATGCAAATAAATGTTTTGAGTTTAAAAATCCTACATTTGAAGAAGTAAATATTTGTTGTAGAAAGTCATTGAAAAGGGAAAAGTTAGTTAGAATGGGAAACTTTTCATGACTCCATTTGAAAACCAAGTAGTTTTTGAATTTAGCAAGAATGTTTCCAGGTTTATATGTTCAAAGATAAAATTTTGAAATAAGTACTTCATGACTATGAATTTTTTTTAAAGAGTTGTGAAAAACCAAACCATTTTTTGGTATGAAGTAGATAAGGATGACTACCTAGGTAAGCTGAGGTAAATGTGAAGGCTATATATAAAATAACTATGAATGCTCATATGGTAGCAACAAGGAACCCTCGATGATTATAAGGAATATTAGTACGAACCTAGGAGTGCTTAGACATGTGTGAAAGCCATAAGAAGAACCCTCAAAGGAATGGGGAATGGTATCAAAGTACACATTTTCGATTCCTGTGGTATACTTGCATGAAAGATCAAGGATAAAGAAGTTAGATACCAAAGTTTGAGAATACTATCAAGATATTCTAATTGTAAGAAGATAGTAGTATGATCGAAGAAGAGAGTAATGAGATGGCGAACATGCATGGAGGATGTTGGTTGACTCAAGGTTAAAGAAGGCAATATAGGTGGTAGGAAAGTAATTCCACTAAACCAATTTTTCGATGAGTTACTCTAAATGTGCATAGTTTATATTTCTTATCCACTGCGGTGTGGGAATGCATAATTTATCCCATAATCGTGTATATTGATTGAAGTAATGGATGGTCCTTATTTATGAGAAACCAAAAGGTAAGTTAGGACGTATGGATTATAGTTGAATGGAAAACTAGAAATGGCCATCCTAATTGGGTAAGTAGTGATAGAGCTACGACATCATCAACTCCAGTTGATGTTGGAAGGCAGCTTCTAGCAATTGTTTCTTTTAGATTATTTGGGTTGTAATCGCTACTTGTCTCCCTTCGGATATTGAAAAAGCATATGATATGATATGACATGATATGAGAGATGTTCTTATTTTATCACTGTGTTGATTTTTTGGATGAGCTTTAACCACTGTATATATTGGAAAACAATGTAAATAAGAAGATATCATAAGGATACTTAACTAGTGATAAAATGTAGTTAAAGCTGGAAGTTCATGAAATAGGTTATGAAATTAAATTAGCAACTAGAATGCTTTATTACCAAAAACTTTAGAATTTTAGAAAAAATAAATTTTAGCAAGCAGAGGATAGGGAAGGGTTGTTGTGTAATCATGGGTCGTTATGCCTATGCCTTAAAAGCTAAATTTATAAATATGCTTAAGTGATTGTTGAAGTAAAAGGAAAGTTTCCCTAAATCTAAGATTAATGCATAATTCTCGGATCAATCATATGCACTATCTCATTGACTACATCACGAATACGTTAAGAAGTTGCTTGATTTTTTTAAGGATGGAGTGGCAAATGTTTTGAAAAATTACGTTTGATTGCTTTTGAAATTTTTTGTTTAAAAGCTTTAGAGAAGATAGGTTCAAATGCTTTTGGAAAAAAATGTTCTAGTGTTTCTGAAAAACGGTGTTTAAATGCTTTTGAAATTTGATTTTTCGAACTATTTTGCATGTTTGATTGAAAGCGGGAAAAAGATTTTTTTGATGGAAAATGAAAATTATCAATTCTCTGTGCTACAAGCTTAGCGTAGGGAGGTTCAACGTGTTAGCGAATATGAATTTAATTGTCCAACAAGAATTGCAGTATGCAAAACATAGGGAATAATAAGGGAAAAGGTTGTTTTAGCTCCAGAATTTTTATTTCCTACCTTGTTTATAGTGAACAAAACTTGCATTTTGAATAATTTCATTTTATAATTTAAAAATAAACCTCCTTGTGCACAATGTACTTGGAAAAGTTGGAAAAAAATAAGGGCAAAAAAGAAAGTTTCAAAGTACAATGGAAACGATACCCAAAAGAAGGGTGGAATTGTGAAATTTTCTATCTAAATTTCTTTTCTAGCATAGGAGTATAGATTTTGGATAATTAGATTTTCAAAATTTTGGATTTCATAAATTGTGTGTTAGTATTGGATGGTAGGGATAGGATGTAGAATTGGGTGAACCATACTCCTACTCGTAGGAGTGTGGAAACTGTTGTGTAAAAATAATGATTTTTGATTTTTGAAAACTTGTGTACATATAGAACTGCCATTATATATAAGTTGTTTGCGTCATATTTTCAAAATGTTTTTAGAAGAATGCATTCATATAGGAGGTGCCGATTTAGAATTATTCAGCATTCATACCATATATTTTTTGATACACCATGCGCGTGTACATGTTTGGCTCTAAAATTGATGGTACACTAATTGGTTGGATTGTTTAGAATGGTTGCCCACTATTTTACATGATTCAGTCTTTGAGGAATTTCGAGGATGGAATCTTTTAAGGGAGAGAATGTAACACCTAACAAAATTAACGATAATTAATATATAATTGTAACATCTCGTATCGGGAGGCCAAAAGCTAAGCGTTACAAAATGCTACAGTCATCCATACTATTAACTTCTAGTGATGAAATATAGTATTGATAATGGTATCCATAATATCAGAAGTACATGAATATGAACAAAATCATAGATTTTAAAAGCAACATTTTGCTGATTACGTTTCGAAACAATAATTCATATCCATGTTATATAATCCTATATCGTTTCCCAGGCAATGATTAAATATATCATTTACAAAATACGCCAAGAGCGACATATGACGATGCCCCCTTGGTTGATCAAAACAATATAGTCATAACTGACTTAGCATACACAGCGGAATCAAAATGAAACTCCTAACTAGCTATCCGTCAGCCACTTGCTTATCTCCGAAAGCTTTATTCGCCAAAGACTAAACCTGAAAGCCTCAACCCTTAGCCGACTCAAATTAATTTTGAGTACCCGAGAGTTTAAGGGGAACAAAAACTTTGAGTCAGACATAAATCCTGGTGTGAATAATAGAAATTACATCTCGGTTTACTGATATTAAGTGAGACCACACCGCTTAGTGAACGGGTTTTCCCTCACGAATATCCTTTTCAAAACATATATATTTTGCAATCCTTTCCTACAACTAAACCGGTTAATCACACTGATTTATCAAAATAGCAATATCCGTTATGCTAAATAAATAGACTATTTGTCCATCAAACTTATTATCTCAAAATAGCAATATTCATTTATAATGGACTATCCGTCCATCAAAACAATTAATATGTAAGCTATGTGCCTACATATAGTACCAAGATCCGTTATGTTACGAATAAACTATCTATTCATAAAACTGGGTTGACTGCCCGCAAACTGGACTACTGTCCGAAATCTAGGCCGACTGCTTGCAAAATGGACAACCGTCTGAATTTCTTTCATAGGGTTAACTACCCTTTTTAAATTTTCCTTAAAAACCTTTTCAAAATAATTTAGTCCTTCAAATCACATATATACATGGAAAATAAATCTTTAGCTTTACTTTAAGTGATTTTGCAATGGTACATACATTTTACTCAAAATAATGTTGATGAATTTTAATAAGGATTAACTATACTTTAAAAAAAGTAAAAGTCCTTTTTAACTCGTAAATACATAGGCTAATCTTCCTATACAATATACTCGAAACCTTTTTTAAACCTTTAAACAACCCGTTTGAAACCCCTTGTAGGTAACCCCTTCAAAACCAAGTAAAACCTTTTACTTAATCTAGGCTAAAACGCCAAACCTTACCTTTTAAAACCATAAAAAACCATTCTTTCGGAACCAATAGAAATCCTTCCTTCGAAAGCTTTAAAACATTTAGACATCCTTCTTTAAAAGCTTTAAGTATTGCCTTTCGAAAACATAGGGAAAAATCTTTTCCTTCAGCTCTTTCGAAACCCTAGGGAACCACCCCTTCCAAACCATTTATTAAAACCTTTCGATATAGTCAAAATTTCATTCCTTTCGAAACCATTGCAAATGTCTCGATTGAAACCATTTGGATTCTACCTTCAAGTAGAGCAAAAGGATCAAAAAATAGCATTTGTTTTGAAACCTTTTAAAACTATCTCTTTCGAAACCATTTCGGCTTTACTTTACTTATATTAAAAGGGTCCTTTAAAACATTTAAGTCGAAAGCTACTGTTTCGAAACCAATTCCTCGGTAATGAAGTGATGGCGTCAAAATCATCCCTTTGAAAGCATTGGAGAGGTGGCCAAGTTTTAAAAAACAAAACAATCTTTTTGCAACCATTTAGATCAAATGGTAGGAAGCAGCAACAAAAAGGCTTCGATTCAGTCGAAAGTAATCATTTAAAACAAAAATGCAAACCAATCGAAACCATTCATTTCAAAACCATTTAACTTAGTCGAAAGCATCTTAGTCGAAAGTAAACAGGCGCCTTTTTTAATTCAAAAACAAAGCATTGCCTCAACCCCTTCTAAACTCATGGTTTTGTCTCAAAACCTTTCGCCTACATCTAATTCACTACGTACCAGTAAACCGTTGCCATGTGCATTGGTTTCGACTGTGTCGAAAGCAAAGATGAGGAAGCGAAACCTAGTGTCGACTGGGTCGAAATAGTGTAAAACATGTAGCAAATAGTTCTTTTCACCTAACCTACTTTACGTGTCTAAATACGATTGGTTGCTTCTTTCTTTACCAATAAAATGTAATTCACTTTGTCAAAAGGCTGGTGACTTTATTTAAGAATTTAAATCATTTTACAAAAAGCCCCTTCTTCTCTTTAAATTACATAAAACATTTAAGTTGCACGCCTTAAATAATTTTATATACCCATCAAAATACTTAGGAAAAATCTGAAAAAATTCCAGAGAATCTATTTTAATATGTTTTCTAACAACAAAAATTTCAGATCCAAACAATAAATTATTTAACCGAAAATAATTACTAACCCAAATTAACATTTTCCTTACTAGAAAATTCATATAAAATGCACAATAATTCAAAAAATTCTAAAAATCGAAATCCATCTCCAAAATAATATTTATGACCTTCATAAACAATCACAAGGCAGTTAGATGTCATTTAATAGGGTTTTTACCTTAAAACATAGCATAAATTCAATGTGGATAACCATAATTCATCAACAAGTATATATATTCATTCTATCATTCAAAAACATGGAAAAACATTGCAAAGTATTCGAAATTCATGTTAAAATCGAAAACAAAATCAAAAATGAGATGTAAACATTATTCACCTTAGCTTCAGAGATTAAAGGAGCTTGAGATTTGGATGAATTTGATTTCGAATTAGCTTTTCCTTTAGCTTTTCTTAATTCTTCTTCCTCTTTCCTTGTTAATGGTGGCCGACCTCTTTTGTAAAAAAATTGAAATGAAATGAAATGAAATGATGTGTAAGTTATACACGGCTATGGGGTAATGATATAGGAATGGCCTCTTTCCCAATTTTACCCCTCCTCTAATTCATTTTAAAACCCTTCTTTAATTCATTTGTTTTAAATGGCATTGGCTACCTTTAATTAAATCAAATCTCAATATCCCTAATCAACACATTATTTTATTTAATTCAACTGATTAAATATCCCTAATAATATTAACAAAAATCAAGGATGTTACAGACTTCCCTTCTTAAAGAATTTCATTCTCAAAATTATGATAAGGCATAGAATAAATCAAACAAGAAGGTAAGACATACTATCAAACAAGTCAAGATAAGTATCTCTAATCACGTTCTCAACTTCCTAAGTACAGTCCTTGTCATTTTCACTCCATTGGACTTTGACTATCTGTCCGTCTTGGTTCTAAGCCTCTTCTCGTCTCTCGCAAAATGTGAACTGGCTTTCTCACTATAATCAAATCCAGTTCTACCACTAAATAATATGGCACAGTCAATGCAATAGTGATCTCTAGGTTTCTAACATACTTCCTGAGATGAGAAACATGAAAAACATCATGAACACCAGTCAATCTACTTGGTAACTCAACCCTATATGCGAGTCTCTCGATCCTCACAACAATAGGCAAAGGTCTAAAGAATCTAGGTGCTAACTTTCCTGATTTCCCAAATCTAATCACACCCTTCATCGGTGATACTTTGACAAAAACCTGGTCCCTAACTGGGAACTCTAAATCTTTCCATCTCTTATATGCATAACTTTTCTGCCTAGACCGAGCCTCTTTCATTCTAGCCCGAATGACCTCAATCTTTTCTATGGCTTCTCTAACCAAATCTGGACCAAGAACCAACATATCCCCGGTCTCCAACCAACAAATGGGAGATCTGAATGGCCTTCCATACAAAGCTTCAAATGGTACCATCTCAATACTAGTCTGATAACTATTGCTATATGAAAACTCGATTAAATGCTGATGTTCTTTCCATGATCTCTCGAAATCTAAAACTCAAGCTCTCAACAAATCTTTTTAAGATTTTGTTAACTCTTTCAGTTTGCTCGCGGATGGTAAGAGGTACTCATCTTGAGCTTGGTTCCCAAAACTTTCTACCGCAGAATTCGCTAGTGAACAAAGGATCTCTATCACTAAATAAGCTACTAGGAATGCCGTGCACTTTAATCACATTCTTCATAAACATCCTTGCAAAAACAGATGTCATTCTAGTTGACCTAACTGGAATGAAATGGACACTCTTGGTCAATCTATCCACTATGACCCATATACTATCATTTCCTCTGTTCGACCTTGCCAACCCGTCAATGAAGTCCATAGAATTAGAATCCCACTTCCATACTGGAATGTCTAATGGTTGAAGCAACCCAATTAGCCTCTAGTGTTCGGCCTTTGCCTCTTAGCAAATCAAGCACTGCTTCACACACAAACCAATATCCTGCTTCATACCTTCCTAGAAGAAACTCCTTTTCATATCCTGAGACATCTTGGTACCTTCTGGATGAATTGAGAATTTTGAACGATGGAATTCCTCCAAGACTTCTTTCCTTATGTTACCTACACTCGAAACACATAATCTTCCTTTCTTTCTCAACTTCTCATTCTGGTCAAGACTGAAATCATTCAAGTCATCGCTCTCGGTTTCATCTCTTTAACTTCTTAATCCGTTCAGCTAACAATGGACCCTCCATCTGTTTAAAAGCAATCCTTACAATCAACAACGATCAAACTTCCAAACTTGAAAATACAACTATATCCCCACTAGACCCAGCCTCGAATCTCCACTGCACTCTGCAATCTACTAATGCTTCTAATTCTTTCCACTCAGCGATCATCACTAACACTGCATTCTGATGTTTCCTGCTAAATGCATTTGCAACCTTTTTCCTTTTCCTTATGTGCATTCAATACCAAAATCATAAGCAGCAATAAACTCTAACCACCTCTGTTGTCTTATATTCAGCTCCTTCTGAGAGAACAAATGTAACGACCTGTATTTTTGATAATTAAAAATATTAAATTAATAAGATTTTTGGAATTTAATATTGTGAGAAAGTAAAATTTTGATTTATAAATGGAAAAAGTATTTGAAAATAATTTAATAATGTTGATTGAATGTAATTAACAACCATTTTAATGTAATTTCAATCAATTGCAATAATTAAGGTAAATAATGGTTAAAATCAATGTTGTATTTAATGGTGAAATTATACTATTTAATTAAAATTGGTTTTAATACAGAATATGAAATCAATTATTAAGTACGTAAATTTATTAGCTTTTGTTTGTAAACAATAAATTTAGAAATGTGTTGAATTATTAATGTATAACAATTGTTTTATTTATCACCTTATTATTTAGTTCGTTGGAAATTAAATTGGAAATCATTGAAATTTAATGTAATTAAATATTGTAGATAATATAAGAAAAGAATGTCAACTATAGAGTGGGATAATAATAAAATGGAAACTCTAAGTCTCCTTTGGTTACCAGTTGTTCCCGCCAACCAAGATATGTTAATAAATAAATTTCATAAGGTAATTATTGATTTAATAACCAGAATGTAAATCAAATTTAATTTTTTTTTGTAATATAAAATATAATAAAAGGGCTTTATTACAGTTGTAATTAAATGCTGAAATTAGTTTATTAAATATTGGATTTTAACAAGGAAAATTTTATTTCAAAAGATTATTAAATTATGTCTAATCAAGAATGATGATAGAAAAGTTTTAATTTAGAATTTATAAGTGATCAAATTGACTTTTAAAATAATTATTTAATTAACATGTAAAATTAGTCATCTTGGGCACTGTCTCAGATTTTGACGAGACCTGTTTCATCAGATCCGTAATAGTGAATTATTATAGGATTTCAAGTTTCATAGCGATCGAACTTATCGTTTGATCGTGCGAGCGCGAAACACGTAGAAATCAACTAATGGAACTTAATTAAAATAATTTGATTTTAAAAGCTACTTCTATAAAAAATAGAAATAGGTTTGAAACTAGTTTCATTTAGTTTTAAAATGTTGGAAACCTATATTTCAATATATGGGATGACCTATTTTTGTTTCGGGAACAAAACGTGCTTTTCGAATCTTTGTTATCGCTTCGACACATTCGATCTGTCCGTCCATTCCTATTCCATCTCTTCTACATATAAGTTGTTATAAACCTTAATAGTCTTTTATTTCATTATGTACATAGAATTTCTATCTATTTGTTCCATTATCTGTTTATTTTCAATGGCAGACATCTCAGACCCGAATTACAGTTCCAAATCAAATCGAAAAATCCAAACTGCTCAAATTTTATCATATAATATATCATCGCAAAGCTTTCAACGAATGTAATCTACATCCATAATTATTTTTTTAATTGGAGACTCTGTTTATCCATAAATTGGAAAAACATTCTAAGCCGTTCATTCTAGGGTTTTGATTCAGCGGTGGATCTTCACACAATCGACGATTGGGAAGCACTGGCACGTAGAGGAAGGCGAACAGGTCTCGACAGTGATCTTTGATCATCTTATGGACACCGAAGTTTGCCAAAAATCGACATAGAAGGCGGCGGTGGCATGGTACGCCTGGTGGTATCAGTGGCGGAGGCTGCTTAGGCGAAGGGGCTGCCTGGCTCGGCAGTTCTCGTAGTGATGATTAGTCGAGGTAAGGGCATGTGTGGCAGTGGCGTTTAGTCAATGATCGCTGGTAGCTTTGGGTGTTGATGCGTTCCTGCTTATGTTAGTTGAATTCAATTTATGATGTGATAAGAATTTTATTAGTTGTTATTTGGTAGTTTAAATTGGCATTTTAATTGTAATTGAATTTTATATTGAATTAAATTAACATTTAAATTAATATTTGATTTAATTTCTAGTTAAATACCCGATATTGATAACTAGTAAATTGATGGGAATTATTGCTTGATTTGGAAGTTGACTATGATGAATGTTTATTGTGGACATTTTGGATGATTGGATGTTTATTTATTATCTCTTTTATCGCTTTGTATATTAAGTGACAATATGTAAACTGTTACCTAAATTATTTCAAACAAATTAAGAAATAGGTTGAAATAATATACGCCTATAACACTTTGATTTGGATTGAAATGATATGTATCCATCCCTATAATTAAAATTCAAATAACTAATCACTTGGCCATAGGGTAGAAAATTATACAGGACACCGGATTGGTTAAATTAAATGGTTTTAATACCTTAAATTTGGATTTTTCATTAAATGATATTGTTTTAAAGGAAATGAATTGTAGATTCATGTGAATTAAATTATTTTCTAATTCAAGCTTTGAAATATTGAAATTGAAATTGGTTAAAAGAAATTGTTTTAAGAATTGAATTGGAAAAGTGAAGTTATAATTGATATATGACTTTAATTTTGGAAATTGAATTTTTAATGATTTAGATCTTAAAATTGAACAATTAGTCTTAATTCGATTTAGGTGATTTAAATCAGTAAATTGAAATTGGATTTGAAATTGGTATAAATTGAAATGGTTTAAAATAAGAATTGAATTGAAATTTTAATCATTGAATTGGATTGTTGAATCGAATTTGAAGTTAAAAACGAACTCTTCAAAAATTGAAGTTAATTTGAATTGAAATTGAAATCAAGTTGATTTGACATTAAATCTAAATTGAGTCAATTGAATTGAAAGTTTGGAAATTGAGTTTTGTTGATTCGAAATTTGGACATGGGCCTATATTGTTGAAATGGAAAAAAACAGTTTGATTTGATACTATTTTCAAAATAAATTATTCTAATATAAACTGTATAAAACCTATTCTTTTTAATATTCGAATTATTTATATTTTTCCAAAACATTTTACTATATAAACCATCTTCAATACTCAAACCTTTTTATATTAAACTGTTTTAAATCTCTAGACTATTTTAAACTATTTATAACTGTTCAAACTATTTTCTAAAATTTCAAACTGTGCAAATTTGAGATGTTTATATTTAAATCATTGATTTAAATGAGAATGTGGTTAAATGAGGTTTTAACCTAAGTTGGAAATTAAAATGATATTTTCAAGTGAAAATAACATATTTTGAGTAAATATGGTATTTTGAAATGAAGTGATATTTTAAAGTGAATATGATATATTGATATCAAATATGAATCGTTATAAAAAAGAACCAACCGGTGGAAAAATGACGTTTGATTGTTCTAGAGACCGGAGCCTCTCATTGGCATACTCTCTGACAATATTGGAACCACTTTAACAACTGTGTACATGATGGATGATTCAGAATGAAGTGGTTGGATTTGGTAAATGTTTGCTGGGTTTGAAGAAAGAGAATGAGGACGAATGACCCCGACACTCGTGCCAATTTGAAATGACTAGAACAGGACGGCTTGTCAGGGCCAAGTGTGCTAGCTACCTCTAGCGAACACACCTCTTTGTACTACTATATCGATGTTGGCTTGATCGGTGCACCTTGATTTGATTTTGGGGGTGTTGGACGCGGTGGGCGGTCGTGGCTACGATGCATTACCACTGGCCCAACGACCCAAACTAGTAGTATCCTACCTTGGGCATTGCCTCACGTGCCTTGTCATACGTATATCCTTATACGCACCTATTATGATTTTGTTTTAGTATGATACCTATAGGGGACTCACTGGCTATCGACGTTGTTGGTTGTGTTATAGGACCTGCATAGATTACGTGCTTAAGAATTTGTTAAGGGAGGTCAATATGAAGCCTTAACGCTATTTTAATACTTTTCTTTACTGATTCACACTACATATATATCTTATCTTACTACATATAGATAGTTTGACAGATCCTTAGGAGATGGAAAATCCCGTAACATCTCTTAAGTTACTTCACTCACTTTATACACTAGATAAGTGATGTAAAATCCCGTAAACATCTCTGAAGCTATTATACTCATATTTACTTGTTGTTGATTTAACTTACATAAGAAGTTTTATTTCTGACTCGACTGTTTTGACTTTTCATTACGCTCGAGTCAGCCTAAGCATTTTAGTGTTTGAAGGCATTATTTCTAGAGGACGAAGATGAAGTCTGGTGTATTATATTATTAGTATTTCCGCTGCATCATTATTGGTATCTTGTTATTTGTACTCTAATTATGCTGTAAAAATTGTGTAATCAAATGTATATTATAAAACAGCTTCATGAACTGTTTATTTGATTATTTTATTTTGTCATTCCGCTGTGAGATTCTGTGTTTTTGCTTTCCTTCGTTTCTCTTATTTTTTATTAAATCCCATGGACAATCCTCCCTTTTGAATGGTTTGAGTTAGATATGTGTGGTTCATTGTCGATTTAAACCTCCAAAAAGGTGGATCGTCACAGTTTGTATTAGTGCATTGGTTTAGAGATACCTTAGCCTATTGGTATTTAACTCATTAGGGGTAGGGTGATAATACCCTAGAATGAATTTGAGTGTATATTTACAAGAGCATATTTATTAGTGATATAAAAATATCTGTTGAGTATTTATGAATTATAGTCGATTCATAGGGCTCTGTGGCATCGATAAGGATTTTTAAACACTTGAACAGGGTAAACTGATACAATATTATTTTAAAAATAGGAAAATGAAATAATTTTGCCTAGTATTATATTTTTTATTTAAAAGAATAATTTTTCATAAATTGATTTTTTTTATTTTGGTGTGTTTTTTGTTAGGAAGTGATAATATTTGTTTATTATTATTTATTGTTGGTTAGTCAAGGTTCTTAAAAACTATTAATAATTTTATGTTATAAGAAAATGCAATTTTATAAATATGGTTTATAAATTGGAAATTTGAGAACTTAAGCTCAAGTGTTTGAAGTTGGTTTTCAAAGATCTTGGAAAATATAATATTAGTATTATTTGAAAGTATTTGCAAATAAAAATGTTTAAAAATGTGTTCAAAGATTACATGAAAGGAATGTTTTTAAAAGAATTTTAAATAGAAATAAGTTTTGTGCTCCCCTCTTATGTCGTTGGACAATAATTTCGGTAACTACTACGCAGCATCATCGACGTTCATTTTCGAGTTTCAAAGTGGGAAGACCACTATTGTAGCTTTGTTACATAGTTGTTTTGTTGAAACGGATTTTGGTTTAAACTTTCCTAAGTATGATTTGAGATACAAAAGATACGGGTATATATTATTTCAAGATGATTTAAAATGAAACCCGGTATTTAGTTCTTAAGTTTCCGATAATTAGTGATTTTCAATTATTGTAATGAAATGAAATCTTGACTATTTTAATAAGTTGGAAACTTCTAAATTGAAATCTGAATTAAGAGATAATTGTTTCATGGAAATATAAAGAAGTTGAAGTTTTGTATAACTTGTAAATTAAAAGATAATGGAATATCCAACAAGTAAAAACCTAAGTAATAATAATGTTTCAAAAATGAAATTATGTTTAAATAAAAGTTTATAAATAAAGAATTAAAATGTAAAGGAATCGTTACAAACTTAAGTTAATGTTTTGAAATGCTTAATAATTAAGTTGAATAGTAAAAGTGAGCACTATTTAAATAAATGAATACAAACTTAAGAACATGTTGGAATGATTCATAAATAGATTTAATATTAAAAGATACTATATGCGAAGGAATAAATGTGAATGAAAAAGCAGAAAAACTTAAATATGAAATGATTCATTAATGAATATTAATATTAAATGGAAGTCAAGTTATATAAGTAAATAAATGTGAATTAAAAGGCAAAAGAAACACATATAATACTTTGGGAATTTATTCGCTGATGATTTTATATATTAAATGGGAAATAAATTATGTAAGTAAATGAATGTAAATTAATAAAAGATAATTTTGTATGAATGAATGAGAAATAAAATTAATGAAAAGTAAATAATGATGTGAAAAGAAACCAATAGAATGAAATATGTAAATTGTGCATAAATCATTTTATTCGCATAACAGTCCTAATTTAAATTTCAATACAAGATTTGTAGTAACACACACCAGTCCGAATTAAGATTTTTTGCTCGATTCTTGACAACGAGCATTTCATACAAATTTTTGATATAATTTTGAAGTCTTCTATCGTAGTTTATAGTTATGTAAGGAAAACGGAAATTTCTAATCAAGAAATCGGATCAAAGTCCGCACTAGAGTGGTTGAGTTAAAAATACTAGTTTGAAAGTGAAATTTGTGTATTCAAGCACACGATCAGAATTGATATTGTGAACAAATGATTTATGTACATCATACAAATTTAAATAATATTTAAAATTCTATGTTTTTTGCCTTATAGGAAGTATGGGAAATGATACTTCAAATCGTTTGAGGTTGTACAAATAATCTATTAAGTAATTGTTTAAGGCAGTTGAGCGTAAGATACACTTGGTAGTTTACTTATCACACTTGTACGATGGGAAGTTCCTGAACCTGAACAAACCATTAGTTTTGGTTGTCATGGACGTATGATTGATTCTTTTATTTCATATAATGGTTGTACTTCTTTTGTTTGCATATAATTATTATTTATTATGTGTTGCTTGTGCTGCGAATTGAAACAACTAAAATATTACACTTTTACATAGTTCAAACTCTTTTGGATTATGTAAGTAAAATACAGGTCTATGGAAGCAATAATTGTTGCTTTTGGTTTCATAAAAATTGTTTGTTGCCAGACAAATAGGTACGTTTTTGGAATACGGCTTTTGGAAAGTTATTTTATTGTTTTTCCCATGGTTTGAGATATTTTATTATTTAAATATGATATATATATATATATTGTAATTGTTGATATTATTTTTCTGGACCTAATCGTGCAAAGGAGACTCTGGAAAAAAAATTCGTAAACTTAGGACTTAGAAATTTTTGTAGAAGTTGAGTTATTTTCAAAATTTTATTAAACTTAATTATGTAACTTTAGAGGATTAATAAATTGAATATTTTGATAAAATTATATCAAATTTCCTGATGCCTTCTTGTTCCTTTTCGGGTACCAAAAATTTTTAGTGGTAGAGATTGTAATGACCTGTATTTTTGATAATTAAAAATATTAAATTAATAAGATTTTTGGAATTTAATATTGTGAGAAAGTAAAATTTATGATTTATAAGTGGAAAAAATATTATAATATAATTTAATAATGTTGATTGAATATAATTGACCACCGTTTTGATGTAACTTCAATCAATTGCAATAATTGAGGTAAATAATGGTTAAAATCAATGTTGTATTTAATTGTGAAATTATATGTTATTTAATTAAAATTGGTTTTAATATAGAATATGAAATCAATTATTTAGTATGAAAATTTATTAGCTTTTGTTTGTAAACAATAAATTTAGAAATGTGTTGAATTACTAATGTATAATAATTGTTATATATGTCGCCTTATTATTTAATTTGTTGGAAATTAAATTAATAATCAAAGAAATTTAATGTAATTAAATATTGCAGATAATATAAGAAATGAATGTCAACTATAGAGTATGAGAATAATAAAATGGAAACTAATGTTAATAAGTATAATTTCATAAGGAAATTGTTGATTTAATAATAAGAATGTAAATCAAATTAAAAGAATTTGTTTGTAATGTAAAACATAATGAACGGGCGTTATTATAGCTGTAATTAAACGTTGAAATTAGTTTAATATTTAAATATTGGATTTTAACACGGAAAATTTTATTTCAAAAAATTATTAAATTATGTCTAATCAAGGATGATGACAGAAAAGTTTTAATTTAGAATTTAATAGTGATTAAATTGACTTTTAAAATAATTTGTTTTAATTAACATGTAAAATTAGTCTTCTTGGGAACTTTCTCATATTTTGACAAAACTAGTTTCATAAAATCTGTAATAGTGAATTATTATAGGATTTCAAGTACCGTAGCGATCAGATTTATCATTTGATCGTGCGAGCTCGAAACGCGTAGAAATCAATTAAAGAAATTTAATCAAAATAATTTGATTTTAAAAGCCAACTTCTATATATAACAAAATTAGGGTTTGAAACTAGTTTCATTGGGTTTAAAAATATTGAAAACCTATATATCGATACATGGGATGCCCTATTTTCGTTCCAAAAACGAAACGGGCTTTTCGGGCCTTTGTTATCACTTCGACCCATTCGATCTGTCCATCCAGTCCTATTCCATCTCTGTCTATATATAGACCGTTATAAAAAGTAGAAGTCTTTTATTTCATTGTTTGTATGTATAAATTCTATCTGTCTGTTCCATTATCTGTTCTTTCTCAATGGTAGACATCACGAACCTTAATTACAGTTCCAAATCGAATCGAAAAATTCAAACTACTCAAACCCTATCATATAATATATCGTCACGAAGCTCTCGACGAACGTAGTCTGTGCCCACAATTCATTTTTTATTAGAGATCCATTTGTCCAGAAAATGCAAAACATTTTGGCCGTTTATTCTAGGGTTTTGATTCAATGGTGGATCTTCACCCAATCGATGATCAGGAAATGCCACTACTACAAAACAGGCCATTTGCATCGGTTGTTTACCCCCCTTTTGCATCAGTTCAACAACTGATGCATATGCAACCGATGCAACAGGCTTAACACTTTTGCATCAGTTCTGAAACCGATGCAAAAAGGTCCTTTTTGCATTGGTTGTTAGTAACAACTGATGCAAAATATCATCATGTTGCATCGGTTGTAATGAAAACCAATGCAACAAAGTAACTTGTTGCATCGGTTTTTTATAACAACCGATGCAAACTAATCCCTCCATTGCATCAGTTTTTTATAACAACCGATGCAAACTAATCCCTCTGTTGCATTAGTTATTTATACCTGATGCAAAAAAGCCATTCTCAAAAACCATTATTACAGTGTACACACACACACACATATATTGTTGATTATAACAAACAATTATTGCATACGATATTACAATCATTCAAAATTAAATTTGATGGCAAATACAAACTGAATAACATAATAAAAAAATAAATATATATCAATTAAAGCGTTAATAATCTATACAGTACTTCACCACACTTCATACAGTACAAACAACCCACTCCATACAACCACTCAGTCACACTTCTGCCCTCCATATAACCTCCGTATAACCCCCATCAAGCTACAAACCACGGCCATGCTTCAAATCCACCACTGCCTTGAACATCAAACCAAACACATCGTTACTTCTGCCTATTGCCATCATCCAAGCCCCTGCCTCACATACACATAACTACAACACTCCTCTGCTCCATACTTCAACCCCCCTCCCTGTTACATTGCTCCAAACTCACTACTATCCATCTCACTACCCTCACAGCATATACAAACTTCCACATTACAACATCACCACATTGCCAACTGTGTGCACCACAAACACTCCACTACCATAGAATTGCCCTGTGCCAGCGCCTGTGCAACCCTGCAACTGAACACATCAATCCCCTCCTCCACATTACAGTCGCATCACTCCATTCATTAAACACACCACTGCCTATACAACCATATACAACCTTTCATCCCTTACTGCCCCCTGCAAGTGCCATACAACCATACCTTACCAGCCTGTGCACTTCAGAACTTCTGTGCATACTTTACAAACATTCAACTTCAACACTGCATAACTACTACATCATACGAGTGCACCACTACTGTAACGACCGGGAATTTTGACGACATGTTTAATAAATATTTAATCTAATTTAAATTAAATATAAGTCTGTCAATGTTTAAATTGATAAGATATTAAATATTTAACAGTTATGTATGTTTATAAAAGAAAGTTTGATTTGAGAAATTTAAAATTAAATACTTCAAAACCATTTCAAAAAAAATCGGTTTTATTCAATAGAATCAAATCAAAGACTTAATATTTTATTATGTAATAATTTATATGAATACAATTTTGGTTTTTAAAATGATAAGTTTTAAAATAAACAAACATGAAAATATTAAACATAATCATGGAAGTGCAAAACAATATAGGTGTAGACATACAAAATTAGTATAAAACACAATTATAATTATAAGAGGTAATCAAAGTAATATAAATATACAAAATATAAATGATAATTTGGAATATATAAAAACAAGTATTTTTAGTCAAACAATGATCTTCAACATTCAAGTTGTACAACACAACATCCTTAAATAAAATGTTAAAAAGACATCATTTGAACAAGTATACAATTTCATATAAAATATAACTAACAAAATAAATAAACAAAAATGTTAACAATAACTTTTAGGAAATCATATCAGGAAGTTTGAAAAACATATAACCTGTATGCAAGTGGAATGATGCAAAGAAACAAGACAAGTTATACTTAACAAATGAAAACATTCAGGCATAAGAAAACAAAGTCCATTTTAATATAAAATAAGTTTCACTTTAAATATCAAAGAAAATAAAACCTGTATCTTACTAAACAGGTTTGGCCGAAATAATGACAATATCTTGTACAACACAAAGTAAATAACATAAATATCTTTGTACAAAATCTCAACTGTCAGTAACCATTAATTATTTGCTATCATAATTAAAAACATAAGCATTAACTAGCCTAACATCTTGTTCAAACAAGTACATGCAGCCGAGATCAATATCTTTCCATTTTGCAGTAAATTTAATACTAAGATTTTTGTTTGGTCAAACTTAGTGGCTGGCCAGTTATCACCTGTTTGTGTTCAAGCATCTATATATATCTACCTATAACTTTCAGTTTATCTATTAACACTGAACAAAACTTAAACTAAAAAGAAGAAAAACTGAAAACAAACAAAGAGAAAAAAAAAGGAAACAAAGAAGGGTTTCAGGAAAGCTTCTTTTGCAGTGTTTCTTCAACATCTTCTATTCAAATTTGATCAGGTGAGTAAACGAACTAATTTCAACTTTAGTTTATATGTTTGTTTATTAATGATATGTGTTGATGTAGTTTGAACATACTGATTTGTATATGTCTGTTTACACTGAATGTTTGCATAGTTGTTCTTGATCAGTACTTTAAATTTTGTACAAAACAAAGCAAATAAATTTACAAAACATATTTATATAGCCAATTGGATGTGTTAGTGAGATAATTCAAGTTTGTTTATATGAAAACAAAGCCTGCAAACATGTTTAAAGTTAACAGTATGATATTAACTCTGTATTTCAAACTACAGGTTAAAAAGAAAATCAAAGGTTTAAAATTTAAATGTTGAAATTTGTAAATCCAATATTATATTTAGTTTCCATAAACATAATTATGATTTTACACATAAAAATTGTGATTTATAATCAAAGATTTCCAGAGCAGTTTTGCATAGAGATTTTACTGCATATTTGTCAAATTTGAAAGATTGAGTAAATTTTAATTTCTGGGATTTGGCATGAAGCAAGGTTGAAGATATATCAACACTAGAAAAATGTGAAATTATTTTTCAAATGCATATGTTTTGAGATTGAAACTAGAATAGGGTTTGAGCTCACATTTTTCTAGGCTCTGTAAATTAGCAACTGTGGCATCATCACGAAACCGAGTGGGTTGCGATTTTTGGTGGAGCTAGAGGGTGATGTGAGTGACGTTCAGGCGAATTTTTATCACCTCTGGTGATGTGTGGTGGCCGCGCGATCAATTTGATAGTGGAGTTGCTGTTGTTTATTTCGAGCACCAGGTCATATTTTCATTTTCATCGTGAAATCGAAATCTGGGTTTTAATGTCGAGTCTAAGGGTGTTTTGTGGTTTGTGGGGATGGACGCGAGTCGCCGCAGGGGAGGCGGACCACCGTGCACGTGCACGGTGGCGGAGGTGTGTCAGTGACGTGGGTGACTGCGTAACATTGATGCTCGAGTGGTACTCGAGTGGTTCTCGAGTAAGTTGGTATGTTGACCCAAGAGAGGAACGTGCGGTTGCGTGGGTATATTACTACAGTTGGATTTTTTTTTAGCTTAACTAAAAAAAGAGAAGAGAAGAAGAACTGGGGAGAAGAAGAAAGGGGATGCGAGAGTGATACGGGAGAGCGACGAGGGAATCTCGAGTTTTTCTCGAGTAAGGTACGATGCGTCTCGGTGCTTTCAAAAGGACTGGTAATGATTTTTGTACAGGTTTATAGCTAAGTTAATTAAACAATTGTTGATTAATTAAGTTAGTATTTTAATTAAAGGTTGATTTAGGTAGATATGTAAGGAATATGTGATTAACAGTTAGTAGCTAGAAGGTTGATTAATTTATATTTGAATTTTTAATTGAGTTTGGAATTAAAATGTAATTACATGTTAAATCAATTTAAATCTTAAGGAATGATTGCATATGACTTAAAAGTTAATTAACAAATAACTTAAGTGATTAATTAAAGATTTATTAATTAATTAAATTAATAATAATTGGTTAATTAAAGTAGTTTGTAATTAATTTTTAAGTTAATTATTTAATAATTAATAATTAAGAATCAACTAATTAATTGAGTAACTGAGTAACAGTGAATGAATAAAAGTTAATTACTTTAAATAAGTAATTAAAGATTAGATAATTAATAAATTAATTATTAACAAATAACTAATTAATAAATTGATCATTAATAAGCTAATAAATCAGTAATTAATTAAACAGGTTAAAATAGTTTATTCTTGGACAAATAATTTGGTTAAGTAAAGCTAAACTGTTTGGTATGCATTGATAATTATGTTGATTGACTTTGATACCTGTTGATGATTATTCTGTGTTATGTTGTGATATATTATGGATACCTGTGATAACTGTATATGATTTATCTGATATATCTGTTATGTTAATTCTTGATATTAAATTAAACTGTTAAGTTAAATAGACAACTTGGCCCTTAAAATGGCGTTTGGATCCAATGAGACCGGGATCGAAAGAATCAATCTTGATTCTCCAAAAACCACATCGATCCAAATTAAACGATAGGTCGTAACTTATCAAATGGAGATCGAGATGGAGTTTCAGAATGCAAGGGTTATCGTCGTTGACTCTGAGGGTGATTCCAAAATGAGTGTAACGAGATAATGCCTTCGGTTTCGTTCGAACCCGGAACGAACTTGTATGGATTGAATGCTTTCAACACATCGTCAGCCGGACGATGAGCATTCTAGGAGTAATGTTCAATAAAGGTAATCGTAGCCTCAACCTCATCAACCGGGAATGGCTAAACCAGGGAAGATGCAGCAAGGTTAGGTGGGTCATGCCCAAGCAGGACAAGATTTTCCCCTGTCTAGATGTCCCTTTTTATTTCGGCTTTGTGGCAGTTGTTGGCCACAACTGCGGGGTTATCTTGTTCGGGACTGTTCAGTAAGGAATGGTTCCGGCCTTGTGTTGCAGGGGATGAAGGGAGTAATCCTCGGTATGGTGATCTAGGCCTCGTACTGTGACGGGCGGTACCCCAGTAGCCCTGCCATTGTTGGAAATCCATTTACCCTACGAGACCCTACGGTTTTGATTTGTATTACCCACTTTCGTGGCTAGTAGCTGGAATTTAATCATGTAACAATTTCGGCTATTTTCTATTTACTTGAAAACCCTAGACACTATTATAATATCACAGAATTTCCTATAAAATGTTTTGGTTAACGTAAGGTAAAAACTTACCCGTATTTATTTGTGGGGAGTCTTACGTGATACCTTTATTTTCAAATGATTTTCAAAGTTAAGCAATTTTAACCTGTTTACTCATACCAGACCCATGTCTGACCCGGAGTTTATATTTTGTGTTTTCATAAACTCTTGGGTACTCAAATTTTTACGAGTAGCCAAGTGATAGGTATCTGGGAGTGTTGATTTTTTGGAAGAGCTATTTTGGGAAGAAGACCAGACGTATGTGTATATATATATATAGTTCTGCTGTGTGGTTAGTCTATGCTGTATTTTGGATGTATGTATGGACATATATGTATATGACAGTCATGTTATATGGTATTGTATGACTCTGATGTAAGTATAACTATGTAATAGTTATGTGATGTATTATATTTTGTTCCATTCCATTGTGAGATTCTGATGTTGTTGTTCTTTCTTTCTATTCTTTTCTATTTCTATCCCTTTCTTTCTTAATGATGAAACGTCTTTTTAGGTTGAGAAGGGTGGGTCGTCACAGTTGGTATCAGAGCGCTAGGTAAAGCGAGTACCTAGGCTCTTGTGTATATTTATCTTGAGAGTGCGTATTTGTATTTTCAATATTATATATATATATATATATATATATATATACCTATCTAAATTGGTTGAGTTACCTGTTCAGGTGACCGACATGAGTTCAGGAAGAAGAGGTAGAGTTAGGGCCAGTACTTCTACAGATAATGGACGGAGTCAGAATGTTAGTGAGGCTGTCAATCCAATACCGTCTCAAGTTAGCTTTGCAGCCTTATGCAAGGATTTCAAACATCTTGGAGGGCAACCATTCAAAGGTTCAGAGTCAATAATTGAAGTTCAGGACTGGCTACGCTCTTGCGAACGCATTTTCAAGAGTATGATATTGTCTGATGAGCGTAAGAGGCATATGGCATCGTGGCAGTTGCAAGGTGGTGCAGCAGCATGGTGGGATTCAACTATTGCAAATATTTCTGAGGATGACATTTCTTGGGACAGATTCAAGGAGTTGTTTGAAGAGAAGTATGTGCCGATGGCGGGGAGAACCCAATTGTATCAGGATTTTCTGAATTTGAAGCAAGGTAGTATGTCTATTTCGGAGTACGAAACTAGATTCAACGAACTCTCTTGTTATGGATCAAGACTCATCGATACTCCTCTGAAAAAGAATGAGAAATTTGTGCAAGGGTTGAGACCCGAATTCCATGGGAAATTGACAGTGCTTCTGAAGGGATCTTTTGTTGATTTGATTGATATGGCATTGAGGTATGAAAGTTTGATGAGTAAGAAGCCAGGGGCTCCAGATGCAACTTCAAGTGGGAATTTCACTAATCCGAATAAGCAAAAGTTTAATCCCAAATGGAGGAAAACGAATAAGAAGAAACCTGGGAATAACAACGGACCCCGAAAGTGCTACATTTGTCATCAGGAAGGGCATTTGGCAAATAAGTGTACTAGGAAAGGATTCCAACAGCAACAACAGCAACTACACCAGAGTGGTCCAGGATCAGCTATGGTTCAGAAATCATTGTGCTTTAATTGTCATCAGCCAGGGCACATGATCAAGAACTGTCCACTTCTGCAGAGAGCACCTCAGAATAAAGTTTTTGCTTTGGAAGCCGGACCATCTTCTTCTTCGATGGGCAAAGGAGTACTAGAAGGTACTTTACTTTTAATGGAAAATATATTAGAGTTTTGTTTGATTCGGGTGCTTCCTTGAGTTTTATTTCTTTGGACTCTGTTGAAAAGTTTTCTCCTACCTCTAGTTCAGTAGATAATTCTATCTTGGTGTCTAATCCTATAGGAGGGGTGACCAAATTAGACTCTATTTGTAAGGACTTAAAGATCTCTTATCTATCCCACAGTTTTTCTTGTGACCCGTATGTGTTGAATTTTAAGGGATTTGATCTTATTTTGGGTATGGATTGGCTGGATAAGTATAAAGCCGTTTTGAATTGTGATGAGAGAACAGTTTCGTTGGAAACTGATCTAGGTAGAATTGCCAGAGTGTCGTGTGATAATTCTGGAATTCACTTGAGCAGTCTTTTGCATGGAATTGAGACTTCTGAAGAGAGGGTTGAAGACATCGATGTGGTTCAAGATTTTGCTGATGTTTTGAAGAAGTTAAGTGTTTGTCACCACATCGAGAAATAGAGTTCCGTATTGATTTGATTCCAGGAGCTGTGCCAGTGATTCAACCCAGTAGGAGGATGGCTCCTAGGGAAAGAGAAGAGTTGATTAAGTAGACGCAGGATCTTTTAGAGAAGGGATTGATTAGACCTAGTTTTTCTTGTTAGGGTTCAGCGGCGGTGTTTGTAACCAAATCGGATGGATCACCGAGGTTCTGTGTGGATTATAGAGAATTGAACAAAGTGACTATCCGTAATAAATATCCTCTTCCTCGCATCGATGATCTTTTTGACCAGTTGCATGGTGCTTCTATCTTTTCTCAATTAGATCTAGCTTCAGGTTTCCACCAGTTGAGGGTAGCTGAAGACAGTATTCCCTTGACTGCATTTAGGGGACCGAATTGTTTCTATGAGTGGTTGGTTATACCGTTCGGATTAACCAACAGCTCCTGCTTATTTCGTTGACCTCATGAATCGAGTCTTTAGGGATGTATTGAATAAGTTTGTGCTGGTATTCATTGATGATATCTTGGTCTATTCCAAACCCGAAGAAGAGCATAGGGAACATTTGAGGATTGTATTGGAGACTCTGAGGAAGAATGTGCTGAAGGCGAAATTTTCGAAGTGTCATTTCTGGAAATCGGAAGTTAAATTTTTAGGGCACATTGTTTCTGGTGAAGGCATTTCTGTAGACCCAGCGAAAGTTGAAATTATTCTGGAATGAAAACAGCCAGAGACACCGACGGAAGTTCGCAGTTTTCTAGGATTGGCTGGCTACTACAGGAGATTTATTAGAGATTATTCCAAGATTTCTTCGCATCTGACTAAACTGACCAGAAAAGGAGCGAAATTCAAATGGACGCCTCAATGTGAAGAAACTTTTCAGGAATTGAAGATAAGGCTCACTAGTGCACCAGTACTTGCTATTCCAGATGGGAAGAGCAAATTCGAGGTTTATACTGATGCTTGTATTGTTGGTTTGGGAGCAGTTCTGATGTAGAACGGAAGGGTTATTGCATATGCTAGTCGACAGTTGAAGCTTCATGAGAAAAACTATGCTACGCATGATCTTGAATTGCTTGCCATTGTTTTTGCTCTGAAAATTGGGAGACATTATCTTTTAGGAGAGAAATTCGAATTGTTCACGGATCACAAACCGTTGAAATATCTATTCTCTCAAAAAGACCTTAATCTGAGACAGCAGCGGTGGGTTGAATTTCTTGCATCCTATGATCTGGATATTCTGTACACTCCGGGGAAAGCGAATGTCGTAGCTGATGCTCTCAGTAGGAATGCAGTTTTATCTCTTCTGGAAGTGGTTCCATCTCTTATTGAAAGGATATCAAGCAGGCAAGAATCTGATAAGAAGTTGAGGAGGATCATCAAAGGATTCAGGAAAGGCCGGTGTCCCAGTTTTGAAATTGATGACCAAGGAACGCTAAGGATCAATGGGAGAATCTGTGTTCCGAATGACAAGGAGTTGAAGCAGGAAGTTTTATCAGAAAGTCATTGTTTCAAATTGAATATTCATCCTGGAATCTCGAAGATGTATAAAGACATGAGGAGAGCTTTCTGGTGGCCGGGTATGAAGAAGGATATTGCTAGATTTGTGAACAGTTGTGCCATTTGTCAACAAGTTAAAGGTGATCAACAGAAATCTGCCGGGTTATTGCAACCGCTGGAAATTCCAAATTGGAAATGGGAAATGATCTCGATGGATTTTATTGATGGTTTGCCTAGAACCAGGAAAGGAAATGACGGTATATGGGTTATTGTGGATCGTTTAACTAAGAGTGCCCATTTTATACCAGTAAAGGCAACCCGTACTGCAGTTTCTTTGGCAGAAATATTCTTGAAGGAGATAGTTCGATTGCATGGTGTTCCAGTCAGCATAGTAAGTGATCGTGATCCTATTTTCACTAGCAAATTTTGGGAAGCTCTGCAATCAGCAATGGAAACAGATTTGAGATTAAGTACAGCCTATCATCCTCAAACGGACGGACGGACAGAGAGGCTGAATCGTATTCTTGAGGATATGTTACGGGCTTGTGTTTTAGATTTTGGAGGATCTTGGGAGGACCATCTTCATTTAGTGGAATTTTCTTATAATAACAGTTATCAAGCAAGTATTAAGATGACTCCTTATGAAGCTATATACGGGAGACCGTGTAGATCTCCATCTTGTTGGATTGAATCGAAGGATCGTCTTGTGCTCGGACCCGATCTTATTCGTGAAGCTTCTGCGAAGGTTGAGCTTATCAAGAAAAGGATGAAAGCTGCTCAAGATCGTCAGAAGAAATACGCAGATAGAAGACGAAGGCCATTGGAATTTGAGATCGGAGACTTGGTTTTTATTAAAGTTTCCCCAATTAAAGGTGCTATAAGATTCGGAAAGACGGGAAAACTTGCTCCGAGATACATTGAACCATTCCGTGTGTTGAAGAGAATTGGAACTGTGGCCTACAGGATTGAATTACCAGAACGGATGACTGGGATTCACAATGTGTTTCATGTATCGCATTTGAGGAAATTTTTCATGATCCCTCACTGGTTGTAGAACCGGTAATTCAAGAAGATTTGGAAGTGGAACCCAATTTAACTGTGGTCAGAAATCCAGTTCAGATTGTAGACCGAGACGAGAAGCAACTCTGGAACAAAGTAGTGAAACTCGTCAAGGTGCAATGGAGTGAGGATCCCAGAGATTGTACCTGGGAAACTCTCGATAGTTTTAGGAGTGCTTATCCGGATTTATGTTCGGATAACTAGTGATGTTTGTGAGAGTAGACTGTTTATTTGTTTTCTATTGTATGAATGATATGTATGTTTGGATGGTTAATATAAAAGCTTTTTGAATTAACTGTTGTTTAAATTTCGGGGACGAAATTCTTTTAAGGGGGGAGGAATGTAACGACCCGGAATTTTGACGACATATTTAATAAATATTTAATCTAATTTAAATTAGATATAAGTCTGTCAATGTTTAAATTGATAAGATATTAAATATTTAACAGTTATGTATGTTTATAAAAGAAAGTTTGATTTGAGAAATTTAAAATTAAATACTTCAAAACCATTTCAAACAAAATCGGTTTTATTCAATAGAATCAAATCAAAGACTTAATATTTTATTATGTAATAATTTATATGAATACAATTTTGGTTTTTAAAATGATAAGTTTTAAAATAAACAAACATGAAAATATTAAACATAATCATGGAAGTGCAAAACAATATAGGTGTAAACATACAAAATTAGTATAAAAGACAATTATAATTATAAGAGGTAATCAAAGTAATATAAATATACAAAATATAAATGATAATTTGAAATATATAAAAACAAGTATTTTTAGTCAAATAATGATCTTCAACATTCAAATTGTACAACACAACATCCTTAAATAAAATGTTAAAAAAAACATCATTTGAACAAGTATACAATTTCATATAAAATATAACTAACAAAATAAATAAACAAAAATGTTAACAATAACTTTTAGGAAATCATATCAGGAAGTTTGAAAAACATATAACCTGTATGAAAGTGGAATGATGCAAAGAAACAAGACAAGTTATACTTAACAAATGAAAACTTTCAGGCATAAGAAAACAAAGTCCATTTCAATATAGAATAAGTTTTACTTTAAATATCAAAGAAAATAAAACCTGTATCTTACTAAACAGGTTTGGCCAAAATAATGATAATATCTTGTACAACACAAAGTAAATAACATAAATATCTTTGTACAAAATCTCAACTGTCAGTAACCATTAATTATTTGCTATCATAATTAAAAACATAAGCATTAACTAGCCTAACATCTTGTTTAAACAAGTACATGCAGCCGAGATCAATATCTTTCCATTTTGCAGTAAATTTAATACTAAGATTTTTGTTTGGTCAAACTTAGTGGCTGGCCAGTTATCACCTGTTTGTGTTCAAGCATCTATATATATCTACCTATAACTTTCAGTTTATCTATTTACACTGAACAAAACTTAAACTAAAAAGAAGAAAAACTGAAAACAAACAGAGAGAAAAAAAAGGAAACAAAGAAGGGTTTCAGGAAAGCTTCTTTTGCAGTGTTTCTTCAACATCTTCTGTTCAAATTTGATCAGGTGAGTAAACGAACTAATTTCAACTTTAGTTTTTATGTTTGTTTATTAATGATATGTGTTGATGTAGTTTGAACATACTGATTTGTATATGTCTGTTTACACTGAATGTTTGCATAGTTGTTCTTGATCAGTACTTTAAATTTTGTACAAAACAAAGCAAATAAATTTACAAAACATATTTATATAGCCATTTGGATGTGTTAGTGAGATAATTCAAGTTTGTTTATATGAAAACAAAGCCTGCAAATATGTTTAAAGTTAACGGTATGATATTACCTCTGTATTTCAAACTACAGGTTAAAAAGAAAATCAAAGGTTTAAAATTTAAATGTTGAAATTTGTAAATCCAATATTATATTTAGTTTCCATAAACATAATTATGATTTTACACATAAAAATTGTGATTTATAATCAAAGATTTCCAGAGCAGTTTTGCATAGAGATTTTACTGCATATTTGTCAAATTTGAAAGATTGAGTAAATTTTAATTTCTGGGATTTGGCATGAAGCAAGGTTGAAGATATATCAACACTAGAAAAATGTGAAATTATTTTTCAAATGCATATGTTTTGAGATTGAAACTAGAATAGGGTTTAAGCTCACATTTTTCTAGGCTCTGTAATTAGCAATTGCGGCATCATCACGAAACCGAGTGGGTTGCGATTTTTGGTGGAGCTAGAGGGTGACGTGAGTGACGTTCAGGCGAATTTTTATCACCTCTGGTGATGTGTGGTGGCCACGCGATCAATTTGATAGTGGAGTTGCTGTTGTTTATTTCGAGCACCAGTCATATTTTCATTTTCATCGTGAAATCGAAATCTGGGTTTTAATGTCGAGTCTAAGGGTGTTTTGTGGTTTGTGGGGATGGACGCGAGTCGCCGCAGGGGAGGCGGACCACCGTGCACGTGCACGGTGGCGGAGCTGTGTCAGTGACGTGGGTGACTGCGTAACATTGATGCTCGAGTGGTTCTCGAGTAAGTTGGTATGTTGACCCGAGAGAGGAACGTGCGGTTGCGTGGGTATATTACTACAGTTGGATTTTTTTTTAGCTTAACTAAAAAAAAATAGAAGAGAAGAAGAACTGGGGAGAAGAAGAAAGGGGATGCGAGAGTGATACGGGAGAGCGACGAGGGAATCTCGAGTAAGGTACGATGCGTCTCGGTGCTTTCAAAAGGACTGGTAATGATTTTTGTACAGGTTTATAGCTAAGTTAATTAAACAATTGTTGATTTAGGTAGATATGTAAGGAATATGTGATTAACAGTTAGTAGCTAGAAGGTTGATTAATTTATATTTGAATTTTTAATTGAGTTTGGAATTAAAATGTAATTACATGTTAAATCAATTTAAATCTTAAGGAATGATTGCATATGACTTAAAATTTAATTAACAAATAACTTAAGTGATTAATTAAAGATTTATTAATTAATTAAATTAATAATAATTGGTTAATTAAAGTAGTTTGTAATTAATTTTTAAGTTAATTATTTAATAATTAATAATTAATAATCAACTAATTAATTGAGTAACTGAGTAACAGTGAATGAATAAAAGTTAATTACTTTAAATAAGTAATTAAAGATTAGATAATTAATAAATTAATTATTAACAAATAACTAATTAATAAATTGATCATTAATAAGCTAATAAATCAGTAATTAATTAAACAGGTTAAAATAGTTTATTCTTGGACAAATAATTTGGTTAAGTAAAGCTAAACTGTTTGGTATGCATTGATAATTATGTTGATTGACTTTGATATCTGTTGATGATTATTCTGTGTTATGTTGTGATATATTATGGATACCTGTGATAACTGTATATGATTTATCTGATATATCTGTTATGTTAATTCTTGATATTAAATTAAACTATTAAGTTAAATAGACAACTTGGCCCTTAAAATGGCGTTTGGATCCAATGAGACTGGGATCGAAAGAATCAACCTTGATTCTCCAAAAACCACATCGATCCAAATTAAACGATAGGTCGTAACTTATCAAATGGAGATCGAGATGGAGTTTCAGAATGCAAGGGTTATCATCGTTGACTAGGGTGATTCCAAAATGAGTGTAACGAGATAATGCCTTCGGTTTCGTTCGAACCCGGAACGAACTTGTATGGATTGAATGCTTTCAACACATCGTCAGCCGGACGATGAGCATTCTAGGAGTAATGTTCAATAAAGGTAATCGTAGCCTCAACCTCATCAACCGAGAATGGCTAAACCAGGGGAGATGCAGCAAGGTTAGGTGGGTCATGCCCAAGCAGGACAAGATTTTCCCCTGTCTAGATGTCCCTTTTTATTTCGGCTTTGTGGCAGTTGTTGGCCACAACTGCGGGGTTATCTTGTTCGGGACTGTTCAGTAAGGAATGGTTCCGGCCTTGTGTTGCAGGGGATGAAGGGAGTAATCCTCGGTACGGTGATCTAGGCCCCGTACTGTGACGGGCGGTACCCCAGTAGCCCTGCCATTGTTGGAAATCCATTTACCCTACGAGACCCTACGGTTTTGATTTGTATTACCCACTTTCGTGGCTAGTAGCTGGAATTTAATCATGTAACAATTTCGGCTATTTTCTATTTACTTGAAAACCCTAGACACTATTATAATATCACAGAATTTCCTATAAAATGTTTTGGTTAGCGCAAGGTAAAAACTTACCCGTATTTATTTGTGGGGAGTCTTACGTGATACCTTTATTTTCAAATGATTTTCAAAGTTAAGAAATTTTAACCTGTTTACTCATACCAGACCCATGTCTGACCCGGAGTTTATATTTTGTGTTTTCATAAATTCTTGGGTACTCAAATTTTTACGAGTAGCCAAGTGATAGGTATCTGGGAGTGTTGATTTTCTGGAAGAGCTATTTTGGGGAGAAGACCAGACGTATGTATATATATATATAGTTCTGCTGTGTGGTTAGTCTATGCTGTATTTTGGATGTATGTATTAACATATATGTATATGACAGTCCTGTTATATGATATTGTATGACTCTGATGTAAGTATAACTATGTAATAGTTATGTGATGTATTATATTTTGTTCCATTCCGCTGTGAGATTCTGATGTAGTTGTTCTTTCTTTCTATTCTTTTCTATTTCTATCCCTTTCTTTCTTAATGATGAAACGTCTTTCTGGGTTGAGAAGGGCGGGTCGTCACAACTACTACATCATCCAACCACTCCAAAACTGTCATACAACCTCCTGCAGTGCACCATATATTGCCAATTCAACTTCACACTCCAATACACCATATATTACCAAATCAACTTCAAATACTACTGCCAACCGTCCTCCAGAACCACCTCCACCCTGTCAACCCAACACTTCATATTCACATTAACTCACCTTATACAACTTACCCACCAGTACAATTTCATACTATACCATACTTCCCTGCCTACTCACACATATCATTTCAAACTATACTGCTAAACACTTCATATTCACATTAACTCACCTGAACACCACAGAATTGCCATTCTCTATACTTCACTTCACATCACCTAATTGCTGCAACCATCCCATGCAGTTCAACCATCAATAGTCACATCATTTCCCACTCTGATTCATCGTTTCTATACCCTTCTCCTATCATTTCCTGAAAATTGTTGTGAATACTCTCTTTAAACATTGATCAAAATACCATCATGAGTTAAAAACATTTGATTTTGAGTTGTAAAAAATACAAAGTGTAGAAAGAGCTCCACATGACACCCAAAATATGTATAAGAAAAAACTGAGGATTAATGAAAGTGAATAACCCATACCTAAGTTTCAGAAAGAACATTGTTCTGGCTCAGAAGATTGAGTTTCACTTTGTTTTGCTTCAGATGATTCATTTTCACTTTGTTTTGCTTCAGCCGATTCAATCTCGCTTCGTTTTGCTTCAGATGAATCATTTTCGCTTTGTTTTGCTTCAGATGGTTCGATTTTTCTTTCTTTTGCCGTATTTGCTTACAAAGTGACTTTTACTTGTACGTATGTTGAGCCCGTGCTGATGGTACAAATACAAAGTTTAAGTAATATCAAAGTTTGATTGATGTAAAATTTGTAGTACGTAAAAATATAAAGAAGCATAACATACTGAGCATTATCATCGTGAATTATAACAATCGCCGTGTACATAATTTGTAAATATTATGTGTTTCAAAATGCAAAATACTTAAATATATGATTGAACATGCTTACACTTTGGTGTATGTGTATATGTACATGTTTGATGTTTACCACAATGAATGGAAATAAGTAATGCAGTTTTTTTTAATGCATTTGGTTTTGATATATTCATTATATGCTCCCAGCTAATTTTGTATCCATTAAAATTCAGACCATTTTAACAATGAAGCAGTTGAATGCTGCTTGAGTTTGAACAGAGAATATGAAGATTGAAAGTTTGATGACTTAAAAGTAGAATTTCCAACTTAGATTCAATATATTGTAAAGTATAGCCAATGTAAAGCATCAAAATGTAACAATACTTAGGTGTTTTATTGTTATTGTTATTATTGTTTTAGTTTTTAGTATTTTTCTGTAGCCATTTTTATATTAATCAGTTTTCGCTTATATGTAGATATTCAAGCTTCATAGTTGTACAGAATTTCCATTTGTTTTAACTTTTAAGATCTAAGAATATATATGCATGAAGGACTAGAAAATAGATCTTAAAGGTGGTGCATGCCACAATTAGAGGGAAGTAACCACTTATAATGAATCATCTGATCGTTTACTTAGAAAAGAAAAATCAGTCATCTGCTTGTAAATGAAATGTGTGGGCCAGAGAATAAAGCTTCAGAAAATTATAAACTGTTTAGCTCCACTACTCGCCCACTACTCGACCAGTCTCAAGATCGTTCTCCCTATCTATATTAAACTGTTTGGCCACAACACACTTTTCAACTGACATGCTGTGCATCCCTTGGATGAAGCTACACCCTTCATGTCAACCGGACTTTCACTATTCTACTGTAGTACATTCCATTAGCTGATTCTGCCTATACAATTTATTAACTTACATGATATGGTATGTAATATGATCATCGTATTATTTTTGCTTGTCTCCAAAATAGAGGAAAAGAAAAGAAAAAATGGAACAGATAATACTTTGAAGGAGATAAATAGCTTGACCTTTGATAACTACCGAAGCAACTAAGCAGAATTGAAATGAAATATAATACCTTTGATTCTTCAAAAAACACCATTTGAATGCAGATCCACTGTATATCTGCATGCAATAAGTATAGTGGAAAAATATAAGTATACTATCAAAAATCTGCCATAGAAGTTCTAATATTTTATGACCTCAATGATGCTATCCACATCAGCGAAGGTATTCAATTATCCAAAAAAACCAAACAGTTGGAAATGTGCAATGCAATACCTACAAATTACCAAAAATATGCAAGTTCTATGATTCAATGATGCAGTATAAGGATGCATAAACTCAAAATCATCAAACTATTTAAGAATCATGTACACCTAATAAATAAGCATATCATCCACTACAACTTAATCAAATAGATAAAAAAAACACAAAACAATTGAACCTGAATGCTCTTTTACAAAACTCACTTTTTAGTACAGCTTCCATTTAACTATTTAAGAAGTTGGGTTTATAGTCATATTCACCGGATTCACATTTCACATAGGTATCGGTAGTATCAAAAGTCATAGTTTAATGTATGTAACTGTGTATCATATAACTAAAGGTAGATTTAGGTAAAGCTGTCACATATTTGTAGAAAAAACTATATAATGGCGTGTTTGTGTGTGTTTATATATATAATATTTATAGCTTGTGCCACACATTTTGAACCTGTTATCAAAATTTGGTAAATATTTTTCATTTGTGATAAAATAATAAGAATAGCATAACATAGTTAACTCATTTTGAACATGAATTATATCACCTAAAAAAATTCAAGTCAATAATATAATGGTCACTTACACTTACAGTGGAGAATATAAAAAATTAAATGTTACAGAAAAATTTGGAAGGACACACCAGTTTTTTCTTTGTCGTGGTATCAATTGTATAAATCAAAGTCCTATATTTTTTAGATTTTATTACTACCTTAACTTTTCCACATAACACCATTTCATTTTCATTTTTTTATTACTACATAGTCCAAATTCAGGAAAAATGACTTTGAACTTAAGCTCCTTTTGATTTTGGATACACTTAATGTACTTATGCATATGTAACATTAGCAATGAAGCTACTTACAGTAACTTTGTATTACATTGATTGATGCTAAGTTTATTAGCTATTAATGACTAATTTGTTGCAAAAACATTTATGTTGAATAGATTTGCTTTAAACTAAGTTGTTATTTATTACTAAGTTTAGTTTTATGTTTAGTTTTATGTGTTATCCCGCTTTTTGGCAAAGCCGCGATACCAAAAGATCGATCAGAAACGGAGAACAGTTCGTCTCAGAGACCGGTCATGCTTCGTCTCGCTATGGATATCACTGAATTTTGTCCAAGTCCAGATTGAGCTACAATCGATAGGACACGGCAAGAAAGACCATAAGAGTCAACATCTCAAGTTCCAAGTCAATCCGAGTTCATACGCTCGAGTTATGATCGATTCAATTTGAAGGGGAAAGCTTGGGTTTCGAAGCCATCGTAAACCAACATTTCGAAACCATCACGTTCGAATCCATAAGCTTCGAATCCACCGAACCACCTCGGGTTCGCCTACGTCACCTTCGAATCCATCGTGTTCGAACCCATGGGCCTCGTGCCCATGGAGAAGTGACATAGTTCGTATCCATCACAAAAGTCACGCTTCGAACCCACCACAAAGCATAGTTCGACTCCAAGCAAGAATCATTGCTCGAACCCAAACATGGAGCCTAGTTCGAACCCATCCACAAGGTCATGCTCGAACCCATCCATGATGCCAAGTTCGAATCCACCTGTGTAGCCTCATTCGAATCCACTGGGTCAACCAACCATGATGACGTGTCTTCCTTTGATTCGAATTCGCCGAGATCCATGGAGTCGAAGCGGTCAACTTGGAGTGGAGACCGGGTTGGTTCGAAGTTTGCGCTCCACGTCGCCATGAAGTCACGTGCCATGATGGGTTCGAAATCATCGGTTCGAAAGCATGGTTTCGAACCAAACAGCCAGGCAATGAACCCCATTTCGAATCAATCATATCTCCCAATCTACCGATCCAAATTCCATGAAATTTTCACAGAAGCTTGCGTACATGTTGGAGAATGCTCACGCCAAATTTCACCTCGATTGGACGAATTCTTGATCGGTTCGAATGGAGTTTGAACCAATGCCAAAGTGGGCCCAAACTTCCCGAGACCGTGTGTGTGGGCCCCCTCACGTGCCAGAAGTGGTCTTCCGAGTTTTCAGCGAAATATCAACAGCCTACACCTATAAATAGAGCCCCAGGGCCAGCAGAAAAGGGACTTTTGGAATTCTGAAGCATCCAGACTCTGCCGAATTGAGATCTCCATCATTTGACATCATAAACTTGTTGTTAAATTCGAATTCCTGACTGTAATTCGCTGTTGTTTGCTGTACCGACTTGTAATCATCGAAAGAAAGTCAATAAAAGTATAAAAACTTCACAGTGGACGTAGGCAATACGCCGAACCACTATGAATTGCTTGTCTACGCACTTATTTACATGCTATTTGGAGTTTTTGTCAGATAATCCTCTGTTTTAATTTGCACTCTTCATTTACTATCTCTTCAAAAACTTCCGACGAGTGTTGTGCCCAATTTTAGTGCAAACACTTTGGTGCTTTCACTGAGAGAACCCAGATTTTCTCTCGCTCCACGGATCTGTCATCAATATCGGATTGCATAAATCTAAGAGAGAGAGACCCGAATTTCAAGCTTAGGTTCCTTCCGTTCTATTCAGACTTGATAAAAGTCTAGGAAAGAATCTCGCTATTCACAATGGTGAGTACTAGAACCACCTCTAACCTTGGTAACCAAGAAGGCCAGGATAGGCCAGATCCCGCGCAGTTACCATCTACTCAGGATGTCGCCGGGCCTTCGGAGTCATCCGGACCGGTAACGAGACAAGAGTTTCAAACGTTGCTCCAAGAGCTGACCCAAAGTTGGCAACAGTTGACGGAGCAACTACGTGCTAACGCTGAATTAACCCGCCAGCTACACAGTCATAGGCGAAGGCGGTCCAGGAGGGATTATGCATCCCAGTCTTCAACGGAGAGTTCGGCTTCCACCGATTATCATCACCGACCTTCACGACCCCGAATGGATGGGAATCATGCACAGGCTACTGGAGACCTTCCGGCATTGACGGTTGGGCAACTACGAGTCGGTCCATCTGCAAGCTTCCATACAGGGCCTTCCTCCCGGGGAGGCACTGCTCCTCAACACACTACCGACAACCGTCCTGCAACTATTGCTACGGAGCCAGGGGTTGACATCCGTACTTTGTCAGATCAGAACCACTACCGACGACGGCAAACTCCTGAGCCGTATGTACCAGAAGATGTCGAACCAAGGAGGCGAGATCCGGACCGTCGACAGCATCCGGTCCAGTCCCGCATTGTGGAGCCCGACCACACCTTAGCTCGATATGCCCAGAACGCAGCTGTAATGGATCTTCCGGAAATGATCAGGCAGATGATCCGTGAAAGTCAGGGGTTTACTAACGACGACTGGGGAATCTCCCGGAGTCACACCCCATTCACAGATGAGATCCTGTATGCCGAACCCCCTCGGCGATATAGGATGCCCACGTTACCGATGTACGAGGGAAACTCGGACCCTAATCAACACATACTGAAGTATGAATGGTCCATGAGCGCCTCTAGGGCAGATGATGCGGTCAAGTGTAGGAGCTTTCCTATCTCTTTGGGGGGCATTGCTACGATGTGGTTCACGCGATTGCCACCCCGTTCTATCTCCTCGTTCAATCAGCTGGCCAGGAAGTTCGTGGAACAGTTCCGCATGCATGTTGCGAGGCCTAGGGACGTCAACACTTTGTCTAGTGTTACCCAAGCTCCAGGAGAAACTCTTAGACACTACTTGGAGAGATTCCATAAGGCCTGTGTGGAAATCACCAATCCTAATGATAACTCGATTCTGATGGCATTGATGAAAGGAATTGACCCTGATTCGGATTTTGGAAATTGGTTGGCAGGAAACCTCCTGCGTCGTTGGATCGCTTCTACTCCAAAGCCGCCCAGTTCTTGAGGCGTGAGGACGCGAAGCAGTCTAGGAAACAGGACGACGCAGGACCCAGTGGAGAGGGGATTCAAAGTAATGTGGCTGTTAAACAATCGGGAGAGAGTTCTGGGAAAGTGCAGCTAAATATCCAGAACAAACAATCACAACCGAAGAATAATGGGAATTAGAGCAGGAAGCGGGATCAGAACCGTGGGCCGAGGCGTAGGGCCCCTGTGTTCGACAATTATACTCCGCTGAATACATCGTTGGAGAACGTATACCTACAAACTTGTAACGCCATGCAATACAAGAAGCCTACTCCGAAGCCATCGTCGGAGAGACGGATTCAAACGGGCAAGTTTTGTAGATTTCATGACAGTTACGACCACAATACCAACGAATGCAGACACTTGCAGGATTTGATTGAGAAGTTGATCAGGGAAAGGAAGTTGGACCAGTTTGTACGGGCGCCGCAGTTTGGCAGTGCGGGTCCGTCAAACCAGAACAATCGGCAAAATCAGCCAAGGCAGGAAGAACCCGCCCGAACGGGCGGAAGGTTAGTGATAAACACCATCAGTGGTGGTCCTCATCCGGCGGATAGGAGTTGGAAAGAGATGGAGTCATATGCTAGCTCGGTTAGGCATATGAATTTCGAATGTTGCAGTAGTTATGACGAAGGGGCTCCAGCAAAACAACAAAAGATGATGGCAGATGACATCGTGTTCCGGAACCGTGATGCAGACAAGGTCGAAGCCCCGACTATCGACCCACTTGTTATATCCGCCCAGGTTGGTCCTTCTTGGATGAAGAGGATACTGGTGGATAGTGGGAGTTCAGTCAATATTTTGTTCAGGAGAGCTTACGACCAGATGAAGATGGAAGCCAAAGATCTGAATCCCTGCCAGTCCAGGATTCATGGCTTCGATGGAAGTGCTAATATACCCACGGGGGTTGTGGAGTTACCCGTGGAGCCGGGGATCGGTGAGTGCAGAAGAGTACGCATGTTACAGTTTGTTGTTTTGGACATACATTCACCGTACAACGCGTTTCTGGGCCGACCGGCCTTGATGAATTTCGGGCGGCAATCGCCCCGTGGTGTTTGACTTTGAAATTTCCTACCGATTGTGGTATCGGTGTGATTCATGGAGATCAGGCTGCTGGAAGAGCCTGTTATGTTGCAGAGCTGCAAGAGGCGCAGCGAAGGGAGAAAGGGAAGGGCGTAGAGGAATCTCTCTACGTCCGTTCTGCCGATGATTGACAATTGGTGCTTGGGCCTCAGCCCGGGCACCACAACCAATTCCAGAAAGACCTTGACCCAAGGGACAACGACAACAATGGGGAGTCTACAGAGAGTCAGGCCTCTCCGGCCGAGCTAACTATCAATGTCCCGATCGATGATGATGGCGATGATTCGAGAGTGTTAAAAATTGGGTCTCAATTGAGCCAGGGTGCACAACAGGAATTGGTTGAATTTCTCCGGGCGAATCTTGACGTGTTCGCCTGGACGCATTCCGACATGTGTGGGATCTCGCCGGATATCGCGAGCCACACTTTAAACATTGACCCACGGTATATCCCAGTCAAGCAGAAAAGACGTGGTATGGATCCAGAGAGATTTGCCGCCCTTAAGGAGGAGGTCGATAAGTTGAAAACAAATGGGTTCATTAGAGATGCTTTATACCCGGAGTGGGTGTCAAACCTGGTACTTGTCCGAAAACCGAACGGGAAATGGAGAACGTGTATCGATTATTCTGACTTGAACAAGGCTTGCTCGAAGGACAGTTTTCCACTTCCTCGAATCGATCAGGTCGTTGATTCAACCGCCGGACACGAATTGTTATCCTTTATGGATGCTTACTCAGGCTACAATCAAATACCCATGCATGTGCCCGACCAAGAACATACGAGTTTTGTACCTGATCTTGGATTAACCTGCTACAAAGTCATGCCTTTTGGGTTAAAGAATGTCGGCGCAACCTATCAACGCTTGGTTAACCGGATGTTTTCCGACCAGATCGGGAAGACCATGGAAGTTTATGTAGATGACATGTTAGTAAAGTCAAGGCATTCAGTTGATCACGTAAAGGACTTGGGATCAATGTTTGACATCCTCCGGAGATATGGGATGAAGCTCAACCCGCTAAAATGACATTTTGGAGTTGCATCCGTAAAATTCCTTGGGTTCATCGTCAACGCCCAAGGGATAGAGGCTAACCTTGAAAAGATTTGGGCCATCAGGAATCTTCAAACTCCAAGGACCATAAAGCAGGTCCAGAGTCTCAATGCGAAAGTCGTAGCATTAAGTAGGTTCATCTCGAAATCAACTGACAAATGCATTCCTTTCTTCGATCTGATCCGAAAAGGGAAGCGAAACTTCGAATGGACCGCAGAATGTGAAGGTGTGTTTCAGTCACTGGTTCAACATCTTTCTACACCACTGATTCTTTCGAAGCCTGTCGATCACGAGCGATTATATCTTTACTTGGCGGTATCTGAAAGCGCAATCAGTGCAGCATTAGTCCGGGAGGAAGACCGAGTGCAAAAACCGGTATATTACATAAGTAAACGGTTGACCGGAGCCAAGAGGAACTATCCCAAGCTAGAAAAGTTGGCATATTGTCTAGTCATTGCCTCAAGAAAGCTCCGTCCATATTTTCAGGCTCATCCTATCACCGTGTACACCGACCAGCCGTTACGACAGGTCCTCATGCGGCCTGAGACGTCTGGTAGGCTACTAAAATGGAATATCGAATTGATCCAGTTTGACATTGCCTATACTCCGAGAAGGGCCATACATGGCCAAGTTCTAGCAGATTTCATCGCTGAATTCACTGTACCCGAGGAATTGCCTGAGAGTAGCGAACCTCCTAAACACATGTGGAAGTTATATACTGACGGTGCCTCCAATGAACGATGTTCGGGAGCAGGGGTAGTGCTTGAAACCCCCGAAGGCCGATCTATATGCTACGCCCTAAGGTTCGAGTTCCGTGCAACTAATAATGAGGCTGAATATGAAGCTTTACTCACTGGGTTGAAGCTGGCCCACGACCTGAGAATTGTCGCTGTAGAGATTTATTGTGACTCCCAATTAATCGTATGTCTGGTCCGAGGTGAATATCAAGCTAAGGATCGAAGACTAGCTGCTTACTTATCTCGAGTCAGGGAAATCCTTGATCGTTTCGATTACTATGCCATTTTCTATATCCCCCGGGAGCACAATCAGAAGGCTGATTCATTGGCGAAGTTGGCGAGTACGGGCGAAGCTCAACAGTTGAGGCTTGTTCCCGTTGAAACCCTACCTTCTCCGAGCATTGATCAAAGTGAGGTCAGCCATGCATTCAAGGCTACCGCAAGTAGGGAGTCGTGGATGACCCCCTATCGAAATTACATTGAACGTGGAACACTACCTGAGCGCAGGAATGAAAAGAGGCAGGTCCTTCGAAAAGCCTCACGGTTTGTCATTCAAAACGGAGTTATGTACAGAAGGGGGTATTTTGTCCCCCTACTCCGATGCATCGCACACGATGAAATCAAGCGAGTGTTGCACGATGTATACGAGGGAGAGTGTGGCGATCACACTGGGGAGCAGGCACTCGCTAAGAAGGTACTCCGATACGGATATTACTGGCCCACCGTTAATTGAGATGCATCAGACTACGCCAAAAAATGTGACAAATGCCAGAAACACGCTCGGATTCCCAGAGCTCCACCTACCGAAATAACCCAAATGGTTAGCCCCTGGCCGTTCGCGGTATGGGGAATCGATATAATTGGAGCATTGCCTCTGGCCAAAGGTGGCACGAAATACGCCATCGTCGCGGTTGATTACTTCACCAAATGGGCCGAAGCTGAGCCTTTTGCAACGATTACAACGAAGAAAGTGATCAATTTCGTAGTGCGCAACATCATCTGCCGATTCGGTCTCCCGCATACTATCATCACTGATAACGGAGCCCAATTCGACAGTATCGAGTTCAAAAATTTCTGCCAGCGATTTCGCATACATAAGAAGTTTTCTACAGTGGCACACCCTCAAGCAAATGGTCTGGTCGAAGCTGTTAATAAAGTTATAAAGTCCTTTCTGAAGAAGCGACTAGAAAAGGCCGGGGGCAAGTGGATCGACGAACTCCCTATGGCGTTATGGGCCTACCGAACAACTCACAAAACTGCAACCGTTCACACTCCGTTTTCTCTATCGTATGGCTCAGAGGCCGTTATTCCAGTCGAATTGGAAGTGCGTTCTCATCGTGCGACGTATTATGATCCGAAGACAAATGCCATATTACTTGCTCAATCTCTGGATTTACTGGATGAGAGGCGTGAAGAGGCTGATTTGAGGGCAGCCGCATATCGGAGTCGAGTCGCCCGAATATTCAATGCCAAGGTCCGTCCGCGAACCTTTGAACTCGGCGATCTCGTGCTCAAAAGGGTTTACCCGGTTCCTTCGCACATGAAGCCAACTTGGGAAGGGCCGTACGTGATTTCACAAAAGCTCGGAGACGGCACGTTCAAATTATCGACCGTTGATGGTCTCACCTTGCCGAGGGCTTGGAATAGCGAGAGTCTTCGTCGCTACTACACATGAAAGACTTTGCTTTTTCTGCCAATTTGTTCTTTTGCATTTTATTTTAGCATTCCGAGATTTGAATTTGTAATAAGGCAACTGACTTTGCCATATTTTCTCGTTTCAGCAATAAAATGCCATCTCTTCGAGCCAAAGCTGTGATTTATTAAGTGTGACGCACAATATCACGACGCACGGAGACCTAAGTTCCATCATGCGGTGGGATTTATTCAAATAGAGAGTGGCTGCGATATGACCGGTCACTCGCTAAGTGAAACCCGAGCTCGGGGGCAGGACACCATATGAATATTTACAGGGATTGATACACGACAATCCCTCGTTTAACTCCAACTTTCCAGAGTGTGGATTGGAGTATAAACATTAAACAATTCGCTCCCAGAGCGCGAGCGGACTCCAACTTCCTAGAGTGCGAATTGGAGTATAAACATTCAATAATTCGCTCCCAGAGCGCGAGCGGACTCCAACTTCCCAGAGTGCGAATTGGAGTATAAACATTCAATAATTCGCTCCCAGAGCGCGAGCGGACTCCAACTTCCCAGAGTGCGAATTGGAGTATAAAAATTCAATAATTCGCTCCCAGAGCGCGAGCGGACTCCAACTTCCCAGAGTGCGAATTGGAGTATAAACATTCAATAATTCGCTCCCAGAGCGCGAGCGGACTCCAACTTCCCAGAGTGCGAATTGGAGTATAAACATTCAATAATTCGCTCCCAGAGCGCGAGCGGACTCCAACTTCCCAGAGTGCGAATTGGAGTATAAACATTCAATAATTCGTTCCCAGAGTGCGAACGGACTCCAACTTCCCAGAGCACGAATTGGAGTATACACGAAAGTTACAGGTTCTCGGAGCGCGAACCAGAGCATCCGTGCTAGCTTCAGATTCCCGAAGCGCGGGTTGGAGTACAAACATCAATTTCGGGTTCCTGAAGTGCGAACCCAAACATACATGCTTTATCCAAGTTCCCGGCGTGTGAATTGGAGCATGAACACCAAGTTAAAGTTCCCGTAATGCGAACTGAAATGTTAATACTAACTCCAAGTTCGGAGAGTGCGAGTTGGAATGTGAACATCATTTCCAAGTTCCCGGAGTACGAACCGGATTATCGATCTCAAATTGTCTTAAGTCCCCAGAATGTGGACATGTGTTTAAAGTTTGCGATAAACACACTCAACCACAAAAATGCAAATGTTGTTCCCCGAGACCAAGGGGCAAAAAAGCTAAGTGTTAATCACTGACCAAAGTGATACAATGTCCGAAGTTCGGTTATTCATCAGTCACAACTCGCGACCAAGATTCTCAAACTTGGCGAATAAAAACGAATTCTACTTGACGGAAAAAACACCACAAGTGCACCAGACTGAAAACATAACACTGCAAACACTTAAGCGCAAAAGAAATGAGAGTTGAAACAGAGAAGCTAAATCTTATTTCAACTAGCTTAAAACAAGGACTTACACGCAAATAAGTTCTTCCAAAAAAGAATGCCTACTAGCAGGGGCCGAACCTGCATCTATACACGGCCTACTAACAAAAAACGAAGACAAGTCCCTATCTACCAAAAAATCTGCTTGGGGGGGCGCTCTATTCTTTCTTTCTCGGCTTCCTTATCAGCGGTTCGTCGTCAGAATCGCTAGGAACGGAAATCCTTCGCTTTGACGGCCTCCTCTCTGGTGGCTGCTCTCCAGCAGGGGGCATAATATCTACGTCCTCCTCAGAACTTGAATCTAGATGAGGACTCCCCGCCGGAGAAATAGGAGGGACCGGACCCGCAACGGAAGGTGGAATAATGTCGCCACCGACACTACCGCTCTGCCCCTCAGCTTCTAATTCAGCATGGATTTCAGCCAAGATTTCTTCTTCTCGAGCTGATGGGACCTGGCTGGAGGTAACTCCGGTCTCCATAAGGGGGCTAGAAGCTGGCGGTAACTCACTAATGATAAATGGCAAGTCTGTAGAGAAGTCACCCTGGTGACCGAGCAATTCACTCACCATTTGCTCGTCAAGAGACAAAGAGCTTCCCTGTGCCGCTCCAGTAGACGCTGCCGTTGTCACGACAGTCGTTTCAGTAGTAATAGCCTTCTGCCCTTGACTCAGCTCCTGGGTCGAAGACACCGGGGTAGTCCTGGTCACTGGATAAAGAAGAGAAGGGGTTAAGAACAATCACTTCGAAACGAGAGTTCTAGCGAAAATGCACTTGAAATTTGTTCAGAATACCTTCCTCAGTTCGGCTTGTTGATGGTGGAACGACCTCGGAGACGTGCTCACGAATGGGTGATAACCGCGGTTGCTCTGGGTCGTAAGCAGGAACGGTCTGTGAGCTAACAGCAGATACAGGCTCAGACGGAAGCGGGGCGGTGATTTTAAGAGCGGTGCCACGATGCTCAACGCCTGACCCTTCTCCGGCCTCCAAAGATCGACCGCCAACCATCTCCTTCTCATGAGCGATCATAGCATCATGAAGGACCCTTTTTTCCTCATCTGTTAGCAACCGGTTTTCAAGCTCGAATCGGTCGACCGATTCGTCGGGGTGCGCTTCCTCTTCCCCTTCAACCAATCGTTCCCAAGCACTGCGGAGATGCACCGGGTAATCCTGAAGCCAGGCCAAGTTTCTGTGCTTCAATACATTGGCATTGTATGTAATAAGCAGATCTTCAATGTCAGCCTCTAGCCTGGCCTCGGCTTGCTGAACTCTCTCCTCAATCTCCGCCTCGACCGCTTGAACTTTGGCCACTGCCTCATCCCGTTCGGTCCGAAGTATCACCGCTTGTTCGCACGCCTCCTGTGCTGCATTGTTTGCATCGTCCCTATCCTTGGCGATTTCGGCAAATTTGGATTTGAGCTCATTTAGCTCCTTTAGCGCCGCATCCCTCTCGGCAGTGACCAGAGTATTCCGATGGCCCATTTCCTCAACCGTGGCGTAATGCTCACGCTTCATTCTATCCATCATGAGTTGGGCTTTATCGGCCTTTTTGATGGCTTCCATCTCTGATTTTCTGGAAGATTCGGCCTCGGTGTTCAGCACATCGATAATACGACTCTTCTAGGCCAACTCCGCCTGTAACTTTTCGTTGGCGGTCCCACGCTCAAAGGCCATCTCTGACGCCTTCTCCGCCGCTTTAAACCATACTTTATACTGAGCGTAGAAGTCGTGCACATAGTCATGCACCACCTGCTCCGCCGACGGAGGGATTCTTTTCAAGTGCGGGGGAAAAATGTAGTTGTCGAAGAAAATAGTTGGGAAGTCTTTTTTCAATTGAGCAAGCCTGAGCGCCCCTTCGCCCGAAATTCCCACAGGAGGCTGTTCCGCAACTACGGTGGCCGATGCCTCGCTTCTGGAACGGTGAAATTCGTGCCTGGAAGATTGGGAAGTGGACGTATGACGTGAAGGCTCAGAGGGGAGAGAAATATGGGCCGGAGGTGGTACGGGATCTCTGGGAGGAGGAGGGGTACGCGGTCGGGATCGACGCTTATAACCCCTCTCTGTGTCGTATCTTTCACGGCTCGAATATCCGGAGTATTCCTGATCATAGTCCCTATCTCCTTCCCGCCTGCGCGAGTCACGATACGATGGTTTCCGAGCATGTCGCAGACTCCCTAGCATCGAACCGTGCCTGGACATGGTACCTACAAAGTAAAGAGGAGAACAGAGTTAGTGGTTTCTCGAAACCGATGACCCAAGACTCGGGACTATGTAGTGTCGTGAAATGTGTATGAATATGCATTTCCCCCGACCAACCTGAAGTGTCGACTGAGCTAGTAATAAAAGGCTCGCTCAGTTCAAGAGTACGATGAAACTCCTCCAACCCGGCGTCATGCTGAAAGGATACATCATCCGGGATTGGAAGATCTGTAAGCCATTCGTAAAGACTTTCGGTTCGCGGAGGAGACGTCTTGGAAATTCTAACTCCGAGGGAGGATCAGGCTGTGACAACCGACTTCCATCTCCCCTTCTTAGTTGATGTGACGACGGCCGCCTTGCCTTTTCTTTGCTCTTCAACATCTTGAGCCACGTCTGCAGGCTCCAGCAACGGCTCGTCGTCAGTGTGAGTTCTTTCGGAATAAACTTCCTCGGCTACAATGACTTTGGGTTTCTTGTGCTTAGCGTGTTTTTTCGGAACAATTCTTTGCACCCCGTCGAATATTATACTCTGCCATCGTCCGATTAATCCACAGGCCCGGAGATTCCTATCCGTCAATTACACGTCGATATCCCTGTCGATGCTCGGGACCTCTCGAAGCACTCGTACTATCTCCTTAAAGTTTTCACCGTTGGGGCGCTGGATCATCACTGTACAGAAGAAAAATATATAAGTCACACTTCGACTGCAATCGCCTTAGTAATTGTTTGGAAACTCAACTATACTCACGTCTAAATAACCATCGCCTGGCGAAGCCCGGAGGACATCTGACGTAGAACCATTCCGTCCTGTAATAGCTTAACCTAGTCCAGGATCCGGTAACCACTTGACAATTTCGTACTGCCTCCAAGAATGTAAAAGATGGGTAATCGTTTCGGGTTTTGAAGTTAAACAAGTATCTGATTTCAATCGGGGCCGGTGGTCTATGAAGATATTCCATAAAGACGATGAACAGGCTGTTCACCGAAGCATACCCGTTCGGGTGAAGTTGGGATGGTGCAACTCCCAAAAAAGATATCACTTCTCTTATATATTCATTGAACGGAGGAAGCGTCCCGGCCGCGCACGCATGGCGATTGAATGCGGTATACCCCTCCGGCGGGTTGTGTGGTCTGTCGCTTGGCCCTGGTAGTAACACGTCGTCTAGTGACAAACCGTGCCTCAAGCATATCCTCCCCAACATATCTTCGGAAATATGAGATGGGACGGAATCTGATGGATTAGCGATGAATGACGCGTCGGGAAGTTCGTCCGGCGCCGGGCCGATAATTTCAGGATCAATGTCCGGGACCTCTAACCTCGGAGGAACTATACTCTGAGTATCTTGTGGGGTTTCCTGCTGACGCGAACTTGAAGGCTCCATAACTGACTAACTCATGAGAAACCATCATTAGATGACAAGGGGCCCGTGAATTCCCCAGTGTATAGTGTATGAATGTGTGTTGTGCGGTGCTATGCGTTACTTGGATGAATATCGCAGAATTAAAGAAAACACGCAAACGACAAAGCTACAAAGCCCAGTTGTGATGGCCGTTATCGCAAAACCCTTCACATAAGGAAAATTGATTCAAACAAAGATTGTTATTGTTCCGTCGACGAGCTTCAAAAGGTGGTCAAGTATGCAGTTTAACGCGTCCAAATATGCAGGAGTGAAGCTCGTCGGAATTATTCCCAGAAAATATCAAACTTTGGTATCCACTATATGGAGTTTCGAACCAATCACAAGTGACTTGTTCGAACCCATCATCGCACCACTTCGAATCGATCCGAAGGAGCGAGCTTCGAATCGATAATCAGTGTGCCAAGCTCGAATCGATCAGTGAAGGGTGACTTCGAATCGATACGGAGGGGCGCACTTCGAATCCATCAAAACACCGAGCTCGAATCGATCAGTGGGGGATAACTTCGAATCGATCCTTGATTAATTAGTTCGCACCAATCAGGAAAGCCTCAACTAAACATCGCTCGAATTCGACTCGATGCCTTTCGTATCGGTCGTAAAGGAATGTTTCGTATCAATGCGAAGTTGAGAGCTTCATTCCAATCAACGGCTGCTTCTTGTATCGATCATTGGGCACCGATACAACTCAACACCATGGTTAGCTTGGTGCAAACTGCACCCCCTCCAAGGGAATCACAAGGGTCGACTCAAAGTCTGAGAGAGAATGGTGCTGCCCCCCCCCCCCCATCGATTCGTACACGAGTTTCTGAATCAATTCGAAGTTCCTCCAAAGGCCAGATCTGGATTTACCAAATCCCAAGAAAGGCCGATCGATGACGAAGTGATGGGTTCGAGGTAGCTTTGCCGTGTGAATTCAAGATTAGTTACCTAGTTTTAATGATGGGTTTGAGGAATTGAAGGTTTGGATCTCAAATGGTTCGAACACAAAAGGACGTCACCTTCTTCTATGGAGTTCCAAGTGCACAGTAAAACAAGGCAACAGTAAAAAAGTGAAAAGTAAGAAAGGCCGAGGTCATTGCTATTTATATGGGGGGTTGGAGATGACCGGGTCAATTCGCCACCCAGTAAACTTGACCGGTCGCAACCAGTCAAAACGCGCGTCGGTTCGAAATCTCCATTCGAACCCATATGCCGAAGGATTTATCGGTTCGAAGCCTCTCCTCGAAGCCATCGGCCTAGGACCCTGTCGTTTCGAAGTTACCCCCGCGTGTCATCGGTGCGAAGCGCACAACAGAACGACGAGCTGCATCGATGTGAAACGCACGATGGGACCAACGGTTCGAGAAACTCTTATACAAATCAACTGCTTCGTACCCATTCCTTCATATCGGTTCGAATGTCCATTTCGAATCCATCATAGCGCAAGCGTACCGTGTCCATAACAAACGCAGATTTCAAATCCATCGATGCTCTAAGTCATCGGTTCAGAATGTTACACTCGCACAATGCGAATTCATACACTATAAGCCTTCAATATCGGTTCAGGAGAGGATCGATACGAAGGGACTTTTCTAAACAACCATCAAGTGTTGTCTCGACTCAAATTTCCAAGTCGGTTCAGGAGAGAATCGATATGAAATTCTATAGTAAACCGAACTGACAACGACTCATGGACGCACGACGTTAACAAGGTTCAAACTAACATATGTGCATATACGTCGCAACTAACAATCGATTTTAAACATTTACAGGGATCAATCACTTGTCCTGTTACAAATGCAACAGCCGACGGCTAAGCACTATTATACAGCAATCAATCATGTCAGCGCAAGGTTACAACAATACGACATACGAGTTTCAACAAAAAGGAGAGCAATGATTGCTCAGAGAAATTGCAGCGGTTCAAAGCAAGTCATGTTCCCACAAGACGAACTTTGGGGGGCAAAATGTTATCCCGCTTTTTGGCAAAGCCGCGATACCAAAAGATCGATTAGAAACGGAGAACAGTTCGTCTCAGAGACCGGTCATGCTTCGTCTCGCTATGGATATCACTGAATTTTGTCCAAGTCCAGATTGAGCTACAATCGATTGGACACGGCAAGAAAGACCATAGGAGTCAACATCTCAAGTTCCAAGTCAATCCGAGTTCATACGCTCGAGTTATGATCGATTCAATTTGAAGGGGAAAGCTTGGGTTTCGAAGCCATCGTAAACCAACGTTTCGAAACCATCACGTTCGAATCCATAAGCTTCGAATCCACCGAACCACCTCGGGTTCGCCTACGTCACCTTCGAATCCATCGTGTTCGAACCCATCGTGTTCGAACCGATGGGCCTCGTGTCCATGGAGAAGTGACATAGTTCGTATCCATCACAAAAGTCACGCTTCGAACCCACCACAAAGCCTAGTTCGACTCCAAGCAAGAATCATTGCTCGAACCCAAACATGGAGCCTAGTTCGAACCCATCCACAAGGTCATGCTCGAACCCATCCATGATGCCAAGTTCGAATCCACCTGTGTAGCCTCATTCGAATCCACTGGGTCAACCAACCATGATGACGTGTCTTCCTTCGATTCGAATTCGCCGAGATCCGTGGAGTCGAAGCGGTCAACTTGGAGTGGAGACCGGGTTGGTTCGAAATTTGCGCTCCACGTCGCCACGAAGTCACGTGCCATGATGGGTTCGAAACCATCGGTTCGAAAGCATGGTTTCGAACCAAACAGCTAGGCAATGAACCCCATTTCTAATCCATCATATCTCCCAATCTACTAATCCAAATGCCATGAAATTTTCACAGAAGCTTGCATACATGTTGGAGAATGCTCACGCCAAATTTCACCTCGATTGGACGAATTCTTGATCGGTTCGAATGGAGTTCGAACCGATGCCAAAGTGGGCCCAAACTTCCCGAGACCGTGTGTGTGGGCCCCCTCACGTGCCAGAAGTGGTCTTCCGAGTTTTCAGCGAAATATCAGCAGCCTACACCTATAAATAGAGCCCCAAGGCCAGCAAAAAAGGGACTTTTGGAATTCTGAAGCATCCAGACTCTGCCGAATTGAGATCTCCATCATTTGACATCATAAACTTGTTGTTAAATTCGAATTCCTGACTGTAATTCGTTGTTGTTTGCTGTACCGACTTGTAATCATCGAAAGAAAGTCAATAAAAGTATAAAAACTTCACAGTGGACGTAGGCAATACGCCGAACCACTATAAATTGCTTGTCTACGCACTTATTTACATGCTTTGGAGTTTTTATCAGATAATCCTCTGTTTTAATTTGCACTCTTCATTTACTATCTCTTCAAAAACTTCCGACGAGTGTTGTGCCCAATTTTAGTACAAACATTATGCTCAAATGCTGATAGTAAGACATTAATAGATGCAATTGACTTCGGTTATATTAACAGTCAGTAGTGTAGAAAGATTCATACTACTCAAATTTAACATAATTTAAAAAGCAGACAACACCTTAATGCTAATTAATAGCATTTAAATATATACAGGCCCAAGCAAAATGTCACTATAACTTTCCCTTACCATTTATTTCGTTAGCATACCTCATAGATAACACCTAAACCATTAAATGAAGACCAACTATCACTTTTTTATCACAAAGTCAAAAAAGATGTATCGGTACAGAAAGAACATAGTTGAATATTACACCCCCTTATGTACTTTACTGCACTATGAGGTAATTATTTAATAGAAATATCATACATAAAATGACAAAACCAATGTATCAAAGTGAACTTGAACTGAAGGAAAAATAAGGCAAACCTATTTTTCATCATTATATTATCAAAAATCAAACGAAGCTGCTGAGAAATCCTTCCAGATGTACCTCTATCCTTCTCATGAAAAGAAGTACGAACTTGATTCCTACCTAGAGTTATTATGCTGCTTTCCACTCATCTGCCATCGCAATCAACAATGCACTTGATCATCAAATAACCATTTGGATAATATTTTTCAGGAAAGTCAATGCTTCTCAAAAATAGTGTAGTAAAGTCGCTTTCTCTCTCATTACATCATGCATTAATCTTAAGATATCATGCATTTTTTAAAGATTAATATGTAAAAAATTTGTAAATGGATAAGTTTTCAAATTTGATTAATATTTACGGACCTTGACAGACCAATTAAATCATCGACTCCACATCACAACAAACCTCCTCGTCAAGTACTTGATTCATCCTTCCATGTATTTCAAAGCATCTTTTCTGAATACTTAATTAAAAACATTTCCACAAATTTCAAGAAATTGAGTCTTAGGAAAATAACCGTACTTCGCTTCTACATGCGTGTTCGTAACAAAATCATACCCGCTTTCCATGGTTCCACGTCAACATTCAAAATAAATTGTTTAGCTTTTCAAAATTAATTAACTAATATAGATATTAATGTACTAGTGATCAATACATTCAGAAATTCCCTAAGTTCACTAAAATAATTTACTTAGCAAGAAGTAGTGTTTAGAGATTTACTTATCAACTTTCAAGAGATGTTTGTTATAACAAAAATGTAGCTTAGTTTAAGACAATTTTAATGGAAAAAAAAAACATTACTTAAATGCCCGAAGAGTTGTTTACCTGTATATCACTAACCAATCTCAACTACCCGACTATAATTAAAGGCATTATTCGATTATGGTTATCTTAGGATGGAGAAAGCAATCATTATCCGAGATTTGGGAGTTCATTCCCATGAACTATGAACTATGCAAAAGCATAACGTGCACCGAGCTCTATTTCTACTTGCCGACAAAATCCCCAAATTTCAAAATGAATACAGTCTATAACAATAAGAATAATGGATAACTTCCCAAATTTGGAACTTTTCATGATAGAAACACGAAGAAGAAACAAACCTGCGGTTAGTTCTCTAAATCCAAATCGCGAGTTCCTAATTCACTGAGACCAACTACACGTGACCAACCCACCAGCGACTGAAATCCCCAAATCAAATTCAAAGCATCGAATCCCCTCGAATCCGCAACTGAATTTGAGAATTGCTTACGAGAGCCGATTTTGATTTTGCTTTTGAATTCGAATCAAGACATGAGTTTATAAATTGACATTAGTTTTCATTTGATTTGAAGTCGTTCAATTTGATTTGAAGTCGTTCAATTGAACGAACATAAAGTTGCTTTTGTTTTCTTCTTAATGGCTACGGGGAAGTGGAGGGATAAATGAAAGCTAAGCGGGAAATGAAAAGGGAAGGGGGAGGGAAAATGAAAGTTGGAGTAGCAAACCGATGGAAAATGAATGCAAACTAATGTAGTTGCATCGGTTGAATTTAAAACGATGCGACTAAAACTATTTGCACATACCAACTGCATCGGTCGTTGGTGATAACTGATGCAAATTTGATTTTTTATTACCTATTGCTTTTCACGTACCAATTGCATCGGTTATTAAGTTGGAACTGATGCAAATAGTTCTATTTGCATCAGTTTTTACTTCAACTGATGCAAATGAGGCGAAGCAATATGCACTTTTTGTACTAGTGTGCTGGCACGTAGAGGAAGACGAGCAGGTCTCAAGGTGGTCTCCGATCATCTTATGGACGTCGAAGTTCGCTAGAAATCATGTAGAAGGCGGCGGCGGTGGGGTGCGCCTAGGGGCGTCGGAGGCGACGGTCGCTTAGGTGAGGAGGCGGCTTGGCTCGGCGGTTCTCATGGTGATGACCGATCGAGGTAAAGGCGTGTGTGGCAGCAGTGTTTGGTCAGTGATCGTTGGCGACCTTGGGTGCTGATGCGTTTGTGCGCGTTGAGGAAGGGTCGAGATATGGTAATTTACGTGTTTTCCCTTATATTTTATTTTTAATTTAAATTTTAAATTTCAACGTTCTAACCTCATTAACTTTTGCATACAAACTCAGATTCACACATGGTTTCTTCCATTGGGTTCGTATCGAAATTCCAGATAACATGAAACTTGTCTGGTTAAATTTGGAGACTGTTCAAATTTTGGGCTTTTGTTGGATTTTTAATCGACTATAAATCAAAGATGAGTGATTCAACCCACTCACATATGCTAAACCTGGTTATGTTAGTTGAATTAAATTTATGATGTGATAAATTTTTTATTGGTTATTGTTTGGTAGTTTAAATTGGCATTTTAATTGTAACTGAATTAAACTGACATCTAAATTAATATTGGATTTAATTGCTAGTTAAATACCCGATACTGATAACCAGTAAATTGTTTTGAATTGTTGGCTGATTTGGATGTTGATTATGATGCATGTTTATTTGTTGACATTTTGGATGATTGGTTGTTTATTTATTTTTTATATATCTTTAATTATCGCTCTATATGTTAAGTGACAGCATATAAACTGTTATTTAAATTATTTCAAATAAATTAAGAAATAGGTTGAAATGATATATACTTATGACATTTTGATTTGGATTGAAATAATATATATCCATCCCTATAATTAAAATTCGAATAATTGATTACTTGGCCATAGGGTAGAAAGTTATATACAGACACCGGATTTGTTAAATTAAATGGTTTTATAATCTTGAATCCGAATTTTTGATTAAATGATATTGTTTTAAAGGAAATAAATTGTGGATTTATATGAATTAAATTGTTTTCTAATTCAACCTTTGAAATGTTGAAATTGAAATTGGTTAAAAGAAATTGTTTAAAGAATTGAATTGGAAATGTGAAGTTATAATTGATATATGACTTTAATTTTGGAAATTGAATTATTTTAAAGATTTGGATCTTAAAATTGAATAATGAGGTTTAATTTCATGTGGGTGATTTAAATCAGTAAATTGAAATTGGACTTGAAATTGATATAAATTAAAATGGTTTAAAATAAGAATTGGACTGAAATTTAAATTATTGAATTGTTGAATCGAATTTGAAGTTAAAAATGAACGTTTTGAAAATTAAAGTTAATTCGAATTGAAATTAAAATCAAGTTGATTTGATATTAAATCCAAATTGAATCAATTGAATTGAAAGTTTGGAAATTGAGTTTTGTTGATTTGAAACTTGGACATGGGTCCAGATTGTTTAAATGGAAAGAACCAACTTGATTTGATGCTATTTTCAAATAAATTATTTTAATATAAATTGTTTAAAATCTATTCTTTTTAATATTCAAATTATTTTGATTTTTCCAAACTATATTACTATATAAACCATTTTAAATACTCAAACCATGTTATATTAAACTGTTTCAAATCTCTAAACTATTTATAACTATTCAAACTATTATCTAAAATTTCAAACTATGCGAAGTTGATATGTTTATATTTTAATCGTTGATATAAATGTGAATTGGTTAAATGAGGTTATAACCTAAGTGGAATTTGAAATGATATTTTCAAGTGAAAATTACATATTTTGAGTAAATATGGTATTTTGAAATGAAGTGATATTTTAAAGTGAATATTATATTTTGATATCCAATATGAATCGTTTTCGAAATGTAAAAGAAACAACTGGGGTGAAAAATGATGTTTGGTTGTTGAAGAGACCGAGGCCTCTTATTGGCATACTCTTTGTCAATATTGGAACCACTTTAACAACTGTGTACATGGTGGATGATCTAGAATAATGAGGTTGGATTTGTGAACATTTGCTGGATTTGAAGAAAGAGAACAATGATAGGTGACCCCAGCACTTGTGCCAATTTGAAATGACAAAAACAGGACGGCTTGTCAGGGCCAAGTGGGCTAGCTACCCCGAGCAGACACACCTTTTCATATTGCTATATCGATGTTGGCTTGATCGATGCACCATGATTTGATTTTGGTGGTGTTGGACGTGGTGGGCGGTCGTGGCTACGATGCGTTACCACCTGCCCTGCGACCCAAACTGGTAGTATCCAACCTTAGGCATTGCCTCATGTGCTTTTTCATGCTTTTATCCTTATACGTGCCCATTAGGATTTTGTTTTAGAATGTCATTTATAGGTGATTCACTGGCTACCGACATTACTGGTTGTGTTACAGGACCTACAGACTACCTACTTAAAAATGTGTTAAGGGGGGTCATTGTAAAGCCTTAACACTATGTTATTACTTTAATGATAGACACTACATATATATTGTATTTTACTACATATAGATAGTTTGACGGATCCTTAGGAGATGGAAAACCCCTTAGTATCTCTTAAGTTATTGCACTCACGTTATACACTGGATAGGAGATGTAAAATCCCATAAACATCTCTGAAGCTATTATACTCATATTTACTTGTTGTTGATTTAACTTACGTAAGAACTTTTAGTTCTGACTCGTTGTTTTGTCTTTTGTGAGCTTGAGCATTTCAACGTTTGAAGCATTATTTTTGGAGGACGAAGGCAAAGTTTAGTATATTATATTATTAGTATTATTCCACTGCATCATTATTGGTATATTGTTGTTTGTACTCTAGTTATGTTGTAAAAACTGTGTAATCAAATGTATATTATAAAATAGCTTCATGAACTATTTATTTGATTAGTATATTTTGTCATTGCGCTGCAAGATTCTGTGTTTTCACTTTCCTTCTTTTCTCTTATTTTCTTAGTAAATCCCATTGACAATCCTTCCTTTTGAATTCTTTGAGTTAGACATGTGTGGTTTATTGTCAATTTAAACCATCCAAAAAGGTGGGTCGTCACAATAAATACTTCGACGACTTATGATCGGTATGTAACTCAAACCTCTCTCTCAAAAGATAATGTCTCCACAACTTCAAAGCAAAAAATAACAGCAGCCAATTCCAATTCATGTGTCGGATACCTGACCTCATGCGGTCTAAGCTGTCTAGAAGAATTGGTAATCACTTTACCTTTCTACATCAGCACAACCCCTAATCCTATTCCACATGCATCTGTATATATCACTAAATCCTTATTCCCCTCTGGAACAACCAAAATAGGTGCATGGGTCAATAAGTGTTTCAAACTCTAGAATGCTTCCTCACACTTATCGGTCCACACAAACTTTACATCCCTTCTTGTTAGCATGGTCATCGGTGCCGCTATCTATGAAAAATCCTTAATGAACCTCCAATAATAACTATCCAATCCAAGGAAACTCTTTATCTCCGTCATTGTCTTGGGTCTCTTCCAACTATCCACTGCATCAATCTTAGTCGGATCCACTGACAACCCTTTTTCAAAGAATACATGACCAAGAAACTTCACTGCCTTCTTCCAGAAATGACACTCCGAAAACTTTGTTTTCAACTGATGCTGCCTCAGTGTCTCAAGCACCACTCTAAGATGAACTTCATGCTCTCTTTCATCCTTAGAGTAGATCAAGATATTATTTATGAAAACCAATACGAACCTATCCAAGTGCTCTCGGAAAACCCAGTTCATCAAATCCACAAAAAAAGCTGGAGCATTAGTCAGTTCAAATGGCATAACTAACCATTCATACGACCCATACCTGGTCCTAAACGCCATCAAAGATATACTATCCTGTGCTACCCAAAGCTGATGGAAACTTGGCACTACATCCAAATGCGAGAATAGCTTGGCTCGACTCAACTAGTCGAACAAATCATCAATCTTCGATAATAGATATCGATTCTTTATCGTTCTCTCATTCAACTTGCGATAATCAATACATAGCCTTATCGATCGATCTGACTTCTTATAAAACACTGCAGCTGCATCCCAAGGCGAACTACTTGGCCTGATAAAACTTTTGCCTTCTAAATCCACCAACTACGCCTTTAACTCTCTCATCTCAGTTGGAGTCATCCTGCTCGGCAACCTACTCACTAGTTTTCCTCCGGAACCAAATATATCTGAAACTCAATGGCTCATTTCGGTGGCAATCTAGCTACAAGCTCAAAAACATCTGCGAATTCTCTAACCATGAAAACTTGGATCAACTCATCATTTGGTTCCATCAACCCAACAAATCATACATCTCACTACAAGAACCATCTATGGTATAAACAGTTCTATCGCTACAATCTGGGTGTCTAAGAGATATTTTCCTATCCCGTCAAAATATCCTAGCATCATACTCACTTAACCAATCCATCCAAGAATAATCCCGAACCCCACAGAATCAAATACATGCAAACTGCAAACAAAAGTATGATCCAATTGGTCAAACTTTAACTGGTCACATCTCAACCTTAGAGTTGCATACGCTCCTATTGGATTCACAACCCATAAGGAAGTAACTAAATATGGATTCTAGGTTAAGCTTATTTATCAAACTTCTAGATATAAAAGAATGCGATGCACCAGTATCAAACAGAATGCTAGCAGTCATACCCTGAATCTGAAACGTACCTCCCAAGACAACCTTCCCTTTTTCCTAGGCTGCCTGCTTAGAAGCAGTAAGCTCCAATGCATATACCTTGCCATTTCCATCCTTTGCGGGCTTCTTGCACTGGCTCTTATAATGGCCAATCTGTTCATAGCTGTAGCACCTGATACCCTTCTTTCTGACAACCTCCTTTGCCTTCCCAGCACGACACTAATTAGCGTAGTGCCCCTTCTAGGCAGCTTCTCCCTTCTGAGCACCTTTCTTAGGAAAGAACTTCCTCTTTTGATTCTGCCCAATCTGGAATTCTTTAGCCTTACTCTTCTCCAAAGAATCAAGCAACTCCTCATGCCTCAAGGCCATCTCCATAACAAAGTCAAAAGGATCTCTAATAAGAGGTAAGGTGGCCCTAGCTAACTCAGGCTTCAACCCCCTAATGAACTTCTCATTCCTCTTTATGACAATATCTGCTGAAGCATAACAATATCTCGAAAGCTCCTCAAACTTCCTAGCATACTCCAGAACTGACATCTCACCCTGCTCTAACTCAGCAAACATCCTGATCAGAGAAGACTATGCAATTGTTGACATAAACCTCCCCTAGAACCTTCACTTGAAATCTTCCAAGGTCATAGTTTCCTCATTCAATGCCACAGTCACACTATTCCACCAGAACAAAACTACTCCCTGAAATTGTCTAGATTCCAACCTCCTCTTTTGCTCATCACTAGCCCCAAATCTGCAAGAATCCTTTCGTAGTGCAACAGTCAATTCTCTACCTCAATGGCATCTTCCGTTCCAACAAACGGCTTCCCTACGAGCTTAATGTAATCTCCACTTAGCTTAGCATAATGATTAGCTACCGGAACTTCTAGAACTCCTCCTACTACTACTCCATCAGCAACACATGCCTGCACCATATTCATGAAGAACTGATAAATAGCTTCCATTCCAACTTGCGGGACTTCCACCCTCACATTTCCTATTTGCGCCTGACCTTGGGTCCTCCTTGCACTAGGTCTGGCATTCCCAACGGTGCCCTCCCCTCCTGGGTTAACTTTTCTTCTTCTCCCCTTCATATCTGTATTAAAACTTTGTGAGATATAAAAAAAATAACCTAACAAGGACAGGAGACTAGAGATAAATCGTATACTTATATATAGAAAATATAAACACGTTACTATAGCATTATTATATATGCCAACCTTACTTTAATTCCTTAGGATTATGTTTTAAAAATCATTTTTATTTTAAAGTTTTTCATAAACCATGATATAATACCAAGTTGTAACATCCCATATTTGGAGGTCAAAACCTAAATGTTAAAGATGTTGTAGTCATCCATAGTATTAACTTCTGGTGACGAAATATGGTAAGAATTATGGTATCAATAATATCATAAGAAAATGAATATGAACAAAATCATAGATTTTAAAAACACCATTTTGCTAATTACATTTCAAAACAATAATTCATATCCATGTTACATAATCCCATATCGTTTCCTAAGCAATGATTAAATATATCATTTACAAAATACGCCAAGAGTGACATATGACGATGCCCCCTAGGTTGATCAAACCAGTATAGTCATACCTGACTTAATATACACGGAGGAATCAAAAATGAAACTCCTAAATAGCTATCCGTCAGCCACCTACTTGTCTTTGAAAGCTTTATTCACCAAAAGACTGAAACCTCAACCCTCAACCTACTCAAATCAATTTTGAGTACCTGAGAGTTTAAGGGGAATAGAAACTACGAGTTAGACATAAAGCCTAGTGTGAATAATTCTATTACATCTCGGTTTACTGATACTAAGTGAGACCATGCCACTTAGCGAAACGGGTTCCCCGCACTAATATCCTTTTCAAAACGTATATATTTTGCAATCCTTTACTGCAACCTAACTGGTTAATTAAACTGATTTATCAAAATAGCAATTTCCGTTATGCTAAATAAATAGACTATCTGTCCATCAAACTTATTATCTCAAAATAGCAATATCCGTTATGCTAAATAAACGGACTATCTGTCTGTCAAAACAAGTAATATGTAAGCTACCTACCTACACATAATAGCAAGGTCCGTTATGCTACAAATGAACTATCCATTCATAAAATTGGGCCGACGCCCGCAAACTGGACTATTGTTCGAAATCTAGGCTAACTGCCTGCAAAATGGACAACTATCTGAATTTCTTTCTAAGGGTCAACTACCCATTTTAAATTTTCCTTGAAAACCTTTTCAAAATGATTTAGTCCTTTAAATCATATATATATAAAAGGAAAATAAATCTTTAGCTTTACTCTAAGCGATTTTTCCATTATATATACACATTACTCAAAATAATGTTGATGAATTTTAATAAGGATTAAGTATCCTTTCAAATAAGTTAAGGTCTCTTTTAACTTGTAAATACTTAGTTTAATATGCCTATACAATATATTCGAAACCTTTGTTTAAACCTTTAAACAACCCATTCGAAACCACTTGAAGGTAACCCCTACGTAACCAAGTAAAACCTTTTACTTAATCTAGGCCGAAAGGCCAAACCTTACCTTTCAAAACCATTGAAAACCATTCTTCCGAAACCAATAAAAATCCTTCCTTCAAAAGCTTTAAAACATTTAGACATCCTGCTTTAAAACCTTTAATTATTTCCTTTTGAAAACATAGGGAAAAATCTTTTCCTTCAACCCTTTCGAAACCCTAGGGAACAACCCCTTTCGAAACCATTCATTAAAACCTTTCAAAATAATCAAAATTTCATTGCTTTCAAAACTATTGAAAATGTCTCAGTTGAAACCATTTATATTCTTCCTTCAAGTAGAGCAAAAGGATTGGAAACCCATTATAGTCGAAAGCATCTATTTTGAAACCTTTCAAAACTATCTCTTTCGAAATCATTTGGGCATTACTTTAATTATAGAAATAGGTCCTTTAAAATATTTAGGTCGAAAGCTACTGCTTTGAAACCAATTCCTAAGTAATGAAGTGACAGCGTCGTAACCATCCCTTTGAAAGCATAGGAGAGGCGACTAAGTTTTAGAAAACAAAACAATCCTTTAAAAACCATCTGGATCGAAAGGTCCAAAAAAGGCTTTGAGTCAGTCGAAAGCAATCATTTAAAATAAAAATGCAACCCAATCGAAGCCATTCCTTTTAAAACCATTTGACTTAGTCGAAAGCATCTTAGTCGAAAGCAAGCAGACGCCTTTTTTTAATTTAAAAACAAGGCATTGCCTCAACCCCTTCAAAACCCTTGGTTTCGACTCTAAATCTTCCACCTACATCCAATTCACTATGCACTGGTAAACCAATACCATGTGCATTGGTTTCGACTGCGTCAGAAGCAAAGACGAGGAAGCGGAACCTGGTGCCGACTAGGTCGAAACAGTGTAAATCATGTAGCAAATAGTTCTTTTCACCTAACCTGCTTTATGTGTCTAAATATGATTAGTTTTCTCTTTCTTTACCAATAAAAAGTAATGCACTTTGTCAAAAGGCTTTCGAATTTCGGATTTAAGAATTTAAATCATTTTACAAAAAGCCCCTTCTCCTCTTTAAATTATATGAAACATTTAAGTCTCATATCTTAAATAATATTATATGCCCACCAAAATACTTCGGAAAAATCTGGAAAAATTCCAGAGAATTTATTTTAATACGTTTTCCAATAATTAAAAATTTCATACCTAAACAATTAATTATTTAACCGAAATAATTGCTAACCCAAATTAACATTTTCTTTACTAGAAAATTCATATAAAATCCACATTAATCTCAAAAATTCTAAAAATTGAAACCTAACTCCAGAATAATACTTTTGGCCTTTACAAAAATTTACAAGGCAATTGGATGTCATATAATGGGGTTTTCACCTTAAAATATATCAAAAATTCAATATGAATGACCATAATACATCAACAAGCATATATTTTCATTCTATCATTCAAAAACATGGCAAAACATTGCATCATATTTGGAATACATGTTAAAACCGAAAATACAATCAAAAAGGAGATGTAACATTATTCGCCTTAGCTTTAGAGATTAAAGGAGCTTGAGATTTGGATGAATTTGATTTTGAATTAACTTTTCATTTAGTTTTCCTTAATTCATCTTCCTCTTTCCTTGTTAATGGTGGTCGGTCTCTTTTATAAAAAAATTGATATGAAAAGAATGTGTAAGTTATATATAGCTACGGGATAATGATATAGGAATGGCCTCTTTCACAATTTTTCCCTCCTCTAATGCATTTTAAAACCCTTCTTTAATTCATTTATTTTAAATGGCATGGCTACCTTTAATAAAATCAAATCTCAATCTCCCTAATCAACGGATTATTTTGTTTATCAACTGATTAAATATCCTAAATAATGTTACCAAAAATCTGGGGTGTTACAATAATTATTAAGGCCCAAAAATTGAATTTGAGAAAACATCGAATTTGTCCATGAAACATACACCATTGTGTTCTAAGGGATTTTTCGAGCAACTTTCATATTTGAAGTTTTAAGATCAAAGTTCAAACAAATAAGTTATTAGCATTTGAAGTTTTCAGAACGAAAATAAAATAAAAACAAAAAATAGAAAATAAATAATAATAATCATGGGACCCCACCAATCGATCCTCTTACCTAGGCCCGTCGATTGCTTAAAAGGAGCGATTGAAAAGTTGTGAAGGTGGTAGCTAGGGTTGGATTTTGGTCGAACGACATGGATTTTAGTTATTTAAATCTGACGGATATGATCTACTCGGGCCCGATAAATACAGGCCTAACCACTCACTTCTCTTCTCATATTTCTGATTAAAGTAGTGAAGCTATGTCATTTTCCCTTCTCTGCTATGTTTATTAATTGCGCAATACTATATTATATGTATAATTGAATAATGGAAGAAAATAAAAGAGAAGAAGAGAAGGAGAGAATCTATATTGCGGAAAAATGTAAATTTCCATAATAATAACTCTATATTCCCCTTAACCCCAAATCTCATCTCGGATATGCAAGTCTATGGTATGTATAAATCTTGTTATACATACTTTTTTGGATTGGAAAGAAAAAAGAAGTCAAGTTAAAGGGATGAGCGGATTTAGAGATTTTGAAAGCTAGGGAGATGTGTTGGAAATTATATGATTTATTATAGCGCTGAAATTTATGTAGTTAAATTTTATTTACTGATTATGAGTATATAAGATATGATAGGTTGAAGGATTAAAATGAACATGTAGGAATGTCGCCTACATATTTTGTAGGATAGGTAATTGTAATAGGAACATTATTTACCCTAATTTGGAAGTTTGAAAATCAGTCCCTAAATTTATTAAAGCAGAAAGTCGATAAGATTGTAAGATTTATCCCAAATTTAGGATAATTGGGTGTAATTTGTTAATATTAATTTAGTTTATACTAATTTTACTTGAAATGTGAATTTCTATGTTTCATATGTTGGGAGTGTTGTGAGTAAAATTTAGTTGTATCAATTTCTATGTAATTTCCATAAACTATTAAATTATCTAATTCTACAACAATGTATAAAAAAGTCTATCGTTAGAAATAATAAGGAATATATCCGAAAAGAAAGAGATGTGCAAAATATGAATGTTCCTCCGTGTAGTTTGCACTGCCTATTTCTATAAAAGAATAAAGATAATTCTTTGTAATTTCAAACGAAGCAGGTCTAACTTTCAATTAATTTATAGGAAGTTATAATGGTAATATTTTTTGAAAGAATGGCTTTGATAAATTAAAACGTGGAAAGGAATGTTCTGGTTTAGGAATTAATAGTTAGAAATAGGAATATACATATGCATATACATATAACAACGTCTATTGACAGGAATAAATATATATTTATATAGCGTAATGTACATCGGTGTTTACATTAAATACAATTAGGATATCTAGCTATAAATAGTGTTATAAATTAGAGGATTAGGAGGTGTAGATGAAAAGTGACGATAACTCCAAAATTTATTGGGCAATAAATGTGCAGTTAATAAGTAGTTACGGGAATTAAATGGGAACATATATGTGCTTAATAGAGCGATTAAGGGATTTTAATATGACATTAATGGGGAAATCAAATAGGTGTAAGAGGTTGAATTTGAACAAATAAATAAATGTCATTAGAGATTGCCCAATTAGAATAATAATGGTAATCAACGTTACCCAGCGATCGGTAACAAAAACTCGGGTTATTCCCTAACAGATTTTGCTTTTTACTAGGATAGATTTTGTACATGATATGCATATACCTCAAAGTTCAATTATTTGGTTGTTTGTTTATCGGTGGTGGACTAGCTAATCCTTGGATGAGTCTTTGAGATGCATTAGTAATACAACAAATATATTATAAAGCTGTATTTAGGGAATATCGATTTCTATAGCTAGGGCCGATTGACTAGTGATTACGTTACAGAGGGCCCTCTTAGCGGCGAGGTATTAAATGGACGTTCGGTCTCCATCCTGCCTATATAAGAATAATTAAGTGACCGTGGTTTTCTTTTGGGTAGTACAACATTTTGATGTATATGCATATAGGCATATATGTATGTATGTATATGTATGTATGTACATCCAATTATACCTCAGAGATGGTAGGACATATCGTACATGCACATAAAATTGAACGGATTATCCATAAATAATAAACATAACACTTAAATGGAAATCAATCAGGACGAATGAGTGTTATGGGTAAAGTGTGTAAATTTTCATCCACTAGAACATTGTTCTGACTCCCTATTCATTACAACCCGTCTGATAGATTTTGAGAGACAAGTTACAAGAGCATGACGAGAATGCTTGTAACACCCATATTTTTAGTGACATTATCTAGGATATTTAATTAGTTAAATAAAATAAAATAATGCGCCGACTATGGATTGAGATTTATGATTAAAGATTAAGGGTAGCCGAGCCATGCTAATGAATAAATAAATGAACTAATATGTGATTAAGTGTTAGGAAAAAAGGAAGAGAAAAATGGAAAATAGAAGGGACTTGTACCCTAAACCCTTAGGAATTGAAAATACATGTTCACTTCATTTTTCTTAAAAAAAAATACTTCAAGGTCGGCCACTATTTTTAATCTCAAGGGAAGATAAAGCTAGGTTTTTCAAGGGAAAAATCAAACTAATAAATAAAGATCAAATCTTATATCCTAATCACAAAGCTAAGGTGAATAGTGACTACATCTCACTTTCTATATGTTTTTGGTTTTAAGCTAAAATCCGAGTTTATTTTAAGTGATTTAACCTTGATTTTGAAGAGAAAAATATTTATATATACATATTGGTGATTTATGTTTGTTCATACAGATTTTATGATAAGTTTTAATGTGAAAATGCTATTTAATGACATCCAAATGCCTTGGAATTTTAGACATAAACCAGAAATGTTATTTTAGAGGCGGATTTCAATTTTCATAATTTTATGAATAAATATGGATTTTGTATTAATTTTCTAGTGAAAAAATGGTTTATTGGGTTATAAATTATTTACGTCAAATAAATAATTATTTGGGTCTGAAATTTATATATGTCAGAAAACATATTTAGTTGGATTTTATGGAATTTTTGTAGAATTTGCCAAAGAGTTTTGCTGAGTATATAAAATTATTTAAGGTATGAGACTTAAATATTATATATATTTAATTAAGGAGAAGCGTATTTAGCAAATGATTTAAATTAATTAATTCTGAAATTATGGCAGTACTTTTCGAAAAGAAAAATTAGCAACCAATAAGAGTTTGACAAACAAGGCAGGTTAGTTAATAACTTTACTCAAAAAGGTTTTAAATTAGAAATTCATGTTAAAAGTGAGTTTTATCCAATTTGGTTCCGCCCAGGCAGCTTTCGACTAAGACCCTCCGCTTACTTCCTTAAACCAGTGCACATAGTATCAACTTGTTGGTACACAGTGAATTGGACAAAGGTGCAAGGTAGGAGTTGAAACCAAGGGGTTCCGAAGAGGTTGAAGCGCCTTTATGTTTTAAAAGAGAAAAGTACCTACTTTGCTTTCGACTAAGATGCTTTCGATTTAGTTGGCGCCCAATTAGGTCAATTGATTTAAAGAAAAGGTTTTAAAGTTGCGCCTTTATTCTAAGTAACAGCTTCCAACATAGTGCTCTCGACTAAGTTGTTGGTTATGAAATAGTTGTACCTTTGTTTTAAATGATACCTTCTGACTATGTCGAATGCCGCCGCCTCCTACCTTTCGAAAAAGAGCTTTCGAAGGGGATAGTTTTGTTTTATAAAAACCCTACCGCTTATCTAATGCTTTCGGAAGGGGGTGGTTTCGACACCATCACTTTCTTGCTTACGTTACAACTTTCGAAAGAGATAGCTTTTAACCCTGTTGCTTGTGACCCTTGGTGATTATTAAAGAAATAACCCGATGGTTTCGAAAGAGAATGGTTTCGACTTAAATGGTTTCGAAAGGTGTTTTTTAGCAAGTTTTAAATTGAAGCAAAGTGCTTTCGAAAGGTTTGAGTTTTAAATATTTAAATGCTTTCCAAAGGTTTTGAAAACGGTTTCGGAGGGGTGGTTCCCTAGGCGGTTTTGAAGAAGATGAAAGGAAGTGTTTTCCAATGATTTCGAAAGGTCTAAAGGAATGTTTTTTCCAACGGTTTTGAATAGGTTTAAAGGAAAAGTTTTCCTATAGTTTCAAAAGGCAATATTTAATGGTTTTCAAGGGAGATGTCTAAGGTTTTTAGCTTTCGAAAGAAAAGGGATGATGAATAAAGTTACCGAAGGCGAGTAGGAGGCTAACATGTAGCTATTAAGAGTTGCAGTTCTTTGTTCTGTTGTTTATTTCCGTTGTATATGCATTAAGTCAATTATGACTATATGATTCTGATCATCCTAGGGGGAATCCTCATATATCGCTCTTGGTGTAATTTGTAATGAGTATATTTTATCATTCCCTGGGAAGCATTTGAAATTATGTAAATCTTAATATGGAACATCTGTTTTGAAATGTAATGGAAAAATGTTATTTTTTGAATTTGTTATTTGTTTCATATTCAAGTGCTTCTGATATTATGGATACCATAAACATAATCGTATTTAGTCACCGGAAGTTAATACTATAGATGACTGCAGCATCTGTTGCGCTTAGCTTTGGGCCTCTAGATAGGAGATATTACAACTTGGTATCATAACATAGGTTTATGCAATACTTTAACCAAAACTGAATTTTGAAAGGAATTAGAGTTAAGATCAAGGTATGGGATAACGTTATAGTAACGCACTTGTATTTGCTATACATTAGTATACACTTTTTCTCTAGACTACTATCTTTATTAGGATATTCTTCTGTATCTCACAAGGCTTAAGTACAAATTATGGACGAAAGGAGAGGCAGAGTTAACCTAGGAGGAGAAAGCACCACCACAAATGGAAATGCCCGACCAAATGCTAGAAGAAGTCAAGGTCAGGCTCAGGCTTAAAACGTTGGTGCTAGGTTCCCACAAGTGAATGTGGGAGCCGTGTATTAATTTTTCATAAACATGATGCAAGTTGGGATTTCTGCTGGGGTCATTGGAGGAATTGTTGTGGGCGGAGTACAGGAAGCTCCCGCGGTTAATCATTATGCTAACTTAAGCAGAGATTATACTAGGCTTGGCGGAAAGCCGTTTATCAGAACGAAAGATGCTATCGAAGTGGAGAACTGGCTGCTACATTGTGAAAGGATATTTGTTGATTTAGGGCCCAATAACGAGCAGAAAAGAAGGTTAGCTTCAAGACAGCTTCAAGGAGCCACTTTGGTTTGGTGGAATAGCGTGATAGCTGGGGTGAATGAAGAGAAGGTTACGTGAGCTGAGTTTAGGAGAAGATTCCAGGAAAGGTTCATATCAGTGATGGCGTAGTATGTTCTAATTAGGAAGTTCGTTGAGTTGGAACAAGGAGAAATGATAGTTCTGGAGTATGCTAGCAGCTTTAAAGAATGGGCTAGGTATGGGTATGCCACTGCTGACACAATGATGAAAAGGAATGAAAAGTTTGCAAGAGGTTTGAAGCCAGAATTGGTGAGGGCTAGTTTGCTGCACATCAGAGATCCATGTGATGTAGCTGTGGAGATGGCATTGAGGCAAGAGGAAATGTTAGCTTGTTTGGAGAAAAAGAAGGTCCAAGTTGGGCAGGGCCAAAAGAGAAAAAATTTCCATAAGAAGAATGCTCAGAAGGGAGGAGCAACGAAGAAGGGAAAGTCTGAGGTGGTCTATTACAAGTGTGACAAGAAAGGTCATTTTTCTAATGATTGTTGGACAGGCAAAGGGAAGAAGACAGCTGAGAGAAAAGGAGTTAGATGCCTTAATTTTGATCAAATCGAGCACTACAAGAGCCAGTGCAAAGAACCATCTAAAGAAGAAAGAGGCCAAGTGTTTGAGTTGGAGCCTGCTACTTCAAGGCCGATAGTGCAGGAGAAAGGAAAAGCGGTATTGGGAGGTACGCTTCAGATCCACGATATGTCTCTTACCATTTTGTTTGATACTGGTGCATCACACTCTTTTATATGTCGATGTTTGGTAGGTAAGCTTAACCTAAAACCCTCATATTTAGTTACATCCTTAAGGGTTGCAAATCCGATAGGAGGTTATGCGATGCTTGGGATGAAGTGTGACCATGTAGAGTTTAATTTGCTAGGCTACGCCTTTGTTTGTAGTTTGCATGTATTTGACTTTGTGGGGTTCGGGATTATTCCTGTGATGGATAGGTTAAGCGAGTATGATGCTAGGATATTTTTCCATGATAGGAAAATATCACTTAAACATCCTATTGTAGTGATTGGATAGTTTATGCCGTAGAAAATCCTAGTTGTGAGGTGAATGCGTTGTTGGGTGTTATGGAGTCAGAAGATGAGTTAAATCGCGTTTTCGTAGATAGGGAATTCATGGATGTCTTCGAGCTAGTTGTTGGTTTGTTTTTGAAATGAGCAGTTGAGTTTTTGATTGATTTGGTGCCTAGTGCAGAATCGACGAGTAGGCCACCAAGAAGGATGACCCCTATAGAAATGAGGGAGTTGAAGGTGCAGTTGGTGGATTAGGAAGGCGAGAGTTTTATTAGACTGAGTAGCTAACCCTAGGGAGCAGAAGTAGTGTTTACTAAGAAGGCGGACGGATCATTAAGGTTATGTATCGATTATCTTACGCTGAATGAGAAGACGATAAAGAATCGATATCCATTGTCAAGAATTGACGATTTGTTCGATTGACTGAGTGGAGCCAAGGTATGTTCTCAGTTGAATTTGCCTACAAGTTTCCATCAGCTTAGGGTGGCATAAGATAATATACCTTTGACGGCTTTTAGGACCAGATATGGATCGTACGAATGGTTAGTTATGCCATTCGGACTGAATAATGCGCCGGCATTCTTTGTAGACTTGATGAACCGAATTTTCGAAGGACACTTGGATAGATTTGTGTTGGTGTTCATATATGATATTTTTTTATACTCTAAGGATGAGAAAGAGCATGAAGTTCATCTTAGAGTGGTTCTTGAGACTTTGAGAGAACATCAGCTGAAGGCGAAATTTTCGAAGTGTCATTTCTAGAAAAAGGAAGCGAAGTTTCTCGGTCGTGTAATTTTAGAAAGAGAATTGCCAGTAGATCCAACTAAGATCGAGGCAATGAATAGTCGTAAGAGGCCAAAAACAGTGACCGGGATAAGAAGTTTTCTTGGATTGACTGGATATTATAGGAGGTTCAGAAAGGATTTTTGATAGATAGCGGTATCGATGACTAAGCTAACGCGAAAGGATGTGAAATTTGTATGGACCAATAAGTGTGAGGAAGCATTCCAAAGCTTGAAAAACTTGCTGATCCATGCACCAGTGTTAGTGGTTCTAAAGTGGAATCGGGATTTAGTTGTATATACTGATGCGTCTGGAACAGGATCGGGAGCTGTGCTAATGCAGAGGGGTAAAGTGATTGCCTACACATCTAGACAGCTTAAACCGCATGAGGTTAAGTATTCGACCATGACTTGGAGTTAGCTGCAGTTATTTTCGCATTGAAGGTGTGGAGGCATTATCTTTCGGGAGAAAGATTTGAGCTTTATACGTATCATAAGTCGTTGAAGTACTTGTTCTCTCAAAAGGAGTTGAACATGAGGCAGCAAAGGCGGTTAAAAATTTTAGCTACTAATGATTTTGGAATAGAGTACACATCAGGGAAAGGCAACAACGTTGCAGATGCACTTATTATGAATCATCAGATTGTATTAGCGATTATTACCAAGTGGAAAGATTTGGCAGCATTAGTAGATTGCATAGTGCAATGAAGATCCGAGTCCGAGTCTAGTGGAGAATCTGCCGTGTTATCTTATTTAGAAGTCCGACCGGTATTGAATGAGAAGATTGCTTCTAAACAGGAAGATTATCCAATGTTAGCTGAAAGGATCAGGAAATTAAAAGATGGGACGGAGAGTGACGACTTGAATAACTTTAGTTTTGACCAGAATGGGTGGTTGAGAAAGAAGGGTAGATTGTGTGTTACAAATGTGGGAGACATAAGGAAACAAGTTTTGGAGGAATGCCATCATTCAAAGTTCACTATTCATCCAGGAGGAATGAAGATGTATCAAGATATGAAGAGAAGTTTCTTCCAGGAAGGCATGAAGAGGGATGTTGGCTTATGGGTGTAACAGTGTTTGAACTGTCAATAGGCAAAGCCAAACATTAGAAGCCAAGTGGATTACTTCGGCCATTGGATATTCCAGTATGGAAGTGGGATTCTATTTCTATGTATTTCATAGATGGGTTGCCGAGACCTAATAGAGGGAATGAAAGTATATGGGTCATAGTGGATAGATTAACCATGAGTACCCATTTCATTCCAGTTAAATCAACCAGGACAGCACCTATTTTGGCTAAGTTGTTTATGAAGAATGTGGTTAGAGTACATAGAATTCCTAGTAGTATAGTAAGTGATAGAGATTTCTTATTCACTAGTGAGTTCTGGAAAAGTCTACTGGAAAGTTTAGGAAGGAAGCTAAAAGTGAGTACCGCGTACTTTCCACAAACTGATGGGAAAGTAGAAAGGATTTACAAGATCTTGGAGGACTTGTTAAGAGCTTGTGTATTGGATTTCAGAGGATCATGGGAAGACCATTTTCATCTAGTCGAGTTTGCTTATAACAATAGTTATCAGGATAGCATTGGGATGACACCATTTGAGGCTTTATATGGAAGACCATGTAAATATCTAGTTTTTTGGTTAGAGATCGGAGATAGATTTGTACTTGATCTAGATTTGGTTAGAGATGCTACAGAGAAGATTGAGTTGATAAGAGCAAGAATGAAGGAAGCTCATTCTAGGCAGAAGAGCTATGCTGATAGAAAATGGAAAGATTTAGAGTTCTCTGTTGGAGACCATGTTTTCGTTAAAGTATCACCAATGAAAGGTGCTATCAGGTTCGGGAAGACAGGAAAGTTGGCACCGAGGTTCGTAGGAACATTTCCTATAAGGATCAGGAAACTTGCATATAAAGTTGAGTAACCGAGCAGTTTGGCAGGTGTCTACAATGTATTCCATGTATCTCATCTAAGGAAGTGTGTTAGGGATCTAGATACTACTATAGCATCTACTATGTTAGAAGATTTAGTAGTGGAACCAGACATGACTATAGCTAGGTAACCTATCCAGATAGTCAAGAGAGATGAGAAGAAGTTGAGGAACAAGACAGTCAGATTAGTGAAAGTCTAGTGGCGCGACAATGCTAGAGACCATACTTGGCAGACCGAGAGCAGGATTAGAGACGCTTATCCTGATTTGTTTGATGGTATGTTTTATCTTTGATTGTTTGTTGTGTTCCTTATGGTAATTTCGAGGATGAAATTCTTTAAGGAGCGGACATTATAAAACCCCATATTTTAAGTGACATTATTTAGGATATTTAGTTAGTTAAATAAAATAAAATTATGTGTTGATTATGGATTGAAATTTGTGATTAAAGATTAAGGGTAGTCGAGCCATGCTAATGAATAAATAAATGAACTAATATGGGATTAAGCGTCAGGAAATAAGGAAGAGAAAAATGGGAAATATGAGCGACTTATACCCTAAACCCTTAGGAATTGAAAACACATGTTCACTTCATTTTTCTCAGACAAAATACTTCCAGGCCGGCTATTATTTTTGATCTCAAAGAAAGATAAAGCTAGGTATTTCAAGGGAAAGAATCAAACTAATTAACCAATATCAAATCTCATATCCTAATCACAAAGATAAGGTGAATTGTGACGACCCGGAAATTTTGAATATTTGAAATTAGAATATTTAATTATTTTTAAATATTTGATAGTTAGTTTTAATATGAATTTCAAATATCACTGTTTATTTGACAATTAAATTATTGAATTCAATAAAATTTGAAATTGGGAAAATTGTTGAATCTGGAGTTTTAAGCTTGTTAAAAATAATTTGAAGGCTTGTGAAATTTTTATTGATAGTTCTGAAGATAATAAAAGCTTTTAAAATTAAATTTGGAGGTGCTTTGTTAAGTTTTGAAATTTTATCGTTTAAACTGAATTTAAAAATAGCCTTCCAAGGCACATTCTCGGATCTCGACGAAACTAGATCCATTGGATCCGTAATACTGTATTTTTATTGGATTTCAATTTTCGTAGCGTTTGGAGTTACCGATTGTCCATACGGGTGAGAAATGTGTTGAAATTAAAATCGATAATTTAATATTTAAAATCGATTCAAAACGCTATCTTCCACATATGACTGAATTAGGACTCGAAACTTTTTCCACTGTGTTCGAAATAGGGGCATAACACTATAAACGCCTAGCGGCACTTCTCGATAGGGGTTCAAGATTTTGAGGTATGCGAATGAGACATTCTATAATTAAATAAAAATTATAAAACAAATCAAAGCAGTTCCTTCCTTCGTAAGCTAGTCCAAGTTTTCACGCAACCTATCCCCTCTTTCGTTCAATCAACTCATATTACCTTTCTCTTTGTTTTATAAATTGCGTCTTCGTTCGTTTCAGATTCACAAGCATTCGAATCAAAAGGAAATGCCGAACTCCTCCTTCATCTCACGTTAAAATCCAAATTGAAAATAGAATCGCCTCTCCTTTAAGATCGAATAGAAAAAAAATGGCCGAACAAATCACCTCTCCAAATCAAATCGCACGCCTCTTTCTTCGTTTGCCTGTTCAAACGAAATTGCCTCACCCCTATTCGCTGTCGAATGGAAGCAGAGAATCATCACGTGGCCCTCGATTCGGCAATGATCGCGGTGGGAGAGGAAGCCGTTTCAGTTCAAGCTCGTGTAGAAATGGGAGGGGCGACCGGCTGTGAAGTGTCAATGGACGCGAGGTCGCTCAGCAGGGAGGTCGTATCGCGAACGGCAGGGCTTGGTTAGGGCACTCGAACCGGAATGGGTGTTGAAATTGGGAGTCGCGACTGTAAGGGTGGATGGATCAATTTTTTTGCAGCGTGCTAGGGTTTTGGTTGTCGAATGGTGAAGGCCGTGATGTTTTTTTGGGGTAATCTTTAACCTGAATTATTAGTGCCTAATAATATTTTGGTTTGGGAAGAAAAGAAAAAAAAAGAAAAAAAAAAGAAAAAGGAAAGTAGGTTCGAGAAAATTATATATAAGGTTTAAAACAAAAATGTTGAAAGTTTATCTAAATTATATTTTTATGGAATATATAGAGATTATTTTATAAAAATATATGTAGTTCCTAAAGAAAATTAATATACCTTTACATATTTCCCTTTACAAGTTATTCTAAAATAAGGTAATTTATTTTGTTAATTGACTTATTTAATTTATTCTAATAACTAAAGGATTTATAAAAGGAAAATCAGTTCAAAATTTAATTATTTGTTTAAAAATAAAATCATTATTTGAAATTAAAATTTATTAGCTTGAATTAAAATTTATTAGCTTGAATTAAAATTCTTAAATGGAAATAAATTGATCGATTAGTTCAAATATTAATATATTATATAATGCTATTCAAGGTCCAAAACCGTAAAGAAATGGTCGAGATGGAAGTGGAATGCAAACTTAAAACCAAAGGTGAGTTAATCTCACTCATCTGGGATTAATTTAAATTTAAATGGTTAAATTTAAATAATTGGTTGAATGATTGAAATTGATTGGATGTGGTATATATTATATAGTGTGTATATATATAGTATATATTGGAGTGATTGATTTCCCGCATTATATAGTGGATGATACCCTATGTGCCGCATAATAGCAGATGATATTATACTTAAAACCCTATACCGCGATATTCCACCTCGAAGTGGAATTGGTATTGTGCTAACATTTGTGGATGCTGGGAAACAGGTTGGAGGAATCCAACTGGATTCCTCAAAATTATTTAGATTGTTAAATAATTTGTGTTATAAATATTTGATATTCTGTGATGAATTATATTGATAATTAGAATATTGAATACTGTGGTTTGGTTGAATATATTGCGGTACACTGAGTTATCAAATATATATAGAATTGGATTTTTTGAAAAGAAAATAAAAGAGTGAAATTTTAAGTAAAATAATCATAGAGAATTTGAATAAATTTAAGGATGAACTGGATAAGAATAAAAGTGATTTTAAAATTCTAATAAATAAATTCCAAGTATGGAAAAAGGGTATTTTGAATAAACAGAGAAATAGTGAATTTTAAACATAAGTGGTATTATGTAAAGGAATAAAGAATTTACTTTAAAATTCAAGGTTTAAATTTATTTAAAAGGATAAAGAAGGAATTCTGGAAATCTAAAATTGGTATTTTCAAGTAAAGATTTTAAATCATAAGTAAGAAATAAAAATCTGAAGTTAATGGATTTTGGAATAAATGGGTAAGTAAAGGAAATTATTTAAAAATGGAGTAACTTGGAAATCAATTTGGAAGTTGATTTAAGTTTTTGAAATCGAAGTGATAAAGGAGGATGGGACTAAGAAATTTATAAACTGGGTTTATAAAAGTAAAGTAATATATATCAGTAGATATTTGGAAGAATAAATTCACGGTGGGAATTTATTAAAGGAATGGGTAAATCTGTTTAAAATAAATGGTGATTTATTTTTAAAAGATGTGAAAGAGAAGCGTATTTCCCTGAATAGCCAAGTACGTTTTCAAAGAAAATTTTTAAGTATGATTTAAAGGTTTTAAAGTTGTTTTAAAAGCATGTTTTAGAAATTTATTATTTTTAAATGTTTAAATTTTGTAGTAAGTATTTTGTTCAAATTTATTTTACTAGTAAATATTTAAAGGTGACTTGGTATTATGTTTTAAAAAGGATAAAGATTTAGTTTTATTATTTTATTAAGTAGCTTTATTTTAAATATTCTTAAAGCATATATATTTGAATAAAGTATTTTAGTAGTTTTTATTTAAATGATTTAAAGTATATTTTATAATAAGTGTTTTAACTTATTTGTACTTGGTGATTTCAGTGGAAATCGAAAATATTTGGGAAATTTATTCCGTGAGGGAAAATGGTTTGAAACTGTTTTCAAAAGGATTCAAAAGCGGAAAAATATCTTGTGAAGATATTTTGAGGTTGATAAATAATTGGGTGAAATTATTTATATTGGATGGTTGTTTGTGAATGTTAATTAATAGTTAAATAACCGGCTATCAATATTGGCCAATGGGCTGATCGTTTCGAAGAGATCGGGATCCGGATTTAGTTCCTGAAAACCACTTCGATCCAGTTTGTACGTTTTCGTAAGGAAGACGAGTTGGATTCGAAGATGGAGCAGTGAAGTGCAAGGGCTAGTCGCTACTAATCCTGAGGTTTATTCCAAAATGGATGTAGTAGGAGTAGTGTCTTCGGTTCCGTTCGAACCCGGGACGGACTTGTATGGATGAATGTTTCGGGACATCGTCAGGTGGACGATGGGCATTCTAAGTGATACGTTCTAAAAAGGTAACGCTTAGCCTCGAGCCTCATCAACCGGGAATGACTGAAAGTCAAGGGTTATGCAGCAAGGCTAGGTGGGTAGCGCCCATTAGGGTAAGGTCATCCCTGTCTAGATGTCCCTTTTATTCGGCTTAGTGGTGCGGTTGCTGATCCCAACCATGAGGTGATCTTACTCGGGATTATCCAGTAAGGGGTAGTCTCGGTCTTATGTTGTAGGGGATTGGGAGTAATCCTCAGTACGGTGATCTAGGCCATGTACTGTGACAGGTGGTACCCTAGTGCCTAGTCATTAGTTGGAAATCCATTCTCTCTACGCGCCTGTACGGTTTTGATTGTGCCCAACTATTGCTGAAACGTGAGATGCAAGCATTTCTACTTTCTATAGACACTATTATAATATCAGAGAATTTTGATAAAAAGTGTTTTGGCTATCGTAAGGTAAAAACCCGACATGTTTATTTATGGCGTGGTCTTACGAGATGCTTTTCTTTTCAAAAGGATTTTGAAACTTTAATAATCAATTTGAGTGTAATTTCTCACGCTGATTTTCCAGACTGACTCGGGTGTTATTTAACTATAATGCTCGGGTCAGACCGAGTATTATAGAATATAGGATTTGTTGCTGTGGAGCTTTGGAAACGAGCTGGATGGCGATACGTACTTCCGTACTAGATTATTATCCCGCTGTGTATTCAGTTTTGAAGACAAGTTTTATATGACTGTCCAGTTGTATGTTATTGATGTTGTAGAACTCTGATGATGTATGCTGATGATGTATGTATAAAACAGATATAGATTTCTTTTGTGTAAAGATCTGTTGTTATCTATTATATTTTATTCCGCTGCGATGGTAAGATCTGTTGTTTCTATTTTCTTCTTCTACCTCTTTCTTCTTTAACCCAAATGGTTCGTATTTCCGTTCATCTTGAGTTGATTGATGGAGAATAGTGTCGACTCAATGGGTACGGGTTTGCAGGTCGTTTCATGAATAATGACTACATCTCACTTTTCTACATATTTTCAGTTTTAAGCTGAAATCTGAATTCATATTGCATGATTTAGACATGATTTTGAAGAGAAAAATATTTGTATTTACATGTTGATGATTATGCTTGTTCACGTATATTTTATGATAAGTTTTGATGTGAAAACCCTATTTAATGACATCCATATGCCTTGCGATTTCAGATATAGGCCAAAAATGTTATTTAGAGATAGGTTTCAATTTTCATAATTTTCATAATTAATATGGATTTTATATTAATTTTCTAGTGAAGAAAATGATTTGTTGGGTTGTAAACTATTTACGATTAAATAAATAATTATTTGTGTCTAAAATTTATTTATGTTGGAAAAAATATTTCACTGGATTTTTTAGAATTTTTGTAGAATTTTTCAAAGAGTTTTGATAAATATATAAAATTATTTAAGGTACGGGACTTAAAAGTTTATATATTTAATTAAGGCGAAGGTTTATTTTGCAATAAATAAATTAATTCTGGAATTATGGCAGTAGTTTTGGAAAAGAAAAATTAGCAACTGATAAGAGTTTGAAAAACAAGGGAGGTTAGTTAAAAAGTTTACTTAAAAAGGTTTTCAATCAGAAATTCATGTTAATAGTGTGTTTCGCCCAATAGATTCTGCCCAGCAAGCTTTCGACTAAGACCCTCCGCCTACTTCCTCAATCCAATGCACATAGTATCAACCTGTTGGTACACAATAAATTGGACAAAGGCGAGAGGTAGGAGTCAAAACCAAAGGGTTCCGAACGGGTTGAAGTGCCTTTATGTTCTAAAAGTGAAAAGCACCTGCTTTGCTTTTGACTAAGATGCTTTCGACTTTGTTGACTTCCGACTAGGTCAACTGATTTGAAGAAAAGGTTTTAAGGTTGCACCTTTATTTTAAGTAACAGCTTGTGGCTTATTGCTATCAACTAAGTTATTAGTTATGAAATAGTTGTACCTTTGTTTTAAATGATAACTTCCGACTATGTTGAAGCCATTGCCGCCGCTTCCTTCCTTACGAAACAGAGCATTCGAAGGGGACAGTTCTGTTTTATAAAAATCCTACCACTTCTCTAATGCTTTCGGAAGGGGGTGGTTTCGACAACATCACTTTCTTACTTAATTTTTAGCTTTCGAAAGAGATAGCTTATGACCTAGTTGCTTGTGACCCTTAGTGATTTTTAAAGAAATAACCCAATGGTTTCGAATAGAATGGTTTCGACTTAAATGGTTCCGAATGGTGTTTTTATGCATGTTTTAAATTGAACCCAAATGCTTTCGAAAGGTTTTAGTTTTAAATAGTTTAATGCTTTCAAAAGGTTTTGAAAATAGTTTCGTAGGGTTGGTTCCCCCGGGGGTTTAGAAGAAGATGAAAGGAAGTGTTTTCCAATGATTTCGAAAGGTCTAAAGGAAAGGTTTTTCCAACGATTTTAAATAAGTTTAAAAGAAAGGTTTTCCTATGGTTTGGAAAGGCAATGTTTAATGGTTTTAAATAGAAATGTCTAAGGTTTTTATCTTTCGAAGGAAAAGAGATTTCAATGGTTTGGAATGGTTATATGAATGGTTTCCAAAGGAAGGTTTAGCCTTTCGGCCTAGCTAAAAGAAAGTGTTTTACATGGTTTCGAAAGGGGTACTTTCAATAGGTTCGAAAGGGGGTATTTTCAAATGTTTAAAGGTTTTAATCAAAAAAGATTTGGGTAAATTATATATAGAATGGCAAAGTAATTTTGAATAAAGCATAGTGTATAATGTTTCCCTTGTTTAAGTTTGCTTTAAAAAGGATTTTAAATCAATTTCAATTGAAATGGTTTCCAAGGAAAATTATGGAAAGGTATCCATTAGCGAAATGACTTAGATATTAGAATACCGGATAGGATTGGTATAGGGTCGTGCCCTATACATTAGCTATTAGCTCCAGTTAATTTTAGTCCAAAATCTAATATGTAGGGCTTTGTCACAGGTAAGACTAAAGTGATGATTACACATAGAAAGGAATACATGACGTACACAAATAAGTTACTCGTGAGCCCGCAATACCATTAGTATCAGGTGACTCTTAGAGATGTTAAGTTAAGGATAGACTATCCAGAAGAGAAATATTTAACAGATATTTAAGGGCAGACCGCCCAGAATAGGTGTGTAACAGGTGTTAGATTATTTATTATTTTTTCTAGTAGGCTCAATTCAGCCAAAGATTAATAGTAAGCCAAACAAAACTATAGTGTTCGGACAGATAGTCCATTTATTACCTGATATATATGTATGTTTACATAATGGTGCTTTGCAGTTTTAACTAGTTTTGGTTGCAGGATAAAGTTTTGCATAAGTTATGTTTTAAAAGGATGTTAGTGAGGGGAAACCCGTTCTGCTAAGTGGTGTGGTCTCGCTTAACATTAATAACCGAGATGCATAGTATTATTCACACCAGGCTTTATGTCTGACTCGAAGCTTATGATTCCCCTCAAAATCTCGGGTGCTCAAAATTGATTTGAGTAGGTTGAGGGTTAAGGATTTATAGGTTTTTGTAGGATGACGAATAAAGATACGAGAGGCGAGCAGGAGGCTAAAGGATAGCTATTAAGAGTTGCAGTTCTTTGTTTTGTTGTTTATTTCCCTTGTGTATGTATTAAGTCAAATATGACTACATGACTCTGATCATCCAAGAAGGCATCTTCATATGTCCCTCTAGGCATATTTTGTAATAAGTATATTTTAACATTGCCTGGGAAATGTTTAGGATTATGTAAATCTGAATATGGAACATCTATTTTGAAATGTAATGGAAAAATGTTTTTTTAAATATGTTATTTGTTTCATATTCAAGTGCTTCTAATATTATGGATACCATTAACATAGCCATGTTTAGTCTCTGGAAGTTAATACTATAGATGACTGCAACATCTGTAGCGCTTAGCTTTGTGCCTCTAGATATGGGATATTACAATAATAGATAGAGAAATCTTCTTATTCATGCTCGTGTTGACAAGGCAATTAGACATTCAAGGAACACTATTGATTCTAAGGTAGTAATCTCATTCAATATTTATGTTCTTTTATATTTTTTATTCCTTTGTAAGTTTATATTGATTGCTCTCTGAAATGCTTTTGTTTTGTTCAGGTCACCAAAACCAGTGATCCATGCCCTAATGGACTTAGGTTTCAATTTAATCGAAATTTGGTCCCAATAAGGTGCGAGTTTTTACATGAAATATACCCAGCATCATTGCCAATGTCATGCAAATCATCATTGTTATCTTCCAAGTTGACTGCATCAAGTTATTGCAACCTGGGGTTAACCATATTCATGTCGGTACCGACCTGACTCGGTATTGAGTTGTCCGGCTTTGGCCAAAAGTTGGTCATTTCCATCAACTGCACTCCTTCATGTTCCAACATTATTTTCCTTCATTTTTTGCTTCCCGTCCCTTCTATTCTTTTCGAATACAGATGAATTCTATTCTTCTGAACAAGAAGGCGATGCATCTCCCTTGCTTCTCCTAAGCCTTTGGGACTGCTGGGTCAACAAGGCGATACTTGCATCCATCTTATGAAGAAGCACTTTATGGTTGCCCTTCATCCTTTGGTACAACTCAACCATCATCTTGTCAAACTATACTCTTGTCGACATCTTCAGAAGGGCTGATGGGACCGGAAAAGAAGATACTAGTTGCTTAGTCTCCTCATTATGGTGAGAAGCTTCATCTTCTCCACCAACTATTGCTCTAGATCACCAGATCTCCTAAGGGTCATTAGTTTAGAAATCAAATATCCAAATCAGCAGCAAGAATTTCTAGATTCGACTTTTGTATACTCTAATCTAAAAAAAAAAAAAGATTTACTCTTGAGAAGCGATGCTTTCAGTGAAATCGCCAAAAAAGTTAGGCCAAAAATTGGCACAACACCCCAATCAAATAGAAGAAAGTAGATCTATGTAGTAACAACCACAAAAATAGCAAGGACATATGAATTTTTATAGTGATTAGGAAAATTCTATAGTCTACGCCCACTTTAATCTTATTGTAGATTGTTTCATCATGAGTTCAAAGGCTTTACAATTCGTTTTCAAGTCTAGAAAAGTAAAAGTACGCCTCAAGCTGACAAAACCCGAGTAGTGATAAAAGATGAAGAAGAGAATGGCCAAAAGTCCTCGAGCTCTTAGCCTACCTTTTTATAAAAGAATCGCCCATCGGAGTCATCGGATGGCTGAAGACCAGTGCGGATCCAGAACAATGAGAATAAAGGGGAAGACGAAGCCTTCCAGTTGCACAAAATTAGTCGGTACTACCATGCATCTTGCCGGCATTAAGAGGTTTTGCCTTGTGCCAACCATCGGTCTTTCCTTCACTTCGTGTTGCAACTTCAAATCTGCGAGCTTCAAGCACTTTCTGGCATATGGGAACCTTTTGATACCGAAATGTTTGGCTTTGTCCGTACTTGACCTTTTCTATATAGCTTTGGATTTGTTCGCCTACTCCTTCAGAAATGGGCCCTAGGATAACCGTTTTATAGTCTAGCACACAATCATAACACAGTTTCCAAAACTAGCAAGTTGCAAAGTAGTTGTTACCGATTCCTTCATAACCATTTAGTGCCGAGAGCTTTGCTCAAACACTTTACGACTTCAAACTTCTTGATCTTCCTTCAAATGACATTTAAAGCTTTCCCCCAAGTCCTTGAACCATTATGCCTCTAATCTAACGTCCAGGTTCACTTGAAGGCTTCTTGGTTTAAATGACGGATAACATTATGTGATTGTTCCAAGCAACCACAAGTATGTAACTGTTGGGTGTCCCCAATGGCCATTAGTGATTTGTCGTCCATCATATGCAGAGCATTATATACACTAGTACTCTATATGGATGCATTAATAACCTTCTCTAGAAATATTCAAACTAGGAACATTTAAGGATATGTATTTTGGTTACACGATTTAGTACTCATGGTCGTGAATAAATTCACAACTATAATCAATTTCCAATGGATTTTCTACCTGTATATATATATATCTAATTTTTTTGAGCATTACTTATGTCCTATTCAACAATATATACAATAGATAACAAAAGAAAAATCATATTTTATTTCAAACAAGATTCCTATACAAGAGTTAAGTTATGTAACTACTCGCAGGGTAAACCTTAGCTCTATCATTAAAATGCTATAATACATAACTCTTGTTAGACACTTCTCTATCGGGGTATTCATGGAGCACACCTAATATAGCTTGGAAGTAACCCGTTTGTTGAAGGAGAGAGAATGGAGATTCTAACCAAGCCAAAGTCATATAGCATAGCTATGTTATAACCCCCAACTCCCCGCTCTTGCATAAATTGGAAATACCACCCTTAAACCTATAAAAATAGTGCTTGGTAGTAGTTTTATCATCTTCACCCACCCTAGTAGAATATTTTCATAGAATGGAAACTTATCCCACTTTCCTCATGATGCGAGCACCATCATCATATCGGCTGAAGGATGCAAGTTTCAAACAATCATCTTCACTATTAACCATCGACAATGGAGCATCTAAAGGAGTAAGAAAGAGATGTGATATAAGTGGGTTCGATGGTAGCATAGGGAGGAGTTGAATAATAATACACTAGATCAAACCTAGGATAACAAGGGCTATAATTGGATCAACTAACTAGACTAACACGAGTGAAACACGAGCACCGCCATTAGGAGTGTTGTGTGTCATAAGATAAGGGTCAACCAACAATGGCAAGTGTAACGCCCTATTTCTATACCAGTACCCCTCAAGAGTATTACTAAGTAATACTCTTGAGTAATACGGAGAATGAAATGATATGAGGCATGGACGTGAATATTCCATTGGACCAACATCAGTACATATTCCAAATGTCAAGATTACTTACCATCTTCATACTCAGTCTTGGTACAAAGCAACAAACACGTGTTCCTCCAAGATGAACAATACACAATCACATATAATAAATATAAAGCAGAGATCATAGAGTCAGAATGGAACAGATAAAATTAACACATATCACATAATATAGTACATAAGTCCATGGGCTATAAAATGGAAGTCTTTAGCCCAATACATCATACATCATCAACTACTGCATAATAGATATACTAAAAACATATAGGAAATGTTTCATCCAATATCTCCTACCAGCGTCCCATAAGTCCAAATAAGCTCCATCAACCTTGTGTGCTTGTACTATAAGTCTCTCGGACTGATCCGAGTATTATAAAGAACATATGGGTTAGATTATGTCTATTGATAAGGTCAAATAATATAAGGAAACGTCCATAATAAAATGAGAATATCATATAAGGTAGAATATAATGTGAGATAGCCTACCAAATCGTTTAAACAAAGTCCTTCATCATAAATAGTCACAAACCAAACAATAAATAATATACAAGAGATATCTCTAAAATATCAAAATTAAGAGTACGGATATACCGGGGACTGAATAAACATTAAATAGACAATTACTAGTTAGACAACTCATTGGATAGTGAATAATATGGGCCAATCAATAATACATATAACCCCTAACTAGAAAGGGAGACCAATAGCACACGGCAAGCTCCAAGAACCTAGGGTCTACTAACCTCTCATTAATAGCCGGATATGTTCATACACTCTTAGTTACCCCGACAGACATGATGACTCACATCCATCTATGAATCATCTATGCATAGACTAGGTTACGACCTTGTGCTTGCCCCTATGGCAATAGACTGCTGGCATGGATGACATAGGGGCATTCGCATACTACGATAGAACATAACTACATAAGAAAGAGGTGTCACGGATCTGAGATGCGATCCCACGATCATGTCGCTAGGGTGGATACTAGCCAATTTGGTTCACTCCTAAACCAAAAGGAGAGTTGGACAAAAATGGTCGACATATAATACTCATATCCTAAAATATATATGGCTTTAGACTTAGAATAGCACACGGTTTACATGTACATAAGTCAACACATGACTATAGAGTACTAGAGCTATAATCATGTTTGATACATGGCTCCACCTACTTGCAAGCACATGGCTATAAGATACTGAACGTAATATGTATCCTTACAACACATGAGTGTAATCCTAGTTTGAATGATTTTACTTACAGATAATAATCAAACAAATAACATAACGCATCCCATACCACCATATGTACTCGAATAATTATTCAAAGCTACACTCGATCCACACTAGATATCTCTATATAACAATTCCAATAACTAAGTGAAAGAATGTTACCGATAGTCGCATACTAGACGTTATCACTAAACCGTTTATTCGAATTCCTCGTCAACATATAAATAAAAACGTACAAATAATACCCAAATAAATCAATAAATAAGCATGTGTATATATTATACTAGAGAAACGTACTAATTTACTATATAATATAAACCTCCTTTCAAAAAAACTATATAATATAAACCTTGTTCAATTCAAGGTAATACGCATTCGCTTTATAATTTCATTCAAAATTTTGTATTGTGAGTTATATAGTCCTTACCAATATTACAATTACATATGACAATCATATTTATACAAATAAAAGTTTATTGATCTATTCAATCTTCTATTTAATTATTACTAATGCTTCCCTTTATTTATTTATTAAGCTATAATTTATTGTTATATTAATTCATAAAATATATGTCTATATATGTTACAATATAAGTTTATATATTATATGCATTTATTTTAATTTATTATGTTTTAAATTTATAAAAGATTCTCGTTCTAAGGTTTCAAAACATTGATTGAATCCGTTTACGTATAGATGATACAAGAAATGGCCATCCACACAACGAAAGTCTCAACCATGCATGTATAAAGCAACTGTAGGAGGGGGGTCAATCGATCATATCCACTTGTCGACCGCCATTGGTCCACCTGTGCCTCAATAGGTCGACCAGTCGAACTCTCCAGGCATGCAAATATTGTGCCTGTTTCTTGCACATTCGACCTTCCTCTTTCCCATTACTACCTTCTTCTTCCTCTTCTATGTGTATCAAACATTGCATAGCCAACCCATATCCAATCAATCCAAACATCATTATATTACTTCAAGTGCCAAACAATAGCAAATGTTCAGTAAGATTGAAGGTTATAGGAAGTGAAGCAAGATGAAGATGTTTGAATTTTGATGTCCAGGCAAGTTTATTATCTTGATTGACACTAGCATAACACATAAACCTCAAATAGGCATAATTCTGAGTAGTGGTACTCACCTAAATGAAGAATTATGCTTCTTCTCCAATGCTCCTTGTTCCTTCACTTCACTGTTCTTTCCTTTGCTCTTCACCGTAACCCAATACTCTCTCAAATTGATACTCAATTCTTTGATTATTTGAGTGAGAATTGGTGCAGAGTTGTTAAGAAGCTATGGTAGAGATCCATTTTAATTTATAGGATTTTTATTTGAATTATTAAGTTGTAGGGTTTAGGGAAGGAGATGAATTCTCTAAAGTCATTAAAACTTCATGTTTAGGGTTTATTTATAGAAAAGTTGAAAGCATCAGGAATTGGAAATCTCTGAGTGAAACATCAGGAAACAAGAAAGTGGGTTTAGGTTTAGTGAGTATGTTGGCCTTGGACTTATTTTATTTACTATTCTTTTCTTTTTTCTTTTGTTGTTTGTTGCATAAAATGAATATATTCAAGCCCAATATAATATAATTATTTTACTAAATCATTCCTTCTTATAAATTTACTTTTCAATAATTCACAACTTTATATATTTTATAAGATAATCTCTATAGTTTTATTTAATTAATTAATCATTTTATAAAAATTATTTTCTAATATAATTCCAAAACTAAATTTATTCTTTACATTCCAATACTTGTTTTTATTCAATTTTACGACCATAATTCTAATTACTAAAATGAAAATTCTCATTAAATTCATTATTCATTATTATTTAGTTATTAATTAATCGCTTCTCAACTACCGGTTTTTACAGACTCGCCTTTTAAGAAAATTGCATCCTTGCAATTCCTACTTAAGGAAAATCAATAACTAGCAAGATATATTCTAGCTCTCTACACTTTTAATAATAACAGATAAGGAATAGATTACATACCCGACTCATGCGCATTTCTAAATAACTTAGGGTAAGTCTGTATCATTTGCTCCTTGGTCTCTTAGGTACAATCTGACAGATTGTCAGACCACTGCACCTTTACCGATGGAACCTTATTCCTCCTAAGCCGACGGACTTCTGAATTGACTATACAATCGGATGTTGCACACAAGTCAAGTCAGGAGATATCTCGATCTCTAGGATGTCTGTTGATTCAATAACTATCTCGGTGTCCCTTAAACACTTCCTCAACTGAGACACATAGAAGACATTATGAATACTAGAGAAGTTATCAAGCAATGCTACCATATACGTCATCTGCCAACACATTCGATAATTGGGTAAGGTCCAACATATCAAGGCGCTAACTTCCTCAATTTACTACATCTCAATACTCCTTTCAATGGAAAATATCTTCATATATACCCAATCTCTAACTGCAAACTCCAACTGTCTCTTTCTACACTCTGCATAAGATTTCTTTTGATCCTGAGCCTATTTCATCCTTTGTCTGTTCTTCACTATCTTCTCTATAACTTCTCCCATGAAATCAGGACCCAAAATAAATCTCCTATCTCCAACCAATATGCTGGTGATCGACACGACCTTCCGTACAAAGCTTCAAATGGTGCCATGCCAATACTGAATTTGAAGCTATTATTATAAGGAAACTCAACGAGATGGAGATGATCATCCGAATTTTCGATAAAATCCAAAATAAGGGCAAGAAATAAATCTTCAAGCACTTGGTTGACTCGCTCCGTCTACTCGTCCGCTTAGGGATGTTAGGCTGTACTGAAATTCAGTTTAGTCCTTAATGCTTCCTGAAAGCTTCTTCAAAATCGACTCATAAATAGTGGATCACGGTCATTACAATAGAGCTAGGAACTCGATGCAGTCCTTCTACTTCCTTCATGTACAGCTTGGCTAAGTATGATGTGGTTCGAGTTGACTCTACTAGAATGAAGTGTGCTGATTTGGTCTACCGATCCATTATCACCCATATGCGATCATGACCAATTCTAGACCGTGTTAATCCATCCACAAAGTCCATTGATACCTGTAATCATAAGGGCCAATACTTTCTAATGGGTTATATAAGTGAATCGTTGATTATTAATTCACTCATACCCGATCACATTTCCATTGAGGTATTTCCAATGGTTGTAAAAGACCACTGGATCTTTGATTTTCTGCCTTTATTTGTTGACAAGTCATACATCCTTTGACATACTTTCCTATATCATGCTTCATCCCTTCATAGTAATATAGATGCTTCATGTCCAAATACTTCTTGCTTCCTTCGGGATGGATAGTATAATGAAATCAGTGGCAATCATCCATTACCTCTTTCTAGAGATTATCCAATTTTGGTACAACTAGTCTATCTCTTCTCTATAAACATCCTTTTGCATCTGAGGAATAATCGATAAGATCTTCATCTTTCTCTCCAGTTTTTAACTTCTGAATCATTGCAAGAATAGATGGATCTCACCTTAGAGCCACAATTATTCAATCTATCTAGAATAGCTGAGCAACGAGACTGGCCATATTCGCTCCCAAATCTGCTTCTGAGTCTCTCTCGTGAATATCATACATAGAGAGAAGTTCTAAATCCTATCATTAAGGTATCATCATAGAGACCATAGCTTGGTACTTTCTACTTAATGCATCAGCAACATGATTCCCTATGCATGGTGTATGCTGGATATCAAAATCGTAGACCATCAGAAATTCTAGCCATTATTATTGTCTTATATTCAAATCTTTCTATATGAATAGAAACTTCAACGATTTGTGATCTGTATATAGCACAAATCATTCTCCAAGTAAATAGTCACCATATCTTTAATGCAAACACTATAGCTGCTAGCTCCAAGTCATGCGTAGCATATCTTACTTCATTTGGTCCTAACTGTCTTGATGCATATGCTACGACTCTATCCTTCTACATTATAACGACACCCAAGCTTGAGCCACAAGCATCTGTATGGACTTCCAAATCCTGATTGCCTTCAGGCACTATCAATATAAGTGCATTAGTATGCAGCACCTTTAGCTTCTAGTAAGCTTTCTTACACTTGTCCATCCATACAAACTTAACTCCTTTTCTAGTGAGATTAGTTAATGGTTGCACTATCCTTGAGAAATCCTTGATGAATCACCGACAGTAACTGAAAAATCCAAAGAAACTTCTGATATCATATCCATTCTTTGGCCTCTTCCAATTCTATATCGCTTTAACCTTAGCTGGGTCTACAGAGATACCTTCTACTGAAACAACTTGGCTAAGAAATTTCACTTACTTCTGCCAAAAATGGCATTTAGAGAACTTGGCTTCTAGCTTATTCAGCCTTAGTGTCTCCACTACCCTCCTAAGATGCTTCACATGCTCCTCCTCAAACTTTGAGTATACCAGGATGTCAATGAAAAATACTAGGACGAAATTATCCAAATAATCTTAGAAGAATCTATTCATTAGATCCACAAAATAAGTAGTCTCTTTTGGCAGACCAAATGGCATCACGAACCATTCGTATAAGCCATATCTAGTTTTGAACTTCGTTAAATGTTGTCTTCAGCGATCCTAAGTTGATGGAATCTAGTAGCTAGATCCTTCTGTGAAAAGACTTTGGATTTTCTGAACTGATCGAACATGTCATTGGCTCTAGGGAATGGATACTTATTCTTGATTGTCAGTTCATTAAGTTTCATATAATCGACGTATAGCCAGAGAGAACCGTCTACCTTCTTCATGAATACTACTATAGCTTCCCAGGATGAACTACTCGATCTTATGAAATGCTTCGACTCTAGATCTGTTAGCTGTTTCTCAAGTTTCTCATTCTCCTTCACTGACATTTTAGTCAAAGATCTACTTACTATTTAGCTTCAAGGACAAGATCTATTCAGGACTCTATATCTTTTTTAGAAGGTAAATCAATAATCGGCTCAAAGGTATCAAGGTATCCTTTAACCACTAGAATTCGAGAGATATAATCCTCATCTCAAGCTTCAATAGCAAAAAGGGATCCTCAAGAATCCTCAATAATGTTTCCAATGTTATTCGAATTCTTCCTTCCGAAGTAGGATGGCTTAGGGTCACCATACTTTAAAGGCATATAAGATGTGCTTCATAGTGCTCAAGCTAATCCGTTATAAGTATAACCAAACCCAAGTATTTAAAAATGTGCAAATCACAATAAAAGGAATAACCATACAAGAACAGTTCAATATCCTTACACAACATCCTGAGGGTCGCATATCCCCCAATAGGATTTTCAATCCTCAAAGATGTGACTAAGCAAACCACATCAAGATTGAGTTTATGCACTAGTTCTTTGGAAACGAATGAGTGTGATGCGCATGTATCGAACAAAACTTTAATAGGTATATCTTTAAATAGAATCGTACCTTTAAGTACTGTAAGTGCCCTCCCCTTTCCCTAAGTGGTACTTTTGGCTATCTTCAATGCATTAAGCTTTCCAGTCTTCTTCTGAGCTATAGGGCAGTTGTAACTAAGACGTCCTTCCTAGTTGCAAATCTTGCACTTCTTTGAGAATGAAATAGAGTGCGATTAGGTGCACTTTCTCGAGTAAGGCCTTCGCTCTTGATGGTTATAGTACTTCACAGTATCTTTGCCCTGACTCTTAAACTCCAAAGTGCTAGCTCTTGGGAACTTCATATTCTAACATCTGGTTCTTTGCTTCTTGATAGGAAATCTATGCTTCTTGCCATTAGCTGCTACGCCCTTAGGAGCTTCCTCTTCAGTGCTACCTTTCTCCTCTTTCTCAAGCCTTAATGCAGCATCTATAAGCTTCTCAAAAGTAGTTTCCAACTGAAGAAAAGGAGGCTTCCTCGGAGTCTTCCTTAAGCCATAGATAAAATTTTTATTCTTCTTCATGGTTGTACAGATAATTTTCGGACCATGTTTCGATAAAGCTTCGAATATAGCTACATACTCAGCCATAAACTTAGTGCACAGTTTTAAGTCAATAAATTTGCATGCCATAATAGCTTTCTCAGCTTTTGGAAAGAATTTTCTCTCAAATCTTCCTTTGAAATCCTCCCAAGTCATTTTTGATTCACTGCTCTTAACTACAAGTAGTTCATAGTAGTCTAGAGCTCTCTCCTGAAGTTGGCTCGATGCTATCTGGACCTTCTACTGGTCTGTATTGCCCATATGTGAAATGAATTCATATGTCTTCTACCAAGCCTGCACTCCTATCACTTCCTCCGTACCTTTGAATGGTTTTCCTCCAAGCTTACCAGTCACCACAAAGCCGAGTAAAGTCAAATCGGGGAGTGGAAGAACTTGGTTCGGTGGAAGCACTTGTCTACTAGATGCTTCTCACCAGTTCCATAAGCTACTCGGTAGTCATGTAGACACCTCCAAAACCAGTACTGAGCGTGGTCAAGCCATTTCTTACTAAATGAAGTGAGATGTTAATTAATAATATCTAAAGATGATAATAATACATATATGACAACTACAAATAACAAGTACGTACCCTGCTGACAAAACCATATAATCATCATATTCATCTAGGTAATGTTTAGTTTTAAATCAGCCTGCTAGGGTGGATAGTAATAAATCTGGCTCGCCTCTGAACCAAAAAATTAGCTGGAAAAAAATGGCCAACATATAATACTTATATCCCAAAATATATATGCCTCTAGACTTAGACTGAATATATGTATATAATTTAACACATGACTAACTATAGAGCAGAGCTCTTATCCTGGCCAAAACATTGCTCTACCTACTTGCCAACACATGACTGTAACATACTTAATGTAACAAGTATCTTTATAACACATAAGTGTAATCCCTGTTTGAATGACATTTACTTGTGCAGAATAATCAAACAAATAAAATTATGGCATCCCATACCACCATTTGTTACTCAAATAATTATTCAATGCTCATAAACTACACTCGGCCAACAAACTAGATATCTCTATATGACAAGTCCCATGAATAATTGAAAAAGTGTTACCGAAAATCACATATTAGGCAATATTAGTAAACTGTTTATTCAAATTCCTCGTTACATGGAAATAAAAACATACAAATAATACCCAAAGAGATCAACAAATAAGTATGTATATAATATACTAGAGAAACATAATAATTTACTATATAATATAAACCTTTTTCGATACAAGATAATACCCAATTAAAATACCCATTTGCTTTATAATTTCCTTTAAAAGTTTGTATTATAAGTTATATAATCCTTACCAATGCTACAATTAAATATGACTATCATATTTATATACGAATAAGATTTATTGATTTATTCAATCTTCTATTTAATTATTACTGTTAGCTTTCCTTTATTTACTTATTAAGCTATAATTTATATTTACATTAATTCATAAAATATACGTCTATATATATATTACAATTTAGGTTTATTTATTATATGTATTTATTTTAATTTATGTTTTACATTTATAAAAGATGCCAGTAAAAGATGCCAGTTCAAGGTTTCATAAGCTTTGATTGAATCTTTTAAGTACAGATGACACAAATCATCAAAGAAACAGCTACACACTTGAAGAAATGGCCATGCACGCACCCAAACTCTTAGCCATGCATGCATAAAGCAACTCGGAGGGGGTCGACTGGTTACCTCCACCAGTCGACCGCCATAGTCGATTGGTGGCCTCAATAGGTCGACCAATCGAACTCTCTAGGCATGCAAATGTTGTGCCTGTTTCAGTGCACATTCTACCTTCCTCTTTCCCATTACTGCCTTCTCTTCCTCTTCTTTGTGCATCCAATATTGCATAGCCAACCCATATACTGATCTATCAAAACATCATTATGTTACGTCAATTGTCAATCGATAACAAATGTTAAGTAAGTGTGAAGGATACAGGAAGAGAAGCAAGATGATGATGATTGAATTTTGATGTTCAGGAAAGTATATTATCTTGGTTTAAACTAGCATAAAACATAAACCCTAAATAGGCATAGTTGTGAGTAGCGGTACTCACCTAAATGAAGAATTATGATTCTTTTTCAACGCTCCCTCTTCCTTTTACTTCGTTGTTCTTCCCTTTGCTCTTTACCGTAACCCATGACTCTATAAAATTAATGCACAATTCTTTGATTATTTATGTGAGAATTAGTGTGGAGTTATTGAGAAGTGATGATTGAGAGCTATTTTAATTTATAGGACTTTAATTAGTTTCTTAGTTGAGTTATTAATTTGTAGGGTTTGGGGAAGGAGATGAATTGTCTAAAGTCATTAAACTTTCACGATTAGGGTTTATTTATAAGTGCGTTGGATGCATTTAGAATTGGAAATCTCTGGAGAGTGAAACATCGAGAAACAAGAAAGCAGGTTTGGGTTTAGTTAGTATGTTGGGCTTGGGCTTCATTTTATTTTCTATTCTTTTCTGATTCTGTTTGTTTTATGAAAAATGAGTACATTCAAGCCCAATATAATTTAATTTCTTTACTAAATCTATTTTTATAAAATTACTTTTAATAAATCACAATTTTATATATTTTATAAAATAATTTCTATAGTCTTATTTAATTAAATAATCATTTTATTAAAATTATTTACCAATATAATTCCAAGACTGAATTTATTCTTTACATTCTAATACTTGTTTTTAATTCCAATTTTACTACCATAATTATAATTTCTAAAGTTCAATTAAATCATTATTTATTATTATATAATTATTAATTAATCGCTTCTCAACTACGGGTTGTTACAATAAGTCTCTCTAGGAGGCGGAAATAGAAAATGAAGGATCATTAGCTATAAGCAAGAAGGGGACATTCAGATCCTCCTACACTATACTAGATAAACATGTGAAGCTATTAGGCGTAGAGTCTTCCAACCCACTATTGTATAAGGGATTTGGGGATGGAGATCTTGACTGGTAAAGATTTTGGGTAGTTTATCTAGTTCACTTTCTTATAGGATTTGCTGACATGAGGAGTTAGACAAACAGAGTGGCTATAGATGAATTATGAATATAAGTAGTCTTAACATGTCCAAAAGACCGACATGTAGAACATATATCAAGTTTCAAAACATATGACATGTTTACGAAAGCATAACTACCACCATCCAGCTTAACCTTAATATTTAAAGAAAATTTCTTATTAAGACAGATCTTGATCAGGTTGCATAATGGAGCGGGCTCATGTTTTCAGTAGACTCATCATAATAGATGAGATTTTCTAAGTGAAAGATAATAAGTTAATATCTAGCAGAGACCAATAGATGGATGGGGATTTTTTGAAAAATGGACCTAGATAGTGATAAAAAACACTTTCTCTCTAGCCAAGTTGACTATCATGCTTTGTCACACGATAATGGATATTTTTCCACTTATGATGATAGGATTAGCTTCCAAAACCAAATATATTACCTCTAAGTTTGAGTATTTAAGATAATATGGTATTGTCATATTTCACTTGGACAGATTCTTTAAGTTTTCATATTCAATTCAAATGGTTGGAAATGATCCTCTAATGACCCACCTTTTTCGACCCTTAAAAGTCGATACTAATACGTCTATGGTATTCACGTATCGAGCATCTGAGTGTTGGAAACATAGATTTTTGGGGAAATGGAAAGAAAAGATAGAATAGAATCTCACAATGCGACAAGCAATCTATAATATAATAATGATCTTTAAAAATGAAAAACTGAACTTTATTATGCATATATCAATCAGAGTCAACTAATCAATCAACACCTGGACAGTTATAACAACCTGTCCTCACAACTACTTATAAATATAAACAATGAAGCGGAAATAGAATATACGTGAATACGAGTTAGAGGCATGCAGCTCGTCCCTTGAAGCCTCAAATATCCAAACTGAACTTGCAACACCTGACCCAAGCATTATAATAAAATAATACCCGGATCAGTCTGGTAAACCAACATGAGAAACACACCTCGATTGAATTTTAATATTGTAAAAACCTTTTGAAAATAAAGGTATCTCATAAGACCATGCCGCATATAAATATGAATGGGCTTTTACCTTATGTTAACCTAAACATTTCATAGGAAATCTTTTGATATTATAATAACATCGAGGGTTTAAGATAAATATTGTAGCCGAAATTGTTACATTAATTAAATTCTAGTGTAATAGGTATACAACAAAGCCCAAATGCACTTATTGGAGAATGGATTCCATATAATGACAATGTAAAAGACTACCTTCCGTATAGTACATATCTAGATAATGTACCGAGGGCCTCACATGGACCCTCTATGAAGCAGGACCAACCCTACCCCTTACTGGATAGTTTCGAATAGTTCATCACCCTGATTTCTTTTGCAATCTTTCTTGAAAGCTATCAGGCACAACCAAATCCATAAATGTATATATATCTTGAAAAGGCAATGCTAATACCCTGATGGGTGTGATCTACATATTCCTGAAGCATTTCCTGTTTTAGCTATTCTTGGTTGTGAGGCTTGAGGCTATGATTACCTTTTATATAGCAATTCCACTTGCAATGCTAACAATGTTCTCCACGTCGAAATGCAATGCTAGCTTTCGTCCATACAAGTTCATTGTAGGTTGAACAAAATCGAAGGCACTACCTCTATTATGTCCACTTTGGAATCAGCCTCAGGATTAGTAGTAAATAACCCTTACACTTCAAGAACTATGTCTTCAATCATCTTTAAGATGTCAATTATTCGAATGCTTATATTGGTTTGAAGTGGTTTTTGGATAAAACATCGGATCTTGATCTCTTCAAACCGACAGCGATTGTTTAAAACTTGCCAAGTTTGATAGTCGGTTATTTAACTATCAAATAAACAAACAAGCATCAATCAAATTGAGGATTCATTTCCATAAGGAAACTAACGTAGTTAAGCATATAAACAACCACTAATCACTTTAACAAATCTTTTCATGAATTAAAACCACTTTGTAAATACTTGTATCAAAATACTTTTATCAAAATACTTTTACAAAGATATATTCATAAACCCTTCATATTCCTTTTTATACTAAGAAAAAAATATTTATCTCAATATATAAGTATATTCACAAAAAAACAACATTTTCATTTCTTAGAAAATGTACTTATACAACTCTAAAATCATTTATAAATCTCCAAAACAATTTATAAAACTCTTTTTATTAACATCTAAAACCATTGATAAAATTCTTTTCATAGATTATTAAAACCATTTATAAAGCTCTTTTATAAATCCATAAAACTATTTATAGAACTACTTCTGTAAATCTATAAACTCATTTATAAAACCTTTTCTTTTATAAAAGTCTTTTACTAAAATTATTTATATTAATTATTTATAAAAATTACTTTATAAAATTCTTTCTTAAAATCTTTTTATAAAATCCTTTATAACGCCCTTATAAACATCCTTTATAAATCCAAAACTCCATTTTCATTTACAACTCTTTATTAAATGAAATTCCTTTATAAATCAGCTTATTATTTATAGATACAACTAATTAAATTAATTAATTAATTTTAAACATCATATATAATAATAATAATAATTTACTTTAACACATTATTATACCATAATAATTATTAACAACAAAACAATATAAATAGATAATAATAATTAACTTTAAAGCATTATAATTAAAATAATTAATAATTTAAAACCATATTAAATAAATAATAATAATCAATCCTCAAACTTTATTACAATAAATAATTATTAAATTCCAAACATTATTAATAAATAATTATTATCTTCAAACAATATTAATTATTTAAATAAATAATTTTTGACATTATTATAATATTGATAAATAAGCTTTAAAATAATATTGAATATAAATAAACAACTTTTAAATTTTTTTAATTAATTTTTTTTAACATTATTAAATAATAATTTAACAACTTTAGAATATTATGAAATAATAATTAAACAACTTTAAACATTATTAAATAATATTAAAACAGCTACAAACCATTTGTAAATATATAGAAAAGGCAAATAAAACGATTGAAATGAATAGAGAAGTTTCAAATTCCATTTTAAAAAAAATGTTCCAGAAAACCTAAAAGTTAGATTTAAAAATCATTCTTTGAATGAAAATCATTTTAAAGCCGAACGACAATTAATAGTATTTCAAAATACTAAATTAAGGCTAATAACCACCAAGCAATTAACCAGTGTTATTGATTTTTATCACCACAAGGTAAAGTTTCAATATATAACAATGTCATAACTAAAAAGGTCAAACAAACCAAGTTTGACATTCAATAATTTATATAACAGGAGTATTATCGAAAATAAATCAACAATGGTGAGGAATCCCATTGGATCCCTCTACAAATTTCCTTTACATATTCCATACAAATGATTTCATATATTGACCACTTTCAAAAGCGACATTTCAACAAAATCAAACAATCAAAACATCCAAGCATACAACCAATAATTTTACCAAATACAAACAGTAGGATTTATCTACTGTATACCATGCTGATCTATCTAAAGAGGTGAATTTAAATCACCTAATTTTAGTTGTTGTCGAAGCATTCTGGTTTCATCTTTTAGCCTGAAATTCTACAAGTTTCAATTTCCACGAATCTAATTCCAAGATGTAGTTAACCTTCCTACAAGTTTAACGCGACTGGCCGCGTTCATTTTAGACCTTGTATGAATACTTATTAATTTTCTAAGGATTTGAAATAAATTAAATAAGTAAATTTACAAAACACTTAATTAATCTTTTAATTATGCAAAACAACATCTGTTATCTCGCATTTTGACCTCCTTATATCTGAACTGATTCAAAAAGTTAGACTCAACTGTCATCAGGTCCAGTAGCCCAGAATGATGACCGTGGAGTCCGAAAATCATGCATAGATGATAATATGAAGCAGTAGCGAAGCAGAAGCATGAAAACTCACTACTTCCTAAAGATGAGTCAGTACGATCCATATTCTACACTACAGATCATATTGATTCGATTCCTCGGCTCAATTTAATGATGGTCGACCGATATCTCAGAATTTAAAAATCCATTACACATGAAACTTTTGAAATAATATGTGGAGGACCTAGGGAGCCTACCTAGGGATCGCACTTCAAAAGGATGAAGAAAGAGGGGTCGGCCTTCTTCCCTTCAAAGGGATCGGCTAAAATCAGGAGACGACTCACATTGCACCAAAGGTCAGGCAATAACTCAAGTTCTACTCATACAATTGAGAAGAAACTTGAAACACAGTCCTACTACATCATCTAGAACACCCCCTAGGGATCTCATTCCAGTTAGAGGAAGTTGGAGGGATTGGCATAACTTCCTTTAGAGGGATCAGCAGAAATCACAAGTCAAGCAACACTACTTCACGGAAAATGCGATATCTCTCAACCGTTCGTCAGAATTGCATGAAATTTGGGGAGCAAGTTGCAATATCATGGGGCATGCCTCATATGGATCGCATCGCATTTGGACACACTAATAGGGATCGGTACCGATCTTTATCGTGGGCCCAAATGGACTTGGAAATGTTTGGATGGCCTCGTCTTAGCCTCCTGAACCTTCTACCGAAATTTCAGTCCCATCCTTGCACATCTTCCCCTATAAGCACAGTAGGCATGGCATCCAAGGTGTTAAATATCGGATTTCGGTCACATTTCGTCTTGGAGTTTTTTCACAAGTTATCTCGTATCGGGGGAGATCTCAAACGAGATAAGTACATGTCGGGTGTACGTCTCGGATTGAAATCTCAGGTCTTATAATGCATCTCGGGAATATCTTCGGATGTACTTATGTATCTAAAACTGATATATCAAAAATTTATTTAATGGTTATAACTTTCTTAGTAAAAATAAAAATGGTAACATACTTTATTTACATGGAAAATGGAATATTTTTATATAGTAGCTTGATTAGCTTAATTGATTTGGTAATGAATGAATAATATCCTTTTATTTGAACATAACAAAGAAATGAAACCTTTCGCTGTGACTCATTAAGATAAAAAGTAAAGAATATGTTCAAAAAGTTGGTAAATTATAATTGAATTGAGTAGTTTCTTTTGCATCGATATGAAACTAAAAAATATTACGAAAAATAAGAAAAATGTATCGAGTGAGATCTAGGATAGATATTTTGATCCATATTTCGGGTGGTATTTGAATAACTCGGACGAGATGACTGTCAAGGGAGATATGGAAGAGATTTGATGTCTTATCTTGTTTGAGTGTGAAAAGGAGATCTCGAGATCTCGTGCGATATATAGGAGATATAAAACCATGTTGGCATCAGAAAAGGAATCCTTCTATCTGCTTCCAAGGCACTTCCATTTTTATTCTTCATTCTTGTACTAATGGATCCCAGCTGATCCAAATATCCTTGTAATAATTATCAAGTGCAAGATCAATAAAAATATAAAGTAGACATAGGCTAAGATTGCCGAACCACTATAAAAATCTGTGTGTTCATATATAATTTTTTTCTCCGTTTTAGTTTGATCCTCCATTTAATCTCTACCAGATTCTATTGGGTGTTGATGCCCATTTTTGGCATCAACGTTTTGGTGCTTTCATTAAGAATTGAGTTCTCAGCTTGATTGGTTCTTATCATCTACTTGGGGATTCCCATATTCGCGAGGTAGATCCAAATTTCTATCGACAAACTTCTTATTCAATGTAGATTTAAAGGAAATCTAAATGAAGCTGATAGCCATGATTAGAAGAATTATATCAATTTTCGTGCGGAGTTGAAGGAAATGATGATGCTAGTGTTCTTGTTTGGAGTGGTTAATGTGTTTATGTCCATTTGGAAGAGATCGGATTCACTCATGTATGAAAGTTCTTGGGATCGGATGCTGAGGTTTGCACTCAAGTTAGCTAAAGGCCGATCTCTCTCTCTCAAGGAAAAAATGGCTGATCCTTCCCTCGAAGCTTAGATGGCCAATCCTTCTCTCAAGGCCAAAATGGCCGATCCCTTCCTCGAAGCCTAGATGGTCGATCCCTCTCACAAGGCCAAAATGGATGATCCCTCTCTCAAAGCTTACATGGTTGATCCCTCTCCAAATTGTTTCATGACCAATCCCTCCAAAACAGCTATACCTATCCCTCTAACATATATGTGTACCGATCCCTCCAGCATATATACCGATCGCTCCAAAAAGTATATATACCCATCCTTCTACAAGGTGTATATATCGATCCCTCTAAAAGGTGTATATATTAATCCCTCTGCATGGTTTATATACTGATCCCTCTATAAGGTGTATATTCTGATCCCTCTAGCATATATACCGATTGCTTCAAAAAAAAATATACTGATCCTTTGCAAGTTGTATATACCGATCCCTCTGCAAGTTGTATATACCGGTCCCTCTGCAAGCTGTATATATCGACCCCTCTACAAAGGTTTATATATCGATCCCTCCACAAGGTCTTTATATCGATCCCTCTATAAGGTGTGTATACTAATCCCTCTGCAAGGTGTATATACGGATCTCTCTAGATTATATATTGATCCCTCTACAAGGTCAATATACTGATCCCTCCTTTGGCTCCATTATCTCCAACATGCTTACGACCGAACCCTCCTAATCATCAACATAATCCAATGAAGAAATAAAGGGGATCGATATATATACATAAAAAAACATAGATTGCATACGATCTAATTTAAAAAAAATTGGTCTAATTTTTTTCTTTCGGGTGCCATGCACCCGAACCCGTGCTACAATGCAGTGCCTCCGCATTTTGGATTCGAAACTCAACATAAATACGGTGCCTTCTATCCACTTCCCTAAGATCCTATGACTGACCGGGGCATAGGAGATCAACCGGCAACTGTTGAATTGCAGCCAAGGAATGGACAACGAACTGCTACTCAAACGGTACACCCAAAGGCTGGAGAACTAAGATGATATGACATGAACTGGGATTGGATAATGGGTCAGGCTTTTAGGGTAGGTTACAATTGCTCTCAACTGACCAGCTTCCAAACACCTAACTTTCCAGCTATGATACGATGGCTTGTGGGACGACCTCCGTACGTCGCTTATTATGTCATCTCAAAGTATAATTATCCATCATCAAAGTCGAACCTGAAGTAATCACCCATTCGACTTGAAGCAAACCTAGGAAGTTCTGGCCCAAAGTCAAACTCGGGTAAAACCAAGATTTTCTCCAAGAAAACACCAGTAGACTCAAAGCATCGTTCGCTACCAACCCAACAATTCAAATTCAGCGACTCCAAGCGAACCAGGGGCTGACGCCAAGCAAATAGAAAATTTTCTCGGGTCAGACTCCATGTAAATTATTACTAATCTATCAATACTGGTCCATCTTTTTTTGGCCATAACTAAGGCATACAGACTCCAAATGACTTAAAACTTAGTGTGCAACCTTAAGAGATATTACTTATTACCTTATGCGGATTTCAACCCAATTAGGTGAAAGTCTAGGGATCATCGTCGATTAGCAACCCCATTCTAACCGATTCGCCATTCGTTTAGCGTTCTCAACCATCAAACATTGGATAATCATGAATACAACATTCACAAGAATTACAAGCAACCATAACATGAAAATGGACCGGACTGACAAAGACTGGAGTATCTCCGCTTGTCAAAACCTATTCATTTAATTCGTTCAACATGCAAAACTTTCGAGGATATTCAATGTGCCGATTATACCAGCGTGTTCTGTGTATATAGACCTTTGACACATCACGTAAAGTATGAATGGCACATGGATTCTAATAGAGGGATGGATGCCATCGATTATAGATGATTTCCCATGTTTCCTAAAGGGGCTGCGATCATGTGGCCTATACGATTACCACCAGGGTCCATCTCCTAATTCGATCAACTGGATCAGAAGTTTGTCATGCAATTTAGGATGCATGGGACTTACACCAAGGATTTGATGCCATTATCCAATTTATTCCAAGCACTTGGTGAGCCACTCAAGGATTTCCTATAGAGATTCAACGTTGTCATCACTAAAGTGAGAGATCCCAATGAGAATATCATACTAATGGCATTGATAAGGGGAATTGACCCCAAGACTGACTTTGGAGACTGGTAAGCCTTCTACGACCTTGAATTGTTTCTATTACAACGTGAACCAAATCTGAGCAAGGTGTAGGTAGAGAAAACTAGGAGAAAGAACGATGCAGGCCTATTGGCAAAAGGGAATTAAAGCGAGTCCAGCATTAACGATGCTCTAGATGAGGACTTCGTTTTTAGGAGATGACCCAGAGTCCTAAAATTTGACTCATATACTCCTTTGAACGATTCTCTAAAACATCTACTTAGAGTATCGGAGCAGTATTGGAAACCAACCTCGAGAGAGTCCATTGAAACCTAGAAAAAATTCGAGAAATGTTGTGTATTTCAAGATACGCATGGTCATAACACTGGCAATTGCAGACGCCTCTAAGATATGATTGGACAGCTGATCCGGAATGGAAAGTTTCAGCAATATGTGCAAGCCCTATAGAACGGTAGGCATGGAACATCCGATCAATAAAGAACTCCGATTATCAATTGGACCACCTACGGTCGACTTCCAGTTAAGAAGGGCTGGGGTGAAGTGGAATAGCAAGCATACGACTCTGCTTCACTTATCAATAAGATTTATTTCAATTTCAATTATGTTGTGAACTACAACCAACTTAAACTAAATTACTTCCAAACGATGCAGGTGACTAAGTAATTAGAGTTGGGCACCAACCGCTCAATGCAGGTGATCAACTACGACTAATTATATTGATCAGATCTTAGGAGGATCATAAAGATAAGCGTGATTCAACCGCTCATCAGTTACCATATGCTCCTGACTTGGTGTGACGACCCGGAATTTTTGAGCATTTAAAATTAGAATATTTAATAAATTTTAAATATTTAAAAGTTAAATTTTAACTTGAATTAAAATATCACTGTTTATTTGATAATTAACTTATTGAATTAAATAATTTGAAATTGAGTAAAATGTTGAATCTGGAGTTTTAAGCTTGTTTAAAATAATTTGAAGGCTTATAAAATTCATATTGATAATACTGGAGATAATAAAAGTGTTAAAATTTAATTTAACAGTGATTTGTTCAGTTTCAAAATTTTATCGTTTAAATTGAATTTAAAAATATCCTTCCGAAGCATAGTCTCGGAATTCGACGAAACTAGTTTCATTGGATCCGTAATATTGAATTATTATCGGATTTCAATTTGCGTATTGATCGGAGTTGTTGTATGAGCGTACGATAAGTAAACGCGTCGAAAATTAAATCGAAAATTCAATTTTATAACTGGGCTCAAAAAGTTATTTTCCCCAAACGATCAAATTAGGACTCGAAACCTTTTCCATTGCGATCGGAATAGGGGTATAACATTATAAATGCCTAGCGGCACGCCTCGATAGGAGGTCGAAAATTTAAGTTGCATTTTCGAGACGATTTAAATTTGAAATTTAAATATTATATGTAATTGTTGACAGTCAAAAGCCATCAGCCTACTTTCTTTCACCATCAAACCTTTTTCTTCGCATCAGATTTTTTGTCTCCTCTTCAGAACAATGTCGCCTTCCTCTTTCACATTAACGTCAAGTCTTGCCCCTCCATTCCCTGTTAAAAATCACGTACCCTATCCTTTCTTCCTTCACCTTTTCACAAATTCAAAAAATCAAATAATGGCCGAATGATCTTTTATTCTTCAAAACCGACCCCACTTCCCAGATCAATTGAAAATATCCCAAACAAACGAGGCTACTGCTCTTTCAAATTCAAAATGTCTCGAGCTTATCTTCCTTCCATGCTCTGTCTGAACGGAATAGAAATCAAATTTTCGTCCAATTCTTCTCTAATAAAAATCGATTTTCCTCCTCCACCCTTCATGTTCATGCGATTCGAGTAGATTTGAATAGTCGGCTGTGTTCGTGAGTTCTTGTAGGCTTAGGTTCGTGAGCTATGAGGCGCGCGCGGTGTTTAGTGGGTTTGAGAGCAAGTCACGCGCTATGGTGGAGGGAATAGTCGCGATTGATCGTGGGGTTGCACGAACTCGGGTTGTGGCCAGTAAAGTTTGGCGAGCGATGCGATTTTTGGGATGGGGCGACTCCTTTGTCGAGGGAAGATTGGGTTTGAGGTAATCTTGGCGCTATTCATTTTTTTAGGATAATTAATACTAGTAAATTCGTAATTAGTTTAAATTGAAAAAAAAATTGACAACAGGGTTGAAATAGTTTTTATTTTATTTTATCAGCTATATACATAGGTATAACAGCAAGGTATATAAATTCACCTACTTGGTACTAACTGGTTTGATATATATATATATATATATATATATGTATGTATGTATATATATATATGTATGTATGTAGGTTAAAGAGAAAAAAATAATATATATATATATATATATTTAGGTGACTGTAAATTGTAAAACTACTGGTTAAATAATATATTATGGTGATTAACGTGTTCAATTAACTGATTTGATTATTTCAGCTACCAAGAAAATTATTTATGATAGGAAAATTAGTTTAAAATTAAATTATTAGTTTCAATTAAATAAACAAATGATAATTTAGTTTTCGTTTAGTTAAAATATTAATAAACCATATAACTATTTATACAAGGTCAAAATCTGAAAGGAAGCAAGCCGGATTGAAAACAGATTGCATACAAAGTTAGAGGTGAGTTAATCTCACTCGGCTGAATTTAAATTTAAATTTAAATGATTAAATTTAAATAATTGTTTGAATGGTTGAATTGATTGATTGATTGGATCTGGTGTGTTATATTATATATAGTAGTATAGAGTATATCTTTGAATGCTTGATTTCCCGCATTAAATAGCGGAAAATTTTGTATTTTAATACCCATATACCGTGATATTCCACCTCGAAGTGGAATGGTATTTTATGTTGTGCTAATGTCAGTGGATGCAGGGAAAAAAGATTGGAGGGATCCAGCTGGATTCCTCAACATATATCTAAATTGTTTATTATTCTCTGTAATGATTATTTGGATATCCTACGATGAATTACAATGAAATATTGAATGCTATAGTTGCTTGAATATATTTCGGTACTCTGAGTCATCAAATTAAAAATGAATTGGAAAAGAAATAAAGTGATTTTAAAATTTTAATAAATAAACTTCGAGTATGGAAAGGAAATTTTGAGTAAGCAGGAAGATATTGAATTTTAAACTTCTGTGTTATTATTTAAAAGAACAAAACTTTTATTTTAAATTTAAGATTTAAATTTTGAAAAGAATAAGAAGAAATTGGGAAAATTTTGAAATTTGTATGCTTCAGTTAAAAGATTTAAAATCAAACGGAAATAATAATAATAAAAAAATAAAGTCTATAATTAATGAATTTTGAAATAAACTGAATAAGTAAAGGAATTTATTTCAAATGGAATAAATTGGGAATCAATTTGGAAAATTGATTTAAGTGATTGAAATTGGAAATTCTCCCTGAATAACCAAGTAGTTTTCAAAGTAAATTTTTAAATATAAGTTAAAAGTTTTAAAGTTGTTTTAAAAAGCAAGTTTTGGAAAATTTATTATTTCTAATATTTAAATTCTAAATAAAGTATTTCCTTTTAATCTATTATGGTAGTAATTATTTAAAGATTGACTTAGTATCTTGTTTTTAAAAGTGAAAATCTAGTTTTATATTTTATTAAGTAACTTTATTTTCAAATATTCATATAGTATGTATTTTTAACAAATTATTGAAGTAGTTTTAACTTAAATGTTTTAAAGTATCTTTCAAAGTAAGGTGTTTTAAATTATTTTAAAAATCTATTTTTGTGCTTGGTGATCCTAGAGGAGACAGAAAAATATTTGGGAAAGTTTATTCTGAAAGAGAAGATGGTTTGAAACTGTTTTCGAAGGGTTGAAAATAGAAATATATCTTGTGAAGATAGTTTTGAGGTTAATAAATAATTTGGGAAATTATTTATTGTTGGATGGTTGTTTGTGAATATTAATTGATAGTTAAATCACCGACTATCAATATTGGACAAATGCGTTGATCGTTTCGAAGAGACCGGGATCGAGATTTATTTCTCGAAAACCACTTCGATCCACTTTGTACGTTTTCGTGGAAAACGAGTTTGGATTCGAAGATGAAGCGGTGAAGTGCAAGGGCTAGTCGCTACTAATCCTGAGGATATTTCCAAAATGGATGTAGTAGGAATAGTGCTTTCGGTTCCGTTCGAACCCGAGACGGACTTGTATGGATGAATGCTTTCGGAACATCGTCAGGTGGACGATGGGCATTCTAAGGGATTTATTCTATAAAGGTAATGCTTAGCTTTAAGCCTTATCAACCGGGAATGACTGAAAATCAGGGGTTATGCAGCAAGGCTAGGTGGGTAGCACTCATTTAGGGTGAGGTCATCCCTGTCTAGATGTCCCTTCTTATTTCGGCTTAGTGGGCGGTTGCTGATCCCAACCGTGGGGTAATCTTGCTCGGGATTATCCAGTAAAGGGTAGTCCCGGTCATGTATTATAGGGGGCCGAGAGTGATCCTCGGTATGCTGATCTAGACCAGGTACCGTGACAGGTGGTACTCCAATGCCTAGTCATTAGTTGGAAATCCATTCTCCCTACGAGCCTTTTACGAGTTTCGTTTGTATTATCCACTCTGTGGCTAGTAGCTGGAATTTAATCATGTAACAATTTCGGTTATTTTATAAGTATTTGTATATAGCCCTATTATAATATCACAGGATTTCTATAAAAATCGTTTTAGCTATCATAAGGTAAAAACCCGACATATTTATTTGTGGCGTGGTCTTACGAGATGCTTTTGTTTTCAAAGGATTTTTGAAACTTAATAATCAATTGGGTGTGATTTTCTCATGCTGGTAATCTAGACTGACTCAAGTGTTATTTAACTATAATACTCGGGTTAGACCGAGTATTATAGGATACAGGATATGATGCTGTGGAGCTCAGGAGACGAGCTGGATGACGATACGTATTTTCGTACTTGTTTATATATATATTCTGCTGTGTTGAGTAGCTGTGTATCCAGTTGTATGTTATTGATTTTGAACTGTGATTGATGTACTCTGATGATGTAATATATAAATAGGTATATTTGATTTTATGTAAAGATCATTTATTATCTATTATATTTTATTCCGTTGCGATGGTTAGATTCTGATGTTGTTTTCTATTTTCTTCTTTTACCTCTTCTTCTTTAGCCCAAATGGTTCGTATTTCTGTTCAACTTGAGTTGATTGTTGTAGAATAGTGTTGACTCAAGGAGTACGGATTTGCGGGTCGTTACACTTGGAGGCAAGGACTCAAAATGGAAAGTGGGTGTGACTCGACCATCTACTTCTTACTTTGTACTTCAATTCCAATAGAACGTCCATGCCTTACTCAAAGCCCAACAAGGTCAAAATACAATATAAAGTGGACACATCTAACCGTCCGCTCAGTAACCTCCGCACTTAACGTGGAGACTAATGAGGGACTTGGAGTGGAAGTGATTTGACCATCCACTCCCCAGCTCATACTTGAAGTTTGCCAAAATACTTATACCTCTCCCGAAGCTCACCACGACCAAGGCAAATAAAGTGGACATGATTTGACCGACCACACATTAACTCTTGCCCTAGACACAGGAAGTAGTTTAGAAGCTCGACTTAAAGTAAGTGTGATTGACCGTCTACTCACCAACCGCCGCCCTCGACACGAGGACACGATGAAATGTAAGGTGGATATGACTTGACCGTCCACCCAACCACTCTTGGCTTTAACTTGCCGCGAGAAGCACGAAGCAAATTAGATGTGATTCGACCGTCCATTGATCAACTCTAATCCCCAAAGCATGGAAAGGAGTATAAACATCAAACAGGTGTGACTAACCACCATTATAAAACTTTGGTCCTCAGAGCATGGATCAGAGTATAAACACAAAAAGTTGGACATTGTTCGACTGTCCATAGATCAACTCTAGTTCCCAGAGCGTGGACTAGAGTAAACACATCAAATGGGTGTGACTAATCACCTATCACAAAAATCTATTCCCTGGAGTGTCAACCGAAGCATAAACATAAAATTGGACATGGTTTGACCATTATTGATCAACTCGGATCCCTCAGCGCAGTCTGGAGTATAAATACCATAAAAAGTGGATGTGGTTCGATCGTCCGCTCCTCAACTCTTGCCCTTGACTTGGGTGCAAAAACAACGATTCAAAGTGGATGCGCTCTGGCCATCTGCTCCCTTAATCGAGCTCAAAGTTCTCTAGAACACTCATCTTATTCCCAAGGCTCGGCAGAAACAGGATCCAAATGGAGGTGGAAGTGGTACAACCATCAACGCATCGACTCCTGCCCCGGATGCAGGGGCAGTTTGAGTACCTAAGCCTAAATTAGATGTGGTTCGATCGTCCAATCCAAAAAGGATGTGATACGTCTATCCACAACCTTGTTTGCACCTAAGTACGGCAAACTATTCAAGCTTTACCCGGACATCGGCAAGCCCAAATCCAAATCAAGGCATGAACACGATTCGACAGTCCAGCAAATAAATTTGGTCCCTATGTGGGTTGGAGTATAAACATAAATTGGGTGCGGTTCGACCACCCGCCAACAAACTTTTATCCCAAGAGTGTAGATATGAGTATAACAAATAGATAAGTGCGTTTTCATCACTCAATATTCCATAAACTTAGACCTAAACTTGATAGGTTTATAAACATACTACGGATGAGATTCTACCATACGCGGACTAACTCCACCGACCCGAATTGGGGGTAGGAGTATAAACTGCTAAAAGTTGAATACGACAAGTCATTATAACTCTGGCTTGGTGTTCTCTATGAGTTAAGGCAATGACTGCAAGTAGGCCATAAGACAAAACCAATCGGAATGACTTTCGAAGTTACGGGTGACCGACTATATCGTACCATCGGATCGAGGGAAAATATTGATCCACACCAACCACAAATGGATGTGACCCGAACGTCCATCGAATAACTTCGGCCACTAAAGCATGGATAAGAGAATAAATCACTAATGAGTGCGACTTGAACATTAATTCTCCAACACCCTCCTTTTATCCGTCAGGAGGAGTATGAAACCGGATGAGCATGACCCGACTGCACTCGGGCCAACTCTATCCCTAGATCTAGTAGGAGAATATGAATCAAATAGACATGGCTGACCATTCAGCTCCAAATGAATGCGACGTGACCATTAGTTCGTTGACTCTTACCATGATTCGTCTAGAAGAGAAATACGAAATGGACATGACTCAATCGTCCACACACTGATCCTTGCCCTTTGTCCAACTAAGAGAGCATCAATCACTGATTGGACATGACTTGCCTTCCTACTTATCGACGTATGCCCCAGGCCTGGGTGCACGAGCGAGAAACAAGATGAATGTGAACCGGCCATTCATCGGTCAACTCTAAGTCTTTGGAGCTTAGGTGGGAGTATAAACACGTCTAGGACGAGACTCGACCGTCCATGCAGTACATTTTTCAACCCGAGACTAGGGGTAGAAGTGTGCTCATCCATAGACTGATTGCGATAACTCAATACTGTGACTCACACCTGGTTTTTACATTGACTCGAGGCTACGATAGCCTAGAGATAGAATTATCAAATCGATGGCAACTGATCATCACCCCAACTCGAATGTCGAGTAACTGGTTGTGAATACATTGAATGGAAAGTGCATTACTGGAATACACAAGGCTAAACACTACTTTATTTTGATTCAATGTTCCTTTAAGCCTGAAATTCAACTATTGCGGATAATTGCTAAAATTGTCTAGAACCCATCATTAGCAGACTCAATAGCTCATGACACGACTCTAGGATTCGACCGGAGTAACAATCATTATTGATTGTCCCAACCGGATTCCATGTCAATGGTTATGTGAAACATTCATATTCAAGTTTATTCAGGGCCCATGTTAATGTTAATTTGTTCGAGCCTGAAGTGGTAAACATTCGATTCAAGGGCTTATGCTAGTTCGAGCATTCAAGTCATATATGTCATATCTCATTGTTCGATTTCGAGTTCTGGTCCAGTATGTTCATGTCAAATCAAACACAACTTAATTCCACTAATACAAGGGATTATAATCGATCTCACTGCTTGGAAAAATCCAATCAAGCATTTTTCTGCTCACATCAAAAAGCCAATATCAAGCAACAGCAACACAATCGGTTCTATAAAGATATAGACCCCAGAGATGATAAGGAGTCTAAGGATCCAAGGCTACAGCCGCTTAGCTAACGGTCGACATATGGTCAGCCATGACGACCCGTCGTGGGTTTAGAAGATCGAATCACAGCTCAGTGTAACGACGATGAAGGAATTAGCTGGTTTTGTCCAAATGAATCTTGATGTGTTCGCTTGGAATCATTCTGGCATGTATATGATCTCACCGACTATTGTAAGCCATGCATTGAATATCGACCCGAGGCATGTCCCAGAGAAACAAAAGCGATGCATCAAAGGCAACGCGGCATGGATCCGAAAATATTTGATGCACTTAAAGAAGAGGTGGAAAACTTAAAAACAATAGGTTTACCTGTGACGCCTTCTACCCCAAATGGGTATCGAATCCAGTTCTTGTGAGAAAAGCTAATGGAAGGTAGTGGACATGCATCGACTACTCGGACCTGAACAAGACATGCCCGAAAGATAGCTTTTCACTTATGAGGATCGACCAGTTGGTAGAGTCAACTGTAGGATATGAACTGCTTTCATTTATGGATGTGTAGTTCAGATACAACTAGATACTGATGCATGTCTCAACCATGAACACACCAACTTCATTACTGGTCTAAGGATATATCATTATGTTGCGATGTCATTTGAACTAAATAATGCTAAAGCTACTCACCAAAGACTGGTCAACAGGATGTTCAAAGACCAGATCAGGCGATCGATAGAAGTATATGTGGATGATATGCTCATGAAGTTATGACAACCAAATGATCACATTGATGACTTAGCGGAGATGTTCGGTACTCAGTGAAAATATGGAATGAAACTAAATCCCTTAAAATGCTCTTTCGACGTTGCGTCGGGGAAATTTTGAGGTTTCATCGTCAACTATCGTGGAATCGAAGTCAATCCTGAGAAGATTCAACGAATTCGAAACATCTAGGCACCAAAGACAATTAAGCAAGTACAGAGCTTAAATGAGACGATTGCCACAATAAGCCGCTTCATCTCCAGGGCCGCCGACAAGTGTATTCCTTTCTTTGAACTGATCAGGAGAGGGAAGAGGAACTTTGAATGAACGCAGGATTGCATAGATGCGTTTCAAGCTCTAGTAGATCACTTAAAGAGACTTCTCGTCCTATCCAAGCCATTGGATCATGAAGACTTATACATCTATTTAGTGGTGTTGGTACACGCCATAAGTGCCACACTATTACGTGAAGAGAATCAGATCTAGAGGCCAGTATATTATGTTAGAAAGCAATTGACTAGTGCTCAGAGAAACTACCCAAAGCTGGCTGCTTGTTGATTGCATAACGAAATCTTTGCCATTACTTCCAGGCTCACCCCATCAACGTCTACACTGACAGCCATTACGATAGGTCCTACAGCAACCTTAGATATTTGGAAGGTTACTCAAATGGAACATCGAGCTAAGCCAATTCGATATCACTTATTTCCCCCAGAGAGCTATCCAGGGACAGCGATTAGCCGATTTCATATCTAAATTCACTACATCAAATAACTATCCGAAGAGCAAGGAGAATCGATTTATCGATGGAAAATTTACATGGATGGAGCATATAATGGTCGATGTTCTGGCACCAGAGTTGTGTTTTTGTCTCCTAAGGAACGATCAATCTGCTGCACCCTAAAGCTCGACTTCCCTGCAATAAATAACGAAGCTAAGTATGAAGCCTTGATCACCAGGCTCAAACTTGCTAGAGAACTGGGAGTGGAAACTTTACTTATCTTTTATGATTCTTCTTTAATAGTATGCCAAGTCCGAGAAGATTATCTTGCTAGGGGGCACCGTCTTGCTCCTTATCTCGACCAGGTCCAAGAGCTACTAGCTGACTTCAAGTATTACACTATTACACACATCCTTAAAGAACAAAATGAAAAAGCCGAGTCACCGGCTATGCTGGACGGTTTTGGGGATGCACAAAAAATAGACTTTGTCACTGTTGAAGTAATTAACATTCCAAGCATTGACATATGGATATCGACTAGATCTTGGAGATAGAGCTAGAAAAGGAGACCTAGATTACTCCTTCCAAAGACTATCTACAATGGGGAACTATTCTTGAATGGAGGAATGAAAAATGATAGATCCTCCTTAAAGCTTCCACTACATCATCCAAGCAGGAGTCATGTATAGAAAGGGTTTTCACTATTCCACGGCTTTGGTGTATCGCCCATGATGAAATCAAATGAGTCTTAAGAGAAGTCCATGAAGAAGAATGCGATGATCACACCAAGAGCAAACCCTTATAGGGAAAATACTCATTTGGGTATTACTGGCCAACTTTCAATTGAGATGTAGCGGATCATGCTAGACAATGCGATGAGTACCAAATGTTTGCAAAAAATTCCAAGGGCTCCCACTGATGGAAATGACTTAAATGGTCACTCCATAGCCATTTTCCACTTCGGGTACTGACATCATCGGCTTCTTTCCTATTCTAAAGTGGTATGAAATACGCCAGTCGATTACTTCACCAAACGGGCTAAAGCAGAACTTTTAACCCAGATCATGACAAAGAAAATAATCGACTTCATTGTCCAGAACATCATCTATCATTTTGGCCTTCCACGAACCATTGTGAAAAAAGATTTGCGGTAGTTGCTCGCCCTCAAGTAAATGGACGGGGTGAAGCTGTGAACAAAATCATAAAGTTCATTCTGAAAAAAAACATTTACAAAAGGCTAGAGGCAAGTGGGTGGATGAACTCCCGACAACATTATATGCTTATAGAACTACCCACATGTCCGTGACTGGCCATACTTCATTCGTCCTTGCTTACGGCTCCAAGGTCGTCATCCTAGTAGAACTTGGAGTACCCTCTCATCAAGTGACTTATTACAACCCTTATTTCATTATAAATATTATATAAACAAGGAATTGCAATCCAATTGCAATTAAAATGGGAGGAATTGGTAATGACTTGTGAGCGTACAAACGAATTCGGTAGCCAACGACAAGAACGTGTATCAAAATGTGCACTTGTATATTCAAAAAATTCGATTTCTTGAAATTGACAGAGATTGAATTTTCACTTGGAGTTATTAAAGAAAAGACTGGATTAGATAGCCGTAGCTTATTAGCCCCATAGAACCGGACATAGATTGCAACTAACGGAATACAATCCTAAATTTATACTATTGGAAATCAACCAAGCGTCATGACGATTGAAGAGGGATACAACACTTTGGGAAGATAATTCAATGGAAGGATAGCGACTATTTAGAAAACTATATGGATTTCTTTCCGACGACTCTAACTTTCTTCGATTCAAAATACATCATGTATGCAACATGACTTACTTTAAGGGGCAAATGTTATCCTGCATTTTGACGTGGCTATATCCGAACTGACTGGAAAAGTAAGCCTCGACTGTCATCAAGACCAGTAGCCCAAAGCGATGATTGTGAGGTCCGAAAATCAATCATAGATGATAAGAGGAAGTAGTAGTGAAGAAGAAGCATGAAAGCTCACTATTCTTTGAAGATGGATCAAGTACGATCCATACTCAACACTGTGGATCGTATCGTATCAATTCTACAGGTCAATTCAACGATGATCGATCGATATCTCAGAACCTACAAATCCATTACACCTGAAACTTTAGGAATAAGATATAGGGACCCTAGGGAGCCTACTCTAGGGATCGCACCTCAAAAGGATGAATAAAGAAGGATCAACCTCTTCCCTCCATAGAGATCGGCTAGAATCAGGAGACAACTCATATTGCACCAAAGATCAAGCAAAAACTCAAGTTCTACTAATCCAATTGACAAGAAACTTAAAGTACAAGCCTACTACAACATGTGGAACACCTACTAGGGATCTCATTCCAATTCGAGGAAGTTGGATGGATTGGCATAACTCCTTTTGGAGGGATAGGCAAAAACCAGAATTCAAGCAACGCTACTTCACGAAAAATGCGATATCTCACAAACCGTGAGTCAGGATTGCACAAAATTTAGAGTAGCTAACATCATGAGGCACCGCTCGTAGAGATTCCAACCCATTTGAACACACTAATACGTATCGGTATCGATCCCTATAGTGGCCCCTTATGGGCCTGGAAATTTTTGGATGGCCTTGTCTTGGTCTCTTGAACCTTCTGCCAAAATTTTAGTCTGATCTATGCACATCTTCCCCTATAAATACAGCAGGCATGGCGTAAGAAAAAGGATCTCTCTGTCTACTGTTAAGTCTATTCCATTTTTATTCTTCACTCTTGTACTAACGGAGCCCAGTTTATCCAAACATTCTTGTAATAATAATCAAGTGTAAGATCAATAAAAATATAAAGTAGATGTAGGCCAAGATTGTCGAACCACTATAAAAATCTATGTGTTCATTTGTGATTTTTTCTTCGTTTTAATTTCATTATCCATTTAATCTCTACTAGATTATATTGGGTGTTGATGCCCATTTTTGGCGTCAACAACATCCTAATCCTTCCCTTCCAAAACACAAATCACCCAACCCACTCACCATATCAGTGCATGCCATGTACTCTCCCCCTTCTCCTACCATCTATACAACAAAACGAGTTCACAACCAGGTCCCTCTTCTCCTCCTCTTCACAACCATCACCTCAAATCAACCTCCATCATCGTCTCCTAAATCGCAACACCCAGCCTCACATCATCCAGATTATGGGTCGCGACTCCCATATTGGCCGCACCTTACCCAAAATCATCAAAAGGTGTACCTATGTCCCCTAAGTCCATTTCCATCCTCCATTTATCAAATCGATGACCACAATTTTGGAAAATCCCAAACCTAGTTTCCTCCTAACGTCGGCCTCTCCTAATTAGCTATCGTACCCTCCAATAACATGCCCACATGAAGATCTACCCCAAAAAAAACAAAAGACATCCATTTTATAATTTTTTTAATTTTCATTTGATTTGATTTTTATTTTTAAAAGAGGATTGCTTGGTATCTTTTTTTTGAATGCGAAGGCTTGTTTTTGTAAAATGAAGAGGACGGTACATTTTTAGATGAAGAAAGAAAATGATCAAAGAAATGTTTGGCTTGACTTATATTTATTTAAATTTTCTGCCATTTTTCATTAAAGATTTGTTTGTGTATGAACCCTGAATGATAAAAAAATGCAGTCCTGCTCAGAATAGCCTTACGACCCCAAAACAATAATAATATACACTAGTTATTAGAATCTGCAGAATCACAAAAACACCATCGTCTGCCGCTAAATCATCATACGATAATTTAAATAATTCCAAATTTAAAATTATGGAAAAAATCAAATAAATTAAACTAAAAATACGCTAATAGAAAGGGAGTCATAAAAATGAAATAAAATTTCTAATTATTCATTGGACAATTTATTACTATAATTAAATTTACAAAATGAATTCATCATTACTACTTATAAATTTAAAGGAGTTAAGTAAAGCTATTTAATCACCAATATTCAATTTAAAATTCAGTCATTTAAAACACTATTCAAATATTAATTCGCAATTCAAATAATTTTAAAAAAATCGTTATATGTGGATCCAAGTTGTAAAAGCTTAAAACCAATTATTCAAACATTTTAAATTAATTAAATATTTCAATTCAGTGACCAAAAATCCCGGATAGTTACAGATCATATACGATAAGTTCAAGTCAAGAAAGAATCCCACTAGTGATTCTTCTAAAATTCTAACCTATATCTATAACGATTGAAGGTGGAACTAAAGCTTCTCCCTTATATGTCAAGTCGATTTTTTCCAAAAACACAAACCCTTTATTATGGGCTTCTATTACGATAATTGTTACCATCCTGGAATAATATTTGAAGACTTTACCATTCAAAGATGAAAAGAGGTTGCTTGAAAGTTGGAGAAATTCTAAATCACTCCAAACTGACAATCGACATGTACACCCGCTTAAAAATTCCATGATTTGGAGCAATAATTACCTTAGCAGTGTCTAGCTCCCAAGGAACCATATAGGATAAACGACCAAACGTAACAACTACAGGTCCCATAGTAGTAGAAGAAAATGACTAAGGCGTAACAATAGTTGAAGGAACGAAAAGATAAAAATATGTTCCATCGTTTCCAATTGTAATATGCATTTTCGCTACACTGATACCCATTGTTGTAGGTAGCAACGGGGGTGCAACTCTATCACTCGGGTCTATGTGAACGGGAAGTACAAAAGTGATGCGAAAGTTGAATTCTCTACCTAAATGAGTGGTGGAAACAAATAACATATCAAGGACAAAATGATGAACACTAGATCTCGGATAGGGGCAGAGGAGAAGGAAGGTATGGATATCGCACAATTATGAGTTGCATACCGAAGGGAAGAAGGCAAGCTAGAACAAGATGGGAAGGCATGAGATAGAGGACAATGAGATAGGGCTAGGAGAAGAAAAAGGGTAGATTTGGAATGGCCCAAAATCACCTTTTTCTTGACGCCATTAACTTAATTTTTCTTCATTACAAAAAATGTTACATCAAATTAATGGACATGGTTATTATTATTGTTTGCCTTATTGTACAAAGAGGTGTTTGTTAGCCTTAACAAAATTGATGGTGCACTGTTTATGTTAGAGGGAGTATGTTGTAATCCAGGTTATAACAAAAATATTTTTACAATTTGTTCGTGGTTTTTTACTTCACTTTATTTTTGTATTTTCCCATTAAAAGGTCACCATGTTTACATTTTTATTATTATTTTTCATTTCTACATTAGTTATGTTTTTTTCTTTGGTACACAACTAAAATTCCTAATAAATCATATTGTTCATTCATAGTTTTATCCAAAAAATGGTCTAACACCCCCAAATGATTGGAAATGAATTAAAAAGTAAGAAAGCAATAAAAAAAGAACACATAAGAATTTCTATAGCGGTTAGTCTAATCTCTGATCTACATCTAATTTATACATTATTATTTATTATATTTCAATGTTACAACCGAATTACAACGCAATTCCAAAATTAAAATTAATTGATTTTGAATTTCGCACCAATTCCTTAGCAAAAAGATTAAATGTTACTTTTTCTAGTGACGAAGCTTAATATTATAAAGACGAATCCTTGTATCAGAATCTCCAGATCTAGATTGAAATAGTCATTCAGAAAAATTTGAGATACCAAGATGATGAACATGTCAAATTAGCACAAATTACAAGACTTGATAGGATCCATCCATGAATCGGCACAAATCCATGCCTTTAACCAAAACTTTCACTTTTTCTCCAAATTTGCTTAAGTCTTCGGGTTTGGATTTTTAGGGGCAAAATGTTAATTTTGGGCAAAATGTTAATTTTGGGCAAAATGTTAATTTTGGTGGTTGATACTGATCCATCCACCACATTTAACCTTTCTTTTTCCTCAAAATAATATGTAGATCCATTGTAGAAGTCAAAATAATGCTTTATCCACTCTTCGATAGATCGGTACCAATCAATCTATGGATTAGTACCGATCCATAGAGTTGCTTAAACTCATGATTTTCCATTGGTAATTCGTAGTTGATCTTTCCCAAGCTTCTTGATCTATTTCCTCATTATTCCTTTGTCTAATTCCATTGAAATATTGCTTGGGTTATATATCAGATGACACTCGCCGCCAAAAAATGCTTCTATGAGTGCAAAGCGACAAGCAACCAGACCTATATAAGCATAAATGCTTACTGGATACATTTTCTGGAACATTCATCCTCACTGATAACATTGGCACTACATTCCAGCCAATAATCAAGTCATGTATTTTTGTAAAAATAATTTTTATAGTCTTCCATTTGAAATCTTTAATCACCACTAAGAAATTTTGAAAGTCACTCAAGTCTATGGTCATATAGAATTGCATTCTCCTTTTTCATATTTTAAATCCATCATTTGATGGATTGATACCGATCCATATTGATCGACATCGATCCATCAAATCTAACTATATGTAATTTTGTACTTAGGGAAAATTTTCACTTATCCACACTTCAGCCTTCATTGTTTATGCATCTTTGACATCAAGAGAAACCATTTCCTTCATCGTTCTCCAATTCTAACCAATCTAAAATTCTGACCAAATTGTCAATACCGACCCATCAAGAGCATGAACCCAAACCATCATGCTCCTCACCTTTAATTGTTGACTAATATCATCATTGATCAAAGTAGGACTCGCCGCTGGTCTCGACATTGGCAACAACCACCGTCCCTATGTTATCCCCGCCTCTCTCATATCATTGCCATTAACTATATTTGAATAATTCCACATATGCCACTGCTTAGTGCCATGAGTTCCAAATCGAGGCGGTGGCTATTAGGATTTTTATTGGTAGTGGTGATGGATGGAAGCGGTTCCTTGAAATAGAGTGGCAACTGATCGGTTACTACTGGCACTTAGAATGATTCTGAATTGCTCCATGATATGTATCCAAATTTTAATGAACTCAAGTGTCGATTCATTTTGAGAAGAAAATCTGATCTACACTCAGAAATGTCCGTCAAATATCCTTCGCCCTATAAAGAAGGATTTACCTCTCCAGGACTTCCAAATGAAAAGATAAAGTTCTATACCGCTTTTAGTTCCATCTAGTTCCATAACGTTAAGCCTACATTAACGAGTAGTATCTAATACATTGCTCTATTGCATGCTAGAGATCATTTGCAAATATAAACAGGCTTTTTATATAGAGTGCTTTAATATATTATGCTAGTGACATAAGATATATAGACTACATAGGACACAACACTGCCCCTAGTTGAAGTACATGATTCAATGGGTCAACTAACATTGATAGTCATTAGATGCTTTGTTTTGATCATACACAAGAAATAGAGATTCATTCAAGTAAATACGAGAATTTAAAATTACCTGACCATGCTCACCCTCCAAGATTTCAGTGCATAATGAAATCTCATAGACACTCTCAGTGGATCTCTACCTTACTGCAGCCTCAAACTCTACACCAGCTTCCATGTTTGTTCCTTATATAACTCACAGACCTCATCATTGTTACACTCTTCCATTTGAAGTAGCTCCATTAATGATAGGAATCGAATCATGAAGTGAAGTCATCCCTGATGTTGACTTGATCAAATTATGGTTCTTGACAACCCTTTGGACTCCCCAGCTTCCCAACTAAATTCTATTGAGCTTTAAATGGTTATATGAGTTGCAATCGATATATGTGTCGCTCTAGAGCGCTGCCTCTTTTCAACCTCTCTCTCTCAGACACATCCTCCGATCAATGAGGCCCACCCCCTTTCAACTTCACTAAAATGCCTACGTCGTGATGCGATGCCTCTATATAATCTTCGTAAGGCACTTGGATATGGAACCCTCCTTCATAAAGATCAGATACTTGCATATCTTCAAGAGACAATTTGACCCCATGTATTTAACTTTCTTCATAGCCTTCCAAAACTGTCGGGTGGTGATTGATCTACATAAAAAGTGGAGCTACTTAAAAGGAAAACATTTCCTTATTGATGCCTTACTGGCTTTACTCAGATATGGCTATCAGAATGTAATTATACACCTATTTCTATTTTCCACCTTATCTGAACATATTCCATTCAAATAGCTAATCAATGCAATTATCCATCCAAGAATCAAGTCTCATAACTTAAGGTAGATGGTCCATCAATTTCAACAATCTCCAAGAATAGGCGGAGGATAACTTACTTACTGATCCTCATCTCTACCAACACTACCTTCTACATGAAGGGGAAAGAGTCCTCTTCGTGCATATTCCTTCCAACACTGCTCAAGCTACTCTACAGGATGCTCCAATGGATCCTTTAGCTTTGGCCCATCTTGGAGTCATTGAAGAGGAGAAGGAACCCATAATCATCACTTTAGATGAAGAGAACAAAGAAGAAATTTAAGGAGAAGATGAAAAAGAAACAAAGGAAGAATAAGAAAATGAATCAACTAGTGAGAACCTTCAGGAGGAAGGAAATTCAACTCCCGCTCCCAAGTTAAAACGTCTAAGACAATGGCTCCTGTAACAAGCTCCTAAGCTAAGTCACGGTTAGACCGAGGAATCATCTCTAACCCAGTTCATGATAATGTTATTGGTTCATTGACTGGTCTACGAACCGCCAATTTCCAAGGTCTCTACTTTGACACCTAGAGTTTATGGATATGTTCAACGATTGGAAGGATGTGCCCTTCTTTCTCAGCGAGGGCATAACCGCCTCCCCATTCCTACCAACTGATCATGGTCTATAGAATTAACAAGATGTGTCACCACTACATCTAGGATTTATAGCTCAGGTACTATGCAAGTAATTCTTCTGAACTCCAAGTAATAATCATGTTTTTTTCTTCATTTCAGGTGCCATGGGAAAACCTAGCTTATAAAAAGGCCCGGGCAAGAGGAACATCAAAAATGTCCCTATGCACCAGTCCAACTCCCAACGTGTCCTAGAGGGAGAGGGATGAGAGAAGGGCTAGAGAATAAAGGAGGGAGAGAGAAAAAAATAAGGAGAGAAGAAGAGTACGAATGAGAAATGGCATGCTATGACCATAGTAGAGATGAGAGGGAATGCCCACAATCTCCAAGGGGATTTCACTCCTATCACTCTAAGTAGCAATAACCATTTGGCTACTGCAAGGGGCCTCGTTCCTATAGTGGCCACTCTCTGTCTAGGAAAAATCCATTACCATCTACTTCAATTTGGGCTCACGCTATAAGCTCCATCTCGACATCTCAACACTTGTCCTCACCACCCAGGGTAAGACTACATCTGCCATTCCTTCAGGCCCAACTTCTAAAATTCCAAGGGTTCGTACTCCATCTCTACAATATCTTCAACTTCCTATCCTCACAAACCTGGGGAGAAAGTTCATGCTACACTACCACCATTCCTCCAATGGTGCCTAACGTACCACTCTTACAACCATGCAACTTAAGCACTCCCACATGGACCTTACGTGGGTGTGCTTCAAGTATGTCTTCGATGATGTCCTAAAAGAAGAGTTGGACAAGGGACTGAGTGTCTACCAAACTGTGGTGGATAACGATAAGGCCTAGAGAAAATTAGCCTAATGTATACTTAAGGTCAATAGAAAGAACCGCCTTTAGCTCGAGGCGGCAAGAGATAGACGCTTAGCCGAGTAGATTTGTGTAACCAGCTTAAGAAGATTGAAAAGGATTTAAAAGATAAAGAGAAGGCCTTTGAGAAGGAAAGGGTTTATCATAAAGCCACCATCGAAGAGCAAAACTTAACCATCTCTATGCTTAACAAGGAAGTGGAGATGATAAATGTCCAAAAAAGTGGGCTAACCAAAGAGATTAAGTAGCTTAAAGCCATTGTTGATGCCACCACTTTGCAACTCACGACTACCAACGTAGCGGTAGCCAACCTGGTTGTGATCAAGAGCTATGAATTTGAGGCCAACAAAGAGTCTAAATTAAAGATAAAAGAGATTTCTGAATTGAATGAGAAGAATAAGGCTCTTGAAGGAAATATCACTGATCTTAAGATATGCTAACCCAAGCTACCGAAACTGAGGAGGATTTCGAAGGAAAGTTTGAACACACCATATTCCCCTTCTATGTAAATGTGTTTAAAATTTAAAGGATAGAGATAGCTTAGAGGTACACTCTCTAAAATTCTCACTGATGTCTACAATGAAGTCTTTAGAGCAGAGAAAGAAAAAGATAAAGAGAAAGGGGAGGACTTTAATGAAAATGATTTTCTAGATGCTCTATTTAAAGAAGAGGACTTAGAAGCACTTAAGAAGGGCAAAAAATAGATAAACAAGGAGATTGCTGAACAGATGCCTACTCGGCTCCCCGAGTGAAACCCTCTCAGAGGAGTCAGCCGAAGGCATTCATGGTCCTACTAAATCCTGCTTCAAAGGAGATCAACTCTAAGGTCACCACCGCTCTTACTGCTGAGCCTCTAACGCCATCTACTGATGTAACTATTGAAAGGTATAATCCATAGTTTCCTTATCTCTTCTTATCTGTCCTAGTTGACCCCATGCTACTCCAATTCCAGAAGAGAGGAAGATAGTTCTAGTGTCCACAGCGCTTTCTTCTCTATTTAAAGGTATAACTTTGAACACTCTAATGTTCGAAAGACTTCAAATTTCCACTAAAGATATTTCTAACCTTTACAAACATATCTTCCTTGTTTCAAGTAAGCCTGCTCTTGCATCGCTTCCTTCTATGTTCGTTGCTCTAGGTCCTAAAGCTTCAACAACCATGTCATAGTCATTTTGTCCTTCTTCTCCATTACTACCTCCTTGTCCTGGTCCAGTCCTGGCCCTGACACCGAACAGATTGATTCTTAGAAATAGACAGATGATCCAAGTTCTTCTTTTAATGAAGACGAAGAAGTTGTAACCACACACCCATATGGGCCCAAGCCTTCTATAACGATCGACCTTGCTAAAGCCACTATAAAACTATAGGTGAAGATCGAGCCTAATTTGAAAGTTCCTCCTGCGCCTTTTTCTATTTCCATCCCAATGCCCCTAATTCCTTTTGTGCCATTGACAACTTCACCTTCCTCTAGTGTCATCCAGTCATCAAAGTGTAGGCTTGCATATTAGCCAATGACCCTTCAATAAGAAGAAGACAATACGCCTCCAGAAGGGAGAACTCAATCAAAGGGCAAGCACCAGAAGCGATCTGCCTCAATGCATAGGTGGCAGGGAGGGAAGAAGTTAAAGCTCCGATTACATTAAGATTTTTGTTATTTTTTGCTTTTTGTTACTATGCTATATACATAGGCCGAGTTTGTATGCGTTTGGCCCCCGAACATTATATATAATAATGAAGAAAATAATTTTTTGTTCAAATCTTGTTTCTTTTTCTTTTATAGTATATTTTATGTTTTGCGCCTATGTACTTTTCATGCATATGTTCAATACATAATTGTCTAGGGTCCGTCTATCAACCCCCCGGTATTTTCTCTTCACACCCCGGTTAGAATTTTAAATTTTATATTCCAATTATACCCTTTAACAGTTAAATGAATATCTTCATTCAATTTACTGCTGTCCGTCTATCGACACAACAACGTTCCACGCGAACGAAGTTGTTGAACCAACCTCGTCCGACCAACACGTGGTTGTTGTCACAACCACGCTTGCGGCGGACGAGGTTGATTCAACAACCACATTCGCGGGGGACGAGGTTGATTCAACAACCTCGTTCGCGTGGAACGTTGTTGTTTACATAAATACGACACAGACTCGATTCGAGCAAAATTGAACTTTGATTCAAATAAAATACGATTCGCATAGAATTGGATTGGCTAAATCACGTATCGTGTCAATGTTTGCTCCTTTTTTTTCTTCTCCATGTTGACGGCGACCGAAAAATTGAGCACGGAGAGGAGAGTTTGAGAGGCGTGTTAGAGTTTGAGGGTGAACGATATGCTGAGAGCGGCGGATTAGGGTTTGAGCACGAAGAGAAACTTTTTTTTCTATTTTCTTTTTTTTTAAAGAAAGTGAAGGGTAGTTTTGGATGTAGACGGGGTGCGAAGAGCAAAAGATGGGGTAGATTTTTTTTTTCAAAACATCGGGGTGGCAAAAGAGAAATACGGGGTGAGAATAGATGGAGCCAATTGTCTATGATGAATTACTTATAATCATACCTATCTACATCTATGATCTATATAATGCATTTATTTACTATATCTCTATACAAATAAATAAACTTCTATGATCACAACGTTATTACTTTACATAGTTTTATTTATTATTGGTTAAACATTTCATGTTCAACTATAAATAAAACTTTATTATATTGCTTCGACTGATCTTATGTCTGCATGAGCACCGATATAACTACAGTGTTTGTACTTGCAAGAATAAAATTATACACCGACATTATCTTCGAGTTTCGATGTCCATGATGCCTATCTTCGGACATCTATCCCTTTCCTTGCCTACCTTTCGGCATTGGTCAAAGATAAGATGTTTAGGGTTGAATAATCCAATATACCCCCCAGTCCCTTCATACTCCAAATAACTAATTTGGATTAAATGAGTCCATCGGTACCTGTCTTTGAGTACCTAGACATCTAGTTTTTAAAACATGGAATGTATGTTCGTGCTGCTGATCATGTAGCATAAAGTCAGACTTAGTGATCCATTGATTCAAAAAGCTAAATTTATTTCAATATCTAATAGCTAAACCCCCTTTATTACATACAATATAAACGAATAAACAAATGCCTAGTGAAAAAGAACGAAATCAAGTGAAATAGTAGTGCAAGTCCTCACTATTCTTCGTCCATGGAATTAGGCCCCTATCGACTGTTGAAAGTCTAAAATTATCGTCTCCAAGCTTCTGTCCTATAACTTTGGTTCCTTCCCAATTCGGACCAAGTTCCCTCATTCTTAGAAAGAACCGCTTCAAAAAAGGTCACCAATATCAAAAGTATGATTTAGATCTTAGCGTTGATCAGCTTCGCCACTCTTTGTTGGTGAGCAACAACCCTTAGATTTGCCTCTTCTCTCTTTTCCTCCACCAAGTCGAGGGACGTTAGTAATAGCTCATCGTTCAACTTACGGTCATAGTGTATTTGTTTGTGGGAAAGGACAATTGCTTCAATTGGAATTGTGACTTCAGTTTCATAAGCCAACACGAATTGAATGTGTCCGGTTGCGGACTTTTAGGTTGTTTGATATGACCATAACGCCAATGATAACTCATCCAACTAATTGCCCTTAGCTCATTTCAATCGCTTATTTATGATGGATTTAACAATTTTATTCACAACCTTCACCTGTTCATTCTCTTATGATGTGTTACTGTAAAGAAGATCATCTCAATTTGATATATAGCACATAATTCACAAAATTTTCACTTTTGAATTAAGTTTCATTATTCGTTATGATCTTTAATTGCACACCGAATCTGCAAAGAATGATCTTAACTAAGAAATTGATCATTCTCACCAAAATGATCTTGGTAAAGGGATCGAGCTCAACCCACTTGTGAGGTAGTCCGCCGCTATGTTCCATATTTTGCTCCCCTACATAACAATGGTAGCACTCCAATAATATCAATTCTCCAAATCATAAACAGACATGGGATAGCCATATGCATAATCTTGTTGGATGGAGCTCTCGGTATCTTCACAAATCTCTGGCACTTATCACGTTCTTCGAGTATTCCACTGCATCTAGATTAATAGTTAGCTAGAAATATCCATGACAAAGAACTGTCTTTGCTAAGCTCTTCACCCTCATGTGATCGCCATAGCTTCTTTCATGAATATCCGCTAGGACCTTCTTAGCTTCATCCCCATTGACAAATCTTAACGGGGTTTGAGAATCCTCTCATGTGTAAAACTCCATCTTGTATACTTAACTGGGTATCTTATGCATGAGCTTCTGCTTTTTGTTCTAATTCTTTGAGAGAGTACCCTTAAGAAAAATAATCCTTAAATGGAATCATCTATGACTACTTCACCTAAACCTCCACGATATAGTCCTTGTCCATTTCATTTATAGTTGGAGATTTCAACCTCTCTACTAGAACAATCCCTCATAGATATGCATCAATAGAGCTTGCTAGTTTGGCTAATAAATCTATATTTTTATTCTCAATCTCTAGGGACATTCGTTGTTATATAACGCTAGGAATCATCCAATAATTCCAAACTTTGAAAATGTAAGAAGTAAGCCATGCTCCCTTAGCCTAAAATTCGTTCTCGACTTTGAGCAAACCACAAATTGGGAGTCGCTATAGATGTATAGTATCCACACTCCCAACTCCTTTACTATCTTGAGTCCTGCTATTAATGCCTCACACCACGTCATTACACGTGGCATAAAACTTTTTTTTTAACACATAATATATCCTTCGACTATCTAGAGTGATTAGAACTACTCCCTCTAGTTTGTATAATGGAAGTAAAATAGTAAACTCGCTAATTCTGGCACTTTTTCCTAAGCAGACTAGTAAATAACTTTGCTCTCCCATAGATTAGATGCATTTCAAATTGATAAACATGTCAAGTCAAGTCAAAATATTTCATTTCTTAGCTCAAGAAAAGAAAGAAATAAAATATAAGTCTCTCTTGCACTCCAGTTTTGTGGTTATTGGATGCTTCCTCAACGTATAACTTCCATCGAGAAAGTTCAACCAATTCCTCTTCCGTCGTTATCTCAGATGGAAAATTCATCAACAAAATCCACCAACACTTGTCCTCGAATTTCCTTCTTAGGATGATAAGTAATTTCATACTAACACCTTTCAGTGTTCCATTTCAATAATCATCCTTAAGTCATGGGACGATGCAATACTGGCCCAAGAGGTTGATCTATTAATACACTAATTGGATGAGCCTTAAAATTTGGCCTCAACTTTCTCGATGCTATAAACAAACAGTAAGCCAACTTCTCCAATGTTGGATATTGTTTTTTTGCTTTAGTGAACTACTTTCTAATGTAATATACGCATTTGGATCTTACGCTCCTCGTGCATCAATGTCATGGTCAATGTGTGAGTCGACACTGCAAAGTATATGTATAAGTTCTCTTCTTCCAAAGGCGCATCGATAAGATCGATTATTTTTTAGGATGTTCCAATAGATTTTGAAAAGCACCTTCACATTCATCAAACCATCAGAACTGTCCCTTTCCTTCTTGAAGGGAATCTAAGAAGTGTACGCATTAATCATTCATTTTTTAGTAAACTTACTCAGAGTAGTGATTTTACCATTAAAGCTCTTCATTTTCCTCTTCGTCTATGGGGTTGTAGACGTTTTTAAAGCAACAATCTGATCTAGATTAGCTTTATGCCCCTTGAGTTCACTATAAACCCTAAAAACTTGTCCAATGCAACTCCAAAGGAACATTTTAGTGGATTTAGCTTCATTTCATACTTTCTAAGCACATTAAACATTTCCTAGAGGTTTTCTATGTGGTCCATTGGTTTTCATTACTTTACCAGCATATCATCGATATATACTTCCATGGTCCAACTTTGTTTCGAAAACATCTTGTTAACCAAATGCAGCTAAGTAGCTCCAATGTCCTCCGAACCGAACTACATGACATTTTTGTAATATAGTCCTAAGTTCGCGATACCTCGCATACTCTTGATCAAGGATATGCATCACAATCTGATTATAACTGGAATACGCATCCATGAATAACAGTAGTTTGTGTCCAGCTTTTCCATCCACGAGCTGGTCGATCTAAGGAATTAAAAAGCATTCCTTTGGGCATGCTTTATTCAAGTTTGAATAATTAATGTATGTATGCACTTTTTATTGGCCTTCTTAACAATAAAGTTTTTGTTATCCATTCCTGGTGGAGTATATCTTCGGTAAATCATAGCTAATCCACTTCCTTCTTTAAAATAACGGATCTCTCTGGTTCCATGCTACATCATTTTTTTTACCAGGAAAAAGATTGGGTTGACATCAAATGCATGACATGGAACTTTAGGTGTAATCCGATAGATGTCAGAGTGAATCCATTTGAACGAATCCTTTTTTGCTTTCAAATACCTAGTCAGCTCCCGTTTCATCCCATATTCAATTTGAGATCTAATTTTGACAATCTTCATCGAATCGCCTACATCCACTTGGATCTCATCTACCAACTCCACCAATCTTGGCCTACCTCATCCAATTCTTTCAATGGGTCCTAATATTAGTTGTTGTTGAACGCGAGCCAAGGCTCAGACGGTAATTGGTACACGCCTTAGTTCTTAATACAGCTGGCCTTCTCTATATTCTTTCCCTTCCCTTGTGCCACGCTTCTCGCCGATCTGCAACATAGCACTCTCAACATGTGCTTTAGTCTCCTTAAATTTTCCTTACTCTACCATTCTTTGGAAACTTTATCACCAAGCATCACAGAGCAAGAGCAATTTCAGAGTCAGCTAGGGCTAGTAAGCCCAACAATATGTTGTAGGTAGAAAATTCGTTGTCGCAACAAAAAAGGCACAATACCCAATATTAGATGAAAGCACCAAAAATGTCAATCTATTAGATAAAATATAGAAAAGAACACAATTTTTATTATGGTTTGGCAAATACGAGGCCTTCATCCACTTTAATCTTAATATCCTTTTGATTCTCTTTTGAATACAAAGAATACAACTCAAATCCGGCCACCTTCTAGCAGATCTTGGATATGATTAAGTTTTTAAGAGTAAAGGTTGAAGAAGATCATACTTCGATCTAAAAAAATACCAATCCCTTTTCGAGTTGCAAGTAGCTTCATATGTTTAAGAAAAATCTAACATAGATCTTGTCATCCAAGTTTGAAAATGTCACAAATCCAAGATCTGAATATATTGACACAAAGACCGAGTCAAATTCCATCTTCCCGAGGTAAAAATCATCTTGGTACCGACATGTTTTGGTTGGTACCGATCTGTTTCCTTTACTATATTCCTACATCTTTCTTCATGGTCGAGTTCTTCTCCTTTTAAGCTTTGCCAAGTCATTTCCAACATCTCGGTATTGACTTAGTCATGTCGGTACCGACATGATTTGTGTTGCCCAACCTCATCCAATCTCCTTATGCTCCTTCCTTTATCATTCCTAATGTTTTTCTAAGTCTCTAAAGTCATTCCTTTATCATCATCTAGTCAAATCTATCTTTTATAGTCTATTCTAAGAACGTGGTAAATTTGGTCGTAAAAGCCGTCCACCACAACAAACGACCAAATTTTTCAATCCATACTGCCTTATGAGAATGATCTCCAAGTTGAATAGCCAACTTGATACAACCAATTGGAGCCTCTTCGGTAATCCCAGAAGTTGGCATTTATAGGGAAGTGGATCTTTTTTGTGGAGCTGCACCTCATTGAAGGCTCTTTTAAAAAGGATATTTAACAAGCTTCTGATGTCTATAAGCACTTAACAAATAGCAGTAGGGCCATCACAATTAGGTCGAGTGTCAGAGCTTCGAGACCATCAGCATCCCTATCATGAAAGATGATGCCATCATCAATCCTCTGATGTTGTTTAACGAGAGCACCTACCTCTACTGCATTGTACATTTCCTAAGGAGAGTGTCTTAGCAAGCTCCTTTATCTCTCTATCATTTTATTTTTTCTTCATAGGATGTGGAGCTTCGGATATAGTGTTGATCACCAAGTTGCACCATGTCGAGCTCATACTGTTAGTCCTTGAGATGATGGTTAAGACATATATGTATATGCAGGATTTAACCATGCAAGTACCAAGAATGAAGACTGTACAGTATAGAGATTCAAGATATCAAGATAGAAGACTCTTGAGTATCAAGAATATCAAGATTATCAAAAGTTTAAGATTTCAAGAATAAGTAATTTAATAAGGAATTTTGTTAAAACTCCTAGAAAAGCACTGACATCTTAAAATCCAATTTATTCATGGAATGGAATCCACTTCGAGCCTGTTAAAGGGATGGAACCCTAAGTAGGATGGAACCTATGAAAAATCTAGTGGAACATCGTTTTGTAACCGCTAACCTTTTATTCAAAATGATTTTACAAAATTATATCTTGTTTTCAAAAAAATTTCAAAACCTTCCTTTTAAAAGAATCAAAAACATCTATCCTGATGTTAAATACTTTTAGCCTCAAAATAATCTTTAATTTCAAAATCAAATTATCCTTAATTTTGAATTATCTTTAATAATAATTTTAGCTTTTTAATATATATATATATATATATATATATACTTAGATTTAAATATAAAATTATAGTAAAATTTTATATATACCAAAATATTATTCTCCATATTTATTTATGTATTTTAACTATATTTAAGTATATTTATAAAAGTTTAAAATAGTTTTAATATAAGATAAAAGTTATTTTTTTTAAAGAAAAACAAACCACCAAAATTTCCTTTGGGATGTCGACATACCCAAGTTACCCATGTCGACATAGTGTCAGTTGATTTCAAAATTTTGAATTTCAAAAGAAGTGTCTATTCGTCATATCCCTTCACGAATGGACATGACTGTTGTTCTTTTATAAATAGGAGTTATTTTCAACGAATTTCTATTCATATTTTTCTGTTTTTCACTCCTCTTCTTCTTCCACATTTCTTTATACATATTCTTACCATTACTCTGTCGAAATCAACATTGAATCTAACTAGATCATTTTTGGTTTGATTCTCTATCACTATCTCAACAAGATCCTCAGTGCTATTCAGAGTTATAGACTTCTTTGTAATAAATTTAGTGAGAAAAGGTGTGATTGTAGCCTTGGAAATCAATCAAGTGTAAAAGTTGTGATTGTAGCCTTGAAAATCAATCAAATGTAAAAGGTGTGATTGTAGCCTAGGAAATCAATTGGGTGAACTTGTTGCCCGTGAAATCAAGTATCTCTACCCAAAGGATTGTGAATCTGGAGGGTGTACCTCGTTGCCTTGAAATCGAGGTGTAATTGTAAAGATTGCTTTTGAAAGGAAATCTGTACTTGTGTGCGGGACTAAATGTAGGGTAACTCCGAACCAGTATAAAATCCAGTGTGTTCTTTTCCTAACTGCTTTTACTTTATTTCTCCATCTGTGCTTGTTTCTGTGATCATATCTGTGTCTGAATATTTCATACATTTGTGTTCAACTTAACATAAACTCAAAAAGATTTAGTGATTCCTTTAAACACTATTCCCCCCTCTAGTGTTTATCCTTGCCTTAAGATCCATAATCCGCATTTCTAACATTTGGTATCAGAGCAAGGTTTTCAAAGTTTCATAATCTGATTTTTGAAAAAGTTTTTAAAATGGCTATGTTTGTTAATACTAGTTTAGAAATATTCCGATCATTATTGTCTCTTGAGTCTACATATAATCAATATTCAAATACAAGTTGTCTACTATGATTGTTTGATGTGCAGGAAACATGCTTTATGGGGGTTGAGGAATCAATCCACAACGGACAAATTGTGCAGATCAAAAAGAATAAATGGATACTCGATAGTGGATGCTCTAGACATATGACTGGTAATCCAGATATGCTAAATGATATAATATACAAAGACGGAGGACTGGTTAACTTTGGATACAATTCAAAAGGATATGTAATTGGCATCGGCAAAGTCGGTAACTCTGAATCTCCTATTATTACTAATGTTTTGCAAGTTCAGAATCTGAAGCATAATCTACTAAGTATAAGTCAACTTTGCGATAAAGGATATAAAATTAAATTTGAAAAGGTTAAATGTCATATTGAAGATAATAATTCAACCATAATATTTGAGGGAATTAGGAAAAAGAATATTTATATTCTTAGTATGAAAGTTTCAAATGATAACCAATGTCTTTTAGAAAATACAAGTAACCCTTGGATTTGGCATAAGAGATTTAGGCATTTGAATTTCTAACCCTTATCTAGACTATCAAAACATGATCTAGTAAGAGGTCTCCCTAGAATGAATTTTAAAGTAGATAGTCTATGTGATGCATGTCAATTAGGAAAACTTAGAAAAAGTTTCTTTAAATTAAAAGATATGATTTCAACCTCAAAACCTCTTGAATTACTTCACCATGATTTATTTGGTCCATCTCAAATTTTGCCAATAAATCATAGTAAATATGTTTTCGTAATTGTAGATGATTATTCTAGATTTACATGGACAATATTTTTGAAACATAGAAGTGATACTTTTGAATGTTTTAAGAACTTTACAAAAAGGATTCAAAATCAACTTTCTCTAAAAATTATAACCATCCGTAGTGATCACGGTGGTGAATTTGAAAATTAAAAGTTTGAAGAATTCTGCAATAAAAAGGGAATAACTCACAATTTTTCATTTTCACGAACTCCACAACAAAAGGAGTAGTAAACGCAAAAATGGGACGATTCAAGAGTGTGCGAGAACTATGCTCTCAGATAGTAAATTACCAAAGTATTTTTGGGCAGAAGCAGTTGCTACTGCCTGTTATATTTTAAATAGAATTTTAATTAGACCTTTAACTGATAAGACATCTTATGAACTTCTTCACTCAAAGAAAACTAAGTATCTTATTTTAGAATTTTTGAAAGTAAATGTTTTATTTTAAATACAAAATATAATTTCGATAAATTTGATCCTAAATCCGACAAAGGTATCTTTATCGGATATTCAAATAAAAGTAAAGCGTACAGAGTGTTTAATTTAACTAACACCATCAAAGAAACAATGCATGTTTCATTCGATGAAAGTCTAAAAATTTTGAAGATACAAATGATGAAGAGGATTTAATCACTCAAAATCAAGAGGCAACTGAAACTAATAATGAAATTAATCATCCTAATAAAAGGATTAAACTTTTAAAAGATCATCCTATTGAAAATGTACTTGGAGATATGCAATCTATTGTTAAAACTAGAAATCAACTAAGTCAAATGAGCAATGTAGCTTTTACATCAACTATTGAACCCAAAAATCCAAAAGAAGCATCAACCGATGATTCATGGATTTTGGCTATGCAAGAAGAATTAAATCAATTCACTAGAAAAGATGTTTGGGAAATTATTCCTAGACCTGAAAATAAAACTATAATTAGAACTAAGTGGGTTTATAAAAATAAAATGAATGAACAAGGAGAGGTTGTTAGAAATAAAGCCTGGTTAGTCGCTCAAGGTTATTGTCAAGAAGAAGGAATAGATTTTGATGAAACCTTTGCTCTGACAGCAAGATTAGAAGCCATTAGGATTATACTTGCTTTCGCAAATCATAATAATTTCAAACTATTTCAAATAGATGTTAAAAGTGTCTTTTTAAACGGATTTGTAAAAGGGGAAATATATGTTGAACAACCACCACTTTTTAAAAATGAAAAATCACCAAATCATGTTTACAAACTTAAGAAAGCTCTATATGGTTTAAAACAAGCTCCTAGAGCCTGGTATGATAGACTGAGATCTTACTTATTACAATCAAATTTTGAAATTAGTAAAGTAGATAATACTCTTTTTACTAAAAGAAATAAAAATGATATTCAACTAGTACAAGTTTACGTAGATGATATCATTTTTGGATCAACTAATTTGAAATGAATAAAGAATTTTCTGATATAATGACAAATGAATTTGAGATGAGTCATATGGGTGAATTAAATTTCTTTTTAGGATTACAAATAAAACAATTAGATAATGGTATCTTTATTAGTCAAGGAAAATACGCTAAAGACCTAATTAGTAAATTTGGTTTGACTACTACGAGTGGAAAAACTACTCCCATGGCAACCAATGAGTACCTTAGTAAAGAAGATCTCTCGAAAGATGTAGATCAAAAATTATATAGAGGAATGATTGGATCGCTACTCTATATCACTGCTAGTAGACCTGATATCATGCATAGTGTGTGTCTTTGTGCAAGAATCAATCCCAACCTAAAGAGACCTACGTAAAAGCCGTAAAACGTATTATAAGATATGTTAAACACACCTCTGATTATGGCTTATTTTATCCTAAAAATGATTCTTTTGACCTAATATCTTACTGTGATGCTGATTATGCTGGTTGTAAATCAGACCGAAAAGTACAAGTGGAACTTATCACTTTTTGGGGCATTCTTGGATTTTCTAGCTTAGTAAAAAGCAAAACACATTTTTTTTATCAACAACTGAAGCAGAATATATTTCTGCTGCTTTGGCTTGTTCTCAAGTAATATATGTGCAACAAACTTTAAAAGATTATGGTTTAAATATCTCAAAATCAACAATTTATTGTGATAATACTAGTGCGATAAATCTATCCAAAAATACTAGTCAACATGCTCAAACTAAAAATATTGATATAAGACATCATTTTCTCAGAGATAATATAAATAAGAAAGTAATTACTCTAGATTATATTAATTTCGAGAATCAAATTGCTGATATATTAGAAAAACCCTCAAATGAATCTATATTTACTAAATTAAGAAGAAAATTAGGAATTCGTTCAATAACTGAAATATAAAAATATAAATAACAAAGTATAAATAAAAATTAAATCAAAATAAATTAAATAGCAAAAAATCAAGCACCATGTCGACATCCCCCCTCTACCCATGTCGACATATAACGATTTTTTTATTTTTGAAATTTTTCTCACCAAAGTTCAAATAATTGGTTATGTATTCATATTTTCGAAATTTTGATCATTCTCTCTGTTCTCTTTCTGTTCTAACTTCTGAAATAAATTAAAACATGGCCTTCTCTTCCCAATCAAACATAAATTCAACCTTTTCATTCCCTTCTCCTACTTCTAGACCGTTTCAATGAAATACGCTCGCTCGAGTGACAAAATGGAGGATTCTCTGAAAGATGCACTGCAATTGTTGACTGAAATTCAAGTGGTGCTACTTAGAATGGAGAAAGAACAAGAGAGGCAAGGAAAAATCCTTAGGAATTTGCAAAAATTTCTAATGGATAATCATGCTAACCCAATCTTGATTGATGAAGATTCTTCAGAAGATCAAGTGCAAGATGGCAGCGAAGAAGAAGAAGAAGAAGCCTTCATGGAAGAAGAGCACGTTGATAAGACGAGAAAGTCGTTTGTATTAGCGAAGTGTGCTTTGACAAAGATGGAAATCTTGTCGAACAACGTGGAAATTTATGTTTCCACTATCCAACTTGTTCAATTCATAGATCCCCCATTTTCAAAGACACTCATTAGTTTCTTTTCTCTTTTTCTTATTGTGTATGTTCTTTCTTACGTTCTCTACGAAAATGTAAATATAACTATATAATTAATAAATAGTTCGTGTTCTTATTCGTGTTCTATTAAAAGTATTATTATATGGATACTTAGATAGGATAGTTAGTAGTTTAGGACTAAGTTTTAAGTTTTAGAGTTAAGTGTTGATTATTTATGATAACACTATCATTATAATCACATGTCATAGAATATTAATTTAAGGGGGAGTTATATAGTTTGGAGTTATATAGGAGTTATATAGTTTGGAGTTAGTTTTTGTTGATGACAAAAGGGGAGAAATATAAAATAGGGTAGTTATGCATAGATTAAGGGGGAGCTTATTAGTTTTAGGGGGAGTTATTAGGATAGTGGTAATATTTTATAAACAAAGGTTGTCATCATCAAAAAGGGGGAGATTGTTAGTCCTTGAGATGAAGGTTTTGATGACAACAACCTTAGAATAAGATTATAAAATATAAATACTAACATTATAGTTTAGATATATATGTATATGCAAGATTTAACCATGCAGGTACCAAGAATGAAGACTGTACAGTATAGAGATTCAAGATATCAAGATTGAAGACTCATGAGTATCAAGAATATCAAGATTATCAAAAGTTCAAGATTTCAAGAATAAGTAATTTAATTAGGAATTTTGTTAAAACTCCTAGAAAAGCACTGACATCTTAAAATCCAATTTATTCGTGGAATGGAATCCACTTCGAGCCTGTTAAAGGGATGGAACCTACGAAAACTCTAGTGGAACATCATTTTGTAACCGCTAAACTTTTATTCAAAATGATTTTACAAAAATTATATCTTGTTTTCAAAATGTTTTCAAAACCTTTCTTTTAAAAGAATCAAAAACGTCTTCCTGATTTAAATACTTTTAGCCTCAAAATAATCTTTAATTTCAAAATCAAATTATCCTTAGTTTTGAATTATCTTTAATAATAATTTTAACTTTTTAATATATATATACACTTAGATTTAAATATAAAATTATAGTAAAATTTTATATATACCAAAATATTATTCTCCATATTTATTTATGTATTTTAACCATATTTAAGTATATTATAAAAGTTTAAAATAGTTTCAATATAAGATAACAGTTATTTTTTAAAAGAAAAACAAACCATCAAAATTTTCTTTGAGATGTCGACATACCCAAGTTACCCATGTCGACATAGTGTCAGTTGATTTCAAAATTTTGAATTTCAAAAGAAGTGTCTATTCGTCATATCCCTTCACGAATGGACATGACTGTTGTTCTTCTATAAATAGGGGCTGTTTTCAATGAATATTTATTCATATTTTTCTGTTTTTCACTCCTCTTCTTCTTCCATATTTCTTTATACATATTCTTACCATTACTCTACCGAAATCGACATTGAATCTAACTAGATCATTTCTGATTTGATTCTCTATCACTATCTCAGCAAGATCCTTAGTGCTATTCAGAGTTATAGACTTCTTTGTAATAAATTCAGTGAGAAAAGGTGTGATTGTAGCCTTGGAAATCAATCAAATGTAAAAGTTATGATTGTAGCCTTGGAAATCAATCAAGTGTGAAAGGTGTGATTGTAGCCTACGAAATCAATTGGATGAACTTGTTGCCCGTGAAATCAAGTATCTCTACCCAGAGGATTGTGAATTTGGAGGGTGTACCTCGTAGTCTTGAAATCGAGGGTGTAATTATAAAGATTGCTTTTGAAAGGAAATCTGTACTTGTGTGCGGGACTAAATGTTGGGTAACTCCGAACCAGTATAAAATCCGATGTGTTCTTTCCATTACAGCTTTTACTTTATTTTCGCATCTATATTTGTTTTTGTGATCATATTTGTGTCTAAATATTTCGTACATTTGTGTTCAAATTAATATAAACTCAAAAAGATTTAGTATTTTCTTTAAACACTATTCACCCCCCAATGTTTATCCTAGCCTTAAGATCCATAATCCTTATTTCTAAAACATACCTATACTTCCGCTCAATTCTCAATTACCTCGAGGCAGATGCCTCTGAGTGGCACATTTCCTTGTGCGTTATTCCATAGGTTCCTCACGTACTAGTAGAGTTGTTTCTTTCAGCTCCTCTGTCATGTCTTTCAAGTGATTACATTCATTAGTATAACGACCATGTGTCTTGTGGAACCTAATATACTTTCCCAAACACTTCTCTTTGTTAGTAAGCTCTCTTGGCACAATCTTTTTATATCTCGTTATACATGCATCACAAAGTAGATGTTTTTAAGAGTCAGTCAACTCTATGTAATTTCCATCATGGTTGAATCTAAAATGCTTCCTCGGGTCTTTCTTTCTTACCTCCAGCACTGTTATTCTTCCGCTTATTGTTACCATTCCTAGAATTACTATTATCGCTACCACCATCTCGCTTGAAAGCCGCATTACTTTTCATGATGTTGCCTGGTCCAGCTTGACCGTCAACACCCATTTCTTCCTCCAAATCTGCTTCTTCCAAGTATAGAAATTAGTTAGTCTTCCTATAAAAACCTTCAATATGTTCAGTTTCTTCATCTTCAACCGCCTCCAAAAATCAATCCCATGTTTATCTACCTATTAATGCCTTTAACACAACATCGTCTCGGGGTTCTTCACCTCCGTCATTGCGATGTTGAACCATTTTAGAAACTCTTCCAAATTTAATCGGTTCATATATGTAGGCAGCTAATGACATTATATCCTAAGGATGAATCAAGTGACCTTCTAATTGATTCGGAAATTTATTCGTCAATTCTTCATAAGATGATATGAACTCATGTTCCAACCTACAGAACCACATCGTCTTCAACCCCTCCAAATAAAGGGGGAAGCATATACACTTAATATAATCAGCAGTTCTAACACCATCCATATGCTAATCATACTTCATTAAGTGTTGCGTTGGGTCAGTCAACCCGTTATAGCTTGGAACCGTTGGCATGAAGAACTTCCTAAAGTATTGAGCTACTCTAATCACCTTAGTAAAAGGATTCCTACTTGTAATGGTCTCTCAACTATCATTTTGTTGCTAATTCTGCTGAAGTAATTTTTGGATTATTTCAGTTATTAAGGCATCTTTTCCTTCATTTTTCTTCGAACGACATCCATCGTGTTCTCCGAACGACATCCATCGTGTATGTCACCATGTGTTTGACTCTATGAATGGTCATAGCTAGCACAATGATGCTTAGGTCCCCTATCTCTAAGGAGTCCATTCGTTTTGTTCTCTGGTGATGTCGATGCAGATTGTGTCTACTTTGACTATTTCCTTCAGTATCTCTATTGACAGCTCTACCTTGAGGAAAACACTTTATTCATCCTTAACATCATCATCCCAATCAACATCAACAGCCTGCTGCCCCCTTGGTGGATTGAGACCAATCCATCATGGATCAGTATCGATCCATCAGTGACTTAGGGTAGTAGCTCCAACCTACTACTTCTGTTTCTTGGATGCTTCTACACTCATATCTTGAGCTTTTTCCTACCTAACTTTGTGTAAAATTCTAGTACTTTCCTTACTAGATTTAGATAAAGAATCCTTTCTACCATCGTGGTACTTTGGGTGAGATCCTTCTACTTGATGGTGATGCTACTTTGAAACCTAAGTGGTTAATATTGGTATCAGGTAAGCATCGGTCAAGTACCGATATGAGATATTTTGCAATATCGTGATAATATCGGACATGTATAGAACATATTATAAACCATATTGTACTATTTTATAACGTTATAACGAGGTTATGTTTTTAAATATTTGGATTAATATTTCCAAATTACCACTAAAGAGTGGTTGCATATAGTTTACAGATTACAATATGTTAATCGGAATATTCTATTAAACACAGTCATAGAGTAGCTTATAAAAAATCAGGAAATTCGTATACGTGCATTTTTATTATTTTATTCATTTTTATACTATGTTAGTTTTTAAGTCATCTAATCGTCTATATTAATTTTCAATTTTTATCCATATTTATAGTTTCTTCAATTTCATTTTCACTTAATTTATCAAATAAGTAATATTGATTTGACATCAACTACAACTTCTAGCCCATTTTTATTGATTTTTCAAATATATAACTTTACTACTCTTCAAAGTTTTAGTTTTAGGTGCATGATAATAACAAAGTAAAACCAATTTTCATAACCTAACTTACCAATTAGAAACGATGAACCGAAATATAACTAAAAAGAGAAGTAGCAATTAAATGATCTAGTTTTTAGTGGTAAAATCTTCAAACGAAATAAAACATGTAAAATAATAGAATAAATATATTTTTCTTTGCTAAAAGACAAATAAATAGACTAAAAAAATTATGGTTAAAACTAAAAAAAATTAGTGCATTGGGACTTCTAAGTATTGTCATTCATCATATACTTAAAAACAATTTTTGAGAATGTGAAGATATTTATTTGTAATTTTTTATTTCGCTCCAAGATATACAATAATAAATTATATTCTAAAAATATCGGGTATTTTGCACGAATGATATGATCTGCAAATATCAAACAATATATCGGTGCGATATGAGATATATCAGTGATATTATATGATGTTAAGTACTTAGACTGAAACAATATGTTTCTTTATTTCTTCCATAATGGTGAGTTGGACATTTGTATCCTATTATCTACATCCACCATCTCCTATCCAATCTCGCTTTGCCACAATATTCCGTTGAGGAAAAATTTACTCTTCATTCTCTTGCTTATGTGCTCCAGCACCTGTTCCTCCTGCTTCTATCACGGCCTTACTCGTAGTCCTTTTCGAAGCATTCCTTTCGAATATAGTTGGAGATTTTACGCAAATTCTAGTAGCAATCAAAGATCTGTTCTTGAACATTCAACTTCTTAGTGAAAGCACAAAAAGTATTAGCGCAAAAATTGGTCTAACACCCTAAAGATTGAAAGTAAATTAGTAGTAAGAAAGCAATAAGAAAAAAAGGAACACACGGTAATTTTTATAGTGGTTTGGCTAATCTCTGGGCTAATTCCACTTTATAGATTGTTATTAATTGCTTTTCGCGACTAAAACCAAATTACAATGCAAATTTGAAATTATAATTAATTGATTTTGAATTCGGTAGCAATTCCTTTGCAAAACGATCAAAAGTCCTTTTTCAACTAATGAAGCTTGCTATCTATAGATGAATCCATACATCATAGTCGTTAGATCTTGTTTGAAATAGTCGTTAAACCATATTTGAGATATCAGGATGAAGAACATGTCAAATTCGTACAAAATACATGGTTTGATGAATGGACACCAATCTAACCATGGATCATTACTAATCCATTCTTTTGACCAAATCTTTAACTTTTTCTCCAAATTTGTCAAATCTTCATACTTTAGGTCTTTAAGGGAAAAATTTTAATTTTGATGGCCATTACATCTAAATCTTATTTTTTTTCTTCAAAATAACATGTAGATCCATAGTATAAGTCAAACAATTATTTTTACCACTTTCCTATGGATCAGTATTGGTCCATTGAGTTGCTTAAAACTCCATGGTTCATTGTACTTTGCAGTTGATCTTTCTCAAGTTTCTTGATCCATTCCTTCATCATTTCATAATCTAATTTTATCGAAATATCATTTGTGTCATATGCCCGATAACACATAGCATTTACCCTTTTTTTTAAATCTTTTTCTTTATGTGCAAATTGTAGCAATCTGCACTGATTAATAGAAAAGCATGGTAGCAACTCTGGTGAAATATGAAATACTGCATTAGCTACCCCTTTGAGATACTCTTACAAATTACATATCAACATTAATAGTTGTATAATTAATATTTTGTGGTGTTAAACAAAGATGAATTATGATATGAAAAAACGTTTATGTATTGATTTTTATAGTGCATTTTAGGTTATAATAAGTATTAAACTTAACTCGCATATTTGTTGGATGAATTCTGGACTCTAACTAAATCATTGTGAAGCAAGTTATCAAAAGGATTATTGCAATTAACAAATTAAAAGAACTTATAAATACATATTAGGAACTTTTTGGTTAGAGAATGGATCTAATTCCATGTTAGAAGTTCTAATAAGATGTTTAATATTAATTAAATTGAAAGTGGGAAATGGAAGATTAAGATTTTAAAGGATAAGCATTAATTTATTACAACTTTTGTTGACAATTTCTTTTTTTTTTTGCATTTTTGGTTCATTGCTTTTAAAATGAGACACACAACCCATATTTACACTAATTCATCTCTCAAATGAATGGTAAAGATACATCCAATCCTACGATTTAGAATCATTCTCTAGAATTCTTCATAGCTCTCATACAAAATGTCTTAGATATTTTATTTACATAAATCTAGACAAGACAATGCTTTCTTCCATAATTTAATAATCTTGGATAATTCCTTTGTATAGTTGAATGATTATCCATAATGGTTATTCATAATTCTTTCAATAAATATTTACGATACTCCAAACCAACTTTATCACAATTGACTGAAGCCAAGGTAATTAATATACATACAAAATCAAGATTAGTTTACAACGTAGTTAATTCAAAAACATTATTCATGTATTGAATTCTTAATGTTTTTGAATTCTTAAGTGCATAATGAAATAATTTCTACATTTGTTGGATGAATCATGAACACTATCCAATCAATTGAAGCAGCGGGTTATCAATCTAATCATTGAAAACTCGCAAAATAAGGGATATTTTGTATGTAATTGGTTTTGTTGCCATGGCTCTCTACCTTCATGATACCGCCGAGTAGAATTATGATATGAATATCTTTATAAATTTTTTGGTACATATCCTATTGATTATCGTTACACATACATTTTAATAACGAAAATTAAGTCAATATGATCTTCACCATATCCTTTTGAAATTCCAAAAATACCTAGATTCCTTCATGACCACCCACTAACAAAATCTCACCATCGGTTTAGGCCTCCACTATCTTCCTTTTGCTGCCATTTAGCAATGAAACTTCACTATTAGTTTGCATCTGACGTCACTAACAAAACTACTTGGAACAAATGTGTAGTGACTACCAAAGCTTTTGCACTTATAATACACATCGTCCATTAAATTTTATTAAATAAAAAGTAAATACATTTAGTTATTAGATACACACGTGCGATTTATACTATATTAATAATCAAAATTCAATACAATCAATTTCAACCATTTCTTTTTGAAATTCTAAAAATAACCTAGACTGTATTCCTCCATGATCATCCGTCGACGGAATCTCGCCATTAGTTTACGGCCTCCACCATCATCTGCTTCCCGACCATCTGTTAATGTAATTTACTGTCGATTTGAATCCGACACCGCCAACAAGACTGCTTTAAATAAAGGTGTTGTGACGACAAAGCTATTGCACTTATAACATGCATCCTCATTAAATTTTGTTAAATGATATATGGATACATTTAGCATTTAGATGCACATAAGTGCGATTTATAATAATATGAATATGTTATCTAGTATTAAGATGGACTAGTTGAGTTGTGTAAGCTGCCCAGCAAAAACAAATCAGTGGCACAGATATATAATCTCAAATTTTCTTCTGCCTATGGAATATAAGTTTAAGAATCCTGGAATATCAAGTGATTAAATATATTAAATAACAATAAGTATGTCTACATAGAGGATATGATTAACAATAATGTAATAAATAGGAAGGAGAGAGGTTTACAAAAAGGCTTTCATGGTGTTCATGACAAAATCAGCAACAATTTTGTTCATTTCCTCAGTTGGATGAATGGCGTCCCAGAAAACGTACTTCTTAGGGTCGGTGCACGTGAATGGATTTCTTTTGTTGCACGTATACCCCATCTCAAATATCCCTGTTGCACAGCACCCCACCACTGCATTCTCAAATCCTGCAAAAAAAAAAAAAAAATACAGAATAAATTAAAAACTGTACTATATCAAATTCACTACATGAACCTGTGCGTAATTTACTCTCAAAATGCATCTATATTCTGATGTGCATTCCAGGTTTAAAAGGAAAGGAAAAATAAAAATGTTAAGAATGTGTGCTTACTGTAAAATGCACCCATTTCTATTGCAGAATAAATGAATAATTAATCGAGTAAATTCAGAGCCACTAATCCATTGAAAATAAAGAGATTAAAAGAAACATACCATAAGATAATGGCGCATGGATAACTTGTTGCACAATTACATAAACATCAGCGAACAAAATCCTCATCTCAGGCAATTTTCTGTTCAGTTTATCAGCCATGCCTCTCAGTTTCGTATTAAAATCTCTAGCAACTGTGTTATAATCTTCATTGCAGTTGCTTCCTGAAAAGAAATTCATAGTTCGTTCCAGCGGCAAGCATCCCATAGGTGGAATTCCAGTCAAGTCCATTTTTCGAGCACCTAAATGATAAATTTCTGTGATAAAGTTCTCTGCAATTCCAAGGAGATAACTTTGGTATTCTTCAATTGTGTACTGATATGATTTTATTGGATTTGTATAGTAATTCTCAAGGAAGTCGTTTGTTCCTATGCTCAGAACATACAGTGCTTCTCTTAGTACTTCATTCGCTTTCGGTTTTCCTAAATAGCCTCTTAATCTTGTCTGGTACTCCTCGAAATACTCAACTTGTTTCCATAGAGGTAATACTGACTGCAATGTAATCTTTTGGGTTAGGTTGAAGAATCTACTGCGGAATAATTTTGCACAGCAAATAGGCTTTTGTACAATTAAATCTTCGTACCATTATACAAGTATGCAATTATATCACTTATAAATTGTGACTAATTATGAACCTCACAAGACCATTGGACATCATAATTAATCATATTTGTACAAGTGATATAAATACATATTTTTACAACTCCAATTATGTTTACAAAGACCTCGCTACATATATATGTTTGTATAACGTGTATGCACTCATATATATATGTGTGTGTGCACACGTGCACCAACAAACGCATTTGTTATGCTTCTCACATTTTAAAGAGTAAATTACAAAACTAGGCCTCAACAAAAAATTTATTCCACAAATAGGCTCCATTCAAAAATTATTATGAAAATATGTTTGATTTCATTATTATACATGTGCATTTTCAAAATGTGCATGTATAAATTTTGATTTTGTACATGGGCATTTCGAAAGTGCGCATGTGTAAAAATGAACGAAATAAACCTATTGTCGCAGTAAATTTTGGATGAACCTATTGATGAAATAAGTTTTTTTGCAGAATCCTATGTATAAAATGAGTCTCATTATTGGTACGGTTATGCCTTTAGAGAGAGTATAATCCATAGCTCTCACCTAAATGTTCACATATCATCCTTTTCTGGATGATATAATTATCATATGCCATCGTCAAAGTGGAAAGTGTAGCAAAGTTTAATTAATTTGGTCCAACTGTGTCAAACATCATAAATAAAAAGTGGTAATCTCTTGCCACTTTCAATTATCTTGATGGAATACCAGATTCAGAATACGATAAGATATTACCAGCCTTTGTATCTAATAAATATCATCTTCCAATACAGTCACTGTTAGGATGTTAGTAAATTTAACTATATTAAGTGTAACCGAATATTATTGTCACAATGATCTATAGTGCAAATAAAATTAAGTTGGAGTTGGGGTATTTTTGCTGTAGATATATGTGTAATAATACAGATTCAGGTACCTTAAAGGCTCATATTGGGAGTTAGTAACATGTAGAAATCTAATTAACTTATACTGAGTGATACTATGGTACATGTACACTCTGTATTGTAAATGAATACATGAACATTCATATGAAAATGGACAAATAAAATCAATGTATCAACTGGTAAACTTACAAGCACGTTAGCAGTTGAATTATCATAGCCAGTGGCAGCAGAAGCAAAGCAAACACCAGTAGCGAAGTCCTGAATCCCATAATTGGTATCAAGATAAGCTGGTATTATTGGCTTAATCCCAAATGCTTCAGACATAAAATCAGTAGGAATACGACCATTACAAAACCGACCGGTGGGCTTTCCGCCTTGAAAATCACGACCATATGGCTCAAAATTGCTCTTTGCAATTGTGTCGATGAAGTCATTATTTCCAGCATCAACTGATGAATCTCCGAACACTATGATAGCAGGAACTTCTGCATTAGCAATATGACATAGTAAGAAGTGTAAAAACAGTATCATTTTCAACATTGTTTTTTATTTTTGAAGTTGATACTGAGCAGGAAAGGGGCCAGTACAGTAGTATAAATAGTAGGATGGGTGAGTTGAAATGAGTATATTTTTCCTATGTTTCACATTATGTTTATGGATGCGTTGGTTAGATTACTAAATCAATATAAAGGCAACATTTAATATTAAACAGAATGAATCTGTCTATCTGGCAAGAAGCCCGATCATTTAGAATATTGTACTGAAATTCTGACAAAGTGATATATCATTTCATTGTTGCAGTATTTGATTTAACTGATGGTAGAAAAAACCATATCCGTTTCTTTTGAACACAGCTAGTATGAGGTCCCAACTACCAGAAAATGGAGGCATAATTAATACAAAGTGGAAGTGTAAGGTAAACTAGTAAAAGTCGTGTGAGAATCAATATATAAAGTGCATATTTTATGTAGTAATGGTACTTTTTAGTGGAATGAAAGATGTCATATGTTCTTACCGTTGCCTTAAAGTTTACAAAATTTCCTAGATTCTCTTAGTAATTTGTTGAAGAAATGCACTGTAATGCCAACTGCACAAAGAGTAGTTACCTGAAGGAAAAAAAAAGGTCTCGTAGCAACATGAGGTGGAAGTTAAATAATTAGTTAAACAAAGTCCATATAGAAGCATAAGAATGTCAAAATCAGTTTATTATAGTTATGTATTTTAAATAAATGCACCGTTTTATAAGATCAATAATAGTGGCGTCGATTATAGTTGGTTGGTAGGGCATTCAAATTAATTCGATAACTGTTGCTCTGCACACATTATTGATACAGGTCTCAATCACAACTCCCTATTGGATTTACACCATTGTTTACTTAAAATGTCGCCAACAATCAGTTAGATATATTTATGAGAATTGATTTATGTTTATTGAACTGAAATGCTGGCTCATTTACATGAACTAATTTGGTATAAAATTGGAATCAATAGTTCATCATGTCACCAGGTTCATGACTCCAAAAAACTAGCTCAACAAGACTCGGTCATCTAATAACAGACTTCTACTCAACACACGCTCATTTAACGTAACTTCCAACACTTGCGTGTCAAACATTCATTTAACTAAGAATACAAACCTATCTTTCATGAACTTTGTGTTCTTGGAAGTGATAATAACTGGGTAAGTTGTTTCTTTCAAGGTTTGCTTGTAAACTGAGAAAGTAGGTACCTAAGCCCGCAATGAAGTTTGGTTTCGTTGAAAAAAGATCGTATAGTGTCAAGGACACCAAGGAAAAATGCATGCTAATACTATTACTAAAAACTACCAAATAATATATTTGTCCCTTTTTCCTAGTACCAACAGTATTCAAAGAGACTAACAAATATTATGTCATCCTAATCTCTATCGTATTCTTTCCAGTACCTTTCTCGCTAGCCACCGTCTCTAATCTCACCTTGGCACTGCCGCTCTCAACATAATGAACAAATCCAATTGAAGCTATCAGTCGGATCATTTGCAAAGTCCAATTCAATTTGGTTGAATTTTAGTGTTATATAATTGGTTTTAACTTGTGATCAGTATTAGTCAACGAGCAAAATAAGGAAAAATGTAAAAAAAAATTCACAAAACTCCCCGGTAGACGGTTTATCACCGTGTAAACGAAATAATAGTTGGCTCTCAATTGTCGAACCAAACAGTTTCTGTTGGAAATTGTGTTGAAAAATTTAAGTGAATTATTAAAAATGACTAAGTGTGAAGAATGGCTTTGTGAATAGTCCCACATTGTAGGACTATATGAAAGAATCAAGTATTTATACTTGATTCTTAGAGGCTAAGTTGGGCCCTTTGGGCACCCAATGATGCTCTTTTGTGAGGAGGGAGGCCATGCTTGACCACCACACACGCGCGCGCGCGCCGACCGACTCGACCCGGGCCGGGCTTGGGCTTGTAGTGGTGTAACACTTATATTTTTGCTACAAATTTATTAACCGTTTTTTGACCGGGTTGGAACGGTAAAATCTGTTCAAACCCGTATTGTTATTTTGACCCGGTATTACTCAGATCCGTTTTTTAAGACCAACGAAAAACAGAAAGAACAACATTTTTTTCGTGCCTCCTTTTCTATAAAATTCGAGCTTTAATTTTTAAGAGTGCAGACTGAGCCGTTCGTCCGTGCAAACGAATCGGTAACACAACAACTGAGAGGCTGTTTTATCCTAGAGGCGGCGGTGATTGATTCGAACTGCTTGCACCATTGAGCAGATCGCCGAAACGTCTTCAAGAAAGTGACTCCGTCCACGACTCAGCCGAACCTTGCCATTGTTTTCCAACAGTTTCATTTGAGAAAACTCTGCAGTCGGATATGTTACCATGGATTGGGCGGTAAAAGCTATAGAAGATGAAAACAAATGACAGATGCAGACCGTTCAGTCTGATGATCTATTTTCCTATATTCCGTATAGCGCTCGTAACAGCCGTATGATGTTTAAGCACCGTACTATATAAAAACTTACTGTTGAGGGATACGGCAGAATCTGAGTGGATTTGGTTTTTAAACGCGTAATCACTGTCCTTAATACAACTTTTGCCCCACTCGTTTAGAGTTTGCTAATGGGTTACGTGACAAATTGCTCTTCAGAATGCAACAAAATCCAAATTCAAAGATAAAGAAATGTCCGTAGATTCAATGAGATTTTGTTAGTGCGGAAGAAAATAAAATAGATGATTATCCTTTTCGACCCCCCCCCCCCCCCCCCCGGCACACGCACACGCGCAACGTGCTAAGTGCTTTCCGCACGTGCTTGTTATAGCAATGCCCCCTTTTACTTCTTCTTTAGTCATTTCAATTATTCGAACATGTGATGCTTCACATATATACTCAAATATTGAAACAACTCTCCTCGACGTGGGACTAATATATTTGCTCCCTCTTCGTAAAACAATCTCCCTCAACAACCCCCCACTAGATTGTTTTATTGATGATATTCAATTTTATCTTAGTTAGAAGTCACACATCATATATGATATCTATTCGATTAAACCACGTACTAGTGTAAATATCTCCGAGCTTTCAAGAAGAGCTGGGTGATCTTAACTTAAACCGAGTTTTCTTTGATTTATAAAATCGAAAATATTACACATGCAACTTCAATTCACCAATAAAATTCCCCTTCTTGTGAGCACCGTTATGGTCATGTTCTCCATCCCGGCTTAATGAACTTTTGCAAGAGCAAACCCTATAAATTCTTGTTTAGAAGCGGCACCACTTCTAAGTTCATAAAAGTAAAGTTCCTTTCCTTTTCAATGTCTCTGTTACCAAACTATCTAAAACTTTATTAAGAGCTGCTCAACTCAACCTCTTCATACCCGTAACAGTTCACACTAATTTGACTTGGTGCTTTTCAATCATGTGATTGTCAGGATCGGAGATTTTTCGACTCACAAAAGTCGACATTAATACGTCCACTGTATCAACTGCCAAGCAATCGAATGCCCAAAAACCGAACCATTAGGGTTAAAGAAGAGGTAGAAGATAGAAGAAGAAAGAAAGAAAAAGCAACAGAAACAATATCAGAATCTCACAATCGCAGCGGAACAACATATAATAGATAAATGAATATCTTTTAAAACAAAGAACTATATCAATTATTACATTACATCACATTACATTACATTATCAGAGTTTACAACAACAAACAGCGGAAAAGAAATACTATATGCTAGTTGATACGCCAAGCCATCCAGCTTGCCTCCAGATCTCTACAGCAACTCCTGAATTCCAGAATGACCTGATAACCTGACTCTAGACTGTCCGTGTTAAAATTGATGGGAACCCAGAATTTAGGAAGAGAACAATAAACTTCAGGTCAGTCATGTGACTGGTGTGAGAACTTAAAACAGTTTATCTTTAAAAATGAACAAAGAAATATTTTAAAATAGATTCGCAATGCTTTTAGAAAATGAGACTACCATAAGGCCTCCCGCACACACACAATGCAAACGCAGAATCGGAGGAGATTTCTCCTTATGATAGTCAAACATGCTTGATACGCAAATTTTCTTTGATATTATTACTATAAGTGCAAAGTGTAGGAAAACATTTCGAAAGTATAATATAAATCTTAGCCAGCATAGGCATTCCGCACTTATTCCTACTATAGCTACCATCTAAACAGTGGTGGCCACCATAAGTAAATGGCAGGTTATACAACTAAAACCGTACAGAGTTTCGTATTGGAGTTTGGATTTCCAACTAATGGTCAGGCCAAGGAACTTTCCATTGCCACATAGGTACGCCTCTAGAAAGACGCCTCGAGAGCCTAACCGGATCACTGTCAACACAAGGCTGGGTTACTCCTAACTGGGTAACTACTGACACGAATATGCCATCACCCGGTCGCAACTGACCTAAATCCAGGGATTCACCAACAACCACAAAGTAATAAGTTTGCAGCAACAACATAGGTTAAGTATCAGGGCTCCATACCATAATACCACCTCTATCCAAAAGGAAATGACATACACTAAGGGGGCGTTGTCCCCTAATAACCTTGCTGCATCTTTTTCTGTTTTGACCATTTTCGAGGCGTGAGGTCCGACGAAGTCTCGCCCATAAAGCTGCGCTTTTCATAAAAGCCACGCTTTGATCAACAATTGCTTAGCAACACTCAGCATGTCACGTTACCAAATTGGGAATATATCACTATTAACCATCAACTACATAACCTCTGAGCTCGTACGTCTCAGAGAAGGGTGTTAAGCTAAGAGAACAAATTCTCCGCCACCCATAGAAATATATTTGATAGAAACCAGCTTTACATCTCAAATTGTAACATCAGACACACAACCGTACAAGTCCGTTCCGAGATCGAACTGAACCGAAGGCACTTCCAAAGAAGCCCTTGAAATCCAGATATTCACTAATCACGACCGGACTTCCCATCACAAAGGGTGATAAAATATCTATATCGGAGATCAGCGGATGCGAAGACATTTGACGGTAGTCCTTCTATTTTCAAAAATATCTGGTCTTCATCACCGGTCTTTAAATGCTATCCATTATGACATATCACTATTCGAAATGGGATTTATGACACAAAGGTCCTCTCCTGGCTAAACAAAATAACGAGCGCTTATTTTTAAAATAAGTGTAGCATTCAAATTCAAGCAAATCACACAAATACCTATTTAAAGGTAAACATTGATAGTCGGTTATTTAACTATCAAGGCCAACAAATATTCAGCACCATAACAACACTAGCCCTTTTATTAATCTTCCCTAAATTAAATAGCTTGCCAAATATTCACTTCAATTTATCATTAAAAAGATATGTACTCTAAACCATTTCAATTTCTTCATTGGAAAACATTTCCAAATACTTATTCATTTTTCAATTTATCTTTAAAAGATAAAAACCCAAAACATTTCACTTCATATTGGAAAACATTTCCATACTTATTTAACAATAAGTAATTCACAAACCTACTTATTTTCAATACTTGGGAAAATATTCAATATACTTAAATCACAATTAAGTGTATATTTTTTTTTAAGGAAAACATTCTCTTAAACACATTCATTTGAGTCAAAACGAATGTTGCGTAAAACATCGTTACGACAACTCAAAATCACTAGTATTGGGATTCGAAATTAAGATAGATATATAAATCGCAGTATTATACAAAGTATTTCCTTTCGAAAATCATTTACCATAACAACAGTGTTATAGTCCACCATTTCCTTATACTTTCTCGAAAACGTCTATTTCAACAATGATTGTTGAAATATATGGTTTCAATCTTTAACACATTTTAAAATAACTTCAAATCGTTTTAATTCCATTTAAAATATCACTTTCTAAAACATTTCTTTAATATATTATTCACTGTTCAAAATCGTGAATATACTTCGTTAACCAAATTCATCCTTTCTACACAATTTATTTTTAAAGGATTATCCACTGTCCAAAATCGTGGATAATCTCCGTTAATAAGCTATAAAAATTAACTTATCAAATTCAATCAATCTTGAATTTATAAACCAATGTTTATAAATTCACATTTATATATTATAAAAACTTCAAGTTACAAATCATTTTATTAACAAATTCTATCCTTATCCCATTTAAATGCCAAAATCCAATTTATAAGTTAATTACTTATAAATCATTTTATTTTACAAAATCTATTCATTTTATAACTTCACAATTTATAAATCTATAAATTTCTTTCACTTATGAAATCCATTTATACTTCATTTTAACACTTATAAAAACTCGTTTTATAATTCAAATATTTTTATTTATAAATATCAATTTTATAAATCTTTTATATAAACCGTTTATAATAATTCAAAAACCCCGATTTAAACCATTTTACAAATAAATCAACTACTTATTTCAAAAAAAAATCAATTTTCAACTATATTTCTCAAAAATCATAATTTTTATAACATTAAAATTATAACGTTTATTTATTTAAAATCAATCAATTCCAAAATTTAATAAAACGTATACTTTCAAAAATCACTTTAAAAATCCTTTTAAATTTGAAATCGTTACTTTAATATTTTTAAAACTCCAAAAATAGGCCCAATGCTGCAACAACACTAAATATAACAATCACGGCATCCAAAACATCATATATCATATGATAACAGAATATATCACAATATCTGTAAATAAATCAATACGGGTGAGGAATCCAGTTGGATCCCTCCAACCTGTTTCTCTGCATCCACAGGTGTTAGCACATACCGATCCCGTGTCAATACGGAATATCGCGGTATATGGGATTTATAAAAATATTATCCGCTATTATGCGGCGCAATAGGGTCCCATCCACTATATAATGCGAGAAAATCAACTCCAAGTACATATATAATACCAATTCCTCATCAAGATGGAATATCACGGTATATGTTTTTAATAAATAACATCCGCTTAAAATACGGCGTATAGGGTCTATTTAAAACAATATATAATTATTTATCATTCAAACATACAATCAAGCAATTTTAAATCTAACTATTTAAAATTTAAATCAAAATAATTTGAATTGAGTGAGAAGTTCTCACCTTGGTTTCAATAACAGTTGTAGTGTTTTATTTCGAACAAAATTAAACGCGCGTTTAATTTTACCCAAAATTTTTATTAGCTCCAATCGTTCCAAACCAACTCCATCGCGTAATGTACGACAAAACGAATCCAACGCAATTCATTTCGTGCGTTTTTGAGCTCGTATGAAAAAGTTACGCTATTAAAAAGTTTATACGATTTAAATAAAATTAACATTTACAGTTTCTTTTATTATTTAACCACTTGATCAAGGCCGCACGTTTTGCCTGAAGAATCTGGGCCGTATTTTTTTTCAACTTCTTCTTCCAGGTGATAAAACGTGCACGAACCCATTTCTAGCCGCCCCAAAACCCTAATTGACGCGCCTCCTACGACGAACGATTCGTCGATCAGGAACCCTTATCTCGCGCGCGAGCCTCGGCACTACCCACAGCCAGAGAAGCTTGAAGCTCGGCCCTTCATAGCCCTCGAAATATGTGCACGACACGGTGATGAACGCGGCCAATTTGTAGACGATTGGCTTTGAGTTAAACGATCGTAACCGTTGGATTTACTAGTCTCGACGAGGTCTACAACTTTGTAGTTGAAAACATTTGATGATAGTGAGTGGATTTGAAGAAAATTGAGGAAGAAGATAAATAATTTTCGGCCATTAATATCAAGTGGCGGCTGTAATTAGGGTTAGGGTTTTGTTTGCAAATTGAAGATAGTGAGGTCCTTTTATAGAAATTTTCACAAAACACTATTCATCCCAAAAATTTTCGAACTCCAAACGAAGTGTGCCGCCTGGCGTTTATAATGTTTTACCCCTATTCCGAACGCAATGGAATATATTTCGGGAGCCAATTCGATCAAATTTGGAAGATAAGTTTTTGAATCGACTATTTAAATTCAAAATTCACTCGAATCGATTTCTACGCGTTTTAGCTTGCCCTGGACAAGCCGTAAGTCCGATTTACACGAAATTTGAAAACATACAATAATATAACATTACGGATCCGATGAAACTCGTTTCGTCGAAATCCGAGATTGTTCGAAAAATGGTCATTTTAACTCGTCAACTAAATATTAAAATATTCAATTTTCACAATTTAACTTTTAATTCAATTTTAAAAGTTCTATAACATCATTCTAACACCAACATGATTTAGTACAACTTTACAAATCAATTTTAATCATATTAAACCCAATTTCCAATTATTTCTGTAATTTCAAATATTAAATTATCGATTTAATTATCCAATTAAATCGTTATATTCAAAATAAAATTTATTCAGCTTATTAATTTAACTTTTGCGTATTAAAAATTAATTAAATATACGAATTTCAAATGACAGAAATTCTGGGTCATTACAAACTTCCCCCTTAAAAGAATTTCGTCCTCGAAATTTCCAAGTAAGAAAAAGTTACATAATCCATTAATTCTTCAAAACCATTTGTTCAAATTAAATTTCAAATTCATTTAAACATTTTAAATTTTCCAAAATCCATAGTTAAACTTCTTATAATAACTTTACTAAGTTTTCAAATCATACTTAGTTATCTTTTCAAAAGTACTAATATATTTTAACTTTCAACTTCAAAATTAATTATAGTTTTCAAAAAAATTCAATTTTCTCAAAAATATTCTAATGCCTTAAATTTTCAGAAAAATTCGCCATAGTCTCCTTTGCGCGGCTCGATCGAAAAAAAACGATAGTATATATATATATATATATATATATATATATATATATCACAAATATACATCTCATCAAGTAATGAGGCATCCCGCAGGGAAAAAAGGTGTAAAAGTACGATAGTAATCCGAGATATGTACCTTATATATTATTAGCGAGCATATACGGCTAATATAGCGTGAAAGCGAGCTCCAAAAGCGAAGCAAGCGCAATCCGCACCTACTAAACACTCAACAAATAATGAGAAACATGCATATAGAAAATAATATCGATATACAACATATACCAGAAGCAACAACAATATGTGCCAATATAGAAAATGCAACAAAAGCAACAAATTCAATCATCAACCAACTATCATCCAACTAACATCCAACTACATCCAATATCTATCTAATCAATCAATAACCAAATCAATATAAGTTCACTTCTCATTATATTCAATGAAATGGTTTTTTCATTTAATCACATTTGATTCATTAACATTGGATTTACTAGCATTCATTCATATTCAATTTCAATTAGTTTGCATTCACTAATTCATATTCAAGTTGGTTCACTTCCAAATCAAATTCAATTCTATTTAGATTTACTTACTTCCAATTTGAATTCAATGATTTATAGCTTTCATTTTCATTAATTCAACTTCAATAACACTTAATGAATTATATACAGTCAACTAACAACCAACGTACAACCAACTTAACCAAATTATTAAATTTACATTCAATTTGGTTTGACACTTTTAATTCCAATTGGTTGATATTAAATTGACTTCCATTCAATTATCAATTTTTTTCAACTTTATTAGCTTCTAATGAATTAACACTTACATTCATTATTTCATATCAATTTATATTCATTCGATTGATTAATATTCGATTCATTAGTTCAATTCAATTGCTAATTCATTTAACAAATAAGGTTGAATTTCATTACACAACTCAAGTTCATATTCATCATTTCACTTTATTAATTTACTTCGATACCAAAATCAACTTCATTCAACATTACTTAAGTTATATTCCATTTCAAATAACATTTGTTTAACTTAACTTAAATTTCCACTTATAAATCCAATTCAGATTCTAATTCCAGTTCTATTTACTTACAAATTCGAAATGGATTTCAATTTCATTTTCTTGCACTTGTAAATTTTGTTTATTCATTCACAATTTATTTTCCAACTTAATAATTGTATTCTAATCATTTAGTCTATTAGACTTCTAAAATTCACCTTTATTCCATAAACATTTTATACAACATTACAGAGTCTTTTCAATCTTTCAAAAATTATTTTTGAAATCTATTCAAATTATCTTCTGAATTTCCAAAACCAAACTCAATTTCACAAACAACTTCCATGTAATTTTAATTCGGCAGCAATTCCTCTCATGGAAACTCGAAAATGAACACCGATGATGTCGCGATCATCATCGGTGTTATTTTCCAGCGACCGAAAAGAGTTTAGTGCTTTCTTTCCTTCAAAACAATTTTTCAAAACCCTTGAAAATCATTTTTAAACTCAAAAAGGAATTTAATCTTTTCCAAATTGCAAACCTTTCAAAACATTTCCAAATATTCCTCTAGAATTTTACTTCAAATTACAAATCATATTTAAAAATCTTTTACTTATATAATTTCACTATTTACTCTTTACTTATATAAGATCATTTCACAATTGTAAATCATATTAATTATAATTCCATACTTATAATTCTTCTCTTATACAATTTATTCTTTTACAATTGTTTTTATTTAGATTATTCAAACATCCTTTAATTAACTTATATATATTCTTACATTTTCAACAACCAAACAATCAATTTATATACACTTTTATAATTCTGAAAATTATTCCTTCATATATAAAATATAATCAAGGTAAAATTATTTCATTTACCCAATTTAAAAACAATATTGTGTCAGTTTATCTTATTTAGGAGTTTGGAAACCCCTATCGAAACCGTTAGCTAGACTGCGCCGACCAGAATCTATAAACAATCAACCGATAAGTCAACACAATACAAACAATTTCATATTCACTAAAAAATACGCGCTCATATTTATTATTACACTCACACTCATTCTAGAGTACTACTGACTCTATCTCTAATGAGTAATTCCCAATAGAGCCAAGGTTGTCACTTAACCATATGCTCTGATACCAAATGTCAGGATCAGAGATTTTTCGACTCACGAAAGTCAACATTAATACGTCCACTGTATCAACTGCCGAGCAACCGAATACCGGAAAACCGAACCGTTAGGTTTAAAGAAGAGGTAGAAGATAGAAGAAGAAAGAAAAAGCAATGGAAACAATATCAGAATCTCACAATCGCAGCGGAACAACATATAATAGATAAATGAATATCTTTTAAAACAAAGAACTATATCAGTTATTACATTACATCACATTACATTACATTATCAGAGTTTACAACAACAAACAGCGGAAAAGAAATACTATATACTAGTTGATACGCCAAGCCATCCAGCTTGCCTCCAGATATCTACAGCAACTCCTGAATTCCAGAATGACCTGATAACCTGACTCTAGACTGCCCATGTTAAAATTGGTGGGCACCCAGAGTTTAGGAAGAGAACAATAAACTCCAGGTCAGTCATGTGACTGGTGTGAGAACTTAAAACAGTTTATCTTTAAAAATAAACAAAGAAATATTTTAAAATAGATTCGAAATGCTTTTAGAAAATGAGACTACCATAAGGCCTCCTGCACACACACACAATGCAAATGTAGAATCGGAGGAGATTTCTCCTTATGATAGTCAAACATGCTTGATATGCAAATTTTCTTTGATATTATTGCTATAAGTGCAAAGTGTAGGAAAACATTTCGAAAGTATAATATAAATCTTAGTCAGCATAGACATTCCGCACTTATGCCCACTATAGCTACCATCTAAACAGTGGTGACCACCATAAGTAAATGGCAGGTTCTACAACTAAAACCGCACAGGGTTTCGTATTGGAGTTTGGATTTCCAACTAATGGTCAGGCCAAGGAACTTCCCATTGCCACATAGGTACGCCTCTAGAAAGACGCCTCGAGAGCCTAACCGGATCACTGTCAACATAAGGCTGGGTTACTCCTAACTGGGTAACTACTGACACGAATATGCCATCCCCCGGTCGCAACTGACCTAAATCCAGGGATTCACCAACAACCACAAAGTAATAAGTTTGCAGCAACAACATAGGTTAAGTATCAGGGCTCCATACCATAATACCACCTCTATCCAAAAGGAAATGACATACACTAAGGGGGCGTTGTCCCCTAATAACCTTGCTGCATCTTTTTCTGTTTTGACCATTTTCGGGGCGTGAGGTCCGACGAAGTCTCGCCCATAAAGCTGCGCTTTTCATAAAAGCCACGCTTTGATCAACAATTGCTCAGCAACACTCAGCATGCCACGTTACCAAATTGGTAATATATCACTAGTAACCATCAACTACATAACCTCTGAGCTCGTACGCCTCAGAGAAGGGTGCTAAGCTAAGAGAATAAATTCTCCGCCACCCACAGAAATATATTTGATAGAAACCAGCTTTACATCTCAAATTGTAACATCAGACACACAACCATACAAGTCCGTTCCGGGATCGAACAGAACGCACTTCCAAAGAAGCCCTTGAAATCCGGATATTCACTAATCACGACCGGACTTTCCATCACAAAGGGTGATAAAATCTCTATATCGGAGATCAGCCGATGCGGAGACATTCGACGGTAATCCTTCCGTTTTCAAAAATATCCGGTCTTCAACACCGGTCTTCAAATGCTATCCATTACGACATATCACTATTCAGAATGGGATTTATGACACAAAGGTCCTCTCCCGGCTAAACCGAATAACGAGCGCTTATTTTCAAAATAAGTGTAGCATTCAACTTCAAGCAAATCACACAAATACCCATTTAAAGGTAAATATTGATAATCGATTATTTAACTATCAAGGCCAACAAATATTCAGCACCATAACAATCACTAGCCCTTTTATTAATCTTCCATAAATTAAATAATTTGCCAAATATTCACTTCAATTAATCTTTAAAAAGATATGTTCTCTAAACCATTTCAATTTCTTCATTGGAAAACATTTCCAAATACTTATTCATTTTTCAATTTATCTTTAAAAGATAAAACCCCAAAACATTTCACTTCATATTGGAAAACATTTCCATACTTATTTAACAATAAGTAATTCACAAATCTACTTATTTTCAATACTTAGGAAAATATTCAATATACTTAAATCACAATTAAGTGTATATTTTTTTTTAAGGAAAACATTCTCTTAAACACATTCATTTGAGTCAAAACGAATGTTGCGTAAAACATCGTTACGACAACTCAAAATCACTAGTATTGGGATTCGAAATTAAGATAGATATATAAATCGCAGTATTATACAAAGTATTTCCTTTCGAAAATCATTTACCATAACAACAGTATTATAGTCCACCATTTCCTTATACTTTCTCGAAAACGTCTATTTCAACAATGATTGTTGAAATATATGGTTTCAATCTTTAACACATTTTAAAATAACTTCAAATCATTTTAATTCCATTTAAAATATCACTTCCTAAAACATTTCTTTAATATATTATTCACTGTTCAAAATCGTGAATATACTTCGTTAACCAAATTCATCCTTTCTACACAATTTATTTTTAAAGGATTATCCACTGTCCAAAATCGTGGATAATCTCCGTTAATAAGCTATAAAAATTAACTTATCAAATTCAATCAATCTTGAATTTATAAACCAATGTTTATAAATTCACATTTATATATTATAAAAACTTCAAGTTACAAATCATTTTATTAACAAATTCTATCCTTATCCCATTTAAATGCCAAAATCCAATTTATAAGTTAATTACTTATAAATCATTTTATTTTACAAAATCTATTCATTTTATAACTTCACAATTTATAAATCTATAAATTTCATTCACTTATGAAATCCATTTATACTTCATTTTAACACTTATAAAAACTCGTTTTATAATTCAAATATTTTTATTTATAAATATCAATTTTATAAATCTTTTATATAAACCGTTTATAATAATTCAAAAACCCCGATTTAAACCATTTTACAAATAAATCAACTACTTATTTCAAAAAAAAAAATCAATTTTCAACTATATTTCTCAAAAATCATAATTTTTATAACATTAAAATTATAACGTTTATTTATTTAAAATCAATCAATTCCAAAATTTAATAAAACGTATACTTTCAAAAATCACTTTAAAAATCCTTTTAAATTTGAAATCGTTACTTTAACATTTTTAAAACTCCAAAAATAGGCCCAATGCTGCAACAACACTAAATATAACAATCACGGCATCAAAAACATCATATATCATATGATAACAGAATATATCACAATATCTGTAAATAAATCAATACGGGTAAGGAATCCAGTTGGATCCCTCCAACCTGTTTCCCTGCATCCATAGATGTTAGCACAATACCAATCCCGTGTCAATACGGAATATCGTGGTATATGGGATTTATAAAAATATTATCCGCTATTATGCGGCGCAATAGGGTCTCATCCACTATATAATGCGGGAAAATCAACTCCAAGTACATACGTAATGCCGATTCCATATCAGGATGGAATATCGCGGTACATGTTTTTAATAAATAACATCCGCTTAATATACGGCGTATAGGGTCTATTTAAAACAATAGATAATAATTTATCATTCAAACATACAATCAAGCAATTTTAAATCTAACTATTTAAAATTTAAATCGAAACAATTTCGATTGAGTGAGAAGTTCTCACCTTAGTTTCAGTAACAGTCGTAGAATTTTTTTTCGAATAAAATTAAACGCGCGTTTAATTTTACTCAAAATTTTCACTAGCTCCAATCGATTTCAATCCAGCTCCATCGCATAGTGTCCGACAAAATGAATCCAACGCAATTCATTTCGTGCGTTTTCGATCTCGTATGAATAAGTTACGCTATTACAAAGTTTATACGATTTAAATAAAATTAACATTTACAATTTCTTTTATTATTTAACCCACTTGATCAAGGCCGCACATTTTGCCTGAAGAATCTGGGCCGTACTTTTTTTCAACTTCTTCTTCCAAGTGATAAAACGTGCACGAACCCATTTCTAGTCGCCCCAAAACCCTAATTGACGCGCCTCCTACGACGAACGATTCGTCGATCAGGAACCCTTATCTCGTGCGCGCGCCTCGGCACTACCCACGGCCAGAGAAGCTTGAAGCTCAGCCCTTCATACCCCTCGTAATCTGTGCATGACACGGTGTTGAACGCGGCCAATTTGTAGACGATTGGCTTCGAGTTAAACGATCATAACCGTTGGATTTACTCGTCTTGACGAGATCTACAACTTTATAGTTGAAAACATTTGATGATAGTGAGTGGATTTGAAGAAAATTGAGGAAGAAGATAAATAATTTTAGGCCATTAATATCAAGTGGCGGCTGTAATTAGGGATAGGGTTTTGTTTGCAAATTGAAGGTAGTGAAGTCCTTTTATAGAAATTTTCACAAACACTATTCATCCTGAAATTTTCCGAACTCCACACGAAGCATGCCGCCTGGCGTTTATAATGTTTTACCCCTATTCCGAACGCAATGGAATATATATCGGGAGCCAATTCGATCAAATTTGGAAGTTAAGTTATTGAATCGACTATTTAAATTCAAAATTCACTCGAATCGATTTCTACGCATTTTAGCTTGCCCCGGACAAACCGTAAGTCCGATTTACACGAAATTTGAAACCATACAATAATATAACATTACGGATCCGAGGAAACTGGTTTCGTCGAAATCCGAGACTATTAGAAAAATGGCCATTTTAACTCGTCAATTAAATATTAAAATATTCAATTTTCACAATTTAACTTTTAATTCAATTTTAAAAGTTCTATAACATCATTCTAACTCCACCATAATTAGTACAACTTTACAAAATCAATTTTAATCATATTAAACCCAGTTTCAAATTATTTTTGTAATTTCAAATATTAAATTATCGATTTAATTATCCAATTAAACCTTATATTCAAAATAAAATTTATTCAGCTTATTAATTTAACTTTTGCATATTAAAAATTAATTAAATATACGAATTTCAAATGACAGAAATTCTGGGTTGTTACAGTGATAGTTTTTTATTACCCATTAAACCTTAAAATTAAGCTAATTAATATTAAGGTTGAGTTTCGGCTAATAATTGTCAATACGGGGTTTAAGTCTCATTCTGACTGACGTGGTCCTTACCATTTCTCTGGTCAAAGCTTTTGTGAATGGATCTACCAAATTATCACCGGATCTTATACATACAATATTAATTATTCCATCATTTATTATTTGTCTAACATATTCATGTCTAAGGCATATATGTCTTGATTTTCCATTATATACAATACTGTATACTCGAGACATAGTTGCCTGGCTATCCCAACGTAGAGATATAGCCGGCATTGGTTTCGACCATATCTTGATATCCAACAACATATTTCTTAGTCACTCTGCATCTTTTCCTGCTGCAGTAAGTGCTATAAATTCTGATTCCATCGTGGAGTGCGAAACACGAGTTCGTTTCTTAAATGCCCAAGAAATAGCACCTCACCTAATGTGAAAATCCAACCTGAAGTAGATTTATTATCACTAGTGCTAGTTATCCAACTTGCATCAATGTATCCTTTTAATACACTTAGAAACCCATTATAAACAAGTCCTAGATTTTGGTCCTTTTGAGATAACCAAGTAATCTTCCAATTGCTTTCCAATGATCTATGCCAGGATTGTTGGTATATCGTGCAAGTTTACATATTGCATATGCTATGTCAGGTCTCGTACAATGTATGGAATACATTATACTTCCAATAGCGCTTATTCAAGTTGAGCAATGCCCCTACCCTCAATTATATTGGGATTGGTACTTGAGTCTATTGGGGTACTGGCATCTTTAATTTTTAAATGCTCAAACTTCTGAAGTACTTTTTGACTATAATGTGGTTGACTTAGTACATAACCCTCATTATCTTTACTAACTTTTATACCCAGAATTGTATCAAATTCATTCAAATCTTTCATTCTGAATTTTGAAGTTAGATATCTCTTGATGTCTTGTATCCCTTTCATGTTAGTTCTGAATATTAATAAATCATTTACATATAAACAAATAATTACTCCATATACCTTAGTAAATTTGGAGTAGATACATTTGTCTGCACTATTATATGAAAAACCATTTTGAAGTATTATTAAGTAAAAAATTTCGTGCCACTGTTTGGATGCTTGTTTTAATCCGTATAATAATTTTGTTAGTTCGCAAACTTTTCTTTCATTTTCAGGAAGAACAAAACCCTCAGTTTGTTCCATGTAAACTTTTTCATTAAGTTCACCATTCAGGAAGGCTGTTTTAACATCCATTTGGTGGATATGCAATTGATAAATTGATGCTAAGGCTATTAATACTCGAATTGATGTAATTCTTGCAACTGAAGAATACGTATCAAAGAAATCAATTCCTTCATTTTTTCTAAATCACTTGGCTGCTAATCTAGCCTTGAAAGTTTGTGCGGTACCATCTTCTTCGAAATACCCATTTGCAACCAATAGATTTTGACCCTTGAGGTAAGTCTATCAATACCTAGGTATTATTTGATAAAATTGAATCCATTTCATCGTTAATTGCTTCCTTCCGAAAAGCGGGATCTCTAGTAGTCATAGCTTTTTTGTATGTTTTTGGGTCGTCTTCTATATTCAGCACTATAGGAATTTTGTTAGTAACTTCATTTCTGGTTCCTTCTACAAGAAATGCTATAGCTTGAGAAGTTATAAAATCTGGACCAAAAGATTTCTCTTTTCGAATTCTTTGTGTCTTTCTTATTTCTGTTTGTTCTTTTGTCACCTTTCTTTTACTGTGAGCAGAAGGTGTAGAAGCATCTATTGGTGCTTGAATGACGTTGGGGCTCAATGACTGATTTGTAGCCGGATCGTCTTTGAATTTATTTTCCATATACTCAACATCCCTTGATTGAACAATCGTGTTTGAGCATAAATCTAGTAGTATGTATGCTATAGAGTTTTCAGCATATCCTACAAATACACATTTCAAGGCTCTTGGACTAAATTTAGTTCGTTTCGGATCAGTCACCCTATAAAAGGCAATACATCCCCACACCTTTACATATCTTAGATTAGGTTTTCGACCATTCCATATTTCGTAAGGAGAAACTTTAGTTTTTCTAGAGGTGATTCTATTGTGCAAATGACATGCAGACAGTAATGCTTCACCTCACAAGTTAAGTGGTAATTTAGCATTTAATAACGTAGAATTTACCATATCAACTAAAGTTCTGTTTTTTTCTTTTTGCCACCTATTTTGTTGTAGCATGTAAGGTGTTGTGTGTTGATGAATAATCCCATGTTCTTCACAGAAGTTAGAAAATTCAGTGGAGAAATATTATTCTCCTCTATCACTATGTAAAACCTTTATTTTCCTACATTTCTGATTTTCAACATCTGTTTTATAGCGTTTAAACATGTCAAAGGCTTCATCCTTATTTCTAAGCAAATACAAACATGTGTACTTAGAAAGATCGTGAATAAAAATAATAAAATACCTTTTTCCCACCTGTGTTAAAACTCCATTTAATTCACATATATTAGAGTGAACTAAATCCAAAAGTTCTGAATTTCTTTCAGCACTTGGGAATGGTTTCCTCATAATCTTGGCTTGTATACATATTTCGCATTTATTATGCATATTATTTGAAACGGAAATAAAACCATATTTTTCCATATACTTTAAAGATTTATAATTTAAATGTCCTAAACGTGCATGCTATAAAGGTAAAGAATCAACGATATAAGTAGAATATTCTTTCATTTCGTTAATATTAAGTTTGAACCTCCCATTACATGCATAATCTTTACCCGCAAACACACCATTTTTGGACAGAATTAAACTATCAGCCTCCAAGACTGTTTTGACACAACTTTTACATAAGATTGATGCAAAAACCAGATTCTTTTTAATATAGGAATATGGACAACGTTAGTGAGAGTTATCTTCTTGTTGGAAGTGAAGTGGATCTCTACATTTCTTTTTCCCAGAACCTTTGCACCATTTCCGTTTCCCATGAGCACCTCTTGTTGACCTGCAACCTCCGTATAGGTTTTAAATAGGCCTTTATTGTTGCAAACATGAACCATTGCACCAGAATCGAACCACCAATCCAAAGATTTTGTTTCAGCAATAGCCATGTGCAAGTCAGTTATCATGCCGATTTGTAAATCTAAAACCATAGCAACGATTTCCTGTATTTCCTTGGCACCAACCATATTTGCGGAGTTCCTATTTTTCTATTTCGGAGGAGCCCTGTAGTCACGCTTGTAGTGCCCAAGTTTTCTATAGTTGAAGCATGCCTTATTCTTTTTGTCTTTTGGATTAGAGTCGCTTCCCTACTTGCTCTTTTTGTTTAGTTTGAAGTTCTGGTTCTGGTTTCCCTTTCTTTTACTTCCAGAAGTCATGTTATTAACAGTGGAAGAAGAGAAAACACCATCACGAATTCTATTTTCTTCCTCAATTCGTATATGCTTTTCGATCATTTCCAACGTGAGTTTTTCAGTCATGTGCAAGAGCTTTTTGCGATAGTTGTTCCAACGTGGTGGAAGCTTTGCGATTATAGCCCCAACTTGGACTAATTTTGGACTCTACACCTTTAAGTCACCAAGTTTGCTAACCAGAGCTTGCAAGTCATGCATCTGATCCATGACTGAAACATTATCTTTCATTTGAAATTCAAAATATTGAAGAATGAGAAACTTATCCGTTCCAATTTTATCGGTCTTGTACTTTGTTTCCAGTGCATCTCAAATTTCTTTAGGCGACTTCATTGGAGTGTAAAGATCATACAAGTGGTCTAATAAGGAGTTCAGAATGTGGCCTCGACATAACAGTTCATCTTCCTCGCGCTTTGGTCTTTGTTTCCTTAATTCGTCTGTGTCGTTTTCTGTTAGAGGAGGCAGCGTAGGAAGGTTTTCGTCGAGCATGTAGGTGACCTTTAGAGTGGTAAGAAGGAACTCCATTTTGTTCTGCCAGCGTGTGAAGTTTGTTCCATCCAATCTATCAAGCCTGACGAAGTCCTAGTTCATCAGTTTGAATGCAGATTCTGATCTTTTTACCATAGTGAATATTGCTTTAAGTTTGTTGAGGAGTATGCAGAATCTGAGAGTACTTGGTTTTGGCGCGTGTAGTCGCTGTCCTTTAAGCAATGTTTTACCCCATATGTTTAGAGTTTGCTAATGGGTTGGATGACAAATTGCTTCCTAAGATACAACAAATCCTGAATCCAAAGATATAGCAATGTTTATGGATTCAATGAGATTTTATTAGTGTGAAGAAAATAAAAACAGATGATTATAAAACAGCAATAGGGGAGATGCTTATATAGCATATGAACATTTGTTGTAGCAAGGGATGCGACCATTGGAAAAGAGATGCAACTGTTGTCCGAATAGCAGTTTATTTTCCACGAGGCAAAATTTGAAATTTGAAAAAATATGACTGTTGGCAGGCAACAGCCATAGCCTTTTCGAACCCCCTCTCGCACACGCGCACGTACAAAGTGCTAATTGCTTCCCGCACGTGCGTGTTATGGCAGTCCCCCTTTCATTTCTCCTTTAGTCATTTCAATTATTCGAACATGTGATGCTTCAGATATATACTCAAATATTGAAACAACTCTCCTCGATGTGGGACTAATATACTTTCTCCCTCTTCATAAAACAATCTCCATCAACACTTACTATAGTTAACAAACAAGTATACTACGAATACAAGAAGTTCCATAAACATTCGCTGCATTTGTTACTCATCTTGGGTATCATGTACACCGATGGGAAGGGCGACGTAATGGGCAGGGATGATGGGATGAAATACTAGAAGGAATACAGTGATTTCCAACAGCTCCAACCGTCGGCGGCTATCGAGAGCCGTCGAAAATGTCGTCGGTATAAAGAATACGACTTGCTTTTTTTTCGAAGGAAACGACGATGTTTTTTCGACGGCTTCCAACAGCTGTTTCAACGGCAAGTTCGACGGCCTTTCCGACGGTTGAAATGTCCATGTGGTTTGAAACATACCAAAAAACTGTCTGCAGTCATCGCTGATTTTTGATCAATAAGTCGTTGGTAGCCGTCGCTGATTTTTGGTCAATAAGCCATCGAAAACCGTCTGCAGCCATCGGAAATCTATGTGATTTTTTTATTACAACAGTCACTCGAATTCCGAATAGCACATCAATATCAATATATATCACAACACATCATAATCAATATATATATATATATATATATATATAAGCTAAAATCAATTTCAATAACAATATACAACTCAAACATTACCATCTCAAACATTACTATCAATACAAAACAAGTCGTCCATCATCAATCTTACACAGCCAACAGCAATATGTACATCCAACATCAATGTACAACATGTATAATGTCTAAAATGCCAACCAAACATATCGGTCCAACAAATCATCATCACAAATCAACATCAAACATCACATGTACACAAATCAACCTCACCATCTCTCATTGTATATATACACAAGTTTCAAAAAAAACACTATAAAACATACCTCATGACTCCTGGTCAACTTCGGAACCACCAAACGAAGGGAATGCTCCATGTTGTTCCATGTACTTGGTCAAACGCTGGTTCAGTCGCTCCATTTCCGCTGCTCGGAGGTGGTCCTGCTCCTGCAACTGTGCAATCTACGTTCGAAGCTCATTATTTTCAGCTTTGTCTTGAGCTTTTTGATAAGCCTTTTGTGAGGCCCAAGCCCACAAAACAAGTCAAAATATGTTTAAGTTATTTACACAACTTTTATGAAAATTAAGCAATTTTTACAACTTAGTTAATTTTATAAATTACCGCTTAATTGTCGTAGCCATAACTCTTATTTCATTGTGTTAGGTCCATAATGGAGTTGAAGGTAGCATTCTCCTCATTAGGGGTCAATTTCTCTCGTTCCGATTGCTTGAGCATCTACGCACGTGCTTGCATAAATCTTTCCTGCAACGAAAAATTAAATACATTGAAATATTATATGACATTATTATAATATTTTATAACTAATTAATTAAAACGATCATTATTAATGACTTATAACTTTAAATATACTTACATGTGTTGAGCATGCTTTATTATCCTCATGCCATACATACATCATTGATCCCTCGTCGTTAGTCTGCCAAACGACATGTGTATGTGCAAATACATCCATATACGAGATAGGAGCCCTATGCTCTTTGTCCTGCAATAATTGATGTACGTTATTTTTGTTCATACATATTTATACAAAAAATGTAATAACTATTCATGATTGTAATTAATCAATTTACCAGGTCCTCGCGATGATGTTGAAATGATTTCAAGCCACCACGGTGTGTATTGGATTTTTCTGCCTGTTCACCGAGTTCTTGTCCGACTCCGCCTGCATATAAAAAATTAAGATTATATTTTACAAGTATAAATGATGTATTCTCTATTGAACAAATTAAGGTGATATCTGATAGACTTACCTTGAATTCATCACTTCTCCACCATGCAACCCAAGCATCCTTATGCTGGTGCCTGTCTAGCTCGACTCTTCCCAAATTTTTTGATGGTAGACATTGTTTCTCGGTAATTATTTGCAACGTTAAAGGTCAAGTGGTGCTGGCAAAGAGAAACGTCCTCTTCTTGTAGGTCTACCCCGCTAGTATGTTGAAAAAAATATAAGTTATACATTAATACTTAGTCAGCAAATTATAAAGTGGTAATGTATAATGATATATAAATTTACACTTACCAATAAGTCCTACCAGATGCTCTCTCGTATGTGCTCTAGGATCCGGCTCCATTTGGGCCAGCACGCAGTCATATAGCTCATGTGTGCCTATTTAGAAATGCTGAGAACTATATTTGAGGCTTAAGCTCAAAGCCTCTGCATTAAATTTGATACAAACAAATCATGACTAATATATCATACAAAAATTTAATAATGCTAAAGTAAATTTAATACTTATGATCCATCTGCCTTTGGTAGCAACTTAACTACCGTACACGGCGCCTCCTACGACGGGCCGCTACCATCACCTCCATGGTGGACAATCCTCTCTGTGACGAAGTGAGGGAACCGGACTGCGAAGAAATCCGACGCCTGAAGAAAGACATCTATAATACATGTCATATACATATTATTTTATTATGGCAGAATATATCATTCAACTATGAGTAAACACATAAATAATCCCATAAATTACCTTTTTCAACATGTACACTATAAATCAGTCTTCGTCGTTCTTTGATTCAGACTCGGTCTCGTACTCTATATTGTTTTTCTCTGTGGTCTCAAATGCTTTTACTCCCATAAAAATGAATATCCATATAACGATCATATACAATACTTGTCAGACGAGACCAAAAACTATGTAGGGGATTTATAAAAAGCAAAGCGTATTATACAACAACCTTTACGATAATTTATTTATATTCTAAGAAATGCATACACTAAATCGTCACTTTCGTCATCTTAAAAACGCATACACTAAATCCTGAACATCAACTCTAATTAATCCAAGCTAGCCCTAATGCGCGTATGCACTAATTAATCAACACATATACACAAATTAACTCACGTATACACTATTTTTCTCAACATTTAAATGATAAACAATTATAATAACAACCTAACTACCATTCAATAGAGTATTACAAACAATCAATGGGGTATTATAGACAACTATAACAACTAATTTACCATAATTTATCGAATAAAAATTTAATAGGGTTTATAAATTAAACTTCTTGAAGAGCAATAGCTAATAGAGAGACTTGAAAATTGAAGATGGAGATAGTCTGTAGGTGTGGAGGCTTGTTGACGGCGTGGAGGAGGTGAAGGAGGTGGCGTAGGTGATATTTGGGAAGGAAACTTGGGTTTTAGATAATGAAGAAGAAATGTCAATCTAGGGCTGAAGTATTTGCGACTTTTTGACGGCTTTCGATGGCCGTCGATGGGTGTTTCTACGACGCCTGCCGACGGTTGTGGACGACTAGTTTATTTTATTTTCAGTAATGTCACTGCAATTACTGGCCGTTGGAAAAAAAGACGAGCCATCGACGGCCCTTGTAAATGGGCGTTGTAATAGTAGTGTTTTTAGTAGTGAAACGTCACGCGAAATTAATTAGGTGAGAAGGAGTTTGGTGATTATATGATGAGAAAAAAGAGATTTTGATAGTATAAAGTGTTATAACACCAACATGCATAACCACCTCACAACCAATGAAGGGGCATTACATACACAATCTACAAAGTGTCCAGCAAGTATAAAATGGCATTAGTAGAAGATGGAGAAAATACTAGAGGAGTGGAACTGGAGAACAATGCATTGAGCCAAGTGTCATGGAATTTAAACTCGAGATCACTCTAAAAAAAACTACAAACGCAGTGGAAAACGAGATCGTTGTAAGATGTGCAAAAACAACCAATAAATATCTCGATGTCAAATCTCAGTCCAATCCGAATATAACCAAATCACAATTCAAATAAACAATGAAAGCAAGCTATAACGAAAAGTAAATCACATATACGATTTATCGTAGTTCCTCTAACGTCTTGTTAGTGCACATCCACTATGAGTAGAGTCTTTTATTATTAACAATGAAATAGTGCAAGAGATTGATTACAATGATCACTGAAATTTTATATAATTTATTTGTTTAGATTAGAATTAAAGAAATTAAGTTTTGAAACCCTACTGCAAATTTCATTAATCCTTGATGAACCTCTCTTCCTTTGAATTCTGAAAATAGCTTATATAAGGAAAAAATTTGCCTAGGAAAATACCCAATTTTTCCCTCAAGGCTTTCATAAACAATGCAAAATGGCTCGAGCAAATCTGACTTCAAACAGCGGTTGAAATGTCTGGATTCATAATTCAGACGTCTAACTCGAAACAAACTATTCCATGCTTAGTTGATCAGATGCCTGGTCAGCATAACTAAACATCTGACCAAAGTCTCGGGTTTCCAAATCAATGACTTGGTGATGTCTGAGCTCCAACATACAAGCTTCTACACCATGCGATCAAACATCTGAGTTCTATAGCCCGACGTCTGATGAAAATCTTGGGTTTCTAAATCCAACATATAGAGACATCTGAGATCCATTTTCGGTGCCTCAACCAAATTCAGACGTCTAGATTCTTCAACCAGACGTCTGACTCCCCATGCCTTCAACCTGCGAATCTCATTGCTTCAAATCGTAATAACTCGAGCTTCTGAGCTCCGTTTCGTAGACCATTTTCACCAATATTGAGTTTTTCTCGACCTCTTCAATTCTTCATATAGTGTCGTCAAAATTCAACACTCCACCTCGACACTATATCCATCTCAATACATTAATAACCAATGGCACACATCATCACCTCTATTGTAACACCCCTAATTTCAATAACATAATTCAGAAGATTTAATTAAATAAACTATATAGAATAATGTAAATGTTAAGTGATAAGGAGATCAAGATTTAAATAAATATTAATTGGCCATGCTTATTAATTTAAACGGATTTAAGAATGGTTTATAGGATAAATAAAATGCACAAGGGTATATTGGGTATTTGTTATCTGTAACCTTTACTCTTATATATAGATTTTGCCTCTTAGGATATTCACATTCATATCTCATTTTCACAAAAATGGAACATAAAGGGAGCAGGCCATTAAAAAGAAATGAAAGGAGACATTCAAAGAAAAGTTATAGAACTAGAGAAGGGGAATCAATCACAAACTCAATCCAATTACCTTATCATAAATCAAGATGAATAATAATTTCCATCTCTAATTTCTGAATGTATGTTTCAGATTTAAGGTTAAATTGGATTATATGATGTTTGATGATGATATGCTTGAACTAAGGTTTGTTTAAATTTAAATATGATTGTTTAAATGAAGATTCATATGGTTTCAGGCCAAAACCGAGTGATACTGATGTTTAAATGCCATGGAAAAATATACGTTATGCAAAACATGATTTTGGATTTGAGTTTCAAATTTGATTATTTTCTAAGCAACTGAAAGTTTATTATTAATTTTTATAAGAAAATATAATTAATTGGTTTAAGAATTTATTTTAGAAATTATACAAAAAATTTGGAGTTGAAATTTTGATATGTTAGATAACATGACCAAAGTGAATTTCTGAAACTTTTTGGGATTTTCTTAAGTAATTTACAATATGAAATAAATTATTTTAAGAGAAGGGTCTAAATGATTTACGTGTAAATTAAGGGAAAGGGTTTATCTACAAAAAGCTAATATTGACATTTATCCAAATATAATCGATGGTTAGTTTTTTTAAAGTATGGAAAAAGTTAAGGCAACTAATTATATGCTAACACATTAGGTAAGTTAGGATATAATTGGCAATTAACCTAGAAAAACGGGTTTCGCCTCTATTAGAGGTACCTTTCGAATCATCGCTTTCGCCTTCGACTAAGTCGAAACCCCATTAATACGAAATAAATACATAGAGTAATATCTAGGTGGTACATGATGGATTGGAGAAAGGCAGAAGGTATGTTGTCAAAAGCTTTGCTTCCGGTGGAGTTGATACCTGTGTTTGTTTTAAAATATTAAATGCTTGCCTTAGTTTTACTAAAGATTTCGACATAGTCGAAACATATGGTTTTGAAAGGATTTTTATAATAGCTTTCGAAGGTGTTGCCATATTTTTTTTAAAAGTAAAAGGCTTTTGAATGAGTTCTTTAAGTTGTAAATAAATGTTTCGAAATAAGGGGTCCCAACTCAACAGAAGCCTTGCCGCCAATTCTTGTACCTTTCGAGGGTATTGAAGTCATCAATGCTTACAAAGGGTAGTGTTGATTTGAAGAAGGATTAAGCCGCTTCCTAAGTGCTTTCAAAAGGGGTTGAGGTTTTCGAAGGAAATGGAGTCGAAAAGGGGTTTCGACTCAAAACTTCAAAGTTTAAATTTAAAGGATTCTGCTTTCGACTAGATGGTTCCGACACCATCAACTTTTCCCTAAACAATTTTATAAGGATTTCGAAAGAGGTACTTTCGTACATAACCCTTTGACCTAAATGATGTTTTTAAAGCATAAACCCAATACTTTCGAAAGGGGTAGTTTTATTTGTTTCGAAGCTATGTTTTAAAGGACGTTTTGATACCATCGAAAGGTATATTTAATTTTGAAAGGAATGTTTATTATGTTCTGAAAAGAAGTTTTTTCTTTCGATGGAAGTCATCTAGAGGTTTTGAAAGTGATGTCTTTAAGATTTCAAAACATAAACCCAATCTCAATTTAAAAGAATAGCCATGGCATAAATAAACAAAAGGGTTTCAAAATGAAGAATTTTTCATTGATTATAAAGGTTAAAGGGTTTAACTAGGATATATATATACATATATATATACACACACATACACGTAAGATAATAAACCACAGGTGTTGATATTAATTATTGTTATGTATACTTCTTCATATATTCATTCACATAGTTATTAACCTATAACAGTAATTTAGGGAAGGGCAGAATAACCAGCTAGGTTGACCCACAATAAATATAAATTAAATATATTAGCAGGGGCCAACAGGTTTACAGTAAGCCGATGAAAACTATGTATAGAAAGAGATATTAGCAAGGGCCAATAGGTTTATAGTAAGCCCATAAAAACTATATAGAAGTGAAGATGTCAGAAAGACAAGTTTCTAGTTTGCCCATGAAAACTAGTATAAAAGAAAAAATATTTACTGTTAGTCAATAGTTTCATAGTCATCCCATGAACTAGGATAAAAGTTGGAGTTACCAATAGGTTCATAGTGATCCTATGAAAACTATGTAATTGGATAAGTAGCCATTAAACACTTAAACGGTTATTAGTCATCCCGTGAAAACTATTAGGTTAATAGTAATCCTATAAACCATGACTGAGATAGATAGTCAAAAATGAATGGAGATAGATAATCCAAAATTTAGTCATTTGTTTTACATATCATCATATTATGTTATTTTGAGCTTTTTTAATCATTATGAATACAGGAGCATAGTATATGGTTTTATAAATGTTTTAGGATACTAGTGAGGGAAAAACCCATTCTGCTAAGTGCCTTGGTCTCAATAGATATCTAAATGGTTTGACAAGGTAGATTATTATTATTCATACTAGGCTTTAAGTCTGACTCAAAGTTTTGTTTTCACCTTTAACTCTTGGGTACTTAATTAATTTTGAGTAGACTAAGGGTCGAGGTTTTCAGGTACCTCATTCGACGAATAAGCTTCCGGAGATGTGTAGAAAGCATTATAGCTAATTTTGAGTTCTTGTTCAGTTTGATACCGCTGTGCTATGTTTTCTTAAGCAAAGTTGTTAATTGCCTATTATATATTCTGATCACCAAGGGGGCATCTTCATATGTCAATCTTGGAGTATGTTGTAATAAATAAATTTATCAGAACGTGGTTACGTTATGGGATTATCTAAAGACTATTGAAAAGGTTTTTCGAATGGAATATGAATGTTACTTTGAAATTTTAAATTTTCCTTATCCACATGTTTATAATATATCAATGTAATTACCATTATCGTATTTGGTCGCTGAGTATAATAACCATGGATGACTGCAGCATTCATAGCCTTTAGTTTTGGGCTTCTAAATTGGGGATGTTACAAGTTGGTATCCAAGCACAGGTTTATGAAAATTTAAGCAATTTAAACCTAAAAGGATTTTTGAAAGCATAATCCAGTGAATCAGAAATATGATTGGAGTTTGGGTTAGCGCAATTGTAACGTACTTGTATTTGGGGTGTGTGTGTGTGTGTATACACACACACACATAAGTACGTATTCCTTTTTTTCTCTTAGACCGTTCTTCTGTATCTTACTAAGACTCGTGTACAGATTTACGAGAAATAAGATATGGAAGCAGGAAATGAAAGAGGAAATATAGGTGGAGGAAGAACCACAACTAATGAAAATGCTCAACCTAGCACTTGGAGGAACCAAGGTCGATAGGCTAACGTTAATCAAAATGCTGAAGCGAATGTGGGGGCTAGAAATCCACCAATAGATGTGGGATGATGTATCGGTTCCTTGCTAATTTGATGCAAGCAGGAGCTACTACTGGAGTTGTTGGTAATATTGGGAATAATTGTGCTAAGCTGGGCAGAGACTACGCCAGCTTGGGTGGAAAACCGTTTATGCGAACAGAGGATGCTATAAACTGGTGAATTGGCTGTTGCATTGCAAAAGAATATTTGTTAATCTGAGTTTAGAAGATGAGCGGAAGAGAAGGTTGGCCTCTAGGCAGTTGCAAGGGTCGGCACATCACTGGTGTAATAGGGTGACTACTAGAGTTCTAGAGGAAGAATTGATTTAGGCTGATTTTTGAAGGAGATTCGAATTGAGGTTTATATCTAAAGTTGCTAAGTCAGAATTCATAAGGAGGTTTATGGATTTAGTTCAGGGAGATATGTCAGTTATCGAATATGCTAACAAGTTTGATGAGCTATCTTGATATGGATGCACTATTGTAGACACTGACATTAAAAGGAATGAAAGGTTCATTAGGGGACTGGGACCCAAGCTTGCTAAGGCAAACCTGACATATATCCAAGATCCTAGTAATATAGTAGTGGAGATGGCTATCCGCCATGAGGAGATGCTTGTTGTTTATGCTAGAGAGAAGCCAATTGAATCCTAAAGTCCTCAGAGTAAGAAGAGAAAGTTCTCTAAAAAGAAAGGAGCCTAGAAGGGAGATACGACCAAAAAGTCAAAGCTAATCTAGTCTGCTACAAATGTGACAAGAAGGGTCATTTTGCAAATAAGTGTCGACCAGGCAAGCGACAGCAAAAGACTACAGATAAAAAACATATGAAATGCTACAACTATGATCAAGTTGGACATTACAAGAACTAGTGTCCAGAACCAGTTAGAGCGGACAAGGAAAAAGTTTTTTCAGTTGGATCCTCACTTGTCAAGCCAACTACTACTGATAAAGGGAAGTCTATGATGGAAGGTACGTTTTTGATTCAGAGTATTCCAGTAAGGATACTATTTGATGCCGGTGCATCACATTCATTTATATCTTAGAATCTGGTTGATAGGTTATTCTTAGAACCCACCCACCTTGTTTCTTCCTTAAGGGTTGCAAATCTACTGGAAGAATATGCAATTCTAGGGATAATATGTGACTAAATAGAACTTGATTTGTTAGGTCATATATTTGCATGCATTCTGTATGTTTATAACTTCGTGGATTTCGGGATTATTTTGGGCATGGATTGGTTGGGTAGATATAAGACTAGGCTATTTTGCCAGGATGGAGAAATAACAGTAAGACACCCAGAAAGAAATAACTAAATCGTCTTCTGAGTGGAAAATTTGGATAGGAATGTTTATGCTTTGTTAAATGCCCTGGAAACAGGAGAAAAGCTAAGTCAGGTTCATGTTGCAAGAGAGTTTGCAGATTCTTTGAGCCGGACATAGAATACCATCGAAATAAGCTGTTGTGTTTCGGATAGATCTTGTTCCAAGAGTTAAACCAGTTAGTAGGCCACCTAGTAGGATGACACCAAATGAGATGAAGGAATTGAAGGTACAACTAGTGGATCTAGAAGGAAGAAATTTTATTAGACTAAGTTGTTCGCCTTGGCGAGCAGCCACGGTTTTCATGAAGAAACCAGATGGGTTGTTAAGAATGTGGATCGACTATCATAAGCTGAATGAAAGGATGATCAAAATTAGGTATCCTTTGACGAGAATAGTTGATCTGTTTGATCAGTTGAGTGGAGCCGGAGTGTTTTCTCAATTGGATCTGGCGATGAGGTTCCATTAGTTGAGAGTGGCATAGGACAGTATTCCTTTGACAACATTTCGAACTAGGTATGGTTCGTATGAATGGTCAGCGATGCCATTTGGGTTGATGAAAGCACTTACTTTTGTATTTGATGAACCGAATTTTCCGAGAGCACTTGGATAGGTTCATATTGGTATTCATATATGATATTTTTGTATACTCACAAGATGAGAAAGAGCATGAGGATCATCCAAGTGTAGTGCTTGGGATGTTGAGGTTGCATCAGCTAAAGGAAAAGTATTCCAGATGTCATTTTTGAAAGAAAGAGGTCAAGTTTCTCGGTCATGTAGTTTCAAGGAAGGGTTAGGCAGTAGATCCAGTTAAGATAGAAGCTACCAATAATTGGAAGAGTCCAGGGATGGTAACCAAGATCGGAAGTTTTCCCGGACTTGCTGGCTACTACTGGAGATTTATTAGGGATTTTTCACAGATAGTAGCACCATTGACTATGTTGACAAAGAAGGATGTGGATTTCATTTGGTCTGACAAATGTAAGGAAGGATTCCTTAAGTTAAAGCATTTATTGACCAATGCACCTGTACTAGTAGTTCCAGAAGGTAACCAGGGGTTAACAGTAACACTGATGCATGTGGGACTGGATTGGGAGCTATGTTGATGTAGAATGGTAAAGTCATTGCCTATGCTTCTTGACAACTTAGACCGCACGAGATGAGATACCCTACTCATGATTTGGAGTTGGCTGCGGTGATCTTCGCATTGAATATTTGGAGACATTATCTCTTAGGAGAGAAATTTGAGCTATACACTGATCATAAGTCCTTAAGATATTTGTTCTCTCAGAAAGAGTTGAATATGCGACAGTAGAGGTGGCTACAATTTTTGGCTGCTTATGATTTTGGTATAGAGTATACTCCTAGAAAAGAAAATAAGGTAGCAGATACTCTTAGCATGAAACATGAAAATATGGTGTTAGCTATGTTGGTAGAATGGAAAGATTTAGAAGCTTTGACTACGTGTACTATAAAGTCGAGATCGACTGCTAGTTCTAGTCAGAGTACCACTACGTTGGCCTATTTAGAAGTACGACCAGTGCTGATCAAAAGGATAAATTCTAAGTAGAAAGAGGACCCAGAATTAGCCGAGAGGATTAGAAGGCTCAAGGTGGGACCCGAGATCGATGATCTAAAATATTTTGGCATCGACCAGGGAGGATGATTAAGGAAGAAGGGACGCTTATGGGTTCCGAATATAGAGAACTTAAGAAGAGAAGTTATAAAAGAATGTCATCGATCCAAGTTTACGATTCGTCCTTGATGTGCACGTAAATATGCACATATTTATCGCCATATTTAATCTATTTAAATTAAATAAATGATCATATTGGGTATTTTAACTTGTTTTAACCAAAATCCATATTGATTCCAAATTTTCACATATTCATCTTCATATAAGGGCAAAATGGTCATTTGTGTGCATATATTAATTTGAGAGAATTTAATTGGAAATTTCTATAATATTTTGTAGGAATTTAGCTTCTCATATTGGTGGGTTCATGAAGACATATGCATGCACAAAATAATTACAAAGGAATGAAGATGGAAATAATTCAAAGTGAAGATCATGGAGGACCCCACCTACCCACCTACCTTAATGTACAAATTAAAGGCTAAAGCACATGCTTATGGATTTAATGGCTTCATGTACATTTAAGTGGGGATTAAAACATCTAATGATAACTTGGCCTCCACACTTTCTCATGGGCATTTTGGGCATTCCCCAAAAATAGGAATTAGGGTTTTAAACATGTATAAATACCCATATGTTTCATGTAGCCTCCATCTCTTAATCTCTTCTCTTAGTCTCTCTTAGGCCTCCTTCTCTTTAGTTTAGTTTAGATCAAATAAAAGAAAGCTCTCTTTCTCTTTTAATGGCTACTTAGCCAATTTTTATTTCTTGTAATCTTTTTTATTTTATGCAATTTAATACATGCTCTTTCCTTTTCATGTTCATTTACTTTCATGTTGTAGTGTAGGTTTCTCTTATTTCATGCAAGTAGATTAGTTTTGTTTCTTTGCTTTACTCTCTTTTTCTTTCTTTTTTGCTTTCATGTTGCTTTCTACATTTGTTGATTTGATAACAAATATGAGAGCTTAATCCCTACAATTTAGGGGTAATGAAGCTCTCTAGTATGTAGATGCAACATTTTGATGTTTATACTCTCTTTTTGTGCTTTAATGGAAACATTTGAAGTGGTTTAATGATGTTGTTTAGCTTTGAATTTGATAGTCTATGTTGTTCATAACAAATAGGCTATGCTTAAACAAACATAACACAAATTGCCTCTTCATCTAAATATGACTATGGCAAAGAAGTGAATGTTGAAATTGAAATTTGATAGCCTATATTTCTAAACAATAGTTAATAGGCTATACTTAAAATAGATTTCTATTTCAACTTGTTGTCATATTTCATGAGAGTTAAATGTGTATTAGTGGTTGTGTTATAGTTTGATGGTTTATATTGAGCTAATTAATAGCACAAATATACCATACTTATAATAAGCACATCAACTAATTCACTAATGACAAGAAAAGAGAGATCATAACTTCAATTTGTTGATTTATGTGATCTAGAGAGTGGAAATTGCCTCTAAATTGTCTTAACACTCTCATATTTTTATCTATTTTCTTTTCTCATTTTTCTACATTTTTTTTAGTTAATCACTCTTTCAACTTCGGTTAATTTGATTGAATAGAATTTTTAAAATCATCAATTCCCTGTGGATCGACCCGTATTCGCCGCGTGCTACATTCGTACACCGTGCGCTTGCGGTCATTTTTATCTCTAAATTCGTTCGACGGTTTTCTAAACTGATAGAATTTCCGTCAACGAACAGTCCTAGTGGCACAAAGATGTATCAAGATATGAAGAGAAGCTTCTATTGGGAAGGCATAAAAAGAAATATTGGCTTGTGGGTTAGGCAGTGCATGAACTGACAATAAGTGAAAGTCGAACACCAGAAACCAAGCAGGTTGCTTTAACCTTTAGAGATTCCAATTTGGAAGTGAGATTCTATATCCATGGATTTCGTTGATTAGTTGCCAAGGTCGAAGAACTGAAAGGAAAGCATATGGGCCATAGTGGACAAATTGAGAAAGAGCACCCATATCATTCCAGTCAAGTCAACCAGAACAGCACCTGTTTTAGCGAAGTTGTTCGTGAAGAACATAGTTAGACTTCATAGGATTCCTAATAGAATAGTAAGCAACGGAGATGCATTATACTCTAGCGAATTTTGGAGAAGTCTACAGTGAGTATTAGGTACCAAGCTCAATATGATTACAACATATCACCCACAGACGGATGGGCCGACTGAGAGAGTCAATAAAGTACTCATAGATTTGTTGAGAGAATGTGTATTAGATTTGGGTAGATATTGGGAAGATCACCTACATTTGATTGAGTTTTTCTATAATAATAGTTATCAGACTACTATAGGAATAGCGCCTTTTGAAGCTTTATATGGAAGGCCATGCAAATCCCCAGCATGTTGGTTAAAGGCTGGTGGCAGATTAGTCTTAGATCCAGATTTGGTTAGAGAGGCTTCACAGAAAATTGAGTTGGTCCAAGAATGGATGAAGGAAGCTTAATCTAGACAAAAGAGTTATGCAAATAAAAGGCGTAAAGACCTAGAGTTCTCAGTTGGAGACAGGGTTCTCATTAAGGTATCACCTATGAAGGGTGTGATACGATTTGGAAAGTCAAGGAAATTGGCCCCAAGATATATTGGTCCATTTCAGATTATAGGAAGGATTAGAAAGCTCGCATACAGAATAGAGTTTCCAACAATATGGCAAGTGTCCATAATATGTTCCATGTGCCTCCTCTTCGCAAGTATATGCATGATCCAGAGACTACTATTCCTACGGCAGGATTGGATGAGTTGATAGTACAGCCTAATTTGACAATAGGTAGACAACCAGTTCAGGTTGTGGAAAGGGATGAGAAAAGTTTGAGATCCTAAAAAGTCAAGTTGGTGAAAGTTCAGTGGAGCGACAATAAGAAAGACGGTACTTGGGAGACAGAAGACAGGATTCGAGATATCTATCCTGATCTGTTTTTAGGTTATGTATATGTTAGAGTTATATAAATAATCACTAGTCAAGTAGACTAGTATTGTTGTTAGGAGTTGTTAAAGATAATTGCTATGTTAGTATTTAGTCCTTACTGAATTTCAAGGATGAAATTCTTTAAGGAGGGGAACCTGTAACACCCCTAATTTCAATAATATTATTCATCAGATTTAATTAGATAAATTATATATAATAATGAAAATGTTAAGTGATAAGGGGATTGAGATTTAAATAAATATTACGTGGTCGTGCTTATTAATTTAAATGGGTTTAAGAATGGTTTATAGGATAATTAGAATACACAAGGGTATATTGGGTATTTGCCATCCATAACCTTTACTCCTATATATATAGATTTTGCCTCTTAGGCCATTCACATTCATATCTCATTTTTAGAAAAATAAAACGTAAAAGGGAGCAGGCCATTAACACAAGAAAAAGGATAAATTCAAAGAAAAGTTAAAGAATTAAAGAAGGGGAATCGATCACAAACTTAATCAAATTACCTTATCATAAATCAAGGTGAATAATAATTTCCATCTCTAATTTCTAAATATATGTTTCAGATTTAAGTTTAAATTGGTTTATATGATGTTTGATGGTGATATGCTTGAATTAAGGTGTGTTAAAATTTAAATAAGATTATTTAAATTAAGATTCATATGATTTTAGGCCAAAACCGAGTGATACTGATGTTTATATGCCATGGAAAAATTATATGTCATGCAAAACATGATTTTGGAGTTGGGTTTCAAATTTGATAATTTTCCAACCTATGGAATGTTTATTATGAATTTTTGTATGAAAATATGATTAATTGGGTTTAAGAATTTATTTAAGAAATTTTACCAAGAATTTAGTTTGAAATTTTGATATGTTAGATTACATGTTCAAAGTGAATTTCTGAAATTTTTGAGGATTTTTCTTAAGTAATTTACAATATGAAATTAATTATATTAAGAGAAGGATCAAAATGGTTTACGTGTAAATTAAGGAGAAAGGTTTATCTACAAATTGCTAATATTGATGTTTATCCAGAAATAATAGATGGTTGGTTTTGTAAAGCAAGGAAAAAGTTAAGGCAATGAATTATATGAGTACATGTAGGTAAGTTAGTTGATATAAATTTGGCATTTAACCCAGAAAAACATGTTTCGCCTCTATTAGAGGTGCTTTTCGCATCATAGCTTTTGTCTTTGACAAAGTCAAAATCCCATTTAGCCAAAATAAATACACAGAGTATCATCTAGGTGGTACATGGTGGATTGGAGAAAGGCGAAAGCTATGATGTCGAAAGCTTTACTTTCGATGGAGCCGATACCAGTGATTGTTTTAAAATATTAAGCGCTTGCCCTAGTTTTACTAAAGCTTTCAACATAGTCGACACATATGGTTTGAAAGGAGTTTTATAATAGCTTTCGAAGGGGTTTCCATATTTAGTTTTAATAGTAAAGGGCTTTTGAACGAGTTCTTTTAGTTGTAAATAAATGCTTTCGAAAGAAGGGGTTCCGCCTCAGTCGAAACCTTGCCGCTAATTCTTGTACCTTTTGAGGGTATTGAAGTCATCAATGCTTTTGAAGTGTAGTGTTGTTTTAAAGAATGATTAAGCCGCTTCCTAAATGCTTTTGAATGGGGTTGAGGGTTTCAAAGGCAATGGAGTCGAAAGGGGTTTTCGACTTTATTCTTTAAAGTTTTAATTTAAAGGATTATGCTTTCGACTAAATGGTTCGGACACCATCAACTTTTCCCCAAACAATCTTATAAGGATTTCGAAAGAGATACTTTCCTATATAACCATTTGACCTAAATGATGTTTTTAAATCATAAACCCAATGCTTTTGAAAGGGGTACATTTATTTGTTTCGAAGCTATGTTTTAAAGGATGTTTTGATACCATCGAAAGGTATATCTAATTTCAAAAGGAATGTTTATTATGTTTTGAAAAGAAATTTTTTCTCTTTCGATGGAAGTCATCTAGAGGTTTTGAAAGTGATGTTTTTAAGATTTCAAACATTAGCCCAATCTCAATTTAAAGGAATAACCGTGGCATAAATAAACAAAAGGGTTTTGAAATGAAGAAGTTTTCATTGATTATAAAAGTTAAAGGGTTTAACCAGGATATACACACACACATTCATATAAGATAATAAACTACGGTCATTGATATTAATTGTTTTTATGTATACTTCTTCATATATTTATTCACATAGTTATTAACCCATAACAGTAATTTGGGGATGGGCAGAATAACCAGCTTGGTTGACCCATATTGAATATAAATTAAAGATATTAGCGGGGGCCAATAGGTTCACAATAAGCTCATGAAAACTATGTATAGAAAAAGATATTGGCAAAGGGCCAATAGGTTCATAGTAAACCCATGAAAACTATGTAGAAGTGAAGATGTTAGAAAGACAAGTTCCTAGTTAGCCCATGAAAACTAGGATAAAAGGAAAGATATTAACAGTTTGTCAATAGGTTCCTATTCAGCCCATGAAAACTAGGATAAAAGAAAAGATATTGGAGTTTCCAATAGGTTTTTAGTGATCCCAAGAAAACTATGTAATTGGATAGGTAGTCCTTAAACACTTCAACGGTTATTTTTCAGCCCATGAAAACTATAAGGTTGCTAGTAATCCTACAAACCATGATTGAGACAGATAGTCAAAAATGAATGGAGATGGATAATCCAAAATTTATTCATTTGTTTTACATATCATTATATCATATTATCTGGAGAGATTTTAATCACTGTGAATGCAGGAGCATAGTATATAGTTTTATAAATATTTTAGGATACTAGTGAGGGGAAAATCCATTTCGCTAAGTGGCATGGTCTCACTAGATATCTAAATGGTTTGAGATGGTAGATTAATAATATTCGTACCAAGTTTTAAGTCTGACTTGATGTTTTTGTTTTCCTCTTAACTCTCGGGTAATCAGTTAATTTTGAGTAGTTTGAGGGCTTAGGCTTTTACGTACCTCATTAGACGAATAAGCATCTGGAGACATGCAGAAGGCATTATAGGTAATTTTGAGTTCTTGTTCAGTTTGATTCCGATGTGCTATGTTTTGTTAAGGCAAAGATGTTAATTGCCTAGTGTATATTCTGATTACTATGGGGCCATCTTTATATGTCACTCTTGAAGTATGTTGTAATAAATATATTTATCAGAACCTGGTTACATTGTGGGATTATGTAAAGACTATTGAAATAGTTTTTGAATGGAATATGAATGTTACATTAAAATTTGAAATTTTTCCATATCCATGTGTTTCTGATATATCGATGTAATTACATTACCATCTTTGGTCACCGAGGATTAATACTATGGATGACTGCAGCATCCACAGTCGTTAGTTTTTGGCCTCTAAATGGGGGATGTTACATTTATTATATACCAAACATGCTTGAATACTTTCCCAATGATCTTCGGTAAAGTTTCCGCCCATTACACTCCGTAAATGAGCTCCGATAAGGACATTGCCGCTTAACGAAGTGTTGAAGGTATCCGAATCCAAAACATCTTAACCAAATAGTACTTAGGAGTGCAAACAAATTTTACAAAGAAGATAGAACCGCAATCCCTCACTGATACTCTTCATCTTCAATAACCAAACTGCTCCCTCCATCGTGCCACCCCATGCCACCTAGCACTTTAACAAGCGAATCAAGTTTAAGCAATTGTCAAACTTCCCAACCAGCAATGCTTTCGTAAACATATCCACTGCATTGTCCTTTATGTGCACTTTTCCAAGATGAACAAGTTTATCTTCATTCATGGCTGAAAGTGAGGTGTGTATACGATTATATGTGCTAATATAGTACACACGGATCGTGTAATATGGACTATAATATAAATGCGGGAATAGATGATAATAGCATAGTAAATAAAAATAGAAAAATCACACCAGAGATTTTTATACTGGTTCGGAGCACCGTCCTACGTCCAGTCCCAGACTTCTATCTGGATTTTCACTATTAACTACCTCGCTTCATCCGGAGGAACATGCTTACAACACCCGAGCAACCGAACGGGATTTCACGCCTCTAATACACTGAGGACTTCAACACTTGCCTCTTACAACAAAGAGGACTTCAACAAAAGAACAAATACAATTGTTGTTGACAACTTGTGCTCTTGAAAACACGGATTTGTCACTAGTAGTACACCCTTCCTATAATCTTATCCTCAAAGTATGCGAATGATGATTTGAAAAGATTAAGGAAAGTATATTACTTATTGAATCAAAAGATATGAAATAGTTTCAATAATTCAATAAATAATCGAGAGCTTTTAGAATGCAGGAGTATATAGAAAGCAAGATCAGAGATTAGAGTAAAAAGCATATATAATCATGTTGTTTTAATCAACGATTTAGATGAGTTTATATAGATAATAATGGTTGTAACTCTTTGTGAGCAGTTGCCATTAAGAGATATGATCTTTGATGAAAGGTAAGAGATGCAACCTTTGGAGAAAAGAAGTGTCTTTTGGAAAAATTGCTTTCTGTTTAAAAACGGTCGACAGGTTAAAAAGTGACCAGTAGACAGGAATTCAAATATATATACGTTATGTGCATGTGTGCACGTTCAGTGTGCAAATTATGCAGGAACGGTCGACCGCATATATTATGACCGGTCGACCGGTCCCTGTAAAGTTGCACACTGAATGTGCAACTACATTTTAGTCGTATATATATTGATTTCCTTGAAAATGCATGATTATTTGAGGATAGATTTTAACAAGTTTATCACTATTATAATATCAAATAATCAACCTACAATCTAGAGTACCATATGTAGCTCTTTATAGCCATAATGACCTTGTTTTTTCGATCGCCTTTAGTTATTTGTCAGAAATCAAAACCTTCATAAAACTTGTGACTCAACATTCTCCCCCTTTTTGATTGATGACAATATATATCTGCAAATCTGAATCTTCCCCTGAGTATGTGATCTCTCTCTTTGAATTCTTATATATGTACGTTCCTGCAAACAATTGTTAGCCCTTTCTCCCCCTTTGTCATCGACAAAAAGGAGTAACAGATACTAGAATAGTAGAGAAGTGTAATTAATATGATATGCATAGCAAAATAAAACATTAACACATCCAAAACATAATAGAGTATAATACAGACCTTAATGTCAAACGAAAAATAAGAATAACGACACTATTTAGTACAAGTGTCGATGAATGTTTGTTAAAGTGCTAAACCATAATAGAATCTAAGATGAAGCAGATCGTATCTCCTCTTCATCATCATCATCGTCGTCGTCATCATCTTCTTCTTCTTCCTCATCATTGTTCCCTCTAGATGATTCTCCATGTCCATGACCACTCATACCAGTAGACTCGTCAGATGATGTCCAGGTGAAAACAGGAGCAGCAGGACGTTTTCCTGGGTCTTGTGCTTGAACAGAGGTGGATGTGGAACATGATATAGCATCCCATAGCATACCAAAGAATGACTTGACCTTATTGAAGCGCTTATCAATTTTAGAGTCCATGCGCTTGAGACGTGATTCAAGCAAAAATTGGTTACGCGCAATAGTTTCAAGTGATTCTTTTATGGATGATTTTGATTTTAATAGTTTTACTTCATCGGAACGAGGACGAGAGGAAGTTGCTTTTTGTTTTCTTGGTCCTCTTTGTTGCCATTCTTCAAAAGGCATAATCTCAAGATAAGGTGGAGGAAGCTTCATTCGTTTGATGGTTATGGAATCAATGCATTTTGGTTTTGAGGTTGCAGAATCGGGAGGATTTACCCCACAAGCTAACAAAAGTCGCATGATATATTCATTGTAGAAGAAATGAGGTCGTGTAGAGTTATTTACCTTGAGAATTTCATCAAAAAGCGTGTGTACCCAATTGATTTGGATTTCACCATAAATAGAATAGAGAGCTTTGAAGTTTTCTTTATATACAGCATCATAATTTCCAAGTCTAGGAAAAAGAGAATGCATCAAAACACGATGAAGTAGTCTGGCTGTCGGTCGAAGTCCAATAGACTTTGTGCCATCACTATTGTCTTCTATGAACTGATGACTGGTGCTATTGCGAGTGAAGACTTCGCAGAAAGTAGATGAAAACTCATCGCCTCGATTTGGTATACCAAGTATAGAGGCAATTCTAGCATGAGTAAGAAAAATTTGTTTGCCACAGACCACAGACCAGATGACTCCGTTTGGATTATCAGGTTGATACTCGTCGAGATTCATGTTGGCGTAAAACAATTTGATCATCAAATGATTTATCTCCACATTATTTTCTGAAAAATCTATTAATGGAGTAATGTTGGAATTATTGGCTAACCTCCGAACTCCATAAGCCGTGAAATCATCAAATTTGATGAAAGAGCCTGGATGAAACCTGTAATTTGTCATCTGATTCCATCTTGTTACAGCAATTGGATTTTGAAGCCATTTTTTGGCGGAGATGCTCAGAGATGAAGTTTCAGAGGATGTTCCTTTCTTGGATTTCTTTTGAGGAGGAGCCATTGTTGGAAGAGTTGAGATTTGGGAATTGAAAATAGGAAACTAGGGTTTGTGATTTTGGGAAAAAAGAACAGCTTGAGTCAAAAGAGAAAGAGGGTAGAAGGAAAAATGACGCATAGATATATATAAAAACTGAAAATACGTCAACCGGTCGACCAAAGAATTATGGCCGGTCGACCGTTTTCAACCAGGGAGCAAACGGTCGACCGGCTATAAATGGGGCGGTCGACCGGTTTTGCCTGCTGAGTAATAACATTTTATTTTGCAAGTTTTTATAATATATCAACCTATATATATTATATTTCATTCTTAATACAAAATATAACCGTTATTACACAAGTGATAGATAAAGATATAATAACTATATATAAATCTAATGAGAAGTGGAAGGTTCGTCGTTAGAATTATCGTTGTTTCCTTCAATACGTTTTGACCATGGACTCCAGTTTTTCTGAGCACTTTCATTCTTCTCATAGTTCCGATCCCAAGAGTTAGGACTTTTAGATGTTGATGGTCTAGACGGCATTGGTTCATGCACGTCATGCTTGTTGGAACTACAGAAAAATGTTGCCAACTTTTCTAAAACGGATAATCGTGCCGATGTCCGTTGTTGCTCATGATAAAGTTGACTTTGCCCATAATGGAGCTGTCTCTGAAGGTCTATTTGATGTTTCTGATAGTGGTGTATCTCATCGATTTGTGCTTTGGTACGAGGAGAACATAACAGTGTCCTCTTCACTCGTTTTGAATTTGGAGTATTATCAGACATACAAGAGCATTGATGATGACAACTTGGTTTTTGTTTTGGTGTTGTAGGAGAATAATATTCCTCCGACTCAGAACTCGTAATAGAAATGTATGATTCTTGAGCACATTTATCACAAATGTGAGCCATAGGGAATGTTGTATAGAATATTATGGTTAGATAAAAAAGATGAACAAAATATGAAATTTTTGCAAGCTTATATACAAGTTTCTTATGTATAAACCTATGGATGTGAGTTAATAGAAAATTTTGACCAAGAAAACATAAGCAGAAATTTTATGTTAACTCTAAAAATAGCTCTCCTTTTAAAACTGAAATTATAAAATAAGAAAGGAAAGGACGATCACTAAAAGAAAAGAATGAAAAAATGAGTAAAGAGAATTAACCATTAAATCAAGCAGTGGCTTATATTTAATGTAAAAAATAGTTTATGCAAAAGTTATGGTTAAAGAATAACTAAAAAGAAGACGTTCTTTAGAAATTACTTAGTCAAGATTTTTTCTTGAAATTAAACCAAGCTCTCTTCGTAGTCTAATAAAATTAGATTCGAGCAGAGGCTTAGTAAAAATGTCCGCTAATTGATTGTCAGTATGGACATATTCAAGACATATATTTCCTTTGTCAATATTATCTCGAAGGAAATGATGACGGATATCAATGTGTTTGGTTCTAGAGTGATTTACTGGATTTTTAGAGAGATTTATAGCACTGGTGTTATCACAGTATATAATAGAATTTGATAAATGAATATCAAAATCTTGAAGTGTTTGTTGCATATATAGTACTTGAGTACAAGCGAGAGCTGCTGATATATATTCAGCTTCACATGTTGATATTGAAACACAATTCTGTTTCTTACTGAACCAAGAGACAAGTGATTTTCCAATAAAATGGCACGTACCACTTGTACTTTTTCTATCCGTTCGTGAGCCACCGAAATCAGCATCACTATATGATACTAATTCAAATGGACATTCTTTTGGATAAAAAAGACCGAAATCTTTGGTATTATTAAGATAACGAATTATACGTTTCACTGCTCGTAGATGTGATTCCTTTGGATCGGCTTGAAAACGAGCACATAAACTAACACTCATTATTATATCTGGACGACTAGCTGTAAGATAAAGAAGAGAACCAATCATGCTTCGATATAATTTCTGGTCAACATTCTTACCACTTTCATCTTTTTCAAGATGTGTAGTTGTACTCATAGGAGTTGGTTTACCAGATGTATTTTCTAATCCGAAGCGTTTTATAAGGTTTTCACAGTATTTTTCTTGATTGATAAAAATACCGTTTGAAAGTTGCTTTATTTGAAGTCCAAGAAAATAAGATAGTTCTCCCATATGAGACATTTCGAATTCTTTGGTCATAATACTTACAAATTCCTTGCAGAGTTTATCGTTTGTTGAACCGAAGATGATATCGTCTACATATATCTGGATAACTAGAATATCTTTTCGAGAATGTTTAATAAACAAAGTTTGGTCGACTTTGCCTATTTGAAATCCTGAGTTAATAAGATAGCTACGTAGTCGTTCATACCAAGCACGAGGTGCTTGTTTTAAACCATACAGAGCTTTCTTAAGTTTGAACACATGGTCAGGATATTTTTCATGTACGAACAAAGGAGGTTGTTCGACATAGACATTCTCTTTGATAAATCCATTGAGAAAAGCACTTTTGACATCCATCTGATAAAGTTTGAAATTATGGTGACAAGCAAAAGATAATAGGATTCTAATAGCTTCTAGTCGAGCAACTGGTGCAAAAGTTTCTTCATAATCGATACCTTCTTCCTGATTATATCCTTGTGCTACTAATCTTGCTTTATTTTTGGTGATATTTCCTTGTTCGTCAGCCTTATTTTTATAGACCCATTTAGTACCAATTACTGACTGATCAGTTGGTCTTGGAACAAGTTCCCAAACGTCATTGCGCTCAAACTGATTTAGTTCTTCCTGCATGGCAATGATCCAGTAATCATCTGTAGCAGCTTCTTTTGGATTCTTAGGTTCGATATTTGAGAGAAAAGCGACATGACCCATTTGATTGAGTTGACTCCTTGTTCTGACATGTGATGTTATTTCACCGATTATATTTTGAGCCGGATGGTCTCTTAATATTCTTGGTGGTGATTGTAACTCACATATTTGAGGAATATTCTCAATAATTATTTCCGAGTCAGAATCAATATTTGTGATGATTGGATTGTCAGTGACTATTGATTCGTCATCATCTGATATAGTGTGAGGATGCTGATAGATTTCATCAAAAGAGACATGAAGTGATTCTTCAATAGTTTTGGTTCGTTTATTAAATATCCGATAGGCCTTACTTCGTTCCGAATAACCGACAAATATTCCTTCATCGGCTTTTGGATCGAATTTGCCAAGCTGGTCTTTCATATTTAAAATAAAGCACTTGGAACCAAAAACTTTGAAGTATGAGATTTTAGGCTTCCTTTTGTTAAATAATTCATAAGGAGTATTCTTGGTAAGAGGTCTTATGGACACACGATTTAAAACATAACAGGCAGTTGCCACAGCTTCCGCCCAAAAATGTTTTGGTAAGGTGGTTCCATTCAATAATGTTCTTGCACATTCTTGTAAAGTTTGGTTCTTCCGTTCTACAACTTCGTTCTGTTGTGGAGTTATGGGAAACGAAAAATTATGATATATACCTTTCTTTGTACAAAAATGTTCAAATTCATTATTTTCAAACTCTCCGCCATGATCACTTCTTATATTTTTAACTTTAATCCCTTTTGTTTTTTTAATTCTTTTGACGAAAGATTTGAAATGATCGAAAGTGTCACTTTTATTTTTTAAGAAAATTGTCCATGTATAACGAGAGAAATCATCAACAATTACAAGCACATATTGACTGTGATTTATTGATTGAACCCTAGTAGGTCCAAATAAATCCATATGTAGTAACTCAAGTGGTTGTAATGTTGATATGACTTTCTTGGATTTAAAAGATGATTTGGTCAATTTTCCTAATTGACATGCATCACAAATGTTGTTAATTTTAAAACTCATTTTGGGTAGTCCTCTAACTAGATTGTTTTTGGCTAGCTTGTCAATAGTTCTGAAGTTTATATGACAGAAGCGTTTGTGCCATAGCCATGGATCATTGTCATTAGCCACAAGACACATATCTGAATTATGATTAATATTCATATTCAGAATATATATATTTCTGTCTCTATAACCTTCGAAAACCAAATTATGGTCTTTATCTAAAATACTACACTTATTATTTGAAAATGAAATTATAAAACCCTTGTCACATAACTGACTAATACTAAGCAAATTGTGTTTTAAATTTCTAACTAGCATGACATTAGTAATAAGAGGTAAGTTAGATGTACCGCAATTGCTCACATCGCCTTTGCCGATGATATAGCCTTTTGAATTGTCTCCAAAAGTGACGGAGCCACCATCTGAGTATGTAATATTTGTTAATAAGCTCTTGTCTCCCGTCATGTGCTTTGAGCAACCACTGTCCAATATCCACTTTCCTCTTTTCTTAAGTGGGACCTGCAAAAAATAGAATTAAGTCCATGGTACCCACTTTTTATAGGGTCCTAAGAGTTAGGTCTTAGGAGTCCAAACCCATATGGGTCCGGTATCCCCTTTATATATATAATTATTATTAAAATGCACAGTATTCATGAATTGCTGAATGTATTTTTTCCTAATCAAATTGTTATTTGTTTTAGGAACCCATATTTTGATAGTCTTGACATTTTTCTTTTGAAATTTCACAATTGGTTTTGGTTTGGAATATAATAAACTAAGATTTTTCTTAGCTTCGGTTTTTTGTACTTTCTTCTTCCTTTTATTTCCAAGATGTTTCTTGGTTTCTTGTTTGTTACATCCCAATCCTTGTTTGTCTGAAATAGATTGTGAACTTTCAATGATTTTTGTCAAATTTTCTCGACCTTTGTTAAAGTTAGAAACATTTTGAGTAATGTCATCAAACTTTGTTTGTAAGCTAGCTTTTTCTAGGTCTAGAATTTTGACTTTTGCTTTAAGCTCATGATTTTCAGTAGTGAGAGCATTATTTTTCTCTTTTTGAGCTTCTATTTCTTGACTCAAAAGAGATATTTGAGAGTCAACATTAGATGATGATTCTTGAATATTTTCAAGTTCCTCTTCTAATATTTTCTTCTCATCTTTTAACATATCTCGTTCAAACTCTGCTCTACTTAAATCTGCTTTGACTATTTTTAATTGACATTTTATGTTTTTATATTTGACTATCAATTCAGCATTAATATCAAGTAATTCATCAAATGTAGGAATTTGTACCTCATCTTCTGTTGCCATAAAACAAACATTAGCTTGTTCATTCTCTGAATCACTTTCACTTTCTGATGAAGATGACTCTGAATCATCCCATGTTACTGAGAAGGCTCGTTTCTTAGATTTGTCCTTCTTATATTTGAATTTGTCATTTTCTGACTTCTTCTTTTGTTCTAGACAATCCTTCTGCATGTGTCCCTTTTTGTGGCAGTTGAAACATTCTATAGCAGATGAAGATGGTTTATTTGATCCAGGTTTCCTTTTATTGTAACGACTGGCTTTTCGATATTTTAGGAATTTTTTGAATCCTTTCGCAATGAATGCCAAATCTTCGTCTTCAGAATCTGATTCATTTTCATCTTTCTCAACATGAAATGCTACATTTTTCTTTTCTTCTTTCTGTTCTTTTCTAGCCTGCAAATTTGCTTCATAGGACATTAAATTTCCTATCAATTCATCTGGCTTCATGACGGAAAGGTCATTAGCTTTTTCAATTGCTAATACTTTTCCTTCCCATTCACTAGTCAGAGAATGTAGGACTGTTGAAACAACATCGAAATCAGAATACTTTTGTCCTAAGCCAATAAGTGCATGGTGAATAGTTTGAAACCGTGAATACATGTCATTGATTGTCTCATTTGGTTTCATTTTGAAATTTTGAAATTGACTTTTCAGCATGGCTATTTTGGCTTGTTTAACCTTGTTAGTACCTTCATGAGTGATTTTTAGTGTTTGCCAAATTTGATATGCAGTAGTGCAGATACTAACACGGTTATATTCATTTTGGTCTAATGCACAGAACAACATATTTATTGCTCTTGCATTTACGGCTGCTGCCGTTTTCTCAGCTGCAGTCCATTCTGAATAATCAGTTGTTGGATTCACTATTTCTCTTTGAGTGGCATTCCAAGCATCATAGCTATTTGATTGCATAAAGAATGACATACGTGTTGCCCAATAACTATAGTTAAGACCATTGAAAAATGGAGGTCTTTGTGTCGATTGACCCTCCGTGTAAGTGGTGTTTTGAGTGCTAGTACTTACGTTATTTGCCATATTACTATAATATATCAAATAACTGTGTTACGGTTATATGATGACCGTGCTCTGATACCAAATGAAAGTGAGGTGTGTATACGATTATATGTGCTAATATAGTACACACGGATCGTGTAATATGGACTATAATATAAATGCGGAAATAGATGATAATAGCATAGTAAATAAAAATAGAAAAATCACACCAGAGATTTTTATACTGGTTCGGAGCACCGTCCTACGTCCAGTCCCAGACTTCTATCTGGATTTTCACTATTAACTACCTCGCTTCACCCGAAGGAACAGGTTTACAACATCCGAGCAACCGAACGGGATTTCACGCCTCTAATACACCGAGGACTTCAACACTTGCCTCTTACAACACAGAGGACTTCAACAAAAGAACAAATACAATTGTTGTTGACAACTTGTGCTCTTGAAAACACGGATTTGTCACTAGTAGTACACCCTTCCTATAATCTTATCCTCAAAGTATGCGAATGATGTTTTGAAAAGATTAAGGAAAGTATATTACTTATTGAATCAAAAGATATGAAATAGTTTCAATAATTCAATAAATAATCGAGAGCTTTTAGAATGCAGGAGTATATAGAAAGTAAGATCAGAGATTGGAGTAAAAAGCATATATAATCATGTTGTTTTAATCAACGATTTAGATGAGTTTATATAGATAAGAATGGTTGTAACTCTTTGTGAGCAGTTGCCATTAAGAGATATGATCTTTGATGAAAGGTAAGAGATGCAACCTTTGGAGAAAAGAAGTATCTTTTGGAAAAATTGCTTTCTGTTTAAAAACGATCGACAGGTTAAAAAGTGACCAGTAGACAGGAATTCAAATATATATACGTTATGTGCATGTGTGCACGTTCAGTGTGCAAATTATGCAGGAACGGTCGACCGCATATATTATGACCGGTCGACCGGTCCCTGTAAAGTTGCACACTGAATGTGCAACTACATTTTAGTCGTATATATATTGATTTCCTTGAAAATGCATGATTATTTGAGGATAGATTTTAACAAGTTTATCACTATTATAATATCAAATAATCAACCTACAATCTAGAGTACCATATGTAGCTCTTTATAGCCATAATGACCTTGTTTTGTCGATCGCCTTTAGTTATTTGTCAGAAATCAAAACCTTCATAAAACTTGTGACTCAACAATGGCTACCAAAAATGTCTTTCTCACCTCAATGTGCTTAGTTCGACAGCTAAAGGTCAAATTCTCCGCCAAGTGAATAACACTTCGGATGTTACATTGAACACCAATACCATGGTATTCAAAACCCAAGCCACATAATAATCACCTCAAGTATAGTGCTTTATTTTCCATCTCTACCGTGGCTATCAACTCCACCTCCTTGGTGGATAAAGCAACTATGGTTTGCAATCTTGATTTCCAACTAATGGCCCTACACAACGAGTGAAAACATATCTGAAAGTTGATTTTCTCTTATCCATATCACTAACACAGTCCGAATCACAACAACCAACCAACTTGTAATTCATTTCATCACTACTTTGAAAAATAAGACAATGAGATGATGTACCTCTAAGGTATCTCAAAGTAACCTTCATGGCTTCCCAGTGTAAATTCCTTGGATTAGCCACATACGAGATAACAATCCCAACAGCATTTGCAATATCAGGCCTTGTACACACCACGGTATACATTACACTTCCAACCGCAATTATATATGACACCCTTCCAATATAAGCCTTGTCTTTCTCTAAGATAGGTGATCCCTTAATCGAAAGCTTTATATGCAAAGGTAAAGGTGTATTTGATGCCTTTGCATTCTCCATGCTAAACCGGCAAAGCACTTTTTCTATATACTCATTTTGAGTCAATTTGAACTCAAAACACTTTCGACTCCTTCCTTTTACTCCCTAAGATCTTTCATATCAAATTTCGATTCCAAATGAGTTTATAACTTGTTGGTTTCATTTTTATCTTTTGAAGCAATAAGCATGTCGTCCACATATAAGAGTAAATACAACCAAGGATCATTTTTCAACTTCTTGAAATATATACAAGCCTTTAATGCTTTTATCAAAACCATTTTCAAGAAAATCTCTCGCACAATTGTCTAGGTGATTGCTTTAAACCATATGGTGATTTGTTAAACTTGCAAACTAAATTTGACTTACCATATACGATAAAACCTTTCGGTTGTGTAACGTTTCGCGATTTTTCGTTGCCGAAAAACCGAAATGTTATGGGTTTAAGAAAGAAGAAAGAAAAAGAAAGAGGTAGAAGAAGAGAGACGATAGAAGATAAAGAGTAAAGAAAACAGAAAAGAAAAGAGAAAATAGAACAGAACAGAAAATAACAGAACAATAACAGAATCTCACGATTCGCAGCGGAACAACACATAATAAGTAAATGAATAATCTTTAAACAAAGAACTATATCAGTTATTACATTTTATACTTTACATCATAACATCATCAGAGTGTACAACAACAAACAACAACAACAACAGCGGAAAAAGAAATACTATACTAGTATTACGCCATGCCATCCATCTTGCCTCCAGCAACTCCAGAATATCCTGATAAACCTTAACTCTTGACTGCCCGTGTGAAAATTGGTGGGCACCCAGAGTTTAGGAAGGAAAACAATAAACTCCAAGTCAGTCATGTGACTGGTGCGAGAACTCAAAACAGTTTATTTTTCTTTAAGAATTCAAATAGAGAGATATTTTTATTTCAATTCACAATGCTTTTAAAAATGAGACTACCATAAGGCCTCCCGCACACACACACATGCAAACGCAGAATCGGAGGAGATTTCTCCTTATGATAGTCAAAGATGCTTGATACGCATTAAAAAGAACATTTAATATTATTACTAGTGCATAGTGTAGAGAAAATTCATTACGAAAGTAGAATATAAATCTTAGCCAACATACGACCATTATCGTATGCCTACTATAGCTAACCATGTTCAATAGCAGGTTACCGCCACATTCCATAGCAGGTTATACAACTAAAACCGTACAAGTCACGTATTGTTTCTTTGGATTTCCAACAAATGGCCAGGCCAAGGAACTTCCCATTGCCACATGAGAATGCCTCTGGAAAGACATCCCCGAGAACCAAACCGGAACTCTGCCAACACAAGGCCGGGTTACCCCTAACTGGGTAACTACTGACACGAGCACGCCATTCCCCGATCGTAAACGACCTTTCTCACGGGATCCCGATAGCCAACAACCACAAAGTAATAAATTCGTAGTAACCACATAGGTTAAATATCTGGGCTCCATACCATGATACCACCTCTATCCAGAAGGAAATGTACATACCCTAAAGGGTGCTACCCCTCATAACCTCGCCGCATCTTTCCTGTTTTGACCATTTCCGGGGTGTGAGGTTCGACGAAGTCACGTCCACAAAAACATACTTTATACAAAAGCCATGCTTTGGGTCAACAAATGATCAACACAATGATCACCAAGATAGACGATCAAATAAACGATCCTATCACAATAATCAACACAATGATCATTTACAGCAACACTCAGCATGTCACATTACCAATTTGGGAATATATCGCTGATAACTTCAACTATATAACCTCTGAGCTCGTACGTCTCAGAGAAGGGTGTTAAGCTAAAGAATAAATTCTCCGCCACCAACAGAAATATATTTGAAAGAAATCGGCTTTATATCTCAACTTGTAATGTCAGACATACAATCCATACAAGTCTGTTCCGGGCTCGAACAAAACCGAAGGCACTTACAAAGAAGTCCTTGCAATCCGGATATTCACTAATCACGTTTGGACTTCCCATCACATATGGAGTCTCTATACCGAGGACCAGTCGATGCAAAGACATTCGACAAGAAACCCTTTCGTTTTCGAAAATATCCGGTCTTCAACACCGGTCTTCGAATGCAATTCATAACGACGTATCACATATTCGGAATGGGTTATACGACCCCATGGTCCTTTCCCGGTTAACCCGAATAGTGAGCGCTTATTTTAAAAAATAAGTGTGGCATTCAAATTCAAGCAATTCACAACAAATACCTATTTAAAGGTAAATATTGATAGTCGGTTATTGAACTATCAATAGATATGCCAACATCACCAGATTCCAAATAATTTTCCAAATTATTTATTTTCCAAAAATATCTTTACAAGATATAAACATAATTTCCATACTAAAAAAAAATAAATCAATATTTATTTTTAAATCTAATTTTCCCAATTTCATTTATAAATTCTATATTGAATTTACATTCCAAAATATTTATGAATATACGATTTCCATTCGTTTTCAAATATTCATTTTCAATTTATCCTCAAAAAGATAAATTCCAAATATTCACTTAATATTGGAAAAGCATTTCTATACTTATTAAAAATAAGTAATTCACAGATCTTTTTATTTTCTATACTTAGAAAATATTTAATATACTCTAATCGAAATTAAGTATATATTTCATTCTTTAAGGAAATCATTCACTTAACCATATTTATTTGGGCCAAAACGAATGTTGCGTAAAACATCGTTACGACAACCCAAAATCACTAGTATAGGGATTCGAAATTAAAATAGATATATAAATCCCAATACTATGCAAAACATTTCTTTTCGGAAATCATTTACTATAACAACAGTGTTATAGTCCACCATTTCCTTTTATTTCTCGAAAACATCTATTTCAACAATGAATGTTGAAATCTATGGTTTCGAATCTCAATACATTTTAAAACATCTTTAGATCGTTTTAATTCTATTTAAAACATCATATCCAAAATAATTTCTTTAACAAAATATTCACTATTCAAAAACGTGAATACACTTGTTAATAAATTTCATCACTTCTATTCATTTTATTTTAAAGAATTATTCACTGTTTAAAACATGAATATAATTCCATAAATAAATTACAACAATTCCTTATCAAAATAAGTCGTTGCGGATTTATAAAACAATGTTTATAAATTCTATTTCTATTTATTTTATAACAACTTCCTTTTATAAATTTCCTTTATAAATCTATTCAATTTCATATCTCAATGATATACTAAAATTTCATATTATAAGTTAAATACTTATAATTTATTTGTTTATAAAATCGTTCCTTTAAACTTCATAAATTTTCATAAATCTCATAACTTATAAGATTTATTTATTTATCCAATTTCCATTCTTTTAAATAACTTTACAAATTTTATAAACCTACTGTTTATAAAATTCCATTTATAACTTCACCGTTATAATTCTATAATTCCAATTTATGAAATTCATTTACAAATCATTCTATCGCTTATAAAAGCTCGTTTTATAATTCAAGATATTCTAAATTTATAAATATCAATTTATAAATCTTTTAATACAAATCAATTTATATTATTACTTTAAACATCTTTAAACTCTTTCATAATTTTCATCATTCTGATTTATAAAATAAAAATTTTATAAATCCTATTTTTAAACTTCTTATAATAAATTCTAAAGTTGTTATCCCGCCTTTTTAGCAAGGCCGTGATACCATAAAATCACCGAGAAGCCCAAGATAGTTTGTCTCGAAGAATGGTCAACTCAGCATCTCAACAAAGCAAGTTCTGTTGAATGTTTTTCAGATAAGATCCCCTACGGAGGGGGGTCCAGGGGGTGGCAACCCCCCAAGGTGGGGGTGCGGGGGCAACACCCCTGCTACGGGGTTCGACCTGCCCGGTCAGGTCGCGGGGGGCCAAGGGGCAGCGCCCCGTCCAAAACGGTACGACCTAGTGAAGACCTAAGGGAGAATAGGATCGAGCGACCTAGGGGTCTAAGGGGTCAAGCGACCTAGTGGTTGCGACCTAGAGGTGTTCGCGAGTTAACAGAAGCGAGCGACCTAACAGAGGCGAGCGACCTAAGGGACTCGCGACCTAGCAAGGTAATAAGGTCGAGCGACCTACGACCTAACGAGGTAAAGGCCTAATGGCCTAGTGAAACACGCGACCTAAAATGTACGCGATCTAATGTGGCCGAGTGGTTTAAGGTCGGAGACGACCTACGACTTTAAAGGTTGAGCGACCTAGCGAGGCTCGCGACCTAATGACCTAATGGTGAAAAAGGCCGAGCGACCTAACGTGTGAACGAGCCGAATGACCTAAGGGATAAAAAGGCGAGCGACCTAACGTCTTAACAAAGCCGTGCGACCTAACTCTATAAGGCCAAGCGACCTAGATCCAAGCGGCCTAAGACCGAGGTAACGTTTCCAAAAGAGGGAACGACCTAACGACCTATGGCCTAATGACCTACGACCAAGCGGCCCATGACCTACGACCTACGACCTGGCGGCCCACGACCTACGACCTAATTCCGAGGCGAACAACCTAAAACATGCAAACGATTTTAAGGCCAGAAACGAACTATTTGGTGACCGAGACTTTTCCACGCAAACGACCTAGCATAGGCAGAACGATCTAAGTGCAGAATTTTACCAAAAACACTAAAAATTGGAGTTTTTCGCCAATCCAATCCAAACCAATGCAAATGCACATGCTAAAGTGATGGGAATTCATTCCCAACAGTCCAAGATAGTTATAGACAAGAATGTGAGATAAAAATCTCACCTTTGCACAAATTCAATGAAGAAGAAGCTTGAAGTCAATAGAGAAGCAACTACAAGCTTGAATCCAATGTCTTTACTTTGATTTTGGAGTTGGATGTTGAATTTTCTAATAAACTTGGGCTTGGAATTTTAATTTCCCTTTCCACTCACCATTAATGCTAAAACTAGAGTTAGGTAGGAATTTATGAAGAGATGAGGAGAAGGGGTTGGAACTTAGGTTTAATAGGCTAAACCAACCCAAAATCCAAAGCGGGAAAAGTTAGTGAAATTCCACTAACCCCAAACATATCAAAGTTTATACTTAAAAAGATTGTAAACGACATTTCGAACTCAATGGAAGTGGTCTCGAGTCCTAATTCGGCCGTTTGCAAAAAAGTAGCTTTTCGGACCATTATCCGAATAACGAAAAAATATTTAAACAAAATATTTAAATATATAATCGATAAATATGCGGGTTGTTACAGACTCCCCTCCTTAAAGAAATTGCGTCCTCAGAATATATAAGATGGAAATAAAAAGTAACAACCATAAAAGCATATTAACACAAAAGAAATTTGAAATAGGAAGTTCACCTCAAAGAGCAGGAGTAAGCAAGTCCGGATGTGCTCGCTCGATGAATTCTCTGGATTCCCAAGAGCAATCCTTAGGATTTGAGGACCATTGAACCTTCACAAGCGGAATATCTTTATTTCGAAGTCGTTTGACCTCCGAAGCAATAATTCGAATAGGATGCTGCTCGTAAGTTAAATTTGGAGAAACTTCAATTTCTTCCACAATACTAGGCTCAAGAATAGAATCGGAATCTCGAAGGCATTTCCGTAATTGAGAAACGTGAAACACGTCATACATGGCAGAAAAATGAGCCGGTAATGAAAGGCAATAAACCATGGAACCAATACGTTCAGTGATAGGAAACGGCCCAATATATCGAGGCGCTAACTTTCCCGACCGACTGAAACGTACAACACCTTTCATAGGTGAAACACGAATAAAAACAAGATCTCCAACAGAAAATTCTAATTTCCTTCTTTAATTATCGGCATAGGATTTTTGTCTACTCTGGGCTTCTTTCATCCTATGTCGAATAAGTTCAATCTTTTCTGTGGAATCGCAAATAAAGTCTGGACCTAAAACCAGCCTCTCACCGACCTCAAGCCAACAAGAAGGAGATCGGCATGGCCTTCCGTAGAGTACCTCGAAAGGTGCCATACCAATACTAGATTGGAAGCTATTATTATAGGAAAATTCGACAAGTGAAATATGATCTTCCCAACTTCCACCAAAATCAAGCACACAAGCTCGAAGAAGATCTTCAAGAGTTTGATTCATACGCTCGGTTTGTCCATCGGACTGGGGTGATAAGCAGTGCTAAAATTAAGCTTCGTTCCTAAAGCTTTTTGAAGACTCTTCCAAAATCCACTAGTAAACAATGGATCTCGATCGCTAACAATAGAAGTAGGAACTCCATGCAATTTAACAATTTCTTTGATAAAGAGTTTGGCCAAAAGAGGAATGGTTCGGTTAGATCGAACGGGAATAAAATGGGCGGATTTAGTAAGTCTATCAACGATCACCCATAAGCTATCATGACCCGAACGAGAACGGGGAAGGCCATCTTTAAAATCCATGAAAATTTGGTTCCACTTCCAAATTGGAATATCTAAAGGTTGCAATAACCCACCAGGCCTTTGATGTTCGGCCTTGACAAGTTGGTAAGTCATGCAACACTTAATAGAGTTAGCAATATCAGATTTCATGCCCTTCCAATAATAAAGTCGCTTCATATCAGCGTACATTTTACTACTACCGGGATGAATGGTGAATTTAGAACGATGGGAATCTTCTAAAATATCTTTACGAAGATCACCAATATTTGGTACGATAAGTTTACCAAATTTTCGAATGCCGCCACGTGAATCAATATCAAAGTCTTTCAAACCTTCAATATCAATTTTATCCTTAACATTTTGGCCAAGAAGAGCCAATTCAGGATCTAGCCCTTGAGCTTCAAGAATGCGGTCTAAAAGAGAAGGATGAGCCTCAAGGCTACATAAAACAAGTGATGAGCATAAATCGGATACGCGCTCTCGAATCTCACAAGTGGATATAATCTCGAGATCGTTCCATTCAGATATCAGCATAGAAACAACTGCTTGTTGTTTACGGCTAAGAGCATCGGCGACATGATTACCCTTACCGGGGGTATAAAGAATATCAAGATCATAAGGTGCAAGGAACTCAAGCCAACGCTGTTGACGCAAATTAAGTTCCTTTTGAGAAAATAAATATTTCAAAGACTTATGATCCGTGTAAAGAATAAATTTCTCTCCCAATAGATAATGACGCTAAATTCGAAAGGTGAAAACAATAGCCGCGAGTTCTAAATCATGTGTGGCATATCTAGTCTCAGCCGGCTTCAATTGCCTAGAAGCATAAGCAATAACGCATTCTTTTTGCATAAGAACGACACCCAAACCAACGTGACTAGCATCAGTATAAACAACAAAATCTTGATTCCCCTCAGGAATAACAAGAATAGGAGCATCAGAAAGGAGTTCTTTCAATTTCTGTAAAGAGGCTTCACATTTGTCCGACCAAATGTATTTAATTCCCTTCTTAGTAAAGCCAGTAAGAGGCACGACAATCTTAGAAAAGTCTTTAATGAAACGACGGTAATAACCCGCCAATCCGATAAAACTACGAATCTCTGTCACACTCTCCGGTCTCTTCCAATCTTGAATCGCTTCAATCTTTGAAGGATGCACGGAAATTCCGGATTCGAAAATAATATGACCGAGAAATTTCACACGAGATTTCCAAAAGTGGAATTTAGAAAATTTCGCCTTTAATTGATTACTCCTAAGAGTTTCCAATACAATCCGAAGATGCTTTTCATGCTCCTCCTCGGTTTTAGAATACACAAGGATATCATCAATGAAGATGAGAACAAACCGATCGAGGAAAGCCTTGAAAACTCGATTCATGTGGTCAACGAAGTAAGCCGGAGCATTCGTTAAATCAAATGGCATAACAAGCCATTCATAAGATCCATAATGAGTACGGAACGATGTCAAAGGAATACTATCCTCAGCAATACGAAGCTGATGAAAACCGGTAGCCAAGTCCAACTGTGAAAAGACCCTAGCTCCGCTAAGCTAATCAAACAGATCGTCAATCCGAGGTAAAGGATATTTATTTTTAATAGTCAGATTGTTAAGCTTGCGATAGTCAACGCAAAGCCTAAGCGTACCGTCGGATTTCTTCACGAAAATAGCCGAAGCTCCCCAAGGCGAGGAGCTAGAGCGAATAAATTGCTTCGTCTCCAATTCAGATAATTGTTTGCGCATCTCCTCATTTTCCTTATTAGACATGCGATAAGGAGGACGAGTAATAGGTTGAGCTTCAGGGGTAAGATTAATTCTGAACTCAATTGCTCATTTAGGTGGTAAACCTAAAACGGACTCAAATATGTCGGAAAATTCACAAACGACGTGAATTCGAGAAATGACATCTTCCTCATCATCATCATCATCATCATTATCATGAGGATTTAAAGAATATAAAGATGCAATCAACATAGAATCCGAATCTTTAAGAATAATAGAAATCTGATTTACAGATTGCGGATGTCGGAGATAAATAGTCTGCTCAGGACATAGGATATGAGCTTCATAACGATTAAGCCAATCCATTCCCAAAATCATTCCAAAGCCTAGGTAACGCATAACATGCAAATCGGATAGGATTGGAAAATCACATAAAATAATCTCCATATTTTTACAAAGCAAACTAAGAGTTGTGGATCCACCAACAGGATTCGCAATTCTCAAGGAAGTCATTAAAGCATCAACATTTAAAGAGAAAGCGTCGACAAGTTCCTTTGATATAAAAGAATGGGATGCACCCGTATCAAGAGAACTCTAATAGGTTGATCATGAAATAAAATAATACCATCAAGAATGGAATGAGAAATACCTTGGCCACGAGATGTGTTGCCAGGGGCTTGAGCCACGTTTAAGTTTCCCTCCTTCTTGCCTTCACGTTTGAGGCATTGATGTATGTAATGATCCAGGCTCTTACAATAGCGACAAGATTTGGGCTTAGAGCACTTATTCGCAAAATGATCCCCAGATCCACAGTCGAAGCATCTCGCACCACTAGGAGAAGAAGACTTTGCCGCAGGGGTTGCATGCTTACCCTTTTTGTTGGGATAAGGGCTTTTGAATTTACTAGGCCGCTTTTTGTTGTTGAAGTTGGGTTTGAAAGCTACTACTTCAACACCACTTTCTTTATCAGCCTCTTCCAAACGAAGAGCGATATCTATAAGTTGGTCGAAAGGAACTTCTAACTTTAGAAGTAATGGCTTCTTGAGGCTTTTGTTTAAGCCATAAACGAACCTCCGGTTCTTCTTCAATGGGGTGTTGATGTATTCAACCCCATATTTGGAAAGCGATTCAAAGGCTGCGACATAATTAGTCACAGAGGACTCACCTTGAATAAGGTCTATAAAGCGTCGAGCCAGAGTTACCTTCTCTGCTTCTGGTACAAATTTTAACTCGAAGCGTGTCCGGAATTGCTCCTAGGTAAGGTCCGCTTCGTTGACTTCAGAAATAAGAAGTTCATACCAGTCCAATGCTCTCTCTTGGAGCATACTGGAAGCCACCTGAACATGGTGAAGATCGACGAGATTCATGCGAATGAAGATTCGATCGCAGGTCCTCAACCAAGCCTGGACCTCAATGATAGTTTCAGAACCTTTAAATGGCTTCCCACCCAGGTTGGTGTAATCATTGCACAAACGTGCAAACCCAGATTTAGGGTGAGTAGGTTCCGGATTAGAACCACCTGCTTGAGCATTCGTGACAAGGTCAAGAAGTTGCTGGGTAGTCATAAAAACTCCATCTTGGGGTGGAGCACTAGATGGTCCAGCTCTGGACGACCAGGTCTAACCATTTCTCTTCCTTAAGAAAGAAAGAAGAGAAAGAAGAAGATTATTCACTAATGAATATCAAGCAATCTTGCTAGATAAAACAAGGAATCAAAAAGGATATAGGATGAATCGGTACGATGACTCGAATTAATCCTAAGACATAACTCCTAAGGTGGACTTAGGACGATGATCCTTGTTAAGTTATTCTACATTGTTCCAGTTTGGCTCTGATACCAAGCTGTGATGCCCCACCTCTATACCCACGCTAGCCAAGAACACTACGGTGTAGTGCTATCAACTAGCACAGAGAATAAGGCTGTTGAGGAGCGACCATCCATGTGATTGCTTATCACACGGTGGCTATGAATAATCTTGGAAACAAACATAGAAATAAGCATAACACAAATCAGTCACAGACATCCATATCACAAAGGCGGAAGAAGATATGAATATATAACTAACACATGAAAGTGTACATCAGAGTAGTGGTCAAAAAGATCCACAATAATACAAAAGAATAGCAACACGTTATACAAAAGAATACAACTATGAGTCTATATCTCAAGTGCATACAACAAAAACTGCTAATCTAAATAGTTAGCCAAAAGTTAGAGTAGCAAATCCCAGGAAGAAGTTAAGCAGAAGCACCTGTAACATCTCGGTCTGACCCGAGTATTATTTAAGAAAATAATAAACGGATCAGTCTAGCTATAAATATCAGATGACATGGTATAAAATAAAAGATATGGCATAAACATAAAATATCCATACTGACATACTACTATAGGTATGCAAATGATGATCAACAGAAGATCAATCAATAAGAGATAAATCGATATCACAAGAATCTTCTCAAAGATCCAAAGAGGGCATCATACCCTAAACTTGTACTCATAACAAGTCAATGACATAAATTCCAGAAATCAACAAAAGAAATCCAGAAATCACAGAAAAAGGGAAAGAGGCCTATCACATGACGGTCCGAAGACCATGGGGAGCTACCCCCATATGGGTGAGTCGGAATCACCCAGATGAGGTCTAGGCTAACCAAAAAGCAAAAACGTATGTGCGAGTGGAATCACACAAATGGTGTCTAGCCTAACCTCGCAACAAAAAAGTACGTGTGAGTGGAATCACACAAATGGTGTCTAGACTAACCTTGCGGACAAAGAGATATGTGTGAGTCGGAATCACACCCATGAGGTCTAGTCTAACCTTGCAAACAAAGAGACATCGCACAATTGCTAGTCTAAATCATAAAATGATCGTCATGATCAACGAGAAGTGTCTATTACACTAAGCTAGTAAATATAAAAGTTTATCTTTGTGTCCCATAACCACTTGCTTAACTTAAATAATTACGAACAAACTATAAATCTTCACTAGAAAATTGTCACAAGAGGTTCAATCGAAGAAGTCCAAGAATTAACCGACGAAGTGAACGCAAGCATTTCATACCACTTGTTTTACTAAGCCGTAATTAGATTTCTCATCCGAGTGAGGTAAAGGTTTGTATATACTAGTAGATTGGAAAACGGTTTAAGAAAAGAGCTTTGTTATTGAAAATAGAGTTGAAATCATTTTGTTGAATGAGTTTTGATATTTACTACTAGTATTGAAACCTTCATATTTCTAAAGTTGTTATCCCGCCTTTTTAGCAAGGCCGTGATACCATAAAATCACCGAGAAGCCCAAGATAGTTTGTCTCGAAGAATGGTCAACTCAGCATCTCAACAAAGCAAGTTCTGTTGAATGTTTTTCAGATAAGATCCCCTACGGAGGGGGGTCCAGGGGGTGGCAACCCCCCAAGGTGGGGGTGCGGGGGCAACACCCCTGCTACGGGGTTCGACCTGCCCGGTCAGGTCGCGGGGGGCCAAGGGGCAGTGCCCCGTCCAAAACGGTACGACCTAGTGAAGACCTAAGGGAGAATAGGATCGAGCGACCTAGGGGTCTAAAGGGTCAAGCGACCTAGTGGTTGCGACCTAGAGGTGTTCGCGGGTTAGCAGAAGCGAGCGACCTAATAGAGGCGAGCGACCTAAGGGACTCGCGACCTAACAAGGTAATAAGGTCGAGCGACCTACGACCTAACGAGGTAAAGGCCTAACGGCCTAGTGAAACACGCGAGCTAAATGTACGCGACCTAATGTGGCCGAGTGGTTTAAGGTCGGAGACGACCTACGACTTATAAAGGTTGAGCGACCTAGGGAGGCTCGCGACCTAACGACCTAATGGTGAAAAAGGCCGAGCCACCTAACGTGTGAACGAGCCGAACGACCTAAGGGATAAAAAGGCGAGCGACCTAACGTCCTAACAAAGCCGTGCGACCTAACACTATAAGGCCAAGCAACCTAGATCCAAGCGTCCTAAGACCGAGGTAACGTTTCCAACAAAGGGAGTGACCTAACGACCTAGGGCCTAATGACCTACGACCAAGCGGCCCACGACCTACGACCTACGACCTGGCGGCCCACGACCTACGACCTACGACCTAATTCTGAGGCAAACGACCTAAAGCATGCGAACGAGTTTAAGGCCAGAAACAAACTATTTGGTGACCGAGACTTTTCCACGCAAACGACCTAGCATAGGCAGAACGACCTAAGTGCATAATTTTACCAAAAACACTAAAAATTGGAGTTTTTCGCCAATCCAATCCAAACCAAATGCAAATGCACATGCTAAAGTGATGGGAATTCATTCCCAACAGTCCAAGATAGTTATAGACAAGAATGTGAGATAAAAATCTCACCTTTGCACAAATTCAATGAAGAAGAAGCTTGAAGTCAATAGAGAAGCAACTACAAGCTTGAATCCAATGTCTTTACTTTGATTTTGGAGTTGGATGTTGAATTTGCTAATGAACTTGGGCTTGGAATTTTAATTTCGCTTTACACTCACCATTAATGCTAAAACTAGAGTTAGGTAGGAATTTATGAAGAGATGAGGAGAAGGGGTTGGAACTTAGTTTTAATAGGCTAAACCAACCCAAAGTCCAAAGCGGGAAAAGTTAGTGAAATTCCACTAACCCCAAACATATCAAAGTTTATACTTAAAAAGATTGTAAACGGCATTTCGAACTCAATGGAAGTGGTCTCGAGTCCTAATTCGACCGTTTGCAAAAAGTAGCTTTTCGGACCAATATCCGAATAACGATAAAATATTTAAACAAAATATTTAAATATATAATCGATAAATATGCGGGTTGTTATAGAGAACATACCTATTTGTCGGGCAAATAACATTTATTTTATAATACCAATAGTAGTAGCAATTGCTTCCATAACCTGTATTCCACTTATATAATCTAAAGAGGTTAATAATTATATAGAAGTGAAATGATTATATTGTTTTAAATTAATAACAAACAATCAACATAACATAACAACAATCACTTTCAACCAAAAGCATACCATCATCACATAAAATCAAAATAAATCAATACAACATAACAACAATCTTTGCAAACAAGCATACAATCTTCACAAGGGATTAAAGTAACAAACCATTTCTGAATTTACAATCATTAAATTTAATATAGTATTCATTTAATTATTTACTTTAATTATCAATAGCTTCAAGCATTAACTTAAGTTCATAATTCTTTGCTTACAATATTCACTTTCAATTTCATTTTATTAAGTAGCACTACAATTATAACTCAGGTTTATAACTATTTCATATTAAATTTCTTATTTATAAAAGTAAATTTCACTGAACACTTTCATTATTTAAGTTTTTATTGTATAATTTTCCCTTGCATATCCTTATTTAACATTACAACTTTTAATATTCTGGTAAGTTATATATATATGTGTGTGTGTGTTTCTAAGAATGTAATTGAAAATTACACAAGTTTATCTTATTTCATTTCAGTAAATAAACGTTCAATAGTTATCATTTCTTATTTTCATATCCTTTTTGTTTACAAGTTACAAATTTCAAATTCCTTATATATTTCATTTATAACATCGCATTTAATTTCTTACTTTCAACTTTAGAAGCTCCAATTATTAAATAGTTAAATTTTATTCCATATAATAATTGAAATTCTAATTTAAATTTACTTTAGTTTATTCTACTGGGTTTTTCTTCTTCTCATTATTTACTTTTCCATTCATTTATTTATATGAGATCAATCACATACATAATTTGTTTTCCATTAAGGATTTAAGTCATTAATGAATCATTTAGAAAATAAACTTAAGCTTCTACTGCCTTACCTAAGTTTATAACTTGATTCGGCTATTGAATAAAAATTTAAGTTTTTGGTATTCTCCCTTGAAGAGAAAGGAAATATTTCAATATCTCTAAAACTTCAATTAAAACATTTAACCTTATTCACTTAGTAAAAATATAAGATATATTTAAAACATCCTCATAGCATTATGTAAAGGTTTTTCAAAAGTATAAAACAATGTTAGAAATTTATATCAAAACATTATAATTAGCTTTTAAAATAAAGTTCCTTAAATCCAAAGATTTATTAGACTCATTATTCTTAAAATAAGTATAAACTCAAGATTATTAAACTGAAACTAATAGTATACTCAAATCTTACATTAAATTTCTAAATCAAAGTATAAAATTTCATATCTTCATAATTAATTTTACATACTTGTTTTAAAAACGAACATTCAAATCATGGAAAAAGTTTATTATGGCTTAATACAAAAATTCAAACAGTAAATAAATCAATAAATTTAATATTAGTACATTGAAATCAAGTAAATATTTCAAATTATACTTCCAAAATAAAGATTCACATTTATTTGTCAAGTATATTACTATAAATAAACTTCGCAAATCAATTTTTTTCATTTACGTAATATCTTTAAATTATACATTCAAAGAAACTTATATAAATTTTACTTGAAATATTCATTTGAAAGCTTCATTTGAAAATCAACCATCTTTTAATACTTTAATACCTTTCAAAAAATTCATTTGTAAAATTCCTTGCTTCATGTATAAATACCATTTAAATATTAAAATAACATCTTTATAAATATATGTAAACTATTTGAAAATACTTATTTACATCATTACTTATATTTACAAAGAAGCTATTGAAAACTTTAAGTCCATGATTTATAAATTTATTAGTTTTATCTCATGATACCTTTCAAACATTATTAATAAATCAATAATCATTTACATTAAATATGTTTTATTTAATAAATAACTTCTAAATTATTTACAACACTAATAATTTACTATTAAACCATGTTGTACATGAATAAACAATATTTTAAACATTTTAAAATATTTAGAATTGACAAAAATGATCAAAATATCCATTATATAATACTTTATTAAAATACTTTTATAACTCGATGTCTTAATAGGTTTATCCTTGTTCTTGTAGGCTCTGGCCATGCGTTGATCTGGCGTAAGGCTAGAATTCTTCAAGTACTTAGTAGATCTGTTTCAACACCCAGTGAAAAATACTTAAAAATAGGTATGAGAAGTACCGCTCAAAATCCAATGTCAAATGACGATAATACGATAGCAGTGGCCCGTTGCTGATCCAGTATTTACGCAATGGACACAAAACTTTCCAGAAGATCCTTATACCTACCGGATTCTAGTAAAATATCGTAGCCAGTTTGTAAACAAGGGACCATCACCCCTGCTGCAGTGGTACGTTGTTGATTCAATGATTTATGCAATGGATGCACTTCCTTCCCTGGGGATCCATAAACAATAGATCCCAGGATTGAAAGCACCTCCATTGGGTAAACTAAAGAACCATCTACCATGAAAAAAATCGAGGAACCCATGAGTTTAAGTCCGGACAACCATATCGGTTCGAATCCATTTTTGAATTCATCCAAGTCCATTAGGGTTTATCAGTCGAATCCATTCCTGGATTCCCCAAGTCCATCTGGGTCGAAGCATATCATACTACACTTCTTCACGGTGGGTACTTCCCCATACCTCCTACTTCAAAATATAACATATCATATATAGTACCCTTTCAAAATCATAACTTCATTATACACAAAACATACCTTATTCCAGTAATTCACATGCAATCAGATTTCTATATAATTAAGCTTTTTAAAAAGGATGTTACTCCCCAGTTAAAAAGATGAACAAAGCCTTTTGAAATAGCTTTGAAACTTTAAAAACTTGAATGCTGGAAAAATATATGTTTTGTGTATAGTCGATTTTTCGATTAGTTTGAATATTTAATAAAACCATCTATATTAAATAGATTTATATTAAAGAAAATATACTTAAATACCAATTTAATAAAAATTAATCTTAAAAAGATCATTACAAAATAGTTTAATACTTGAAATAATTTAAATGATACATACTTAAAAAAATTTATACCTTAAAGGATTTCCAAAAATAAATAAATGACTTTTGATTTTTCAAAAATATTTATCAATTTTTGGAAATCCTTTAAGGTATAATTTTTTTAAGTATGTATCATTTAAATTATTTCAAGTATTAAACTATTTGGAATGATCTTTTTAAGATTAAATTTTACTAAATTAGTATTTAAATATATTTTCTTCAATATAAATCTATTTAATATAAATGTCATTATACAATATTATTCAAAAATATATTCTTTTAAAAATATTTAAAACAAAACTACTTTATAAAATATAAAAACTAATTTTTTAACATAAAAGTTAAGCCAACTAAATTTAAAAATAAGAGTTATGAAATTCTATAAAATTTTAACAAAACTATTTAGAATAAAACTATTTTATAAAATATAAATATTAATAATTTTCTTTTGAACATATTACCAATTAACCTTTAAATAATTAATACTAAAATAAATTTGAAAATATTTATTTTAAAATTTAAAACATTTAAAAATAATGAACATTCTAAAACATTTCTTTAAAACAATTTTTTTAAAAAACCTTTAACTTATAAAAGTCTCCTTTAAAATATACTTGGCTTTCTAGGGAAATACATATTCCATCTCCATACCTTTAAAAATAAACCACTATTTATTTTTAAAAACAAATTACAATTTAACTGCTAAAATTCATAATTTCATACAAACAATCAAGGCTGCATGTTTCGCACTTATATAAATTCCAATATATATAAGATTTCATTTTTCGATAAAGTACTTTCCAAAATCAATAATCTCAAATATATCAAATCATTCTTATATAAATTCTGTTATATATAAGATTTATCTCTTTAGATCAAATACCTTTTCAAAATCAACAGCTTTGAAAATCACCTTATTCTTATATAAAGTCCATCTTATAAAAGAATCAAAAAATTTCAAAATCAATTTCGCTGTATGGAAAGCCATATGAGATTCAATATCTTTACTTTATAAAAGGTTCTGAATTTAGAATAGTTTCGTATATAAATCGTTTTTTGAAATAGTTTTGTAAAATAATTTGTAAATAAAGTAGTTTGTACAATAGTTTTGTAAATAAAATAGTTTGTAAAATAGTTTTGTAAATAAAATAGAATAAATAGTTTGTATATGAAAATAAAAGAAAATAGTTTGTATAAGAAAAATAAAAAAGTAGTTTTTGAAAAATTGTTTTAAATTAACAGTAGTTTTGCATACATGAAAAGTTCCAATTTAAATTACAAAGATATCCAACCCAACAAGTTTCAATTTCAGCGCCAAAGCATATCAATAATATTAGAACATAAGATGTACATATGTCATCATTTAGCAAAATCTCATTCGTTCGCTCGCTCGATCACACAAGTTCGCTTTTGAACTAGTATTGTCCATTCAACTTTCCTAATGCGGACTTCGATATGGTTTCTTGATTGGAAACCATCATTCTCCTTGCGTAGCCATATACTATGATAGAGAATTCTAGAATCAAACCAAAATCCATATCAAATATTCTCCATCAAGAATCGAATGAAGAATCCTAATGTGAAATGGTGTAATTCACCTCGAACTTATGTACTCAAATCTGGATCAAATTAATTATGTGAATAAAATAATATACGAAAACAACTTACGTATTTATTCCAATTTGATTCATCACAATTACATTTCAATTAAATTCATTTTAATCTCGTTGATTAACACAAATATCACTTCATACTTTAATATTTGTTTCACAGAATTTCTCCATTTAATGTAAAATGTTAATATATTCATTCTTCTAGTATTGCTTATATTTCTCTTTAATTTAAATTACATTCATTTCTATGTAATATTTCTCATTTAATACTATGTTTATTTGCAAATCATTTCATAAGGAATTTTCTTAAGTTCATAATCAATTTATAAAAGCTTAAATTATTTTATAAACATTATTCGAACTTAAAAGTTATCACAACTTTAATTATAACTATTTAATGCAACTTCCATTTATTTCATAAACTATTTTACAAGGCATGACTTTATTTATATTCATTTCATTTTTAGTTCATCTTTACCTTTCAATTTATTTATAACACATTTCAAAAATGTTAACTAAGTTCACAATTTCAATTTTTAAGTATTATTACATTACATGCCAATAATGTATACAATAATTCTTACTCAACTATAACAAATTAACCTTGTTTCTCTTGCTTTCAAATTAAGATTATCAACTTCAACCGCATAATTCGACATAATTATTAAGTTTCAACTCATATATTAATTCAGAGGTTTTGACTATCCAAATATTCCATTTTATTTCAATAGTTGAAATTACCAATCAACAAAACATTTCAATTCCATAAACAAATATCCAAATTATTCATTTTATTCTCTTTAATACACCATTATTAGTCTAGTGTTTAGTCTATTAATTCAACTAATCAACAATAAATGATAATAACTAAATATTACCATTTCATAAATCAAAAACATCACAAATAACTATATCAGCTATAAAAATCTATTTCTTTATATATATATATCAGATAATATTAGGAAAAATACTTTCATTTCAAAACTTATATAAAACGTTTATAACACTAACAATTATGCGCTCTCGTATATACACTCAGATAACTCATTCTAGGGTATTAGTACCCTATCTCTAATGAGTTAACCCTAACAGGCTAAGGTATGTCTAAACCAAAGCTCTGATACCAACTGTAACGACCCACCTTTTTGGACGATTTAAATCGATAATAAACTACACATGTCTAATTCAAACCATTCAAAAGGGAGGATTGTTAATAGGGTAAATAAGAAAATAATAGAAAAGAAGGAAAAACACAGAATCTCACAGCGGAATGACAAAATATAATAATCAAATGATAGTTCATGAAGTTTTTTTACAATTGATATTTGATTATACTTTTATAATTCAAATCAGAGTTATAGATACATTAGAGACTAAATAAAAAATAAAGCAATGGAATAAAATAAGCAGTTGAATAATAATAATAAATAGCAATAGTATACAGATTCTTCGTCTTCGTCCTCCAGAAAATAAAATGGTCTTCAATACACTGAAAAAGCTCAGACCAACCCGAGCATAATGAAAAAAATACACTCGAGTCAGAAATAAAAATTTCTACGTAAGTCAAATCAATCTCAATTAAAAATATGAGTGCAATGGCTTCAGAGATGTTATGGCGTTTTTCATCTCCTATCAAGTGTACAACGAGAGTGCAGTAATTTACGAGATTTCAAATAACTCGAAATACCATTTTTAACCATTTTATTTAAAATAAATATGAATTTTAAATAAAAAGCTTAAACTTTTTAAATAATTCAGTTTCGATAAATAATCCAAATTCAAGAAGTTGTATGGGTATAGATCATTTCAACCGATAATTTAAATTTCTTAATTATCCAATTCTAAAGTGATTCAGAGGACCACTTAAATGATGTCAATAATATACAAGGTGATAATAGGGACATATTAAAATAAATAAACAACCATACATCCAACATATCAATCAATAAACATCTATTTCAAACAACATCCAAATCAACCAATATATTTCAATATATAATAGTTATCAATATCGAGGTTTAACTATCAATTAAATTCCAATATAAAATTAAATGTCAATTCAGATTCAATACTAATTCAAATGTCAACTTAAATCAACAAACAACAATAAAAAAAATTATATATCACATCATATATTTTATTTAACTTGCAATGGAATTTTTAGTATTGCGTGAGTGGGTTGAATCACTCACCTTTTTGCTTTCCCTTTTCTAGCCAGATTTGGATCTGAAACTACTTTCTCATTTTGTTTTGTTTCCTTGCTATCTTAATCTTTTTTTATAGAAAGTTTTGGAGAGAAGATTATATAGATCTTAATATGAAGAAAAAGACATGGAAAGAAGAGAAGGTTTGAAAAAGAAAAAAAAATTAAAGAAGAAGAAGAAGAATTGAAAAAAGAAAAGGAAGCTTTGAAAAAGAAGAAGATTTGAAGACTAAGAAGAAGAAAGAGAGCAAAAAAAGCTTTGGAAAAAAGAAGAGAAAGGAGATTTGAAGAAGAAACATGAAAAAAAAGGAGGAAGGTGAAGAGAGACAAAAAATGAAGCTACGGAAGATGAGATTTAAAAAAAAATGAAATGAAGTTACAAGAATGAAGATTGAAACCAGTGAAAAGATAATAAAGCTAAATATAAATAAAGTAGGAATTGAAATAAAGTAAAAATACGAACAACCCTAAAAAATGGTAGGTATTAAAAGAGGTGAAGGAAATAATTAAAAATATGAAAAGTAGGTAACGCTCATAAAATGAAAAGGCTTTAGACAATGTAAATGGAAATGAGTAATGGAATAAATGAGGGAACAATGAAAAAAAGTGTGACAATTATTAATTAGAAAGGGAATGAATGGACCAACTCCACTCTGTAAACAAACTTTTGGAATTCAAATTTCAAAACATTTGTTCACTCAATTAATTTTGTTAACCCCAAACATACAAAATTTGACCTTCACTAAAGATTTAATTACAACAACATAACTAAATTTGAACATACCAATTTACATAATGAGGACCACCGCTACATAAAATAAAATATGAACCATGATTTAAAAAATCAAATTTAAAAACAACATTTTTATCGACACATAATTATAAACTCAAATATTTAATTTGATAAAATCACTTCCGTGCAACCTATGCGTGCTATTTAACTACCATAAAATTTTGTTTTAAAAATTCGATTTTCTCTTTTTACAGCGTTATATTTATATTCAGAATGGAAACATTCACTTTATTTTCCTCAAACATTCTTTTATTTTCCTTAAAATGCTTATCCATTACTTGCAATTCATAAATTTAAACATTTTTATATTCTAAAATTATCAACTTATACAATATTAAATCCATTCTTATATTTCTAAATAATGTACATTCCAAATGAAAACATTCTTACATTAAATTTATTCATTGCACTTTGTTTATTTTCCATTTTTCAATTGAAAGATTTCAATAAATTTATTTCCTATTAATTTTAATCTTCCACTTCAAAATAGACCCTAATTGATGAAATCAATTAAATAAATATGTGAACATTGTAATCCTTATTTATAGTCATGCAAACACATTTATAAAATTACAGTATCCAAAAAGCATTAAATTACATACTAAATAAATGTTTTTCTCTATCAATCAATATTCATTTAACTCATCATTTAAAATGACATTTATTATTCCAATTCCTGTTATTAAATTATATTCTAATACGTGTTAGAACCTTCCACTTCATTGCTTCATTGTAGTTTGTTGTTTTAGAATTTTATTTATGGTCCAAACTTATGATATAATAACATAGTTAACATTTGTTTTATGTTTCATTACGTTAATATACTCTAATTTCCATCCTTTATTTGTGTTAACTACTATATTTCCGTTTTATTGAATTTTGGTCAATTTCACACATTAATTATAATTAAATTCTCAATTAATTTATTTACTTCGATTTCATTCTCTTATTATATCAAGTATTACCTTACATACATAGTCAACATTGTTATATCTTCCATTACATCAATATTTTACCATTTCATCTTACCTTTTATTTACATAACCTTTTATTTCATTGATTGTAATAAATTCACTTATTAAAATTTCCAATTCCAATAAATTTGTGTAATCTGATTTCCATCCTTTTATTCAAATCAAAGGTCATATTATGATAAAAATTTACATTAGTTACATTGTATAGAATCAACCTTTTTACCATTATCAATTAAACCTACATTAACTGCACTAAATAAGGGAATTAATTTTCATTTATTTCCAATTAAATTTAATGGACCAAATAAATAGGTAATACATATAATAATTGTCACCATTAGATTTTAATTACATTTATAAGTTTATTACTTACAAACAAATGTTACCATTTCTTTCATAACACTAATTTTATTCAATTTCCATTAAAATTATATTATTTCATTAATGAATTAAATATTTACATTCCATTTTCTATGTTCACTTTATAACCAAGTATAAGCTTACACTATTTCAATTAATTGGAATTCCATTCAAATTGTTAATAATTAGCTTTAATTAACATTAATGCATTTCAATTTAGGATTATTCTAGTTATAAATCTTAAATTTTAATTTCTTCCAACATTTAATTACAAAAATCTTATTAAATTTACTATTTTTGATTGTCAAAAATTATAGGTCGTTACATTAATATTAAATTAATTAAATCACTTTTTAAATTCCAATTTTATAATTAACAAATTTTATCGTTTTTGATTACTTAGTAACTTATAATCTTTTTAAACCAAGTTTCCATATCAATTCAATGTTGAATATTACAACTAGTTACAGTGTTCGGTTTCAATGGCAATAATTCAATTGATTATTAAATTAAATTACAATAAATCAATTTATTTGAATTTTTTCCTTCTTATTATTCGATCCATTATCATTTTATGGATATAGTTAACATCAATTTATATCTTATTACATCAAAATGTACCATTATCATCTTTATTCATATTAATGCAATATTTAATTACACTTATTGCAATTTATTTCCAATTTAATTTCCATAAATTATATAAATATGTAACAAATAACAATTGTCACCTTTAGCTTAGTTGAATCACATTTATAAGTTGATTATTTACGACAAATGTTATAATTATTTACACAACACTAATTTTATTCAGTTACAATTTATTATCTACTATTTCATTTGTAAATATAACATTTAAATTATCAATTAATACACACGTTATTACAATTAATTTACAATCTATAGCCAATTATAACTTTAAATCATTTCAATAAAATGGGTATTACATTTAAAGTTGTTATCAATTACCTTAAACTAATACCATCACCTTTCATTCTAGTCATTTCCTTATTTTTAAATCTTAAATTTTTAATTTTTCACAACATTAAACTCCAAAACTTATTTAATTTAATAAATTTAATTATCAAAAATTATGGGTCGTTACAAGTTTAGTTTTCTTTTAGTTTAAGTTTATGTCATTTTTATGTATTTTCTTTTATTGATTTTTGAAATCCATGTACTTCAATTCTAAGTAATAAAATGTATCTATTACTGTCTTATATTCTTTATTAGCCTTTGGAAGTTACAAAAATATAATTGTATAAGTTTAAACAAAAAATTTAACAAAAACATAAAATTTTCAATTTATGACATGTATGTCGACATACATATACCATACATGTCAACATATAACGACCAGTTGGTAAAAAGTTTGAAAATTAAAAATTAAATAACTATCACCTATCCAATCATTCAAAACCATTTTAAACCCAATTTCTTCCAGAAAGCTCATTCATCATTTTATTCTATACTCTCTTTTCATTCTTAAACATCCTTTCACAAATATGTCTTCTCGACATCAGAAATTATGAGAATACCTTGAACAAACTCCATAATCTTTTAAGGATATTCTTTCTTTTATCTTAAAAAATCAAAGGTGTTATGAGTTAAGTCAAATGCAAATGGTCTGTAACGACCCAATTTTTCGACGCCCGAAAGTCGACATCAATACGTCCATTGTATCAAATGCCAAACAATCGAATGCCGAAAAACCGAATCTTTAGGGTTAATGAAGAAGAAGATAGAAGAAAAGATAGAAACAATATCAGAATCTCACATTCGCAGCGGAATAATATATAATAGATAAATGAATAATCTTTAAACAAAAGAACTATATCAGTTTATACATTACATCATCAGAGTATTACAACAACAAAACATGACATTGGGCATTTATAACAACTTGTCCATATGAAAACTGAACTTGCAGCAACCCAAACACAGTAGATAATACATAATATAAGTGATATGTCTCGCCATCCAGCTTGTCTCCTGATCTCCCCAGCATACTTTCTGACTTCGCTCCAGAACAACTGATAACCTGATTCTAGGCTGCCCGTGTAGAAAATTATGGGCACCCAGAGTTTAGAAAGGGAACAATAAACTCCAGATCAGCCATGAGACTGGTGTGAGATCTTAAAAATAGTTATTTGCACAAAAATAAATAAAAAGAGATCCATTATGCTTTTTGGAAAATGAAACGACCATAAGGCCTCTCGGCATACACACAACGCAATCGCACAATTGGGGGAGATTTCTTCTTATAGCAGTCAAACATTCTTGATATGCAAAATTCCTTTGATATTGTTGTTAGTGTATAATGTGGAAAACATTTCGAAAGTATAATATTAATCTTAGCCAGCATAGGTACCATTATATTATGCCTACTATAGATACCATTTAAGAATGGCAGGTTATACAACTGCAATCGTAAAGGGCTCGTATTGGATGATTGGATTTCCAACAAATGGTCAAGGCGAAGGAACTTCCATTCCGAAAGGGTATGCCTCTGGAGGGATGCCCTGAGAACCTAACTGGATCTCTGCCAACACAAGGTCGGGTTATCTCTGTAACTAGGTAACTAACTGTCACGAGTATGCCATCCTCCAGTCTAGGTTGACCTTTACCGAGGCGCCTTAACAACAAACAACCACATAAGTAAATAATCTAGGCTCCATACCAGAATACCACTTTTTTTATCCACACAAGTTAAATATCTGGGCTCCATACCAGATACCAATTTTTATCCAAAAGGAAATGCACATACCCTGAGAGGATCGACCCCCATAACCTTGCTTCATCTTTTCCTGTTTCAACCATTTCTGGGGTGTTAAGATCGACGAAGTCTCGTCCACAAAGCTACGATTTTCACAAAATCCATGCTTCGATCAACAAATGATTAACACTTAGCATGCCAAATTACCAAATTGGAAATATATCACTAGTAAATATCAACTACATAACCTCCGAACACGTACGTCTTAGAGAAGGGTGTTAAGCTAAGAGGATAAATTCTCCGCCACCAAAAGAAATGTATTTGATAGAAACTAGCTTTACATCTCAAAGTGTAATGTCAGACATACATCCATACAAGTCTATCCTGGGTCTGAATGGAACATAGGCACTTCCTCCAATTAAAGAAAGAAGCCCTTGCAAATCCGGATATTCCCTAATCACGTCCGGACTCCCCATCATATAGGGTGATATAAATCTCTATACCGGAGCAACTCGGTGCAGAGACATTCGACAGGTAATCCTTTCATTTTCGAAAAAACCGGTCTTCAACACCATCTTCAAATGCAATCCATTTCGTCGTATCATTATTCGTAATGGGTTTTATGATTCAATGTCCTCTCCCGGCTAATCCGATTAAGGAGTGCTTATTTTAAAAATAAGTGGTTACATTCAGATTCCAAGTAAGTCACAAAATTTTTTCCACTTTGATCTTTAAAAAAAAATATCCATCACGAAGGTTCGATGTGGTTTTAGGATAACCATTTTGAATCTGACCCCCGATCACATCAAAATTCAAATGCCGTTCAAAGGCCAATATTGATAGTCGGTTATTTGACTATCAAACAGCATTCACAACAACCATTAGATTTAAATAATTTCCCCAAATTATTTATTTCAAAATATCTTCGCAAGATATATTTTCACACTTCAACCCTTTGAAAACAATTTTCAAATCACTTTCCTTTCGTGGAATAAAATTTCAAATATTGTTTATTTCCACTGAAAATTTTCCGAGTCCGAATACTCTAAATAATTTAAATCACCTATCCAAAATTATATTTGGAAACACTTAAAATGAAAACTATTTTTTAAATACTTATTTAATATATTAGTTATGAAATTTTTATACTAATATCTCATATAAAACTTAAGCCCAAAACAAATTATAAAAATAAAATTATTAAATAGGCTGTAATTATGTAAGTAATCATTTCTAAATCAAATACCAATTAAATCTTTTAAAATAATTGCTTCTATAGTTAACTTAGTAAATATTTAGTTTAAAGATTTAAAAACAATTTAAGAAAATAATTTCTCCAAAAACATTCTTTTTGAAACCAACTCTAGAACTTTTAATTTATATTTGAAAGCTACCTTGAAAACATACTCGGTTTTCCAGAGCAAATACACCCACCATTCCAAAATAGTTCATTTAAATCAATTAATAAATCCTTCTTGATTTATCTCAAATTTACATCCCAAATTTGTAAATTTCTTTCCATATTTTTAAAAATAAACTAATATTTATTTTTAAAACAAATTACCCATCCTTTATAAATTCCCATCTTGAATTTAAATTTTCGAATATCCACTGATATACAATTTTCAAAATTGGTTTCCCAAATTTACTTTCAGAACACCAAATCAAATTCCAAATTGATTTCCAAAATTTACTACCTTTTAAAATAAATTTCTTTATTTCTCCCAAACTATTTAAAATCCGAATTTTAAATAAATTCTTCAACTTTTAAACAATATAACTCAAAATCCATTTATGAAAATCTTTTCCCATATTTTGGAATTTATTCGATAGGATTTCAAAAATTAACTTTTATCTTTTTCCAAATTCCTTTTTTTAAATTTATTCAATTCTCTAAAATTAATTTACTTAAAATTTTCTCCTTTAATTTCCAAAAAATCCTATTATATATTTTCTGGTATTTTAAAATACCAAAATATATTCGACCAAACCATAGCCTTTAATAATTTCAATCACCAATATAATCTTTCACAGATTATCAATAACTCACATCACAACATATGAAATAAATTCAAACAATTTGAGGAATCCAGTTGTATCCCTCTAACATGTTTCCCTGCATCCACATATGTTAGCACAATATATGTAACAACCCGCATATTTATCGATTTTATATTTAAATATTTTATCGTTAGTCGGACTTTAGTCCGAAAAGCTACTTTTTGCAAACAGCCGAATTAGGACTCGAGACCACCTCCATTGAGTTCAAAATGCCGTTTGCGACCTTTTTGAGTATAAACTTTGATATATTTAGAGTTAGTCAAAAATTTGACCTTTTTCACTTTGGGTTTGAGTTTGGGTTCAGCCCACTAGCCAACTTATACTCCAAACTGAACCACTCTTCCCCCTTCACCCTCACTTCTTCCTCTTTTCAGTTATAAGGCAATAATGGTGGGAGAGATTGGAAATTAAAACTCCAAAACCCTAGTTCCTCTTGCAACCTCAAATTCCTAGCTCCAAATTCAAGAGAACCCATTGGTAAGCATTCTCTTCTTCTTCTCCAACTTATTCTCTTACCAATTTCAGAAATTCCTAAACCTAATTTTGGGAATGTTCTTGTTTTGAGCATAGATTCAAGCTCATTTGGGTTGTGTTGAAGAGAGGTTGATTCTCCATTTGCTTTCAAGCTTCTTCTTGTTTAATTTTGTAAAAAGGTGAGATTTTTATCTCACATCTTAGTCTATAATTATCTTCGATTGTTAGGTATGAATTCCTAACACTTATTCTTGTGCAATTGATTTTGGTTTGGATTGATTTGGTGTATATTCCAATTTTTGGTGTTTTGGTCTAATTTATGAAAATCCTTTTATGGATATTTAGACATTGATATTTGAGGCGTATTGAAGAGCCGTTTAGGCTGAGTTGTCGTTCGACGTAATTCCTTAGTCATCGTCATTTGCTCGTTCGATCGTTTTCGATATTCGTCTGGCCATTTTTGGCCTAGGTTCAGGGAATGCCCTGAACCATTCATTCAGACGTCTGAAACGTAATATTCAGACGTCTGAATATTGTTCTGGGAAGATTTCTATTCCCAGATTCAGACGTCTGAATATATGATTTCAGACGTCTGAATTGGTTCATTTGGAACCAGAAAGGAAATAGGCTAATAAGTGCCTATTTCAGACATCTGAAACACTTGATTTAGACGTCTGAATTGTGTTCTGGAAATCTTTATATTTCCAGATTCAGACGTCTGAACCACTTGTTTCAGACGTCTGAAATTGCAGTGTTTTGCCTATTTGCCTATTCGCTTGAGAATTCCAATTTAAATCGATTCGTGATGATCCTATTTGTTTTTATCATTTATTATGCCTTTGATGACTCCTTTTAGGGAATTTTGAATATCCATTTCGATGGATTCTTTATCGGTTTCTTTGGATTTTATTCACATCTTCGTATGTGAATTTTAGTGAATGATTGTTCCTACAATCTTCTTTGTGATTTGTCACTTTAAAAATATAAAGGTTTTCTATACTAGTAGTAAATATCAAAACTCTTTCTTCAAATGATTTCAACACTATTTTAGTACAAAGCTCGTTTCTTAAACCATTTTCCAATCTATTAGTATATACAAACCTTTACCTCACTCGTACGAGAAATCTAATTAAACGGCTTAGAAAAATGAGTGGTATGAAACGCTTACGTTTACTTCGTCGGTTAATTCTTGGACTTGTTCAATTGAATCTCTTGTGACAATTTTCTAGTGGAAATCTACAGTTTGTTCGTAAATATTTAAGTTAAGCAAGTGGTTATGGGACATGAAGCTAAACTCATATATTTACTAGCTTAGTGTAATTGACACTTCTCGTTGATCATGACGATCATCTTTGTGATTTAGACTAGCAATGTGCGATGTCTCTTTGTCTACGAGGGAGACTAAACCCCGTTTTGTGGAGTTTCGACTCAATTTGGTGGGGTAGCAACCCATGGTCTTCGGGCCGTTTGTGGAGTTTCGACTCAATTTGGTGGGGTAGCAACCCATGGTCTTCGGGCCGTTTGTGGAGTTTCGGCTCAATTTGTGATGGTTAGCAACCATGGAATTAGCGTTCCGTTTGTGATACACGTGTTGGTGGGCTTTATGCTCCCGTTTGTGATAGGCCTCCCCCCCTTTTGTGATTTTTGGATTTCTCGAGACAATTTCTAGAATTTGTGCTTCACCAATTTTCGTGATTTCCATTGATAAGTTTTATCAATATTTGTGCATTGGTGAATTTGTGTGTCATTGACTTTTGTGATTGACATTGATATAATCTTCAATATTTATGGTTTGGTGAATGAAATGAGGAGTATGACATTTCTTTGATTCTTGTGTAGATTTGGTGATATTGATTAATCTGTCGTTGATTTTCAATTACTTATATATATCACAGCTTGGCATTGTGATTATCATGTGTTTAGTCATATCTCTTATTCTATATCGTTTCATCTGATATTTATAGTTAGACTGATCCGTTTATTATTTTCTTATTAAATAATACTCGGGTCAGACCGAGATGTTACAGGTGCTTCTGCTTGACTTTTCATCCAGGATTACCTCCTTGACTTTTGGTTAACTACTTAGATTAGTAGTTTTGGTTGTATACATTTGAGATATAGACTCCATAATGTATACTTATTCTTTTGTGTAGTTCATGTAACTATTCTTTTGTGATATTGTGGATCTTTTTAGACCACTACTCTGATGTACACTTCCTAGTGTAATATTCATATCTATTTCCGCCTTTGTGATATGAATTGTCTGTGACTGATTTATGTTATGTGTATTTCTATATTTGTTTCCGAAGATTATTATAGCCACTATGTAGTAGCTTTGTGTTTGTATCGGTGTGTCAGATTTCCTTTTGAGATAAAATGCATGTTATACTATCTGACATATCGGTGCTCGCGCAAAGCAATTATACATATGGTCACTCCTCAACAGCCTTATTCTCCGTGCTAGTTGACAGCATTCACCCGTAGTGTTCTTGGCTAGCGTGTGTATAGAGGTGGGGCGTCACAGCTTGGTATCAGAGCCAAACTTCGGAACAATATGGAATAATATAACAAGGATCATCGTCCTAAGTCTACCTTAGGAGTCGTGCTTTAGGATTTTATTCGGGTCTACGTACCGTCCTATCCTATTTTCTTTTATGATTCCTTGTTTTATCTATCAAGAATTGCTTGATATTGAATTTGGTGAATAATCTTTTTCTTCTTCTTCTTTCCTTCTAAGGAAGAGAAATGTCTAGACCAGGCCGCCCCAGAGCCGTACCATCTAGTACCCTACCCCAGGATGGAGTTTTTATGACTGCTCAACAGCTTCTTGATTTAGTGACGAATGCTCAAGCAGCTGGAGCTAACCCGGAACCTACTCACCCAAAGTCGGGATTTGCACGCTTGTGCAGCGATTACACTAATTTGGGTGGGGAGCCATTCAAAGGTTCCGAAACTGTTATTGAAGTACAGGCTTGGCTAAGGTCATGCGATCGAACCTTTTCTCGCATGAATCTTATTGACCTTCACCGAGTTCAGGTGGCCTCTAGTATGCTCTGAGAAAGAGCATTGGACTGGTACGAGCTTCTTATTTCTGAGATTAATGAAGCGGATCTCACCTGGGGGCAATTCCGAGAACGCTTCGAGTTGAAATTTGTACCAGAAGCAGAGAAAGTGACATTGGCTCGACGATTTATAGATCTTGTTCAAGGTGAGTCCTCCGTGACTGATTACGTCGCCTCCTTCGAGTCGCTTTCCAAATATGGGGTTGAATACATCAACACCCCTTTAAAGAAGAACCAGAGGTTCGTCTATGGCTTAAACAAAAACCTCAAGAAGCCATTACTTCTAAAATTAGAAGTTTCTTTCGACCAACTCGTTGATATCGCTCTTCGTCTTGAAGAGGCGGATATGGAGAATGATGTTGAAGTGGTGGGTTCCAAACCAAGCTTCAACAACAACAAGAAGAGGCCAAACAAATTCAAAGGCCCCTATCCTAATAAGAAAGGGAAGCAAGCAACCTCCGTGGCAAAGACTTCTTCCTTTGGTCTTGGGGAATGCTATAATTGTGGTTCGAAGGACCATTACGCGAACAAGTGTCCAAAGACTCTCTCTTGTCGCTACTGCAAAGGTCCCGGTCATGTTATATCCTCATGCCCCAAGCTTCAGGGCAGGAAAGAGGGAAAGCTTAATGTTGCTCAAGCCCCTGGCAACACATCTCGTGGACAAGGTATTTCTCATTCTATTCTGGATGGAATTATTTTATTTCGTGATCATCCTATTCGAGTTTTTTTGATACGGGTGCGTCCCATTCTTTTATATCAAAAGAACTTGTTGATACTTTTTCTTTGGATGTTTTGTGTTTAATGACTTCTTTGAGAATTGCGAATCCGGTTGGTGGATCCGCGACAATCAGTTTATTGTGTAAAGATGTCGAGATTATTTTGTGTGATTTTTCTTTCCGAGCTGATTTGCATGTCATGTGTTATTTAGGCTTTGGAATGATTTTGGGAATGGATTGGCTTAACCGTTATGAAGCTCATATCCTATGTCCTGAGCGGACTATTCATCTTCGACATCCTCAATCTGTTAAGCAGATTTCTATTAATCTTAAAGATTCAGATTCCAGCTTGGTCGCATCTTTATATTCTTTAAATCCTCGTGATGACGATGATGATGATGAGGGTGATATTATTTCTCTTATTCACGTCGTTCGTGAATTTTCCGACATATTCGAGCCCATTTTAGGATTACCACCTAAGCGAGCAATTGAGTTCAGAATTAATCTTATTCCTGGAGCTCAACCTATCACTCGTCCTCCGTATCGTATGTCCAATAAAGAAAACGAGGAGATGCGTAAACAATTATCCGAATTGGAGACGAAGCAATTTATTCGCTCTAGTTCTTCGCCTTGGGGAGCTTCAGCTATTTTTTTGAAGAAATCCGATGGAACACTTAGGCTTTGCGTTGACTACCGCAAGCTTAACGATCTTACTATCAAAAATAAATATCCTTTACCTCAGATTGATGATCTATTCGATCAACTTAGTGGTGCAAGAGTCTTTTCACAATTAGACTTAGCTACTGGATTTCATCAGCTTCGTATTGCAGAGGATAGTATTTCATTGACCTCGTTCCGTACTCGTTATGGATCTTATGAATGGCTTGTCATGCCATTTGGTTTGACGAATGCTCCGGTGTATTTCGTTGACCTTATGAATCGGGTTTTCAAAGATTTTCTCGACCGATTTGTTCTCATCTTTATCGATGATATTCTTGTGTATTCTAAAACCGAGGAGGAGCATGAAAAACATCTTCAGATTGTGTTGGAAACTCTTAGGAGTAATCAAATAAAGGCAAAATTTTCTAAATGCCACTTTTGGCAATCTCGTGTGAAGTTTCTCGGTCATATTATTTCCGAATCCGGAATTTCCGTGGATCCTTCAAAGATTGAAGCGATTCAAGATTGGAAGAGACCGGAGAGTGTGACAGAGATTCGTAGTTTTCTCGGATTGGCGGGCTATTACCGTCGTTTTATCAAAGACTTTTCTAAAATTGTCGTGCCTCTCTCTGGCTTAACCAAGAAAGGCATTAAATACATTTGGTCGGACAAATGTGAAACTTCTTTTCAGAAATTAAAAGAACTCCTTTCTGATGCTCCTATTCTTGTGATTCCCGAGGGAAACCAATATTTTATTGTTTATACCGATGCTAGTCGCGTTGGTTTGGGTGCCGTTCTTATGCAAAAAGAACGTGTTATTGCTTATGCTTCTAGGCAATTGAAGCCAGCCGAGACTAGATATGCCACTCATGATTTAGAGCTCGCGGCTATTGTTTTCGCTCTTCGGATTTGGCGTCATTATCTCCTAGGAGAGAAATTTGTTCTTTATACCGATCATAAGTCTTTGAAGTATTTATTCTCTCAAAAGGAACTTAATTTGCGTCAACAGCGTTGGCTCGAATTTCTTGCACCATATGATCTTGATATCCTTTATACTCCCAGAAAGGGAAATCGTGTTGCCGATGCACTTAGTCGCAAGAAACAAGCGGTTGTTTCTATGGTGATATCCGAATGGAATGATCTCGAGATATTATCCTCTTGTGAGATTCGAGACCGTGTCTCCGATTTATGTTCATCACTTGTGTTATGTAGCCTTGAGGCTCATCCTTCTCTTTTAGACCGCATTCTTGAAGCTCAAAGGCTAGATCCCGAAATGGCTCTTCTTGGCCAAAATATTAGGGATAAAATTGATATTGAAGGATTAAGAGAATTTGATATCGATTCTCGTGGCGGCATTCGAAAATTTGGTAGACTTATCATACCAAATATTATTGATCTTCGTAGGGATATTTTAGAAGATTCTCATCGTTCTAAATTTACCATTCATCCCGGAAGTAGTAAAATGTACGCAGATATGAAGCGACTATATTATTGGGAGGGAATGAAACTTGACATCGCTAACTTCGTTAAGCGTTGCATGACTTGCCAACTCGTTAAGGCCGAACATCAAAGGCCCGGTGGGTTATTGCAACCTTTAGAAATTCCAATTTGGAAGTGGGACCAGATTTCCATGGATTTTATAGATGGCCTACCCCGTTCTCGATCGGGTCATGATAGCTTATGGGTGATTGTTGATAGACTTACTAAATCCGCCCATTTTATTCCCGTTCGGTCTAACCGAACCATTCCTCTTTTGGCCAAACTTTGTTAAAGAGATTGTTAAATTGCATGGAGTTCCTACTTCTATTGTTAGTGATCGTGATCCATTGTTTACTAGTGGGTTTTGGAAGAGTCTTCAAAAAGCTTTAGGAACGAAGCTCAATTTTAGCACCGCTTATCATCCTCAGTCCGATGGACAAACCGAGCGTGTGAATCAAACACTTGAAGATCTTCTTCGTGCTTGTGTGCTTGATTTTGGGGGAAGTTGGGAAGATCATATTTCCCTTGTTGAATTCTCCTATAGTAATAGCTTCCAATCTAGTATTGGTATGGCACCTTTTGAGGCACTCTACGGAAGGCCATGCCGATCTCCTTCTTGTTGGCTTGAGACCGGTGAGAAGCTGGTTTTAGGTCCCGATTTTATTCGTGATTCCACAGAAAAGATTGATCTTATTCGTCATAGGATGAAAGAAGCCCGGAGTAGACAAAAATCCTATGCCGATAACCGGAGAAGGAAATTAGAATTTTCCATTGGAGATTCTGTTTTTGTTCGTGTTTCACCAATGAAAGGTGTTGTACGTTTCAATCAATCGGGAAAATTGACACCTCGATATATTGGGCCATTTCCTATCACTGAACGTATTGGTTCCGTGGCTTATCGCCTTTTATTACCGGCTCAATTTTCTGCTATCCATGACGTGTTTCACGTTTCTCAGCTTCGGAAATGTCTTCGAGATTCCGATTCTACTCTTGATCCCGGTGTTGTGGAAGAGATTGAAGTTTCGCCTAATTTAACTTATGAGCAACATCCTATTCGTATCATTGCTTCGGAGGTAAAACGACTTCGAAATAAAGATGTTCCGCTTGTTAAAGTTCAATGGTCTTCAAATCCTAAGGATTGTTCTTGAGAATCTAGAGAGTACATCCAGCAAACACATCCGGACTTACTTTCTCATGCTCTTTGAGGTGAACTTCTTATTTCAAATTTCTTTTGTGTTGAATATGCTTTTATGGTTGTTACTACATATCTTCTTCTTAAATATTGCGAGGACGCAATTTCTTTAAGGAGGGGAGTCTGTAACAACCCGCATATTTATCGATTTTATATTTAAATATTTTATCGTTGGTCGGATTTTAGTCCGAAAAGCTACTTTTTGCAAACAGCCGAATTTGGACTCGAGACCACCTCCATTGAGTTCAAAATGCCGTTTGCGACCTTTTTGAGTATAAACTTTGATATATTTAGAGTTAGTCAAAAATTTGACCTTTTTCACTTTGGGTTTGAGTTTGGGTTCAGCCCACTAGCCAACTTATACTCCAAACTGAACCACTCTTCCCCATTCACCCTCACTTCTTCCTCTTTTCAGTTCTAAGGCAATAATGGTGGGAGAGATTGGAAATTAAAACTCCAAAACCCTAGTTCCTCTTGCAACCTCAAATTCCTAGCTCCAAATTCAAGAGAACCCATTGGTAAGCATTCTCTTCTTCTTCTCCAACTTATTCTCTTACCAATTTCAGAAATTCCTAAACCTAATTTTGGGAATGTTCTTTATTTGAGCATAGATTCAAGCTCATTTGGGTTGTGTTGAAGAGAGGTTGATTCTCCATTTGCTTTCAAGCTTCTTCTTGTTTGATTTTGTAAAAAGGTGAGATTTTTATCTCACATCTTAGTCTATAATTATCTTCGATTGTTAGGTATGAATTCCTAACACTTATTCTTGTGCAATTGATTTTGGTTTGGATTGATTTGGTGTATATTCCAATTTTTGGTGTTTTGGTCTAATTTATGAAAATCCTTTTATGGATATTTGGACATTGATATTTGAGGCGTATTGAAGAGCCGTTTAGGCTGAGTTGTCGTTCGACGTAATTCCTTAGTCATCGTCATTTGCTCGTTCGATCGTTTTCGATATTCGTCTGGCCATTTTTGGCCTAGGTTCAGGGAATGCCCTGAACCATTCATTCAGACGTCTGAAACGTAATATTCAGACGTCTAAATATTGTTCTGGGAAGATTTCTATTCCCAGATTCAGACGTCTGAATATATGATTTCAGACGTCTGAATTGGTTCATTTGGAACCAGAAAGGAAATAGGCTAATAAGTGCCTATTTCAGACATCTGAAACACTTGATTCAGACGTCTGAATTGTGTTCTGGAAATCTTTATATTTTCAGATTCAGACGTCTGAACCACTTGTTTCAGACGTCTGAAATTGCAGTGTTTTGCCTATTTGCCTATTCGCTTGAGAATTCCAATTTAAATCGATTCGTGATGATCCTATTTGTTTTTATCATTTATTATGCCTTTGATGACTCCTTTTAGGGAATTTTGAATATCCATTTCGAAGGATTCTTTATCGGTTTCTTTGGATTTTATTCACATCTTCGTATGTGAATTTTAGTGAATGATTGTTCCTACAATCTTCTTTGTGATTTGTCACTTTAAAAATATAAAGGTTTTCTATACTAGTAGTAAATATCAAAACTCTTTCTTCAAATGATTTCAACACTATTTTAGTACAAAGCTCGTTTCTTAAACCATTTTCCAATCTATTAGTATATACAAACCTTTACCTCACTCGTACGAGAAATCTAATTAAACGGCTTAGAAAAATGAGTGGTATGAAACGCTTACGTTTACTTCGTCGGTTAATTCTTGGACTTGTTCAATTGAATCTCTTGTGACAATTTTGTAGTGGAAATCTACAGTTTGTTCGTAAATATTTAAGTTAAGCAAGTGGTTATGGGACATGAAGCTAAACTCATATATTTACTAGCTTAGTGTAATTGACACTTCTCGTTGATCATGACGATCATCTTTGTGATTTAGACTAGCAATGTGCGATGTCTCTTTGTCTACGAGGGAGACGAAACCCCGTTTTGTGGAGTTTCGACTCAATTTGGTGGGGTAGCAACCCATGGTCTTCGGACCGTTTGTGGAGTTTCGGCTCAATTTGTGATGGTTAGCAACCATGGAATTAGCGTTCCGTTTGTGATACACGTGTTGGTGGGCTTTATGCTCCCGTTTGTGATAGGCCTCCCCCCCTTTTGTGATTTCTGGATTTCTCGAGACAATTTCTAGAATTTGTGCTTCACCAATTTTCGTGATTTCCATTGATAAGTTTTATCAATATTTGTGCATTGGTGAATTTGTGTGTCATTGACTTTTGTGATTGACATTGATATAATCTTCAATATTTATGGTTTGGTGAACGAAATGAGGAGTATGACATTTCTTTGATTCTTGTGTAGATTTGGTGATATTGATTAATCTGTCGTTGATTTTCAATTACTTATATATATCACAGCTTGGCATTGTGATTATCATGTGTTTAGTCATATCTCTTATTCTATATCGTTTCATCTGATATTTATAGTTAGACTGATCCGTTTATTATTTTCTTATTAAATAATACTCGGGTCAGACCGAGATGTTACAGGTGCTTCTGCTTGACTTTTCATCCAGGATTACCTCCTTGACTTTTGGTTAACTACTTAGATTAGTAGTTTTGGTTGTATACATTTGAGATATAGACTCCATAATGTATACTTATTCTTTTGTGTAGTTCATGTAACTATTCTTTTGTGATATTGTGGATCTTTTTAGACCACTACTCTGATGTACACTTCCTAGTGTAATATTCATATCTATTTCCGCCTTTGTGATATGAATTGTCTGTGACTGATTTATGTTATGTGTATTTCTATATTTGTTTCCGAAGATTATTATAGCCACTATGTAGTAGCTTTGTGTTTGTATCGGTGTGTCAGATTTCCTTTTGAGATAAAATGCATGTTATACTATCTGACATATCGGTGCTCGCGCAAAGCAATTATACATATGGACACTCCTCAACAGCCTTATTCTCCGTGCTAGTTGACAGCATTCACCCGTAGTGTTCTTGGCTAGCGTGTGTATAGAGGTGGGGCGTCACAGCTTGGTATCAGAGCCAAACTTCGGAACAATATGGAATAATATAACAAGGATCATCGTCCTAAGTCTACCTTAGGAGTCGTGCTTTAGGATTTTATTCGGGTCTACGTACCGTCCTATCCTATTTTCTTTTATGATTCCTTGTTTTATCTATCAAGAATTGCTTGATATTGAATTTGGTGAATAATCTTTTTCTTCTTCTTCTTTCCTTCTAAGGAAGAGAAATGTCTAGACCAGGCCGCCCCAGAGCCGTACCATCTAGTACCCTACCCCAGGATGGAGTTTTTATGACTGCTCAACAGCTTCTTGATTTAGTGACGAATGCTCAAGCAGCTGGAGCTAACCCGGAACCTACTCACCCAAAGTCGGGATTTGCACGCTTGTGCAGCGATTACACTAATTTGGGTGGGGAGCCATTCAAAGGTTCCGAAACTGTTATTGAAGTACAGGCTTGGCTAAGGTCATGCGATCGAACCTTTTCTCGCATGAATCTTATTGACCTTCACCGAGTTCAGGTGGCCTCTAGTATGCTCCGAGAAAGAGCATTGGACTGGTACGAGCTTCTTATTTCTGAGATTAATGAAGCGGATCTCACCTGGGGGCAATTCCGAGAACGCTTCGAGTTGAAATTTGTACCAGAAGCAGAGAAAGTGACATTGGCTCGACGATTTATAGACCTTGTTCAAGGTGAGTCCTCCGTGACTGATTACGTCGCCTCCTTCGAGTCGCTTTCCAAATATGGGGTTGAATACATCAACACCCCTTTAAAGAAGAACCAGAGGTTCGTCTATGGCTTAAACAAAAACCTCAAGAAGCCATTACTTCTAAAATTAGAAGTTTCTTTCGACCAACTCGTTGATATCGCTCTTCGTCTTGAAGAGGCGGATAGGGAGAATGATGTTGAAGTGGTGGGTTCCAAACCAAGCTTCAACAACAACAAGAAGAGGCCAAACAAATTCAAAGGCCCCTATCCTAATAAGAAAGGGAAGCAAGCAACCTCCGTGGCAAAGACTTCTTCCTTTGGTCTTGGGGAATGCTATAATTGTGGTTCGAAGGACCATTACGCGAACAAGTGTCCAAAGACTCTCTCTTGTCGCTACTGCAAAGGTCCCGGTCATGTTATATCCTCATGCCCCAAGCTTCAGGGCAGGAAAGAGGGAAAGCTTAATGTTGCTCAAGCCCCTGGCAACACATCTCGTGGACAAGGTATTTCTCATTCTATTCTGGATGGAATTATTTTATTTCGTGATCATCCTATTCGAGTTCTTTTTGATACGGGTGCGTCCCATTCTTTTATATCAAAAGAACTTGTTGATACTTTTTCTTTGGATGTTTTGTGTTTAATGACTTCTTTGAGAATTGCGAATCCGGTTGGTGGATCCACGACAATCAGTTTATTGTGTAAAGATGTCGAGATTATTTTGTGTGATTTTTCTTTCCGAGCTGATTTGCATGTCATGTGTTATTTAGGCTTTGGAATGATTTTGGGAATGGATTGGCTCTTGAGATAAAATGCATGTTATACTATCTGACATATCGGTGTGTCAGATTTCCTCTTGAGATAAAATGCATGTTATACTATCTGACATATCGGTGCTCGCGCAAAGCAATTATACAGATGGTCGCTCCTCAACAGCCTTATTCTCCATGCTAGTTGACAGCATTCACCCGTAGTGTTCTTGGCTAGCATGGGTATAGAGGTGGGGCGTCACAATATAAAAAACCAATTCCACTTCGAGGTGAAATATCGCAGTATATGGGGTTATATTATCTCATCCGTTATTATGCGGTGCATAGGGTCTCATTCGCTATATAATGCGAGAGATCAATCACTCCAATATATGTATACACATAAACACACACTATTATATATAATCTCACCCACAGATAAATTATAAACTTTATCCAAGCATATCCAACGATTGAAATTTAACCATTTAAATTAAACAAAGCAATTCAATTGAGTGAGAAGATATCACCTTTGATTATGCATGCAACCCATTTCAAATCCGGTTTGATCCTCTACGATTTATAGACCTTGCATAACAATTATATAAAATTTCATTAATATTCGAACAAATTGAATAATCAGTTACTGTTTAATAGTTTAATTACCTGATAGTTTTATATAAACCAATTTCTCCTTTAATAATTTTTTTTAACTAAAAATGTAACGAAAATGGGTTTTGCCCGCTCGAAAATCGACATCCATACTTCAAATCGTATTCGAATGCCGTAGATTCGACCGTTCAAATCCGATTCGCCGGAGCTTATAACAACATTAAGTAAATAACACAGCGGAATAAAAAGAATAATACATTGATATACAACACTAGTACAACAGAGTGATACAATGATATCAATATACATCAGGGATACAATAAAATAGCAGCGGAAAAGAAATAACTCTAAGATAGTCTTCTACGAAGAACTCCATCTCTATAACTCCATCTCCAAGAACCAATCCAGCAATAGCTCGAACTCCCCATAACGATGCACAAAGACAAGCAAGACTGGTGCGAACCAAAGACTGAACTAACTCCAGATAATTCACTGAACCTAACTGTCTGAAAAACCCAACTCTAGACTGCTCGTGTAGAAAATAATGAGCACCCAGAGTTTAGGAAAGGAACAATAAACTCTGGATCAGTCATGAGACTGGTGTGAGCAACAAAAACAGTTTTACCTTTAAAACAAACAACAAAAGATTTAAAGTAAATTCACAATGCTTTTTGAAAAATGAGACTATCATAAGACCTCCCACCACACACACAATGCAAACGCAGACTTGGAGGAGATTTCTTCTTATGATAGTCAAAGATGCTTAATACGCAGAAAATTTCTTTGATATTATTATTATAAGTGCACGGTGCAGAAAAGCATTTCGAAAGTAGAATATAAATCTTAGCCAGCATAGGCATTCCGCACTTATGCCTACTATAGCTACTATGTTCAATAGCAGGTTACCGCCACATTCCATAGCAGGTAATACAACTAAAACCGTACAAGGCTCGTATTGTTTCTTTGGATTTCCAACAAATGGTCAGGCCAAGGAACTTCCCATTGCCACATGAGAACGCCTCTGGAAGGACGTCCCCGAGAACCTAACCGGATCTTTGCCAACACAAGGCCGGGTTACCCCTAACTGGGTAACTACTGACATGAGTATGCCATCCCCCGGTCCTTTAGGACCTTTAACCGAGCGCTCGATAACCAACATCACACTATAGTAAATAGAGTGTTTTCCACATGGATAAGTATCTGGGCTCCATACCATGATACCACCCCTTTCCAGAAGGAAATGAACATACCCTAAAGGGGCGCTACCCCCTAATAACCTTACTGCATCTTTCCTGTTTTGACCATTCCAGGGTGTGAGGCTCGACGAAGTCTCGTCCACAAAGCCACGCTTTGGTACAAAGCCATGCTTTGGGTCAACAAATGATCAAAGTAATGATCACAAAGATAAATGATCAAACAAATGATCCTATCACAAATGATCAAATAATGATCATTACACAGCAACACTTAGCATGTCACATTACCAAATTGGGAATATATCGCTGATAACCTTCAACTACATAACCTCTGAGCTCGTACGTCTCAGAGAAGGGTGTTAAGCTAAGAGAATAAATTCTCCGCCACCAACAGAAATGTATTTGAAAGAAATCTGCTTTATATCTCAAATTGTAATGTCAGACACACAATCCATACAAGTCTGTTCCGGGTTCGAACAGAACCGAAGGCACTTCCAAAGAAGCCCTTGAAATCCGGATATTCACTAATCACGTTCGGACTTCCCATCACATATGGAGTCTCTATACCGGGGACCAGTCGATGCAAAGACATTCGACGAGTTGTCCTTCCGTTTTCGAAAATATCCGGTCTTCATCACCGGTCTTCAAATGTTATCCATAACGACGTATCACATATTCGGAATGGGATATATGACACAAAGGTCCTCTCCCGGCTAAATCAAATAGTGAGCGCAATATTTAAAAACATATGGATATTGGGATTTCAATTAAGTCACAACTTAATTATTCAAACATTTCTTTCAAATGGTTTAAACAAATTACCATTTCAAATCTTTAAACAAAAAGATTTATTTCACAAAGATCAATTCATAGATTTCCAAAACAATTCCATTTCAATTGTATTAACTCGTTAAATCTTTAAATCAAAGATTTTAACTTATAGCTTTCAAACCGTTTCTATAACTTGGAAATCGTTTTCATTTTAAACTAGAAATCATTTTAACACAAATTGGAAGTTCATTACTTCTGTGAAAGCTTTAATTAATTGAAAACAAATAGTTTTCGTTTCAGAAAAATCCAATTATATTTGCACAAATTAAAGTTCTTAATTCATATTCATATTCCCAAATTAATACATTTTAAAATGGTTCAACCCATATATAACTGGTATAACATCTTAAATCCTAGTTTCAAATTATAGAATTCAGTTTTACATTTTGAATTTAAATTTAAATCAAATTATTTAAATTTCAAACTTTATCAAGTTATTCAAAATAAATTTCATCTGTGAAATTCCATTTCAAAAGCTTTTCACTTTAAACCCAATCCATTTCAAACCATTTGAATTTAAAAATTCAAATTCAAAACTATTTTCACAAATCTGTGACTTAATCGATTTCCTCGTGAAATCCATATTTGTGTGTGTATGGTGTGGGCCAGAGGTTTAACACAATAGTGCAACATCATTCAATCATCACAGATTAAAACACAGAAATATAGTTGATAAGTGATATAAATTATAACGCTCATCGTCCATTCACAGATTCACAGATAATATACAGATGCAATAAATATACACAGTTCAATCTATATAACAAAATATCACAAATCAGATAGGATAATCAATTCAAGGCATCTCATACAATACAATCATTCATAATTAAGGTTAAGCATTCAATTGTCATTTATAAGTAGGATTAATTAAATTGATTAATCCTAATCGATTCAATTTATTTCCAAGTAAAATAAATTTCTTATGAATTTAATTATCTAATCCTGATTTATTAAATACAAATCATTTGATATAAATTAATTTATCAAACATTTTGATTAATTAATTTATTCTTAATTAATCATATTAATTAAATTAACCTCTGAACCAATTACAAAATTAATTAACCTCTTAATTTATTATCTTAAGTAATTAAACTTTTAATTACTTCTCATTAAGCAATCACCTCATAACCATTAATCATTAATTACCAATTAAACTTTATCATTAAGTTAATCAAAATATTCAAATTCAATTACAATTGGTAATTTGCCCCTTTATTACTTTCATTAAGTAATTACAATTTATAATTGATTTTCTTATTCAATTAATCAAATTAATTATCAAAATTATTCACATTAATTTAATCACTTAATAATAGCTAGTTAATTATCTTCATTTACTAATAGCATTTCTTTAATTACTTTAAAATTAATCTCTAATTATAAATTAATCTAAATCATTAATTTATAAATTCGATAAATAAATCATTCCTTAATTATCTTATTAATTGAGTCATTTAATACCTTAATTATCTCTAATATAATTCATTTCTTATTGATGACTTCATTAACATTAGAGTGAAAAACATTTCACTTTTGAATTTAAATTAAATTTACATTTTGAATTTAAAATTCAAAATGATTATTCTTTTAAACATTAATCCAATTTAAAAAAAATCAATTTATAATTCTTTAAGATAAATGTAAATAACATTTATTACTTATATAAGAGAAAGCTTTTAAACTAATCTACTAAATTTTTATTTAAAAATTAAGCTTTCAAAATACATTAATATTCTTACTTGCAAATTCAAGTTAAAACCAACCATTTAACTTCTCATTAAAATTTAAGAAACCCTTTATAAAAGAATTTTATCAAAATCAAAATAAATATTTGTTTTTAAAACCTTGCTTTGAAATTTTAATTTAAAATCCAAATTCCATTTAAATTTGCTTTAAAATTCAAATTTGCAGACAGGTTTCATAAAACCTGTAACATACAAAATAACCCGAGGCTAACAAACTTGCTTCGAGTCAGACTCCCCATTGCTTCGAGTCCAACCTACAGAATCTCGAGCAAAGCTTCGAGTAAACACACGAGAGTTACCCAGCTTCTTCTTCAACAACGCAACCCACAGCCAAACTCAAATCCCAACGTGCACGTGCACGTGTACGCACGCCGTAGCCAGTTCCGATCATCGTCGTCGATGCCACCAAGTCACCCACGATCTGCTCCATCGCCCCCAAGCGTTAAACCCCAACGTTGAACTCGAATTCGAAATCGAGTTCGAAATTCGGACCTGGAAACACAAACAGCTATCACCACCCAACCTGTCACCACGTTGCGTCCCCTCCTCCGACCACCGGAGCACCAGCACCACCGGCCATCCCTTCTTCATCGACCCCTCTTCAAATCCCCACAAGCACGTCAAGCTCGATCATCTATAAATGCTGAAGTGACCAATTTTCTCCAACCCATTAAAACTAGGGTTTCAAACTTCACCGACCTCCCATCGCCATCGCCAACCTCTAGGCGACCCTCTCCTATTTTTCTCCGACGTCCAGTAGGCTCCTCCACCACCTCGAACGACCGCGACACCCCCAGATCAATACGTCGCCGGAAATTGGTCGAAGTATACTTTTTGTTTATTTTCGAATTACCCATAAACCCCACCTCTAAAAATTATAAATTTTTCATTAAAAATCATATTAAAGTGTGATGATTCCACTCATATACCTGAATTGTAAAATTAACAGGTTTGAGTTTTCACAGGGACTTGAGTTTCCTGCTTTAATCTTATTTCCAGAGTCATACACAAATGGTTTTAACTTAAACAAATTTTTAAATCCTAGTTCATGATCAAACAAACATCTTTCGTTTATATTCCATGATCTAACAGCGAGTAGATAAGGAGATAGAGATTTATTTTATAAATTTGGGTTTTGGAAAAAAATAAAATAAAGATAAAGCAGAGGCAATACAACAATCACAGGCACACATACATCAACATATATACAGGAGATTTGCAACAACACACTTTCTAGATAAACTCTTGCAACCATCTCAAATGTTTTAAAAAGGAAGTTACTCACCTTTAAAATTCTGAAGCAGAGACAGTGAAGATTCATGTGTTTGAAAAACTGGAAATTGCATTTGAATCTTTACTTTGGGTTTGAATTTTGAACTTTTAAATCTGAAGCTTGTTGAAGCTTGATCTTGCATGAACTACAGATTATACTACAGGCTTGTAAACTTGTGAATATAATTTATTTTCAGGTTGATTTGCTTTGAGGTTGAAGCTCTCACTCATTTCAGGTTGAAGTTTGAATTTGTTTATGGGTTTTAAGATATTGTTTACTTCAAATTTTTTTTTCTCACAGCTTTGAAAAATGGACGAACCAAAAATGAAGAAAATGTTTGATATATAGAAGATGTATGTAGGCTTGTATCCCTTGCTGGTACAAGTGATACCATTGTTTGTATAGGGATATCTTAGCTTGTACAACATGTTTATCTTTTTATTAATAGGGTGGCTGATATGTTGTTTTCGGTGGCTAAGGAGATCTGCATTTATTTATTTTGTACTAATCTATACTTATTCAAACTTTAAATCGTACTTGAATATATTTATTTTCCTTCTACTTGATCTTGCCTGGTTACTTTCTTCTTCTTTACTCTTCTTGTCTTTTATTTGTTTGTTTCAAGTTGATAAGCTTACACTTATCTTATTATTATTTTTCTCTTTTTTTTTTACATACAACTTGTAAACATGATGCTATTTCGGCTGAGATAACATGTTTGGGGCTGCATTTATGAGCTTGTACTTTGTTTTACAACTATACTACTTAATTTTGTATGCAAAATTTGCTTTGTTTTTGATTCCAACTTGATTGTGTTTCAGCCCTCTTGCATGTTTATTCTACAGGCAACATATTTTATTTGCCTACATATTTATTTTGTTATCCTCTTTGCTTTGCATTATCTTTGTTACGGCTGATATGTATTAGAGGATGCTATTATGTATTTGTTGCTTTGTAGATAGATACTTTTTATTTGCTTTACTATTCCCTCTGTTCATTATTTTACAAGTATACAAAGACATTTTATATTTTATTTGTTTGATTTATTTCTTGGTTTTCTTATACAAGTTAATTCATATACATTTGTTTTGTATTTTTCTACACATTTATTTCCATATATTCAAATTAATTCTTAATCAATTCATAATCTAAATAGTATTTTATATCAATTACCCATTATTTCATAATTTTTATTCAAAAATGAAATTGATTATCAATTCACACTCAATTTAAATCCGGGATCGTTACAGACTTCCCCCCTTAAAAAGAATTTCGTCCTCGAAATTCGCCAGAGAGAGATAACAGAGATAGATGAAAGATTGAAGAACAATTCTCCATGTCAAATTAGATATCTATTCTGCATTTGGCTCACCAAATCAGAATATCAACAATAGATACAAGAAATTACAATAGAATTCCAAATTCAAGTCGGAATATCTCAAAATATATACCAATTTGTCCTTCTTCAGACTTCGATATTCACAATAAATTACAATAGAATTTCTAATTTTGGTTTTAAACAAAATCGTTTTATCGATACAATTCAAATTATCCTTCATATTCTATTAATCAATTTTAACTCAATTTAAAATTTCCAATTTATTTTAAAAAAAATTCAATGTCAAATTTCCAATTCATAATTCTAAATTTCCAATTTATTCATTAGAGTTTAAATCGAAAAGCCGATAAGAAACCGATGAAGATACGAAGTAAAAATTTCTTACAATGATACGTAGGGACATCATCACACCGAAACTTCTTTCTGGAGCTATCACGAAGAAATCAAAAGAATTTGGAAACGAATCAAAGGAAATTGATAAGAAAGTTGTTTCCACTGTTGCAGGTTATTGACCATTTATAGTCGTATTTACCTGTCCCCTATCTCGTTCTCTTTTCGCACTCATACTCACTATCAGTGGATAGTAAGAGGATTTACTGAGGCATTCAAACAGATATCTTAGGGATATACTCATTCTAGGGATACTTCACCCTATCTCTAATGAGTTACTTAATGTGTTATACACCTGAGCTAAAGTTTCACCTTAGCTCTGATACCACATGTGACGATACGCATACAGCGGCGACCGGTAGGCTTTGCAACCATCCCAGACCCACCGTGGCTCACACAGGCACCCGAAACTTGCTTTTACGGCCAGCCTCTCGACTGTCACGGCTTACGCCTAACCAACCCCGTAAAGAGGCCGTGTGGGGGTAAGAGTCTCCCGTTCGCCACTAAACCGCGAAGCGAGAACCCCCCATCACATTTCACTAAGACAAGCAAGTCTCGTCCACAAAGCCATGCTTTGGTACAAAGCCATGCTTTGGGTCAACAAATGATCAAAGTAATGATCACAAAGATGAATGATCAAACAAATGATCCTATCACAAATGATCAAACAATGATCATTACACAGCAACACTTAGCATGTCACATTACCAAATTGGGAATATATCGCTGATAACCTTCAACTACATAACCTCTGAGCTCGTACGTCTCAGAGAAGGGTGTTAAGCTAAGAGAATAAATTCTCCGCCACCAACAGAAATGTATTTGAAAGAAATCTGCTTTATATCTCAAATTGTAATGTCAGACACACAATCCATACAAGTCTGTTCCGGGTTCGAACAGAACCGAAGGCACTTCCAAAGAAGCCCTTGAAATCCGGATATTCACTAATCACGTTCGGACTTCCCATCACATATGGAGTCTCTATACCGGGGACCAGTCGATGCAAAGACATTCGACGAGTTGTCCTTCCGTTTTCGAAAATATCCGGTCTTCATCACCGGTCTTCAAATGCTATCCATAACGACGTATCACATATTCGGAATGGGATATATGACACAAAGGTCCACTCCCGGCTAAACCGAATAGTGAGCGCAATATTTAAAAACATATGGATATTGGGATTTCAATTAAGTCACAACTTAATTATTCAAACATTTCTTTCAAATGGTTTAAACAAATTACCATTTCAAATCTTTAAACAAAAAGATTTATTTCACAAAGATCAATTCATAGATTTCCAAAACAATTCCATTTCAATTGTATTAACTCGTTAAATCTTTAAATCAAAGATTTTAACTTATAGCTTTCAAACCGTTTCTATAACTTGGAAATAGTTTTCATTTTAAACTAGAAATCATTTTAACACAAATTGGAAGTTCATTACTTCTGTGAAAGCTTTAATTAATTGAAAACAAATAGTTTTCGTTTCAGAAAAATCCAATTATATTTTCACAAATTAAAGTTCTTAATTCATATTCATATTCCCAAATTAATACATTTTAAATGGTTCAACCCATATATAACTGGTATAACATCTTAAATCCCTAGTTTCAAATTATAGAATTCAGTTTTACATTTTGAATTTAAATTTAAATCAAATTATTTAAATTTCAAACTTTATCAAGTTATTCAAAATAAATTTCATCTTTGAAATTCCATTTCAAAAGCTTTTCACTTTAAACCCAATCCATTTCAAACCATTTGAATTTAAAAATTCAAATTCAAAACTATTTTCACAAATCTGTGACTTAATCGATTTCCTCGTGAAGTCCATATTTGTGTGTGTATGGTGTGGGCCAGGGGTTTAACATAATAGTGCAACATCATTCAATCATCACAGATTAAAACACAGAAATATAGTTGATAAGCGATATAAATTATAACGCTCATCGTCCATTCACAGATTCACAGATAATATACAGATGCAATAAATATACACAGTTCAATCTATAGAACAAAATATCACAAATCAGATAGGATAATCAATTCAAGGCATCTCATACAATACAATCATTCATAAGTAAGGTTAAGCATTCAATTGTCATTTATAAGTAGGATTAATTAAATTGATTAATCCTAATCGATTCAATTTATTTCCAAGTAAAATAAATTCCTTATGAATTTAATTATCTAATCCTGATTTATTAATTACAAATCATTTGATATAAATTAATTTATCAAACATTTTGATTAATTAATTTATTCTTAATTAATCATATTAATTAAATTAACCTCTGAACCAATTACAAAATTAATTAACCTCTTAATTTATTATCTTAAGTAATTAAACTTTTAATTACTTCTCATTAAGCAATCACCTCATAACCATTAATCATTAATTACCAATTAAACTTTATCATTAAGTTAATCAAAATATTCAAATTCAATTACAATTGGTAATTTGCCCCTTTATTACTTTCATTAAGTAATTACAGTTTATAATTGATTTTCTTATTCAATTAATCAAATTAATTATCAAAATTATTCACATTAATTTAATCACTTAATAATTCCTAGTTAATTATCTTCATTTACTAATAGCATTTCTTTAATTACTTTAAATTTAATCTCTAATTATAAATTAATCTAAATCATTAATTTATAAATTCAATAAATAAATCATTCCTTAATTATCTTATTAATTGAGTCATTTAATACCTTAATTATCTCTAATATAATTCATTTCTTATTGATGACTTCATTAACATTAGAGTGAAAAACATTTCACTTTTGAATTTAAATTAAATTTACATTTTGAATTTAAAATTCAAAATGATTATTCTTTTAAACATTAATCCAATTTAAAAAAAATCAATTTATAATTCTTTAAGATAAATGTAAATAACATTTATTACTTATATAAGAGAAAGCTTTTAAACTAATCTACTAAATTTTTATCTAAAAATTAAGCTTTCAAAATACATTAATATTCTTACTTGAAAATTCAAGTTAAAACCAACCATTTAACTTCTCATTAAAATTTAAGAAACCCTTTATAAAAGAATTTTATCAAAATCAAAATAAATATTTGTTTTTAAAACCTTGATTTGAAATTTTAATTTAAAATCCAAATTCCATTTAAATTTGCTTTAAAATTCAAATTTGCAAACAGGTTTCATAAAACCGGTAACATACAAAATAACCCGAGGCTAACAAACTTGCTTCAAGTCAGACTCCCCATTGCTTCGAGTCCAACCTACAGAATCTCGAGCAAAGCTTCGAGTAAACACACGAGAGTTACCCAGCTTCTTCTTCAACAACGCAACCCACAGCCAAACTCAAATCCCAACGTGCACGTGCACGTGTACGCACGTCGCAGCCAGTTCCGATCATCGTCGCCGATGCCACCAAGTCACCCACGATCTGCTCCATCGCCCCCAAGCGTTAAACCCCAACGTTGAACTCGAATTCGAAATCGAGTTCGAAATTCGAACCTGGAAACACAAACAGCTATCACCACCCCAACCTGTCACCACGTTGCGTCCCCTCCTCCGACCACCGGAGCACCAGCACCACCGGCCATCCCTTCGTCATCGACCCCTCTTCAAATCCCCACAAGCACGTCAAGCTCGATCATCTATAAATGCCGAAGTGACCAATTTTCTCCAACCCAGTAAAAATAGGGTTTCAAACTTCAACGACCTCCCATCGCCATCGCCAACCTCTAGGCGACCCTCTTCTATTTTTCTCCGACGCCCCGTAGGCTCCTCCACCACCTCGAACGACCGCGACACCCCCAGATCAATACGTCGCCGGAAATTGGTCGAAGTATACTTTTTGTTTATTTTCGAATTACCCCTAAACCCCACCTCTAAAAATTATAAATTTTGCATTAAAAATCATATTAAAGTGTGATGATTCCACTCATATACCTGAATTGTAAAATTAACAGGTTTGAATTTTCACAGGGACTTGAATTTCCTGCTTTAATCTTATTTCCAGAGTCATACACAAATGGTTTTAACTTAAACAAATTTTTAAATCCTAGTTCATGATCAAACAAACTTCTTTCGTTTATATTCCATTATCTAACAGCGAGTAGATAAGGAGATAGAGATTTATTTTATAAATCTGGGTTTTGGAAAAAATAAATAAAGATAAAGCAGAGGCAATACAACAATCACAGGCACACATACATCAACATATATACGGGAGATTTGCAACAACACACTTTCTAGATAAACTCTTGCAACCATCTCAAATGTTTTAAAAAGGAAGTTACTCACCTTTAAAATTCTGAAGCAGAGACAGTGAAGATTCATGTGTTTGAAAAACTGGAAATTGCATTTGAATCTTTACTTTGGGTTTGAATTTTGAACTTTTAAATCTGAAGCTTGTTGAAGCTTGATCTTGCATGAACTACAGATTATACTACAGGCTTGTAAACTTATGAATATAATTTGTTTTCAGGTTGATTTGCTTTGAGGTTGATGCTCTCACTCATTTCAGTTTGAAGTTTGAATTTGTTTATGGGTTTTAAGATATTGTTTACTTCAATTTTTTTTTCTCACAGCTCTGAAAAATGGACGAACCAAAAATGAAGAAAATGTTTGATATATAGAAGATGTATGCAAGCTTGTATCCCTTGCTGGTACAAGTGATACCATTGTTTGTACAGGGATATCTTAGCTTGTACAACATGTTTATCTTTTTATTAATAGGGTGGCCGATATGTTGCTTTCGGTGGCTAAGGAGATCTGCATTTATTTATTTTGTACTAATCTATACTTATTCAAACTTTAAATCGTACTTGAATATATTTATTTTCCTTCTACTTGATCTTGCCTGGTTACTTTCTTCTTCTTTACTCTTCTTGTCTTTCATTTGTTTGTTTCAAGTTGATAAGCTTACACTTATCTTATTATTATTTTTCTCTTTTTTTTTTACATACAACTTGTATACATGATGCTATTTCAGCTGAGATAACATGTTTGGGGCTGCATTTATGAGCTTGTACTTTGTTTTACAACTATACCACTTAATTTTGTATGCAAAATTTGCTTTGTTTTTGATTCCAACTTGATTGTGTTTCAGCCCTCTTGCATGTTTATTCTACAGGCAACATATTTTATTTGCCTACATATTTATTTTGTTATCCTCTTTGCTTTGCATTATCTTTGTTACGGCTGATATGTATTAGAGGATGCTATTATGTATTTGTTGCTTTGTAGATAGATACTTTTTATTTACTTTACTATTCCCTTTATTCATTATTTTACAAGTATACAAAGACATTTTATATTTTATTTGTTTGATTTATTTCTTGGTTTTCTTATAAAAGTTAATTCATATACATTTGTTTTGTATTTTTCTACACATTTATTTCCGTATATTCAAATTAATTCTTAATCAATTCATAATCTAAATAGTATTTTATATCAATTACCCATTATTTCATAATTTTTATTCAAAAATGAAATTGATTATCAATTCACACTCAATTTAAATCCAGGATCGTTACAAAAAATTAAATTTAAAACTAAATTTCCTTTTAAAATAATCTTTGGTAAAAATAATTAAATAAGTTAATTAAACTAATTATTCACCGTAACTCATTATTTTAAATATCTAAAACTAAATTTGTAATTAGCATATGTATATTTATTTTTATTTTATTTGAAATTGCATATGCAAATTTTTTTTGTATAAATCAAATGTAATACACAGATATATATTTTCTTCAAAACCCTAGCTGTAAATACACACACACACACACACACACACACACACACATATATATATATGCCAAAAAAAATTAGTTTTCTAAATTCACATATATTTACCAATCTGCAATTTTTTCTTTTTTCTCGATAATGTATATGTTATGAAATAAAAACGAATGGTGCCTCTCTGCAATCACGCACCACGCAGCCACCCAAATCGACTCGATGCACCAGACAACGCGACTCCTCCATCATCACTCGCCTGACCGGACCCAGATCAACCCATGCTTCGACCTCGTCCTACTTCCTCTCCGCAACCACCCGCGATACGATAGCACCTGAATCGAGTCCCTCACAATGCTCGCTCGTGAAATCTTGCCTTCCTTCGATTGATACTTCACTTTGATCGAGCTGAATCTGATACCCACCCTACACTCTTTCTCGAATTTGAATGAAGTTGGCCCCAAATTCGCCCCATCACCATCCAACCCTTCGGCCGCCCTAGTGGAACAACCTCATTCGCTCTTCCATAGGTCATTCATGCGATTCGCGAATTCCCTGGTTGAAGTCGAAACCGACTTCGATCTTTTTTTAAATGGAACGAATTTTTTTGATTTCGATATTCTGGAGCAAGAAAAGGAAAGAGGTCGCGATTGAATTCTCTCTCCTTTATTTTTTTATTAACGAATGAATTTATCTGAAGGCAAGAATGAAGAAGAGGAAAGGTGATTTCGATCGGCCATTGATTTTTGTTTTAGTTCTGTACATTTTAATTTCAAATCAAAAAAGAAAAAGGCCTCGGCTGTTTTGATTAGGTTTTATAATTTTTTAACAATGAAGATGAATGCGTGTAAAAGAAAAAAATAACACGTGTTAAAGATTTGCCAAATGTTTGAAATGATGAAACGTGTAGTTTGCCTTGTGAAATAGTATTATATTAAATACACACACACATATAAATATATATATATATATATATATATTATTTTTAAATTCAAATTTAAATTTAAATCATTACAATTACGCAACTTAAAATCTCGACTTTCAATTGATGCATGCCGCCAGGCATTTATAATGTTAAAACCCTTATTCCGAGTGCGGCGAAAAAGGTTTTGGGTCCAAATTCGATCGTATGGAGAAGATAAACTTTTGGACCTAGTAATTATATTAAAATTTATGATATAATTTCAGCGTGTTTGCTTACCGTACTATCACACCGCAACTTCAAAAACTAAGAAAATTGAAATCTGATAATAAAACACTATTACAGATCTAATGGAACTGGTTTCGTCGAATTCCGAGGCTGTGCCGAAAGGCTATTTCTAAATATCGAATTTAACGATAAACTTTCAAAACTGAACAAACACTTCAAATTTCAAATTTTAACACCTCCATTATCTTCAGTATTATCAATATAAATTTTTCAAGCCTTTAAAATATTTTTAATCAGCTTAAAATCCAAGATTCACTATTTAAACCAATTTCGAATTATTAAATTAAATAATTTAATTGTCAAACAATAGTGATATTGGAGATTCAAGTTAGAATTTAACTTTTAAATATTTAAAATCAATTAAATATTTCAATTTCAATGTTCAAAATTTTCGGGTCGACACATTCTCCCTCCCTAAAAGAATTTCATCCTGAAATTACTTATTAAGAAGAATGATCCATAACCCGTTCACTATTTTCCCAAAACCAAATAGTTCCACTTTTCAAAACAAATTTTATTAAAGACACTATCATATACTAACTTCCCAAACTCAACCATAAGTTCCAAACAATATTGTTTTCTTAACGATTCAAATTTAAATTTAAATTCAAATTTTAAATTATCAAAATTTTCTCAAAATTTTTCTGACTCCCTAAATTTTCGAAAAATTTCGCCAGCGTCTCCTTTACGTGTCTAGCTCGATACGAATGCGAAATGCAACCACGGCCCCCCAGATTTCAAAAAAAACAAAAAGCCAAGTGGCCAGACCAGAAAATCATCAAATTTCATACTGAAATTTAAATACGTACCTTTTGTCGAGAAATTTCATTTATTTTCTGAAATCAAAATCCCAATTTCCTTTTGCTTTTAAACACCTGTATATCCTACTAGTGATGTAGTCCAATTACAACATTCAAAAAAATCATTTTATATATTCCTTTTACAAAAATTTCAATATCTGTTTTATTCAATCTCGTACGATGCACATATATCATTCGTACGTAATAACAGATTCGATTGCTTACTCGATCACACAATTTCACTTTCGAACTGATATCGTCTGCCCAACTTCCTAGTACGGAGTCAGATCTGATTTCTTGATCAGAAACCATCATTCTCCTTATAGAGCCGTAAACTATGATAGAGAGTTTTCAGAATCAACCCAAAATCCATATCCAGGGTTCGCCGTCGAAAATCGAGTGAAAAATCCTAACTCGAATCGATATAATTATCTCAAAATTCTGTGCTCGAATTCTGGAACAAATTGCCATGCGAATAAAATAATTAACGTACATCCTACGTATTTATTTTGATTGATTATTAGCTATATCAATTCCCTTTTCTTTTTATTCCATTTGTTTTGATTTCTATCCACTTATTCACAATCACCATTTCACAGCTTCCAGTTTAACTTTCACTCAATTATTAACCATGTATATTTCCAATATCATATATTTTTTTACTTAAGAATTTTGCCATTTATTACTTAAGTTCAATGCAAATATTCTATATACTTCTTATATTGATTCCCTCTTTATCACTTTGTCTCCAAATTAAATTTCAAATTCCAATTCATTTTGTCTCAAACCTTTTTTATTTCCAAATCTTTATTATCTTTAATCCACTTTACTAATTTTACATGTACATACAAATTCAAAATGAATTTCAACATTTAGTTTTCAATTTCATTTAATTGCAATTGTAAATTCACTTATTCATTCAGAATTTGTTTCCACCTTATTTAGCACAATTCAAATTCAATTCCAATGTTTAGCTTGAATTCCATTTACTTTATTTAACTCAATTCAATTACGTTCCATTTCCATTCAAATTTCTAAACTTATAAATATTCCATAACCATTTTTTAATAAGATTCTAGAGTTCAAATAATCACTTAAGTATTTCGAAATCATTTTTGAAATCAATTATATCCAAAATCAAACATTTTCAAAATCAACTCAATTTTCGCATATATTCCCAATACAAAACATTTGGGTAGCAATTCCTCCCTTGGAAACTCGAAAATGAACATCGATGATGTCGCGATCATCATCGGGATTATTTTCCAACGACCGAAAAGAGTTTAGTGCTTTCATCCTTTAGAACATTTCCAAATATTTTTAAATCTAAATTCCACCATATTTCCAAATCCAATTCAAAAATATTTCCCAAATAATTTCACCATTATTTTTCCAAAACCTTTGAAAATCATTTTCAAACCAAAGGAATTTAATCTTTTGAAATTTCAATCCCAAATCCTTTCAGTCCCTGTCAAAAATTACTCTGGCATCTTATTTTAAATTTTATAAATCACATTTATAATTTACATTTGCAAATCCCATTTGTATATGAATTTATTTCTTAACCTTGGTTATGATTTCAAATTTTATTCAATTTTTACACAACAATGATAGTAATTTAATATTATCACTTCCTAACAACCAAGCAATCATATATAACTATAATAATTTGTGGAAAATTATTTCTTTTATATACAAAAATAATGTGGGTAAAATTATTTCATTTACCCTATTTTAAAACAATACTGTGTCGGTTTATCTTGTTTAAGAGTTTAGAAACCCCTAGCGATAAAATGGCGTCCCATATATCAACCATAATTCATAAACACTTAACCGATAAGTCGACACAATATAAAAACAATTTTTATATTCACTTACAAATACACGCTTATATATATTAATACACTCAAACTCATTCTAGAGTACTATGGACTCTATCTCTAATGAGTAATCCTTACCAGAGCCAAGGTTCTCGCTTAACCAATTGCTCTAATACCACTCTGTAACGACCCAGTATTTCAACGCCCGAAAGTAGACATCAATACGTCTATTGTATCAAATGCCGAACAATCAAATGCCCAAAAACCGAACCGTTAGGGTTAATGAAGAAGAAGTTAGAATAAAAGATAGAAACAATATCAGAATCTCACATTTGCAGCGGAATAATATATAATAGATAAATAAATAATCTTTAAACAAAAGAACTATATCAGTTTAGACATTACATCATCAGAGTATTACAATAACAAAACACGACACTGGGCATTTAAGACAACTTGTCCATATGAAAACTGAACTCACAACAACCCATACGCAGTAGATAATACATAATATAAGTGATACATCTCGCCATCCAGCTTGTCTCCTGATCTCCATAGCATACTTTTTGACTTCTCTCCAGAACAATTGATAACCTGACTCTAGGCTGTCCGTGTGGAAAATTATCGGCATCCAGAGTTTAGAAATGGAACAGTAAACTCCAGGTCAGTCATGGGACTAGCGTGAGATCTTAAAAACAGTTATTTGCACAAAAAGAAATAAAAAGAAATTTGTTATGCTTTTTGAAAAATGAAACCACCATAAGGCCTTCCGGCATACACACAATGCAATCGCACTCTTGGAGGAGATTTCTCCTTATAGCAGTCAAACATGCTTGATACGCGAAAATCCTTTTGATATTATTATTAGTGCATAGTGAGGAAAACATTTCGAAAGTATAATATCAATCTTAGCTAGCACAGGTAGCATTATATTATGCCTACTATAGCTACCATTTAAGAATGGCAGGTTATACAACTGCAATCGTAAAGGGCTCGTATTGGGTGATTGGATTTCCAACAAATGGTCAGGGCTAAGGAACTTTCTTTCCGAAAGGGTACGACTCTAGAGGGACCCCCCTGAGAACATAACCCGATCTCTTCCAACACAAGGCCGAGTTACCTCTTTAACTAGGTAACTAACTGTCACGAGTATGCCATTCCTCGGTCTAAACCGACCTTTACCGAGGCGCCTCAACAACCAACAACCACATAAGTAAATAATCTGGGCTCCATACCAGAATACCACTTTTTTTATCCACATAAGTTAAATATCTGGGCTCCATACCAGATACCACTTTTTATCCAGAAGGAAATGCATATACCCTGAGGGCGCGACCCCTATAACTATAACAATCCGTAAATTTTGGGTAATTAAAAATAATTGACTTAATAAGATCATGTAATTAAAATATTAAAAGAAATAGAAATTGGTTATTTAATGTGGATGTAATAACTAATTTGAATGGTAAAAAAAGGATGATTAAAGCTAAATTTTTGATAGTTTGAAGGAGATTTAAGAATGTGGTATAATATAACGAATGGAAATTGAGTAAGACCATGGTCCTGTAATTAATTGTAATTTTGTTCTGTAGGCAATAAACTTATAAATGTAGTTAAAAGTAAACAGTGACAATTATTATGTGTTACATGTTTATTTATTCTATTAACTTGAAATGAGAAGTCAATTTTTAATAAATATAAACAAAAGTTTTATTTGGGTGAAATGTAATACAATGTTTAAAAGTTGTTAAGTTGGAGTATATTAAGGAATGAATGGTTAGTTAGGTTTGTAGAGTAGTAATGGACTTAATAAAAGTGAATTTTAGAATTTTTCCAATGTAAGTTTGGAATTTGTTTGTAATTTATTTTACAAATGCAATTAATAAACAATTTTTGAAAATTTTATATTTTGGTCAAAATTTGAATTTCAGTTTAAGTAAAAAAAAATTGAATTTTTAAATTTTAATCTTTTTCTTTGTAAATGTATTTTATTTTAATATCTATCTTGCTTTTCGTTTCATGAAATTCCGATTTATACTTTTAGATTTGGATAAATTACAGCGTTTTACGCGCAATAAATTTATGTGTTTTCATTTTATATATATATATAATTTTTTGTTTCCCTATGTTTGTTTCTTTAATTTTTATTTTTATTTTAATTGTATAAACTTAGATTATATTTATTTGTATCTATTTTAATTGGCATACGTTACATTTGTTTTATTTCCTGCCTCTTTATTTGCCTATCTTTTATTTCCTACCACCTTAATTCATTTCTAGCCGTGTCTACCTAAAACTTTAGCCATTCATACCCTATCAATTCACTTGAAAAAGCAAGTAACTTACCCCCATTTTGTTCCATTGTTTCCTTTTATTTAATAGGAAATAAATCCCTTCAAATCTCTAGCCATTTAAGCACTTAATTACTTGCCAATTCATTGCACTTGATTTGGCGTGAATAACTCCCCTAGAAAATTTTAATTCACGTACAAAAACTCTTTACCACATCTCATTTTCATTTGCATCTTCACATGAGAAATTTTCAAGTAATGGCTTCTTTTTCTTTTGTTTTTCTATTTTTCTTCTCTTCTATTTTTTATTTTTTATTTTTTTTATTTTCTTTGTCTTCCTTCAAACTAGGTCAGCCTCCATCTTCTTATTTACTTATATGGTGTGTATAAACTTTATTTATTTAGTGAAGGTTTCTTTTGTGTATATACATCTATATTTATCGGATAAGTAACAAACCAATTAAGATACGTTTTAAATATAGGCATACGTTTCTTAATTTATTCATTGCCTTTATATATTTCCCACCTTTTAATCTTCTACCATATCTATTCATAAATGCATAGATGTGATTTTCTCCTTTTCAATCACGTACAAAGTTATCAAACTCCTCTTTTCATTTGTTTAAGATAAATATGTACAAGATCTTTTCCCTACTTAAATTGTGCCTTTTTAAATTTCCTTGCCTTTAATTTTCTAACTATTCCTAAACTTTAGCCCCTCAAATCTTTTTGTAAACCTAGCCGCCTCTTATCATTCACATGAAAAAAAAGCTTTCTCATTGTATCATTTGCGCGAGGAAGGAAAAAGTCTAGATCCATGGCTTCCTTCTCTCTTCTTTTTCCACTTTTTTTTCTTTTCTCCTTTTCTTTTTGTTTTCTCCTTGCATAGCTCAGCCTACACCACCACAACATCACCTCCTCCTCACTATTAGACCATAGCCAAGCCCACTTGGTGGTTGAAAGCAAGGTTATGTTCTTTGATTCGTAATTGCATAGTTTAATCCATCTTCTGTTGTGTTGAGTCTTATTCTTATGATTTGTGTATTTGTTATATACAAGATATGGATCTTGGCTCTCCATCTACTTAAAAGTTTGGTCGTGCCTTGTTGTGCTTTGCATAGTTTCAATTGTGTATTGTGAATTTGATTCTAGCTTTTAAAAGGTAAGTTTTTATCACTCTAGACATATGTACTTATATTATTGTGGAATAATAACAAGTGGATCTGTATAAATTGATATGTCATTCATACATGCCTGTGATATGTTATATGATGTTAAATGTTGTTTATATATTTGTTGCATCATCTAATATGTATTTATATGTTATACTATTCATTTTATATACTGTATCTCACACTGCAAGTCCTTATCACTATGGGCTGAAATGATAGGCTCAAATAATTTTTATTGCATTTATTTTACTTGGGATTGCGGGTTTGAAATGATAGAACCTGGATTTTTCTTTTTAAATTACGGATTGAAATGATACATATCTGTATCACTTGACCTAGGTTAGAAAATTTTATACAGGCCCATGGATAAAATTTTATAACAGTTTTCTAAAATTATTAAGTATTTTGAATTTATAAATATATGGAAATTTAAATAAAAAGTTGATTTAAATATTTAGAATATAAAGAGATATTGGTTTTCTATAAGTTAAAATTTTATAAGTTGATTTTGGTTTTTAATTGTAATGAAAAAAAATCTTTATTTGGTTTTAAATTTGTAATTTAAAGATTTGGAATAAAATAAACAACTTAATAATGAAAATTGATTTAATGTGGAATTCTAAATCTAGCCTAGTAGTTGGAATGAATTTTATTCCATGAAGCGGATATCTTTTTATAAATAGGTTTACAGTGATTTTCTATAAGTTATGTTGTATAAGTTAGTATATAAAATATAATATATATATATATATATATATATATATATGACTTAACTTGATGATTGGAAATTGGTTTCCAAATGGAGATTTTAAGTTAAGAAAATAAGGTGTTTTAAATTGAAGAAACACGTAAATTCTTAATTAATGAAAGAAACATGTAAAGTTTTAATTAATGAAAGAAAAATGTAAGTTTTTAATTAATGAAACGTGTAAGTTTTAATTAATGAAAGAAACATGGAAAGTTTTAATTAATGAAAGAAAAGTGTAAGTTTTTAATTAATGAAAGAAACGTGTAAAGTCTTATTTAATGAAAGAAATGTGTAAGTTTTAATTAATGCAAGAAACATGTAAAGTTTTAATTAATGAAAGAAAATTTTAAGTTTTTAATTAATGAAAGAAACGTGTAAAGTCTTAATTAACGAAAGAAACGTGTAAGTTTTAATTAATGCAAGAACACATGTACAGTTTTAATTAATGAAAGAAGAGGGTAAGTTTTTAATTAATGAAAGAAACTGAAAAGTCTTAATTAATGAAAGAAACGTGTAAGTTTTAATTAATGCAAGAGACATGTAAAGTTTTAATTAATGAAAGAAATGTGTAAGTTTTTAATTAATGAAAGAAGCGTGTAAAGTCTTAATTAATGAAAGAAACGTGTAAGTTTTAATTAATGCAAGAAACATGTAAAGTTTTAATTAATGAAAGAAAAGCGTAAGTTTTTAATTAATGAAAGAAACGTGTAAAGTCTTATTAATGAAAGAAACGTGTAAGTTTTAATCAATGCAAGAAACATGTAAAGTTTTAATTAGTATGACATTGATTACATTAATAAATGCTCTTTACTGTAATAGAAATGTAAATTAAAACGTACATTTGATAATGTAAGTTTTAATTTGTGTAATATTGATTAAAATGATAAATGCTCTTTATTATAATAAATGTAAGTTAAAACGTACATTTGACATGTAAGTTTTAATCAATGTAATGATGTATTTTAAATTGATTAAAATGACAAATGTTACTTATTGTAATAATAAAATGTAAAGTTGATAATGTACACTTGATATGCATGTTTTAATTTATGTAAATGGCATACTTTAAATGATTAAAGTAATAAAGTTTTCTTTATTGTAATAAAAATGTAAGTTAATAAGGTACTTTTAACTTAACATAAGAATTTCAGCTTTAAATTGAATATTAAAGTAGCATAGTTTATTTAACTATAAGGCTATGATAAAATGACCATGTTAAATTTGTAAGCATATCGATACTTTGATTTTTTTAAATGTTAAAGTGGAAAGTACTACATTCCAAAAATGCTATGATTCCTTAAGGGAACATTTCCATAATGCTATGATAATTTAAAGAAATATTTCAAGTTTAATAAATTAAAGGAAATATTCAATTATTTGGAAATTTGGGTTTTATTTAAACGATATATTATTGAATTTGTTTTGAAATGGAAATGATACTATTGTGATATGGTTTTGAAATGAGTATGATATTTTGGTTTTGAAAGTATATACTAGTTTGAAAGAAATGATATGATTTGAAATGGATATGCTAGTTTGGTTTTGAAAGTACAAATTATTTTGAAATAAATATCCATGGGTTATAATAACGTTTGGTTGTTAAAGAGACCGCGATTGGAAGTTGTCATACTCTCTGCCAACTCCGAAAACCACTTTAACAACTGTGTACGCGGTGGGGATTTCAGAATGAAGTAGGATGGCGGCAGCGTTCCTTTGAGGTAAATACGTGGACCCAACTCCCGTGAGTTGACATAAGGTGGCTAAAACAGGAGCGATCGACGGGTTAATTGAGGTAGCACCTTTGATTGGACATATCCCTTCGATATTCTACTCTGACTTTGGATTTATTCGGTGGTCACTTTTGATTTCTTTGATTTGGGGGTGTGGCTCGAGGTGGGCGGTAGTTGTGGCTACGCGTTACCACCGACCCGGAAGCGTAATTGGTATATCTACCTTGGCATTGCCTAGTTGTGCCGTGTTACCTACCCTAGCGCGCCTTATACGATTTTGTTTTGTACCATACCTAAGGAGTGCCCTCTGATGATGCCCAATATTGGGGAGATTACGATACTGTATAGACTATGGGAATATATTATGTGTTAAGGGCTATATGGGTAACCCCTTAAAGCTATTTAAAAGTAAGTTTATTTTACTAATAGACACTATTATAATAGCGAAATATTACTACATAGTAAATAGTTTAACGGATGCTTAGAGGATGGGCGGTCCCAAGCATCCTTTAAGTTACTTGTACCTTATATTACAGTTCACTTGAGTTGGTTTACATTGTATAAGTATGTATGTCCTGACTAGAGTGTTTTGTGTTTTCTTTATGCTCGGGTCAGACTGAGTGATACACCATTTGAGACTCACCTTCAAAGTTGGAAGCTTTGCTTGAAGATATAGCTATCTATTTCACTTTCGGTTATCCAGTTGATTCCAGTTATCCGGTTGATTCCAGTGATGTATTCTGATTCATACCTGGTTATCATGTTAAGACCTCCTTTGTATCTTGTTATCTCTAATGTATCTTGTTTGACTTTGATGTATTTATATAGTAGCTTCATGAACTACTTTTTATTTACTTTCGCTGTATTTTATTACTCCATGTCTATGATCTATGATTTATTTATTTACTGTTTATGCTGTGTTTTGCCAAATTTATTTTACAATTTGGTATTTTGAGCAATTCAAGTCTGACATGTGCAGATGCAAATGGTTGAAAATACCGGGTCGTTACATTTGGTATCAGAGCTTTGGCTCTAGGCAAAACTTAGCATATATAGTAAATTTATTTACAAAATCACTTTCATTCGAGTGTGAATCTCTTCCTTTTGACTCGATCCCTTTTGAATTTTGGAACGTTTCCTGCGGTTCTGAAATCCATTCTTGTACCTCGCTATTCATCTTCCGTTGATTTTGGAGTATCCCATAACTCCACTTCAGATGATCTTTGATGAATTGACGGTCTCGTCAACATTCCGATGATTTGTAAAGAGGTGAAAGTCCTTTGCAATTAGCATTGATTAACCAGAGGCTTATATGTATCCTCGGTTTAGATGCTAGTACCTCTTGTTATTCCGAATTCTATTTCTTAAGATCGAATGTAGAATTACCTCAGAATTCCACATCGATCTAATTCTTGAAGTCGCGGTTGGCCGCCATTTATATAAGCTTATCCATTTCCTTATTCAGTTAGTTAATCATCCTATTTTTTTTGTTTCAACTTATCCTCAAATCAAAATTTTCTTTGATTTGAAATAATCAAATTTGAATCTCTATCATTGCTTTGAAAATCTATACATGTATACTGTATTTGTAAATCTATATTTAAAATGTTTTACATATTGTGTTATTTGAGTTGTTGATGTTGATTTGGATTTTAGATCGATTCGTCTGATCAACGCTATCGATAGGATCTCCAAAACACTTGAATAGAGCAAACAGATACAGTATTGTTTTCAAATTTAGTAATAAATAAATTTTGTATGACTATATTGTATATGAATGTAAGTATAATTTATGAATTTTGGTAGTTAATTGAATTGGATGTTGAGAAATAATACTTGACCCTGTAGTTTGTAACTATTAGCTTTTGTTTCATATATGTAAATAATTGAACTATAAAACATGGTTATAGATTAATTTGGAAATTTAAATGAATGTAAATCAAGAATTTGAGAATTTAATTTCCAATGATTTCAAAATTTGTGTTTAAAGTTTTAGAGGAGATATTATTTAAAGTATTTCAAATAATTTTTAAGTTATAAATCATCGCTCTTTTCTTTGTCGCTAGAAAATAATTTCGGTGATGACTGCAGCATCATCGACATTCATTTTCGAGTTTCGAAGCGAAGAGACCAATCTGTAGTTTTACTATAGTCTTACTTTGGAGAATTAAATTGGTTTGGATTTCTAAAATGTGACTTGATTTATATTATATATATATGGATATATGATTTAAATTTGATTTGATATACATTGTATATATATTTATTTACCTCTAAATGGTTTGAAGTTAATCGGAATGTAATTCTTAAATTTACCTTAAAGAATGTTTTCAATTATAAAATGAACAAAAAAAATTTCGAATAAATATTTAATTCGAAATAATTGAATTAGAAAATTTATTTGTATAATACTCATTTGCATTCCAATATAACTTACCTAAATCATTCAGAGGTTAACTATGTAATTGGATATTATACAATATAAAAAGGACTTTTGTAAAAAAAAATTGAGTGGTCATAATGAACATTATACACTTAAATTTTAGTTATAAAAAGATTAATAGAGGTAAATAGAACGAAGGGTTAATTGAATAATATACAGTATAAATGGTGTTAAAAGAATTTTTAATAAGTTGGTATATTTTATTTAAATTAATTAATTTTTTATATTTATTTGTTTATAAAGTTATTGTTTTTGAATAAGATGTATTGTTTACTTAATTCCTTCTTTTCCCTTCTTTTTCCATTTCGGTGACGAAAAGTTTTGAGTGGGGGAGAGTGTAACAATCTGTAAATTTTGGGTAATTAAAAATAGTTGACTTAATAAGATTATGTGATTAAAATATTAAAAGAAATAGAAATTGGTTATTTAATGTGGATGTAATAACTAATTTGAATGGTAAAAAAAAGGTAATTAAAGCTAAATTTTTCATAGATTGAAGGAGATTTAAGAATGTGGTATAATATAACGAATGGAAATTGAGTAAGACCATGGTCCTGTAAGTAATTGTAATTTTGGTCTGTCGGCAACAAACTTATAAATGTAGTTAAAAGTAAACAGTGGTAATTATTATGTGTTACATGTTTATTTATTCTATTAAATTTAAATGAGAAGTCAATTTTTAATAAATATAAACAAAAGTTACATTTGGGTGAAATGTAATACAATGTTTAAAAGTTGTTAAATTGGAGTATACTAAGGAATGAATGGTTAATTAGGTTTGTAGAGTAGTAATGGACTTAATAAAAGTGAATTTTAGAATTTTTTCAACGTAAGTTTGGAATTTGTTTGTAATTTATTTTTCAAATGCAATAAATAAACAATTTTTGAAAATTTTATATTTTGGGCAAAATTTGAATTTTCAGTTTAAATAAAAAAATGGAATTTTTAAATTTTAATCTTTTTCTTTGTAATTGTATTTTATTTTAATATTTATCTTGCTTTTCGTTTCATGAAATTCCGATTTATACTTTTAGATTTGGATAAATTACAGCGTTTTACGCGTAATAAATTTATGTGTTTTCATTTTATTTTTATATATATATATATATTTCATATTTTATTTCCTTATGTTTTTTCTTTAATTTTTATTTTATTTTAATTTTAATTTTATAAACTTAGATTATATTTATTTGATTTATCTATTTTAATTGGCATACGTTACATTTGTTTTATTTCCTACCTCTTTATTTGCCTATCTTTTATTTCCTACCTCCTTAATTAATTTCTAGCCGTGCCTACCTAAAACTTTAGCCATTCATACCTTATCAATTCACATGAAAAAGCAAGTAACTTACATCATTTTGTTCCATTGTTTCTTTTTATTTAATAGGAAATAAATCCCTTCAAATCTCTAGCCAATTAAGCACTTAATTACTTGCCAATTCGTTGCACTTGATTTGGCGTGAATAACTCCCCTAGAAAATTTTAATTCATGTACAAAAACTCTTTACCACATCTCATTTTTATTTGCACATCACGTGAGAAATTTTCTTGTAAGTAATGGCTTCTTTTTCTTTTGTTTTTCTATTTTTTTTCTCTTCTATTTTTTATTTTTTTATTTTCTTTGTCTTCCTTCAAACTAGGCTCAGCCTACATCTTCTTATTTACTTCTATGGTGTGTATAAACTTTATTTATTGAGTGAAGGTTTCTTTTGTGTATATACATCTATATTTATCGGATAAGTAACAAATCAATTAAGATACATTTTAAATATAGGCATACATTTCTTAATTTATTTATTGCCTTTATATATTTCCCACCTTTTAATCTTCTACCATATCTATTCATAAATGCATAGGTGTGATTTTCTCCTTTTCAATCACGTACAAAGTTATCAAACTCCTCTTTTCATTTGTTTAAGATAAATATATACAAGATCTTTTCCCAACTTAAATTGCGCCTTTTTAAATTTCCTTGCCTTTTATTTTCTAACTATTCCTAAACTTTAGCCATTCAAATCTTTTTGTAAACCTAGCCGCCTCTTATCATTCACATGAAAAAAAAGGTTTCTCATTGTATCATTTGCGTGAGGAAGGAAAAAGTCTAGGTCCATGGATTCCTTCTCTCTTCTTTTCCCACTTTTTTTTCTCCTTTTCTTTTTGTTTTCTCCTTGCATAGCTCAGCCTACACCACCACAACATCACCTCCTCCTCATTATTAGACCATGGCCAAGCCCACTTGGTGGTTGAAAGCAAGGTTATGTTCTTTGATTCGTAATTGCATAGTTTAATCCATCTTCTATTGTGTTGAGTCTTATTCTTATGATTTGTGTATTTGTTATATACATGATATGGATCTTGACTCTCCATCTACTCAAAAGTTTGATCGTGCCTTGTCGTGCTTTGCGGAGTTTCAATTGTGTATTGTGAATTTGATTCTAGCTTTTGAAAGGTAATTTTTTATCATTTTAGACATATGTACTTATATTATTGTGGAATAATGACAAGTGGATCTGTATAAATTGATATGTCTTTCATACATGCCTTTGAAATGTTATATGATGTTAAATGTTGTTTATATATTTGTTGCATCATCTAATATGTATTTATATGTTATACTATTCATTTTATATATTGTATCTCACACTGCAAGTTCTCTATCACTATGGGCTGAAATGATAAGCTCAAATGATTTTTATTGCATTTATTTTACTTGGGATTGCAGGTTTGAAATGATAGAACCTGGATTTTTCTTTTTAAATTACGGATTGAAATGATACATATCTGTATCACTTGACCTAGGTTAGAAAATTTTATACAGGCCCATGGATAAAATTTTATAACAGTTTTCTAAAATTACTAAGTATTTTGAATTTATAAATATATGGAAATTTAAATAAAAAGTTTATTTAAGATTTAGAATATAAAGAGATATTGGTTTTCTATAAGTTAAAATTTTATAAGTTGATTTTGGTTTTTAATTATAATGAAAAAAAAAATCTTTATTTGGTTTTAAATTTGTAATTTAAAGATTTGGAATAAAATAAACAACTTAATAATGAAAATTGATTTAATGTGGAATTCTAAATCTAGCCTAGTAGTTGGAATGAATTTTATTCCATGAAGCGGATATGTTTGTTTAAATAGGTTTACAGTGATTTTCTATAAGTTAAGTTGTATAAGTTAATGTATAAAATATAATTTATATATATATATATATATATATATATGTATGTATATGACTTAACTTGATGATTGGAAATTGGTTTTCAAATGGAGATTTTAAGTTAAGAAAATAAGGTATTTTAAATTGAAGAAACGCGTAAATTCTTAATTAATGAAAAAACATGTAAAGTTTTAATTAATGAAAGAAAAGTGTAAGTTTTTAATTAATGAAAGAAACGTGTAAAGTCTTAGTTAATGAAAGAAACATGTAAGTTTAATTAACGAAAGAAACATGGAAAGTTTTAATTAATGAAAGAAAAGTGTAAGTTTTTAATTAATGAAAGAAACGTGTAAAGTCTTATTTAATGAAAGAAACGTGTAAGTTTTAATTAATGTAAGAAACATGTAAAGTTTTAATTAATGAAAGAAAAGTGTAAGTTTTTAATTAATGAAAGAAACGTGTAAAGTCTTAATTAATGAAAGAAACGTGTAAGTTTTAATTAATGCAAGAAACATGTAAAGTTTTAATTAATGAAAGAAAATGTAAGTTTTTAATTAATGAAAGAAACGTGTAAAGTCTTAATTAATGAAAGAAACGTGTAAGTTTTAATTAATGCAAGAAATGTGTAAAGTTTTAATTAATGAAAGAAAAGTGTAAGTTTTTAATTTATGAAAGAAACGTGTAAAGTCTTAATTAATGAAAGAAACGTGTAAGTTTTAATTAATGCAAGAAACATGTAAAGTTTTAGTTAGTGAAAGAAAAGTGTAAGTTCTTAATTAATGAAAGAAACGTGTAAGTTTTAATTAATGCAAGAAACATGTAAAGTTTTAATTAGTATGGTATTGATTAAATTAATAAATGATTTTTACTGTAATAGAAATGTAAACTAAAACATACATTTGATAATGTAAGTTTTAATTAGTGTAATATTGATTGAAATGATAAATGCTCTTTACTATAATAAATGTAAGTTAAAACGTACATTTGACATGTAAGTTTTAATCAATGTAATGATGTATTTTAAATTGATTAAAATGACAAATGTTACTTATTGTAATAATAAAATGTAAAGTTGATAATGTACAATTGATATGCAAGTTTTAATTTATGTAAATGACATACTTTAAATGATTAAAATAATAAAGTTTTCTTTATTGTAATAAAAATGTAAGTTAACAAGGTACTTTTAACTTAACATAAGAATTTCAGCTTTAAATTGGATATTACAGTAGGATAGTTTATTTAACTATAAGGCTATGATAAAATGACCATGTTAAATTTGTAAGCATATCAATACTTTGATTTTATAAATTGTTAAAGATGAAAGTATTACATTCCAAAAATGCTATGATTCCTTAAGGTAACATTTCCAAATTGCTATGATAATTTAAAGAAATATTTCAAGTTTAATAAATTAAAGGAAATATTCAATGATTTGGAAATTTGGTATTTATTTAAACGATATATTATTGAATTTGTTTTGAAATGGAAATGATACTATTGCGATATGGTTTTGAAATGAGTATGATATTTTGGTTTTGAAAGTATATAATAGTTTGAAAAAAATGATATGATTTGAAATGGATATGCTAGTTTGGTTTTGAAAGTACAAATTATTTTGAAATAAATATCCATGGGTTATAATAACGTTTGGTTGTTAAAGAGACCGAGATTGGAAGTTGTCATACTCTCTGCCAACTCCGAAAACCACTTTAACAAACATGTACGCGGTGGAGATTTCAGAATGAAGTAGGATGGCGGCAGCGTTCCTTTAAGGTAAATACGTGGACCCAACTCCCGTGAGTTGGCATAAGGTGGTTAAAACAGGAGCAATCGACGGGTTAATTGAGGTAGCACCTTTGATCGGACATATCCCTTCGATATTCTACTCTGACTTTGGATTTATTCGGTGGCCACTTTTGATTTCTTTGATTTGGGGGTGTGGCTCGACGTGGGCGGTAGCTGCGGCTACGCGTTACCACCGACCCGGAAGCGTAATTGGTATATCTACCCTGGCATTGCCTAGTTGTGCCGTGTTACCTACCCTAGAATGCCTTATACGATTTTGTTTTGTACCATACCTAAGGAGTGCCCTCTGACGACGCCCAATACGGAAGAGATTACGATACTGTATAGACTATGGAAATATATTATGTGTTAAGGGCTATATGGGTAACCCCTTAACGCTATTTAAAAGTAAGTTTATTTTACTAATAGACACTATTATAATAGCGAAATATTACTACATAGTAAATAGTTTAACGGATGCTTAGAGGATGGGCGGTCCCAAGCATCCTTTAAGTTACTTGTACCTTATATTACAGTTCACTTGAGTTGGTTTACATTGTATAAGTATGTATGTCCTGACTCGAGTGTTTTGTGTTTTCTTTACGCTCGGGTTAGACTGAGTGATACAACATTTGAGACTCACCTTCGAAGTTGGAAGCTTTGTTTGAAGATATAGCTATCTATTTCACTTTCGCTTATCCAGTTGATTCCCGTTATCCGGTTGTTCCAGTGATGTATTCTGATTCATACCTGGTCATCATGTTGAGACCTCCATTGTATCTTGTTATCTCTAATGTATCTTCTTTGACTCTGATGTATTTATATAGTAGCTTCATGAACTACTTTTTCTCTACTTTCGTTGTATTTTATTACTCCGTGTCTGTGATCTGTGATTTATTTATTTACTGTTTATGTTGTGTTTTGCCAAATTTATTTTACAATTCGGTATTTAGAGCAATTCAAGTCTGACATGTGCAGATGCGAATGGTTGAAAATACCGGGTCGTTACATTTGGTATCAGAGCTTTGGCTCTAGGCAAAACTTTGCATATATGGTAAATTTATTTACAAAATCACTTTCATTCGAGTGTGAATCTCTTCCTTTTGACTCGATCCCTTTTGATTTTTGGAACGTTTCCTGCGGTTCCAAAATCCATTCTTGTACCTCACTATTCATCTTCCATTGATTTTGGAGTATCCGATAACTCCACTTCAGATGATCTTTGATGAATTGGCGGTCTCGTCAACTGTGACGACCGCCCATGACTCCCGCACCAAAACAAGGGAATAGTGCGCTGAAAGGTGTGCAAGGAAGCCATGGACGATAGCCAGGGTAAAACAAAATTCGCAGAATCTATCGTATAACTCACAGCGCATGGATAAAATACAATAGAGAAATATAATATAGTGAAGCTCCATAGAACATAACATCATCATATAAGCAACATAGCAGTTTTATACAATCATTCACACAAATCCATACATGAAGCCTCACTACAAATCACTCAACCAAATACAGCAGCGGATACCCAGTACATATAAGAAAATAATATGCATAGCCTCCTGCTCGTCTTCGTCATCTTCAACGTAGAAACTCCAAGCACAGCACCTGTCACCTGCTTACCTAGTCTGCCCATCCCAACATGGATGAACAGCCCAAGGTAATAAGAGGAGACATAAAACCTTGAGTCAGACAAAGTCTTAGTGAGCAGTAAATTAACTATCAAACATACCAAAAGAGCATAAGGAAATAAAGGAATAGGAACCAAACCATCCCACTCCACCTCTTTCTACAGTGATAGCCCCCAGACACACACTAAGGAGAAGTAAGCATAACATAGCAGATAAGTAAGGTAAAGCAATAATCACTCGAGTCAAGGACGATGTTTTCCAAATACAAACCCCCAAGGCCTAAACCAAGATCAGATAAGCACCCAGAAAACACCGCTCTTGAAGCCGAATGATGATACAACCAAACATCCAAACATCCATGACTCTGCTATCACTGTTAACCTTGCTTCGAAATCACCGTTAATTGAATGACCGACTCCTTCCTGAGCCATCTGTCAAGGGCTAATGGTAACCCCGGTTCTAGACAAAACTCCGCACACTGCCTTGTGCCTAGGACTTATCTTCTTGGCCCAGAGTACTCGACTACCTTCCTGTAGTCTTTTAGGCGTCCCTATGTACCCTTGCTTTAAGTTTGCTAGAACCTTCAACAACGATAAAGTCCAAGCCTCCTAGTCATCCTCCTCGACGACTATTCTCAACCTAGCCCAAGCTACCTCTTGAGCAGCTCCATTATCAACCAACTTGAACTACCCTTCAAGTTATCAACATGCTTGGAATGATCCCTGCCTGGATTAAGCCAAGACTCACATCATACTTGAACTACCCTTCAAGATATCAACATGCCTCGCTTCATCACATCAAAGCAAGATCTCAACTCAACAACATGGTTTGCCTCATCGCATCATGGCAAAGTTCCATCTCAACATCATACATATGAGCTTCAACATCCGCTACATATGCCTTAAGCAGCTTTCACCATTCAAGAGCCTTCTTCCGTAGCTTTTGAATCATCTTCAATCACCTTGTTCCAAATCAACTACTAGCTAACTTGGAAACAATCAAATCTAGCATTCATTCAAACATTCAAGCATTCAAACAAGATATATTAAGCAATAACAATTATAATGGCAATTTCGTAATTAAGTGTGCAAAAGTCCAACATATGTGAAATCATGGTTTTTAGCATAGATCTATCAAATCTAAACATGGGTTTTATCTCTAATACTTGATAAATAACTTCTAAAGGTAAACATCTTCAAACATGATGGATCTACATGCAGACTTAAGGAAAATGCGAGAAAACGCTAACTTTAACACATAAAAATATCACCAATCCCATACACTCCTTTGGATCCGCGTGAGAGATAACTACCACTCACCAAATCACCCAAACACCTCAAAATCACAACACTACAGATCTGGACAGCGGAGATCACGGCTTGATCCGGCGATATCTCACTTGAAACGATGAATTCTAGCTCAAACGGGTGAAGATCTTCAACTTGGACACTTGGATCTTCGATCTTGATCTTCGATCTTCAATGGATGTTAGCACTTGATAGAAGTAGAGAAAGAAGTGAAGAAAATACTGTAGACAAGTCTTCAAAATGGCAGCACTTCGTCGCTTCAAAAACCGGTGCCAAAAAGTGAGAAAAACTCCACTATTTAAAGGCTGAAACCCCCCCCTAGCTCGGCTGCCGACTCATCCCCTAAGTCGTTCGCGACTTAGCCTTGTCGACTCATGACTCTACAAGCTTCTGCCGACTCAACTGCATACACGGGTTAACACACGCGGCTCATACACAGGCCGACCTAACTACATAGCATATTGACTCAAGACAACGACTCAAGAACCATGCCGACTTACGACTTAGTGCCGACCCAACCCCTGCCGACCTAAGTCCTAAGCACATAACCCAAGCCTATACGAGACATGACCTAACGGTTTAGCCTTACGGCCGACCTAACTCAAAACAAAGGTACCGACTCACGACTCATTCCATGAGTCGTTCCTAACGACTCAACATCTACCCCGAGTCAAACGACTCATCAACCTACGACTTAACCCAACACAACACATACGACTCAATGGTTTATGTCCCTGCCGACTTAACAACACTAAGCTATACTGGGTACTTGCCGACCTAACCCCTGGCCGACTCAACCTACGTCCTAGGCCTTAACTCCTTAAGCCATTAACCCATGAGTCGGTCTTCTCTTAACTCGGCAACCCCCCCCTATCTTCTATGAGTCGGTCACTAGTTAACTTCCTGTCTCGGTCAATCTACTAAGTCGCTACTTCTATAAGTCGGCAACTACTATGAGTCGGCTACTCAATGACTCGGTCCAACCATGAGTCGCTTCCTACTGACTCGCTAACTCGCACAAGCCTATAGGTCGCTACTCCTCTTAACTCGGCCATACGACTCAACCACCCATGAGTCGGCCCTCTATGAGTCGGCCACGACTCAAGACTCTAACCACTATCCCACTAAGTCGTGTACGACTTATCTATGAGTCGGTCACGACTCATCACTTGCACTCGGGTCAACTCCTAAACGACTCAAGCTAGAGGCCACACGAACAACACTATCGACCTGCAAATTCTACGTTTTATCGACACGTAAAATACGGGTCGTTACATTCTCTCCCCCTTAGGAATTTCGCCCCCGAAATTCCAAGCAAACAACAGCAATCAAAATTATTCCGCATGCCTATCATCCATGGCAATCAACAATCCATGCAACCAATTCTAACCTAGCATGCAGAATTCTAAGACTTAGAACAAGCTACAAATTCATGAGATGTCACGACACTTTAGGGCCATACCTCGAAGAGTTCGGGATGAGCTGCCTTCATCCTCTCCTCCTCCTCCCACGTACAGTCGTTAACATCATCACTCCATTGTACCTTGAGCAACGTAATCGTCTTCCTCCTAAGCTGTTTCGTATCGGTTTCAACAATACGAAGCGGCTTACGAGGTCTCGAAACAACTGGATCAACCTCCAAGTCTTCACAGCTATCAGCAGAAACCACCGTAGTTGGGTCGTGCACATACTTCCGTAGATAAGATACATGAAAAACACTGTGCACACCCGCCATCTTTTCCGGTAACTCCAATCTATAAGCGAGCTTTCCAATACGCTCGATAATCGGGAATGGTCCAACAAATCTCGGAGTTAACTTTCCTTTCTTCCCGAATCTAATGACATTCTTCAATGGAGAAATCTTCACAAAAACCATATCACCCACGTCGAATTCCAAATCCTTTCGACGATTATCTGCATAACTTTTCTGACGATCTTGGGCTGTCTTCATTCTTTGTCGAATGATCTCTATATAATCCGAAGTCTGTCGAATCATCTCTGGCCCAAGTATCAGCTTTTCTCCAGTTTCCAACCAACATGTCGGAGAGTTACACGGTCTTCCATATAATGCCTCATATGGTGCCATACCAATGCTCGACTGATAACTGTTATTATAAGCAAACTCCACCAAATGAAGGTGATCTTCCCATGATCCCCCGAAGTCCAAAACACAAGCTCTAAGAAGATCTTCCAAAACCCGGTTGACTCTCTCCGTCTGACCATCTGTTTGAGGGTGATAAGCTGTACTCAAACACAACTCAGCTCCCAAAACTTCCTGGAAGCTCTTCCAAAATTCACTAGTGAACAATGGATCTCGATCGCTCACTATACTCTTCGGAACACCATGGAATCGAACAATCCACTTCACATACAGCTCAGCCAACTTCGATGCAGTTCTAGTCGATCGAACAGGAATGAACCTTGCACTCTTGGTCAAACGATCTACAATAACCCAAATTCCTTCATTCCCTGTCCTGGTTCTAGGTAGACCATCGATAAAATCCATCGACACTTGCTCCCACTTCCACGTAGGAACTTCTAATGGCTGAAGTAATCCACTGGGCTTCTTCTGCTCAGCTTTCACCAACTGGCAATTCATACACTTGGAAATAAAATTTCCAACATCCTTCTTCATTCCTTCCCAGTAGTAAGCTCTCTTCATATCCCGATACATCTTATTTCCACCTGGATGAATTGTCAACTTCGAGTGATGACTTTCCCTCAGAACTTCATCTCTCAATCCATCTATATCGGGAACAACCAATCGTCCTTGCTTTCGAAGCCAACCCTCTCGATCGACCTCGAATCCTTTATCCTTCTCTGGATCCAATCCAGATTCCAAATCACGGATAATCTTGACAAGCTTATCATCTCGCCTTTGGCTCTCACCAATTCTTTCCACAAGTGTAGGCCTTATCGATAAGTTTGCCAACATCTCAGGTTCCAATTCGCATCTAGGCCTGAAATCAAATCCAGCCAAATACTCAAGACTCTTCCATTCTGAAAACATGGCTCCCAATCCTGCATGTCTTCGACTTAACGCATCAGCCACTGCGTTACCTTTTCCCGGAGTATAGGCTATACCAAAATCATAAGATGCTAGAAACTCTAGCCATCGTTGCTGTCGAAGATTCAAATCCTTTTGGGAGAACAGATACTTCAACGACTTATGATCTGTAAACAACTCGAATCTAACTCCCAATAGATAATGTCTCCACATCTTCAAAGCAAACACAATTGCCGCTAACTCCAAATCATGAGTCGGATAGTTCCTCTCATGCGGCTTCAGTTGTCGACTTGCATACGCAACAACTTTATCTTTCTGCATTAGCACTGCTCCAAGTCCAGTGCCACATGCATCGGTGTAAACCACCATCTCATCATTCCCACTTGGAATAGTCAAAACAGGAGCACTCGTCAGTCGCTCTTTTAGGATTTCAAAAGCTTGCTCACACTTAGCATCCCATCTGAACACTTGGTTCTTTTTCGTCAATCCTGTTAACGGTGCAGCTATCTTGGAAAAGTCTTTGATAAACCGACGATAATATCCTGCTAATCCAAGAAAACTCCTCACATCAGATGCATTCTTAGGTCTAACCCAATCCTGGATTGCTGCCACCTTAGCGGGATCAACCGCTATTCCATTTCTAGAGATAACATGGCCTAAGAACCTCACTTCACTCTTCCAGAAGTGACACTTCGAAAACTTAGCCTTCAGCTGATGTTTCCGCAAGATTTCCAAAACAATCCTTAAGTGCGTCTTGTGCTCTTCTTCAGTTTTGGAGTAAACCAAAATATCATCCACGAACACAAGTACAAATTTGTTCAACTGATCTCTGAACACTCTATTCATAAGATCCACAAAATATGCTGGCGCGTTAGTCAATCCAAACGGCATTACCAGCCACTCATAAAACCCGGATGGTGTCCTGAAAGCAGTCTTCGGCACACTATCCTTTGCCACTCTCAACTGGTGAAATCCCGTTGCCAAATCCATCTGAGAAAACACCTTAGCCTCGTGAAGCTGATCAAACAAGTCATCTATTCTCGGCAATGGATACTTGTTCTTCTTAGTCACCTTATTCAGCTCACGATAATCCACACACAACCTCAACGATCCATCCGCTTTGGTTGCGAACACAACTGGCGCACCCCATTCGGACACACTTCTCCGAATGAATCCTTTCTGCAAAAGGTCATCAACTTGCACCTTCAGCTCTTGCTGCTCCCTCGGTGCCATCCGCCTAAGAGGCATCACAACAGGTCTGGCTCCCTCAACTAGATCGATACGAAACTCGATCTCCCTATGCGGCGGCAACCCTTTGACTTCGTCAAAGACATCCTCAAATCCATTCACGATTGGCATCGATGACAGTACATCCCGTGGAACAACCAGCGAATACATGAAGCTCATGAAGACGCCTTCTTCATGCTTACATCGTATCACAACCTTTCGCCCCTCCACATTCCCGACTGTCACCTCCAATCTCTCACAATCAATCCTTGCCGCATACTTCCTAAGCCAGTCCATACCCAAAATAATTCCGAACCCCGCAAAGTTCAGAACAAAGCAATCACAAACAAACGAGCAATCATGACTCGACACAACTAGACCACGGCATATCATACACAAACATGACGAACCCCCGACCGGATTAGTCACAACCAATGGCCTATCAACAATATCCGGTTTCAAACCTAACCGGCCTACCAAATCATCACAAACAAAAGAATGCGACGCTCCAGTATCAAACAACACTCTAACTGGAACACCACAGATAGAAAGAGTACCTTGAACCACCACACTCTTCCCCTTTTCTTCAGCAGTCGGAGCTTTTGAAGACGACGGCACAACTCCCAAAGCATAGGCTTGCACAATCTGCCTATCTTTCCTCGGCTCTGGGCAATCCTTCTTGATATGTCCCAGCTTATCACAGTTATAACACTTTCCCGGCACTTTGGGATTCTTACAATCTTTGTAAAGATGGCCCTTCTGCTGGCAGTTATAGCAAGTCACTTCACTCTTCGGCTTCTTCTGGCCATCCCTACCCCTCTGTTGCTGTTGTTTCCTCTTCTTATTGCCACTCTGCTGTGGTTTAGATCCTTCCCTGGTTACAGAAACGACAGAACTTTCCCTAGGAAACAAACTCTCATGCCTAAGAGCTTTTTCCACAAGCTTCTCAAATGGATCGTCCAGATGATCCACTAACTGCCTCCCAAGATAAGCATCCAGACCAGTCACAAACTTTTCATTCTTCTGGTAGGGAGAATCAATATACGATCTGGCATACTTGGACAAAGCTTCAAACTCAGAAATATACTCAAGAACAGGCCTCCCACCCTGCTTGAGCTCTACAAACCTCTTAAACAAGACAGATTTCTGAGCCGTAGAGATAAACTTAGCTTCAAATCTGACTTGGAATTGCTCCCAAGTAATCTCTTCTTCTGGAGTATCGATGGTGATAGAATTCCACCAATCAGCAGCTCTTCCCTGAAGCTGTCTCGATGCAAGCTTCCTCTTAGTTGCATCCTCAATCCCTAAGTCACCAAAGATCCTTCGACATGCATCAATCCATCTCTGCACCTCAATAGTCGACTCTGTCCCCAAGAAAGCTTTTCCTCCAAGAGAAGTATAATCCTTGCAAAGCTTAGCAAAATCCACCGGTCTTGGAGCTTGAACTTGAACTCCCACATCCACTGATGATCCTGAAGCTGGTATCCTTCTCATGATCGAAGTCATCATCGCTTCGAACATAGTTCCATAATCTGCAGCTCCTTCTGTAGGATGGCCTTCCCTAGCAGCTGGTCTTCCTCTTCGACTCATCCTTAATATCTGTAAAAAGAATGATTAGAACACCTTAAGAAACAACTGCATAAGGAGTTCAAATCCATCTTAGCTACTATATTATATATAGTAATCATCCATCAAAATACAATTACGTCTCTCTTACGTAGTTACGTCAGCGAGCGTTGGCTAAAATCGATTAACCAAAGCTCTGATACCAAATGTGACGACCGCCCATGACTCCCGCACCAAAACAAGGGAATAGTGCGCTGAAAGGTGTGCAAGGAAGCCATGGACGATAGCCAGGGTAAAACAAAATTCGCAGAATCTATCGTATAACTCACAGCGCATGGATAAAATACAATAGAGAAATATAATATAGTGAAGCTCCATAGAACATAACATCATCATATAAGCAACATAGCAGTTTTATACAATCATTCACACAAATCCATACATGAAGCCTCACTACAAATCACTCAACCAAATACAGCAGCGGATACCCAGTACATATAAGAAAATAATATGCATAGCCTCCTGCTCGTCTTCGTCATCTTCAACGTAGAAACTCCAAGCACAGCACCTGTCACCTGCTTACCTAGTCTGCCCATCCCAACATGGATGAACAGCCCAAGGTAATAAGAGGAGACATAAAACCTTGAGTCAGACAAAGTCTTAGTGAGCAGTAAATTAACTATCAAACATACCAAAAGAGCATAAGGAAATAAAGGAATAGGAACCAAACCATCCCACTCCACCTCTTTCTACAGTGATAGCCCCCAGACACACACTAAGGAGAAGTAAGCATAACATAGCAGATAAGTAAGGTAAAGCAATAATCACTCGAGTCAAGGACGATGTTTTCCAAATACAAACCCCCAAGGCCTAAACCAAGATCAGATAAGCACCCAGAAAACACCGCTCTTGAAGCCGAATGATGATACAACCAAACATCCAAACATCCATGACTCTGCTATCACTGTTAACCTTGCTTCGAAATCACCGTTAATTGAATGACCGACTCCTTCCTGAGCCATCTGTCAAGGGCTAATGGTAACCCCGGTTCTAGACAAAACTCCGCACACTGCCTTGTGCCTAGGACTTATCTTCTTGGCCCAGAGTACTCGACTACCTTCCTGTAGTCTTTTAGGCGTCCCTATGTACCCTTGCTTTAAGTTTGCTAGAACCTTCAACAACGATAAAGTCCAAGCCTCCTAGTCATCCTCCTCGACGACTATTCTCAACCTAGCCCAAGCTACCTCTTGAGCAGCTCCATTATCAACCAACTTGAACTACCCTTCAAGTTATCAACATGCTTGGAATGATCCCTGCCTGGATTAAGCCAAGACTCACATCATACTTGAACTACCCTTCAAGATATCAACATGCCTCGCTTCATCACATCAAAGCAAGATCTCAACTCAACAACATGGTTTGCCTCATCGCATCATGGCAAAGTTCCATCTCAACATCATACATATGAGCTTCAACATCCGCTACATATGCCTTAAGCAGCTTTCACCATTCAAGAGCCTTCTTCCGTAGCTTTTGAATCATCTTCAATCACCTTGTTCCAAATCAACTACTAGCTAACTTGGAAACAATCAAATCTAGCATTCATTCAAACATTCAAGCATTCAAACAAGATATATTAAGCAATAACAATTATAATGGCAATTTCGTAATTAAGTGTGCAAAAGTCCAACATATGTGAAATCATGGTTTTTAGCATAGATCTATCAAATCTAAACATGGGTTTTATCTCTAATACTTGATAAATAACTTCTAAAGGTAAACATCTTCAAACATGATGGATCTACATGCAGACTTAAGGAAAATGCGAGAAAACGCTAACTTTAACACATAAAAATATCACCAATCCCATACACTCCTTTGGATCCGCGTGAGAGATAACTACCACTCACCAAATCACCCAAACACCTCAAAATCACAACACTACAGATCTGGACAGCGGAGATCACGGCTTGATCCGGCGATATCTCACTTGAAACGATGAATTCTAGCTCAAACGGGTGAAGATCTTCAACTTGGACACTTGGATCTTCGATCTTGATCTTCGATCTTCAATGGATGTTAGCACTTGATAGAAGTAGAGAAAGAAGTGAAGAAAATACTGTAGACAAGTCTTCAAAATGGCAGCACTTCGTCGCTTCAAAAACCGGTGCCAAAAAGTGAGAAAAACTCCACTATTTAAAGGCTGAAACCCCCCCCTAGCTCGGCTGCCGACTCATCCCCTAAGTCGTTCGCGACTTAGCCTTGTCGACTCATGACTCTACAAGCTTCTGCCGACTCAACTGCATACACGGGTTAACACACGCGGCTCATACACAGGCCGACCTAACTACATAGCATATTGACTCAAGACAACGACTCAAGAACCATGCCGACTTACGACTTAGTGCCGACCCAACCCCTGCCGACCTAAGTCCTAAGCACATAACCCAAGCCTATACGAGACATGACCTAACGGTTTAGCCTTGCGGCCGACCTAACTCAAAACAAAGGTACCGACTCACGACTCATTCCATGAGTCGTTCCTAACGACTCAACATCTACCCCGAGTCAAACGACTCATCAACCTACGACTTAACCCAACACAACACATACGACTCAATGGTTTATGTCCCTGCCGACTTAACAACACTAAGCTATACTGGGTACTTGCCGACCTAACCCCTGGCCGACTCAACCTACGTCCTAGGCCTTAACTCCTTAAGCCATTAACCCATGAGTCGGTCTTCTCTTAACTCGGCAACCCCCCCTATCTTCTATGAGTCGGTCACTAGTTAACTTCCTGTCTCGGTCAATCTACTAAGTCGCTACTTCTATAAGTCGGCAACTACTATGAGTCGGCTACTCAATGACTCGGTCCAACCATGAGTCGCTTCCTACTGACTCGCTAACTCGCACAAGCCTATAGGTCGCTACTCCTCTTAACTCGGCCATACGACTCAACCACCCATGAGTCGGCCCTCTATGAGTCGGCCACGACTCAAGACTCTAACCACTATCCCACTAAGTCGTGTACGACTTATCTATGAGTCGGTCACGACTCATCACTTGCACTCGGGTCAACTCCTAAACGACTCAAGCTAGAGGCCACACGAACAACACTATCGACCTGCAAATTCTACGTTTTATCGACACGTAAAATACGGGTCGTTACATCAACATTCCGATGATTTGTAAAGAGGTGAAAGTCCTTTGCAATTAGCATTGATTAACCAGAGACTTATATATATCCTCGGTTTAGATGCTAGTACCTCTTGTTATTCCGAATTCTATTTCTTAAGATCGAATATAGAATTACCTCAAAATTCCACATTGATCTAATTCTTGAAGTCGCAGTTGGCCGCGATTTATATAAACTTATCCATTTCCTTATTCGGTTAGTTAATCATCCTATTTTTTGTTTCATCTTATCCTCAAATCAAAATTTTCTTTGATTTGAATTAATCAAATTTGAATCTCTATCATTGCTTTGAAAATCTATTCATGTATAGTGTGTTTGTAAATCTATATTTAAAATGTTTTATATATTGTGTTGTTTGAGTTGTTGATGTTGATTTGGGTTTTAGAGCGATTCGTCTGATCAACGCTATAGATAGGATCTCCAAAACACTTAAACAGAGCAAACAGACACAGTATTGTTTTCAAATTTAGTAAATAAATAAATTTTGTATGACTATATTGTATATGTATATAAGTATAATTTATGAATTTTGGTAGTTAATTGAATTGGATGTTGAGAAATAATATTTGACCCTGTAGTTTATAACCATTAGCTTTTGTTTCATATATGTAAATAATTGAATTATAAAACGTGGTTATAGATTAATTTGGAAATTTAAATTAATGTAAATCAAGAATTTGAGAATTTAATTTCCGATGATTTCAAAATTTGTGTTTAAAGTTTTAGAGGAGATATTATTTAAAGTATTTCGAATAGAAATTATTTCAAAGAATTTTTAAGTTATAAATCATCGCTCTTTTCTTTGTTGCTAGAAAATAATTTCGGTGATGACTGCAACATCATCGACATTCATTTTCGAGTTTCGAAGCGAAGAGACCAATCTGTAGTTTTGCTACAGTCTTGCTTTGGAGAATTAAATTGGTTTGGATTTCTGAAATATGACTTGATTTATATATATATATATATATTATATATATATATATATATGGATATATGATTTAAATTTGATTTGATATATATTATATATATATATATATATATATTTATTTACCTCTAAATGATTTGAACTAAATCGGAAATGTAATTCTTAAATTTACCTTAAAGAATGTTTTCAATTATAAAATGAGCAAAAAAAAATTTGAATAAATATTTAAGTTTAAATAATTGAATTAGAAAATTTTATTTGTATAATACTCAATTGCATTCCAATATAACTTACCTAAATCATTCAGAAGTTAATTATGTAATTGGATAATATACAATATAAAAAGGATTTTTGTAAAAAAAAATTGAGTGGTCATAATAAACATTATACACTTAAATTTTAGTTATAAAAAGATTAATAGAGGTAAATAGAATGAAGGGTTAATTGAATAATATACAGTATAAATGGTGTTAAAAGAATTTTTAAACAAATTGGTATAATTTATTTTAATTAATTAATTTTGTGAATTTATTTGTTTATAGAATTAGTGTTTTTGAATAAGATGTATTGTTTACTTAATTCCTTCTATGCCCTTCTTTTTTCTTTTCGGGGACGAAAAGTTTTGAATGGGGGAGAGTGTAACAATCTATAAATTTTGGGTAATTAAAAATAGTTGACTTAATAAGATTATGTAATTAAAATATTAAAAGAAATAGAAATTGGTTATTTAATGTGGATGTAATAACTAATTTGAATGGTAAAAAAAGGTAATTAAAGCTAAATTTTTGATAGATTGAAGGAGATTTAAGAATGTGGTATAATATAACGAATGGAAATTGAGTAAGACCATGGTCCTGTAAGTAATTGTACTTTTGGTCTGTATGCAATAAACTTATAAATGTAGTTAAAAGTAAACAGTGGCAATTATTATGTGTTACATGTTTATTTATTCTATTAAATTGAAATGAGAAGTCAATTTTTAATAAATATAAACAAAAGTTACATTTGGGTGAAATGTAATACAATGTTTAAAAGTTGTTAAATTGGAGTATATTAAGGAATGAATGGTTTATTTGGTTTGTAGAGTAGTAGTGGACTTAATAAAAGTGAATTTTAGAATTTTTCCAATGTAAGTTTGGAATTTGTTTGTAATTTATTTTTCAAATGTAATAAATAAACAATTTTTGAAAATTTTATATTTTGGTCAAAATTTGAATTTCAGTTTAAATAAAAAAAATTGAATTTTTAAATTTTAATCTTTTTCTTTGTAAATTTATTTTATTTTAATATTTATCTTGCTTATCGTTTCATGAAATTCCGATTTATACTTTTAGATTTGCATAAATTACAGCGCTTTACGCGCAATAAATTTATGTGTTTTCATTTTATTTATATATATATATATATATTTCATATTTTATTTCCCTATGTTTTTTCTTTAATTTTTATTTTATTTTTATTTAATTGTATAAACTTAGATTATATTTATTTGATTTATCTATTTTAATTAGCATACGTTACATTTATTTTATTTTCTGCCTCTTTATTTGCCTATCTTTTATTTCCTACCTCCTTAATTAATTTCTAGCCGTGCCTACCTAAAATTTAGCCATTCATACCCTATCAATTCACATGAAAAAGAAAGAAACTTACCCCATTTTGTTCCATTGTTTCTTTTTGTTTAATAGGAAATAAATCCCTTCAAATCTCTAGCCAATTAAGCACTTAATTACTTGCCAATTTGTTGCACTAGATTTGGCGTGAATAACTCCCCTAGAAAATTTTAATTCACGTACAAAAACTCTTTACCACATCTCATTTTCATTTGCACTTTACGTGAGCAATTTTCTTGTAAGTAATGGATTCTTTTTCTTTTGTTTTTTTATTTTTTTTCTCTTCTATTTTCTATTTTTTATTTTTTTATTTTCTTTGTCTTCCTTCAAACTAGGCTCATCCTCCATCTTCTTATTTACTTCTATGGTCTGTATAAACTTTATTTATTTAGTGAAGGTTTCTTTTGTGTATATACATCTATATTTATCGGATAAGTAACAAATCAATTAAGATACGTTTTAAATATAGGCATACGTTTCTTAATTTGTTTGTTGCCTTTATATATTTCCCACCTTTTAATCTTCTACCATATCTATTCATAAATGCATAGGTGTGATTTTCTCCTTTTCAATCACGTACAAAGTTATCAAACTCCTCTTTTCGTTCATTTAAGATAAATATATACAAGATCTTTTCCCTACTTAAATTATGCCTTTATAAATTTCCTTGCCTTTTATTTTCTAACTATTCCTAAACTTTAGCCATTCCAATCTTTTTGTAAACCTAGCCGCCTCTTATCATTCACATGAAAAAAAGGTTTCTCATTGTATCATTTGCGGGAGGAAGGAAAAAGTCTAGATCCATGGCTTCCTTCTCTCTTCTTTTTCCACTTTTTTTTTCTCCTTTCCTTTTTGTTTTCTCCTTGCATAGCTCAGCCTACACCACCACAACATCACCTCCTCCTCACTATTAGACCATGGCGAAGCCCACTTGGGGGTTGAAAGCAAGGTTATGTTCTTTGATTCGTAATTGCATAGTTTAATCCATCTTCTGTTGTGTTGAGTCTTATTCTTATGATTTGTGTATTTGTTATATACAAGATATGGATCTTGACTCTCCACCTACTTAAAAGTTTGGTCGTGCCTTGTCATGCTTTGCGGAGTTTCAATTGTGTGTTGTGAATTTGATTCTAGCTTTTAAAAGGTGAGTTTTTATCACTCTAGACATATGTACTTATATTATTGTGGAATAATGACAAGTGGATCTGTATAAATTGATATGTCATTCATACATGCCTGTGATATGTTATACTATTCATTTTATATACTGTATCTCACACTGCAAGTCCCTATCACTATGGGATGAAATGATAGGCTCAAATGATTTTTATTGCATTTATTTTACTTGGGATTGTGAGTTTGAAATGATATAACCCGGATTTTTCTTTTTAAATTACGGATTGAATTAATACATATCCGTATCACTTGACCTAGGTTAGAAAATTTTATACAGCCCCATGGATAAAATTTTATAACAGTTTTCTAAAATTATTAAGTATTTTGAATTTATAAATATATGAAAATTCAAATAAAAAGTTTATTTTAATATTTAGAATATAAAGAGATATTGGTTTCTATAATTTAAAATTTTATAAGTTGATTTTTGTTTTTAATTGAAACGAAAAAAAAATCTTTATTTGGTTTTAAATTTGTAATTTAAAGATTTGGAATATAATAAACAACTTAATAATGAAAATTGATTTAATGTGGAATTCTAAATCTAGCCGTAGTTGGAATGAATTTTATTCCATGAAGCGGATATGTTTGTATAAATAGGTTTACAATGATTTTCTATAAGTTAAGTTGTATAAGTTAATGTATAAAATATAATTTATATATATATGACTTAACTTGATGATTGGAAATTGGTTTCCAAATAGAGATTTTAAGTTAAGAAAATAAGGTATTTTAAATTGAAGAAACACGTAAATTCTTAATTAATGAAAGAAACATGTAAAGTTTTAATTAATGAAAGAAAAATGTAAGTTTTTAATTAATGAAAGAAACGTGTAAAGTCTTAATTAATGAAAGAAACGTGTAAGTTTTAATTAATGAAAGAAACATGGAAAGTTTTAATTAATGAAAGAAAAGTGTAAGTTTTTAATTAATGAAAGAAACGTGTAAAGTCTTATTTAATGAAAGAAACGTGTAAGTTTTAATTAATGCAAGAAACATGTAAAGTTTTAATTAATGAAAGAAAAGTGTAAGTTTTTAATTAATGAAAGAAACGTGTAAAGTCTTATTTAATGAAAGAAACGTGTAAGTTTTAATTAATGCAAGAAACATGTAAAGTTTTAATTAATGAAAGAAAAGTGTAAGTTTTTAATTAGTGAAAGAAACGTGTAAAGTCTTAATTAATGAAAGAAACGTGTAAGTTTTAATTAATGAAAGAAATATGTAAAGTTTTAATTAATGAAAGAAAAGTATAAGTTTTTAATTAATGAAAGAAACGTGTAAAGTCTTAATTAATGAAAGGAACGTGTAAGTTTTAATTAATGCAAGAAACATGTAAAGTTTTAATTAATGAAAGAAAAATGTAAGTTTTTAATTAATGAAAGAAACGTGTAAAGTCTTATCTAATGAAAGAAACGTGTAAGTTTTAATTAATGCAAGAAACATGTAAAGTTTTAATTAATGAAAGAAAAGTGTAAGTTTTTAATTAATGAAAGAAACGTGTAATGTCTTATTTAATGAAAGAAACGTGTAAGTTTTAATTAATGCAAGAAACATATAAAGTTTTAATTAGTATGGTATTGATTAAATTAATAAATTCTCTTTACTGTAATAGGAATGTAAATTAAAACGTACATTTGATAATATAAGCTGTAATTAGTGTAATATTGATTAAAATGATAAATGCTCTTTATTATAATAAATGTAAGTTAAAACGTACATTTGACATGTAAGTTTTAATTAATGTAATGATGTATTTTAAATTGATTAAAATGAAAAATGTTACTTACTGTAATAATAAAATGTAAAGTTGATAATGTACATTTGTTGTTCAAGTTTTAATTTATGTAAATGACATACTTTAAATGATTAAAATAATAAAGTTTTCTTTATTGTAATCAAAATGTAAGCTAATAAGGTACTTTTAACTTAACATAAGAATTTCAGCTTTAAATTGGATATCACAGTAGCATAGTTTATTTAACTATAAGGCTATGATAAAATGACAATGTTAAATTTGTAAGCATATCAATACTTTGATTTTGTAAATGTTAAAGTGGAAAGTATTACATTCCAAAAATGCTATGATTCCTTAAGGTAACATTTCCAAAATGCTATGATAGTTTAAAGAAATATTTCAAGTTTAATAAATTAGAGGAAATATTCAATGATATAGAAATTTGGATTTTATTTAAACGATATATTATTGAATTTGTTCTGAAATGGAAATGATACTATTGTGATATGGTTTTGAAATGTGTATGATATTTTGGTTTTGAAAGTATATACTAGTTTGAATGAAATGATATGGTTTGAAATGGATATGCTAGTTTGGTTTTGAAAGTACAGATTATTTTGAAATAAATATCCATGGGTTATAATAACGTTTGGTTGTTAAAGAGACCGGGATTGGAAGTTGTCATACTCTCTGCCAACTCCGTAAACCACTTTAACAAACGTGTACACGGTGGAGATTCCAGAATGAAGTAGGATGACGGCGGCTTTCCTTTGAGGTAAATACGTGGACCCAACTCCCATGAGTTGGCATAAGGTGGCTTAAACAGGAGCGATTGACGGGTTAATTGAGGTAGCAACTTTGATCGGACACATCTTCGATATTCTACTCTGACTTTGGATTTATTCGGTGGCCACTTTTGATTTCTTTGATTTGGGGGTGTGGCTCGAGGTGGGCGGTAGCTGCGGCTACGCGTTACCACCGACCCGGAAGCGTAATTGGTATATCTACCCTGGCATTGCCTAGTTGTGTTGTGTCACCTACCCTAGCGCGCCTTATACGATTTTGTTTTGTACCATACCTATGGAGTGCCATTTGACGACGCCTAGTACGGGGGAGATTACGGTACTGTATAGACTATGAGAATATATTATGTGTTAAAGGCTATATGGGTAACCCCTTAACGCTATTTAAAAGTAAGTTTATTTTAGTAATAGACACTATTATAATAGCAAAATATTACTAAATAGTTTAACGGATCCTTAGAGGATGGGCGGTCCCAAGCAACCTTTAAGTTACTTGTACCTTATATTACAGTTCACTTGAGTTTGTTTACATTGTATAAGTATGTATATCCTGACTCGAGTGTTTTGTGTTTTCTTTACGCCCGGGTCAGACTGAGTGATACAGCATTTGAGACTCACCTTCGAAGTTGGGAGCTTTGCTTGAAGATATAGCTATCTATTTCACTTTCGGTTATCCAGTTGATTCCAGTTATCCGGTTGGTTCCAGTGATGTATTCTGATTCATACCTGGTTATCATGTTGAGACCTCCGTTGTATCTTGTTATCTCTGATGTATCTTGTTTGACTCTGATGTATTTATATAGTAGCTTCATGAACTACTTTTTCTTTACTTCCGCTGTATTTTATTACTCTGTGTCTGTGATCTGTGATTTATTTTTTACTGTTTATGCTGTGTTTTGCCAAATTTATTTTACAATTCGATATTTTGAGCAATTCAAGTCCGACATGTGCGGATGCGAATGGTTGAAAATACCGGGTTGTTACAATAACCTTGCTGCATCTTTTCCTGTTACAACCATTTTCGGTGTGTGAGGTTCGACGAAGTCTCGTCCACAAAGCTACGCTTTTCACAAAAGCCATGCTTCGATCAACGAATGATCAACACTTAGCATGCCACATTACCGAATTGTGAATATATCACTAGTAAATATCAACTATATAACCTCTGAGCTCGTACGTATCAGAGAAGGGTGTTAAGCTAAGAGAATAAATTCTCAGCCACAACAGAAATGTATTTGATAGAAACCATCTTTAAATCTCAAAGTGTAACATCAGACATACATCCATACAAGTCCATTCTGGGACTGAATCGAACCGAAGGCACTTCCTCCAATTAAAGAAAGAAGCCCTTGCAAAACCGGATATTCCCTAATCACGTCCGTACTCCCATCACATAAGGTGATATAAATCTCTATACTGGAGCAACTCGATGCGGAGACATTCGACAGGTAATCCTTTCGTTTTCGAAAATACCTAGTCTTCAACACCATCTTCAAATGCAATCCCATTTCGTCGTATCACTATTCGGAATGGGTTTTATGACTCAATGTCCTCTCCTGGCTAATCCGAATAATGAGCGCTTATTTTAAAAATAAGTGGTTACATTCACATTTCAAGTAAGTCACAACAAATTTCCACTTTGATCATTTAAACAAAAGATACATAATTAAGATTCGATGTGGTTTTCGGATAACCATTTAGAATCTGACCCTCGGTCGCATTGAAATTCAAATGCCGTTAAAGGCTAATATTGATAGTCATTTATTTGACCTTCAAACAACATTCACAACAACCATTAGATTTAAATAATTTCCCTAAATTATTTATTTCAATAATCTTCGCAAGATATATTTTCACACTTCAACCCTTTGAAAATAATTGTCAAATCACTTTCCTTTCACGGAATAAATTTTCAAATATTGTTTATTTCCACTGAAATTTTTTTGAGTCCGAATACTTTAATAATTTAAATCACCTATCCAAAAATATATTTGGAAACACTTAAAATGAAAACTATTTTTAAACACTTTATTAAAAATATTTGTTATGAAATTTTTATACTAATATCTCATATAAAACTTAAGCCCAAAACAAATTTTAAAAATAAAATTATTAAATAGACTGTAATTATTTAAATAATCATTTCTAAATCAAATACCAATTAAATCTTTCAAAATAATCGCTTCTATAATTAACTTAATAAATATTTACTTTAAAGATTTAAAAACAATTTAAGAGAATAATTTCTCCAAAAACATTCTTTTTAAAACCAACTCTAGAACTTTTAATTTATATTTGAAAGCTATTTCGAAAACATACTCGGCTTTCCAGATAAAATACACCCTCCATTCCAAAATAGTTCATTTAAATCAGTTAATAAATCCTTCTTGATTTATCTCAAATTTACATCCCAAATTCGTAAATTTTCTTTCCACACTTTTAAAAATAAACCATTATTTATTTTTAAAACAAATTACCTGTTCCTTTATAAATTCCCATCGTGAATTTAAATTTCCAAATATTCACTGATATACAATTTTCAAAATTGATTCCCAAATTTACTTTCAAAACACCAAATCAAATTCCAAATTAATTTCCAAAATTCCCTACCTTTTAAAATAAATTCCTTTATTTCTCCCAAACTATTTAAAATCCAAATTTTAAATAAATTCTTCAACTTTTAAACAATAATCCTCAAAATCCATTTATTTCCACGTATTAAAATCTTTTCCCATATTTTGAAATTTATTCGATAGGATTTCAAAAATTAACTTTTATCTTTTTCCAAATTCCTTCTTTTAAATTTATTCAATTCTCTAAAATTAATTTACTTAAAATTTTCTACATTAATTTCCAAAAAATCCAATTATATATTTTCTGGTGTTTTAAAATACCAGAATATATTCGCCCAAACCATAGCCTTCAATAATTTCAATCACCAGTATAATCATTCACAGGCTATCAATAAATCACATCACAACATATGAAATAAATTCAAACAATTTGAGGAAGCCAATTGGATCCGTCCAACCTGTTTCGCTGCATCCACAGATGTTAGTACAATATGAAATAACAATTCCACTTCGAGGTGGAATATCCGCGGTATATGTGGTTATATTATTTCATCCGTTATTATGCGGCGCATGGGGTCTCATCCGCTATGTAATGCGGGAAATCAATCACTCCAATATATATATATATGTATATATGCTACCATATATAATATCACCCACAGATAAATTATCAACTTCATCCAAGCACATCCAACAATTTAAATTTAACTATTTAAATTAAACAAAGCAATTCGATTGAGTGAGAAGATCTCACTTTTGATTACGCATGCAACCCATTTAAAATCCGGCTTGATCCTCTATGATTTTTAGACCTTGTATAACAATTATATAAAATTTCATTAATATTCGAACAAATCAGATAATCAATTACCGTTTAATAGTTTAATTAACTGATAGTTTTATTTAAACCAATTTCTCATTTAATAAATTTATTTAACTAAAAATTAAATTTAAACCTAAATTTCAAGGTTAATTAAACTAATTATTCACCGTAATTCATTATTTTAAATATCTAAAACTAAATCTGAAATTTATGTATGTATGTTTATTTTTATTTTATTTGAAATTGCATATACAAAAAAAAATCTGTATAAATCAAATGTAATACACACACACACACATATATATTTTCTTTAAAACCCTAGATATATATATATATATATATGCCAAAAAAAGTTTTCTGTTTTAAATTCACATATATTTACCAATCTGCAATTTTTTCTTTTTTCACGATAATGTATATGTTATGAAATAATAAAAAAATGAATGGTACCTCTCTGCAACCGCGCACTACATAGCCACCCAAATCGACTTGATGCACCAGACAACGCAATTCCTCCATCATCACTCGCCTAATCGGACCCAGACCCACCCATGCTTCGATCTCTGCCTGCTTCCTCTCCGCAACCACCTATGACACGATAGCACCTGAATCGAGTCCCTCCCAGTGCTCGCTTGTGAAATCCTACCTTCCTTCGATTGATACTTCACTTTGATCGAGCTGAATCTGATCGCCACCCATACACTCTTTCTCGAATTTGAATGAAGTCGGACCCGAACTCGCCCCATCAACATCTAACCCTTCGGCCGCCGTAGTGGAACAACCCCATTCGCTCCCCCACAGGTCGCTGATGGGATTCGCGAATTCTCTGGTCGAAGTCTAAATCGACTTCGATTTATTATTATTATGTTTTTAAATGGGACGAATTTTTTTGATTTCGTTATTCTGGAGCAAGAAAAGGAAAGTGGTCGCGACTGAATTCGCTCTCCTTCTTTTCTTAATAATGAACGAATTTATTTGAAGGCAAGAATGAAGAAGAGGAAATGTGATTTCGATCGGCCATTGATTTTTGTTTTCGTTCTGTACATTTTTATTTCAAATCGAAAAAGAAAAAGAGCTCGGCTGTTTTCATTAGGTTTTATAATTTTTTAACAATGAAGATGAACGTGTGTAAAAGAAAAAATAACACATGTTAAACATTTGCCAAACGTTTGAAATGATGAAACGTGTAGTTTGCATTGTGAAATAGTATTATATTAAATACATACATATATATATATATATATATATATATTATTTTTAAATTTCAATTTAAATATAAATTTAAATCGTTACAATTACGCAAATCAAAATCTCGACTTCCTATCGATGTATGCCACCAGGCGTTTATAATGTTAAACCCCTATTCCGAACGCAATGGTAAAGCATTCGGGTCCCAATTCGGTCATATGGAGAAGATAGCTTTTTGGACCCAGTAATTATATTAAAATTCTTGATATAATTTTAGTGTGTTTGCTTACCGTACGGTCACATAGCAACTCCAAACACTACGAAAATTGAAATCCGATAATAAAACACTATTACGGATCCAATGGAACTAGTTTCGTTGAATTCCGAGATTGTACATCAGAAGGCTATTTTTAAATATCGAATTTAATGATAAATTTTCAAAACTAAACAAACCCTTCAAATTTCAAATTTTAACATTTCCAATATCTTCAGTATCATCAATATAAATTTTCCAAGCCTTTAAAATATTTTTAGTCAGCTTAAAATCCAATATTCACTATTTAAACCAATTTTGAATTATTAAATTAAATAATTTAATTGTCAAACAACAGTGATATTTGAGATTCAAGTTAGAATTTAACTTTTAAATATTTAAAATCAATTAAATATTTCAATTTCAATGTTCAAAATTTCCAGGTCGTCATGTAGTCAAAGAATTAGAAAAGCATTTCAATGCCATTCGATGGATAATTTCTTCCTTAATCAAAGATGAACCATCCAATAACCTAGATGCACTTTTAATAAGGACAATGAAGGGTAGGATGGCATCAAAGCAGATCCAATCTTTGGGTCCGATGATTGGGTCGAAGTTCCATGAAATATCTATTTATTAGGATGAACTGGTTTGGATATGTATGTATGTATACACACACACACACGCACACTCTTAGAATCTTATTTAATTTAGTTTGGTGAGTATGTTTGAATTTGATTTGTTTGGTTTGGATTGTTTATACTAAGGATTGATATTTGGATTTGTGTGTATAATTGATTGAATAATATGTAAGATTGATTTTAATAACTTAAAATAAGTTTGGTTATCCTATTTATTATATAATCATTATATATATTAGGCTAAGTAAAATAATGCATTGTTTCTAAGTATATCATCATATGTCATATATCATAATCATAAATATCATTATATTTAACTTAGTTCTTGATTTTAATCTATAGTTTCTAAGTATTTTGATTTTGGGGAGTTTTATTTTTTCGTCCATTTTTTTATAACAAAGGAGGAGAAAAATATAAAATATACATATGCAATATTTAGAAGGAGTTATATCATATTTTATTTAGAGGATGTTAAATGATTGTCATCATAAAAAAGGAGGAGATTGTTAATACCTGGGTATTGATTTTGATGGTAACAACCTTAATAAACAACAATATACATTTATATAAAATATGGGTACTAATGTTTTACCTAGTTATATAGTATATAGTGCAAGAATTATATAGGTGTTAAATTGAAGACTATATAGTATAAAGATTCAAGAAATGGACATGAAGACTCATGTTTATAAAAACCAAGATATGAAGATATCAAGAGTATAATATAGTGTATAGAGCCATAGAATTTTGTTAAAATCCCTAGTAGCAATCTTTGATCTTTAGTTCTTATTTTCCTATATTTTATAATTTCAAATATATTTTCAAAATATATTTTCAAAATATCTATAAAAATATTTTATAAAATCTTTTCAAAGTTTAAAATATTTATAAATTATGTTTAATTTATTTTGCAAAGTATCAAAATATTCTAAAAATATAGTATCTTCAAAATGTTTAAAAAGGAAAGAGTATTCAGAATAAACATATATACGTCGACATATGTATAGGAGGTATGTCGGCATACATGCTGCAAAATAAAATTTTAAATTTTTAAATGAAGTATCTATTCATTGCAATTCTTCTTGACCGGACACATTTGTTTATAAACTATTTATAAGAGGTTTCAAATGAATTTTTTGATGGTTATTATCTTATTTCTTCCCTCCTCTTACTCTCTTGAAAAATCCATTGAAATTGTATCATATTATCCTTAAAATCATGTAGAATCTATTCATAATTTTGTGTATCGATTAAATACTACTTTCTTACTGTTTTGGAGTCATCTATTTCTCAAATAAAAGATCAAAGTGTTATTCAAGAGGCTATAGGATCCGTTGTATCCAAAGTTCAAGAAATTATCTTTGGAAAAACGATCAAACTTTAATTGCATTTTCTTGGGTGCGATTGTAGCCCGTTCAAATCAATTGGGTGCGCTTGGTAGCCCGAAAATCTGTATGGGTGTGCTTGTAGCCTGTCCAAATCAACTGGGTATACCTTGAGCACAAGAAATTAGGAAGGTGTGTCTCATAGCCTCGGAATTGTAATTGGCTCTGCCTTCTGCCCATTTAAAGATAGCTTTTGGAAATAAATCTGTAGAAAAAATTATACAGGAATAGATGTAGGAGAAATTCAAACAAGTATAAAATCACTTGTGTCATATCTCTAACTCTTTACTTTATTGCTTTTATTTAATCTGCAATTGCATCTATGATTGATTATTGATATAATCATGTGTTGAAAGTATGTGATTCAATATTAAACTTAAAGTAAATTTAAAAAATTTACAAAAGTTAGAAAACACTATTCACCCATCCTCTAGTATTTAATTAGCCTTAAGATCCATAATTCTACAACCCACGATAGATCTTTTCGGAAGATCCAATTTTACTTATTATAAGTAGTACGCGGTAATAATGATTATTTACACCAACTTTCTTCGTTAACACTATATCACATTAGGACTTATGGAATTTTGTTATGGTCAAACTATCAACATCTTTCACATTCAGATTTGTAAGTCCAAACACAAAATATTTTTGTTTAACAATAACAATTATTATTAACCATATTGCTTTGGTCACAGACTTTGATTTTAAGTTAACTATAGTAGACTATGATACAAAGCCCGTATAATTAAGGATACAAATTATCTATTGACTAGTCTTTCACGTTCAATTCTTTAACTCATATCTAACAATAGTCGTTTGATTGATGTCATACCATGATTTAACTATAACCATGTTGAGTGTCTACATTGTAGTTCCGTTGTATTCTTGCGACGAGGGAACCATGTAACATTGTCACTTTGAGGTTCCCTGTTTGGCCTTAGTTATATTTTTCTGATAAAAAGGATGTATAGCCCGAAGGTTTGGCCTTAATTATATTAACCAATACAAAACTCTCGAGTGAGTCATTCTATGGCTATTTAATAACTATCAGTATGTAACCCCTTGATCAAACATTTGGAGAGTATTACGTACTCTAGTGTCAATGAATGTACCAATATCCTATCTCGAAACACATTGACCATGAATATTTGAATAATATGTTATTTTCACCGTGATAAATTTCTCATGATTACAACATATTGTAATTACTATGACATAACATATCATTTAGGAATTTTCTATTTGGTATACTTTAAATTAGTAACTTAATTAATTATATCACAATATAATAAGTATATAGTAGAAAGAAAACGCATTTTATTTTAAACAAGATTGGTGAGTTAGGTATATGTAATAAATTAATACTTGCACTTATGACATACCTTAACTATATCAATCTTCCACTTAAACTTGGGGTTAATTATGGAATCCTATTTCAATTTCTTCGATCGGTTTTCTCAAAACTAACTGGACCAGTCACTACGTGAAAGAGTATGTTGTTTTGTCATAATTTCCTACTTTGTTAATTAACTATCTTCAATGATGATGAACTGCCTTTATTATGTGGAATCCTTCGGAGTATGTTTTGATTATTATGAGCTTTAAGTCCTTCTACGAACTGTATCACAATATTGTTGACATATAAGAATGTCATGGGATTCTCAACATTTGGAATCATCTCTAACTCGGTTATAAATTTATGCATTTATGTATACTTCTTTTATTGTAGAGAAATTCAGGACTTAGCCTTTGATTGAATAAATCACTACTTATTGTTTGAAACATTTCCAACTTAAAGTCCTCAAATTAAGATTTAACATGAATTTAGGATTGACACACTATATCACTTATGTAGTTCGAGTCCATACACTCTTTTATAAAGAATTTGTTGTTTCTATAAACAATCTTTAGTATTTCATAAATATTCAAGAAAACTCTAAACTGCTATATAGTAATCTTAACTAGGATTTGGTATTTTCTCTATGTATCAAATATATAAGCTAAATGTGATATTGTAGACAATATAAAACATAAGATAATTCTTATTGATAACACATAAGCAACCCATCGTACATGTTCTGTATTAATTAACTTAACACAATATACGTATTTATCGTTTTGGGACATTCTCGATGTCCTTTTATACCGATTATAAAAGATGTCTTTTAAAATCCTATAAAAATAATTAAACAACCAAACTAAAATGATTATAGGAAATTAATTCAACCTTTTAAACTAGTTGGCATGAATCTCACTCTGCATATAGTAGAAAAAGTTGTTATTTTTAACTTATACTAATATGCACGACGGTATTCATTGATACAAGCTGGTATGTATGTATATATGTATATCATATATATTATGAACTAGAAAGATAATCATATCGGTTTTTACTGCTGAAATGTATGATTTCATCTTCTATATGGTGAATTAATTTTTGCTCCCTTGTTTTCAGTTTACTAACCAATTGTGGTTTTACCTTTTATAATCTGAATAGATAATTGTTACTTAAAACAAGGAATGTAGTTCCAACTGATATCTTGAAATTCTGATGGTACCAGTCGTCGATGATCCAAATCGACAAAGAAAATTGGTTCCGAACTAAGGCGGACAGAGAGAGAAACTTGTCTTATTAAAAAAAAATCATTTTAAAAAAATTGAATTAGCTGAAACTAGGGCATGCACATGAAGAAATAGTAAGAATTAAAAATGGAAAGCAAAGAAATCAAAAAATGATTGTCATATGTCAAATCAAAAACTTTAATCATGCTAACGGGAGTCAGTAGTAGATAATGGAATGTTAAATCAATTTTAGAGCTTACAAATACCCGCAACTGAAGAAAAATTCTTGTGGCATCTAAGAAAACTCAAGTAATCTTCATCTAGTTGATTCTCTCCTTTTCATATGGTAATTTCTTTTTCTTCTTTTTCAATGTCGTCGTTGTAATGACCCGGAATTTCACCGCTTTGATTTGCGAATGTTTAATTAATTTTAGATAATCAATTAATAGGCTTTATAATTAAAATAAAACTCTTTTAAATAGTAAATAATGAAGATGAAATAATTTTCCAAATTTCTTTACAAAAATATATAGTTCAAAGAAAAATCAAAAATGTGATCGAAATTCGTTTTTCAAATTTTCAAATTTTCGGTCAACTAAAAGTTGTCGAAACATGGTGAACTCTATTGTATAATTATACTAATTCATTTTTAAATGAAGCTAGGATATGGTTTTTTATATATTCAAAATTGTGTAGTATAAAGAGTTTATGTAAGATTATATGAAAAACAAAATATAATTAACAAAATGTTTAAGCATGAAATGACATATTAGCAAATTAAGTACAAAATATGTTTAAACATGTTGGCTCATGGAGTTTTAGGGGGGACAAGCCTGTGGGATGAGGTATATGAAGGAGAGGTGGCATGGTGATGTGGCAAGAGGAGGTGGTGCGTAAAGAACCAAGGGCACTAAGGTAATTTACAAATTTCTTGCTTATAAATACCTCTTTCATTTCTTCAGTTTCGCTTTCTCTTCCTTCTACCATAGCTTTCTTATATCTTATCCAAATAGAGATTTTATCATTTTTAAATCGTATGAAATTCTAGTGGCTACAAATTTCATATGTATCACTTCTTTAAATTTTAATCTTAGCCATGACCAAATCTCATTTCTTTCAGACTCATTTTTGGATCTTGATTTTCAAGTCCGAAAATACCTCTTCTTCTTTTAACTTTATCTTCCTCAAAAAATCCAAATTGATTGATTCTTTTATTTTAATTATAAAGAAAATAATTTTGGAGAACTTTCCCTTTGACAACTTTCCTAAATTATTTACTTGTCCAAAAATCAGTCGGAGATGACCCATTTTCGGGTTGGATTTTTGTGAATTTAATGATAATTTGAACCCCTCTACCTTTCAAGGACGAGCTCGTCCACCTTTGGGCATGTGAACCATAGCTTGGTCGAAACATAAAGCCACCATTAGGCCACCAAAATTTCTATTTTCAATGCAAATAGCATGAAGCTAGGTCATAGACGGGTTCTAGTGGAAGTTCGGGTTATTTTAGTAGCTTTAAAAGTGAGTAAACTTCTATTTTAAATTACAAGTTTTAACTTCAGAAGTTATGCTTAACTTAGCGTAAATTTGTTGGTTGTTTGGTTGAGAAATGAAGTTGATTTTATGGTTATATATATGCTAGGATTTAATGTTATATTAGACTTGAGATTTTAAGTCTAAATGTGATGACCCGTAAATTCATACCCTTTGAATCGACATTAAGCATACATGTCTGACCCAAAAAGTACAGACTGATGGAAAGTCATGAGAAAGAAAAGAAGAGAGAAGAAGAGAATAGAAGAAAGAGAGAAGTGAGAACCAAACAGAATCTCACATCGCAACGGAAACATATAATATCATATCAATTGATCTTTACAAAATAGAAACTGTATATACATACATCAACCTGTGTTCAACAATCAATCACTAATCATCAGCCTGAACAGTTATAATAACATGTCCTTACAATTGCTGATATTATAAACAACAACAATGCGCAAAGCGGATAATCAAAACAGATATGTGTATACGAAATGAAGATCTTTTGCTCTCCTGCTGAAACTCCAAAAGCACCAAATCTGATCCTGTAAATATACTCGGTCTGACCCGAGCATTGAAAGGGAAGAACGTCCGGATCAGTCTGGTAAACCAGCGTGAGAAACACACATGACTGAATTTATTAAATTACCATAACTTTTCCTTTCAAAACAAAAGTATCTCGTAAGACACGCCCATACATAAACACGGACATTTTTTACCTTACGATAACTAAATCCTTTCATATTAAATCATGTTATATTATACCGGTGCCTATTATACAATAATATTATTCATTGCCGAAATTGTTACATTGATTAAATTCCAGCATTTAGCCCATAATAGGTAATAGAATCAAAACGAATGTTGCGTAAAACATCATTATGATAACCCAAAATCATTAGTATAGGGATTCAATAAGTAGATAGATATATAAATCTCATATACTATACAAAACATCTCCTTTAAAAAAATATTTACTATAACACAGTGTTGTAGTCCATGATTTCCTTCTCGAAAAACGTTTATTTCAACAATGGATGTTGAAATCTATTTATTTGACACTTCACACATTTTAAAACATGTTCAAACCATTTAACTCCATTTTATAATGTTATTTCCCAAAAATATTCATTTTATATAAAGGATTATTCACTGTCCAAAATCGTGAATACAATGCTCATACCAAATTCATTACTATTGCAACATTTAATTTAAAGGATAATTCACGGTCCAAAATAGTGGATATATCTCCTTTACCAAATTCATTGCTTCTACATATTTATTAAAGGATTATCCACTATCCAAAATCGTAGATATAATTCCTTTACTACTCTTTCATTGTTTACTTATCAAAATAAGTTGATTTCACATTTATAAAACAATGTTTATAAATTCCATACATATTTTAATAAAAACTTCCGCTTATAAAATCCCTTTATTAACAAATTCTATTTATCTTGTTTACATTGCAAAATCCAATTGCAAGTTAATTTACTTATAAATCTCTTATTTACCAATTCATTCTTTTTATAACTCCACAAATTATAAATCTTATTTACTTATAAGATTCCATATACTTCATTTTAACATTTACAAAACTCCTTTATAATTCCAGTATTTTTATTTATAAAATATCAATTTTATAAATCTTATAAATAAACTGTTTATAATAAATTCAAAAATCTCAATTTAAACTATTTTACCAAATAGTTCACTTCATATCTCAAAAATTATATTCTGATTCTATTTCACAAAAATCATAATTTTTATAACATCAAAATTATAACATTTATTTATTTAAAATAAATTCATTCCTTAACAATTCAAAAATATATATTTTCAAAATCACTTGAAAACCCTTTTTAAATTGAAATCATCATTTTAGTATTTTTAAATTTACAATAGTAAGCCCAATGCTACAACATCACTAAATATTATGGTACACATCAATCACAGCATCCAAAACTTCATATATCATATGATAACAGCATATATCGCAATATCTATAAATAAAACCAATACTGGAGAGGAATCTAGTTGTATCCCTCCAACCTATCACTTACAACAAATATACATATTAGAAAATATGTACAATGTCCGCTTCGAGGCAGAGGCGCATACAAAAGGTCGTCCGCTCATACACGACAACGTATAGATCTCATCTGCTCCAATAGGCAGGAATATATCCAAATACCAATCAATATATAGATAATATATCATATGTCATCAAAATAGTCATCAATCATCATAAGTAAAATTTATTCTCACTTATATAAAAATATCAGTTAGTCAGAAAGAGTGGGTTGTACTCACATTGGTTCCAATAGCAGTTGCAGTGTTTTATTCCGAATAAAATTAAACAAGCGTTTAATTTTACCCAAAATCTTCACTAGATCCAATCAACTCCAAACTAGCTCTAAAATGTAGTGCTCATCAATATGGGTCCAACGCAACTTGTTTCGTCAAAAACGGACCTCGTATGAAGAAGTTATACTATTTCAAAGTTTATACGAATTATATATATATATATATATATATATATATATATATATAATATATATGTATATTTAAAATTTATTTATTGTAAAACCTCACTTTAATCTCGGCTATTGATTTTGATCAGAGCAGATCATGGCAGCTCGCATCATCTTTTCACACGTTCGTTCTGAGGTCCCTTCACGTACGCGAAAAACCCATGTACGCGAACACGTCCTTCGATGTCGCACCTCCATATGACGACTAGGCAACAATCGGAGACTGCCGCCACATGCCCCAAATCCAGCTCCACCTTCGGCCGAAGACCGGTCCTCGATGCTTCGCTATCTCCTTGAAATTTGTGCTCGAACACGCGACGTTCATGATCAGTTTCATGACGACATGCTACGCCATATCCAGTCACGACCGTTGGATAGGAAGTACCCGACACGCTTTACAAAGTTGTAGTTGGAAGTTTTTGCTATTAGTCAATGGATTTGGAGAAAATGAGGGCGAAATGTCGGACATTTTCGGCAATGGAAATGGGGTTGGCGGCTAGCCATAGGAAAGAGAGGGTTTGTGAAAAAAAGAAAATGTTGTGGCCTTTTATAGAAAATTTTCGCGCACTATTCATCCGATAATTTTTCAAACTCTAAATGAAGCGTGCTGCCTGGCGTTTATAATATTTTACCCTTATTCCAAACACAATGAAACACATATTGGAAACCAATTCGATCGTATTTGGAAGATAGGTTAGTGAATCGACTTATTTTAAATTTAAGATTTACTTAAACAAATTTCTATGCGTCTTTGCTTGCCACTACTAAACCGTAAATCCGATTGACATGAAATTTGAAATCCTACAATAATACAACATTATGGACCCAAAGAAACTGGTTTCGTCGAAATCTGAGACTGTGTGAAAAATGACTATTTTTACACGTTAATTAAATATTAAAATATTCAATTTCTATAAATTAACTTTTAATTCAATTTTTAAAGTTCTCTAACATCATTCTAATTCAAATAGGATTTAATTCAACTTTATAAATCATTTTCATTCATATTAAATCCAAATTTAAATTATTTCAGCAATTTCAAATATTAAATTAACAATTTAATTATTCAATTAAATCCCTATGTTCAAAATATAAGTTATTCAACTTATAAAGTTTACTTTTGAATATTTAAAATCAATTAAATATCCTAATCCCGAATGACAAAAATTCTAGGTCATTACATTTTCCCCTACTTATAAGAATTTTGTCCCCGAAATTGCTAAGTAGTAAAAAATAATAAAATCCATTATCTTTTCAAAAACAACTCGTTCGAACTAGATTTCAAAATTATTCAAACATTTTAACTTTTCTCAAAATCCATTAGTTTAACTTCTTATAAAAACTTTTCTACATTTTTAAATCCATTCATGATTATCTTTTCAAAACCAACTAATATCGTTTAACTTTTAACTCAAAATCCAAAATTATAGTTATCAAAAAATTTCCGAAATTCTCAAAAAAAAAATTCCAACGCCTTAAATTTTCAAAAAATTTCGCCGTAGTCTCCTTTGCGTGGTTTGACCATGGTAGAATCACAACATATATATATATATATATCACAAATATGCATCTAATCTTCGAGAATGAGGCATCCCGTAAGTAAAAAAATATAAAAGTATGATATGTAATCCGAGATATGTAACTTATATATTATAAGTGAGCATATACAACTAATATAGCATGAAAGCGAGCTCCAAATGCGAAGCATACGCCATCCGCACCTACTAACACTCAACAAACAAATGAGAAACATGTATATATGAAAAGTAATATCAATATACAACCTATACCAATACAACAACTGTATATGCCAATATAGCAGATGCAACCAAAAGCAACAAATCTAACCATCATATTACTATCATCCAACTATCATAAAAAAACCACTATCTAGTCAATCCATAAACAAATCAATATAAAGTCATTTCTCATTAATATTCAATGAATTGGTTTTCAATTTAATCACATTTGATTCATTAACAATAGATTTTACTAACATTCAATTATTTAAATTCAATTAGTTTACATTCACTAATTGATATTCAAGTTTGTTCACTTTCAAATCAACTCAAATTCAATTCTATTTAGATTCACTTTCTTCCAATTTGGATTCAATTATTTATCTTTCAATTTCATTAATTCAATTTCATTAACTTAACTTCATATGAATTTCTATAAAACCAACTAACATCCATCTAATAACCAATGCATATCCAACATAAGCAAATTTATTTACTTTAAATTCGACATTCATATTTACTTCATTTACATTCGATTGATTAACATTCAATCCATATTTTATTCACTAATTCACTTTTACAATTAAAGTTGAATTTTATTATATAACTCGATTTTATATTCATCACTTCACTTTATTAATTCATTTTGATATCAAATCAACTTCATCCAACATCACTTAAGTTATATTTCATTTTATTTTCACTTGCATTTACCTTCACTTGTACAACTTAAGTTCATTTCTAACTTAATTCAAATTATATTTTATTTAACTTTTACTTAAGTCAAATTTATATCACTATTCAAATTTGGATTTTGTTTTGCTTAACAAAATTGTTTAACCATTTTAACATTTGGTTTTACTTACATTTTCCCATTTTATAAGTTATACAACTTAGTTATTTATCTAAACTTCGAAATTCATATATGTAGTCACTTGAAAGTTTAATTTCCATTTCAATATCTTATCTAATCCAGTTCAAATCCAATTCACTTTATTTAACTTTCCTTTAGTTAAATTTCAAATCATATATTTTATTATGCTAACTCAAATTTATTATTTCGTATTATAAGACCAAGTTCATTTTACTTATATTTATCAATTGCAACTTGGATTTTAAATTCAAATGCGTTTATCACAACAAAACTTAAATTTTCCATTTACTGTTGGTAGCAAATCCATCACATAGAAACTCAAAAATGATACTGATGATGCTTCAGTCATCACCCTTATTATTTCCCAGCAACAATAGTGAATTCAGTACTTTAAATTCTTTAAAAAATTCCTTTTATATTTATAAATCTTCGTACTTATATAATTTCACTATTTCACTTTCAATTTACCTATACAAAATCATTCCGAATTTATTCATCTTGTTTAGACTTATAATAATATAATCTCTTTAAACTTTTGAAAAACAACTTTCAAAATCAATGGGATTCAAATTCTTGAATTCTTAGTTTAAACTCATTTTTATTTATAACTCATATTTATAAATATACTCATATAGTTTCAATTTTTCATATATAGTATTATTTCACAATTGTAAATCATATTAATTATAATTCCATACTTTATAATTCATTTTCTTTTATACTTTATTCTTTTAATATTGTTGTTTTTATTTATATTATTCAAAGTGCTTTTATTAAATTATATATACACATACACACACACACATACACACACACATATATATTTACATTTTCAGACAACCAAACAAACAATTTATTTACACTTTCATAATTTTGAAAAATTATTTCCTTTATATACAAAATATAATTGAGGTAAAATTATTTCATTTATCCAACTTAAATAAATACCATGTCGACTTGCCTTGTTTAAGTGTTTAGAAATCCCTACCGATAACATGGCGTCCCACATGCCGACCAGAATTCACAAACAGCTCAACGGATAAGTAAACACAATATAAAACATTTTATAATAACTAACAAGTACACGCTCATATATATAAACACTCAAACTCAATCTAAAATGCTACTGTCCCTATCTATATTGAGTACACATCAAAGCCTAGGAATATACTAAATCTAAGCTCTGATACCAACTGTGAGGACGCATAAATCCATACCCTTTAAATCGATAATAAACCACACATGTTTGACCAAAAAGCAAAGACTGATGGAAAGTCATGAGAAAGAAAAGAAAAGAGAAGAAAAGAAGAGAAGAAAGAGAGAAGAGAGAACCAAACAAAATAATACAGAATCTCACATCGCAGCGGAGAACATATAATATCATATCAATGATTTTTACAAAACAGAACTGTATATACATACATCAACCAAATTTCAACAATCAATCACTAATCATCATCCTAAATTATAGTAACCTGTCCTTACAATTGCTGATGATATAAACAACAACAACGCGCAAAGCAGATAATCAAAACAGATACGTGTATACAAAATGAAGATTTCTATCTCTCCTGCTGAAACTCCAAAAGCACCAAATATGAATCTATAAATATACTCGGTCTGACCCAAGCATTGAAGGGAAAAAAGCCCGAATCAGTCTGATAAACCAGCATGAGAAATGCACTCAAATTAATTTATTAAATTACCAAAACTTTTCCTTTCAAAACAAAAGTATCTCTAAGACATGCCCACACATATATGCGGACATGTTTTTACCTTACGATAACTAAATCCTTTCATATTAAATCATGTTATATTATATTAGTGACTATTATACAAATAATATTATTCATAGCCAAAATTGTTACATTGATTAAATTGCAGCATGTACCCCACAATGGGTAATGCAATCAAAATGGTAGGCACGTGGTGGAGTTTGGATTTCCGTAAAAATGACCAGGTGAAGGGACTACCTTTCGATGGGTACACCTCTAGATGGATGCCCAAAGGCACAGAACATCTGCCCTCTACCAACACGAGACCGGCCTACCTCTATAACTAGGTAGTACCGAATATGTCATCCTCCGATTGTTACTGATCTTTTCTAAGGGCCCTCATAGCATACAAACCACAATAATTTACATCCCGAACGTCATAGCGGGAAGAAATACAACTAAAAGAGGATGATCATATCCTGATGGTTGCGACCCACTTAGCCTTACCGCATCTAACCCTGTTTCGGTCATTTTCAGTTAATGAGGCTGAGGTAACGATTACCTTTCACATATCATATATCACATCACTTTGAATGCCACATGGCCACTCCCGTTGACTACTAGTTGCCTTCTACAAAAATAAAACCCATAAGCTCATACGCCTTAAGAAGGGTGTTAAGCTAAGAGAAGTTGCCTTCTCCGCCACCACTGATGTACGTAATCTTTAGAAATGCAATGTCAAACAAACATCCATACAAGTTGTCTAGGAACAGGACAGACCGAAGGTACTTTCCTCCCACATCCTACCGATAGATCCTTAGGATTAGTAGTGAATAGTCCTTGACTTCGATATTTTATAACGAGGAGACTACTGCTACTTGATGTATATTGGGATTTTAACCCCAAACGATCAACAAGCAGTCTTACACTATGAAAATCCTGAATATCAATATCATCACAACCAACCTGCACAATTGTCGGATAAATATTGGTCTGAAGTGGTTTTCGGATAAACCGATCCCGATCTTTTCGTACCAACAACGCAAAAGTGTTTCTCAACCTCATATAGAAACTAAGGCTCATAGACTTATCATGTCTCCAACTTTCAACTTGTTATCCTTCGGCCAAGAAGGAAGCTCGATAGAATGGAGTAATAATCCGCACTGCACAAATCAACATCCTTAATACAAATGATATTCAAGCCTACACAGATGGTTACGTACTAAGTGTACCACTAAATAGTTTCCAAATCAAGTTGGGGAACTAAAATGGCCAAATTTGATAGTCGGTTATTTCGCTATCAAAGAAAACAAACAAATATTTAGCACCAAAAACAAACCCTAGGCCTTTTTAATTAATCTTTTATTAATTAAATCACTTGCTAAATATTCACTTCAAATTACCTTAAAAAATATATTCTCAAAACAATTTCAATATTTCACTATTGGAAAACATTCTCTTAAACATATTTGTTTGGGTCAAAACGAATGTTGCGTAAAACATCGTTATGACAACCCAAAATCATCAGTATAGGGATTCGATAATTAGATAGATATATAAATCTCATATACTACACAAAACATCTCCTTTTGAAAAACATTTACTATAACACAGTCTTATAGTCCATCATTTCCTTCTTGAAAATGTCTATTTCGATAATTGACGTTGAAATCTATGTATTCGATACTTAACACATTTTAAAACATCTTTAGACCATTTAACTCCATTTTATAATATTACTTCCCAAAAATATCCATTTTATATAAAATATTATTCACTGTCCAAAATCGTGAATACAATGCTCTTACCAAATTCATTACTATTACAACATTTGATTTAAAGAATAATTCACCGTTCCAAATCGTGAATATATCACCTTTACCGAATTCATTACTTCTACATATTTATTAAAAGATTATCCACTGTCGAAAATCATAGAAATAATTCCTTCAATAAACTTTCATTATTTAACTTATCAGAATAAGTTGATTTCACATTTATAAAACAATGTTCATAAATTCCATATATATTTTAATAAAAACTTCCACTTATAAAATCCCTTTATTAACAAACTCTATATATCTCATTTGCATTCCGAAATCCAATTATAAGTTAATTTACTTATAACTCTCTTATTTACCAATTCATTCTTTTTATAACTTCATAAATTATAAATCTTATTCACTTATAAGATTCCATTTATACTTCATTTTAACATTTACCACACTCCTTTACAATTCGAGTATTTTATTTATAAAATATCAATTTTATAAATCTTATAAATAAACTGTTTACAATAAAATCAAAAATCTCAATTAAAACTATTTTACCAAATAGTTCACTTTATATCTCAAAAATCATATTCTGATTCTATTTCACAAAAATCATAATTTTATAACATCAAAATTATAACATGTATTTATTTAAAATAAATTCATTCCTTAACAATTCAAATTTTTTTTTTCAAAATCACTTGAAAACCCTTTTTAAATTGAAATCATCACTTTTTATTTTTAAATTTGCAAAAATAGGCCCAATGCTACAATAGCACTAAATATTATGATACACATCAATCACGACATCCAAAACTTCATATATCATATGATAGTAGCATGTATCACAATATCTGTAAATAAAACCAATACTGGAGAGGAATCCAATTGGATCCCTCCAACCTATCACCTGCAACAAATATACATATTAGAAAATATGTTCAATTTTCGCTTTGAGGCAGATGCATGTACAAAAGGTCATCCGCTCATACACGGCAACGTATAGGGTCTCATCTGCTCCAATAGGCTGGAATATATCGAAATACCAATCAATATATAGATATTATATCATATATCATCAAAACAATCATCAATCATCATAAATAAAATTTATTCTAATTCATATAAAAATATCAGTATGTTAGAAAGAGCGAGTTGTACTCACATTGGTTCCAATAGCAGTTGCAGTGTTTTATTCCAAATAAAATTAAACAAGCGTTTAATGTAAGCCAAAATTTTTACTTGCTCCAATCAACTCCAAACCAGCTCTTAAATGTAGTGCTCATAAATACAGACCCAATGCAACTTGTTTCGTAAAAAACGAACCTCGTATGAAGAAGTTATGCTATTTCAAAGTTTATACGAGTTATATATATATAATTACAATTTTTATTTATTTTAAAACCTCACTTTAATCTCAGCCATTGATTTCGATCAAAGAAGATCGTAGCCACACACATCATTGCATCATCTTCTCACGTGTTCGTTTCTAGGTCCCTTCAAGTACGTGAAAAACCCATGTATGCGAACACGTCCTACGATGCCGCACTTCCATATGACGACTAGGCAACGACCGGAGACCGTCGCCACGTGCCCCAAAGCCAGCTTCACCCTCGACCGAAGATCGGTCCTTTGAAGCTTCGCCATCTCTTCAAAATTTGTGCATGAACAAGCGGCATTCCCGGTCAGTTTCACGAGGATATGCTTCGCCATATCCAATCACGACCGTTGGATAGGAAGTTCTCGACGTGCTCTGCAAAGTTGTAGTTGGAAGTTTTTGCTACTAGTCGACGGATATGGAGAAAATGAGGCAGAAAGGTCGGACATTTCTGGCCATGGAAATGGGGTTGGTGGCTAACCTGAGGGAAGATAGGGTTTGTGAAAAAAGAAAATGTTGTGGCCTTTTATAGAAAATTTTCACGCACTATTCATCCGAAAATTTTTCGAACTCAAAACGAAGTATGCCGCTTGGCATTTATAATGTTTTACCCCTCTTTCGAACATAATGGAATATACATCGGAAGCCAGTTCAACTTTATTTGGAAGATAGGTTTTCGAATCGACTTATTTAAAATTTTAAGTTTACTTAAACAAATTTCTACGCGTTTCTGCTTGCCACGACTAAAACCATAAATCTGATTGACGCAAAATTCGAAATCCTACAATAATATAACATTATAGATCCAGTGAAACTGGTTTTGTCGAAATCCGATACTGTGTAAAAAATGACTACTTTTACACGTTAATTAAATACTAAAATATTCAATTTCAAAAGCTCTACATCATTCTAATTCAAATAGGATTTAATTCATCTTTGTAAATCATTTTCATTCATATTAAATCCAAATTCAAATTATTTCAGCAATTTCAAATATTAAATTAACAATTTAATTATCCAATTAAATCCCTATATTTGAAATATAAGTTATTCAACTTATAGAATTTACTTTTAAATATTTGAAACCAATTTGAATATCTCAATTCCGAATGACTAAACTTCTGGGTCGTTACACTAAATGTTGTTTATGAATGTAAAAATTTGACCTTGCTTATGTTTTTATATGTGGCATGTGTATTTATATTATGGATGTGATTATATGGTTGTATGCTATAAAATGTTTGTGACGTCCCAAATCTATGCTCACAATAACAAAGGTTATTATAAGGTAATAATGTATACTATTGCGAAGAATAAGACTTGTTAGAAGCGACAATCCGTAAGTTATGCCTTAGACGAGTATTGATTACATCGATAGGAGTAGTGTAATTTTTTTAAAATTACTGCCAACGATATATATTCAATTCAAATCTAAAGCGAAACCGTGGAGGCCTATTAAAAAATTCAAAACAACTCATAATAGCAACAACATAGATAAGTATAACACAAAATAGAAATATCATACATAGCGGAAGGCAAGTCTGGATACAAGCTACAACACTCGATGGTTCTCATGGACCAAATGTACATATACATAGCCATCATAACATACATGAGATGAGAGTCAATACACCAAAAGTAACACCCCGACGCCTAAACAAAAGATGAGGTGAAATCCCAAAAGCTGAAGCAGCAACTGAATCAGATATAGCGATTATCCTAAAATAGCTCGGTCTGATCCGAGTATTATTTAAAAGAAAATAATAAACGGATCAGTCTAATTTAAACTTAGAAATAACCCCATGATAAAAACACTAAAGCAAGTTAATCATAATCTCGAATGAGACTATTCAGCATAAATAATCAACATAGTTTAAATGAAGAAATCTCATTAAACGCCATCAAAATCATCTCCCAAATTCATAATTGAATTCAAAACAGCAATACACAAAAATCTAGAAATTAAATAAGATAACTAGAAAACAGCATAATAATGGATAGATCCCAGCATATGGCGAGTCTAAGCTACGCCGCACGTGCATCTCAAATGGCCGAAGCCTACCAAGTACTGTCAAATATTTCAATGCATGTCAAAATGAACTACAAACACTAGTTTAAACATAAACATAACAAATTAATGGCCTTCTTTGACTTGCAATAAATTGGCAAATTTTTTTTTCAAATCTCAATTTAAAATTTCTATTTTAATTTTATTTGGTTGGTAATCCAAATACCAAGGTTGTTACAGACTCCCCCCTTATAAAAATTGCGCCCCCGCAATTTTCATACTAGAAGTTGTTTATAACACAAATTATTCATCACAACAAATATTTAAATAGAAAAGATGAATTAAGAATGCTTACCCCCACCCGAAGAGGAGAGAAAACCGGGATATGAACGCTCGATGAATTCTTTGATTTTCCAGGTGCAATCTTTGGGGTTTGTGGACCATTGAATTTTCACAAGCGGGACTTCTTTATTCTGAAGGCGTTTAACCTTCGAAGCTAGCACACGAATAGGATTTTGCACCATAGACAAGTCGGGTGAGATATCAAGATCTTGCAACACATGAGGATCAATAATATAATCTGAATCTCGAAGGCATCGACGAAGCTGAGATACATGAAATACGCCATGAATTCCCAAAAACTGAATACGTAGAAATACACGATAAGCAACATGGCCAACGCATTCCGTAATAGGAAATGGTCCAACATATCGAGGAGCTAATTTCCCGAAGCTTCTAAAACGCACTACCCCCTTCATCGGAGAAACACGAATGAACAGGTGATCGCCTACAAAAAATTCCAAAGGCTTCCTACGATGATCGGCATAAGATTTCTGTCTATTCTGAGCCTCTTTCATTCTCTGTCTAAAAATATCAATCTTCTCAGAAGATTCACGAATATAGTCAGGGTCGAGAACTAACTTTTCCCCTATTTCCATCCAACAAGATGGTGATCGACAAGGCCTTCCGTAAAGGGCTTCGAAAGGAGCCATACCGATACTGGATTGGAAACTGGTGTTATAAGAAAATTCAACAAGAGATAAGTGGTCTCCCCAACTACCCCTAAAGTCAAGAATACAAGCGCGAAGGAGACCTTCTAAGACTTGATTCACCCTTTCAGTCTGACCATCAAACTGTGGATGATAAGCTGTACTGAGATTGAGCTTAGTACCCAAATCTTTCTCAAGGCTCTGCCAGAAACCACTAGTGAAAAGCGGATCTCTGTCACTAACAATGGAACTAGGAACACCATGAAGTTGAACGACTTCTTTAATAAAAAGCTAGCTAACAAAGGAGCAGTCCGATTGGACTTGATAGGAATAAAATGGGTTGATTTGGTCAATCGATCGACAATCACCCAAACACTAGTATGGCCCGACCTCGAATGAGGTAGACCATTAATTAAGTCTATAGAAATTTGATCCCATTTCCATAATGGAATCTCAACAGGCTGCAAAAGACCACTAGGACGTTGGTGTTCCGCTTTAATAAGTTGACAAGTCATGCAACGACTCACATAACTTGCAACATCATGCTTCATACCTTCCCAAAAGTATAAGCGTTTCATGTCGGCATACATCTTACTACTGCCTGGATGGATAGTATAATTAGAACGATGACAGTCCTCAAGAATGTCATTTCTAAGATTAGGAATATTAGACACGATCAACCTTCCCTTCTTCCGAATACAACCATGAATATCAATATCGAAATCCTTTTGATCATCACTTCGGGGTTTCGATTTACAACTCTGAATAAGATAAGAGAGATCTGGATCTTGTTTCTTGGCCTCGGCAATTCGATCCAACAAACTACGACGAGATCCCATGCTAAATAAAAGCATGGGGGAATCAAAAACTGAAGGACGGTCTCTAATATCACAATGAGATAAAGCTTCCAATATATTCCACTCTGCTAGCATCATGGAAACAACAACTTGCTGCTTGCGACTAAGCGCATCAGCAACTCGATTACCCTTACCAGGGGTATACTGAATATCGAAATCATATGAAGCAAGAAATTCGAGCCAACAGTGTTGCCTCATATTAAGTTCCTTCTGAGTGAAGAGGTATTTCAGAGAATTATGGTCAGTGAAGAGAACAAAACACTCGCCTAATGAATAATGTCGCCAAATCTTTAGTGCAAAGACTATAGAGGCTAACTCCAAATCATGGGTAGCATAACGAATCTCATTAGGCTTTAGTTGTCTAGAAGCATAGGCAACTACTCTATCCTTTTGCATGAGAACAGCACCGAGTCCATAACCACTGGCATCGGTATAAACAACAAGATCATGATTCCATTCGGAAGCCACTAAGATAGGAGTATGAGTAAGGAGATCTTTTAACTTCATGAAAGAAAACTCACACTTATCAGACCAAATAAAAGGAATAGCTTTTCTCATGAGAGTGGTTAGCGGTAAGGCAATACGAGAAAAGTCCTTAATGAACCGGTAATAATATCCCACCAATCCAAGGAAACTACAGATCTTAGTAACGGTATCGGGCCTCTTCCAATTCTGAATAGATTCGATCTTGGAAGGATCGATAGAGATACCATCGGAAGAAACAATATGACCGAGAAACTTTACCTTATTCTCCCAGAAGTGACACTTGGAGAATTTGGCATAAAGCTGATGCTGACGAAGAGTGCTCAAAACAATCTCCAAATGCTGAATATGATCGGCTTCAGATTTGAAAAAAAAAGAATATCATCTATGAAAACCAAGATGAACTTATCGAGATATTCCTGAAATATCCAATTCATAAGATCAACAAAATACGCTGGAGCGTTCGTCAAACCGAATGGCATAACAAGCCATTCGTAAGAACCATAACAAGTGCGGAATGCGGTAAGAGGGACGCTATCTTCCGCAACTCGTAACTGATGAAAACCGTTAGCAAGATCGAGTTGGGAGAAAAGCTTAGCGCCACTTAATAGGTTGAATATGTCGTCGATCCTAGGTAATGGATAACTATTTTTGATAGTGAGCTCGCTAAGCTTGCGATAATCAATGCAAAACCTAAGAGTACATCTGGCTTCTTAACGAAGACAATTTGCGGCTCCCCAAGGAGATGGGCTAGATCGAATAAATCGTTTGGCTTCCAATTCAGATAATTGTTCCTTGAGTTCCTCATTTTCCTTAGCAGACATCCTCATGGGAGGACGACTGACAGGATGAGCACCAGAGATAAGATCAATACAGAACTCAATTGCCCTCTTCAGCGCCAAACTCGAAATAGGCTCGAATACATCAGAAAAATCACAAACAACCATTAGTTATGAAATCCTCCGATTCAAAGGAAGAAATGAGAGCATTCGAAGCATGGTCCATGTCTCGAAACATAATAGATAACTTCTCGATAGCATTGGGATGCTTGAGATATAAATTTCTTTCAGGACATAGGATTTGAACTTCATAACGAACGAGCCAATCCATTCCCAAAATTATATCAAAACCAAGATGATCCATAACATGCAGATTCGCATGAAAGGAAAAACCACATAGAATAATCTCAACATCAACGCATAATAAACCAAGTGTGGCGGATCCTCCAATAGGATTCACAATCCTCAAAGGGTCGTAAAGACTAACAACATCTAAAGGAATAATATCAACAAGCTCCTTTGACACGAATGAATGTGATACACCCGTATCGAAAAGGAATCTAATAGAAAGGCCATGAAATAAAATAAAACCTTCCAAAACAGAAGGAGGAATACCTTTGGGCCGAGAAGAATCACCAGAAGCTTTAGCAACATTAAGCTTCCCAGATTTGAAACTCTTAGGAGCAGTAGGACAATCAAAAACCCAATGACCTTCCTTCTTGCAATAGCGGCAGATGCGAGGCTTAGGATAACTACAGAGAAGATGATCTAGAGAACCACAATTATAGCACGGCCTCTGATTATAAGGTGCACTACTAGGATGAGAACTAGAGGTAGCTTGCTTCTTCTTCTTCTTGTTGGAAGAAGAATTAGGCTTATGAAATGGAAACCTCTTCTTGTTGGGGTTCTTAGAAACCTCAACCTCATCACTACTATCACGTTCCTTTTCGACAGCTTCAAGGCAAAGCGCCGAATCAACAAGTTCCTCAAAAGGAAGTTTACGCTGAAGCAAAAGAACTTTCTTCAAATACTTCTTCAAACCTTCTACAAATCTAAGATTCTTCTTACGCGGAGTGTTAATGAACTCAACTCCGTATTTGGACAAGGCCTCGAAAGTTGCAACATAATAAGAAACAGAGGACTTTCCTTGTTTTAACTCAAAGAAACTACGAGCAAGATTGGCCTTTTCTGATTCAGGAACGAATTTAAGTTCGAAACGTTCCTTAAACTGATTCCATAAGAGAGAGGACTCATCGACTTCCGTAATCAAAAGCTCAAACCAAATAAGCGCACGTTCTTGCAAAATGCTAGATGCCACGAGAACGCGATGATGATCTGAAAGAACCATCCGAGAAAATATGCGCTCACTAGCGCGCAACCAAGTCTGAACCTCCAATACACTTTTCGATCTCTTGAAAGGCTTTCCTCCAAGGTGGGAATAGTTACTACACATGTGGGCGAAGGCAGACTTGTGAGTGGGAGCTGTGGGAGTAGCAACAGAAGGCTGAGTACCCCAAAATAGCTCTATGAACTGAACAGATGACATATAGACTCCGTCCTGATGAGAATCACTAGACGGACCTGCAGTAGAACGCTTCCCTCTGCCTCTTCCAGCCATAGGCTGAGAGAACAAGAGAAGATGAAGATTAGTTAAAACAATACAAGATTGATAATGAATTTACCAAACAGAATACTACGGAAATATGAGATTTATTCCTAGACACATTTCAACATGTTAGAGTGGATAAAAGTTTAAGAACAACGAAGGAATAGATTAGAAAGGCACGAATAAAACCCTCGACTAGTTGTAACACATGTTCCATTCTGCTGCTGTTCCGTGTTTATTATAATTTGTTCTGAATCTTAGCTCTGATACCAAACTGTGACGCCCCACCTCTATGCTCACAATAACAAAGGTTATTATAAGGTAGTAACGTTTGCTATTGCGAAGAATAAGGCTTGTTAGAAGCGATTATCCGTAAGTTATGCCTTAGACGAGTATTGATTACATCGATTGGAGTAACATATTTTTTTTTAAATTACTCCCAACGATATATATTCAATTCAAATCTGAAAAGAAACCGCGGAGGCTTATTAAAAACTTTAAAACAACTCATAATAGCAACAACATAGATAAGTATAACACAGAACAGAAATATCATACATAGCAGAAGGTAAGTCTGGATACATGCTACAACACTCGATGGTTCTCATGGACCAAATGTACATATACATAGCCATCATAACATACATGAGATGAGAGTCGATACACCAAAAGTAACACCCCGAAGCCTAAACAAAAGATGAGGTGAAATCCCAAAAGCTGAAGCAACGACTGAATCAGAGATAGCGATTATCCTGAAATAGCTCGGTCTGACCCGAGTATTATTTAAAAGAAAATAATAAACGAATCAGTCTAATTTAAACTTAGAAATAAGTGCATGATAAACAACACTAAAGCAAGTTAATCATAACCTCGAATGAGACTATTCAGCATAAATAATCAACATAGTTTGAATGAAGAAATCTTGTTAAACGCCATCAAAATCATCTTCCAAATTCATAATTGAATTCAAAACAGAAATACACAAAAATCTAGAAATCAAAATAAGATAACTAGAAAACCAGCATAAAAATGGATCGATCCCAGCATATGGCGAGTCTAAGCTACGCTGCACGTGCATCTCAAATGTCCGAAGCCTACCAAGTACTGTCAGCATAATATTTGGCGCCCCACGAATGACCCGAAGGTCCAACAAATGACCCGAAGGCCTAGTACTGGTAATTGAGCCAAAGGTCTAGCATAGTGGCTCGAAAGCCTAACAAAATCATCAAAATTTTCAAACAGCAATTCCACGGCAAATATTTCAATTAACGAGTCTAGAATTAACCGAATTAGTAAAAACGTAGTTCCATATTCCGCACCTTTGCTAAGTCGTTTAAATCTCATCATCGTTTCCTTAAGTGCAAAAATTGTGTATTTTATATAAATAATTTTAACGTTATCAAATGGAAAGTCGGAATTAATCGAATCGGTAAAAGTAAGGGTTCATAGTCCTTAATTTTGCTGAAGCGTTTAAATCGATTTCTCGTTCCTTTGAAAGCGTAAACCGTGAATTTTTTTGGAAACAATTATATTTTAAAACGATTTGAAAACTATGATTAAAACAGCAACTTCTATAGCAATTTCGACAAGGAAATTGCGCTTCACAAAACACCGTAAAAACGTATATAAAATCAGCGTTTCAGATTTACTTGGTTGCAAGATAGCCGCTTAAAAACTCATTTTAATTTGATGGTTACTGAAGTCAAAACAACAGTAGTTTTTTATTCGTCAAAAATCTTATCAAAACAACACGCTTCAAATATAAACACCGATGTAAAAACCCGTTATAAAAATAACGGCAACAAAGTACGTTCAAAATAAAACCCCGGTTACAAATAAAATAATCACTAGAATGCACTACCTATATATGTATAAGATTGCACTACCTGGGCACTAATTACATGCACGCACGTAACAAAGAATGGCCTGGACTTAAATACGTAACAAAAAAATGATGGCCTGGGTTTAGTTTTTTGGTGTATGCACGTTACGACTTTGTTTTTAGTGCACGCATATTTGCACGCAAGTAATGAAGTTGATAAAAATAAATGACCTGGACATAGTAACGTGCAAAACATACTTGCCCGAAAATAATGCAATAGACAAAAAAAATATAACCTGGACATGAATTTAGTGCAATACAAACTTACACGTAATGGATATAGACACAAATATAAAATGACCTGACTTAAATTTCATGCGTAACTTACTTGCACACATGTAATGAAACCTGGACTTAGTTTTTTTTTGTGTATGCACTTATTTGCATGCACGTAACCAAAATAAAATGGCCTGCACTTCAATAAGTACAAAACATTCTCATATATATTCATACGTTGCCTGCACTTATGCAACATAACGTGCTCATATTTTTTTGTTGCATAACATATTTGCACGAAAAATGGCCTGGACTTGAATTTTGGTACACGCACGTTACATTTTTCACGTTGTCACCGGTTTACCTATATATATGCAAATGAACTGCAAGCATATATGCGACAAATATTTTAATGCATGCTTAAATATGATTGCATGCTCTTTAAGAGATGTATACGTGTTCATACTTATTCCTGATAGCATTTCAATACTTTGGTGCAACTGTGTTTCGTGCAAACCAATATAAACAACAGAACAACATATCAAAAAAAAAAAATAGGCAGCCATAGTTTTAATTAGAAGTGTGAGTTTGCACTCACCTGTAACTTAATCTAGAACCAATTAGCAACCAAGATCCAAGCTTTGGTCTCTACAAAGCTTTAGAACCAGTAGAAACTTTACCCCTCACGCACAAATTCTCTGATGCAAATAAAACCCAAATTGGAGGTAGAATTTATAAACTGCCATTAATGCTCTTCACAGAGCTACTGGAAATGAAAACAAATAGAATGATGGATGCTTTTTTTAATAAGTGTACAAGTCAAAGCAAGAAATGTGCTGGCATGAATTTTGGTACACATGCATTTAAGTGAGACGTGCACCAGTGAAAGAAAGGACATGGCTGCATTAAAAATAGTGGTGATTGCAGAGTGTTCAAATTTTGTTTTTAATCTGACCTATCCTCACCTACACGTGAAAGCCACTTGCAATTCATGAAACATCTTTTTTTTTCATTGACACTAGTTTAAACATAAACATATGCAAATGAACTACAAACAATTATGCAACAAATATTTCAATGCATGTCAAAATGATTGCCTGGACTTGGATTTTTTTTGTGAATGCACTATTGTACGCACGTAACAAATTAATAGCCTTCTCTGACTTGCAATAAATTAGCAAATTTATTTATTTTTCAAAATCTCATTTTAAAATTTTAATTTTAATTTTATTTGGTCGGTAATCCAAAAACCAAGGTTGTTACAATGTTAGCACCTTTGTATGGTGATGGCGATTTGAAATCCTTGTAAAACATAGTTCCGGTTTAAAAATCAAAATCATTTTCAAAATTCAAACTTTGTTTTAGTTTTCAAAACACTTAAAGTTTGAAAAAGTTAGTAAGCTTCCATAAGTTAAGTTTTCAAAAGAAAGAGCCAAAACAAGTTTTTAAGTTATGGTATCCTTGGCGATAGTCGCTATAGATGTAGCTTCGCTTAAAAGTCCAATTTTTTAAAAATGAAGTTATTATCTAAAAGGGTTTTAGAATGTTTTATAAACTTAATAATGGCATTTAAGAAAGTTTATTAAGAATTTAGGAATTTATTATTAATTAATTAAGTTTGGTGATTAATAATTAATTAAGTATTAAACAAGTTTTATAATTATAATCAAGTCAAGATTAGTACTAATTAATTTTCTTTTAAAGATAGATTAGTTTTTAATTAATTATGAATTATGTATGTTTTTTTTAATTAATTTTTAATTAAGTATAGGGTAACTATTAAATATTATTTTTATGCAAGTTTTTAATTTTTTTTAATTATAAATTACTAAGGTTTAATTTAAATAAATTATTTATTAAAGATTAAATTTATATATTTAAGTTTTAATTAAGGAATATATAATTCATTAATGTTTAACGATTAGTCAAAGATTAATTAAGGTTTAATTATTTATTCAATTGTTCATTATGGTTTAATTATTAAATAAAGGTTTAATTATTTATAAATAAATTTTTTAAATGTTAATTAATTATTAAATAAAAGTTTTAGAAGTTTAGACCATCTTATTTTTGATGATCGGTTTTGTTTTCGAGAAGCAATTTTCTTTTAACAGAAGATTTTAAATCCAAGGGATTTCTTTGTCGACTACTCTTAAGTAACCTCAATTGTATATGAAATCAAATGACATCTGTTTAGTAGAATAAATCATTGTCTCGCTAATTAATCTGTATTTGAGTTCTATTTGGTAGAATAAATCACCAGTCTACCATAGCTCACAAAGTAGATTATGTTGACATCTATTAGGCAAAATAAAAAACCATTCTGCCATTATATTGACTTAGGTATGTGTTAAGCAGAACAAATCCCTATTTGCTATTTTAGTAAATTGGACATTTACTTATATGATTAACTGCTATTGGTTGATTCCCATATACATATCTGCTTGTTATGAAAATAACCATGTTATAACTTGAAAAGTAAAACCAATTAATTGAGAACCATTATGGTCACTAAGCTTTATTCTGATTTTTAAGGTCAATTATACATTTAATAGAGGTTTCAAGTTAAGGAATGATTTTAGTAAAGGTGTTTTAAATTATTGTTTTGTTTATCAGAAGGAATTAAATTAAATGAGTTTATTAAAGGAGTTTTGTTTTAAAAAGGAATATTTATAAGAAAGTTTTATAAATGATTTTGGATATTTATAAAGGAAGTTTATAAATAAATTTGGAAATTTATAAAGAGATATATAAATGGTTTTAATATTCATGAAAGAGTTTTTAAATTTATCTTGGTGATTTATAAAGAGTTTTGTAAATGGGTTTGGAATTCAATTAAGGAGGTTCAAAAATAAAAGAGATTTATTAAGAGGATTTATAAAAGAATATGAGATTGGATTTCCTTTAACTGGCCTTCTTAATTTTGGTGGTATGGACATTCGTTCCACCTTTAATACCGAAGGAATATTGTTTGAGGTTATCCTTATCTATAATTTAAATAACATTTTGTTTTGATCCTTTGATATGCTTTGGAAATGAGAAATCTTTCACAAATGTTTTGTGAGTATAATTTTGTCAGTGAGAAAAGTATGTGAATGTTTTTGTAAACACTTTTGAAAAGAGTTTTAATAATTGAAAGATTTAGTTTGAGGCATAATGTTTGCTATGGGTAATTAAATATTTGAATTTGTTGTTGTTTTTTTATTTGATAGTTAAATAGCCGACTATCAAATTTGGACCAAAATATAACTCCGAAAATATCAAGAAGAAATACGTGAGTTATATGGTACATTCGTCTTCGATGATGTTGTATTGTGTATATAAATCTCATTTTGTTCTCCTATGAAAAATGATAGGGAGATCCGCCCAGTTAAACGGCTATGGGGTGATCCATTCTCCTATGTATTGTCTGATTATTTCCAAAAAGAATAGGGGTTGAGTTTAGTAGAACTATCGAATGCTGTTTCGAAGAGACCAAGATTGGATAAGTATAAATTATCCAAAAACCACTTCGATCCAATTGTAGTGCTTCAAACTGAAGACATCTTGAAGATGACTGAATATTGAGCTTTTGAAGTGCAAGGGATACTTGGTATTAATACTGACGGTGATTCTAAAATGGATGTAGAGGTAATGCCTAGGTTTTCGTTCAAACCCAGAATGAACTTGTATGGATATATGCTGGCATTGCATTTCTGTCTAGAGGCCAGTGTTAGCATTCCAAGATGATTTGCTATATAAAAGGTAATCATAGCCTCCAACCCCACAACGGGTAAATGAATAAAGCAGGGATGTGCCACGACCCATTAGAACATGATCATCCCAAGATCTATTGTCCATATTTCTATGTATACTTCAAAACCCATTATGGTTGTTCAATCGCAACTAAGCAGTCATTATATTCGACACTATCCAGTAAGGGTTAGGGCCAATCCTGAATAGCAGAGGTGTAATGTCTTGTAGCCTCTCGTACATTTTATCCAGACGTGTACAGATTCGGTGGGTAGAACCTTACCCTTTCATAGTTGGAATCCATTTTCCAATACGAACTTTCGGACTTGATTGTATATCTATTATGCTGTAATAATGTAACAACTTTGGCTATGATTAATATGTATTGTATTCTATACATTATCATAACATCATTGGTTTTTATATAAAAATCGTTTGGTTATCGTAAAGCTAAAACCCGTCCTTGTTTATGTACAACATGGTCTTACAAGATACCTTTAATTTTAAAAAGGGTTATACAAGTTAAATAAAAAAAATCTTGTGATTTCAGTTTCTCACACTGGTTTCACCAGACTGTTATGGGCATTATTTTTGTATAATGCTCGGGTCAGCCTAAGCTTATTTTCTAGATTTAGCTGGACATTTTCGAGCCTTCCGGTGATGAGCTAGATTCTCAAAGACGTATTCATGAATCTTACATTCTTTCACTAATCTGTTTGTTTTATTCTTATCTGTATTTGTCGGCAATTATAAGAATGGGTTATTATAACTGTTCAGCCTAATAATAGGTTAGAGTGCTCTGATGTTTTATGTATATTAAAGTTCTTTCTGTTTGTAAAGACTTGATTTATATATTATATGTTACTTGTAGCATTTTATGAGATTTTGTTCTCTATTTTTTTTTCCTTCACCCAAATGACCGTTCTTTTGGACACTTAAATATTCAGTACATGAATATCATAGATGTATTAAGTGGCATCATTAGGTGTAAGAAAGGTAGGTCATTACAGTCGTCACTGAGAGTCAAGTAGCCATAGGAAGAAGACGACGTCATTTTTCTTCCTTTTTTTTCAAATATCATCGTCAAAATGGCAAATATATTTAAGGAAGAAATGATGCATGCCTCTTGTAAACTAAGGCTAAAAGGGGAAGCTTATTGGGTTGGACTAGTTTTAATTAATTATATTAGGGCTGAATAAAACGTGCGTGAATAATTTATTTTGGGCTAAATTTAATTACGGTCATGTAGTTTCTAATTAAGTTTATTGTAATTTAATTTAGTATGACTATATTATAATTTTGTTTACTTTCTGACAGTATTTTTCATAATCTCAGGTATACTATGGAAAATCAAACAAATACTATATAGATCAGTTGGAATTATGCGATACCCTAATCTATGGCAATGTTTGAAAAATAAAATGTAGTTTCAGTAATAAAAAAATCAATGGTGGCAGTGTAACACATTTGAAAGAACATTTGAAAAATATAGGAGACAATATAATAGCATGTCCAAACGTTCCTTAAGGTGTTAAAACTCTTGTACGAGCTTATATTATCAGAAATAAAAATGACTAAAATTAAGGAAAATTAGAGATGCAACATGTACAAAAATTGATGAGTAGACCTCAACTACGGGACTTCAACGGTGAAGACAATGAAAGCAAATATGATAGGGATGTCTATTGTGCCATATGAGATAGCGGAGACACATTTAAAGAATAGGAGATGCATAAATCTCAAAGAAAATTAAGTGTTGGTTGTAGTCAGACAGAGTAAAACACACATTGAAGAACTACAAGAGTAAATAGTGATTTTAAAACTTGTGTTGCTACAATAATCAATTCATGGACGCGTAAAAGGAGGTGGTTCTCAGCCTTCTACCAAATCAGCAATAAAAGGCACTAAAAATGCTAAATAGCACATGGGATAAGCAATTGCTAATTTTTTCATTTTAGTCATAGACTAGTTATTTTTTCATCTTTTATCTATAAAGTCCCATCATTTTATTAAAACATTGAATTAAGGTAGTCAAAAAATTGGTGGGGCATTATAGATAAAAGATGAGAAAAACAACTACATCGACTAATTCATGCGATGGGTATTTTGAGTTATTTTATTGCCTTATAAATAGTCAAAATTCATAACATCACATTCATGATTGCACTATTTAAAATATATGTTATTTTATTAATCATTTCGTTTAATATAGAGATACAATAAATGATAGTGAAGTATTAAATGGATTTAAAAACGTCGCTGAAATTTTTATCCTGGATATTTTAACACAAATTGAGACTGAAAAAGAGATAAACTACATCTAATATTTTGTTCGAAACATAGATCAGTTTTTACAGTTACAGGTGGACAATTACAGAGTTAAAGTTGATGGATTCGATTCCTTAAAATAAAAAAGTAGCTATAAAATCATGTTCTCCTAGTCAATGGTGGTCAATAATTGATAGAGAGATGATACTCCAATTCTAACACGTTTAGCAATGTAGATTCTAAGTTAGACGGTTTCTTCATCAAATCGAGAAAGAAATTGAAATACATTTTTCTTAATCCATGCAAAATTGAGAAATATAATAAAATGGAAAATATGGAAAAACTAATGCATGTGCATTACAAAATGAAATTAAGAGCAAAAAAAAATAAACGTTGTGATACAAATGATCAACTGCTAACTATATGCTTCATGAAGAGGATCCACTAGCAAAGTGGACTACCAAAGTAGAACCATGGTTGCTTGACGATGATCCTTTGATGATTAATATGATGAATGATGTTATTGCTAAAGTTGATGATATACCTACATGAATAAATAATCAAAGCACTATGGCTCCTTAAATGATGATTGTGGTAATACTGGTGGTAGTTGTATTGGTTGAACGAGCAATTACGGCATTGGTTCTAGTGATGATGGTGCCTCGCATAGAACTATTATACGCTATGTGAAAAGGAGAGATGCGATTGGAAATCGTGATAGAAGAGGTAGTAATTGAAATGTTAAATATAGACAACAACAATATTACGATTACGCTAATAATCCATATACCCCAAATGATCCATTAACTATAGATGCTCTATTTTTGACTATACTGGGGGCTATTATTATCACCGAGCAAACGTGGCATATAATAATGATACATCAAGCAATTAAAATAGTTAAGTTACATATACCTCATAGAATGGTAAACTCTCCCCATTTGATAATATGATGACAACATTTCCATGTCCAGGACAAATACAATATAGTTATTCACCATACTATACGACACAAGTTAATAAAGAAAGCAATGAAAACAATCCATATGTAGCTCCAAAAAATAGTTTTGGATGTAATAAGTTTATACTATTGTATGTTTTATTCTATTTCTTTATAGACCATATTTCATATTTTATTTACAAATATCACTATTACAAATTATTACAAATTCATTAATAGACCATTAAAAACTGAAATCTAGACCAAAATAAAAGCAAAACCGAAATTGACGAAATCATTCGAAACGAAAAAAAATTTAAATTACTAATATCGAGACCGATGTCGAGTTTTGGCACAAGGTATAAATATTGGTCTGCATGCACCAACTTCGTTCTTATTCCATTTGTTTTATCGAAAACGTATGCGATATCATTGCTATTATGTTTGTTTTAGGAGAAATATCTCTTGCTTGTATTGGGATTCAAATTATAAGCTTATCGCTAGAACTATTATTTCTATGCTTTTTAATATAATGGTTTTAAATCTCAACCACATCTAGTTATTATTTAAGAGGTTCAATTCCGAGTGTTATAATATGTTTATAACCATCATTAGTGCCATGATTACATGTTTTATGAGATTTGGATCTTTGTTGAGTTTTGCAGATGGTGGGGGTGATAAAGACATTTAAAAAGAGGAGCAACCCTTAGAAGCAACATCTTATTGTTTACTTCCCAACATTAGGTCAGTGCTTATGTGCCGGTTGGATCAACCCAGCACGTCCTCATCCCTACTAATATATGTTTGGAAATACCAAGATTTCAGGGTGCAATGCCAAGTATTTGATTAGTGTGTTGCAACAAAAATTGGAGCTGTGTTTTATTCCCAAATGTCAGTAATCTATTACTAATTATAGTTCTATCTCTATTTGAGTCAATATTCTTATTACTTCATCTGTTCTTGCTTATTTTCCTTCGATAATTTATCTGATGTAGACTAATAAGCAAACAAGTATTTTTATTCACTCTTTAACTTCTCCCATAAATTGGGATGAATTTCTAATGAGCACCCTAAATTTGTGTTTTAATCTTCATTGCTAGATGAAATGTGACTCTGGATATCATGTTAACAACAAAACTTGTCAAAATCCTAAAGTAGAACTAAAGGTGCAGAAATGTCCTTTTATGCTTCTTTTGATTAAGAAAAAAAGGTTAGGACCTTATTGCTTTCTTTGATCGACCTTTCAAATAGTCTTTTTTGTGAAAACTCTTCCTTATCCGACCTTTCGACCCAGTCGAAACACTTATATCACTTTCTTTTAAGTCCTTCGAGCTCGTTGAAGTTGTTTGGTTATCCTTTCAAAACCTCCTTTCGAAACTATTGTGAAACATTAAAGGTTGGCACTAAGGATTAAAGAATATGGTTTGACTAGATAGGTTTTGACTTCATTGAAAGCTGATCTTCCAATGGCTTAGGTTCAATCCTTAAATCTTAGGAAAATCAAGCTAATTTTAAGGTTTTGACTCGCTAAAAAGTGAGCATTTGGTGAGTAGTGGTTTGGATCTAAGGACTTAAGTTTATTGGTAAGTGAGGATTTGAGTTACTCTAAACATATCCTTTCGATTAAGTTGATGCAAGCAAAACACAACTGAATCAAATAAAGTCTCAAAACAGTTGCATATCCCCATTATCAAAATCTTGCATTCATTACACTAATGATATACAAACTGATCAATTTCCCCTAATTTGATTTCCAAATTAGGGTTTACAAATTTAAGAAAGTATAATAAGAAAGTGAATGAATTCTAATCCTCAATACCAGACCCCTAAAGGTGGCTTCATAAACCTTTTGTCTCCTTTGACATTGTGCATCCCTCTGCATTGAATTCGAATGGGTTTGAATGCCTCCGTCTTCGTCGAAAGACTTGGTTGTGCCTTTTCCCTTTGTGTTTCTTTATTGTTGCAAGTAAGAAGAGGTATTAGCTTTCGACTCTATCGACGGGTAGTTCTCTAGGTTTCGAAAGTATTGAAATACTCTAGGTTTCAATGTAGAAGTTAGCTCTCGAAGACATGCTTGTGAATTGATGCGGCACCTTTCCTGGTTGTTAAAGGCTTCGACCGGTTCGAAAGGCTTGGTTATGCTTTCGAAAGGGTTGTTCTGATCAAGGCATCTTTTTGAGTAGTTTGAATGAAGGTAAAACCATTGGTTTTGAAAGGTTTGGTGTGCATGTGAGCGGTTGCTATCCGCTGCCTTCAAAAGATAGTCTTCCTCTTATTCGAAATGTTTTCATGTAGGCGAAATCAACTATTTCGAAAGGAAGACATTGAAGCAAAATGGAGCTTTCGACCACTTTGACCCCTTCGAAAGATTGTAACATTTCTAGCTTTTGGTTGTTGCATCCCTTCGACTCCTCCGAAAGGCTATGTTGATGCTGTCATCTCTCATTCCTTTTTCCCTTTGTTCATTTTGGTCTCGACGAGGTTAAAATGTGATTTGGTGGTAACATTTGCCCTCCTCGCGAAGGGATGACCTTGACTTTCCATGTCAACCATTTCGAACAACTCAATATATCTAGCCTTTTCATACTCTTGTGTAAATCCTGACCGTTCATTTAAATTTGATCCTACGGTTTGCTGCCCATGCTGACTTTTATTATAAAGCAAGTTCCTTTCTTCTACTTTTATATTTATCTGCAATTAGAAGAAACTTCCAACAAGAATCAGTGTTTTTAAATGCTCAAATAACTCCTATTTCCGACAATAGAGACTTGAATCCAAGGTTAGTTTTCATTATTTTCGCTTAACTTTTCATACTAACCTTCGATTTCGACATTCGCCTAATTTGAATTTGAAATTTTGCTTGAATCTCATAGATATAATTTTAAGTTTTTCGTTCATGATATGGGTTCTTTTGTTTCATTTCTTACTTCAATTCATTTTTTAATTCATCCGAAAAGTATTTTTTTATTTTTAATAATAATATTATTATTTTTAAAGGTTCGAAAATAAATTTCAGGGATTTTTTTAAGATTATCGATTGTAAATTCGCGCTTAAATCAACTTAGTATTGATTTTTTAAAGTTCTGGGTTAAAACTGAATTTGGGGAAGAAAGAGATTTTCAGTTACTTCATAGGGAAGCTTTTACAGTTTGAACCGTATTTTGGCACGACAATTTTACCTTTCTACCCCTTCAAAGGGGTTAAGATGGCAAATTTTGTTTTGCGGCCTTAACCTCTTTCGATGGGGTCAAAAGGCAATCCAGCGCATCTCTTAATTGATCTCGTTGAAAGGTTGAGGTTATTAACATGAAATGGACTTCTTCGAAAGCATAGTTATTCTTTAATGTATTCTGGTACCTTTCGAAGAAGTTACCTAGTGCGTCTTGCTACATAATTGTCTAATGCATACTTTCAAAAGCATAATCTTTATTCTATAGGTTTCGAAACCTTTAGTACATGCTTTCCCCTAATTTATTTTAGGAGATGTGTGAAGTTATAAATTCATCATTCTGGGTTGAGAATATTATACTTTTTTTAAGTTGTAAATCAAATCAAATGTTTCGACTCAGTCGAAACCTACTGTATCAACTCAATTTCGGTCGTTGGTATGCTTTCGAAACCATATACCCCTTCCGATCTGCTCGACACCCCTTATAACTCATTAGGACTTGACTGTTATTTTATACAAATGTTGTCAAAAAGTCTCAAACCCTTTTCATTTATATCAATGTAACTCAAATTCAAACCTTCGACCCAATTAGCATATGGGGTTTTGACAATATTTGAATTCCCTTTGAAAAACTAAGTCCATGGGTTTCGACCGTGTTGAAAGGTTCTTTTGTCTTGTTATTGAATGTTGGTAACGTATTTTTTTCTTCAGATTGCTTGTGTAGGTTTCAACTACTTCCTTTGATAAAAAATTATCCTTGAGCTTTCGACATTGTTGAAGGATGTTTATTGGGTGTCAACTTCTATTCTCTGTTTCGACGCTGTCGAAAGCTCAACAAATTTCATTTTCTAACTCTAACATTCTTTCAAGAATATGAAATTTCATGATTTTCTTGATATTCAAATTGTTGTAATAGGTTCCCAATATCCGTGAAAAATGTTAATTTCATAATAAATTATAATTTCTAACTGAAATGATTTCACTTGGCAGGATCATGGGTGTGAAGAAGTCTTCCCAAAAACCAGAAAAGGATACAATACCAATGATGGAATCTTCTCCCAAGAAGATTGAAGCAACTTCAAAGCACTCGTTAATATTTACCTAGGATGAGGTAGACGCAATTCTCAATGACTTCAGCATTACTAGGATGGAAGCTATTTGCCCAAGTGATAACGACACCAGCCAAAGCCCTCGTGAAGGGTAATTTGCCTATACCTCTATCCACATTTGGCATGGAGGCTTCTTACTTTTCTTGAATTTCTTATCCAATTTCTTGACCTATCTGGACATTGCTCCTATACAGCTATCACCAAACTTATATACGTATATTTTATCCCTGAAACTCATGGCACTGGAGTTTGGAATTCCTTCATTCAACGCTGAAGTCTTGAATTATCTTGTTCGATTAGTTGAGATTGGCAACCTGAATAACCAAAACTTTAGGGCCAATCTCCCCAAATACTAATATCCGAGGAGGTAAGCAAATTCAGGATTGGAAAACATAGTTCTTTTTCGTTAAATTCTTTTCCAACATCAGTGGGGTTTTCTCTTCCCCCCGTAAGTTGATCACAGTTTTTATTTTTCCAGTTAGTTACTTTTCTTTGCTAATCTATGATTCCTTGTCAGGTGCTTCTGTTAAAGAGAAAACAGTAAAGTCGTTGATTACCGCTTTAAGTAGGATTGGAAATATGTTAACCCTGTTGAATTCTTCAAATCTACAAAAGCAACCTCCTATTAGCCGGCCAAAGGGTACTTGGCCAACCTCCTTTAGTCCAACACACATCTCGAAGAAAACTCTTTCTTTCTTTGGATGATACAAAAAATTTCTCTCCAATGTTACCAAATTGTCCCGATCACACTGGTAAGTTTGAACGTAGTACTTGTGGTTTGTTATTGTGGTACCTTTTAAATTGCTTTTCTGACTTGTAATTTTTTTTAAAATTTTCAGTAGCTGCTTCTCAGGTTGAGCCAATTATAACTGATCTAACACTCCCCACTTCTACAATCCGTGCATCATCTTTTTCTCAAACCATTTATAGATCAAAGATTGTTGCTAAAAGAAAGCTAGGTAAAGTGGCCATGGCGGAACCATCCCCTTAGAAGACCAAGATCGTTGAAGTTCCAAATTCTCTGCCGTGAGAGGAGGAGTTTGTAGATATTGAAAAAACTCTAGAGAGTCCAACTATTGAAGCTTCTCTTGATCAACGCAAGAAGACTCCCCCAAAGGTCGATCCCTTCTCATGCATTGTCATTTCCAGATCTCCTCATGTGATTGAACAAATGCAGAAAACTTGGGGACTTCGCCCCCTTCTCAGGAGTTGCACTCTTCCAAATCTACATCATATGTGCCTCCGAGTTATTTTGAAAAGATGGTTTAGTCTATCGTGGGTTCTCCATGCTTTACCTCTATCTATTCACCTTCGTCTGTTTCTAATCCAATGGAATAGTGTCATTCTCTAGTTGAACATCAACTCCTGGTATGCCTAATATTTAACCTTATTGTTATTGTTTCTCCTTAGGTTTTCAACTTATGTTATACTTTTTCTTTCAGATTTCCAAGAGTTGGCTCTCCTTACAAGAAGGTGTATTAAATCTTCCGTAGAGACATCAATGCTTCGAGAAGAAATTCCAAACTTAAACATCCAAATCTCCTCCCCATCTACAGATAAAAATAAAGCTATGACAGAATTAGAGAGATCGAGAGCTTCTTTTGGCCAATCAGAATCAATTATCTGTGAAGAAAGGAAAGCACGTCAACTCCTTGCCAACGAAAATTTGGCCTTGAAAATGGCCCTAAAAGAATTTGAGGACAAAAAAGTTCGGATGGCAGCAAAACAATCTTCTCTAGAGGAAAGTTGAAGAAAAATAAAGATTCTCTTAAGTTGGCTATCGATGTTATTTCTGATGCAAATCAGCGGGTGTCTCAATTCCTTGATAGTTCTCTTGAGGACATCATTATCAATTCTTTTGAAGGTGCTATGATGCTTGCTTACACCAACAATGTTGATAAATTCCAAAATTGAGCTTTCCCTCACTCCACCCTACTTTTGTAAGCAGGATTATGGACAAAATTAAAAGAATGTAGCAGGGGGATGAAGTTGTGAGATCGATGCCTCTAAAATTCTATCCTTTGAAGCAGACTTCGGCTTTGAAGATGAAGGTGACAAAGATGAAGTCGTCGAGGAAGAGGGCTGCAACAATGATGATGATAACGATAACGATGGTAATAATGATAATGACGACGACAATGTAGATGGAGGTCAATGTTCAGGTAGCGGCAGGGGTGGTCGCATTGATGCTTCTAAAAAAGATGGTGATGACAACACAAGACTCCTCAAATGGTCAAACCTAATCCATCTTCTCATGAAGCAAGTCTACCTGAACCCTCTTCGCTTTCTAACCCTCAAGAGGAGCCTGCTAACATTGACGTGGAAGAACCAAGAGAGAAAAAGCAGGTCTCTCAAGTGTCAATTATCGTCTCTCAAGTATGGGATTCTTTTTTTAAACGGCTCTCACTTCCAAGATAATAATAGCTTAAATCCTTTATTTTAGATAAGGAGGAACCCGTTCACCTCCATAAACCAAGCTTGAAAGAAAACAAGCAGAAATAAATAGTCTGTATAGAGAGTTAGATAAACAATTGAAAGAGCACAATATTCTCTCCGATAAGTATCATAGACTTAACAGAAGTGCGGTAGTGTTAGCATCCTTCAAAAATCAAGAAGCCGCCCCACGGCCGAGGAAGGCATGCCTACGATATGATGGTCTTTTGAAAGAGAATCTGGAGTTGATTGCGCTCTTTTTGATGTTGGTTGAAGAGAGAAACATTCTGGTAGACTTTCTATACAAAGCCTATTGTAGACACCCAACAGTAGATTTCTCATACTTAGGTGATTTTAGTGGGGGTCCACTTAGGCGTTTACACAAAAGATATTTGAACGAATTTGGATTCGATCTGCATTCCAGAGAATGTTGGAACTTACCATGTGTTAGATCGATTCTCCAAGAATTGCCTCTTGAGAAATTCAAATACTACAAGGACAAATTTATTTTCGAGTTATTTACAAAGTCGATTTTGTATGAACTGGATGGACATTAATAATTATGTAATAATATTTGTTTGTGAATTTTTTGCTCTAATTTTCTTTTATACTTAGCTGTATTTATTATGTTATCATAGAATGAACGTCCCTCGGGCAACCTTGTCTCTAGAGGTCATCTAAGAAAGTATGTTAAACTTAGAAGGGATTACCTAGAGAAGGCATCAATTTTGAAATCTTCAAAATTAGCCAGATATTCCTTTCTTAAAGATTTACATAAACTTTACATGGAACACCCTCATCTTCGTTTTGATTTTCTTGGCAAAGAAAAAGAAAAACTTCTTAAGGAAATCCGGACATATCATACTAAATTAATATGTGGTCGTGATAGTCCTCCTATCGAGGAGCGGGACTATAGCAAACATCCTCCGGCCATTACCCCGAAAAGAATAAATGTTCCTTTTGAATCAATAGTTATTCTTTCTGCAAATTCCTTGAGTAAAGTTAGAAATGCAGTTTCCCAACTTTAGATATGAAACAAATGTCTAATTGTACTTTTTCTTTTCATTTTTCTTGAGTTATAACACTTTATTGCTGTAATAAAAAGATTGACTATTTTAGTCTTAACTTCATTCTCATTTTTCTTTTCGTTTAAACATGAGTTATAGTTGTCTATAACGGCATTTTTATTAGATTCTCCATTTCGTTTCATCGGCATCAAAGATCAACTATTAGCAGATATTGAAAAGAGAAAACTTGCTAACGATCCACTATCTTCTCGCTTTCAAAATAATACCACAGCTCTTGAATGGTACAGTAAATATTTACTTCACAAGACAACCGTTAGAAATCTCAATGATCAGATTGCCAATCTTGAGGCGGATGTCAAGAGTAAGAATGAAACGATCTCTATACTAAAGCGCCAAAATATTTCAAATCCTTCAATTGACTTTGACCAGAAGATGTCGGAACTTCTTCAAAAAGTAAATGGTTTGGAAATTAAGTTGAAAGATAGTCAATCTCAGTGTGAATCGCATGAATTCATTATGGGAATTAATACTTCAAATATCGATTCACCAGGTTCTTCTATTGTTCCGTTTGTTGCAAAATTAATGAGGTCTACTTCTTTTGCTATCCAAAAGTTCTCTACTATAGCTAATCCTCCTCTTGGTTTAGAGGATATATTAGTAGGACAATAGTGCAGGAAAGTCAAGTTTTAGATGATGAAGTATTTCGACAAACAATAGAAAATGCATTGCATAAATGAGTATGCTAGTAAGATTAAAGAACCTGAACGCGAGAAGTATCTCCTTCAAAAGTGTATCGCCGATTTGGAAAGGGAAACTAAAATTCTCAAAGGTGTAAACAAGGCTTTTAATCATGCTTTGAAGACCAACATTGAGTCTATTGACGATGAAGAAAAAATGAGGAAGAAAGAGAAGAAGCTTAAAGAGGTTCTTCGCATTGCTATTCATCAAATTATGGATCCTTTAATTACCAAGAATCTAAATAAGGCTGTTCAAGATTCATGAACAATTTAAATTTACGAAATGTATCTATTTGTTTTGTATATTTGTAAACAATTTCATAAATTATGTGAATCATGAAAATTTTGTAGTTATCATATGGTTTGTAATCCTTACTTGTAATGTTGTCTTTTGAATCGGCTCTTTGATAACTTATACCCTGATTTTGTATTTGTTGGATCTTTCAAACCTTTTTACTGATCTTCTTTCCATGAAACGCATGAGGTAAATAATATTTCTTATTGTTTGCTTGAAATCTATATAGAAAGATATCCATGTTACTTGCAGAAATTAGCAAATCATCATGTTAACATATGAAAAGTAATCCCATAATTAAATATGGTTAAATGTCTTGAATCTCATCTTTGGTAATGACGAGAGATAATGTGACGCCCCACCTCTATACTCATACTAGCCAAAGACACTACGGAGTAATGTCGTCAACTAGCACGAAGAATAAGGCTATTTAGGAGCAACCATCCGTGTAATTACTTTGTGCGAGCACCGATATGTCAGATAGAATAACATGCATTTCATTTCAAGAGGAAATCTGACATATCGATACAAACTCAAAGATACTACATAGTGGCTATATAATCTCCGGAAACAAATATAGAAATAAGCATAGCATAAATCAGTCACAGATATCCATATCACAAAGGCAGAAACATATATGAATATAGCACATAGAAGTGTACATCAGAGTTGTGGTCAAACATGATCCACAATATAACAAAAGAATAGATACAAGTGCTAGACAAAAGAATATGTATAAATCAAGGAGTCTCTATCTCAAATGTATAGCAACAAAAACTACCAATCTAATGTAGTCAGACAGAAGTCAGAAGCTAGACCCAGCTAAGAAGTCAAATGGAAGTACTTGTAACACGGTCTGGCCCGAGTATTATTTAATAAGAAAATAATAAACGGATCAGTCTAGCTATAAATATCAGATAAAAATGAGATAGAATAAGAGAAACTATAAAAAAAATGTTAACAATAACGCCATACTGTGAAAAGTATACATTAAAATAACAACAACAATCATACAATATCTCAAGTAATCTCAAAGGACTAAAAGAATATCATATTCTTTATTTTATTCACCAAGCCACAAATATTGGCAAACATCTCAAAGCCAATCGTAAAGGTTGGTGAAACACAGATTCTCCAATGCTTAAATATTGATAAAACTTATCAATGTAAATCACTAAAATTGGTGAAACACGAATTCTAGAAATCATCAATTAGAAATCCAAAAATCACAAAAGGGGAGAGGCCTATCACAAAACGGGAGCATGGAAACTCACCAACACGGGCATCACAAATGAAATGCTATTCCATGGTTGCTTACCATCAATTCGAGCCGAAGCTCCATAAAAAAGGTCCGAAGACCTTTGAGCCGAAGCTACACAAAAACGGTCCGAAGACCTTTGAGCCAAAGCTCCACAAAAATGGTCCGAAGACCATGGCTCGCTACCCCACCAAGCTGAAGCTCCACAAAAATGAGGTTTAGTCTCCCTCGCAAACAAAGAGACATAGCATATTGCTAGTCTAAATCACAAAATGTTCATCATTGATCTATAAGTGTAACTTACCCTAAGCTAGCAAATAAATGAGTTTAGCTTCATGTCCCATAACCACTGGCTTAACTTAATTATTTACGAACAAATTGTAGACTTCCACTCGAAAATTTTCACAAGAGATTCAATCGAACAAGTCCAAGAATTAACCGACAAAGTAAACGCAAGTATTTCATACTACTTGTTTTACTAAGCCGTTTAATTAGATTTCTCATACGAATGAGGTAAATGTTTGTATATACTAATAGATTGGAAAACGGTTTAAGAAACAAGCTTTGTAATAAAATAGTGTTGCAATCGTTTTTGAGAAAGAGTTTGAATATTTACCACTAACATAGAAACCTTTGCGTTTTAAAGTGACAAACCATAAAGTTGATTATAAGAACAATCAATCACCAAAATTTCACGTTCAAAGACGTGAATTAAATCCCAAGAAATCGATTCCAAACTCATCAAAATGGATATACCCAAAAATTCCAAAATAGAAGTCATCAAGGTCGATAATAAATGATAACAACAAATAGAAAAACCACTAATCGATAAAAATTGGAATTTCAAGCAAAATAGGCTAGATAGGCAAAAACAAGCAGGCCAGTCGACTGATTACAGAGGCCAGTCGACTGATTACAGAGGCCAGTCGACTGATTGCGGGAAACAGAGACTTCCAGCCTCTACCGAGAGCCTAGAAATGTTCATTTGCTACAGCCAGTCGACTGACTGCAAAGGTCAGTCGACTGACTGGCACTGGGGCTGTTTTTCAGCCTATCAAATGAAGAGCAACTCCTCAAAAATTGCAACCGGATGAGCAATGGGAGCTGGGGGTTTGTGCCAATCGACGACCCGGTCCTATAGACTCTTCGATACACCACTAAAAGCATGATCAAACATCAAAGCTATGATTTTTAAAGATATGACTTCAAACACCAAAAATTGGAATACTCATGAAACCAATTCAATCCAAGGAAAATTGATATGGAATGGAAGTTAGGAATTCATACCTAACAACAAATGAAGGTTATAGACATAGATGTGAGATAAAAATCTCACCTTTTGCACAAAAACAAGGAAGAAGAAGCTATAGAGCAAGATAAAAACAATCACTCCTCAATTCCAACCCAAGTAGCTTGAATCTAAGCTTAAAAGAAAAACATTTCCTAAGTTAGACTTTAGGAATTTTTGAAATTGAAGGTAGAATGAGTTGGAGAAGAAGAAGAGGATGCTTACCAATAGCTTCACTTTGAATTTGGAGTTAGAACTTGGATTTGCAATGGAAATAGGGCTTAGGAATTCTAATTCTCTTTCTCTTCCCCCATTTTTATGAAAGCTTAAAGGTATTAAGAAATGAAAGTGAATGAAGAGAAGTGGGAGTGGAGCTAGAGTTAATAGTTTAGGCTAACCCAAACCCAAAGTCCAAAGTGCATAGGTCAAATTTTAGCTAGCCCAAACATATCGAAGTTTATACTCAAAAAGGTCGCAAACGGCGTTTTGAACTCAATGGAAGTGGTCCCGAGTCCTAATTCGACCATATGCAAAAAGTAGCATTTCGGACTATAATCCGACTGACGATGTTGTATTTAAGTAAAATATTTAGATACACAATCGTAAAATATGTGGGTTGTTACAGACACCCCTCCTTAAAGAAATTGCGTCCTCGCAATATTTAAGAATAAAATAAAAAGTAACAACCATAAAAGCGTACCAACATAAAAGAAATTTGAAATAAAAAGTTCACCTCAGAGAGCACGAGAAAGTAAGTCCGGATGTGTTCGCTCGATGAATTCTCTAGATTCCTAAGAACAATCCTTAGGATTTGAGGACCATTGAACCTTCATAAGAGGGACATCTTTATTTCGAAGGCGTTTAACCTCCGATGCAATAATACGAATACGATGTTGCTCATAAGTCAAATTAGGCGAAATTTCAATTTCCTCCACAACACCGGGCTCAAGAATAGAAATGGAATCTTGAAGGCATTTCCGTAAATGAGAAACGTGAAACACGTCATGAATAGTAGAAAACTGAGCCGGTAGTACAAGGCGATAAGCCATGGAACCAATACGTTCGATGATGGGAAATGGACCAATATATCGAGGTGCTAATTTTCCCGATCGACTGAAACGTACAACACCCTTCATAGGTGAAACACGAATAAACACAAAATCTCCCACAGAAAATTCTAATTTCCTTCTTCGGTTATCGGCATAGGATTTTTTCCTACTCTGAGCTTCTTTCATCCTATGACGAATAAGGCCAATCTTTTGTGTGGAATCACGAAAAAAATCTGGACCTAAAACCAGCTTCTCACCGGCCTCAAGCCAATAAGAAGGAGATCGGCATGGCCTTCCATAGAGTGCCTCAAAAGGTGCCATACCAATACTAGATCGGAAGCTATTATTATAGGAAAACTCAACAAGAGAAATATGATCTTCCCAACTTCCACTAAAATCAAGAACACATGCACGAAGAAGATCTTCAAGAGTTTGATTCACACGCTCGATTTGTCCATCAAGAACACATGTGATGCCCCACCTCTATACTCACGCTAGCCAAGGACACTACGGAGTAATGCCGTCAACTAGCACGAAGAATAAGGTTGTTTACGAAACACCATCTGTGTAATTACTTTGTGCGAGCACCGATATGTCGGATAGAATAATATGCATTTCATTTCAAGAGGAAATCCGACATACCGAAACAAACTCAAAGATACTACACAGTGGCTATATAATCTTCGGAAACAAATATAGAAATAAGCATAGCAGAAATCAGTCACAGATATCCATATCACAAAGGCGGAAACATATATGAATATAGCACATAGAAGTGTACATCAGAGTTGTGGTCAAACATGATCCACAATATAACAAAAGAATAGATACAAGTGCTAGACAAAAGAATATGTATACATCAAGGAGTCTCTATCTCAAATGTATAGCAACAAAAACTACCAATCTAATGTAGTTAGACAAAAGTTGGAAGCTTGACCCGGCTAAGAAGTTAAATGGAAGCACCTGTAACATCTCAGTCTGACCCGAGTATTATTTAATAAGAAAATAATAAACAGATCAGTCTATCTATAAATATCAAATAAAAATGAGATAGAATAAGAGATACGATAAAAATGTATGTTAACAATAATGCCATGCTGTGAAAAGTATACATTAAAATAACAACAACAATCATACAATATCTCAAGAAATCTCAAAGCACTAAAAGAATATCATATTCTTTATTTTATTCACCAAGCCACAAATATTGGCAAACATCTCAAAGCCAATCGTAAAGGTTGGTGAAACACAAATTCTCCAATGCACAAATATTGATAAAACTTATCAATGTAAATCACTAAAATTGGGGAAACACAAATTCTAGAAATCATCAATTAGATATCCAGAAATCACAAAAAGGGGGAGGCCTATCACAAAATGGGAGCATGGAAACTCACCAACACGTGCAGCACAAATGGAACGCTATTCCATGGTTTCTAACCATCAATTTGAGCCAAAGCTCACAAAAACGGTCAGAAGATCTTTGAGCCGAAGCTCCACAAAAACAGTCCGAAGACCTTTGAGCCGAAGCTCTACAAAAACGGTCTGAAGACCATGGGTCGCTACCCCATCAAGCCGAAGCTCCACAAAAATGGGGTTTAGAATCCCTCGCAGACAAAGAGACATCGCACATTGCTAGAATAAATCACAAAATGATCATCATTGATCGATAAGTGTAAATTACACTAAGATAGTAAATAAATGAGTTTAGCTTCATGTCCCATAACCACTGGCTTAACTTAATTATTTACGAACAAATTGTAGACTTCCACTCGAAAATTGTCACAAGAGATTCAATCGAACAAGTCCAAGAATTAACTGACAAAATAAACGCAAGCGTTTCATACCACTTGTTTTACTAAGCCATTTAATTAGATTTCTCATACGAATGAGGTAAAGGTTTGTATATACTAATAGATTGGAATATTTACTACTAGTATAGAAACCTTTGCGTTTTAAAGTGACAAACCATAAAGATGATTATAAGAACAATCAATCACCAAAATTTCACGTTCAAAGACGTGAATTAAATCCAAAGAAATCGATTCCAAACTCATCAAAATGGATATACCCAAAAATTCCAAAATAGAAGTCATCAAGGTCGATAATAAATGATAACAACAAATCGGAAAACCACGAATCGATAAAAATTGGAATTTCAAGCAAAATAGGCTAAATAGGCAAAAAAAAGCATGCCAGTCGACTGATTACAGAGGCCAGTCGACTGATTGCAGGAAATAGAGACTTCTAGCCTCTGCCGAGAGCCCAGAAACGTTCATTGGCTAGTCGACTGACTGCAAAGGTCAGTCGACCGACTGACACTGGGGCTTTTTTCAGCCTATCAAATGAAGAGCAACTCCTCCAAAATTGCAGCCGGACGAGCAATGGGCGCTAGAGGTTTATGCCAATTGACGACCCGGTCCTAAGGCTCTTCGATACACCACTAAAAGCATGATCAAACATAAAAGCTATGATTTTTATAGATTTGACTTCAAACACCAAAAATTGGAATACTCATGAAACCAATTCAATCCAAGGCACATGGACATGGAATGTAAGTTAGGAATTCATACCTAACAACAAATGAAAGTTATAGACATAGATGTGAGATAAAAGTCTCACCTTTTGCACAAAAACAAGGAAGAAGAAGATATAGAGCAAGGTAAAAACAATCACTCCTCAATTTCAACCCAAGAAGCTTGAATCTAAGCATAAAAGAAAAACATTTCCTAAGTTAGACTTTAGGAATTTCTGAAATTGAAGGTAGAATGAGTTGAAGAAGAAAACGAGGATGCTTACCAATAGCTTCGCTTTGAATTTGGAGTTAGAACTTGGATTTTCAATGGAACTGGGGCTTAGGAATTCTCATTCTCTTTCTCTTCCCTATTTTTATGAAAGCTTGAAGGTATTAAAAAATGAAAGTGAATGAAGAGAAGTGGGGGTGGAGCTAGAGTTAATAGTTTAGGCTAACCCAAACCCAAAGTGCAAAGTGCATAGGTCAAATTTTAGCTAGCTCCAAACATATCGAAGTTTAATATCAAAAAGTTCGCAAACGGCGTTTTGAACTCAATGGAAGTGGTCCCGAGTCCTAATTCGACCGTATGCAAAAAGTAGCATTTCGAACTATAATCCGACTAACGATGCTTTATTTAAATAAAATATTTAAATACACAATCGTAAAATATGAAGGTTGTTACAGATAACCAGGAATTCAACTTTAATTATATTGCAAGATCATCAAAAGTATAATGGTAAAAACCATAAATTCAACCAAGGATTTAATTAAAGATGTTTAGAAATCCAACTTTTGGAGATCACCAATAGAAAATCGATAATGATCGTGTAATAGAATTCTAGTGATCCAGATTCGACCATTAATGAATGAAATTTAAAAGTTGGAAGATACGAAACCCAGATCTAGGTATTTGTGGATGATACGAGAAGTCTATAATAATAATCATTTTAATAGAGTCTTTAGTCCAGATTCGAGCATTAATGAGTGAAGTTCAGTGCTTAATAGTTATAGCCCTAAAACCCAGATTCGGGTATGACGAAGACCATAAATTAAAAGACATGAAACCTAGATTCGAGTATTAATAAGTGAAGTCCCAAACTCAATAATGAATGACCCGAAACCCATATTTGGTATTAAATAGCGAAGTCCTGAAATCAATAATGAATGATCCAAAACCTAGATTTGGGTATTAATAAGTGAAGTTTGGAAATTCTTCTTTGATGATTAGTTGGAGGCTGCAAATTCTTATTTAAGCCTTCTGATATGTTCTACTCCTTGAATCTTGTCTCTTTCGATATGTATGAACCTTATAGGCATTGTATGTAGTTGTTTTTTGATTGGTTGCTTCTCAACCTTGGACGTCTTAGCCCATCATATGATATGCCACTTCTAGGGCTCGGACGTCTTAGTCTGCTATTTATATGCTGCTTCTTGGTCTTGGACATCTTAATTTGTTGTTTGATATGCCGCTTCTTGGGCTTGGACGTCTTAGTCCATTGTTGTCTGGTGAGCTTGGTTAGCTTATTTACTAGCAGAACCCAAGGACTTACCCAACCTCCCCCTAGAAGGCGTCTTGACCTGGCCATAGCGTGGCACGACCAAGGGTTTGTTGATGCTTTAACCTGGCTATAGCATAGCGCAGATAAAGCTTATTGTAACCTCCCTCTAGGAGGCGCCTTGACCTGGCCATAGTGTGGCATGGCCAAGGGATTCTTGATGCTTTATCCCGGCCATAGCGTGGCGTGGATAAAGGCTTACTCTAACCTCCTTTCAGGAGGTGCCTTGACCTAGCCATAGCGTGGCACGGCCAAGGGCTTTTCAATGCTTTATCTTGGCCATAGCATGGCATGGATAAAGGCTTACTCTACCTCCCTCTAGGAGGCGCTTTGACCTGGCCAACTCGGCAAGAACAAAGGCTCTGACCATTTAAGGTAATGTCCAAGTGGGAGGAGTATTTCACTCCCAATCATGTAGATTCTCTTTGGTAAACTAGTTCTTTATTGAGTTCATCTAGGATATCTTTACAAACCCATTAATTTTTCCTTGTCTGAAAAAGTTGATTATAATTCCTTCAAGTGCTCTGCATTGATTTGTTTCATGACCATTCATCATATGGTAGTAGCAATAGGATCCTCCCAAGTTCCTTTCATATTTAGGCCTTTTCTTATGGGATGGCCAATAATTGAGTTCATCCTTGGTTAGCGAGTAGATGTTCTCTATAGATGTTGTTAAGTTGCATTCTTTTGGAAGTCTTGACATGAAGCTTATTTCTTGAGGATGATTTCTGGGTCTTTTATTACTTGGTTCGGTGTTACATCCTTGACAACTGGTTTTCTTTTTAGTGTCCCACTCGTTGCTTGATACCATTTGTGTGCAAAGGCATTGTAAACATCCATCATTCCGTCTTCAAAGATTGTGCCTTTGGTATAGTATTTAATTGTTTTCTCATTTGATCGAACAATTTATCACTTTCATTTTGCTTCCTCCTAAGGCAAATATAGGGGTGGGCCAATATAAAAACGGTTTAAACTCCATTTAACTGGATCATAGGCTTCAACATTCTTTATCTTTATGATCCTTAAAACCTTCATTCTTAATAGTTGTTCTTTATGTAGATTTACATCATTAACAGTTTTAACGGGAGAATCCAATTAGATGTAACTTCGAGGAACCTCGCTCGGTTCTTTTAGCTTTGCCAATCATGATGAAGTAAAGTCTTAAGTGGATAGACTCGAAATAGAATTGGTTATAGGAAAATGGTATGGAAGTTTAACAGGATTAGAGGTTCGATCCCTTCTTCTAGCGCCAAAATGTTAATAAGAAAATTTGCCAGCATCCCAGTAGAAATAAATGTGCAGAAATGTCCTTTTAAGCTTCTTTTGATTAAGTAGAAAAGGTTATGATCTTATTTCTTTCTTTGATTAACCTTTCAAATAGGTCTTTATAGTGAAAACTCTTCCTTGTCCAATTTTTAAACCCAGTTGAAACACTTATATCCCTTTCTATTAAGCCCTACAAGATTGTTGAAGTTGTTTGGTTATCTTTTCAAAACCTTTTTTCGAAAAGGTTGTGAAACACTAAAGGTTGGCACTAAGGATTCAAGAATATGGTTTGACTGAATAGGTTTCGACTTCATCGAAGCTGGACTTCCAAAATGCTTGGGTTCAATTTTGAAATCTAAGGGAAAACAATATAAGTTTAAGGTTTCGACTCACTAAAAAGTGAGCGTTTGGTGAGTAGTGATTTGGATCTAAGGACTTAAGTGTATTGGTAAATGAGAGGTTTTGAGTCACTCGAAATGTATCATTTCGATTAAGTTGATGCAAGCAGAACAAAATTGAATCAAATAAAGTCTCAAAATAGTTGCATGATCACCAGTACTGAAATCTTCCCCTCATTACACTAATGATATACAAATTAATCAATTTCCCCTAATCTGATTTCCAAATTGGGGTTTACAAATTTACAAATTAAAGAAAGTATAAGAAGAAAGTGAATGAATTCGGATCCCCAAAACCAGACCCCTAGGGTCTTATTTATAGGCATGGGTTAGCACCTTTCGACTCAGAGCTTTCGACTTGGTCGAAAGGTGGCTTTATAAACCTTTCATCTCCTTTAACACTTGCACATCCTTCTGCATTGCATTCGAATGGGTTTGAATGCCACTGTCTTCATCGAAAGGGGTGGTTGCGCCTATTTCCTTTGTGTTGATTTATTGTTACAAGTAAGAAGAGGTATGAGCTTTTGACTTTATCGATACGTAGTTCTTAGGGGTTTCAAAACTATTGAAATACTCTAGATTTCGACGCAAAAGTTAACTCTCGAAGACATGCTTGCAAATTGATGGGGCATCTTTCCTGGTTGTTAAAGGCTTCAACCGGTTCGAAAGGCTTGGTTATTCTTTTGAAAGGATTGTTCTCAAGGGATCTTCCTAAGTAGTTTGAATGAATGTGAAACCTTTGGTTTCAAAAGGTTTGGGGGTGCATGTGAGGGTTTGTTATCTGCTTCCTTTGAAAGATATTCTTCCTCTTATTCAAAACGTCTTCATGTAGGCGAAAGCATCTGTTTCAAAAGGAAGACACTGAAGTAAAAGGGAGCTTTCGACCACTTTGACCCCTTCTAAAGCTTGTAACATATCTGGCTTTTGGCTGTTGCATCCTTTCGACTCCTTCGAAAGACTATTTGGTGTTGTAATCTCCTATTCCTTTTTCCCTCTATTCATTTTGGTTTGGATGACGCTGAAGTGAGATTTAGTGGTAACAATCATGTGCTTGTAAATTATATTAAGTACCTTTTAATTAGAATTTGGTGTTCACTCTTTTATGTGTATAGCAACTTGGTATGTGTTGCTCAAGAGTAAATTTACTCATTTGTTTTATTAACCGATATTGCCTTATGTAATTTAAAAGAATTCAAAGAGAATTAATACAAATTAGACATTAGATGCTGGACAAGTACAATAGAATCCTTCTTTCCTGAATTTTCAATATTTTGTTATTCTTATCCATATATATCCTTATTTTCACTATTGTTTGGTTAAGTGCATGAAGTATGAGTTGTTAGTTTAAACAGTAATGTAATTATTATTATATAATTTAAATTTTGTTCAAGAATGTGATTCAACATAAAATATGAAATTCATTTCGTATTTCTTCGCATCAAATCGTACAGATGAACATTTACTGTCCAAGGATTATCAAATTCTGTGGGAGTTTCTTGGATCTCATCGCGGTAAACTTACAAAAAATTGATATCATGTCACATATTCCTAAAAGGAAAGAGGAGAGTCGATATCTCGCATCATGGATTGTACCATGTCAAATAGAGTTCAATTTCTCTTTTTCGAAACACTATTTTTTCAGGATTGTATGCATGATGGACTAAATAGAGAATCACATTTACTTTTTAGTACCTTTTGAGCACATATTCAATGAACTCATAATCTCTATCAGATCAAATTATTTCATTTTCTTACATATTTGGTTTTCAATCTCATTTTTAAATTCTATAAGTTATAGACTTCTCATTTTTGTTTGGTGAATGTAACAAAGTACAAGACCATATACATTTGTATGTGCTAGTTGTAACAACACGTATATTTAATGTTTACTAATTATTATCATAACTAGTTTCAAATTTTTAAAGAATTAAATGACTTAAACGTACTAATAAAATATGTGTGGTTAGCAAGATTTGAAATTGCGACCTTCTAGAGTATATATTCATGGTAGAGTTAAGGGTATGCCTAGAAAATATATGTATAATTTGTTATATAACTTAACTATTGTATGAGAATGTTCGAAATAAAGTATGTTTTTCTTTTATTTTCAATTGTTTGTATCATTATATCATGATATAAGTAATGATCTGAACACATTAAATATATATAGGTATAGTAGAAAAAGTATTTAATCAAATGTAATTGCAAATATGTTTATAACCATGAGTATATCATATCATAACTATCTTGTAATCTTTATTATTGATGCACTATTAATAAAGTTAGTTTTATATTAATAATTGTTGTTTAGTTAAATCAATAATTAGGTAAAATTAATATAAATGAAATTAAAAGTTTACCTTCAATTCTTAGATTCTACCCACCATCTATACAATGTAGCAATCAAGAAAAATAATCATTTTTAGAGGTCAATCAATAGAGATTGGTAATACCTCTTATCTAATTAAGAATGGAACCTGAATTTTTTGATGTTGATTATGTTAGAATACATTGTGGATAAAGTTGCCATACTTTTGAATTTGAGGATATATTACAGATTCTTTCAGAAAATAGTTCAGCCCTATCGAGTACAAAAACACTACAGAACAAAGCCCTTTGTAACGACCCATAAATTTTGATAATTAAATTTGTTAACTTAATAGGGTTTTGGTAATTAAATATTGAAAGAAATATAAATTGGTAATTTGATAATGAAGTAATAACTAAAATGAATGGTAACAATGATAATTAAAGCTAATATTAACAATTTGGATGTAATTTATACTTAGTTATAATTATGGAAACAAATGTGAATATGGGATTTATTTAACGAAATAAAATTTAATGAATGGTAAGTGAGTAAAACCATTGTTATGTAAGTAATTGTAACATTGGTCTGTAAACAATTATTATAAGTTACCTGTATATTTTATCCGTTAAGTTGAATTGGAATTTATCGCAATAAATCTAAAGTAAATATTATGTGATGTAAATCAGATTTATATTTGGAAGTAATGTTAATTTTATTTATAATAATATGATAATTGAAAATAAAAGAATGGAAAATCAAGGTTTATTTATTTATTGGAATTTAAATTTAATAATTGGATTAATTGCAAATAAATGAAATTAAATATTTAAATATTACGATAATGGGAAATTAAGATGAAATTTGAGAAAGTTGGGGTAATTAATCATGAACCAATGTTAATTTCATCTATTCGATAAATATGGATTAAATGATAGGATGAAAGGTCAATTAAAGGGAATTATTGAAATTTGTTTTAATTTCAGAATTTAATAAAAATTGAAATTTAACACTGAAGTTGATGGTTAATCAACTTTAAATTGACATCTAAATTTGTTAAATTTATTATAAATGATTAAGAGATCAAAGATGATAAAAGTTGTAAATTATTAAAATTTAAACTGAAGAGTGATTTAATTAATTAAATATTAATTTAGTTTAATTACTTGGAAAATAGCCACTTTGGAACTGACTCGGATTTCGAAAAAACTAGTTTCATCGGATCCGTAACGGTAAATTATTGTAGGATTTCAAGTTTTGTAGCGATCGGACTTGTCGTTTGATCATATAGGCTCGAAACGCCTAGAAATCAATGAAATTGAAATCAATTTGGTATAACTTGATTTTGGAATAACTTCTATATACGATGGAATTTGGACGTGAAACCTATTCCATTAATTTTAAAATATTTTAAAACATCTATTTTGATATATGGGTTGATCCATTTTCGTTCAGGAGTCGAAACGGGCTTTTTGGGTCGTTATCGTTCAATTTTCCAAACCAATCAAGCTCATTTGTTTCTATTATGTTCTGCCTATATATATATATATATATCGTTATAAACCCTAGCAGCCTTTCTATTACTCATTTCTATACGTACAGAAATTTCTATTTCTCCTCCTCCTCAATGTCTGAAAACTCTAATCTTCCCAATCCAATTTCAATTCAAAATACAACTCCAGAAATCAAACTTCACAAACTATATCGAATTTTATATCGATTTGAAGCTCTTGATGAGCGCATCTCATATCTGAAATTCGTTTTTCGATTAGAGTCACTATTCGTCCAAAAATTGAAGAACTATTTTCGGCCAAACATTGCGTTGAAATCAACTCCGCCTGATCGACAAATTGGTGGTACCATGGTGTGGAGAGCAGCGAGTGTAGTCCATCGGCATGTTTAATAGGGCGTGAACGGCTGGATCAGTCGAATTAAGTCGACTAGGGTTTTTTGCGTGCGGCGGACGGGGTGTTTTTGGCTTCGATCAGCGCGGGGGGCTGCTGCATGGATGGGGAGGACGGTCGGCGATTCTTGGTGGCCACATTGGCCAACAGCAGCGAGTGGCGACGACGATTTTCACGTGAGCTCGTTTCGCGTGTATGGATTTGTCGACCTAGGGCTGGGGCATGGAACAATGAAGGTGGCGTATCTTTTTATTTTTTTTATTTCATTTATTTTAATTTAAACCGTTTAAACTTCTAATCACTATATCTTGTGTGTACAAAATCGGATTTGGACGCGGTTTGATCCGCTGGGTCGTATAGAAAATTAGAAGATTTCGGTTCTAGTTTGGTCGGATTCTGAGACTGTTTGAATTTTGGATTTAAATTCAATTTAAATTCAAAAGGTGAGTGTTTTAACCCACTCACAACTTCTAAAATTTCTTATGTTTGTTAAATTGATTTATGATGTGATTATAAGTTTATTTATGATTGTTTGGCATATTTTGAATCATCATCTCAGTTTATTTGAATTTATTTGGATAAAATAGTTATTTAATTTATTATTGAATATAAACTTCCAGTAAATGCTTGTTATTTATTATCTGTTCTATATTGATGCTATTGATTGAATTGGATGATGATTGTGATAAATGTTTGATGATTGATATTGGATGAATGGATGTTGTATTTTATATTGTTATAAACTACACGTTGTTATGGATTTTTATTTCATTCGGGATTAAGGTTTGAAATGGTATATAACCGTATTTATATTTTAAATTACAGACTGAAATGACAAATATCCGTGTCCCTTGACCATAGGATAGAAAATTATACACAAACATCGTGGTCTATATTTAAAAATATTTTGAAATGATTTCTATGGTTTTGTAAAGAAATATATGGTTTTAGATAAATATTGATTTTAGATATTATACAAATGTTATTTTATCCCTGATTTAAAGCTATGTAAAATTTCTTTTAATGTACAATAAGCTTAACAACAAGTTTAATTTTTATTAAAGATAATATGGTTAAGTATTTAAATTATATTTTGATATATAGAGTTTATAATGACTTAAATATATTAAGGTGGGAAGATAAATATGAGATTCATTTGAAATTGAATTTGTTTAAAAAGTAAACTCAAATAATCTTGATGTGAAATTTATTAAATTTGGAATTTTAGAGGGTATGATTTTTATAACTTGATTTTGGTTAAGGTGAATTAAATGAATATTTCAAGTATAAATAAATTAAAGGAAATATTTAGTTATTTGTATTTTGATTTTTATTCAAATGATAATGGATTTATTATGTAAATTATTTCAAACTAGATAATAGAAAATTGAACTATTGAATCGTAATTACCAAACCTAGTTTTGAAATTGTTGAATACTTAAAGTTTGAAATATATTGAATTTGAAATGGTTTATTCTATGGATCAAATATGTTTTGAAATCAATAAAATTTGGAATAGTTTATTTGGAAACTGAATCGTATTGAAATTTATGATTTGGGATTTGGTTAAATATAAAATTTTGGAATTCAAGTTGTTTTGGAATTGATTTGCAAAATTGAAGAAGTTATTTATGAGACGACCAGACTCTCTCTCTACAGAAAGTCGCATCATCTTTAAGAAAGAAAGGGATTGAAAGAGAAAGATAGAGAAGAAAGAAAGAAACAACATCAAAATCTCAACAGTGGAACGAATAAATTATATTAATCACATAAAATATTATATAGTATACAACATCTATCAGAGATACACAGATTTTGCATCACATACTAGACAGTTATAAACACCAGTCTAGTTATTACAACTCAATACAACACAAACATTTAACTCAGAGAACACACAACGGAACCTATATATATCTACAACCCTGAAGCCTCTTGCACCATTGCTCCTCCATAATTCGTCAAAGCTAACCTGAATCCTTTGGCTACTTGTAAAAATTTGAGTACCCAAGAGTTTAAGAAAACAGAAGATAAACTCTGGGTCAAACATGGGTCTGGTGTGAGTAACAGGTTAAAGTTGCTTTACTTTTGGAAACCCTTGAAAAGAAAAGGTATCACGTAAGACTTCCCACACATAAACATGGGTAAGTTTTTACCTTATGCTAACCAAAACATTTGATAGGAAATCCAGTGATATTATAATAGGGTCTAGGGTTTTCAAATAAAATACAGAATTAGCTGGAATGCTTACATCTCACGTTCCAACATAGTTAAGCACAACTAAAACGTACGACACTTATTGGAGATTGGATTCCATACAATGGCAGGGCTACTGGGGTACCGTCCATCACAGTACGTGGCCTAGATCACCATGTCAAAGATCTACCGTAAATCCCCTGCAACATAAGGCCGGAACCATCCCTTACTGGACAGTCCCGAACAAGACAACCCCGACAGTTGTTGCAATCAACTGCCCCACACAGCCGAATATATAGGGACTTCTAGACAAGGGTAAATCTCATCCTACTTGGGTGCTACCCACTTAGTCTTGCTGCACCTCCCCTGTTTTAGCCATTCGCGGTTGATGAGGCTTGAGGCTGCGATTACCTTTAGAGAACACATCTCTTAGAATGCTCATCGTCCACCTGACGATGTTCTGAAAGCATTCGATCCATACAAGTTCGTTCCGGGTTCGACCGAAACTAAAGGCATTATCTCATTACACTCATTTTGGAATCACCTTCAGAGTTAACGACAATAACCATTGCACTCTGAATCTTCATCTTCACTTGAGATTCACGACCTATCATTAATTTGGATCGATGTGGTTTTCAGATATCCAAATCTGGAAACCCGATCCCGGTCTCATCGAAATCCAAAGCGCCATCTTTTAGGTCTAAGTTGTTTTAATGTTAACAATTCAATTCTATTATCTATATTCACATAGAAAGATAATTCACATCTCACAAATACATGATCTACATTATCATCTCAAATAGACAATTCATATTATCATCATCACAAATAGATAATTCACATTATCATCACAATTCAACCAAAGCATCCATATCACAAATCAGCACATATCTCATATTAGAGATATCAAACAATGCAAAGCATTCAATATCGTTCAGCATCCATAAGCAATGATTTATTAATCACATCTATAATTAATTTAAAATGAATTAAATTAATTACTTCATCTCTAATTAATTTAAAATAAATGAAATTAATTACTTTCATCACATAAATCTTGCTTACATAACCATTAATTAATTACAAATCAATTACTTAATCATTCTCTAATTATCGACCTTAATTAATCTCCCTTGATTAATCATTCTCTAATTACTTTAAGTAATTAGTATTTAAATTAATTACACAAATTAATTATCCTCAAACAATTTCAATAATTAACCTTTAATTATTTCATTAATTAATTAAATATAATTAATTACATTATTCCTTAATTAATTACTTCATTGGGTAATTATACCTTAATTAATCAACCCTTAATTACATCATTAATTATATTAATTAATGATCCTTAATTACTTCTTTAATTAATTATTAATCATATTTAATAATTAATCTATAATTAACTTTTTAATTAAATTAATCAATCTTGATTAATCCCATTTAGTAATTAGTTACCCTTAATTACTTCATTAAATAAACTAATTACTCCCTAATAATTACATTTAGTAATTAATCTTTAATTAATTATATATATTCATCACCCTTGATTTATCTCATTTAGTAATTAATTACCCTTAATTTAATTACATCACTTAATTATCTTCAAATAACTTTATTAATCAACCCTTAAATTAATTACACTAAGTAATTAATTATTAATTACTTTCACTAAGCGATTATTCTTTGTATCAATTACACAAAGTAATTAAACCCAATTCTACAATCATTCTCCAATTAATTACATTCTGTAATTATTCACTACTTACTTCACTAAGTAATTACGCTTAACAAATCATCTAGTGATTATCTTAAATTAATTAAACTTAAGTAATTAACTTAAACTAATCACATTAAACTTAATTAATTACACCGAGCAATTAATTCCTTAATTAGTTTCATTAAGTAATTATACCTACCTCATCCTACAAATGATTATCCTTGATTAATTAATCTAATTAATTATTAAAATTAATTACATTAATTAATTATTTAATAATCCCAATTTAATTGTCTTCATCAACTATTAACAATTCTTTAATTACTTCTCTAAAGTAATTAAACTTACATTAATCATTATTAATTACAAATTAAGCTATCTTTAATAACCTATTAATTAATCTCTAATTATTTAATTAATTAAGCACTTAACTGTAACTTAATTAATCCTTGATAACTTGATTAATTAATTTCTAATCATTAATAAAAATATTAACTTATCTAATTAATGATCTTATTTCAAATTAATTAACCTTAATTAATTTACTTAAACCTTAATTAATTAATTTAATCTCTTAATTACTTAATTAATTAATCCAAATCATTAATAAATTAAATTAATTAATTATTCTTTAATTACCTTAATAATTTAATTTATTCCAAATCATTAAATCTTAATTATCTTTAAGATCAAACATTTTCTTATTTATGATTTAATTATCATTCACAAACACATTTGAAAACATTTTACTTTCAAATTTCATTTTAAATTAAGATTCAAAATAAATACAAATTTAACTTTAACAAAATTTAAAACAATTTAAAGACCTTAATAAAATTTATCTTATAAAAGAAATTTAAAAGAGTTTTAAACCTAATTCATTTTAAATTCAAATCATTTTATAGAATATACTTTAAACATTTTAAAGTTGCTAAATAATTTAAATTTTCTTAAAACTTTATTTCAAATATAGAATACAAATTTAGAATTTGAAATCATACTTAAAAACTGATTTAAAACTTAGTTTAAATCTTGCTTTCACATTTTAAATTCAGTTTAAAATTTAAAACACTGAGCATCCATCATATAGATCGTCTTTATCCTTCCGTCTTTAAGGACTTCAAACTCGAAATCTGTGGACGTCATTCTACCAAGCTCTGGCTGTACGTCTTTCAGCAGAGAGGCAATGTATACATTCTTCATGTTCGGGTCATCGTAGCCATTCAGCAAATAGTAAAGCTCTGACATTCTTTTGAAATGCTTTCCCAGATCTTTTCTTTTTAGGGAGCAGCATTTTCTGGTGAAGTATTCGTCTGACATAGCCTGGGCATAGAGACCAGGGTCTCCGATAAAGTCCCTGTGTATTTCTCCCAAAGCCTTGGCAACAGAGCCAAATCCACAGAACTGGAGTCTTCTATATTCACCCAAGCATACCGACCAGTCTCTGAGCGTACCGATGAATCTGGTGGAAATATCCTTCAGAACATCACGGGGTCTTGCTCCTTCTTTGTTTAGCTGGTTGTCGAGCCATGCCGACATATGGTAGAGCTTTTCCCTCCTTTTTAGGAGCGGGATGTCATCAAAAGTGAACCAGGGGCCATTTGTTGCTTTAGAGGTCCGATCTTCAGTGGCCTGTGGTCTGGCGGGAGTGTAGTCATTGTAGTCATTCTCCCCATCGTCACTATCTACAATAGGTTCTTCTACCATGAACATGGCTGGGTTTGAAAGTTTTTTTAAAAAAACCGGTAACTATCAAATGACTCGAGCCATACCCTAGAATTCCCGAGTCAAACACCACTTGACTTCGAGCGAAACACGAAATAATTCGAGTAAAAACTTGAGTACTCATCCCCTGCTTCAACACAGGCATCACCAGAAAAATAAATGCACCATGCACATGCACGGTGGCCCCGATCAACTCCGGCCATCACCAAAGTCTCCCTCACATCAGCTAACACCCTCACATCCTACTCCGACCATCAGACCACCAGAAGCGACTCAAAATCAAAATCGAGCTTCCCAGCATAATTCTGGAACTAAACTAAAACCTGGAACAATCGAAATCTCGATCCTCCGACCACCGTAGAGTCTGAAATTTCGGCCAAGCCTTCATCAACTCACCTGCTTCCATTTCCCAAAGACCGGTGGCACTCGATCCACCAGAGACGTCGTGCCGATCAAAAATGTCCCACGTATCCAAACTAGGGTTACAGACTTAATGTGCTCGCCGCCACCAACACGGTCACCTGCACAACCATCTAATATTTTTCCCTCTACTCTCCGATCATCACTGCATCACTAGAGAAAACCCTGACCCTCCAGACCTTTGAGATCATCAGAAACCACCAGATTTCCATTTTCTGTTCAACCCAGAAATGCAAACTCAAAACCCAACTAAACGTTTTGATTTCTCTTTTAAAAATCAAGTTTTTGATTAAGGTTTCAGTTTATAAACCTGTCTTCATAAATTAAGATGCTTAAGTTTTCACTTGTATTAAGCATGCACGGTTGTTTTGATTTTCCAAAAAAAATTTAAATTTATTTAACTTATATAAATTTTTTAAAACCTACTCTATGATCAAACAATCAAGTTTTGTTTGAAATTTAAGTCTTAACAGAGATTGGTTTAAGAGGAAATGGATTTTTATCAAAATCCTTGCTTCTAAAACTAAGTATGGTCAACGGCATATACAACACCAACATATATCTATACACATCCACACATTCATATATATATATATATATATCTGTATATGTATATGTATGAATATATATATATATAGACATACACACAGAAATGCACTTAAAATTTTACACACAAACATACTAATTTACAGATATGAACATGCAACAGGTTTATTATACTTAAGCTTTTAAAAGAGTGATGTTACTCACCTGTTTTAAAGAAGAAACGGAGCCTTCAGAACTAATATTTTTAAAAAGCTTTTTTTTTAACTTGAGTTGCTGGAAAAGTGTTTTCTTTGATTTGAGATCTTGCATGCTTGCTTTTGAAATTTGAAAACTGAGTTGCTGTAGTTTGCTTATCAAACTGAAATGCTTGCTTTCCCAAAACATAATTGAAGTTGCACATTTATCTTAGGTTGTATAAAGAAACAGGCTTGATTTTGATTGAGATTGAATATGGTTATAGGTTTGAATCTTGAAACTAAATTACAGGTTTCTGGTTTTAGAAGTGTTTGATTTACAGATTGATTTGGAGAAAATTTGCAGGCATTTGAATTGATTTCTGGTTTGAGGGAATAGATTTTAGATTTTTGTTTTAAGAGGAGTTGTTTAACTTTTCTTAGTTTTCTTTTTGAAGAAAAAGAAATAAGAAAATGAATGAAGAGAGGAAAACATGTTTATGTAGGCTGAATTGATTTTTAAAAATAAAATAAAAGAAAAACCTAAAATTAAATGACACTTGTCATTCACCCTATTTAATTACTTAGCACTTGTTATTATGAGGCCTTAGCATAATTATATTTGTCCATTAAGTATTTTCTTTTTATTTCAAAATGTTATGAAAAAGCTTTTTAACTTAATTTATAAATTTATTAATACTTATATATATATATAGATAATTTTAAAGAAATAAAACCAATTGTATTCATAAATAAAAGCTTGTACAAATATTTTCAAAATCCAAAACATTTTAAATATCTATCTTTTGAATTTCAAAACTTTAAATTCAAATTCAAATTCAGATCAAATTCTAAAATCCAATTTATAACAACACATTCAAAATTGAAAATAACAATTCAATTTTTATTAAAATCTATTTATCTAATCACATTATTGATATTGATTGAAAATAACAAATTTGACAATCTTAAATAATTTATAAAAGAGATTATCTTATTATTTATTTTCAAACCATATTTATCAAGAAATATTTAAAATGAAAATAAAACAAACCTTATAAACATTTATCTTAAGTATTTTAAAACTATATAGTTATTTATTTAAATAATCTTTGAAAAGATTTATATCAGATTAAATTAAAATTTCCAAATTACCAAAAATATATTAGAATTTGAAAATATGTGTTTTGTTTGTTAAATTCAAACCAAAGCTTATCTATTTACAATTATACAAATATATTTACATTATAAATAGAAAACATTTTATTAGCTTTTAAAAGATAAAATTCACCAACTAAATATTTACTAAAAGAAGATTATTGAATCAATTCAAATTTTATTAACAGAGATTATCAAATCAATTTAATTTTAAATACAGATTATTAAATTGACACTGCCCAAAATTCTGGGTCATCACAATTTATTATATAAAGTATTTTAATATTTAAACCATTTAAGTGTTGAAAGTTATGTTTCATAGTTACGATTTTCAAAGTATTATGATTTGAAAGTGTTATAATTTCAAGTGTTTGGTTTCGAAGTAATTAACTTTGAAATTGCTATGATTTTGGAAAATGATATATTTGAAATAAAAATGAATTATATTGATTTGGATTTTTATAAAAATGATATCATATTGATTTGGTTTTTGAAAAGGAAATGATATCGTATTTATATAGTTTTGAAATGGATATTATATTCTGGTTTTGAAGTATAATTGTTTTGAAATGACCGCGGTGTTATAATAACGTTTGGTTGTTAAAGAGACCGGCAACATAAGTTGTCATACTCTCTGCCAACTCCGGAAACCACTTTAACAACTGTATACGCGGTGGAGATTCCTGAATCAAGTAGGATGGTGGCGGCGTTTCCTTTAAGGTATATACGTGGACCCGACTCCTCATGAGTTGACATAAGGTGGCTAAAACAGGAGCGATTGACGGGCTAAGAAGGCAGCACCTTTTATCGGACACCCTCCTTCGATTCCATTCAATTACTTTGTGATTGATTGGGGCCCTTTTGATTTTGGGGGTGTGGTTCGAAGTGGGCGGTAGTAGCTGCTACGCATTACCACTGGTTCGGAAGCGTAATTGGTATATCTACCCTGGCATTGCCTAGTTGTGTCGTGTCATCTACCCTAGCATGCCTTGTACGAGTTTGATTTGTGTCGTACCTATGGAGTACGCTCTGGTAGCCTCCCGATCAGGAGGTATTGCGGTATTGTATAGACTATTGGCACTATTACGTGTTAAGGGCTATATGGGTAACCCCTTAACGCTATTTAAAAGTAAGTTTATTTTACTATTAGCCACTATTATAATAGCGAAATATTACTACATAGTAAATAGTTTAGCGGATCCTTAGGAGCTGTGAATCCCGAGAATCTCTTAGGTTACTGCACTTACGTTAGACACTGGATATGAGATGTCAAATACCGTAAACATCTCCGACGTCGTTCTACTTATATTATTTACCGTTGATTTAACTTACATAAGATCTTTTAGTTTTGACTCGAGTGCTTTGTCTTTTCAATTCGCTCGGGTCAGCCTGAGCATTTCAGGATTTGAAGACCTTATTGTTGGAGGACGAAGATGAAGATTGTATTATTATTTACTATATCATTCCACTACATTCATACTGTTCCATTGCATTATTATTTATTATTTTGGTATGGGTAACTCTGATTCTGTGTTGTAAAAGTATAATCAGACGTTTTGTAAAATAGCTTCATGAACTGTTATTTGATTATTATATTTTGTCATTCCGCTGTGAGATTCCGTTTTGTTTTCTTTCTTTCTTTCTTTTTCTTATTCGCCCCAATAACAATTCGCCCTTTTGTATTGTTTGAGTCTGACGTGTGTGGTTTATCGTCGATTTAAAACGTATAAAAAGGCCGATGTTACATTTGGTATCAGAGCTTTGGTTTAGCGATAAACCTTAACTTTGTGGGGTCTGACTCTTTACTAATAGGGTAGTAATATCCTATGATGAGTCGTTGAGTGTATATATATGAGAAAGCGTATTTTTTAGTGTTGTAAAAAGGTTTTGATATTGAGGTAATTTGTTCCGTTTTGTATTTATAAATTCTGGTTGGTGCATAGGACGTTATGACATCAATAGGGATTTCTAAACACTTAATAGGACGGACTGACACAATATTGTTTTGAATATAGGTGAATGAAATAATTTTGCCTATTATATTTTCTATATATAAAATAAAATTTTATAAACGATATATATTTGGTTATAGTATAATGGTTGTTAGGTAGTGAAATTTATGAATATAGGATGGAAATAAGATTTGAAAAGTAAAATAAATGAGAATAAACTGGAATTTATAACTTAAGTTCCGAGGTTTTAAAAATTTCTTTCGAATGATTTTGGAATATAATAGTAATATTATTTAGAAGTATTTTCTGATATAAATATTTCAATATGATTTGAAAGAATTGTTTTCAAGGAACTTTGGAAAGAAATAAGTTTTGTACTCTCCTCTCTATCGCTGGAAAATAATTTCTGTGATGAGTGCACGCATCATCGACATTCATTTTCAAGTCTCGAAGTGGGAATGCCACTGCAGTAGTTTTACTATAGATTTGTTTTGATAAACAAATGTAAATTTCAAATTGTTTTAAAAATCATTGGATATTAAATTGTAAATGTATACATTTATCTATTATTTAAAATGATTTGAAATTTAACCCGGTATTTAATTCTTAAGTTTCCGTTAATTAATAGTTTCAATTATGATAGTGAAATGGAATGCAACTAATTAATAGTTAGAACCTCTAATTAAAATAAGAGATTAAATGATAGGTTATAAAGGAAATTACAAGAAAGTTGAAATTAGTGACACATAAACAAAAGATATGCTTGTTGAACATTAATTTAATTTAAAAGAAATGAAAAAAACCTGTATAACTTTCAATTACATTCTTAAAGCATATATATAACTTACCAAATATTAAAAATTGTAATGTTTAATAAGACAATGTAATGGAAATTGTACGAGTAAATTTATGTTACGAAAGTGTTCAATAAATTGCTTTTATTAGTAAGAATTGATGTTATAATGGTTATATACTTAAGTTGTAATTTGGAAGGTTATTGTAATTAAATGTGGTAGAAAAGGGATCATTGTAAGTAAAAGATTTTAAACTTAAGTTAATGTATTAATATGCTAAGTAATTGAATCGCACATGAATACTATAAATAAAGTGGAAATTAGCCACAAGGGCCTCTTTAGCATGTGTAATTAGTTTCTAGAACACACAGCTGAAATAATTACTTTTAAGGACAAAATGCAAAATAATTAGTTTCTAAGGCCTAAAAACCTATGAAATTATGTCCTTAAAAGTAATTGGACTGTTGACTTTGTCCTTAAAAGTAATTATTCTGCTGACTTTGGCCTTAAAATTAATTCATGTGGATGTGGGTCCTAGAAACTATTTAGACTGCAAAGTTTGTCCTTCTAGTGAAATGCCCCATAAATAAATGAATGAATGAAATTTAGAAATGAATGAATGTATTGCAATAAAGTGAACATTTGCAAGAAATAAAGGTAAATTAAAAAGATAAACATTATATGAATGAAAAGGAAATCAAACAACAAATGTTTTTGAAATGAAATTATTCAGAATGAACTTGATTTATTGTTTGGAATTGTTGTTTGTTTGGTTTAGGGTTGTTTGGTTTAGGGTTGTTTGGGCAAGGATACTTTAAAATTGTTTAGATGTATGAATAATCTATTAGCTTCATCTAAGACTGTTGAGTAAATGGTGCACTTAGTAGTTTATTTTCCATTCTGTACAATTTAAACATTTAAACCCGAACAATTATTTGTTCCGTTCGCTATGGATATATGGATGGTTGATTTTATTGACTTCATACGATGGTTGTATGTTATGATTGCAAGTGATTGTTGTTTATTATTGATTTGTTCTTAGTGATTGAAACAACTTTAAATATTTCATTTTATATAATTATTAACCTTTTTGGGATTATATAAGTGAAATACAGGTTATGGAACAATTGCTACTGCTTTTGGTTTCATAAAATAATCGTTAATTGCCTGACAGATAAGTACGTTGTCGGAATACGGTGTTATAGCGTTATTATATTGTTTTTCCCATTGTTGGGATATATTATTTTGAGATATTGTGATATATATTGTTATATTTGATATTATATTTTCTTCCGAGCCTCCACGTACAAAGGAGACTTTGCCGAAATTTTCCGTAAATTTTGGACTTAGAAAATTTTTGAAAAATGTTTTCCAAACTTTATTAATTTGAGCATAAAAAGATTTAATGGTTATAAATTGGTATATTTTATTTAAATTATTTTATTTTGAAATTTATTTGTTTATAAAGTTAATATTTTGAATAAGATATATTGATTACTTAATTCCTTCTTTTTCCTTTTCGGGGACGAAAAGTTTAAGTGGGGGAGAGTGTAACGACCCATAAATTTTGATAATTAAATTTGTTAACTTAACAGGATTTTGGTAATTAGATATTGAAAGAAATAGAAATTGGTAATTTGATAATGAAGTAATAACTAAAATGAATGGTAACAATGATAATTAAAGCTAATATTAACAATTTGGATGTAATTTATACTTAGTTATAAAATTGAATATATGGAAACAAATGTGAATATGGGATTTATTTAACGAAATAAAATTTAATGAATGGTAAGTGAGTAAAACCATTGTTATGTAAGTAACTGTAACATTGGTGTGTAAACAATTATTATAAGTTACCTATATATTTTATCCGTTAAGTTGAAGTGGAATTTATCACAATAAATCTAAATTAAATATTATGTGATGTAAATTAGATTTATATTTGGAAGTAATTTAATTTTATTTATAATAATATGATAATTGGAAGTAAAAGAATGGAAAATCAATATTTATTTATTTATTGGAATTTAAATTTAATAATTGGACTAATAGCAAATAAATGAAATTAAATATTTAAATATTATGATAATGGGAAATTAAGATGAAATTTGAGAATGTTGGGGTAATTAATCATGAACCAATGTTAATTTCATCTATTTGATAAATATGGATTGAATGATAGGATGAAAGCTCAATTAAAGGGAATTATTGAAATTTGTTTTAATTTCTGAATTTAATAAAAATTGAAATTGAACACTAAAGTTGATGGGTTAATCAACTTTAAATTAACATCTAAATTTGTTAAATTTTTTATAAATGATTAAGAGATCAAAGATGATAAAACTTGTAAATTATTAAAATTTAAACTAAAGAGTGATTTAATTAATTAAATATTAATTTAGTTTAATTACCTAGAAAATAGCCATTTTGGCAACTGACTCGGATTTCGACGAAACAAGTTTCATCAGATCCGTAGCGGTGAATTATTGTAGGATTTCAAGTTTCGTAGCAATCGGACTTGCCGTTTGATCGTACGGGCTCGAAACGCATAGAAATCAATGAAATTGAAATCAATTTGAAATAACTTAATTTTGGCATAACTCTTCGTATGATGGAATTTGGACCAGAAACCTGTTCCATTGATTTTGAATTTTTTTAAAACATCTATTTGGATATATGGGTTCACCTATTTTCGTTCCGATTCGAAACAGACTTTTGAGGTCGTTATCGTTCAATTTTCCAAACCAATCAAGCCCATTTGTTTCTATTGTGTTCTGTCTATATATATATATATATATATATATATATATATATATATATATATATCGTTATAAACCCTAGCGGCCTTTTTATTACTCATTTTTGTACGTATAGAAACTTCTGTTGCTCCTCTTCTTCAAAGGCTGAAAACCCTAATCTTCCCAATCCAATTTCAATTTAAAATACAACTCTAGAAATCAAACTTCACAAACTATATCAGATTTTATATTGATTTGGAGCTCTTGACGAGCGCATCTCAGATTTGAAATTCGTTTTTCAATTGGAGTCAATATTCGTCTAGAAATTGAAGAACTATTTTCGACCATCCATTGCGTCGAAATCAACTCCGCCTGATCGACAAATTGGTGGTACCATTATGTGGAGAGCAGCAAGCGTAGTCCATCGGCGAGCCTAATTAGGCGTGTTAACAGCTGGATCGGTCGAATTAATTCGACTAGGGTTTTATGCATGCAGCGGCCGGGGCGTTTTTGGCTTCGATCAGCGGTGGGGGGCAGCCGCCTGGATGGGGAGGATGGTCAGCGAGTCTTGGTGGCCACGTTGGCCAACGACAGCGAGCGACGACGGCGGTTTTCGCGTGAGCTCGTTTCGCGTGCGTAGGTTTGGCGGCCTAGGGCCTGGAACGATGAAGGTGACGTATCTTTTTGTTTTTTTATTTCATTTATTTTAATTTAAATAGTTTAAACTTCTAATCAATATATCTTGTATGTACGAAATCGTATTTGGACGCGGTTTGATCCGCTAGTATCGTATCGAAAATTGAAAGATTTTGGTGCTGGTTTGGTCGGATTTTGAGACCGTTTGAATTTTGGGTTTAAATTGGATTTAAATTCAATTTAAATTCAAAAGGTGAGTGTTTAACCCACTCACAACTTCTAAAATTTCTTATTTTTGTTAAATTGATTTATGGTGTGATTAGAAATTTATTTCGATTGTTTGGCATATTTTAAATCATCATCTTAGCTTATTTGAATTTATTTGGATAAAATTGTTATTTAATTTATTATTGAATATAAACTGCCAGTAAATGCCTGTTATTCATTATCTGTTCTATATTGATGTTATTGATTGAAATGGATGATGATTGTGCTAAATGTTTGATGATTGATATTGGATGAATGGATGTTGTATTTATATTGTTATAAACTGCAAGTTGTTATGGATTTTTATTTCATTCGGGATTGCGGTTTGAAATGATATATAACCGTATTTATATTTTAAATTACGGACTGAAATGACAAATATCTGTATCACTTGACCATAGGATAGAAAATTATATACAGACACCGTGTCCTATATTTAAAAATATTTTAAAATGATTTCTATGGTTTTGTAAAGAAATATATGGTTTTAGATAAATATTGATTTTAGATATTATATAAATGTTAGTTTATCCCTGATTTTAAGCTATGTAAAATTTGTTTTAATATAAAATAAGCTTAACAACAAGTTTGATTTTTATTGAAGATAATATGGTAAATTATTTAAATTATATTTTAATATATAGAGTTGTAATGACTTAACTAAATTAAGGTGGGAAGATAAATATGAGATTCATTTGAAATTGAATTTATTTAAAAAGTAAACTCAAATAAGCTTGATGTGAAATTTATTAAATTTGGAATTTTAGAGGGTATGATTTTTATAACTTGATTTTGGTTAAGGCGAATTAAATGAATATTTTAAGTATAAATAAGTTAAAGGAAATATTTAGTTATTTGTATTTGGAGTTTTATTTAAATGATAATGGATTTATTATGTAAATTATTTCAAACTAGATAATAGAAAATTGAACTGTTGTATCGTAATTACCAAACCTAGTTTTGAAATTGTTGAATATTTAAAGTTTGAAATATATTAAATTTGAAATGGTTTATTTTGTGGATCATCTGTTTTGAAATCGATAAAATTTGGAATAGTTTATTTGGAAACTGAATCGTATTGAAATTTATGATTTGAGATTTGGTTAAATATAAAATTTTGGAATTCGAGTTGTTTTGGAATTGATTTGCGAAATTTAAGAAGTTATTTATTATATAAAGTATTTTAATATTTAAACCATTTAAGTGATGGAAGTTATGTTTCAAAGTTATGAGTCTCAAAGTATTATGATTTGAAAGTGTTATAATTTCAAGTGTTTGGATTGGAAGTGTATAATTTTGAAAGTGCTATGATTTTTGAAAAAGGATATATTTGAATTAAAAATGATATTATATTGATTTGGGTTTTTATAAAAATGATATCATATTGATTTTTTTTTTGAAAAGGCAATGATATCGTATTTATATAGTTTTGAAATGGATATTATATTCCAGTTTTGAAGTATTTTGAAATGACCGTGGTGTTATAATAACATTTGGTTGTTAAAGAGACTGGGATCGGAAGTTGTCACACTCTCTACCAACTCCGAAAACCACTTTAACAACTGTGTACGCGGTGGAGATTCCATAATGAAGTAGGATGGCAGCGGCGTTTCCTTTAAGGTATATACGTGGACCCGACTCCCGTGAGTTGGCATAAGGTGGCTAAAACATGAGCGGTTGATGGGCTAAGAAGGTAGCACCTTTTATCGGATACACTCCTTCGATACCATTCAATTACTTTATGATTGATTGGGGCCCTTTGATTTTGGGGGTGTGGCTCGAGGTGGGCGGTAGTAGCTGCTACGCGTTACCACCGGTCCGAAAGCGTAATTGGTATATCTACCCTGGCATTGCCTAGTTGTGCCGTGCCACCTACCCTAGCGCGCATTGTACGAGTTTGATTTATGTCGTACCTATGGAGTGTCCTCTGGTAGCCTCCCGATCAGAAGGTATTACGGTACTGTATAGACTATTGGCACTATTACCTATTAAGGGCTATATGGGTAACCCCTTAACGCTATTTAAAAGTAGTTTATTTTACTATTAGACACTATTATAATAGCAAAATATTACTACATAGTAAATAGTCTAACGGATCATTAGGAGATGTGAATCCCGAGCATCTCTTAAGTTACTGCACTCACGTTAGACACTGGATAGGAGATGTCAAATCCCATAAACGTCTTTGACGCCATTCCACTCATATTATTTACCGTTGATTTAGCTTACATAAGATCTTTTAATTCTGACTCGAGTGTTTTGTCTTTTCAATTCGCTCGAGTCAGCCTGAGCATTTCAGGATTTGAAGACCTTATTGCTAGGGGACGAAGATGAAGATTGTATTATTATTTATTATATCATTCCACTACATTCATACTGTTCCACTACATTGTTATTTATTATTTTGGTATGGGTAACTCTGATGCTGTGTTGTATAAGTATAATAAAATGTTTTGTAAAACAGCTTCATGGACTGTTATTTGATTATTATATTTTGTCATTCTGCTGTGAGATTCTGTTTTGTTTTCTTTCTTTCTTCCTTTTTCTTATTCACCCCAATAACAATTCACCCTTTTGTATGGTTTGAGTCTGACGTGTGCAGTTTATCGTCAATTTAAAATGTACAAAAAGGCCGATGTTATACCCTTTAATGACATTACTTGATTCAAAGTTATGTACCATTTTGATCAAGCTAAGAAATAGTAGAAACATGTTTTTGATAATTTCCAAGAGTGGAGAAAGAAGAAAACAATTTAATTACAAAATATGATAATTAAACGCTGGCTTTAATACTTTGATATACATATACATACATACATACATATATATATATATATGATGTTTGGATGCGAAGAGGGGTCACTTTTCTTTAGAGAAACTGTTAGAAAAGCCCCTTAATGAATAGTAAAAGCCATCGTCAAAAGTTGCTACTCTCTGGATGGACATGGTTCTTCATGGCTATTGTTTGCTATGCGATCAGTAGTAGCACCGACCCACTAGTGGCACCTACTGATGCACGGTAAACATTTGAAAATATACAACATTCCCCCTATTTTGAAGCTTAATACATTTGGAATGGCTGCATCGCTTGAGTGACTGCCTACGTACGCAAGTAGGATCAAGCCGACGTAATTCAAGGACAATAAAGTGGCATTATCAATGAGTACCTTTTCGGTTTGAATCTTCACTTATTATAAAATCTTCAAAGCTAAATGGAGGTTCTATGGTGAATGAGTCTTGAACCAAATATCCCTAGTGATATGACTGGAAGAATCATATATATTGATTTTCATAGGTTACCATGTCTTGAATGCTCCGCACATTAATGGTCATGTGCTCTAACCCTGATTTTTTATGAGTCTACTTAGAAAGCAGTCTTACTTTCTTAGAAAATGGTCTAATTTCCATATTCATAAAGGTAAGTATTTAAGTTCTTATGTGATATACTTGTATATAGACTTGAAGGAATTTAATTCATCCTCATTCATGTTGAATACCCAAAACTACCTTAGGCGAAATTTGTTGTAGTGTTCCTTAACCATTCCTTTAACTTGTTAATACCTATTGAACTTTGTTTATCTTTTCTAAGACATAAGTTGAGTTTCAATTAGTCGATGATCAACCTTCACTCACAAGTCTTAATCTCATTTCTCTTGATTTTATAAAAACACTCGCTTTTGGAAGACACTTGGTAAATGGGTCAGCCATGTTTTTCTTTGTTTCTATGTAATCGATTGTAATTACCCCTCGCTTGAGCAATTGTCTTACCATATGATGTATTAGACTCACATGTCTAGACTTCAATTTAAAAGTCTTATTAGACACATAATTATCGTAGCTTAATTATCATAATTAATCATGACTGTCGGAGATGGCTTAGTCCATACATGAATGTCTATTGAAAATTTCCTTAGTCATTTCGCCTCTTTACATGCATCTGCTAATGTGATGAATTCTGATAAAATAGCTGAGTCAAAAACACAGGTCTGCTTCTTGGAACACCAAGACATAGCAGCTGCTCCTAATGTAAATAACCAACTAGTTGTAGATTTGGATTTAGATTCTACATTGTTCCAACTGGCATCATAATATCCTTCTAATACATCAGGATATCCTTTATAAGAAAGACCACAGTCGATAGTACCTTTCAAATAAACCAGAACTCTTGAAATTGCTTTCCAATGTTCCGTATCTGGACTACTCGTAAATCGACATAATACGCTAATAGCATGTGCTATACAAGGTCTTGTGCAATGCATAACATACATATGCCCACCAATAATACTTGAGTATTAGTTGAGAAATAGTATGTCCGGTATTCTTTTCTAATTTAATGCTAGGATCTAAAAGAGTAGGAGCTGGTTTGTCACTATAACGACCATATTTCTTGACAAATTTCTTAATATAATGAGATTATATTAACACAAACTCCTCCAGTTTTCTTAGAATCTTAATTCCTAAGATAGCATCAGCTTCTCTTAAATCTTTCATATCAAAATTTAAGGACAAAAACTTCTTTTCTAGTCTTACTCTTTTCCTTCCTCTTTATTTATTACCTTCTTCAGTTACTAAATTTTTTTCATTATTTTGGTTAGAGATATAATTATCATTTATATCATTATTAGTCTCAGCATTTTCTGGAATAAGTGATATTAATGGTTTATTTGGTCTTGTGATATAAACCTATTCTCAATAAATTCTAAATCTACAACTTCTATAGCTTCTAAGATATCTAAAATAATGAATCTATAAGTACTGCCATTTTGAGAATATCCAATAAAAGCTCATTTATAAGCTCTGTTTCCTAACTTGGGTCTTTTAGGATCGGATTTTCTGACATAAGTCAAACTATTTTAGACCTTAAATTTTGATAAGTTTGGTTTCCACTTAAACCATAATTCATAAATCAACACATGAAACACCCCATCTCTATACCCATATTACCTAAGAGTATTACTAAATAATATTGTCGAGTAACATGGAGAATGAAGTGATGTGGTGAAGCACGCGTGAATATTCCCTTAGACCAACATTGAATACGTTTCATAATATAAAAATCACGCACCTTGATATAAACAGTATTAGTACAGAGCAACGAACATATGTGTTGCTCAAGGATAAAATAATACGTAATATAAAATAAATCACAAAAGACACAGAATCATCAACATAGCAATAAAAATATAATACATCATATAAGTCTGAGTTGGAACAAAGTTAAATTCCGACTAAACCTTAATTACTTACATGATAAATCTAAAACATCTAGTCTACATCATATACATACACAAGTATAACTACACAATATTCTATACAACTAATGTCCTACCCACCAATTAAGCCTAATAAGTAAATCTGGTCTCATCGTTCTTGAACCTGAAATATCTCGGATTGACTCGAGTATTATATAAATAATAAAAGGGCCAGACTATGTTTATATTCAATAGTAAGAATATATACTGTATCTCAAAGGATATTATACGCATCATAATAAGAAATTGATCCAAAGGAATAATAAAACATACACGACACATCAAACAACATCCAACGGCCATCTAACATCTAAACATCCATCAAACATCAGAACATCCATCGCAAACATCACGCATCACACACCTCACACATCACATACTACGTACATCGCAAACAGCATACCACATGTAACCACCCTGAATTTCGGTCATTAATTTTGAACATTTAATTTATTTTAAATGTTGAATTTGAATTATAAATTGATTTTGAATATGGAAGAATTTCTGAAATGGGTTAAAAATTCCAAACATAGTGATAAAATGGATTTGGGTAAATAAAAAAATTAATATTTGAAATTGGGAAAATATGGAAATCTGGAGTTAAATGGAAGTGGAAAATGATTTCTAAAATTAATTTAAATTCTATTTGGATTAGAATCATAGTATTGGACATTTGGATGGGATAAAAAGGCGATAGTTTAAAATTTGAAAATTTTATATTAATTTAATAGTGGAAATTAATATATGGAAATAATGTAAATAATTGAATTTTGATTTAAGATGAATCAGAATAATTTATAACATGAATATAAATTCTACTTGAATTATAATGAAGTTAGTAAGTTTTAAAAATTGAAATTTTAAACGATTTCGTTGATTTTCAAAATCTCGGTTTAATCGATGCGTTAAAATAGCCTTTCGGGGCACAGTCTCGGAATTCGACGAAACAAGTTTCATTAGATCCGTAATAATATACTATTATTGGATTCCAAAATTTCGTAGCGTTTGGAGTTACATTTGGTCGTGCATAACAGAAACGCATTGAAATAAATATCGAAAATTTAATAATTTAATTCGATTCAAAGAGCTATCTTCCACAGATGATTGAATTAGGCTTTGAAATATGTTCCATTATGTTCGAAATAAGGGTAAAACAATATAAATGTCAGGCAGTACATTTCGTATGGAGTTCGTTTGAAAAAGGATGTAAAATTTGTAATAATAATTAAAAAATATATAAAATCGTACATATGTATGGTTGCACAGTGAACCCTAGCACCCATTTTCGTAGCCACAGTTATTAGTTTAATGGCTAAAAATGAATGACCTTCCTCCTCGAAGTCCACCAAATCCATCAACTTTCACGACTCGACTTCAACTAGTAAAACATCGAGCTCGTCAAGATCTTCAAACCCAATGGTGGATTTTCATCAAAGTGGCTCGGATTCGTCGCAATCGAGCTCCATTCGTCTGCATGTTCATGGGTTTTCGAGCATGTTAGGGACGACCGAGTTAGTCTCCGTCGTGACTAGGGAAGCATGATGGAGAGGGCAACATCGTGTGGGTGTTGCATAAGGTTCTGGTTGTGTGCGGTAGCCACGGTGAACTTGAGAAGCACGATGATGTTAGGTTCGTTTTTGCCTCTAGCGAGAGCGTGAAGGAAGAAGTGAACGTCCTTGATTTCCTATAGCATATTATACAGTCTGGATCCTGGTTATGTTTTAAAAAAAGAATCTGTTTTTATAAATTATGTTAAAAACTTTGAAATAACGTAACTTTGTCATACGAGGTCGGAATCGGACGAAACAAGTGGCGTCGAAATAGCAGCAATAAGCACTACGTAGTGGATCAAACATGGAGACATTTGGGGTGAGTTTAAATTTTAGATTAAATCAAACATATTCGATTTTATTTAAAATTGAAACGTTTGGCAACGTAAAAATCAAGGTGAGTTAATCTCACTCAATTTTGGACCGCTAGCAGTAAATTTTATATAGCTAAAATTTAGTTGATGGTTGATTGGTTAATTTGATAAATTATTATCAATTTGATGTCGTAACACACACACACATATATATATATATTGGAGTAATTGATATTCCCATATATATAATGGATGAGACACTATGTGCCCAGCATAATAGCGGATGACTCTATATACCACGATTCCACCTTGAAGTGGAATTGGTATTTTTATGTTGTGCTAACATCTGTAGATGTAGGGAAACAGGCTGAAGGGATCCAACTGGATTCCTCAAAAGTGTTGAATTTAGATTCATATATGGTGATATATGTATTATTCAATAATCGATGATAGATTATTGTGTAAATTGGATTGATTGGATGTTGTGGTAGATTTTGACTTAGATTCTGGTATTTTTAAACACCAATTATATATGTGTTTGAACTGGAAAGAAGTTTAAAGGGATTTTTGAAGTAAAACATTCATATAGGAATTAGGATAAGTTGATCTGATGAAATAAAAAGGTTTTGGGGATTGTACTTAACAAGTTCGTATTATTGTGAATAGGATTTTGGAATAAAAATATATATAAAAAATGATTTTTAATTATTAATTTGGAAATTTTAAATGCGTTAAAATATTTTGGAAATTTTAAATGTGTTAAAATATTTTAGAAAATTAATTGTTAAATTATTTTAAATTGTTTAAAGCATACTCAATTATTAATGGTTACTTTATAATGATTTTTTGTAACGACCCATAATTTTTGATAATTAAATTTGATAATTTAATAAGTTTTGGTAATTTAATTCGGAAAGAAAATAAAAATCTATAATTTAATAATGAAATCACTAAAATAAAGGTAATAATGTTAATGCAAGTCAATAAATAACTAAATTTAGCGCAATCCCAATTAATTGAAACAATTGTAAGGTTATAATTGATTGTAAATAATAAATGGGGAAATAAATTCAAAGTTATATAAATTGATGAAATAATATGCAATAAATAGTAATTGAATAAAATCAATGTCTTGTAAGTAATTACAATATTGTTTGGAAATGATAACTTATAAAAGTATGATTAAGAGTTAGTGGCAACAATTATTATAGGTTACTGATATATTTTAATCCATTAAATTTAATTGGAATCAATTGCAATAAATCTAAATAAGATATTACGTTAAATGTTAATTTAGGGTAATATTTGGAAATAATTTTAATATTGTCCATAATAGGACAATTTGTTGGATTAAAAGAATGGAAATGATGAATTATCAATTTAACGGGATTTGAGCTATAATAATTGGATTAATTGCAAATAAATGAAATTAAATATCTAAATATTACGTTAATGGAAATTAAGATGGAATAGGAGAATATTATTGTAATAGATTACTAACCCAATGTTAATTTCATCTATTTGATGATAATGAATTGAATAATAGAATGAAAAGTAAATTAAATGGAATAATTGGAAATCAAATTTATAATTTCCGAATTTAATGAAATTAAGATTAACACTGAAATTGATAAATTAATCAACTCTAAATTGACATATAAATTTGTTTAAATTAGTGTAAATGATTAAGAAATTTAGAAATGATAAAAATTGTTAACTATAGAATTGAAACTGAAAATTTCATTTAACTAATTATTAATTTATTTAATTAATGTAAAAATAGTCATTTTGGCCACGGACCCAGATTTCGACGAAACCAGTTTCATTGGATCCTAACGGTGAATTATTGTAGGATTTCAAGTTTCGTAACGATCAGATTTGTCGTTTAATCATACGGGCTCGAAACGTCTAGAAATCAATTTAATTGAAATCAATTTGAAATAATTTGATTTTAGCATAACTTCTTCATACGATGGAATTTGGACTTGAAACCTATTCCATCGATTTTAAAATATTCAAAAACATCTGTTTCGATATATGGATTGACCCAATTTCGTTCCGAAATCAGAACGGGCTTTTTGGGACATTTATCGTTCAACGGTCCAAACCAATCTGATCCGTTCTTTTATTTTCAGCCCTGCCTATATATATCCAGTTATAAACTCTAGCAGCCTCTATTTCTCATTTGTCTGTACGTACTTTCTTTCTCCACTCCTCATTCCAGCGGCAGACAAAAAAATTCCAGATCCAATTGCAAATCAAATTCAAATCCAAAAATCAAACTCCTCAAAGTATATCATACTATATACCGTTGGAAAGATATCGACGAGTCGAACCTACGACAAAGTTTTTTTTTTGTAATAGTGATCGAATCGATCGGAAATCTTGGTCAAAGGGTTGAATCGGCGAACCCTAAGCTTGAATTGGGCGTTTTCGGTTTGAGCATCAATCGAGGAATTGCTTTCTGGGTATTGAAGAGTTCGGCCTGTGTAGTTGTTCGATGGTGGCCGAAGGGCGTATCATTCGCCATGGCGCCTAGAATAGGCAGATTAGGGTTTCGTAAAACCCTAATCATGGCGGTGGCGACTTGCTTCGGTGAGTGCCGCACCTTGGTGGCGCGTGGAGTAAAGCTTGGCGAGCTTGTTGACCGTCATGGCGCGGCGTGTGGGGGTGTCTGGTGATGTGCGCAGGTGGTCAAAGGGCGGTCAATTGGGTTCGGTCGTGTCTGATTCGCGCGTAGGAGTGGGAGGAAGAAACGTCACGTGGTAATACTTTATTTTATAATTCGTTTAAAATTCAAAATCTAATTATCTTCTAATTGCAATAACTTTCACATACGAGGCCATTTTTGTACGCGATTTCTTGCACTGGGATCCTATTGAAATTCCGGACATTTTGGCGCTGGAATGGACGGATTATGAGATTGTTCAAATTTTAGGTTTAAATTGGATTTAAATTCAATTTAAATTCAAAAGGTGAGTGTTTTAACCCTCACAACTTCTAAAATTTCTTATGATTGTTAAATTTATTTATGATGTGATTAGAAATTTATTTATGACTGTTTGGCATATTTTTAATAATCATCCCAGTTAAATTGAATTTATTTGAATTAAATTATTATTTAATTTATTATTGCATATAAACTGCCAGTTAAATAGTTATTTACTTTATTATTGAATATAAACAATCAGTAAATGCCTGTTATTTATTATCTGTTCTATATTGATGTTATTAATTGAATTGGATGATAATTGTGATAAATGTTTGATGGTTGATGTTCGATGAATATATGCTCTTTTTTATAAAGTTATCAACTACAAGATGCTATGGATTTTATTTCATTCGGGATTGCGGTTTGAAATGATATATAACCATATTTATATTTTAAATTATGGATTGAAATGATAAATATCCGTATCACTCGACCATAGGATAGAAAATTATATACAGACACCGTGGTCCATATATAAAAATATTTTGAAATGATTTCTATGGTTTTGTAAAAAATATATGGGTTATATAAATATTGTTTTCAGATGTTATATAAATGTTATTTTATTATTGATTTTTAGCTATGTGTAAATTCGTTTGGAGATATAAAATAAGCCAAATAATAAAGTTTGATTGTTTTATATAATATGGTTAAATATCTATTTAAGTTATATTGCATGCAGAGTTTATAATGGCTTAAATAAAAATTAAGGTTGGAAGATAATTATGAAATTGAGTTGAATTAAATTATTTAAGAATTATACTCGAATAAATTTGATTTGAAATTTAAATAAAATTGAGGCTTTAAAGGGTATGATTTTTATAACTTGATTTTGTTTAGAGTGATTTAAATAAATATCAAGTTGTTTAAATGAATATATCAAGTTAAGTAAATTGAAGAATATCCAGTTATTTGAAGTTTAAAGTTTTACTTAAATGATATTGGATTTATTGAGTAAACATTTCAAATTTAAATAATAATAATTGAATTTGACATATATGGAATTATCAAAGAATTAGTTTTGAAATGGTGGAATATTTAAAGCTTTGAAATATATGGAAATTGAAATGGTTTATTTGGGAGTTCAAATCTATATTTGGAATTGATTTGTGAAATTGAAGAAGCTATTTTATTTATAAAGTAATTTAATATTTAAGCCATTTAAGTGGTGTAGTTACGTTTTAAGGTTATGAGTTTCAAAGTATTATATTTTGGTCTTCATAAAAATGATATCATATTGATTTAGGGTTTACAACGAAAATGATATCGTATTTATATGATTTTGAAATGGATATTATATTCTGGTTTTGAAGTATAAACTATTTTGAAAAGATCGCGGTGTTATAATAACATTTGGTTGTTAAAGAGACCGGGATCGGAAGTTGTCATACTCTCTGCCATCTCTGAAAACCACTTTAACAACCATGTACACGGTGGAGATTCCAGAATGAAGTAGGATGGTGGCGGCGTTTCCTTTGAGGTAAATACGTGGACCCGACTTCCATGAGTTGGCATAAGATGGCTAAAACAGGAGCGATCAAAGGGCTAAGAAGGTAGCACCTTTTTATCGGACACACTCTTTCGATACCATTCTATTACTTTGTGATTGATTTGGGCCCTTTTGATTTTGGGGGTGTGGCTCGAGGTGGGCGGTAGTAGCTGCTACGCGTTACCACCGGTCCAGAAGCGTAATTGGTATATCTACCGTAGCATTGCCTGGTTGTGCGTGTCACCTACCCTAGCACGCCTTGTACGATTTTGGATTTCTTCCGTAGCCCGTGGAGTATTTAGGGTAGTCTTTCGATTTGTAGATGCGCTGATACTAGATGGACTATTGGGACTATTACGTGTTAAGGTAGAAAATGTAAAGCCTTAACGCTATTTAAAAGTAAGTTTATTTTACTATAGACATTATTATAACAGTGTATATTACTACATAGTAAATAGTTTAACGGATCCTTAGGAGATGTGAATCCCGAGCATCTCTTAAGTTACTGCACTCACGTTTGACACTGGATAGGAGATGTCAAATCCCGTAAACATCTCTGACGCTATTCCACTCATATTATTTACCGTTGATTTAACTTACATAAGATATTTTAGTTCTGACTCGAGTTTTTTGCCTTTTCAATTCACTTTGTTCAGTCTGAGCATTTCAGGATTCGAAGACTTTATTTCTGAAGGACGAAGACAAAGATTTTATTACTATTATTTATTATATTATTCCACTGCATTCATACTGTTCCGCTGCATTGTAATTATTATTCTTTGGTATGTGTAACTGTGATTCTATAGTGTATTAGTGCAATCAAATGTTTTGTAAATAACTTCATGAACTGTATTTGATTATTATATTTTGTCATTCCGCTGAAAGATTCTGTTTTGTTTTATTTCCTTCTCTGCTTTTCTTATTCACCCCAATGACAATTCGCCATTTTGTATGGTTTGAGTCTGACTTGTGTGGTTTATTGTCGATTTAAAACGTACGAAAAGGTCGGATGTTACATCTGGTATCAGAGCTTTGGTTTAGCGATAGACCTTAGCTTTGTGGGGTCTGACTCATTATTAATAGGGTAGTAATACCCTATGATGAGTCGCTGAGTGTACATATATGAGAGAGAGTATTTGTTAGTGTTATAAAAAGGTTTTGATATTGTGTTAATTTGTTCCATTTTGTATTTATAAATTCTGGTTGGTGCATAGGACGCTATGACATCAACAGGGATTTCTAAACATTTAATAGGACAGACCGACACAATATTTGTTTTGAATATAGGTAAATGACATAATTTTGCCTATTATATATTCTATATATAAAATAATTTTTTTATAAATGATATATATATATTTGGTTGTAATATATCAGTTGGTAGGTAGTGAAACTTATAAATATTTGTTGGATAAGATTTAAAATAAAATAAAGTAAAATTGGAAATTTAGAATTTAAGATCCCGGATTTTGAAAATTTCTTTCAAAAGGATTTGGAATATAATAATATTGTTATAAGTATTTTCTGATATAAATATTTCAATAAGATTTGAAAGAATTATTTTCAAAGAATTTTGGAAAGAAATAAGTTTTGTAATTCCCTCTCTATCGCTGGAAAATAATTTTGGTGATGAGTGCACGCATCATCGATATTTATTTTCGTGTTTCTAAGTGAGAAGGCCACTATAGTAGTTTTACTGCAGATTTATTTTGATAAATAAATATAAATTTCAATTTTTTTTAAATATAATCGGATATATAAATTGTAAGTGTATACATTCATCTATTATTTTAAAATGATTTGGAAGTAAACCTGGTATTTAGTTCTTAAGTTTCTGTTAATTAATAGTTTTAATTATTGTAGTGAAATGGAATGTAACTAATTAATAATTGAAACCTCTAAACGAAATTACAAGCATGGAACGTTAAATTAATTTAAAAAAATGAGATAAACTTGTATAAATTTCAATTACATCCTTAAAAGCATATATATAACTTACCAAATATTAAAAGTTCTAATGCTTGTAAGAAATGTAATAGGATATTATACTAGTAAACTTGAAGAAATGAAAATATTCAATGAAATCCTTTAATAAATAAGAAATTGATGTTGTAGTTGTTATAAGCTTAAGTATAATTGAAAGGCTACTAACTTAATGTAATGGTAATGTAAGTATTATAAATAAACAAATAAATGAAATTAAGTAGTAAATGAATGAATGGAAATTGAAAATTTGCAAGAAATAAATATAAATAAAAAGGATAAATCATTATATGAATAAAAAGGGGATCAAACAAAAAATGTTATGAAATGAAAGTAATAACGTGATCTGTTGTTTGAAATTGTTGTTTGTTTAGTCTATGGTTGTTTGGGCAAGGATACTTTAAAATTGTTTGGATTTATGAATAATCTATTTAGTTTCATCTAAGACTGTTGAGTAAATGGTGCACTTAATAGTTTATTTTCCATTTTGTACAATTTAAAGTTTTGAACCCGAACAACTATTTGTTTTGTTTGATATGGATAGATAATTGAATTGTGTTGATTCTGTATGATGATTGTGTGTTGTGGTTGCAAGCGATTGATGTTGTTTGACATTGATTTGTTTGCTAGTGGATGAAACAAAATTAATATTTTATTCTATATAATTATTAACTCTTTTGGATTATATAAATGAAATACAGGTTATGGAAACAATTATTATTGCTTTTGGTTTCATAATTGAGCGTAAATCGCCTGACAAATAGGAACGTTCTCGGATTACTGTTTTATAGCGTTATTATATTATTTTTCCCATTGTTGGGATAAGTTATTTTGAAATATTGTGGTATATTGTTATATTTGATATTATATTTTCTCCCGAGCCTCTCCGTACAAAGGAGACTCTGCCCAAATTTTCTGTAAATTTTGGACTTAGAAAAATTTTGAAAAATGTTTTCCAAACTTTATTAATTTAAGTATAAACATTTGATGGTTATAAATTGGTATATTTTATTTAAGTTAATTAATTTTGTAAAATTATTTGTTTATAAAGTTAATATTTTGAATAAGATATATTGACTACTAATTCCTCCTTTTCCCCTCCTTTTTCCTTTTCGGGGACGAAAAGCTTTGAGTGGGGAAGAGTGTAATGACCCGTAATTTTTGATAATTAAATTTTGTTAATTTAATAAGTTTTGGTAATTTATTTCGGAAGGAAAAATAAAAATCTATAATTTAATAATGAAATCACTAAAATAAAGGTAATAATGTTAATGCAAGTTAATAAATAACTAAATTTAGCCCAATCCCAATTAATTGAAACAATTGTAAGGCTATAATTGATTGTAAATAGTAAATTGAAAAATAAATTCAGAGTTATATAAACTGACGAAATATTATGCAATAAATAGAAATTGAATAAAATCAATATCGTGTAAGTAATTATAATATTGTTTGGAAATGATAACTTATAAAAGTATGATTAAGAGTTAGTGGCAACAATTATTATAGGTTACCGATATATTTTTATCCATTAAATTGAATTCGAATCAATTGCAATAAATCTAAATAAGATATTATGTTAATGTTATTAGGGCAGTATTTGGAAATAATGTTAATATTATCCATAATAGGACAATTTGTTGGATTAAAAGAATGGAAACGAAGACTTATCAATTTAACGAGATTTGACCTATAATAATTGGATTAATTGCAAATAAATGAAATTAAATATCTAAATATTACGTTAGTGGAAATTAAGATGGAATAGGAGAATATTAATGTAATAGATTATGAACCCAATGTTAATTTCATCTATTTGATAATAATGAATTGAATAATATAATGAAAAGTAAATTAAACGGATTTATTGGAAATTAAATTTATAATATCTGAATCTAATGAAATTGAGGTTAACGCTGAAATTAATAAATTAATCAACTCTAAATTGACATCTAAATTTGTTTAAATTAGTGTAAATGATTAAGAAATGATAAAAAAAATGTCAATTATAGAATTGAAACTGAAAATTTGATTTAATTAATTAATTATTAATTTATTTAATTAATGTAAAAATAGCTACTTTGGCCATGGACTCGGATTTCGACGAAACCAGTTTCATCAGATCCGTAACGGTGATTATTGTAGGATTTCAAGTTTCGTAACGATCAGATTTGTCTTTTGATCATATGGGCTCGAAATACCTAGAAATCAATTTAATTGAAATCAATTTGAAATAATTTGATTTTAGTATAACTTCTTCATACGATGGAATTTGGACTTGAAACCTATTCAACCGATTTTAAAATATTCAAAAACATTTATTTTGATATATGGGTTGACCTAATTTCATTCCGGAGTCAAAATGGGCTTTTCAGGCCGTTTATCGTTCAACGGTCCAAACCAATCTGATCCATTCTTTTATTTTCAACCCTGCCTATATATATCTAGTTATAAACTCTAGCAGCCCTCTATTTCTCATTTGTCAACACGTACTTTCTTTCTCCACTCCTCATTCTAATGGTAGACAAACAAATTCCAGATCCAATTGCAAATCAAATTCGAATCCAAAAATCAAACTCCTCAAAGTATATCATACTATATACCGTTGGAAAGATATCGTTGAGTCAAACTTACGGTAATGTTCGTTTTTCGTAATAGTGCTCGAATCGATCAAAAATCTTAGTCGAAGGGTTGAATCGACGAACCCTAAGCTTGAATTGGGCGTTTTCGATTTGGGCATCAATCGAGGAATTGCTTTCTGGATATTGGAGAGTTCGGATTGTGGAGTTGTTCGATGGTGGCCGAAGGGCGTATCGCTCGCCATGGCGCCTGGAATTAGTAGATTAGGGTTTCGGCAAACCCTAATCGTGGCGGTGGCGGCTTGCTCCGGGGAGTGCCGCACCTTGGGTGCGCATGGAGGGAAGCTTGGCGAGCTCGTAGACGGTGATGGCGCGGCGTATGGGGGTGTTTGGTGACGTGCCCAGGTGGTCAAAGGGCGGTCAATTGGATTCGGTCATGTCTGGTAAGAGCGTAGGAGCAGGAGGAAGAAACGTCACGTGGTAATACTTTATTTTATAATTCGTTTAAAATTCAAAATCTAATTATCTTCTAATTGCAAGAACTTTCACATACGAGGCCATTTTTGCACGCGGTTTCTTGCACTGGATCGTATTGAAATTCTGGACAGTTTGGCGCTGGTTTGGACGGATTCTGAGACTGTTCAAATTTTGGGTTTAAATTGGACTTAAATTCAATTTAAATTCAAAAGGCGAGTGTTTTAACCCACTCACAATTTCTAAAATTTCTTATGATTGTTAGATTGATTTATAATGTGATTAGAAAGCTATTTATGACTGTTTGGCATATTTTTAATCATCATCCCAGTTAAATTGAATTTATTTGAATTAAACTGTTATTTAATTTACTATCACATATAAACTACCAGTTAAATAGTTATTTAATTTATTATTGAATATAAACTGTCAGTAGATGCCCGTTATTCATTATCTGTTCTATATTGATGTTATTGATTGAATTGGATGATGATTGTGATAAATGTTTGATAATTGCTACTGGATGAATGGATGTTGTATTTTATACTATTATCAACTGCAAGTTGTTATGGATTTTATTTCATTTGGGATTGCGGTTTGAAATGATATATAACAGTATTTATATTTTAAATTACGGATTGAAATGATAAATATCCGTATCACTCGACCATAGGATAGAAAATTATGTACAGACACCGTGGTCTATGTATAAAAATATTTTGAAATGATTTCTATGGTTTTGTAAAGAAATATATGGGTTATATAAACATTGTTTTCAGATGTCATATAAATGTTATTTTATTATTGACTTTTAGCTATGTGTAAATTCGTTTGGAGATATAACATGAGCCAAATAATAAAGTTTGATTGTTTTATATAACATGGTTAAGTATCTGTTTAAGTTATATTGTATATAGAGTTTATGATGACTTAAATAAAAATTAAGGTTGGAAGATAACTATGAAATTGATTTGAATTAAATTATTTAAGAATTATACTGGAATAAATTTGATTTGAAATTTACATAAAATTGAGTCTTTAAAGGGTATGACTTTTATAACTTGATTTTGGTTTAGAGTGATTTAAATGAATATCAAGTTGATTTAAATGAATATATCAAGTTAAGAAAATTGAAGAATATCCAGTTATTTGAAGTTTAAAATTTTTACTTAAATGATATTGGATTTATTCAAATCTAAATAATAGTAATTGAATTTGACATATATGGAATTATCAAAGAATTAGTTTTGAAATGGTGGAATATTTAAAGCTTTGAAATATATGGAAATTGAAATGGTTTATTTAGGGGTTCAAATTTGTATTTGAAATTGATTTGTGAAATTTAAGAAGCTGTTTTATTTATAAAGTAATTTAATATTTAAGCCATTTAAGTGGTGTAGTTAGGTTTCAAGGTTATGAGTTTCAAAGTATTATGATTTGGGTCTTTATAAAAATGATATCATATTGATTTGGGTTTTACAACGGAAATGATATCGTATTTTTATGGTTTTGAAATGAATATTATATTCTGGTTTTGAAGTATAAACTATTTTGAAAAGACCGTGGTGTTATAATAACGTTTGGTTGTTAAAGAGACCAGGATCGGAAGTTGTCATACTCTCTGCTAACTCCGAAAACCACTTTAACAACCGTGTACGCGGTGGAGATTCCAGAATGAAGTAGGATGGTGGCGACATTTCCTTTGAGGTAAATATGTGGACCCGACTCCCGTGGGTTGGCATAAGGTGGCTAAAACAGGAGCGATCGATGGGCTACGAAGGTAGCACCTTTTATCAGACACACTCCTTCGGTATCATTCTATTACTTTGTCATTGATTTGGGCCCTTTTGATCTTGAGGGTGTGGCTCGAGGTGGGAGGTAGTAGCTGCTACGCGTTACCACCGATCCAGAAGCGTAATTGGTATATCAACCCTGGCATTGCCTAGTTGTGTCGTTTCACCTACCCTAGCACGCTTTGTACAACTTTGGATTTCTCCCATAGCCCGTGGAGTATTTAGGGTAGTCTCCCAATTTGGAGATGCGCTGATACTGGATGGACTACTGGGACTATTACGTGTTAAGGTGGAAAATGTAAAGCCTTAACGCTATTTAAAAGTAAGTTTATTTTACTATAGATATTATTATAATAGTGTATATTACTACATAGTAAATAGTTTAATGGATCCTTAGGAGATGTGAATCCCGAGCATCACTTAAGTTACTGCACTCACGTTTGACACTGGATATGAGATGTCAAATCCCGTAAACATCTCTGACGCCGTTCCACTCATATTATTTACTATTGATTTAACTTACATAAGATCTCTTAGTTCGGACTCGAGTGTTTTGTCTTTTCAATTCGCTCGGGTCAGTCTGAGCATTTCAGGATTCGAAGACTTTATTTCTGAAGGCGAAGATGAATATTTTATTACTATTATTTATTATATTATTCCACTGCATTCATACTGTTCTGCTGCATTGTAATTATTATTCTCTGCTATGTGTAACTTTGATTCTATAGTGTATTAGTATAATCTAATGCTTTGTAAACAGCTTCATGAACAATATTTGATTATTATATTTTGTCATTCCGCTGCAAAATTCTATTTTTTTATTTCCTTCTCTGCTTTTCTTATTCACCCTAATAACAATTCGCCCTTTTGTATGGTTTGAGTCTGACGTGTGTGGTTTATTGTCGATTTAAAATGTACAAAAAGGCGGGATGTTACATTTTTTTAAAGATTATTATTATTTAAGAAAAAGGTCAGCATTTTTTTAAAAGGGTAAATTATTAGCTACTAATGTGTTTTTGTATAATAAATATAATTTAAGTATATTTGACTAGATTTAACTTGAAATTTATTTTAGAACTTACAAGCGTTATTTGAGATAATTATTAAATAAAATTTTAAGGAAGTAAAGGTATACCCACGAGGCATAAATCGAAGGCAGTGAGTGCCTGCAGCTAAGTCTTGAACTTCTCTGGGATAGAGACGTAACCCTTGAGTTGTGATCCATGGTTTGACACCGCAGTAGTACTTTCCACCTTTTATTTTAAAGGGTATCTAAATATTTTTTTTAAAAGGATACTTTGTGAATATACTGAATTCGATAAGACAAGTACAAGCTTTGGATAAAGAGATTTAATTTATCTAAAATTTAACTTAAGATAAGACTTGGTGTTTTTCTGTGAAAAAGGAAGTTTGGTTGAATTAATTGTTTATATGATAGTTAAATAACTGACTATCAAATCTGGTCCTAAATATAACTTTAGAAATATCTAGAAGAAGCACGAGATTATATGGTACAGTTACCGTTCAAGGTGCTATACTGTACGTATAGAATCGTTTTTTCTTCTAGGATGTTTTTATGGAAATCTTTCCACTAACAGTTAGGAGGCGATCTCCGATCTTTTCTTCGTCTATTTATTTCCTAAAGAACCGGGTTTGAGTTTACCGAAAATAGCGAATTTGTTGCAAACACATTGGGAACGGATTTGTAATCTGAAAACCACTACGATCCAACGAGTACATTTTCATAATGAAGACAAGAGCATGGAGCCGAAGATGAAGTAGTGAAGTGTAAGGGCTAATCGCTACTAGTCCTGAGGGTGATTCCAAAATGGATGTAGTAGGAATAGTGCTTTCAGTTCCGTTCGGACCAGGAACGGACTTGTATGGATGAATTCTATCAGTACATTGTCATTGGAGGACAATGAGCAATCTAAGTGAATATTTCTAAAAAGACAATCGTAGCCTCATCAACCGGGAATGAGTGAAAATCAGGGGAGATGCAGTAGGGCTAAGTGGATAGCATCCAAGTAGGGTATGTCTATCACCTTTCTAGATAACCTCAGATATTATCATTACATGTGAAAGGAGCTCGGAAATGGTGGGAACCCAAGGGGTGGTAGCACATTCAGTCTATCTAGGTCAGGGATAGTTCGGTCTTGTGTTGGCAGGGATTGATAGGTTCGATCTTGGTACAATGTTTCTATACATGTACTGTGACAGGCGGTACCCCAGCGCCTAGTCATTCAGTTGGATTTCATTCTCCAATAAGCACCATAGGGTTTTGATTGTGCCCAACTATGCTGGAAAGTGAGATGCAAGAATTTCAGCTATTTGAATAAGTATTTGTACTTAGACACTATTACAATATCAAAGGATTTGACATGAAATATTCTGGTTATCGTAAGGTAAAAATCCGTTGTGTTTATTTGTGGCGTGGCCTTATGAGATACTTTTGATTTTCAAGGGATTTGATAACTTTAATAATTCAAATTTGATTGTATTTTCTCACGCTGGTCTTTCAGACTGACTCGAGTGTTATTTTATTATAATGCTCAGGTCAGATAGAGTATTATAGGTTCAGGTTGGATACTATGAGCTCAGGAGACGAGCTGGAGACCGAGATGCATTCTCGCACTTGTTTATTTCCATTGCAGTGTTGTTTGAAATTACCAACAGTTGTGAGGACATGATGTTATAACTGTCCATGCTAGTAATTATTAACGTGTGTACTCTAATGTAAAATATGTATATTACAGTTTGATTCGTGTAAAGAGCTATTGATACTATATATTGTTCTGTCGGCTGTGAGATTCTGTTCTCTTTTAGTTTCTTCTCTCTTCTATCTACATTCTTTTCCCTAAACAATCTGTCTTTCCGGCACTCGATCGTTCAGCATGTTACACGATGGATGTATTTATGTCGATTTTCGAAATTTGGAAAGGGCGGGTGGTCACATTGTGGTATTAGAGCTTAGGTTGGCGATGTACCTTAGTTTTGGTGGGAATTACTCATTAGAGATAGAGTCAGTAGTACTCTAGAATGAGTTGAGTATATTAATAGATATGAGCACGTAATTGTTAGTGAATATAAAATATTTTTATATTGTGTTGACTTATCACTTGAGTTGTTTATGAATTCTGGTCGGTACAGAAAATACAACCGTATCGATAGGAATTTCTAAACCCTTAAACATGGTAAACTGACATGGTATTGTTTTAAAGTGGGTAAATGAAATAATTTTACCCAAAACTATGTTTTGACATAAAAGAAATAATCTTTTGAAATTATTATAGTGAATATGCTTGGAATGTTGGTTGTTAATATTAAAATCAAAAAAAGATTATAAATTTGAAATGGTTTATATAACCAAATAGATATTGTATAAATATGATTTATACAAAGGAGTATAACTAAAATTTGATTTAAACAAAGATTTGACTTTTAAATCCCAGAAATTTTGGAGAATGTTAAAAATGAATTTGAATCAAGTGTTGGAATTTTTAAATCTAGGAAACTTTGGAATGTTTTCCAAAGTGTTTGAAAGGAATAATGGAATATTGTTTTGAGACATTTTTGAATAAAAATTGTTTTAAAATGAATTTTGGAAGTGAGGAAGCACTGGACTCACTTTAGTCGCTGGAAAATAATCCTGATGATGATGGCCACATCATTAGTATTCATTTTCGAGTTACTAAGTGATGGATTGCTACCATGGTGACTGAGTATGATTATTTATTTTGTACTTGTTTGATAAACAAGTTTGTTTTAGAAATTCCAAAAGGGAATTGTTTTGGGTAAAACCAAGTTGTTTTGAAAATCTGAAAGCATGATTTGATATACAAAAGTGATATATGTATATTTATGATTTCAAAAATAATTTGAAATAAAACCGGGAAATTGAATTCTGGGGTTTCTATTTAAAAAGTTTGTAAAGTTAAGAGAAATTTATTACTGAACGTATAAGTTGATGTTGATATAAATAGGAAAGGAAAATGTTAATTTTAATTCTGGAATTAAAATTTAACTTGAGTAAATTAAGGTGAATACGAATTTAACTTAAGATAACTTAAATTAGATTGAAATAGGATTTGAATTGAAATGGAATATAAAGTTGAAATGTAAGATGATTGTATAACTGTAAGTTATAATTATTGAATGGAATGAATATACCTAAGTTATAAAGTGATGTATATAATCCAAAGTAATGATTATGAAATGTAAATGGACTCAAATAAGAAATATAAGATTTTAAGTAAATAAGTTTTTGAACTTATGAATTGAGAAATGAAATGGTAAAACGTAAATGAATACCATTTGATATTATGGTGAAAGAATGAATTCATAAAAAATTGAATTTTAAATGAAGAGTGAATTGGAATTTGGTAAATTGAATATAAATGTGAATTGTGAAGAGCTTATATATCCATATGTTATAAGTATGGAATGTGGGTAAACTTAAGTGGGAATTAAAGAAATTGTGAATAAATAAGTGGCATAGCCTATTAAACTAAGGAAGTGAAAAAGTACAACCGAGTTAAAAGGTTAAGTAACTGATAACCAAGGAATGAATTCAATTTAAGAATAAATAAATTGCATATGATTTTGGAGTATGGATTGGATATATTGGGTATGAACTTAAGCTTTAAAGCTGAATATAACTTAAGCAGCGATAGGGAATGTCTATAGTAAACCTTAGAGATAATTTTGTTAAATGGTTTATAAATAAATTTGCTTAAAATGAAATGTTGTTCATTATAAAATGAAGCGAATAAATCTATGTGAATCAAATGGAAGTGAATGGGAAAGATGTAATATAAATCGGAAGTAAAGTTTATAAGAATACGAGTGTGTGAGCCATGTTGTAGTAAACTAAATTGTTCGAGAATCGATTTGTATGGAATGATTCCCCAATAATATAGTATAAACTAGATATACTAAGTTAATGGAAGTGAATAAATTGAACGAATCAATTTAAAAGGAATTAGAATTTGGTTGCCATGAAAAATTAACTTAAGTGGTTACTTATGAAATGGATTCATAAATAAAATTAACATGGATTGGAATGTGGTTAATGTAAAATAAAGCAACAAGGGTGGTTGAATAGCATAAATGGGAAACAAATGGAAATTGAAAATTTTGATTTAATTTAAAAAGGAAAAAAATTAAGTTTAATGAAATGGATTTGCATATAGTGGAAGTGAATAATAAATGGAATGCAAATAAATTGATTGCGAATCGATTTGAATTGAATAGAGTGAATTTATGTGAGTAAAGCATATATAAATTAATTTGAAATAAATATGAGTTTGGTGGTTGTAAATATGAAATAAATGTAATACATTTGGTTGCAAATCATTTCGAATTGAATGAAATGATATATGGATCCATGGAAAGAAATTAAATTAGTGTTGGAACCTTATAGTTGCTTATGAATATATGGTTGGCATGTTGGGTTATGAAAAGTTTATACCTTAGATACTTAAATGAATGAAATGTTATTAAAATTTCATGTTTATGAAACTTATGTGCTTATTTTGAGTACATATAGGTACAAGAAGCTGTTTGGGTAGATTTTGGTTGCGTAAATGCATATATAATAAGTCGCTCACTTAAAAACGCAATAATAAAGGTACGCCTACATAATAAAATAAAGAAATGATGATATATTATTATATATTTTGTTTTTCTGACCGTGTGGGTCGATGTATATATATTTATCTCTCTTGTGATATTGTAAAAGACTCTTCATACAAAGGAGACGCTGTCGAAATTTTGGATGTTAGAAAATTTTTGTTGATTAGAAAAGTTGATTTTTGGAACGGTGTTAGAAATCAAGGTTTTGAGTTACAAATGGAAGAAAATTGTTTTGGATTAAACTAAAGGTTTTGGGAAGCGAACATAGAATTTTAATTAAGTGGGTTTTAGAAAAGTTAATGGGTTTGGAAGCATTTTTCCTACCATGGCAAATTTCGAGGATGAAATTTTTATAAGGGAAGAGGAATGTAATTACCCAGAATTTCAGTCATTAATTTTAAACATTTAATTTATTTTAAATGTTGAATCTGAATTATAAATTGATTTTGAATATGGAAGAATTTCTGAAATGGGTTTAAAATTCCAAATATAGTGATAAATTGGATTTGGATAAATATAAAGATTAATATTTGAAATTGGGAACATATGAGAATCTGGAGTTAAATGGAAGTGGAAAATGATATCTAAAATTTGTATAAATTCTATTTGGATTAGAATCATAGTATTGGACTTTGGGATGGGATAAAAAGTCGATAGGTTAAAATTTAAAAAATTTATATTAATTTAATAGTGGAAATTAATATGTGGAAATAATATAAATATTTGAATTTTGATTTAAGATGAATCAAAATGATTTCTAACACGAATATAAATTCTATTTAAATTATAATGAAGTTAGTAAGTTTAAAAAATTGAAACTTTAAACGATTTCGATGATTTTGAAAATCGCTCGATTTAATCGACGCGTTAAAATATCCTTCCAGGGGACAGTCTCGGAATTCGACGAAACTAGTTCCATTGGATCCATAATAGTGTATTATTATCGAATTTCAAATTTTGTAGTGTTTGGAGTTACCGTTTGGTCGTAAGAAATAGAAACGCGTTGAAATAAATATCGAAAATTTAATAATTTAATTCAATTCCAAAAGCTATCTTCCACACATGATTGAATTAGGTACTGAAACATGTTCCATTGTGTTTGGAATAAGGGTAAAACGTTATAAATGCCAGGCGGCACATTTCGTTTGTAGTTCGTTTGAAAAAGTATGTAAAATTGGAAATAATAATTAAAAAAATATATAAAATTGTGTGTATATATGGTTGCACAGTGAACCCTAGCATCCATTTTCATAGCCGCTGCTGTTAGTTTAATAACTGAAAATGAACGATCTTCCTTGAATTCCACCAAATCCATCAACTTTCACGACCTGACTTCAACTAGGAAAATGTCAAGCTCGTCAAGAGCTTCAAATCCAACGGTGGATTTTTGTCAAAGTGGCTCGGATTCATTGCAATCGAGCTCCATTTGTCTGCACATTCATGTGTTTTCGAGCATGATAGGGACGGCTGAGTTAGTCGTCGTTGTAGCTATGGATGCGTGATGGAGTGGGCAACGTCGTGGGGGTGTTGGATGGGGTTCCGGTTGTGGGTGGTGGCCGTAGCGAACTTGAGAAGCATGGCGATGTTGGGTTCGTTTTTTCCTATAGCAAGTGCATGAAGGTAGAAGTGAACGACCTTGATTTCCTGTAGCGTATTATACGATCTAGATCTAGGTTATGTTTTTTTTAAAAGAATTTTTTATTATAAATTATATTAAAAACTTTGAAATAACATAACTTTGTCATACAAGGTCGGAATCGAACGAAACAAGCGACGTCGAAATCGCAGTGACGAGCACTACACAGTGGATCAGACTTGGAGACGTTTGGAGCGAGCAAAAATTTCAGGTTAAATCGAACATGTTCAATTTAATTTAAAATTGGAACGTTTGGCAACGTAAAAATTAAGGTGAGTTAATCCCACTCAATTTTGGACTGCCAGCTCTAAATTCTAAATAGTTAAAATTTAGTTGATGATTGATTTGTTAATTTGGCAAATTATTATCAATTAGATGTGATATCATATATAGTAGTGTATATATAATGGAGTGATTGATATTTTCGTTTATATATAGCAAATGAGATCCTATGTGCCCCGCATAATAATGGATGACCCTATATACCACGATATTCCACCTCGAACCGGAATTGGTATTTTTATGTTGTGCTAACATCTATGGATGCAGGACAACAGGTTGGAGGGATCCAACTAGATTCCTCAAAAGTGTTGAATTTAAATTCATATATGGTGATATATGTATTGTTGATAATCAATGATATATTATTGTGTAAATTGGATTGATTGGATGCTGTGGCAGATTTTGACTTAGATTCTAGTTTTTTAACACCAGTAATATATGTTTAAATTGGAAAGACGTTTAATTGGATTTTTGAAGTAAAACATTCGTCTAGAAATTTGGGTAAATTGATCTTATGAAATAAAAAGGTTTTGGGGATTGTGCTTAACAAATTTGGATTACCGTGAATAGGATTTTGGAATAAAAATATATAAAAAAGATCTTTAATTATTAGTTTGGAAAATTTAAAGGTGTTAAAATATTTTGGAAAATTAGTTGTTAAATTATTTTAAATTGTTCAAAGCATATTTAATTATTAATGGTTACTTTATAATGTTTTTTTTAAGATTTATTATTATTTAAGAAAAAGGTCGGCATTTTTGTTTAAAAGGGCAAATTAATAGACACCAATATGTTTTTGTATAATAACTCTTATTTAAGTATATTTGATTAGATTTAACTAGAAATCGTTTTTAAAACTTACAAGCATTATTTTGAGATAATTATTAAATAAAGTTTTCGGAAAGTAATGGTATACCCGCGTGACGTAAATCGAAGGCAGTGAGTGCCTATAACTAAGTCTTGAATTTCTCTAGGATAGGGACGTAACCATTGAGCCGTGATCCATGATTTGATACCGCAGTGGTACTTTCCACCTTTTATTTGTTTTAAAGGGTTTCTAAATATATTTTTAAAAAGGATACTTTGTGAATATACCGAATTCGATAAGATAAGTACATGCTTTGGATAAAGAGATTTAATTTTTTAAAATTTAAATCAAAGTAAGGCTTGGTGTTTTTCCATGAAAAATGAAGCTTGGTTGAATTGATTGTTTATTTGATAGTTACATAACCGACTATCAAATCTGGTCTTAAATATAACTTTGGAAATATCTAGAAGAAGCACAGGATTATATGGTACAGTTACTATTCGAGGTGCTGTACTGTATGTATAGACTCGTTTGTTCTTCTAGGACGTTTTTAAAGAAATACATCCACTAACGGTTAGGAGGTGATCTCCGATCTTTTCTTCATTTGTTTATTTCCTAAAGAATCGAGTTTGAGTTTACTGAAAATAGCGAACGTTATTTCGAAGAGATCGGGAATGGATTTGTAATCTGAAAACCACTACGATCCAACGAGTACGTTTTCATAATGAAGACAAGAGTATGGAGTCGATGATGGAGCAGTGAAGTGCAAGGGCTAATCGCTACTAAGCCTGACGGTAATTCCAAAATGGATGTAGTACGAATAGTGCCTTCGGTTTCGTTCGGACCGGGAACAGACTTGTATGGATGAATGCTATCAGTACATTATCATTGGAGGACAATGAGCATTCTAAGTGAATATTTATAAAGAGGCAATCGTAGCCTCTAGCCTTATCAACCGGGAATGACTGAAAAGCGAGGGAGATGCAGCAGCGCTAAGTGGGTAGCACCCAAGTAGGGTATGTCTATCACCTTTCTAGATAACCTTGGATATTATCACTACATGTGAAAGGAGCTCGGAAAGGGTGGGAACACCCGGGGTTATAGCATATTCAGTCTATTCAGGTCAAGAATAGTCCAGTCTTGTGTTAGAAGGGATCGATAGGTTCGATCTTGGTAGAGTGTTTCTAGACATGCAGTGTGACAGGTGGTACCCCAGTGCCTAGTCATTCAGTTGGAATCCATTCTCCAATAAGCGTCGTACAGTTTTGATTATGCCCAACTATGCTGGAATGTGAGATGCAAGACTTTCAGCTATTTGAGTAAGTATTTGTACTTAGACGCTATTATAATATCAGAGGATTTGATATGAAATGTTTTGATTATCGTAAGGTAAAAACCCATCGTGTTTATTTGTGTCGTGGTCTTACAAGATACCTTTGATTTTCAAAGGATTTGATGACTTTAATAACTCAAATTTGAGTGTATTTTCTCATGCTAGTTTTCCAGAATGACTCGGGGTGTTATTTTATTATAATGCTCGGGTCAGACCGAGTAGTACAGGTTCAGGCTGGATACTATGGAGCTCAGGAGACGAGCTGGAGACCCAGATGTATTCTCATACTTGTTTATTTCCGCTGCAGTGTTGTTTGAAATTACCAACAGTTGTTTGGACAGGATATTATAACTATCCAGGCTGGTAATTAATTAAGTGTGTACTCTGATGTAAAATATGTAATTATAGTTTGATTGTGTAAAGAGCAATTGAAATTATATATTATTCCGCCTGCTATGATATTCTGTTTTTGTTAGTTTCTTCTCTCTTCTATCTACCTTCTTTTCCCTGAACAATCTGTCTTTTCGGCACTCGACTGTTCGGCATGTTATGATGGACGTATTTATTTCGATTTTCGAAAGTCGGAAAGGGCAGGTCATCACACAGCAAACATCAATCATTCATATTTATTTAGTGGTATTAAATTTATTCGTTTCGTTCCTCATTTTCAATTTCATTACTGCTACTGCTATTTTATGTGCTAGTATTAATGCTATCGCCAAAAGCCGTGTCTACACCTAAGCCTCAATGCTTCTCAGGTGCAAAGGGAGATCCAACTTGTGATATTTTTATGAGCGTCCTCACCAGTCTTTAGTTGCACAATACATCGCATGTCACTTCCTCGTTTCCTTACCTCCTCGCTCCTTGCTCCCATCCTCAACCTCCTTGCTCATTATGACTTTGTCCAGTTGACTCGTGAAGTAGACTATAAACATATGATGAATTCATTACAACAATTAGGGAGTGACCCCATGTTCGGTCAAGCTAGGATGAGGCTAGCAAAAGTACTTCTGGCTGTCACATCCTCATTGGGACTTCATATTGCTCGTTCCAACCAAAAGCATAGATAATCACGTTTTCTCTTTAAATTAAAATATGAAATAATATAATTTTCCTTACACGTCAAGACAGAAATCCAAGTAATATCAATCAATATGGGTGTATAATGTAGAATAATCCACTGACATCCAAATAAAAAATACTCATCCTCAATGAATTATCCAACATTATACTTGTGTTGAACAAATAAATACACCCCATATGGACATCGCATAGTGCCTAGCGAAAAATAATTTTACACATAATGCCCTCATTCAATCAATATTAAACAAATATCTGCTTTTTTATTACATCATTCTCGCTTAAATCGCTTTTATATTCATTATTCTTCAATTTTATTATTTTATTATTCAACATAATAGATATTTTACTTCATCTCTTTTTTAACACACAAATTAATAATTATCCACACATACACATCAATATTTTATTCAATTAATTTTTAGCGGGATGAAGGGTTTGTTTAAACATATCTCACTTCATTGTCCTCCTTTCATAAAAAATACTTCAATTTAATTTAACATCAAATCTCTTTTGTTTATTATCCTCTTTTTATAAAAATACTTAATTTAAATTTAACATCATTTTTTTATATTTATTTGCTTCTCTTTTTATATAGTAAATATAATTCTCTCATTTAATTTTAAAATCGATAATTCAAATTAATTGATTTGGTTTCAAAGAATCTTTAGTCAAACTTGTCAATAAAATTTAAAACCTTAAAAATATTTTCATTTCTGGTTTCCATTATAATATCATGGAAATATTACTAAGAAATTCTTTCTCAAATATCTTTATAAACATCAAATCCCAAAATATACTCGATTCAATAATTTTTACAAACCTAAATATATACCATTAAAATCATTACTCAAAATCCATCTTTATTTTCAACCATTTCTTTTGAAACTATTATCCATCAACTAAAATTTTATTTCAAGAGTAATATATATTTATTGGCAAAATTCACCTCATATTATTTACATCTAATCCCCATAATCGAAAATTTTCCATTCAATAATAAATAATTGCATTCGACTTGCAATTACTTCTAAATTTATTTTACAAACTTCTCACCTATTAAATTTAAATTAAAATATATTTCAAAATTCATTTTATAACAAACCTTTAAATACTTTTATAAACATCTGTAACAAAATTTAATCTTCGAAATTAACTTATTTTATAAAATCCCAAAGTTCAACTTTTTCTAAAATAATTTCAGTTTACGATATCCTCAAACTATTCAATTTATAAATATTTTCTCCAAAATCATTCCTCTTTCGATTTTTTTATTAATTCAATAATGTTAATAATAAAAACAAGATATCTTTCTAGAATTTGATGTTTATCACCAAACTGATTTATTTCACTCAAATTACATCTTTTACTTCATTTGCCTCTATTCCAATCAATTTAAGCGATGTGTTCAAAATTTATCATCATCAAAATAGCATTTCCTAAGATAGAAAGAGATTTGGAGATTTCTAAAAGTTGAACAAGATCTAAAATATGATTTTGCTTGTTAAAGAAAACATTCAAGTTAAACTCTGTATTAAATTCCAAGGAAGAAACTCGTACTATCTGTATGAATTTAAAAGGTAATTCCATCATTATTCGACGAATAGTACAAGTTGAACATGGAAGTTAGTATTGGGTTTAATCAATCTAAAATTTATAGATTCCTTCTACTCAATACTAACTGGTTTGGATTTACAGTAAACAATGTCTTAAATAACATTGTTTTTGACCCATTAAAGATATGTTTTGGAAATACGAAGTCTTCGTTAAGATTTGAATTATACCTTTTCTAAGTAATTAAGGATGAAATGTTTGGTATTTCCAAAGTTAAAAATGGGTTATAATTTACTAAAGATTTAATAAAAGAGGTTTAATTGTCCCAAGTACACTAAAATAGAATATGATTTAAAGATGTATACCTCTAAAGAGGTATTTTACTTGGATAAAAGATAATGATTAATCGAATAATCATCACATGTATACTTGGCATATTTTATTTATTTTGGAGGAACCGGGGTTGGATTTGGGTGATTCGTATGCTTCGAACCAATATATGTTCGAGAGTGAAAATATGTTGAAGACAAGGATTTTGTGGATAGAGATCTTCATAATGTAGGGTTGCTTACCACTATCCCCACGATTCCATGCTATATATATAGTGGCAATGGCGCTTCATTTTGGAAATCTTCGATGCAAGGACTGCTCACTACAAACCATAAGGTTGATTCCCGATAGAATGTAGTAATAGAGTGCCTTCGCTTTATCTTGTGCTCGGAAAACTTGCATGGATGAGTGTTTGACATTGCATTCTAAGACAACGTCCATTGGCTTTTACAAATGTACATCTATTTAGTGGTTTAAGAGGCAACCCCTCTTACACTTAATACCCTTCTCTGTGACGTATAAGCTCAGAAGTTATACTTTTATGGAAATCAATTAGTGTGTTGTTGGAAATGGAAATGTGGCATTCAAAGTAGAATTTTTCTGTGGAAGGTAAAACGTTACCTTAAGCTTCATCCATCGGTAATGGAAAAAAAAAGGGTAGATGCAGTAGGGCTAAGTGGGTCGCTCCCATTAGGAGATGTTCATCACCTTTCTAGATTAACCTCTATATCTCGAGTTTTTTTGTATATGTTGTTATAGATAGGTCGAGAACAACCGGGATGATGACATATACAGTAGTATTTGTGGTAAAGGTAGATTGATTATGAGTTGGTAGAGGACAGCGGGTCTGTGCCTCAGTACATTTCTTTAGAGATGTATTGTCGGAAGGTAGTCTCTTACCTTATCGTTGTATGGAATCCATTCTCCAATACGATCCCTTACGGTTTTAGTTGTAAACCTATTATGTTGGAATTTGATAAATGTAACAATTTATTTTTTTTCTCAGAAAAATATGTGATCCTCTAAAAAAAGAGGAGAGCACACATGTACATATATATAACACCAAAAGTATAAGAGCTATCATAAAGCCTGACAGGTAGCCAAAACCCCCCATACAAAAAGTAGAAGAAAAAACCTCCTGAAAGTCTAAAAACTAAAGACACACTCAAAGCAATATACAGAAGAAACCAGAAACTAAAGACATGAACGACTCCGCAAAAAGAGTAGCCTACAACATCAACTCCACAGCACCAGCCTCGACAACCAGAAACGACACCACGAAAGAAAAAAAAAAGAAAAAAGAAAACCAGCCTACAATAACAACTTCACGACACCCGCCACAACAACCAAAACCTCCAACCAAGCAACCACCCTAAAAAAAAGGCCTAGAATCCCTAAGTTTCAAACTGGGATATCTTCTAATGTTAACATTAGAACTACTCCTACTAATTCTATTACGAGCTTTGTGAATAGGAGTAGAAACATGAGCATGAATAGAAGATCTCCTATGAGATGCCCTGTAGCAGTACACTATAAATCTGAAAAAATCAACATAAATATAAATGATCTTCCTTGTATCATGTCATATCCCCAAAAGAACACAGCCTCCCTAAAATAAATTCCAAACCCAACCATTCCTGAATCCTCCTCACCCTGTTAACAACAAAGCTCCACAAATTCAACTTCTTGGTCAGCAACAAAGACCCAACTATCTCTACAACATTACACAAACCCTTCTTGAAAACATCAATTTCGCAACTACCCAACTGAGATAAAATCATCTCCAATCCAGAAAAAACAACAATATCATGTGAGACTACATCTACCTCAATATCACCAAGAGTACTATGACAACTCTGTGCCACAACAAGACTGTGCGCACTATTTGGTATGTCTACAACTTTTGATCCAACGGAATTGACTAAAATATTAACCCCTTTATCCAAGAGAGCCTCATCATCAACATTACAGTTTACATTTTCACAGTACTCTCCAAGAATATCTGTAAAATCAAAAATAACCCTATAATCCACAGCCTTAGAACTAGCAAATCCTCCATTATCACTCACTTTATTCACCAAACAAGCACAGACAGTCAAATTTTCATCATCAATATTGGATACATCATCCACTTCTTTCGCAGAAGACATCATAGCCTCATATGAACAAAGACTAGCAACAGTATTAAGATTACTATCTTCACCTACCATCGGTACAATATCAACTGAATACTCCTTTGTATAAGCATTATCAACTGAAATATCATAACCCTTCAACAGCACAGAATCATAAGAGAAACATTCACTAACAACTGGATCCAACAGAAGAATATCAGCTTGAAAATCCCAATTTGAATCGTTCACAAAGTAATCCTCAAAATCAATCCATGGAAATTCCTTAAAGTCAAGAACATCCTTATCACTATTCGAAAACTCATTGGGTTGAAACCCTTTCCAATTCCCATCACTTGAATGCTTACCATTATTGTTAGCTGTTAAGCAATCAAAGTGTCAAAAAACTTTACTAAAGAGAAGATTATAATCTTCATAATTTTCAACACAACAATCCAAGAACATACGCCTTAATCTCAGAAACTCGAGAACAAAATAATAATGATGTTCTTTGAAACTCAAAGGCTTAGAATAAACTCGATCGGAATAAGGAAAAGAAGGAACAGAAGACAGGAAAGGATTGTATGTCGAAGGACATAATGATTTCTTGTGGCAAAATACTCCACAATTAAAACAACGAACTGGATTTGAACAATCTTTTATTTTATTGTTTTTATCACCACAACGAAAACAATAAAAAACCCCTTTTCCACTTCGAATTAAAAGACGTTCGATAATTTTGAAATTAGATATTAGGATAGGAAGACTTATCTGCTCCATTAAAAGGACAAGAATCGAATCCCGAATAAACGTGACGACGCGGTGAAGACGAATATCTAAAGTCAAATTGAGAGAAGGAAGCAGGCGAATTTGATCGAACGCCATTTTATCGTGCTCGAGAATTTTTTCAATAGAATGCCATTTTTCTTACTTATCTCTTTACTTATTATAAACTTGTATTTTCAAATAATGCCATTCAAAATAATATCTCTGATTTTATGTAGCAAATGGTTTGGTTATCATTAGATAAAATCCGTATGTATTCGTGTGCGTCGTGGTCTTATGAGTTACCCTTTGTTTTTCAAAATATCCATGTTTTGAGGTTTCTCACACTAGTTCTATGACTGGTCTGAGGTTTATTTTCCTTTCTCTTAAACTCTGGGTGGTCTATTTTTTCGAGGACTTGGAGCAGGAGCTTGAGTTTCCTCTATAAATAGTTATCCATTTCCACTTTCGTTACATTTGTTTACTGTTTGTATTCAGCACTAGTAGGGACAAAGATCTATAACTATCCAGGCTGAGATTAGGATAGATCCAGATGTATGTGTTTAAAATTTCCACTATAATGATTATATATTAGAATAATATATGTTGTTCCATTCGTGTAAAATCTGTTCTGTCTTCTTTTTCTTTTTACCTTTCACGATCAATTTTTCTGACACTTGAATGCTCCGTAATGAACATATTAGTGTCAATTTTCGAGGATCGAAAATCCTAATAGTTACACCCCAAATTAAAGGAACCAACAATATAAACAAAACTATCTTTTATTATACTCAATTTAATCATGCCATTACAAGATATCCCTAACCCACAAAACTGTCGTTCTTTAACAAAACTAGCTTATCAAACTCATACACCATCTTTAATCTTGCCTTATTAAGAAGGTATCCAGATACAAGATTCTTACAAATATCAGGTGTAGAAAATACATTGATCAAAGTAAGAATTTTTCACGAGGTGAATGAAATTTCAGTAATGCATTTTCCAATGACTTTGCTACAAGCCTTATTTTCCTGGATAACTTTATTTTCTTCTTCGTTTGTTCATCGTAGAGCTTAAGAAGACTACTTTACTTGCATATATGTATTGATACTCCAGTGTTGAGCCACCAATCGTTTTCTATACCATTAACAGAATTTGCCTCTTGCACTATAGCTATAAGTTTTTCTTTGATCACATTCACTTTTCGTTTCTTTTGTCGATGACAGTCACGAGCATAGTAGTCACGCTTGTTACAAAAGAAACAAGCATCCTTCCTTTTTTTATTTGCTTTTCTTTTCTTTGTTTTCATTCTTTGGCTTTGATGGATTAATTTCTTCAACACTATTGGCTTTGGAATGAAATTCAGTTTGTTGACTATAAATTGTTTGCATTTATATGAGTCTTTTGCTATGCGAAGATGATGTTGTAAAGCTTCTAAATCATAGTCCACTTCGGCATGTTTTAGTTTTTTCCGCTAATCGTTCCAAGAGGAAGGAAGTCGGGATATAATAACCCCAACTATGAATGATTCAGAAAGCTCTATATTAACATCTTTTAGAAGATTGACAATAAGTAAAATCTCATTTACTTATTCGGTAATCATTTTATTATCAGTCATCTTAAATTCTATAAAATTACTAATAAAAATTTCTTGTTACTTGCCTCGAAAATACGGTATTTGTTATCCAACGCAATCAAAAGCGCCTTCGCTGTCTCCAAGCTTCTATGTGCATTGTAGATGGATGTAGACAATGCATTCAATATGTGTCCTCCTCTACACATGAAGTCATCCTTCTTTTACTTATCTCATTTAGCTTTCAATTCAACACTATCCGATTAGTTTCGGCCAGTAATTCTTCCAAGCCATTTTCTACTACATAGAAAAGTTTCACAGTAATAAGAAAGAACTTTATCATCTCTTTTCAACGAGTAAAACTCACATCATCAAAACGTTCTAGCCTTGTTATATATTGATTCATGACTTGAAGTGCATTGAGTTGCTTAAATCCTCCATTTGCTGATAATATTTTCCCAAATTATTGAAATATATTATGAATATCGTTGTCGTATTTTTGACTTTGAGAATCCGTCACAGATTTTTTCAGAAAATAGTTCAACCCTATCGAGTACAAAATGACTATCGAACTATTCCTGTCATGATTCAACAAAATTGTTAACGATGCTACTTGATTCAAAGTTTTGTACAATTTTGATCAAATCAAGAATACAATAAAACAATTATTTTGATAATTCCTAAAAAGGGAGAAAGAAGAAAAACCATTGAACGAAGAGTAGCAACAATCAACAAAAGTTGCAGCTTTTCGAATGGATATGTCTGTTCATATTCATTGTTTATCGTGTGATCGGTAGCGTCCTGGTGGCAGTGATTGATGCGCAGTAAACATCTGAAAAATATGAAATAGTGCCATGGTTTGAATTATTGGTTGTGACAATGAGCTGGTATTGAATTTATGCCCGTCATTCATAAGTAAACTTGTTTTCCTGCATGAAACCGTTTATGGAAAATCTGTGTTAGAAAAAGCATGCACATTAAACTTGTAAAATGGCTAATTGAACACTTGGAATGGAGAAGTGTAAACCATTCTCATAATATATGATACTAAAACAAACATAAAGCTGACATACCAAGAAGATAATTTTTTTTTTCCAAAATAGAACACATTTGCTACAAACAATCCAACACCAGCGAAAAAACAAAAAGACAGACCGTGTCCTGCGCATTCACGAACAAAATCCAGCCATTCCCAAAACGACCATCCAAAGAAAACATCCCCAACAGCAATGATACCCACTACTCCCTTACGTGAGTCCCACCTGCAGAAACCATACGGACGAACATCTCCATGCATATGAACATCAATCTCCTAAAAACATCAAAAACCATAAAAGAGGGGGAAGAGGAGGCAGCAGAGATCAAAGTGGCCGTGGTAGCCGTGGAGAGGAAATGAGATGAGATGATCATCCATTACTCGCCTTACGATCTGGTAGTCCTCCTCCTGGTCATCTTCCACCTCCTTTTTTCCATTCTTGCCGCCTTCTTCCTCCTCCGATTCCACTTCCGGTCCTCCTCCCAACCTCCATCCCTCCGCCGCCGCCTCCACCTCCTCCTCCGCCTTAACTCCCTGTGGCCAGTCCGCCTCCTCCTTGTCCTCTTCGGCTCCCTCCTCTCCTTCTCCGAACTTCTCCGCCTCCCTCATCACCTCCCTCACCTCTGCATGGTCTACGCCCTCCTCTCCCACTCCTTCGCTGAACCTGCCTTCTTCGCCACCCTCATTTTCCTCCTCCGGTCCTCCACCCACTCCAAACCCTCCTCCTCCTTCCTTTCTGCCGCCTCCTTCGCTACTTCTGTTGCGCTTCCCTTCCTGGTCCTGTACGCGGTGTACCTCGTCTTGGCTCCGTACGTGACGAGGAAGCTGTACCTGCCACCGGATCTGCTGTTCACACCACCATCAGACGATCGGTGCAACCAGACGTTGTTTGGGACAGTGCTGCTGGCGGTGCTTGGGGCGGGGTACGTGCCCATGTTCATAGCGGCCTGCTGGAACACGGTGACGGTGGTGATCAATAAAAGGCTGAGGGTGAGGCTGTATGTGCTGACAGCGGTGGTGGTTGTGGGGTTGGCTGTGCAGGTGACGTCGTTGGCGCTGTCGTCGCTTTGGGATGGGAGTAGTAGGACGGGGCAGGTGTTGGGAATGGTTGCCTTTGTGGCATTGATGTCTTGTGTTGTGGCTGGGGAAGGGATACTTGTGGTGCAGCCTGTTGTTGATGCGCTAGCCATTGTTGGCTTGGATAGGGTTGATTGGAGAGGGAGGGAAGGCGGAATTGTATGATATTATGCATGCTGTGTAGTTCCATGTTTTTACTTTTATCAACGTCTGTGCGTTGTTATGAATTGATTGAAAGGTACACTTCTTTACATCTTCTAGCGTAGAGGAATAATCAATGTGGTTGGATGTTTATCCTTGTTAGTGCACATGGATGTAGGTTTCTAAATTTCAAAATAGAAAAAACATTTTTTCCAACATAAATTTACATTTGCAGTTCCTGTTTGCAAGTCCGCGTGCGCAAAAACCCTAAATACCTTTTAGTTTTTAATATTTCAAACATGTATAACTTTCTGAACAAACATCGGATCAACATACCGTTCTCATCAAAAAATTAAAAAAAATTATGATCTTTAAAACGAGATCCATTGTTGATACCAAAAAACCATATTTGCAGTAAGACTGCAATTATTCCATATAATTGGAAAGAATTCTGCAATTTTTGAACATAATTGATTTTTTCTTCAAATGCTAGCAATTATTCCATATAATTGCAAATTTTTATACAATAATATGGAATAATTGCAGACTTTTATGCAATTATTTCATATAAGTGTATACTTTTATGCAACTATATCGAATAATTGCAGAAAACTCTGCAATTATTCCAAATAATCACAGAATTGTCTGTAATCATATCGTATAATTGCAGACATTTCTGCAACCATATCATATAATTGTAGACATTTGCGTAATTGTTACAGACATTTCTGCAATAATTGCAAACATTTCTGCAATATTGCATATAATTGCAGACATTTCTGCAATTATTGCAGAGATTTATGCAATTATTGCAAATAATTGCATACATTTCTGCAATTATTGCATATAATTGCTGGATGTCTATAACTGTACCATATAATTGCAGACATTTCTGCAATTATTGCGTATAATTGCAGACATTTCTGCAATTATTGCGTATCATTGTTGAATGTCTGCAACCATACCATATAATTGCAGACATTTATGCAATTATCGCGTATAATTGTAGACTTTTATGCAATTATTGCAGAATTGTCTGCAATTATTGTATATAATTGCAGAATTGTCTACAATCATACCATATGTTGCTTTTACATATGCACAATGCCACTCATTAGAAAGTAATAAAATTTATAATTTAATGGTGAAAACGGTTTGTTAATCCGTTGTTTCTATAAAAAGATATTGCGTTTTAAATATTGATAATTAAATGAGGTACAAAATTTAATTATGCATGTGAGAATAACATGCACGTATGAAGAATGCAATGGAATAAAGGGGTATTTTAGGAAAGAAATTTAAAGTATTTGAAAATAAAGATGTTTTGTGTATGAAGTTTGATTCTAGGGACTGTCCCTTATTTTCACTTAATTTGTATTGTTTCATTGAATTGATATGCCAACAACATGACATATATATAGTAACGGTTGCAACCAGTGTTTTCTTTGGAGAAAATCTCTTCAGATGAACAGTCTAAGGGAATAAAAAACCGCAACGCAGCGGAAAAACAACAAACTGGATTGTGATTGTAGTGAGACGAAACAAATAGAGATAAACACCAGAACAGACAGTCATAAATCAATGCAATCCAAAAATATAGATAACACCAGTATTTATAGTGGTTCTACTATTGCAAGGCAGTGTACGTCTACTTGGGGAGAGAAGATTTTATTAATCAACGAAAGATTAGAGTTATAAATTGATTCACTTTTGGAGACTATACATAAGAAAAATTAACGATACAGACAAAATTCTGCAGAGTTTCAGCTCTCTAGGATAGCTTTGAAATTGGTTGAAATTAACTCTCAATTTCGGCTGCTATTGTTGTCCAGAAACTCCACTATTAATAGAGTGAAGAAATGAGGAGAGGTAGCTGCTATAAAGCAGCCCTGGAGTTTGGTTCGGCATGCATCTAGTTTGGTGGCAAAACGTCGAGCGAAAAATTTGTACCAGCATCAAAATACTGAACAAAAAATTTTACTCGGCAAAACACCAAAGCAAATGTCTCGTTCGGCAAATCACCAAACAAAATAATTCGTTCGGAAAATCACCAGAAAAAATAATTCGTTCGACATAATTTTTCTTCTTCTCTTAAGCTCCTCCATTTCACAGAACGAAATCTATCTCTAAATCAGCTTCCAAGCATCTCCTTCATTACCGAATGAGTTCCACCGCTCGAGATTTGGAACTGTTTCTCCTTCTTCACGCGGCTCTTCTACAGTGCAAAATTAGGGCTTGCTTCATCATCCTCCTCTTCAATTGGAATCGGGTATCAATTTCAATAATCTTCACCTAGATACCGAATTCCATACAAGCCTTCCAACTTCATCTACACCTTTGTGCTCCAAGCGATGGATACTTATCCAATGATCTTCGGCAATGCCATCACCCATTATACTTTGCTAACGAACTCCGGCAAGACCACCGTCCGTCAACAACGTGTTTGAAGTACCCAGTCTACGTAGAAGCTATCAATCTCCACCATGAAAGCAAACGTCTACATGAACCAGCTCAATTCTCACCCATGCCACCCCTTGGCACCTAGCACTTCATTTAGCGAATCAAGTCTGAGCAATGCTCGAACTTGACAGTAGGAAATGACTTGTTACAAGTCTGCTGCATTCTCCTTTCTGTGAACTTTCTGAAGACGAACCAGCTTCTCTTCACTCATCGAGATGATGAACGACTCTCTCACCTCAATATGCTTCGTCCTCGAGCTAAATGCCAAATTTTCAGCTAGGTAAATTGAACTCTGATTGTCACAGTACACATCCATGCCTTCATATATGAAGCCCAAAACACACAACAATCGCCTTAAATAATGCGTCTCCTTAGCTGCTTCAAACGCAGCTATGAGCTATGCCTCTATAATAGACAAATCCACAATCGTCAGCAACCTCGCTCTCCCACTGACCGTTGTCCCACCAATTGTAAAAACATATCTAAAGGTTGACTTCCTTCGATCTCTATCACCGGCATAGTCGGAGTCACAAAATCCAACCAAGCTAAAATCTCTTCATCTGCCGCCAAAGACAAGTCCATGGTTTGGAGTTCCTACAAGATATCTGAAGATACACTTCACCACTTCCCAATGCGTCTTACCTGGATTCGCCATGAATCTACTCACTAATCCAACTGCCTATGCAATGTCAGGCCTAGTGCAGACCATGGCATACATCAACTGCCAACTACACTTGCATATGAGACCTTCATCATATAAGCCTTGTCCTTTTTCGAGATCGGAGAGTCTTTACTAGAAAGTTGTAACAGCCTGATATTTTCAACCATTCGCATCCACACATGCTGGATTTGAATTGCTCAAAATACGAGGTTGTTAATTTATATTTGGCAAAACTCAGCATATATAGTAAATAAGTAAATCACAGAATCACAGACATAGAGTAATATAACAATAATGCAGCGGAAACAAAAGAATAGTAGTTCATGAAGCTACTATTTATATAACAGAGTTAAATAAGATACAACAGAAGTCTCGAATACAATAGTCAAATACAAGATCAAAATACATCACTGGAATCAACTAAATATCTGAAAACTGGATAGATAGCTGGATCTCCATGCGAAGCTCCAACTCCAAAGGTGAGTCTCGAAAACTGAACCACTCAGTCTGAACCGAGCGTAAAGCAAAACCCAAAACACTCGAGTCAAGATTAGCATTCTTATATCAATAAATCCAACTCAAGTGAAATAACAACTGAAATACAAGTAACTCAAAGGATGTTTGGGATAACCATCCTCTAAGGATCCGTTAAACTATCTACTATGTAGTAATATACGCTATTATAATAATATCTAAATTAAAGCAAACTTACTTAAAAATAGCGTGAAGGCTTTACATTTTCCACCTTAACACATATATAGTGCCAATAGTCTATGCACTTCCATCGTACCTCCAGATCGAGAGGCTACCATAAAAACTCCATAGGTACGACACAAATCAAAACTCGTACAAGGCACGCCAGGGTAGTTGACATGGCACAACTAGGCAATGCCAGGGTAGATATACCAACTACACTTTCGGACCGGTGGTAACGCATAGCCGCAGCTACCACCTGCCTTGAGCCACACTCCCAAAAATCAAAGGTGGACCCAATCAATCACAAAGTAATCAAATGGTATCGAAGGAGCGTGTCCGATCAGAAGAGCTACCTCATTAGCCCGTCAACGTCTCATGTTTTAGCCACCTTATGCCAACTCATGGGAATCGGGTCCACGTATATACCTTAATAGGACGTCGCCGCCGTCCTACTTCATTCAGGAATCTCTACCGCGTGCACAATTGTCAAAGTGGTTTTCGGAGTTGGCAGGGAGTATGACAACTTTCAATCCCGGTTTCTTTAACAACCCAATGTTATTATAACACCGTGGCCATTTCAAAATAGTTTATACTTCGAAACCAAAATATCATTGCCCTTTCAAAACCATATCAATACGATATCATTTCCATTTCAAAACCAAATAAGATGTGATTTCCAAAATCATAGCATTTTCAAAGTTATAACATTTTCGAAACCAAACACTTGAAATTATAACACTTTCAAAACATAATACTTTGAAATTCATAACTTTGAAAACTTAACTTCCACCACTTAAACTGTTTAGATATGAAATAGTATATAAAATAAAATAGTTTATAAAGTAAAATATATAAATAGTTTTAAATAGAATATAAAATACTTATAAAATAAAATAGCTTCCTCAAATCTCACAAATCAATTCCAAGTCGACTCACATTCCAAAATTCAAATTTAATCAAGTCTCAAATCATCTATTTCAATTTCTAAATAAACCATTTCAAATTATGTTGGTTTCAAAATAGATTTGAATCCCAAAATAAACTATTTCAATTTCAATATTTCCAATGCATTAAATATTCAAACAATTCAAAACTAAATTTGGAAATTTCGTATATACATCGAAATTGAACTTCATTTCTAGTTTTGAAAATCCACTTAATAAATCCAATATCATTTAAATAAATCTTGAATAATCTAAACTAAATATTCCCTTCAATTTAATCGATCTTGAAATATTCATTTAAACCACCTTAATTAAAGTCAATTTATAAAACCATATCCTTTAAAATACCAAATTCAACAAGTTTCAAATCGATTTAAATTATATATAATTCTTAATTAAATACAATTTCAAACCAATTTCAATCTATCTTCCCGGCCTTAATTTATTAAGATCATTATAAACTCTATATTAATATATAATTTTAAGTTTTTAACCATATTATATTTAATAAAATCAAACTTAATTATCAACTTATTTTATATTAAAACAAATTTATACATAGCTAAAAGTCAAGAATTTAACTATACATAAAATAACATTTATATAATATCTAAAATCAATATTTATATAAAACCATATATTTCTTTCCAAAACCATAGAAATCATTTCAAAATATTTTTTATACATAGACCACGGTGTCTGTATATAATTTTCTATCCTATGGTCAAGTTATACGGATATTTATCATTTCAATCCATAATTTAAATTAATACGGGTATATATCATTTCAACCCGCAGTCCCAAATTCAATTCAATCAAAATCGCTTGGGTCTATCATTTCAACCCATAATGACTTTCTCATATTCTAAAGTCTGTTCGGGTATGTATCATTTCAACCCATAGTGAATTCTATACTAACAGGGAACTTGCAGAGTGACAACATATATGATAATAATATAACATGCATATATCATCAGTATAAATAACAGATAATGGTGTCAGATGTCACAGGTGAACTGATACAGATAATAACATGCATATAGCAATGTAAATAACTAGCAGCAGCATATTTTAATTGTCGTTTCAATTGAAATCAAATTTAATAAAAATAAAAACGTTAATTGTAAGTGATTGCTCACATTTCAAGGCTAGAGATGAATGAGAAGATGACACGGATACGCACACTAATATGGACACTGAATTTGAATTACGAGTCCAAGCAAAACAAAATCGGCATAAATTCAACGATCAAATTTGGTTAAAGGAATAGACGAATTCAAATCAAAACTGGGTCAATGAAGATAATTGATACAAGTGAATTGATATAGATATAGCATACAAAATTTATATTTTTAAACAATTATATGATCAAAAAATCTTAAATACACATGGATCTAATTTTAAACATAACAACGAAATATACTAAGTATCTTATATATGCAAGATGTCATACTATTATGTATATACCGTACCAATAATATATATAATTAATATAGTAGAGATAACCCTTAAACACATCAAGTCAATATACTTTGGCTATTAAAAACATAAGTAGGTAATATATATACCGATGGTATCACAAAACTCAGACAGACCCATTTAGTTATATAAACAAATATAATATCTAATATCAAATCATGTACTAAGTTGCCTATAGAACAATAAAGAAATATACATATGTATAACCATACTTTAAAACTTATATAAGAAAGTACACATATTAGAAATTTAAAACAATTGCATATATATTCAAACCAAACTCAGTTATGTACAAACTAATATGTACACACGATAACTGTTTACCTAAATATACAGAACTTACTTTATTTCTTCACAAATGGTTTCACTTTGATATATACATATATACATACATACATATATACATACATACATACATACATACATATACATACATACATATATATATATATATAATTGCAGTAAACATTTTAATTTAAACACTAATATTATTATTATAATATATATACACATACTCCTCTTAAAATAAATACCGTAAGCAACAATTTACTACACATATATATAACTAACGGTAGGCAAATTTGATAGCCGTATAGTTGTACACATATTCATATGGGCGTACAAACTGCATAGAATATACAACTTATATATATTACATAAAACATATAAGTTATAAATAAACACGTATAGTAATATATAACTCATATACGCTGATATAAACTAACATATGAAAAGCTGGCATACTATATTTTATATAACTTATATAGGTGTATATATAAAGAAGGGTAAACTTCACAGGCAAATAGAACATAAGCAAAAGAAATATATATATTTATAACAGCAAATGCACTGATATATATATAAAATCCATAGAGTATGTATAATCAAATGGATGGAAATCATATAAAATTACACTTCCATATATACAAAGAACCACAGTTTTATAAATTTAAACCCAAACATAATATCATGTATATATAAACTTATAATATATAACACACGTATATGAAAACAACAATATAAACTGCTTCATATAAAATGAAATATATAACAGATCGATATATAAGTACCTGAATATAAAAGGAGAGAAGAAGGCTTGGGAAGGTTCGTGAGGGAAGGCCGAGGTCGAAATGACAACGGCTGAAGGGTTCGGTGTTGAAGGCATCGTTGGGCTTGGGTGTTGATGCCTTGGCACAGCTTAGAAGGATAAAATGGTGCGGGTTGAAAGGAAAGAGAAAAAAATGATTCACAGGCAAAAGAGGAGAAGGCGGGCATGTTAAAATGATGTGCAGGCTACAATCATAAAGACTTGAAAATAATAAAATTTATAGCGTGCAGAATGAAAGATAAAAATATAAACGAACCCAAATAGTGAAAAGTTGGGAATCCTGAAAGTCTAATAATAAAGTGTCACGACAATAAATTTTCTGGGAATATAACATGCAAATGACTATTGGCTGATAGACGGTGGAATACGAATGGTAAGGGAAACTAAGAAATAGAATGCGGAACCGATACGAAGTCGTTTCCATAGATTTTACCGTCTTCTAGACTCCAAAGCACACAAATGAATATACTGTGGAGATCATCACGATAAGACAATCATAACGGTATATAGATATCAATGGTACGATCACCCTATCAAAAGTCGGTATTCGTACTGAAAATACTGCTAAAACGTCAAGAATTAAGATAAACAGGGCTATAGTAGTCCAAATTCGAAGAAACGAAATATGACGTCCCACTCAGAAGATGATTTACAAATTTATTACATAAAAATATTCAGGTTTGGAAAGCATTTTATTATCATCAAATTTTAACCGATTTAAATTAAAATAGAACTTACACAAGAAAATAAACTTCCTTATTATCAGATGAAAATTTACCATTTGTTATGTCTAAGTAGACGTGTTCCAAATATTAAATTTTTATTTTCAAATTCGAATATTTAAATTTCACAAAATTTCATTAAATAATGTAAATAAAACTCTTTAAAATTTTACGGGTCGTTACACTCTTCGCCACTCAAAACTTTTCGTCCCCGATAAAGAAGGATGTAGGAGAATAGAAACAACTAAAAAGGAAAATAGATTGGAAAATAAAATAAACAATAAATTTAAAACCATATAATTTTAATATTAAATATTGGATTTTAAATTCTCATTAGGTTGATTTAATGTCAATTTATTAATTCCTTCAAAGCAAATTTTTTTTATCTCCTTTATTAAATCCATTTGATTTCACTTAAATTAATTTCTCTTATAATTCAAGTCTTAACTATTTCTAATTCATATTTATTTATTCATTAACTTATTACTCAATTATTTCAATAATAATTTCTATAAATTAAGTGTATAACCATTTATTATAACCATTCAAATTTATTTATAAATTCCTTTAAAATCATTTTACATTGTAAATTATTCAATTACATATTCAACTTCTGAATGATTTTAGGTAAGTTACATTGGAATGCTATATTGAGTATTATACAAGTGAAATTTCCCAATTCAATTATTTCAAATTAAATATTTATTCAAATTTTTTGGATTTATTTATAACAAAAATCATCCTTTGTCATAAATTTAAGAATTAAATTTCTGATACACTTCAAACCATTTTTAGATATATATATATATATATATATATATATATATATATATATAATCAAACCTATAATTATATACTTATATATAAATCAAGTCATACTTTAGAAATCCAAAGAACTTTAATTTCCAAAGAAAAATTATAGCAAAGCTACAATTGGTCTCTCCACTTCAAAACTTGAAAATGAATGTCGATGATGCAGACTTCATCACCGAAATTACTTTCCACTGAAAAAAGAGAAGAGCACTGATTTAAACATTTGGAAATTTTTGAAAATAATTTCTATTCGAAAAACTTTAAATAATATACCCTTTAAACTTTTAAACCAAAGTTTGAAATCACCGGAAATTAAATTCTCAAATTCTTAATTTAATTTCTTTACAATTCTAAATCAATATATGAACTATTTTAAAATTCCAAATCAATTTATAAACTATGTTTTATAATTCCATTTATTTATTTTATGAGGAAATAGTCATTGGTTTACAAAACAATAAATGAAAATCAATTATTATCATTTCGTTAACCAATTATTTTAACAGTTATCTTTCAGAAAATTTATTTATATCTATATATAATATAATTATACAAAAATTTTAAATTTTGAAAATAGTTGTGTCAGTTTGCTCTGTTCAAGTGTTTTTGGAAATCCTATCGATAACGTTGATCAGACGAATCGATCGAAAATCCAAATCAACATTAACGTATCAGACAACGCAATATATAAAACATTATAAATATTAATTTACAAATACACTTCCTCGCTCGACGATACAAGAATGGATTTTCAAAGTAAGGATAGAGATTCAAATTTAATGGACTCAAATCAAAGAGAATTCTGAATCGAAGATAAGTTCAAAACAAAAGATAAGGTGATTAAATAACAGAATGGAGAGATGGATAAGATTGTATAAATCACGGGCAACCTTGACTGGGTCAACCATGACTACAGGAATAAGATCGATGTGGAATTCTGAGACAAATCTACATTCGATCTCAAGAGATAGAATTCGGCATAACAAGAGATACCAGCATCTAAACTGAGGATATATATAAATCTCTGGTAAATCAATGCCTGTTGTAAAGGAGTTTCACCCCTTTGTAGTCATTCAAAGATTAGCGAGACCGCCGATTTATTATAAAGATTATTCGAAGTGGAGTTATGGGATACTCCATAGTACGAATAGGGATGGACAGAATGGGTTTCAAAATGAATGGGAGAGTTCCGAAATTCGAAAAAAAATCCAGAACAAAGGGAAAGAAATTCAAGCTCGAACGAAAGTAATTCTATAAATAAATTTACCATATATGCTAAGTTTTGCCTAGAGCCAAACCTCTGATACTAACTATAACAGCCTGATATTTTCAACCATTCGTATCCACATATGCCCGATTTGAATTGCTCAAAATACCATATTGTTAATTTATATTTGGCAAAACTCGGCATATACAGTAAATAAATGAATCACAAAATCACAGACACAGAGTAATATAACAATAATGCAGCGGAAACAAGAGAATAGTAGTTCATGAGGCTACTATATATATAACAGAGTTAAATAAGATACAACAGAAGTCTCGAACACAATAGTCAAATACAAGATCAGAATACATCACTTGAATCAACTGAATATCTGAAAACTGGATAGATAGCTGGATCTTCAAGCGAAGCTCCAACTCCAAAGGTGAGTCTCGAAAAGTGAACCACTCAGTTTGACCCGAGCGTAAAGCAAAACAAAAAACACTCGAGTCGGGATTAACATTCTTATATCAATAAATCCAACTCAAGTGAAATAACAACTGAAATATAAGTAACTCAAAGGATGTTTTGGATAACCATCCTCTAAGGATCCGTTAAACTATCTACTATGTAGTAATATACGCTGTTATAATAATGTCTAAGGTAAATAAACTTACTTAAAAATAGCATTAAGGCTTTACGTTTTCCACCTTAACACATATATAGTGCCAATAGTCTATACAGTACCATCATACCTCCAGATCGGGAGGCTACCATAAATACTCCATAGGTACGACACAAATCAAAACTTGTACAAGGACGCTTGGGTAGGTGATACGGCACAACTAGGCAATGCCATGGTAAATATACCAATTACACTTCTGGACTGGTGGTAACGCATAGCCGCAACTACCATCCACCTCGAGCCACACTCCCAAAAATCAAATGTGCACCCAATCAATCACAAAGTAATAGAATGGTATTGAAGGAGTGTGTCTGATCAGAGGAGCTACCTCATTAGCCCGTTAATTGCTCCTGTTTTAGCCACCTTATGCCAACTCATGGGAGTCGGGTCCATGTTTATACCTTAATAGGACGTCGCCACCATCCTACTTCATTTAGGAATCTCCACTGCTTACACAGTTGTTAAAGTGGTTTTCGAAGTTGGCAGAGAGTATGACAACTTCCGATCCCAGTCTCTTTAACAACCCAACGTTATTATAACACCTGGTCATTTCAAAATAGTTTATACTTCAAAACCAAAATATATTGCCCTTTCAAAACCATATCAATACGATATCATTTTCATTTCAAAACCACATAAGATATCATTTCCAAAATCATAGCATTTTCAAAGTTATAACATTTTCGAAACCAAACACTTGAAATGATAACACTTTCAAAACATAATACTTTGAAATTCATAACTTTGAAAACTTAACTTCCGCCACTTAAACTGTTTAGATATGAAATAGTATATAAAATAAAATAGTTTATAAAGTAAAACATATAAATAGTTTTAACTAATTTAAAATACTTATAAAATAAAATAGCTTCCTCAAATCTCACAAATCAATTCCAAGTCGATTCACATTCCAACATTCAAATTTAATCAAGTCTCAAATCATCAATTTCAATTCCATTCAATTTCTAAATAAGCATTTCAAATTATATTGGTTTCAAAACAGATTTGAACCCCAAAATAAACTATTTCAATTTCAATATTTCCAAAGCTTTAAATATTCAAACACTTCAAAACTAAATTTGAAAATTTCATACATACATACATATATATATCTAAATTTAACTTTTTAGTTTTGAAATATCCACTTAATAAATCCAATATCGTTTAAATAGATCTCTAATAATCTAAACAAAATATTCCCTTCAATTTAATCGATCTTGAAATATTCATTTAAATCACCTTAATTAAAGTCAAGTTATAAAACCATATCCTTTAAAATACCAATTCAGTAAGTTCCAAATCGATTTAAATTAAATATAGTTCTTAATTAAATACAATTTCAAACCAATTTCAAATCTATCTTCCCAGCCTTAATTTATTAAAATCATTATAAATTTAATAATTTTAAGTTCTTAACCATATTATATTTAATAAAATCAAACTTAATTATCAACTTATTATATATTAAAACAAATTTATACATAGCTAAAAATCAAGAATTTAACTATATATAAAATAACATTTATATAATATAATATCTAAAATCAACATTTATATGAAACCATATATTTCTTTCCAAAACCATAGAAATCATTTCAATATATTTTTTATATATAGGCCACGGTGTCTGTATATAATTTCTATCCTATGGTCAAGTGATAGGGAATTTATCATTTCAATCCGTAATTTAAATTAATACGGGTATATATCATTTCAACCCACAATCCCAAATTCAATTCAATCAAAATCGCTTGGGTCTATCATTTCAACCCATAATGATTTTCTCATATTCTAAAGTCCGTTCGGGTATGTATCGTTTCAACCCATAGTGAATTCTATACTAACAGGGAACTTGCAGAGTGACAACATATATGATAATAATATAACAGGCATATATCATTAGTATAAATAACAGATAATGGTGTCAGATGTCACAGGTGAACTGATATAGAAAATAACATATATATATATATTAATGTAAATAACTAGCAGCAGCATATTTCAATTGTCATTTCAATTGAAATCAAATTTAATAAATATAAGAACGTTAATCGTGAGTGATTGCTTACCTTTCGGGGCTAGAGATGAACGAGAAGATGACACGGATATGCACACAGATACGGACACTGAATTTGAATTACGAATTCAAGCAAAACAAAATCGGCACAAATTCAACAATCAAATCTGATAATAGGAATAGACGAATTCAAATCAGAACTGGGTCAATGAAGATAATGGATACAAGTGAATTGATATAGATATAGCATACAAAATTTATATTTTTAAACAGTTATATGATGATAAAAAAATATTAAATACACATGGATCTAATTTTAAACATAACAGCGAAATATACTATATATCTTATATATGCAAGATGTCATACGATTATGTATATATTGTACTAATAATATATATAATTAATATAGCAGAGATAACCCTTAAACACATCAAGTCAATATACTTTGGCTGTTAAACACATAAGTAGGTAATATATATATTGATCATATCGCAAAACGCAGATAGACCCATTTAGTTATGTAAACAAATATAATATCTAAATATCAAATCATGTACTAAGCTGCCTATAGAACAATAAAGAAATATACATATGTATAACCATACTTTAAAAATTATATAAGAAAGTACACATATTAGAAATTTAAAACAATTGCATATATATTCAAACCAAACTCAGGTATGTATAAACTAATATGTACACAATATAACTTTTTACCTATATATACAAAACTTACTTTATTTCTTCATAAATGGTTTCACCTTGATATATATATATATATAAAATTGCAGTAAACATTTTCATTTAAACACTAATATTATTATTATAATATATATACACATACTTCTTTTAAAATAAATACCATAAGCAATAATCTACTACTCATATATATAACTAACGGTGGGAAAATTTGATAGTTGTATACTAATTTGTACATATATTCATATGGGCGTACAAACTGCATAGAATATACAACTTATCTATATATAACATAAAACATAAAGTTATAAATAAACACGTATAGTAATATATAACTCATATATGCTAATATAAACTAACATATGAAAAGCTGGAATATTATATTTTATATAACTTACATAGGTGTATATATAAAGAAGGGTAAGCTTCACAGGCAAACAGAGTAGAAGCAAAAGAAATATATATTTATAACAGCGAATGCACTGATATATATGTGTATATATACATACATATATATATATATACACATACATATATATATATATATACATACATATATATATATATATAAACCCATAGAGTATGTATAATCAAATACATGGAAATCATATAAAATTACACTGCCGTACGTACAAATAACCACAGTTTTATAAATTTAAACCCAAACATACTATCATATATATAAACTTTTAATATATAACACATGTATATGCAAACAACAATATAAACTGCTTCATATAAAATAATATATATAACATATCGATATATAAGTACCTCAATATAAAAGGAGAGGGGAAGGCTTGGAAAGGTTCATGGGGAAGGCCGAGGTCGAAATGGCAACGGCTGAAGGTTTCGGTGTTGATGGCATCGCTAGGATTGGGCGTTGATGCCTTAGCAAAGCTTGGAAGGATAAAATGGTGCGGGTTGAAAGGAAAGAGAAAAAAATGATTCATAGGCAAAAGAGGAGAAGGTGGACATGTTAAAATGACGTGCAGGCTACAATTATAAAGACTTGAAAGAAAAAAATTATAACGTGCAGAACGAAAGATAAAAATATGAGCGAACCCAACTAGTGAAAAGTTGGGAATCTTGAAAGTCAAATAATAAATGGTTACGGCAATAAAAAATTTAGGAATATAAAATGCAAATGGCTATTGGTTGATAGACGATGGAATACGAAAGGTAAGGGAAACTAAGAAATAGAATGCGGAGCCAATACGAAGTCATTTCCGTAGATTTTACCGTCTTCCGAATTTCGAAACATGCAAACGAATATGCTGCGGAGATCAGCTGGATGAGACGATCAAAATGGTATACAGATATCAGTAGTACGATCATTCTATCAAAAGTTGATAATCGGTACCAAAAATGCTGTTAAAACGTCATAATTAAGATAAACGGGGCAATAGCAGTCCAAATTTGAAGAAACAAAATATGACGTCCCACTCAGAAGATGATTTACAAATTTATTATGTAAAAATATTCAGGTTTGGAAAACATTTTATTATAATCAAATTTTTACTGATTTAAAATGAAATAGAACTTACACAAAAAAATAAACTTCCTTATTATCAAATGAAAATTTACCATTTGCTATGTCTAATTAGACATATTCCAAATATTAAATTTTTATTTTCAAATTCTAATATTTAAATTTCACAAAATTTCAGTTAAATAATGTAAATAAAAGTCTTTAAAATTTTATGGGTCATTACAAAAGCTGTATGTGTAAAGGCATGGGTGTGCTGATTGCCTTTGCCTCTTCCATGCTAAACTGAGAAAACACCTACCGAATGTACTCCTTTTTAGTGAGGCTCAAAAGTCCTACCTTTCTATCCCTTTGGATTTTCATATCCAAAATTTTCTTTGCTTCTCCAAGATCTTTCATCATGAATTCCACTTTTAGCTTTAGCTTCAGCTTCAAACTATCGATTTTAGCCTTATGCTTGGATGCAATCAACATAACATCCACGTACAAGAGTAGGTACACCCATCTACCATCCTTTAAATTCTTGAAGTATACACAAGCCTCTTTGATGCTACGATCAAAATCAAGTGAAAGCATAAAAGAGTCAAACCTCTTGTACCATTGTCTAGGCGACTGCTTAAGTCCATATAAAAACTTCTTCAATTTGCAAACCCAATTTTCTTTCTAATCTACAAAAAATCTTTCTATCTGCTTCATGTAGATGGTCTCATCCAAGTCTCCATGCAAGAAAGCGGTTTTCATGTCCAGTTGCTCCAGCTCCAAGTCATGAGCTACGACGATAGTGAGAAAAATGCGGATAGACGTATGCCTTACTACTGGAGAGAACATATCATAATACTCCAATCCCTTTCTTTGTGAATACCCTTTAGCAACTAGTCTAGACTTGTATCTCCTATCATCCTTCACCTTGAACACTCATTTGCAAACTATGGCTCGGCTTCTTTGAGGAGGTGGTATCAAATCGTAAGTCTTGTTCTTCTTTAACGACTCTAACTCCTCTTCCATAGCGCACATCTACTTCCAAATGTCACATGACTTCAAAGCTTCGTTAAAGTCAAGCGGCTCCTCAAGAACCACATGTAGGGCATAGTCAAACCGATCACCAAGGTTAAGGTTAGCAAACTGTCAATCACCATACCTTTCGGGCAGCCTAATAGTCCTACGACTAATCTCGGTAGGTACTGCTTCGCCTAAACTCCTTTTAGCTCCACCTTGAACTGAACTTTCTCTAGATTCATGCACATCGCTAGCACTACTAGAAGGTACCTATGGAATATCCTGTGATGTTTCATCAACTTCGTTTTCCTTGACAACATCAACAACAACACTACTCCTTGGCTAGAACACGGGAACTTCTTCCATCTTCTTAGGCCTATCAGAATATTATGATGTGGTAGGTAGATTCTCCATTGGATTGAACATATCAGACTTATCAAAAGTAACATGTTTGGAATGAACAATCATCCAATCAACAGGTTTTCAAATTCGATACCATTTGATACCATCGGTGTAACCCATTAGTATGCCATTGTATGATCTAGCCTCTAACTTGTCATCACCTGTATGGTGAACGTACACAGGACAACCAAAAATTCAAAAGTAACGAAGATACACTACTTTAGCTCTCCACTTCTCCTCTAGAATCTTCCCATCTATGGTTGAGCATGAAATTCGATTAGTGGTATGCATCGCAATTGATAATGCCTCAGCCCAAAAACCTCTAGACAAGCCCGCCGTCAATCTCAGGCAACGAGCACTATAAGAAAATATATTTTTCACAGCCCAAGTGCACAGCGTTTTAATAAAAATGTTGCAATTATGTGTCTAGATTATTTTAAAAAAAAAATCAATACTAAAAAGCTGCCTCTAAGTAGAAACGGTGCGCATGTACGCTAGCTGCATGGTCTAGAGAACGTGGGGAAAACAAAAATTTGCCGCCTCACCTGAATACTTCTTCTTAAACGTAGGGAAAATAATACCCAATTTCACTAACCCAAATTTAACTAAAAATCAAACTATTCCACACATCACTCGTCGACCATCACTCAACATCGAGTCTGTTTTTGTTTTAGGCTGCCGTTGTGCGGGTTCGGCCCTTGCTTTGTTTTCCAGCTTAGGTGTAGATAAAACCTATACTTTTCTTTCCAAGTTCAATTTTGAATGTGAAAAATTAAGACTTTTGTTTTGTCCAGTCTTTATATGAATTTGTCTAAGTATTTGAGAAATGAGCTTTCCATTCAATGTACTTATGATCCATTTCTTATCAAGATTATTGTAGGACTAAGTCATTAATCCATTCCATGCTTTGCCGGCCTTTCATCGTAAAGCAATCGTTGAAGTGCTAATTTTTGGGCATTTACATGCAACCATATCTTATTCTAGAACTTGGTCGAACTTCGATCACCTGGAAAAGTGATTTAAGCATTCCTTTTGAAGGACTTAAAATGCTATTGCGCCTGCCTCCAGGTGTTAATTGAAGTAAACAACCTAGAACAGAAAGTCAAACATCCTTCTTCGGGATGCACATTTCGACCATGCAAAACTTCGTGCATTGGTAAGTGTTAACCACTTAAGTTTAAGTTTTGGTATTCTTTTCTACAGTGGTAACATCCGATCGCGCCAGACTTAGGGCATCGATCGAAGTTTGAAATTCTGCCTCGCCTACTCTGGTCGAGGGTCTTCGACCTTGCCATCCTCTGTGCAAGAAATTAACACTCTTCCAATCTATAAGCATGAGCAATGAGTGGATGCTCATGTCACATCCACTTTGATTTGCCCCAATGTCGAGGGCTGAAAGAGTTGACTAGCATCTACATCCATACACCAAGGAAGGTTGAACTTCAAGGGTCCGATCATAGACCATAGAAGTTTGGTGGGCACCTAAATCTGCGCACATGCACCCTATGATGGATTTAATCAATTATGCATAAATTTATTTCTAAGTGAAATAACATCGCAAGTGTTTGCTATTCGATGCCCTTGGGAATGAAATCCCATTAATTTTTGCAAGCCTGTCAGTTCTATCTCCAAGCTTTTTCTCTATTGCTTACGGACCTTTCCAGGTTGAACCCAAGTTTTCAAGGCTAGGGAAGATTCCTTTGATGACCAAATCTTCAATTTCAAAGGTCTGGTTCCTTGCCTTGCATTGTAATACCGGGAGACTTGGTGTCGGTGTGTAGCTGCTCTTAACTCAGCTTCATCGCGCTTCTCATCGATCATATCAAGGGACTTCAGAAGGAGTTGCTCATTCATCATGGATTGTTCAATGAAAAGGCACTTCCAGTTCAACCGAAATCATAGCCTCTTATCCATAGGCTAGGGTAAAAGGAGAGTGGCCAATCGCTGACTAATGGGTTATTGGTAAGCCTATACTAATGGAAGTTCATCGACCCACTAGCCCTTAGCCTTTTCTAGTCGCTTCTTAAGAATGGACTTGATAATCTTTTTTACAGCTTCAACCCATCCAATATCCTGGAGATGTGCTACCACAACAAATCTCTTCTCTATGCGATGTCGATGGAAAAAATCTTTGAATTATATACTATCAAATTGGGTGCATTATTGTTAATGATTGCCTGTGGAACTCCAAAACAGTAGATGGTATTCCGGATAACAAAGTTGATTGCTTTATTTGTGGTGATCATGGCAAACGGCTCTGACTTAACCCATTTAGGGAAGCAGTCAACCGCGACGGCTGCGTACTTCACAACATCTTTAGATATTTGCAACACACTAATAATATCAATTCCCCAAACTATAAACTACCTAGGACTGATCATTCGAGTAATCTCCGTTGGTCGGGCTCTTGGATTTTATCAAATCTCCGGCACTTATCACACTTCCGGGTGTAATCAGCTCAGTCTCAATTGACAATTGGCTAGAAGTATCTATAGAGGAGGATCTTCTTCGATAAGGTTTGCCCTTCGGTGTGGTCGTCACAGGCCCCTTCATGAACTTCACTCTGGACTCGTGTGGCCTCCTCATTGCAACACACTATAGCATTGGGGCCGAGAATCCCTTCCTATAAAGTGCTCCATGTTGAAGGATATATCTTAAAGCTTGGCAAAGGAACTTCCTTCGCTCATTCCTTCTATCTAGAAGGATTCCTCTCTACAAGTAGTTTTTTATTGGAGTCGTCCATGACTCGTTTTCTAGTTTAGCCTCCGAGATCCAGTTGAAATTCATCTGATCGACGCTTGAAGCTAATAATACTTTCAGCAAAACCATACTCATCAATTGTGCATCTCCGAAGCCAGCCAACTAAGCTGGTGAGTGGTCTTTTCATTTTCCTCTCTGGGATTCTAAGTGCGACCGCGCTTGCCTTCGGGCATCGATCGAGATTAACCACTTAGGATAGCAGTTCAGGTACACTTTTCTGGGATAGCGATTTTCGCTTGTACTAAGCTCCGACTACTAGCTTAAGTTAATTATTTAAGAACATAGTCCGTGCATCCTTAGCCAGGATGTTTATTTCCAATCGCGCCTAACTGCGGGTGTCGGTTCAAAGTTCACAGGTAAGATTCCACCTTATGTCAGGTATGGATCATTTGTTTTGCCTATACTGTGCAAAATGTCAAGGATTGGACGTCTGTATCACCTCCATTTCGGTTTATACTCCTGCCCCCAATCCAAGGATAAGATTCGAGAGATTGAACGGTTATATCACGTTTGTTTCAGGTTATACTTATGTCCTCAATCCAAGGACAAGAATTAAGGGAGTGAACAGTCGAATCACGTTCGTTTTTATTTATACCCCTGCCCCCACATCAAGGGCGAGAATTGGTGTATGGACAGTCAGGTCATATCTGTTTTTTAGGGTTTATACTCCTGCCCCCATATCATGGGAAAGAGTAGGTTGATGGACAATCATTTCATGTCAATCTTTAGTTTATACTTCTACCCCAAATCTAAGGATAAAAATTGGATGATGGAAGGTCGTGTCATGTCCATCTTTAGTTTATAGTTCTGCTCCCAATCCTAGGACAAGAGTTAGCTGATGGACAGTCGAGTCACATCCATCTTTAGTTTATACTCCTATCCCCAATCCAAGGACAAGAGTTGGCTGATACCAATCTTCGGATACCGAGAAGAGCTTCAGGGGTCCGATCATGGACCATAGAAGTCAAGCCACAACACTTAAAAAACAAAGTCTCTGACTCAGAAATCCATTTTATTCTATATAAGATGGGAAATGGCAGGTTATGTCTTGGACCTTCCTAGTGTTGTCGGAGTAATGCCAGTTCCCATAAGTTCGGTGATCGAATGTAACTATCGACCCGGTGGTTCAGACCTTCTCAATGTTGTTGGAGCATCGTCGATTTTAAAAAGATTGGGGCTCGAATGTAACCGTCGACTCGGCGGTAAGGACCTTCCCAGCATTTCCAAAGCAATGCTTGTTCTCAAAAGGTTAGGGGTCAAATGTGACCGTCAACCAAGTGGTTAGGACCTTGCTAGTATTGCCGAAGTAATATCGGTTCTCAGAAGGTAACGGGTCAAATTTAACCGTCGACCCGATGGTTAGGACCTTCCCAGCATTGCCTATTCTCCAAAAGGTTAGGGGTCAAATATGACGGTCGACCCAGTATTAGGACCTTCCTAGCATTGCCGAGCAATGCTGATTCTTAGAAGGTTAGGGGTCGAATGTGACTATCGACCAGGTGGTTTTCCTTCCCAGCATTGCTGGATAAACATCGGTTCTCCAAAGGTTAGGGGTCGAATGTGACCGTCTACCCAGTGGTTTGTTCCTTCCTAGCATTGTTAGATCAATGTCAGTTCTCAGAAGGTTATGGGATCGAATGTGACCATCGAACCGACGGTTAGGACCTTCCTAGTATTGCTGGAGCAATGTCGGTTCTTAAAAGATTAGGGGTTAAATGTGACCATTGACCTGACGGTCTATTGGTTCAAGAAGTGTTATGCGGCTTACTCTGTGGTGCATGAAAGTTACTTGCAAGAGCATGGTTCCATCGGCTCAAGAAGCAAATGTTATTAATGAATTGAAGAAATGGCAAGACCTGTCTATTTACAATCCCTATGTGTCCCTTGGAGGCTTATTTATGAAAGGAAATTAGATAATGAAGAATAGGGCAGCATTGTCATAAGCTGGTGCTTCATCCATGGGTGACTGGTTAGTTGACGACCACTCTTTCATCAGCTTGTCTTAGCCCCTATCTTTTGGGAATAGGAGATTCTCCTAGAGCGAGTAGAACCTGAGGTTTGGCAGTTTCTCCATCTTTAGGTGGTTCCTTAATGTAATGTTGGATCTTGTTATTTCTTATCAGCTCCTTACTTAGACATTTCAGATGTCAACACTCGTTAGTGTTATGCCCATGAGTTTTATGGAAATGATAGTATTTTCCTGAGTGCTTCTGTTCATCTATAGCATCTATCCAGGGTGGCTTCTTGTATTGCTCCATCCCTTGCATGGCAAGATAGATGTTTTCTAACATATCGTTCAGAAGGTATATATTCTTCTGATCTTAATTTCTCGGGCGCTTATTATTATCATTGCATTGGCAACGTGGAGCTTGATTCTTTTTACTTTAATTGTTAGAATCCCTAGCATTAAATGCTGCATCCATAGAGTTCCTCCGGTCTTCTTGACATTACTCTGTATTACTTTAGCTGAATCCCCAACATCATTCCATCAGGGATGTTTGCATGCTTCTTCCAAGCATAAGTACTCGTTGGCCTTTCTACAGAAAGCATCTATCGTCGGTGGGGGTTTCCTTTCCAATATTCCTTGAAATCCGAGTCGGGATAAATCCCTTAATCAACGCCATCAATACTATGTCTTCTTTTGAATCTATAACTTCCATCATGGATGTGTGGAACTGATTGAAGTAGTTCCTTAGCGACTCTTCATCAACTTGGAAGAGGTTAGATAGTGACATCGCATGCTTTGGATATGAAGTATGTAGGCGAAACTATTCTAGAAACTTTTAAGACAACTCAATGAAAATCGATATGGACTTTGATGTGAGTCGAGTGAACCACATCGTAGCTACTATTTCTAAGGAAATTGGGAAATAACAGCATTTCATTACATCAGAAGCCCTAAATGAATCTATATGCCACTTATATCTCATCAAATGTTGCCCAGGATCCGTTGTTCCTCCATACAGCGGCATCGTTGGCATTGCACATCTCTAGGGATATCTTTCGTGTAGAATGTTCTCAGTAAATGGAGTCCGGCTGGGAGAGGTACACTATTCATCATTGTTTCTGAAAAGATTTTTGCTGACAAGTCTCCTGACCATATCCTTCAGATAGTTTGGGCCAACAAGTTCGATTGAATGGCAGAATTCGGGTTATTCCCCGAGTGTTTGACCCGAGGAACACTCCTAATTTGGCTCTTGATACCTAGGTTCTCCAAACTATGAAAGATCCATTCTTCCAGCAATTCCCACTGTTTGCTTCACCTGAGAAATATTGTCAATAGCGTCATGATTCTCTAGATTCTCATCACCAATAGTGGGTCCTAAAGCCAAGTCCATGCTACCTTTAGGAAGATGAACTCTGGGCCCACCGTTGGAGGGGTCCGTACCGACCCCTAATCTTGGGTTGGTACTGATCCCCAAACTTGAACTTAGGTCTTGTCATTCTTCTTGGTATGATGTTCCAGCGGTGTTTTGAGTCCTCTTCTTCCTACTATCCCTATGTCTCTACTCGAAAAAAGGACTCTCTAACTCTAAATTAGTATCCCTTCTACTCTGTCTTCGGCTATTTTGAGTCGGTTCATTCAGCAACCTTAAGCTTTACTGCATCTTTTGATTCATCTCATTCTGACTAGCCTGGAATCTATCTTCCATCAGCTTCATCATCATATCCATCTCCACTCTAGTCACAACTTTAGGTGTAGTCTGTATCTCAGGTTGAGTTGGCTAAGCAACTTCATCTGCAGGCTGAGGATTCTAATTCTCAGCATCACTATTAGCTCTAGAAGTAATAGTATGTTCTTTCCTTGATTGGGCCATGGCAGAAAGCTTCTAGTAGATCTTTGCAAATCTAAGTTGTAGAATCAGATGGTAGAAAAAAATTGGATCTACCTCTTGGATATAGGAAATCCAATAATAAATGATGGATCCAAATTGCCTGAGAATATTATTCTTAATGAAAGCATCTAAATGTTTGAAAAAAAAATGGCACAAACACCCAGAAGTTTATGTAGAGAACAAAATATAAAGAAACATAAATGAAAATGAGAAATAAATAAGACAGAATGGTTTATAGTGTTTCGACAAAGTAAGGCCTACGTCCATTTTAATATTTTATTGCTTATATCTGACTTGGAGGTAGAATTTCTTAGATGTCAGTACAACTCTAATACTTAGATTTTCACAATTACAAGAACATAGAGTAGGAAAGAACTAGAGCCAAAAAGATCCTAAAAAATGATCCCTACCATCCTATTTATAGAGGTAAGGAGCCTAAAATCTTGCATAAAATATCTCCAAGTCGTTGTGCATGATTTAGACCAATTCTCCTAAAAAAGTAGGTGCGACATCACAGGTTGCTAGGGGTCGGTACGACTCCAAGATTAGGGGTCTGTAGTGGTTAGCTTCATGATTTCATAATTTTTTATATCTGTATTAGCTTTTTTCGGAGTCCATATGATGGAGTTATAGAAGAACAGAGTAGCATATTCAAGAGTTCATGGAGGTTGATAGAGGATTGCATTGAATCGACAAAACAATACTTGAAATGGGGTTTTAGTGTCAAGTAGTTTGTGTAGGAAGAAGATGGAACCCACCTATGGAAGAAATAGGGGTCGGTATCGATCCCATGCTTGTGCATTTTGGGATCTTGGACTTTTTGGGTGGACACAAACTTGCCTCTATCATTGTTGACCTGGAGTCTGACCCAAGAAATTTGAGTGTTTGCTTGGAGCTTGACCTAAAGTTTTTCTGATATTTTTGTGCTCTGAGTTTTCCCTTGTATGCAGGGAGTCAGATCCAAGAACTTTGTGTGTCCAACCCGAGACTTCTGTGTGTCCGACCTGAGTTCGCTTGCTTAGAGTCAAACCTGATATTTTTGTGTGTCCGACCTGAGTTTTCAAGGATCAATATTGACCCCACTGCATGGGTCGGTATCGAACCAACTTTGGTTCATGCTTGGGTTTTCTACATAGATTACTTCAGGTCGCCTTTGGAGTTTTTCCCAAGGCCTTCTTGCTTCGAATCTGACCTGAGTATTTTGTGGGTTTGCTTTAAGTCGGCTCTTCCAATGTTGCTTAAAAAATGGCCACCAACACCCAGTTATATGAAAGCATTAATATCCGGTCACAGGTCTCAGATAATATAATATAAAGAATATAAATTGAAGAAAAATAAACTTAAAACAAAAAGTAAGTAAAGAGAGACACAGATTTATAGCGGTTCGACTAACTCTGGCCTACGTCCATTCCAAAGATTTTCTTTTTATTCGTTTATGCTGTTGTTATAGTTACAAATTTGTGAAATCTTTGAATAAAAATGACAAAGTATAGCCTAAGTAGAAGACAAAATGAAGCAGAAAGATGATCCTTTTGCTAATGCCATGTTCACCGTGTTTATAGGAGAAGACGTGAAAATATCTCACTCAAAACTCGGATCTAGAATCCTGAAGCCAAGACGAACCTGCCCAGAAAGTTTGGGCCCACTGGAGCCCATAATAGGGATTGAGAACGATCACTATTTTAATGGATTTATGGGGTGCAATCTCTATGATGGGTCCCCCATGTTGTAATGTACTTCCCCACCAAATTTCATGTTGATTGCATTTGTAGATTTTGAGTTATTAACCGTTCATTGCCATAAACTTGAATATGGCTGATTTCTCATAGTGAAGAGAGCCAATCTCTCCATATTCCACCATTATATGTGCGATCCCTAGGGTAGACTCCCTAGAGTCCCTTCCTTTTGTTTCAAAAGTTTCACTTCAATCCGTCTCGCAGTTGTTGAGTTATGGAGCGATAATCATTGAGTTATGTTGTGTGCACCCTGTTCAATCTGATCCCTGTATTCCTTTTTGTAGAGTGAATATTCTGATCTGATCCCTTTCCTATGGGGAGTGCTAGTTCCATACTTAGCCATTGTTTGAGCATTGTCCATCCGAATCCATTTAACATATTCCATTGTTCAAATACAATCAATCTCCAATCTTGGTAACCATCTATCCGGTCTTCTCCCTTGATGATCATGAAGTCCACTGGGTTAAATCCGCATGTGTACTACATTGCCAAAAGGCAGGTTAACATTTTGTCCTCCAAAATATGCCTTGCGATAGGAAAGTGTGCTTTCAGTTGCCATAAATCCAAAATCTGAAGTCCATAATTCATCGATTGCGCTATTATCCAATTTGAATCCAATCCATTGCTAATATAGATCCCTAAACTCTCTGGGTCGTTAGTGAAATCCATGACCATTGCGAGTCGATATCCAATCTCGAACCTGCAATCTCTTTGGGTCATTTTATCTAAATTTTGTATCCATCCAAATCCAAATCCATTCTCATTCGAGGCTAATGTCCAAATATGTGACCTCTTTGGGTCATTAGCTAAATCTGGGACTTCTTCTGGCCCATATCCAAGTTCGTAACTGCTCCGGGCCAATGTCCAAATCCATAGTTGTTCGAGGCTGATATCCATATCTATGACCTCTCCGGGTCCTTGCCGAGCACAACCCATACTCGACGACCGAGTAAGCTAATCGTGTCCCTCTCTGGCGAAGCGGTGTTACTTTCTATACTCTGGTTTAGTGTCCCTGAACATTAAGTGATGTCTTGGCCAAAGTCCTAGGCCGATCATGGTCTTTGTGGACCCTTGCCGAGGCTTAATCCATACTCGATGACCTGAGTTGGCCAATCCTATCGCTCTCTGGCGAAGTGACCTACTCCTTGCTAGACATAATCCATAACTAACCTCCTATTATGTTTTATCCTTCGACCTCGACTTTACGGTCGAGGACTTAATCCATGTGCGAGTCTATTATGTCGCTTTTCGGCGAAGGGACTTGCACCTTATGTTTACTACCCTATCATTCCAGTCGGGACAATTACCATGACCTGTTTTATTCATCACAATAATGATGATCATAAATAACCTAAGAATAAGATTTCGTACGTCTAGAAATTAAAAAAACTAAAAAATCCTAAGAGTGTCTCATTGGGTATGATGGTTCATCATTATTTCAGAGCATGCCTAGGGATCATCCTTGACCCCGTACTTGTGTAAGTGACTTAGCCATTTTATTATAGAGTTTACTATTATTATTATTATGGCCAGAGTCCAAGTCCTAAATTGGGACCTTATCATCTCGATCAATTGATGATGATCATGACCTCGATATAGGGCCATTCCTACTTCCATTCGATGCGGATAGTGGCTGCTTTTATGCCACTACTATTATCCAATTCCTCACCTACTGCGGCAGTTTTCCATTCCTGAAGTGCTCCTCAATCCTATCCTTTAAAAGCCTACATTCATCCATAGTGTGCCCGTTCAACTCGTAGAATAGGTAGTACTTTCCAAACATACGCTCATGCTCCATGGGATCCCTCCTTGTCAGTTGCCAACAAGGGAGTTCCCCTAGTGTCTAGATAAATCCGTTCTAGGCTTTCCATAAAATCCAAGTAGGAGGAGAACTTCGGTTTCTACTCTTTCCATTTCCTTTTCAACCCATTTTAAATATCATCCAGTTTCTGTTTGCCTTTATCATTTTGATTTTCATCTCCTGATGACCCTCTGCTTTGCACAGCATTCACCTTCGGTTTGTCGGCTCATGCGTCTTCCTGCCGCAGGAACCTTTCTGCTTCAAGATAAAACACCCTGAGATCTTAGGTGGATCCCACGCCAATGAATCCTTGAAATTCGTGGCATCGGCAATTCCTGATACAGCTACCATTAAAGCCATGGATGGATCTGGATGATTTACTAATGCCCCCATAGCATTAAATCGTGTTAGAAAACTCCTTAATGATTCTTCGGTCTTTTGTTTCAGTGCTGCCAGACTCATCGCATTTATGGGTCTTGAAATGTGAGCCCTGAACCGTCTTATAAATCTTTCGACCAATTCCCTCCAAGCGGTAATAGAACCGCTCTCCAGCTACCTGAGCCACAGTGCAACTACATTTGTTAGATACAGAGAAAAGCATCATGCCATGACTTCCTCTGATGCCTCCAGTACTTACATGTGCCGTATGTATCTCATCATATGCATAGTTGGATCTGATTTTTTATCATATACTTCCAGCTTTGATAGTTTGAACTCCAATAGATTCCTATTATTCTTGATATTATGAGTGAATGGATTCCTATTTAAATCCTCCAGACCCCTATTCGCTAATCCTCCATGCATAGCTCACCTGATCATCTTTACAAATATGTCATTGTCATCCAGTGATAGTTTCCTATCATCATTTCTGAACTGCCGCCCGAGTCCTTGAGGGAATTCTGGAACGTATTCCTTCGGACGTGTATCCAAATTTCAATTCACACCAAAGTCCAAAGGATGGACCACAGGTCCTCCAGCATTGCGAATGACTAGACCCCAAGTATTTGGAGATCAAGGCCAATCCCGCTGGAGGGGTCGGGCTGATCCTTCTAAGATAGTCGGAAAGTGCTGTAACATCCCGTATTTGGAGGCCAAAAGCTAAGTGCTATAGAGGCTGCAATCATCCATAGTATTAACTTCTGGTGACAAAATACGGTAATGCTAATGGTATCTATAATATCAGAAGCACATGAATATAAACAATCATAGATTTCAAAACAAATTTTTGCTGATTACATTTCAAACAACAATTCATATCCATGCTACATAATCCCTTAACCATTTCCCAGGTAATGATTAAATACATCATTTATAAAATACACCAATAGCGACATATGACGATGCTCTCTTGGTTAATCAAAGCAATATAACCATATGGCGGAAAATAAACCGATCAATTAGTAAATCTTATTTAGCTATCTGTCAACCACCTGCTCGTTTTTGGAATCTTTATTTGCTAAAACAACAAAACTTGAAAACCTCAACCCTAATCCTACTCAAATCAATTTTGAGTACCCGAGAGTTTAAGAGGAAACAAAAACTTCGAGTTAGACATAAAGCCTGGTGTGAATAACTATGTTACATCTCGGTATACTAAAAATTAGTGAGACCAGTCGCTTAGCGGAACGGGTTTCCATCACTAATATCCTTTCCAAAACATATATTTTCCAAATCATTTCCTGCAACTGAACTAGTTAATCAAACTGATTATAATAATAATAGCAATATCCATTATGCTAAAAATAGGTAATAAATGGACTATCTGTCTGAAATCTGGGATGATTGCCCACAAACTGGACAACCTATCCACAATCTGGACTAACTGTCCTCAAACTGGACTAACTGTCCACAAACTGGGCTAACTACACTTTTAGCTGACTCGGGCATCCCGGATAAAATATCAAATGGTCTAAACAACCGTTAGACAAAACTTCTGGACGGTCTGTCACATTTTCCATGGGTCAGCTGATCCTGATGATTTTGTGGCTTACCAATAACCTACCTCTGTACATAAATATTTCGTTCTATGTGTAACCTACATTTTAGTCTGATCCGTGACTAAGCCCTACGCACTATAATTCTGGACTAAATTAGCTAGGGGTTAATAACTAATGAGCATAGGGCGCGACACTACATAAGTCCTATTTGGTCTTCTAACCTGTGTCATTCTCTTAGGTTTAACTACCCTTTAAATTTTACTTGAAAAACCTTTTCAAAATTACTTATCCCTTTAAATCCTACATATACAAGGAAAATATATATTTAGCTCTCGCTAAGTTATTTGTCCATGTTATATTACTTTACTCAAAATAATATTGATGATATTTAATGAAGATTAACTACCCTCTCAAAAAAGTTAAAGTCCTTTTTAACTTAAAAACACTTAGGCTATTCTACCCATTATTACATTCGAAACCTTTGTTTAAACCCTTTAAACAACCCATTCGAAACCTTGAAGATAACCCCTTCAAAACCAAGTAAAACCCTTTACTTATCTAGGCCGAAAGGCCAAAACCTTCCTTTCGAAATCATTCTCAAAACTCTATCGAAACCTTTGTCTTTCCGTTAGAAATCTTTAAAAACCTAAGACATCCTTTTTTAAAACCTTATAAACAACCCATTCGAAACCCTTGGAAAAACCTTTTCCTTTAACCCTTCCGAAACGATCAAAAAAGCCATACTTTTTGACTCCTTCAAAATCCTGAGGAACCATCCCTTTCGAAACCATTCATTAAATACCTTTTGAAAGTATCAAACCTTGATAAACTTAAACCTTTTGAAAGCACTTGGGTTCAATTTAAAATATGTGGAAAATCACCTTTCAAAATCATTCAAATCTGACTTTTTCAAAACCAATTTTGGGTTATTCTTCAAACCGAGAAAAAGGTCTTTAAATCATTTAAGTAGAAAGCATCTGCTTTGAAACCATTTCCTAATTAATGAAGTGTTGGCGTCGAAACCAGCCCTTCGAAAGCATTGGAGACGTGGGAAAATTTTAGAAAACAAGCAACTCCTTCGAAACCTCTAGGGTCGAACGGAAAAAAGGCGGCAGCTAGGTGTTTTTTCGAGTTAGTCGAAAGCATTTATTTAAAAACAAAGATGCAACCCAATCTAAACCCTTTCCTTTTAAACCATTTGACCTGGTCGAAACTCAACCAAGTCGAAAGCATCTTAGTCGAAAGCAAGCATGCGTATTACTCTTTAAATCAAAGAAAGCTTCAACCCTTTCGAAACCCCATGGTTTCGACCCTATACCTTTCTCCCACATCCAATTCATTACGTACTAGTTGCCTGATGCCATACACATTGGTTCGACTATGTCGAAGGCGATAGTATGGAGGTGGAACCTAGTGCTGACAGAGACGAAACGGTGAAAAACCTATTTATTTGTACTTTTAAACTATTTCTTTTATAGCTTAAATAATTTTATATTCCCATCAAAACATTTAGGAAAAAACTAGAAAAAATCCAGAAAATCTCTTTTAATATGTTTTCTAACATATAAAAATTTCAGACAAATCTTTTATTATTTACCTGTAAATAATTTATAACCCAAAATATAATTTTCTTTACTAGAAAAATCATATAAAATCCACATTAATTCCAAAAATTCTGAAAATTGAGACCCATCTCCAAAATATATTTTCTGATTTATATTAAAATGGCAATTGGATGTCAATTTATAGGATTTTTACCTTAAGACATATCATAAAATCAATATGAACATGTATAAATCATCAACATGTGTATATATAAACATTCCATCATTCAAACATATGGCAAACCATTGTAAAATATTCAGAATTCATCTTAAAACCGAAAACACAATCAAAAATGAGACGTAAACATTATTCACCTTTGCTTTAGATTAAGGTGTGATTTGGATGTATTTGTTTTAAATTAGCTTTTACTTTAGCTTTTCTTACTCTCCTTCGCCTTTTCCTTGTAATGGTGGCCGGCCTCTTATTTTTAAATTTTGAAATAAAATGAATATGTATTCTAACGCACGGCCATGGTTAGAGGATATATGAATGATTTCTTTTATATTTTTCCCCTTCTCTATTTCAATTCATGGTTAAATGGCACGGCTACACCTTAATTTAAATCAAATCTCAGTCCCCTAATCAACAAATTATTTTATTTAATTTAGCTAATTAAATATTCTAAATAATGTAACCCAAAATATGGGGTGTTACAGATTCCCCTCCTTAAAGAATTTGTTCCTCGAAATTACAATATGGTACACCAAAATCAAACAAGAAGATAAAACATACCATCAAACAAGTTAGGATAAATACCTCTAATCCTGCCATCAATCTCCCAAGTACAGTCCATGTCATCATCGCTCCATTGAACTTTGACTAATCTGACCATCTTGGTTCTAGGCTTCTTCTAATATCTTGCAACAATTCGAACTGGCTTTCTCACTATAGTCAAATCCGGTTCTACCACTAAATCTTCTAGAACATTTGGTGCAATTGCAGTCTCCGGGTCTCTAACACATTTTCTGACATGAGAAACATGGAAAACATCATGGACCCCTTCCAAACTTCTTAGTAACTAAACTCTGTATGCAAGTTTCCCGATTCTCTCAATAATAGGAAAAGGTCCAACGAATCTAGGTGCTAACTTTCCTGATTTTCCAAATCTGATTACAACCTTCATCGGTGACACCTTAATAAATATATGATCTCTAACTGAGAACTCTAAGTCTTTCCTTCTGCTATTTTCATAACTTTTCTACCTTGACTGAGCCTCCTTCAATCTGGCCTGAACGACATCAATCTTTTCTACAGCCTCTCTAATAAAATCTAGACCAAGAACCAACCTATCTCCGGTCTCTAACCAACATACGGGATATTTTCGTGGCCTTCCAAAAAAGCTTCAAATGGTGCCATCCTTATACTAGTGTGATAACTGTTGTTATATGAAAACTCAACTAGATGCAAATGGTCTTCCCATGATCCGTAAAAATCTAGAACACAAGCTCTTAACAAATCTTCTAAGATCTTGTTAACTCTTTCCGTTTGCCCATCTGTCTACATATGATAAATGGTACTCTTCTTGAACTTGGTGCCCAAAAATTCCTGTAGACTCTACCAAAACTCGCTAGTGAGCAAAGAATTTCTATCACTAACTATGCTACTAGGAATTCCATGCAGTCCAATCACATTCTTCATGAACAACTTTGCCAAAACAGGTGCCATTCTCATTGAACTAACTGAAATGGAATGAGCACTCTTGGTCAATCAATCCACTGTGACCCATATACTATCATTTCCCCTGTTCAACCTTGGCAACCCGTCAATAAAGTCCATAGAAATAGAATCCCACTTCCATACCGGAATATCTAATGGCTGAAGCAACCCACTTGGCTTCTAGTGTTCGGCCTTTTCCTATTGGCAAATCAACCGTTGCTTCACACACAAACCAATATCCTGCTTCATACCTTCCCAGAAGAAATTCCTCTTCATATCCTGTTACATTTCAGTACCTCCTAGATGAATCGAGAACTTTGAATGATGGCATTCCTCCAAGACTTCTTTCCTTATGTTTTCTACACTCGGAACATATAATCTTACTTTCTTTCTCACCCTCCCATTCTGGTCAAGACTAAAATATTTCAAGTCATCGTTCTTAGTTCCATCTCTCAACTCCTTGATGCATTCAGCTAATACTGGATGCTCCGCCTGTTTAGAAGCAATCCATTCTACCAATACTGGACGAACTTCAAAACAAGTAATACAACTGTATCCCCGCTAGACCCAGCCTCGAATCTCCACTGCACTCTTCAATCTGCTAATGCTTCCAAATGTTTCCACTCAGCAATCATCGCTAGCATTGCATTTTGATGTTCCTGCTATTTTCATCTGCAATCTTGTTGCCTTTTCCCGATGTGTACTCAATCCCTAAATCATAAGCGGTAATAAAATCTAACCACCTCCGATGTCCTATGTTCAACTCCTTCTGAGAGAATAAATACTTCAGCGACTTATGATCTGTATATAACTCAAATCTCTCTCCTAAGAGGTAACGTCTCCACAACTTCAAAATAAAAATCACTGCTGACCTTATGCGGTCTTAGCTGTCTAGAAGCATAGGCAATCGGTTTACCTCTCTGCATCAGCATAACCCTTAATCCAGTTCCACACGGATCTGCATAGACCACAGAATCCCGATTCCCCTTTGGAACAACCAACATAGGTGCATTGATCAATAAGTGTTTCAAACTCTGGAATGCTTTCTCACACTTATCGGCTCATACACAAATTTCATATCCTTTCTCGTTAGCTTGTTCATCGGTGCTGTTATCCGCAAAAAATCCTTAATGAATCTCCGATAATAACCAGCCAATCCAAGAAAACTCTTTATCTAGGTTACTGTCTTGGATCTCTTCCAACTCTTCACTGCTACAATCTTAGTCAGATCCACTGATAACCTTTCCTTTGAGACTACATGACCAAGAAAATTCACTTCCTTCTTCCAGAAATGACACTTCGTAAACATCACTTTCAGCTGATGCTGCCTTGGCGTCTCAAGCACCACTCTAAGATGAACTTCATGCTCTCTTTCATCCTCAAAGTAGATCAAGATATCATATATGAAAACCAACATGAACCTATCCAAGTGCTCTCGAAAACCCGGGTTCATCAAATCCACAAAGAAAGCTAGCACATGAGTCAGTCCGAATGACAAAACTTGTAATTCATACGACCTATACCTAGTCCTGAACACCGTCAAATGTATACTATCCTCTACAAACCTGAGCTGTTGGAAACCTATTGTCAAATCTAACTGCGAAAATACCTTAGCTCCACTGAACTAGTCGAACAAATCATCAATCCTAGGAAATGGATATCGATTCTTCATTGCCCTCTCATTCAACTTACGATAATCGATACATACCCTTAGCGATCCATCCAGCTTCTTAGCAAGCACTGTTACTGCACTCCAAGGCGAACTACTCAGCCTGATAAAACTCTTGCCTTCTAAAGCCACCAACTGCACCTTTAACTCCGTCATCTCTGTAGGAGTCATCCTGCTTGGCAGTATACTCACTAGTTCAGCTCTTGAAACCAAATCTATCTGAAACTCAATGGCTCGTTTTAGTGGCAATCCAACTACAGGCTTAAAAACATCTGTGAATTCCCTAACCATGAAAAATCGGCTCAACTCATCATCTGATTCCATAATACCCAACAAAGCATACATCTCACCGCTAGATCTTCTACAGTATAAACAATCATATCGCTACAGTCTAGGTATCTAAGACAATTATCCTATTGTGGAAAAAAAATCCTAACATCGTACTCATTTAACCAATCCATACTAAAAATAATTCTAAACCCCACAAAATCAAACACATGCAAACTGCAAGCAAAAGTATGACCTAACAAGTCAAATTCTAACTGATCACATCTCAATCCTAGAGTTGCATACCCTCATATCGGATTCGCAACTCGTAAGGAAGTAACTAAATATGTGGGTTCTAGGTTAAGCTAATCTATCAAACATCTAGATATAAAAGAATGCGATGCACCAATATCAAATAGAACGCTAACGTACATACCATGAATCTGAAGCGTGCCTCCTAAAACTGCCTTTCCCTTCTCCTGAGCTGTTGGCTTTGAAGTAGCAGGCTCCAATGCTTATTCCCTTCCCTTTCCATCCTCAGCGGGCTCCTTGCACTAATTCTTATAGTGGCCTATCTGGTCATAGTTGAAGCACCTGACATTCTTCCTCTCAGTCGCTTCGTTCGCCTTCCCAGCATGACACTCATTAGCATAGTGCCGCTTCTTGTTGCACTTGAAGCAAAAAAATCAGACTTCCCTTTCTTAGCTGCTCCACCCTTCTAAGCACCTTTCTTGGGAAATAACTTCCTCTTCTGGACCTACCCAACCTGAACCTCCTTAGCCTTACTCTTCTCTTGAGAATCAAGAATCTCCTTATGCCGTAAGGCCATCTCCACAACAACATCAGAAGGATCTCTAATATGAGGTAATGTAGACCTAGCTAACATGGGCTTCAACCCCCTAATGAACTTATCATTCCTCTTCATTGCTATATCAACAGTGGTATAACCATATCTCGCTAACTCTTCAAACCTTCTGGCATACTTTGGAACATTCATCTCTCCCTGTTCAAGTTCAGCAAACTTCCAGACCAACAAAGACTATGCCATCGCCTACATGAATCTCCCCTAAAACCTCCTTTTGAACTCTGCCCATGTCATAGTTTCCTCTCCACTGCCACAGTCACACTATTCCACCAAAATAAAGTAGCTTGCTGAAGCTATCTAGATGCCAACCTCCTCTTCTGGTCATCATTGAGCCCTAAGTCTACAAAGATTCTTTCACAATGCAGTAGCCAATACTTCACTTCAATGGCATCTTCTGTTCCAGTAAACGGCTTCCCCCTAAGCCTAACATAATCTCTGCTCAGAGCAGCATAATTGTTGACAATTGAAGCCTCCAAAACTACTTCTCCCATTACTCCAGTATCAACTCCCGCCTACACCATATTCACAAAAAATGGATATATAGCTTCCATTCCATCTTGCGAGACTCCAGCCCCCACATTCCCTACTTATGCCTGACCTTGACCTTTCCTCACATTAGGTCTGGCATTCCCCTCGGTGCCTTCCTCTCCTAGGTTAACTCTACCTCATCTACCATTCATATCTGTATTCAAACCTCATGAGACATAGAAAAATATATCCTAACAAAGATAGGAGACTGGAGATAAAGCATATACTTATATATGACAAATACAAATACATTACTATAGCGCAGTCCCATACCCAAATATTATTATAATTCCTTAGGATTATGTTTTAAAAGCTATTTTTTTAGTTCAAAGTTTTCAAAAACCTATGCTCTGATACCAAGTGGTAACATCCTGTATCTGGAGGCCAAAAGCTAAGCACCAAAAATGCTGAAGTCATCCATAATATTAACTTCTAGTGACAAAATATGGTAATGCTAATAGTATCCATAATATCAGAAGCGCATGAATATGAACAAATCACATATTTCAAAAACAACTTTTTACTGATTACATTTCAAACAATAATTCATATCCATGCTGCATAATCCCTTAACTGTTTCCTAGGTAATAATTAAATGCATCATTTAAAAAATACGCCAAGGGCGACATATGACATTGCTCCCTTGGTTGATCAAAGCAATACAGTCATATCTGACTTATATGCATGGTGGAAATAAACAGATCAATCTATAAATCCTATTTAGTTATCCGTCAGCCACTTGCTCGTCTTTGGAAGCTTTATTCACTAAAACAACAAAACCTGAAAACCTCAACCCTTAGCTTATTCAAATAAATTCGCTGTACCAAAGAGTTTAGGGGGAAACAAAAACTTCAAGTCAGACATAAAGCCTGGTGTGAATAATTCTGTTACATCTCGGTACACTGATACTTAGTGAGACCATGTCGCTTAGCGGAATGGGTTTTCCCTCACTAATATCCTTTTCAAAACATATATTTTGCAAATCTGTTCCTACAACCAAACTAGTTAATCAAACTAATTATAATAATAATAGCAGTATGCATTATGCTAAAAACAGGGAATAAATGGACTATCTGTTCGAAATCTGGGATAACTGCTTGCAAGCTTGACTTACTGTCCATAATCTGGACTATATGTCCTCAAACTCGACTAACTGTCCTCAAACTGGGCTAACTGCCCTTTTGCTTGGCTCGGGCCTCCAGATACAATATCAAATGGTCCAAACAACTGTTCGACAAAACTTCTGAATAGTCTATCCTTAACTTACATTTTCCATAGGTCAACTGATCTTGACGGTTTTGTGGCTTATCAATAACATACCTCTATACATAAATATTCCGTTCTGTATGTAACCAACATTTTAGTCTTACCCATGACTAAGCCCTACACAATGGAATTCTGGACTAAATTATGCAGAGGCTAATAGCTAATGAGCATAGGGCATGACCCTACACAAGTCCTATCTGGTCTTCTAATCTAAGTCATTCTCTTAGGTTTAACTACCCTTTAAATTTTCCATGACAAACCTTTTCAAAATGATTTAACCATTTAAATCATACCTATACAAGAAAAATACATATTTAGCTTTACCCTAGGCTCTTTTGCCATGTTATATATACTTTGCTCAAAATAATTTTGATGATATTTAATGAGGATTAACTACCCTCTCAAAATAAGTTAAAGTCCATTTTAACTTAAAAACACTCAAGTTATTTTGCCCATTATTAGATTCGAAACCTTCGTTTAAAACCTTCAAATAGCCCATTCAAAACCTTTAAAGGTAACCCCTTCGAAACCAAGTAAAAGCCTTTGCTTATCTATGCCGAAAGGCCAAAACCTTCCTTTCAAAACCATTCTCAAAACCCTTTCTAAACCTTTGGATATCCTTGATTTCGAAAGCTTTAAAAACTATTGACATCCTTCTTTTAATACCTTTTAAACAACCCACTGAAAACCTTTGGAAAACCTTTTCCTTTAACCCTTTCGAAATGATTGGAAAAGCCATACTTTTTGATTCCTTCGAAACCCTAGGGAACCACCCCTTACGAAACCATTCATTAAAAACCTTTCGAAAGTGTTAAACCTTAATAAAATAAAACCTTTCAAAAGCACTTGGGTTCAATTTAAAACAAGTGGAAAAACACCTTTCGAAACCATTCAAATCTGATTCTTTCGAAACCGATTTTGGGTTATTCTTTAAAGTGAGAAAAGGGCCTTTAAATCATTTAAGTCAAAAGCATCTGCTTTGAAACCATTTCCTAAGTAATAAAGTGATGGCGTCGAAACCATCCATTCAAAAGCATTGGAGATGTGGGCAAATTTTAGAAAACAAGTAACCCCTTCGAAATGCCCTGGGTCGAAAGGTAAAAGGGCGGCAGCTAGGTGTTTCGACTTAGTCGAAAGCAGTCACTTAAAAACAAAGATGCAACCCAATCGAAACCCTTTCCTTTTAAACCATTTGACCTGGTCGAAACTCAACCATGTCGAAAACAAGTAGGCGTATTTCTCTTTAAATCAAAGCAAAGCTTCAACCCTTTCGGAACACCATGGTTTCGACCCTATATCTTTTGTCCACATCCAATTCATTACTTACCACTTGCTTGATACCATATGCATTGGTTTCGACTGTGTCTGAAGCGATAGTATGGAGGCGGAACCTGGTGCCGATAGAGACGAAACGGTGAAAAATCTATTTATTTATACTTTTAAACTATTTCTTTTGTACGTAACCTGCCTTGTTTGTCTAAATCTGATTGGTTGCCATAATACTTTTAAAGTGCTGCCATTTTCCAGAATTAACAAGTTCAAGTTTATTTGTAAAAAGCCTCTTCTACATTTAAAAATATATAAAACATTTAAGTCTAATACTTTAAATAAATTTATATACCCATCAAAACACTTAGGAAAAATCTAGAAAAGTTCTAAAAATTCTCTTTTAATATGTTTTATAACATATAAAAATTTCAAACCCAAATCCTTTATTATTTACCAGTAAATAATTTATAACCCAAAATATCATTTTCTTTACTAGAAAATTTCTATAAAATCCACATTAATTCCAAAAAATCTAAAAATTGAAACCCATCTCCAAAACATTATTTCTGATCTACGATGAAATTCATAAGGCAATTAGATGTCATTTATAGGGTTTTTACCTTAAAACATATCATAAAACCAATATAAACATGTATAAATCATTGATAAGTATATATAAACATTCCATCATTCAAAAATATAGCAAACCATTGCAAAATATTCAGAATTCATCTTAAAATCGAAAACATAATCAAAAATGAGATGTAAACATTATTCACCTTAGCTTTAAAGATTAAGGAGCTTGAGATTTGGATGTATTTGGTTTAAATTAGCTTTTTTTTATCTTTTCTTACTCTTCTTCCGCTTTTCCTTGTTAATGATGGCCGACGTCTTATTTTAAAATTTTGAAATGAAATGAATGTATATTCTAATACATGGCCAAGGGTTGGAGGATATAGGAATGACCTCTTTCCTATTTTACCCCACCTCTATTTCAAGTTAACTCTTATTTTAATTCATGGTTAAATGGCACCGCTACACCTTAATTAAAATCAAATCTAAATCCCCTAACCAACACATTATTTTATTTAATTTAACAAATTAAATATTCTAAATAATGTTACCAAAAATCTGGGGTGTTACAAGTGCCTCCAACTGCTCTATTCCATTCCTTTGTCTAATAGCTCCATCCCATGGTCTCGGTTCTGATTTCCTGCAACTTTTGCCACATTAACTCCTTGATCCAAGTTGCCACTAACTCTTTCTACTCTATTCCCTTGGTTCTGTGCTCCGGCCTGTCCAAACTGTCGGAGTAGATTCTGCACCATCTCCTTATGTCTCTTTTGTATCCTTCCCTGCATAGCATCCATCATCATTTCCATTTCATCCCTGGCAATGTAGATAGATGCTTGATTAGCTCCAGCTCTAGAGGAAATCTCTTGACTCCCTCCATGATGGCTCTTTTCCAGTAGCGCTGTCCTTGATTGTCAAACCATTGCTCCAAATCTAAGCTATCTATTTGATTCCAAACCCGAACTCCGAATCCATGAAGGCTAGCTCTTTTAGTGAAAGCACTAAAATGTTGGCGTAAAAAATGACCACCAACACCCAGTTATGTGAAAGCACCAATACCTAGTCACAGATCTTAAATAATATAAATAAAGATTATAAACTAAAGAATAATAAATTTAAAATAGAAAGCAAGTAAAGAAAGACATGGATTTATAGTGGTTCGGCTAACTCCGGCCTATGTCCACTCCAAAGATGCTTCCATTTGTTCTTTTAAGCTTCTGTTACATTTAAAGATTCGTGAAATCCCCATATAAAAATGGTAGAGTATAGCCCAGGTAGAAGACAGAATGAAGCAGAAAGATGATTCAATTGCTGATGCCATGTCCATTGTATTTATAGGAGAAGACGTAAAAATACCTTGCTTAAAAACCAAATCTAGAACCATAAAGCAAAGACGAGCCTACTCAGAAAGTTTGGAGCCTATTGGATCCCATAATAGGAATCGAGACCAATCCCTATTTTGGGGGATTTATAGGGGATCCCTTTGATGGGTCCCCATGTTGTAATATACTTCCCTCCTAATTTCAAGCTGATTACATATGTACATTTGGAGTTATTGACCGATCATTGCTATGAACTTGAATATGGCTGATCCCCTACAGGGAAGAGGGTCAATCCCTCAAAAGGAAGAGGGTTGATCCCTCTTAACTCCTCCATTTGATGTGAGATCCCTAGGGTAGGTTCCTTAGGGTCCTTTCTTTTTGTTTCCAAAGTTTCACTTCAATCCGCCTTGTGGTTGTTGAGTTATGGAGCGATCGTCATTGAGTGGTGTTGTGTGCATCTTGTTCAATCCAATCCCTCTATTCTGATCACTTTTTGTAGAGTGAATATTCTGATCCGGTCCCTCTCCTAAGGAGAGTGCTAGTTCCATCCTTAATCATTTTTAAGTGATTTCCATCCGGATCCATTCAACTATAGTCAATAGTTTCAAATATAATCGATCTCCAATCCTATTAACCATCTCTTCGGGCTTTCTGCCTTAATGATCATGAAATTCGTTGGGTTAAATCCGCCTGTGTGCTGCCTTGCCAAAAGGAGGGTTAACATCCAAAAACTTAAACTTCGAAATTTTCAACTTTTTTTGCTCATTTTATATTTGTTTTTTTTTTGCCTTTTTATGATATTCCCAAAGTCCTTGGCCATTTCTCTATTGTTCGCTCATCTGATTTGATCGTTTAAGTCTGTTCGGAGACTATGGCAAATTTAGTTGTAACACTTGCCCTATATTGGGTGCCTTGTGAATTCTCGGTTGTCCTTGGTTTCTGGACTCTAGGGCTATCTCTCCAGGCTACCTACATCGATAACTCCCAAGATCAACCTATCCATTCCATCCACATATTGCTTGGTCAAAAGTTTGGATAACAGATAATATGTATAACATATAGATATGAATGAAAATCTATAACTTATAGTTTCTATACTATAATGCACGGATGCAGCTAATGCATCCTACATATATGCAATGAGATAACATATCAGGCATGAATGCATAACATCCTAATATAAGCATATAGTTCTACATGAATGCGGTAATTATGTCAAACATATAACTATAAATCTTTAACCTAGTAGTAATTATCCCTACAATAAAATCATCTAAGATATCCAATTCTAACCTACGAATAATCTAATCCTAGGAAATTAAACTAAATAATGGAATGTAGCAGAAAAGAGTTGAGAATGAGAAGCCTTCATCTTCTCTTCTGGATCTCATATACTCTCAACCGAGTCATTCCCCCACTGCACTCTAACTGGCTTCACCACTTTGTTCTTAACTCATTTCACCCCATGTACGGCAATGCGTGCTGGACCACGAGATGAACTTTGCATAGGTTCTTACTCCAGTTCTTCCAACTCACTAGGCTCGATTATAGTGGTGGGATCATATACAAATTTGAATAGGGTATATAGAATATGTAATAGACTTATGCGATTTTCTTGGGAAGTCCACTAGATATGCCAAGCTCTCTATTAGCTCCAACTCTTGAAATGGACCAACAAATCGGGGTGCTAGCTTTCCTGAATTCTCAAATCTGACTACCCTCTTTAATGATGACACCTTTATAAGAACCAAATCTCCAACTGCCTCCAAATTTGTCCGTCTTCTATCGATGTATGACTTTTGCTGATCCTCTATAGCTTTCATCATTTTCTTATTATGCTTCACTTTTTTCATAGTATCTTTAGACATCTTTGGACCATGTATGACTTTTTCTATAGAATCCTATGTATACGAAGGAGATATACATTGATTTCATATAATGCTTTGAATGGTGCCATAGTTTACTAATATGATAGCTGATACTATATGCAAACTCCACTAGATGTAGGCGATCCTCCCAAGATCCACTAAAAACCAATATACATGCTATTAACATGAATTCTAACACCCAATTCAGCCTCTCCGTCCATCTATTTGTTTGCATATGATATTCCATACATAGATTTAGCTTAGTCCCTAATGCATCTCGTAAGCCTATCCAGAATTCACTCTTGAATAATGAGTCCTGGTAAATTACCATACTTATGGGAACTCTATGCAATCAAACTATCTCATTGATATACAGTTTCCATCATCCTCGTAGTCTTCATCGGAATTCTATGAGTTGATCCATATAACCCATATATGGGAGTTAGGAGTATGCACTAGAAGAAGTTATATAATTTGTTGCATAAATTAACATTATAACAAATGTTGTTCATAATAAAGGTTTTTAATTTTCTATTATATTCTTGTCACATTGAACGCCAATTAATCATATTATGGTATTCCAAGATTGAGGGAGGACAAACTAAAACAATGTTTGTATTAAAGATTAAAAGAAGAGCATACACCTAGAGAAATTGCTTAGCTTGCTGCATTGGCTACTCTGTTTGTGCATAATATCAAGTTGAATTCATGCCTAACTTGAGCAAGTTGACAAAGGTCTCTCTCTGCTCCTTGGTAACTGTTAACCCACCTTTTGCCAAGGCAGTATACAGGTGGATTGAACCCAATAGACTTTGCAATTATCGAGGCCGATGAGTCCAGAGTGATGATTGTGGGACCTTGAAGTCAAGTGCAGATAATAACATAAAGTCAAGATTGAATGGAATTGATAGATATGCCAGGCAGAATGTTTGAAGTATGGAATATGGTTCAACCCATGGGAGCAAGTGCATTTCGATAGAAAACAATTAATAACTCAACAACCACAAACAAGAGGGATCGAATTGAAACTCTAGGAATAGGAAAAAGGACCCTAGCGAGTTCACCCTAGGGGTAGCAACCCAAAAAATGCAACTTCAAGGGATAGGTACCAATCCCTCAATAGGGGTCGACACTCTTCCCTTGTAGGGGTCGGCTATATTCAAATTCTGTAGTGACTAGTCAATACCTACTGATCCAATTGACATGAAACTTGGAGCATAAGCTAAATACAACATATGGAACACCTCATAGGAGTTGCATACATTTGTAGCAAGTTGGAGTGATCGGTGTCTATCCATCCATAGGGATCAGCTATAATCAGCCTTCACAACATATTGCAACAAAGATTGATCAATAACTCGAGTTTTACTAATCCAATTGGCGTGTAACTTGAAGACTAAGCATAATACAATATAGAGAAGCTCCCCTAGAGATCGAATGGAATTTGAAAGAGATTGGAGGGACCGGTACCTATCCCTCTAGAGGGATCAGTAGAAACCAGGATTCAAGCAGCACTACATCATGGAAAATGCAATATCTCAAAAATCGTATGTCGGAATTGCACGAAATTTGGAAAGCGGGTAGCTAACATCATGGGGCACCCACCATAGAGATCGTAGCCCATTTGGACACACTAATAGAGATTGGTAACAGTCTTTATTGTGGGCCCTAATGGGTCTGGAAATTTTTGGGTTGCCTCGTCTTAGTCTCCTAAACGTTTTGTCAAAATTTCAGCCCGATCCTTGCATATCTTCCCTTATAAATACCGTAGGCATAGCACTAGAAAATGGATCTTCTTGCCGCTTCTCTTTATCTTCAACCTAGGCTACATTTTGCCAATTTTATTATTGATTTCGGATTGTAACTGTAAACAAACTTCAGTATATTAAAAAGGATTGTTTAGGAGTAGACGTCTGCTGGAGCTAGCCGAACCACTATAAATATTATCTCTTTTTACTTGCTTTTTGATTGTTTCAATTTTGTTCTTCATTTATTTCTCTTCGTATTTCTATGATTCGATTGGATATTGGTACTTTTACATAATTAGGTGTTGGTAGCCAATTTTGATACCAACTGTAAAAAACAAGCCTATCATGTGATTATTAGTATATATTTTATATTAAAACTGCTATCGTTTACATGTACTATCATTGTAATAACTCATATCTCAATGAGCCTATGTTTTCACTAAACCAAAATCCTAAGTCCGCTAGAGTATGGATCATTGGTGTTGGTATACTATAATAAAGAAAAAGTATGTCAGAAAGCTATCGATTAGTTCTCATAGAAGAATATTAAAGTACAATATATATATATATATATATATATATATTTGTGTGTGTGTGCATGTATATATATAGTGACCAAGTATGCAACCCGCCTTTCGACCCTTAAAAGTTGACACTATTACATCCTTGGTATTCACGTGCCAAACATCCAAGTGCTGAAAAGGCAAATTATTAAAGAGAGAAAAAAGAAAAGATAGAATAGAATCTCACATCGTGACGAGTAATATATAATATCCAAATGACATTTACAAAAAAAAAAACCATTTAATACATGCAACATTCAGTGTAACTAACTTATCATTAGTCTAGACAATTATAACAGCATGTCCGCACAAACGCTAGTAAATACAAACAAGAAATATAGCAGAAAATAAAATACGTCAGTCTTGGAGACGTCCAGCTCATCTCCTAAAGTTCCAAGCATCCATCGTTAAATTTGGAAAAGAACTCGGGTCTAACTGGAATATTATAAGAAAATAACACTTGGATCAATCTGACAAACCAACATGAGAAACTCAAATCATAAGGGTTTTTATATTTATAGAACCCTTCAAAATATAAAAGTATCTTATAAGACCACTTTGTATTTAAACACAAACAGGTTTTTATCTTATGATAACCAAATTATTTTTATTAGAAAATCTTATGATATTATAATAATGTCTAGGATTTAAAATAAAATATAATATAGCTGAAATGCTTGCATCTCACATAACAGCATATTTGGTATACAACTAAGTCTGAAAGGAATGTATTAGAGGATGGATTCCATACAATGACAAGGTAAGGGACCAATTTTCATACAGTACACCCTTCGAGAAAATGTACCAAGGCTGCAAGCATTGCACCTTTGCGAATCAGGACTAGCCTACCCCTTCCTGGAAAGTACCGAATATGATCATCCCTATGTTGCAGCTTAAAACCAAATGCTAGGCCCTAGCATACAATCCATAAACACCAATCTACATCAGGCAATGACCATACCCTAATGGGAGTGGCCCACATAGCCCTACAACACAACTCCTGTTTCAGTCATTCCCTGGTGTGAAACATCAGGCTACGATTACCTTTTTAGCAAATCCCCCATGAAATGCTAACACTATCATTTTAAGAAATAATGCAATGTCTGCATTCATCCATACAATTTGTTTAGGATATGAATAAACTGAAGGTACTACTTCTACTACATCATTTTTGGAATCACCCTTAGGATTAGTAGCAAATAGCCCTCGCACTTCAAAGAACTACATCTTTGATTCCATCATCTTCAAGATGTCCCCAATTCGAACGCTTATGCCAATTTGAAGTGTTTTTTAAAATAAATTATATAATCCCAGTCTCTCTGAAATAATAACTAATAGTTCTGGTTGACTCAATCTCGATTCTTTTAAAAGTAAGCAGGCGATATAAGAGTCCCTAGGGGATATCGAACATCCACCCTCAAAGCGAGAGATGTTTCACCAGAATTAGTTCTCCCAAGGAATCTTAATCGTATGAACACGTGAAGCTTCCATATACTTCCAAAGTCAAAATAGATCAAGTTATCGATAGTTGATAAACCACAATTTGGAGTAAGTATATGGTTCGTATATGGTAAATCGAACAACATATACTTATCACCGCTTTTCAATTTCAACCTCGTACTATCCTTCGATTAACAATGAAGTTAGACAAGTCAGAGTACTGCCCTTGCCTTGATGACATTCTTAATTCTCACAGATAGTAATGGGCTTCCATACCTCAATATTTAGCATCGAGTATAAGATGAAGTACCTTCCATATATGATTGATCATTACTTATTTATAGAAATTAACCCTCTCATACTTATCACACTTCTGGCATTTTGACTTCTCTATCCCTCGCCTAAAATCAAAGCCAGGTAAGTCAGGGCACTGGTTGCACCTTACCTTGCCTTAGTTAAAACACTCTGATTCTAGATCTTATATGTAAAAGAAAGTATGCTCATCGAGTTTTAATGCTTAATATAAGATGACTTACTTTCCATAAACATGTCAACATTTTAGCAAACTTATCATATTTGTTTTATATTACTTAATGTCACCGCCCAAAAAGTCCCTTGCATAAAAAAAGTCATTTTAGAACAATATGAAAATCAACTTCATAAACTTATTACTAGTCTTTGATTTCAAAGGGCAAGATCTTTTCTTTATACAAAGTAACCAACTTATTTAATAATAACAATGTGTTATAAATCAAACATCCTTTCCAATTTCCTAAACTCATTTACTATAATGATAAATCTTATAGTCCATAATCTCTTTACTTTTCTCAAAAAAAAAAATTATTACAACATTGACGTCACAATCCATGCTTCCTTTCTCTTTAAAAACAATTTTAAAACTCTTTGAAACATGGTTTGAAAACTTGTATCTAAAATATCCATTTAAAGATGGTCGCTTCTAATAAAACTTGACTTTTTAAATAAAGGAGTTTCCTTTATAAAATTTCTACCTCTTATTTAAATAACTCAATAAATTATTAAAAAATATTTAAATCTTTAACCTCCTTTTTACATACTTATACTGCTTTTATAAAGCACGTTCGAAAAGAATTTACAAAATATCTAAAATAGATAACCTCCTTTTACTTTAGTAAAATCATATATTTCCAAAGTGCATCCATAACTACCTCTATATGGACCATAACTTTTAAAACTTTTTTTTGTAAATTAAATAGTTTTTAAATCATATTTCTTTTTATATTTTAAACAAATTTAAATAACTTTACAAAAAGGTCTAAAAACATAGGTCAAGTTTGGAAAAATCATTTCAAAACACTTCTAGAAAATAAAATGGTAAACCATTTAAAAGAGAGCATGGGATTACAATGTCACAACAAAACCAACAACAAATAAGTCGACTATATCTGAGCAACATTCATTTCCACATACATAAATATTTACATAACCAAGAATATATGTGAATAAAAATTAACAAGATGAGGAATCCCTTAGGATCCCTCTACAAAATCAAATCTTTCAAAGTGTTCCTCTAGCGACCTATTCGCTACGAAGCACCTAGACTTTCATTTCTGCTTTTGTCCCCTGTAAAACAATGGTTATTTACGTCATCCACCTTCGAGGAGAATCAACAACATCAAACACTACCACATAAACAACATATGTAATAATATTTTTACAACATGACACCATCATTTTCAAACCATTTTAAAGTGAGATATCTCACTTTTCAATTACGACCAAACCTTTGCTAGAAGCCACTACTTCCTTCTACCATCACCCCATGAAAAAGCTTCCACTTTTCCTACTTCTCCTTACATCTAAAGCTTCCCCTCTCCTTAAAAGCACATGGCCCAAGGCTCCACCTCCTAGATGTGTATGGCCTTGAGGGTTTTAAGGGGCTTTGGCTCCAAAGCTTTCAACTTTGACTTGCTAAATGGTTTGGCCATGATGTATTAAACAATATACTTGAGTTTATAGAGAAAGAAGTTATTTTAGAGTAAATTTTCTTTTACAAAACTATGGTAGAAGAGGAGTGAAGAAGAATAGAAAAGAGTGTAGTAACATGGAAAATGGAAATGCAAAATGAAAAATGGAAATTCAAAACGAAAAGTGGAAAGCGTGGATGCTCTTTTATAACATGGAAAGTTGGCAGATTACAGCTACTAGTCTTAGCCGAATGACCTTTCTATCCTTTCAAAATTCAACCATGGTACACCTCCACCATGTGCCTTTATATGCCTTCCATCACATCGCACTCTATTAGTGTACTACTTAGTAATTTAACACTTAAAATAAGAAAGGAAAAGTCTTCCTTTTCTTAATTCTTTAATTAATTACTTAAGTACTTTCTAAAATGTGATTTATATAAATCCATTTAATTGATAAGATGCTTTTCTTATTTTTATAAGTGTGTGCACATAGTACACTAGTGTGCACAACAAGTTCCTACAACTTTTATTCGACAAAAATTTGAAAATCCAAAAAATGATTTCCGATCACATTTTTGACCTTTCTCCAAACTACTTATTTTTGAAACAAAATTCCAAAACATGTTTACTATCACTAGTTATTACATAAAAGTGGTCTATTTAAGTTATAAAATCCATTATTTTATCATTTAATAATATATTAAATATTCACATTCAAAGTGACTAAATTACGGGTCATTATAGCAAGGCTAATACCTTTGGGTATCTAACACCCTTGTCAGTGCGGAGCATGATGAGGAATTTGTCCTTCACCATTCTTGTCTTGTATAAGTACTTGTCCCTCTAAATCTATCTTGTGAGTTGTAATGAGTAGGGGGTTAGAACAACATTCTGGTGACTGGTAAATTACATATTTCATCTATAGCACTTCACCTTTATACACGTGCTAACAAATAATATTATATAGTAATGTCGTCTGCTAATACAAAGAACAAGGCTGGATAGAAGAGACCACATGTATATATTCCCTACAGCTAATATCGACACGTATTTTTTTTCATGAATCATATATTATGTGTACAATATTAGCATAAAGCAATAACACATTGGTTTAAGATCAGTACAATATATAACACATCTCAGAGAACACAGAATTATAGATCACGGTGAAATATATAATAAAGTATGAATAGACATACACAAGTGAGTCTATAAAAAGTGGAAATACTAGACCTACATAATGTACATGCTAAGCATAAGTCTGGAGCCAAAATAATATACACGTCATAAGTCACTTTCTCATCAAAAGGTATACATTACCCAATTACTAAAACAAAAGATATAGTTATCGTAGTTACAACCATCTCCAAAGCTAAGCCGGCATCTAAGGTCAATGGGTTCATGTAACAAAAAAAACCTCGGTCTGGCTCGAGTATTAATAAAGAATAAACGGGTCGGGCTAATTCTAAGTCAATCCAAGTGAGAATAAGGTAATCACATAAATAATCTCAATAGGAATACATATTAACACCATGCTTTAAATTTGAAATAGGAGCATATTATACATCATACCATGTCATAAGTCTGAATTATGCTTTTCATAAGCAAATTTCAAATATGATAAATTGAAATCTCACAAAACAAAGGACACACATGAAAGCGAGTCATTCATAAGACGAGCATGAAGTGCGCTGAACCGAATGACGAGCAAAAAGCATGCTGAAATAAAAGAAGAACACGAGGAACATCGAACCAAAAGACGAGCATGAGGCACGCCAAATCGAATGATGAGAAAGAAGACTACGACGAACCACAAGACGAGCATGAGGCACGCCAAACCGAATGATGAGCAAGAAGGATACGTCGAACCACAAGACGAGTAAAAGGCTACCTCGAACCATAAGACAAGCACGTAAAATACACTGAAATGAAAAAAATGTAATATATGTCTAATTAGTAATTAAATGAATGTCGCCAAATGTCCCATAACCACACAGAAATACTTAAATATTTACTAAAAGATCATAGATCCACTCAAATAAAATATTCATTTTAAAAATTCCAAGAGTTAATCGATAAAGAAATATAAATGTTCATTACCACTTGTATTGCTAAATCATTTAATTAGATTTCGCATTCAAGTGAAGTAATAGTTTTATATTTGAAAATACTTCTTTTGAAATTATTTGAAATATTAGTCTTACGACCAAAATTTAATAAATTAAAGGGTTGATTATATTTATATAATTTAAACCCTTAATTTTGAAAGTGGTTTTAAAACTATATTTACTTTACAAAGTTGACTTGGAAACTATTCTTTTTATATAAGTTATTTTTAGAAATACTCTTTTACAACACTTTAAAATTTATGTCTATAAGATATATATGTATAAATATTTCATAAGATGAAATTTTCATGGCATTTCAAAGCAAGCAAAAAGGTAATTCAAAATCATAAAATATCAAGTAGAAACTCAGCTAAACAGAACTTAAAAGCAGCACAATGGAAACAAAAGATGCAACATGAGCAAGCAACATAAGAGCATGACATAGGAGAAAGGAGAATTGCCTGTAGCTCACACTCTAGGCCATGACCAATAGATTGGTCATAATACATCAGTCGACAAGTGGTGTTGCCTGAACTGTGCATACTTCGGGCCGCACTCCGATCATTGCTTATTCCCCTTCTGATGATCGAAATTTGGACGATTGAACTCAAAATTGCAATTGCAGATACTTGAATAGCTCCATAGCACAAGGGTTACAAGGGTTTAGCAAAGAGATGAAATTTGGGGTTTATATTATAAGATGTTATAAGGTTTTCTATCTCTGCTTACAAGAAATGCACATAGATAATCAAATAAGCATAGTTCATCCAAAAATTCACAATCAACCAAACTATTTCAACATGCAAGTCAAATAGAACTATATGAGAGAATTACTCACCTTTATTCCTTAAGTTAACAGTTAATCAACTACTGCAGCATGTTACTCTTCAACCAGACAACCCTAACAGTGTTCAATCAAAATAGCAAATAGAAACCCAATTAAACAATCTGTAAAAACTGAAATAAAGACCTAATAGGATGCACATAGGTTTAAGATTTCCTTACCAAAAATTATTAGCTTCCTCAGCTAATTAAATTGACCCACAAAAAGGAGTTTTTTGTAAGCTTGGAATTAGGTTTTAAAAGAGGAAAGATCAGTTTGTTTTTGTTTTCTAAAGTTATGAGATAAAAGTGAACGTATAGACTTTTTTGCTAGTATTTCATTTGGTAAATTACCTTGGGCCTTGGTTTTAACTTAACGATTTAAAAGTAAAATACATTTACTTATTTTAGTTAATTCTTATAAATAGGCTTTATAACACAAATCCTTAAATGTTTAAATATAAACCTAACCCACACAAAGATGAGAATTATCTAATCCTAGAGGAAGGATATGTAAGACTTTGGTTCTACTTAAGATAGCAAACCAAATGTAGTCGAGCACTTGCTTCTGTCTTTGGACACTGATGCATTGGTGATTTGATTTTGGAAATACCTTCCATCGTCATCTATCTCTGAACAATTGTAAGTTCCTTCTTTTATTGTAAGTTGGAGCGATTTTTTTTATCCAAACAAAGTGTTAATGTATTATGTGCCCTCACAAGACTGATTATTTTGAACAATTAATGTAGGACTTGATGTTCTGGGCAGCTCTCTAGATGCCCTAGTCAAAGGTGCATCGCTGCTCCTATCTCTGGGAACTCGTGACTTGGATGTCTCGAATTTAGACATTTTGTACATTAACATTGGTTAAAGATTAGAATTCTTTGTGAACTTCTTAGTTTGTGAACTTTGCGGCACTACTAGAGAAAGCTGATTCTTTCGGGTAGTGGGAGTTGATCCCTGTTAATCCTCTAATTGATATGTTTCTTGGTGTTGTCGGGACAACGTCGCTACTTCGAAAATTTAAATGGTTTATTGATGAAATGCATGGCTTACAAAATGCATGGCTTTTGAGAGTGCATGGCTTATGAAATGTGTAGATTTTTAGAGTGTGCGGCTTATGGGATCGATATGACCCGTCGATCCAAAACAGTTTGGAACCTCTTGACGTTGCCAATCTTCGGGTAATGTGAGGAGTTTGGGCTTTGAGAGTGTGGTTACACGGCTCAAGAAGTGATGCATGGCTTATGGAAGTGCACAACCGTAACACCCCATATTTTTATAACATTATTTAGGATATTTAATTTGTTAAATTAAATAAAATAATATGAGGATTAATAGATTGAGATTTGATTTATCTAAAGGTAGTCATGCCATGTTAAACGAAAATCAAAATGAAATAAAATGAATTAATGTGTTAGGAAATAGGTAAGGGTAAAATGGAAAATAGGAGAGACTTACACCCAAAAACCTTAGGAAATGAAACTCATGTTCATTTCATTTTATCAAAATAAAAATACATCAAGGTCGGCCACAATTTCCATTATCAAGAAGAAGATAAAGCTAGGATTCAAAGGAAAGAAGTTAATCAACTTATTCAACATCAAATCTCACATCTTTTATCTCAAAGCAAAGGTGAATGATAACTACATCACATTTTCTTATGATTTTTGGTTTTAAGTTAATTTCAATTTTTTTGTGCAAGTTTATGCCATGTTTTGAATAATTAAAGTTATATATATGGTTGTTGATGAATTATAGACGTCCATATTAGTTTTTATGATATGTTTTATTTGGAAAACCTATTAAATGACATCCAAATGCCATGAAAATTTAAATATAGGTCGAAAATGATGTTTTAAAGACGATTTTTAATTTTCATAATTTTCTGATTTGATGTGGATTTTATATAAATTTTCTAGTGAAGAAAATGAATTATTGGATTATAAATTATTTACGGCTAAATAAATAATTATTTGGCTTTGAAATTTTTGTATGTTGAAAAACATATTAAAATAGATTTTCTAGGATTTTTTTAGATTTTTCCTAAGTGTTTTGATGAATATATAAAATTGTTTAAGGTATGGGACTTAAATGTTTTATATATTTAATTAAGAAGAATTGTCATTTTATAAAATAAAATCATTGTTTATTTCTGAAATTATTGGCAACACTTTTCTGAAAAATATTTATTGACCAATAGGAATTTGACAAACAAAGGCAGGTTAGTTGAAAAGTTATCTCATTTAAGTTAAAAATAAGAAATCACACTTTAGCATGTTTCAACCATTTACGACATGAAAGCTTTCGTACCAGACCTTCTGACATCATTGCATTTGAAGCCAATGCATATGGTATCAAGTTACTTGGCACGTAGTATTGGACAAGGTCGAAGGGTACTTGGTTGAAGCATTAGTTGCCGAAGAGGTTGGAGTATGTTTGTTTCATAAGCCAAAGTAATGCCTAATTTGCTTTCGAAAAGAAGCTTTCGACTTGGTTGCTTTCGACCGCGTCAAATATTTAAAACAAAGGTTTAAAGCTTACGATAAGGTCGAAAGGTAAACAATCTTTCGAAGGAGTCGAAACCCTGAACTTCCGCCTTTTAACCTTCTGAAGTCATGCTTTCGACAAGGTCAAAAGGTATACTTGTCTTTTAAAAACCAATCACTTCTCCCATGCTTTCGAAAGGAAGCATTCGACTTAGATGATTTACCCTTTTAATTCTAATTGAAGTATAACCCAAGGTTTCGAAAGAGGTGTTTTAAAGTATTAAAAAGGCTGGAGCCTATTATTTTAAAAGAAAGGTTTTTAAGCTTTCGAAGGGGAGTTTTCGAAGGGGTCGAAGGCTAAGCTTCTGAAGAGGTCGAATGGTTTTAAAAGAGGATTTTCCACATGTTTTTAAATTAAGCCCAAAGAGCTTTCTAAAGGTTTATTTTTTAAAGGTTTAATGCTTTCGAAAGGTATTATTTTCTGAATGGTTTCGAAGGGGTTGAAAGCCAAGCTATCGAAGAGGTCGAAAGCAATGCTTTCGATGGAGTCAAAAGGTAGCTTTCAAAGGGGTCGAAAGGTAGCTTTCGACAAGGTCAAAGGTCCTACTTTTTGAATGGTTTTGAAATGATTTAAATGGAAGGTTTTCCCAAGGTTTTCTAAGGCAATGTTTTAAAGTGTTTTACGATAAGTCTAAGGTTTTTAATACTTTCGAAAGGAAGATTTTTAGTGGTTTCGAAAGTTTTGAAATATGGGTTCGAAAGGAAAGGTTTTGACTTTTTGGCCTAGATAAATTAAGGGTTTTACTTGGTTTCCAAAGAGATGCGTTCAAAGGATTTAGAAGGGGTACTTTCAATGGAATCGAAAAGGGTACTTTCAAATGTTTAAATGTTATCATTAACAAAGGTTTGAGTAAAGTGTGTGTGTGTGTGTGTGTATTTAACATGGCAGTTTGATTTTGAGTAAAGCATAAGGATTATATATTTTCCTTGTGTTAGTTTGATTTAAAGGTTTTAAATCATTTTGAAAAGATTTTCAAGGAAAATTATAGGAAGGGATCCCTAAGTAAAATGACTCGGATATTAGATTATCAGATGGGACTGGTATAGGGTCGTGCCCTATACATTAGCTATTGGCCTAAGCTAATTGTTGTCCAAAATTCCAAAGTACTAGGCTTGGTCATAGGCAGACTAAAATTATGATTACACACTGAAAGGAATATATGTTTGTATAAAGACATGTTATAGGTGAGTCCGAAAATCTATTAGGATAGGGAAGACCTGGGAGATGATTAAGTTAGGGACAGACCATCCAAAAGAGAAGAATTTAATAGATAGTTAAGGACAGACCGTCCAGAAGAGGAGTATCTGTCATGTGTTAGATTGATTTTGTTTATATTGTCTAGCAGGCCCGAGTCAGCCAAAGGATAAAACTTATGTGTTGAGCATATAGTTCTTTTATTACCTGATATTGATGTATGTTTACATAATGATGCTTTACTGTATTTAACCAGTTTTGGTTGTAGGAAAATGTTGGCAAAGATATGTATTAAAAGGATGTTTGTAACGTTAAGACTTTTCGTCGCTCGAAAACCGACATCAATACGTCCACTGTATCAACTGCCGAACAATCGAAGGCCAAAAAACCGTACCGTTAGGGTTAAAGAAGAAGAAAAAGATAGAAGAAGAAGAAAAATAAAACAGAACAGAAAGAAACAACACAACAATATCAGAATATCACAATCGCAGCGGAACAACATATAATAAATAAATGAATAATCTTTAAACAAAGAACTATATCGGTTATTACATTACGTCATATTACATTACATTACATCATCAGAGTATACAACAACAAACAACAACAAACAGCGGAAAAGAAATACCATATACTAGTGAATACGCCATGTCATCCAGCTTGCCTCCAGCAACTCCTGAATTCCAGAATATCCTGATAGCCTGACTCTAGACTGCCCGTGTGGAAATTGGTGGGCACCCAGAGTTTAGGATGGAAAACAATAAACTCCGAGTCAGTCACGTGACTGGTGCGAGAACTTAAAACAGTTTATCTTTAAAACAAAGAACAGGATAATTTTAAAATAGATTCGCAACGCTTTTTAGAAAATGAGACTACCATAAGGCCTCCCGCACACACACACACAATGCAAACGCAGAATCGGAGGAGATTTCTCCTTATGATAGTCAAAGATGCTTAATACGCATTAAAAAGAAACATTTGATATTATTACTAGTGCATAGTGTAGGAAAACATTTTGAAAGTAAAGATGTAAATCTTAGCCAGCATAGGCATTTCGCACTTATGCCTACTATAGCTACCATGTTCAATAGCAGGTTACCGCCACATTCCATGGAAGGTTATACAACTAAAACCGTACAAGAATCGTATTGTTTTGTTTGGATTTCCAACAAATGGTCAGGCTAAGGAACTTCCTACTGCCACATGGGACCGCATCTGGCGGGACGTCCCGAGAACTTAACCAGCTCTCTGCCAACACAAGGCCGGGTTACCTTTCTCACTAGGTAACTACTACACGAATATGCCATCCCCTAGTCCCTTTGGACCTTTATCCGAGCGCTCGATAACCAAGATCACACAGTAATAAATATAGTGTGTCAACATGAGTAAGTATCTGGGCTCCATACCATGATACCACCCTTTTCAGAAGGAAATGACATACCCTAAAGGGCGCGACCCTCATAACCTTGCCGCATATTCCTGTTTTGACCATTTCCAAGGAGTGAGGTCTGACGAAGTCTCGTCTACAAAGCTACGCACAAAGCCACACTTTGATCAACAAATGATCAATAAATAATCATCACACAGCAACACTAAGCATGCCACATTACCAAATTGGGAGTATATCGCTGATAACTTTCAACTACATAACCGCTGAGCGCGTACGTCTCAGAGAAGGGTGTTAAGCTAAGAGAATAAATTCTCCGCCACCAACAGAAATGTATTTGAAAGAAATCTGCTTTATATCTCAAAATGTAATGTCAGACACATAACCATACAAGTCTGTTACGGGTTCGAATAGAACCGAAGGCACTTCAAAAGAAGCCCTTGCAATCCGGGTATTCACAATCCCGGTCGAATTTCCCATCATAAAGGAAATCTCCATACCGTAGCTAACGGTGCAGAGACAATCGATAGGCCATCCTATCGTTTTCACAAATACCCGGTCTTCACCACCGGTCTTCAATGTTATCCATTACGTCGTATCACTATTCGGAATGGGTAATCCAAATAACGAGCGCAATAATTTAAAAATAAGTGTAGCATTCAATTTCAACCAATTCACAACAAATACCTATTTAAAGGTCAATATTGATAGTCGGTTATTTAACTATCAATCAATATTCACAACATCACCCGATTTCAAATAATTTCCCAAATTATTTATTTTCAATAAATATCTTTATAAGATATATATCCCACACTTTTCCATTTGGAAACCAATTTCAAATCAATTTACACCCTTACAACTTTCATTTCAAAATGGTTCATTTTAAACTAATTAAATATATCCTCACTGATTTATTAAATTTACGTCCCAAATCCGTAAATTAATCCCCACACTTCAAAATAAATCAATGTTTATTTTTAACAAATTTCCCTTTCTTTTATAAATTCCATAGTGAATTTACTTTTCCAAAATACCTATGAATATACGATTTCCAAGTAGATTTCTAATATTCATTTTCAATTTATCTTTAAAAGATAAAATCTCAAACATTCACTTCATATTGAAAAAAACATTTCCATACTTATTTAATAATAGGTAATTCACCAATCTATTTATTTTCAACGTTTTGAAAATATTCAATACACTTAAATTCAAATTAAGTATATATTTTATTCTTTAAGGAAAATGTTCACTTAAACATATTTATTTGGGTCAAAACGGATGTTGCGTAAAACATCGTTACGACAACCCAAAATCACTAGTAAAGGGATTCGAACTTAAAATACATATATAAATCCCAATACTACAAAAAAAAACATTTCCTTTCGGAAATCATTTACTATAACAACAGTGTTATAGTCCACAATTTCCTTCTATTCCTCGAAAACGTCTATCTCAACAATAAATGTTGAAATCTATGATTTCGATACTTAACACATTTTAAAACGTTTTTGAATCGTTTTACTTCTATTTAAAATATCACCTTTCCAAAATATTTCTTTAATATATTATTCACCGTCCAAAATCGTGAATATATTTCATTAACCAAATTCAATTTCTACATATTCTATTTACACGCAAAAATCCAATTCATAAGTTAATTACTTATAAATATTTTATTTTACCAAAAATCCGTTCATTTCATAACTTCGCTATTTATAAACCTATAGATTTCATTCACTTATAAAATCCATTTATATTCCATTTTAACACTTATAAAAACTTGTTTTATGATTCCAATATTTTAATTTATAAATATCAATTTTATAAATATTTTATATAAATCATTTATAATAATTCAAAAATCCCAATTTGAACCATTTTATGAATAAATTAACTACTTATTTCAAAAATCATATTTCGGTTATATTTCACAAAAATCATAATTTTTATAACATAAAAATTACAACGTTTATTTATTTAAAACGAATCAATTCCAAAATTAAATTTTATTATGAATTCTCAACTTAAATTTTTAAAAAATAAAATTTTATTTATTTTCGGCATCTAACGATACCAAAATATATTTGGATAAAATTTAGCCTTTAACCATTTCAATCACAAAGATAATCACGCAGATTATAAATAGATCAATAAATAGATCAACACACAACAATGAAACCAATTCAAATGTTTTGAGGAATTCAGTTGGATCCCTCCAACCTGTTTCCCTGCATCCAAAGATGTTAGCACAATACCAATTTCGCTTCAAGACGAAATATCGCGAGATATTGAATTTATAAAATACTATCTGCTATTATGCGGCACAATAGGGTCTCATCCGCTATATAATGCGAGAAATCAACTCCAAGTACATAAATAATACCAATTCCAATCAAGATGGAATTATCGCGGTATATGTTTTTAATAAATAACCTCCGCTTACTAACGGCGTATAATGTCTATTTCAATCAATAACAGATAATAATTTATCATTCAGGCATATAATCAACAATTTTAAATCTAACTATTTAAAATTTGAATCGAAACTATTCGATTGAGTGAGAAGTTATCACCTTGATTTTAATTCCGTTCCAGCGTTTTATTTCGAATAAAATTAAACGGACGTTTAATTTTACTCGAAATTTTCCCTATCTCCAAACGACTTAAATCCAGTTCCATAGCGTAGTGCACGACAAAATGAAGCCAACGCCGCTTGTTTCGTCCAAAACGGACCTCGTACGACAAAGATACAACATTTTAAATATTACACGATTTATATTTATAATTTATTTACAAACTTCTATTTATTTTCCAACCCTAGCTTCATCATGAACGCTCGCTCATCTGGAGCAAATCACGGCCGCGCATCTCATCTTCTCCATCTCCCTCACGTTTACGCACAGCCGAACCCATCAACGTCATTAGGGTTTGCATTTTTGCGAGCAAATCGAACACTTAGAACTCGATCAAAGCATACCACGTCGAAGGCCAAGAAGTAAGCCACCATCGGCCGAAGCAGCTTGCAACTCGGTCACCCATGGACCTCGTGATGCGTGCGCGACTGCAAGATGAACGCGGTCCCCTAGCGACCACTCCACTGCTCCAATTCAGATCACCACCGTTGATCTTCAAGATCTCGATGCCCTCTACTCTTTTCATGTTGGAAGTTTCGTGTGAAAGTTGATGGATTTGAAAAATTGGAGGAAGAATATGGCACGATTTTGGCCATTGAAAATATGGTGGCGGATGAGCATGGAAATTAGGGTTTTGATAAATTTTTGTGAATAAGGGGTCCTTTTATAGAAAACCGATGAAACACTATTCATCCCGGATTTTCCGAACTCCAAATCTCGCGCGGTGACCGGCATTTCTAGGGTTTATCCCGCGTTCCGGACACAATGGAATAGGTTTCAGAAGCTAATTCTATCATCTGTGCGAGTTACGAAAATAAACGATCAAATTTAAATTAAATCGATTTAAACTAATTTCTATGCGTTTTGGCTTGCCCCGGACACGGTAAATCCGATTGACACAAAATTAGAAACCATACAATAATATCACATTACGGATCAGATGAAACTGGTTTCGTCGAAATCCGAGACTGTTTGAAAAATGGCTATTTTAACTCGTCAATTAAATATTAAAATATTCAATTTTCACAAATTAACTTTAAATTCGATTTTAAAAGTTCTATAACATCATTCTAACTCCAATATGATAAAATAAAATTTTACAAATCATTTTCAATCATATTATACCCAATTTTCAATTATTTCTGTAGTTTGAAATATTAAATTATCGATTTAAATTACCCAATTAAATCCAAATATTCGAAATAAAATTTATTCGACTGTTTAATTTCACTTATTAATATTTAAATCAATTAAATATACAATTTTTAATTGACAGAAATTCTGGGCCGTTACAAACTTTGCCCCTTAAAAGAATTTCGTCCTCGAAAGTACCAAGTAAGAAAAAGTTACAGAATCCATTAACTTCCCAAAACAATTCATTCGAATTAAATTTCAAATTCATTTGAGTGTATAACTTTCTCAAAATCCATAGTTAAACTTCTTACAAAATCTTTACTAAGTTTCCAAATCCAAACTTAGTTTAAAAATTTTCAATTTTCTCAAAAATATTCTAACGCCTTAAATTTTCGAAAAAATTCGCCAGTCTCCTTTGCGCGGCTCGATCCGAAAAAAAAATGACAGTATATATATATCACAAATATACATCTCATCAAGTGATGAGGCATCTTGTAGGGAAAAAAGTGTAAAAGTACGATATTTAATCTGAGATATGTACCTTATTTATTATTAGCGAGCATATACGGCTAATATAACGCGAAAGCGAGCTCCAAAGGCGAAGCAAGCGCAATCCGCACCTACTAAACACTCAACAAACCATGAGAAACATGCATATATGAAAATAATATCAATATACAACATATATCTACAAATGCTAACATAGCAAATGCAACAAAAGCAATAAATGCAACTACCAAACAACAATCCAACCATCATCCAACTGTCCAAATAAACATTCATTCATATTCTCATTTCATAAGTTATACAACTTATATTCAACAATTACCACTTAGATTTTTTTATTGATTCACTTATACTTACTTTAATTTAACTCCATCCTTTAAGTTAAATTTATTCTATCAAAATTCAAATTGTATAAGTTATCAATTCATTTTTCATTCCCATAAATATTTTAAATAGGATTCTAGAGTCTATTCAATCTTTCAAAACCATTTTTGAAACCAATTCAATTATCCTTTGAATTTCAAAAACCCAAACCCAAATATTCCAAACAACTTCATTTAAAATAATATGGCAGCAATTCCTCTTTTGGAAACCCGAAAATGAACACCGATGATGTTGCAATCATCATCGGAATTATTTTCCAGCAACCAAAAAGAATTTAGAGCTTTAATTTCTCCAAAACAATTTTCCCAAAATATCAAATCCTTTCAAAACACTTCTCCGGAATTTCATTTTTAGATTATAAATCACATTTACAAATCTTTTACTTATTTAATTTCACTTCTTATATATAAGATTATTTCACAAGTGTAAATCATTTTAATTATAACTTCATACTTATAATTCATTTGCTTATACACTTCATTCTTTTACAGCTGTTGTTTTTTATTTAACTTATTCAACAACCAAACAATCAATTCATATACACTTTAATAATTCTGAAAAATTATCCCTTTATATATAAAATATAATCGAGGTAAAATTATTTCATTTACCATATTTTAAATAATATCGTGTCAAATTGTTCTGTATAAGTGTTTAGAGATCTCTATCAACAATGTTAATTACTCGTGTTGACCAGAATCCATATAGCACTCAACAAATCAATCATCACAATATAAACAATTTCATATTCACTAACAAATACGCGCTCGTATCTATTATTACACTCAAACTCATTCTAGAGTACTACTGACTCTATCTCTAATGAGTAATACACAACAGAGCCATGGTTGTCGCTTAACCATATGCTCTGATACCAAATGTAACGTTTAAGACTTTTCATCGCTCAAAAACCGACATCAATACGTCCACTGTATCAACTGCCGAACAATCGAAGGCCGGAAAACCGTACCGTTAGGGTTAAAGAAGAAGAAAAAGATAGAAGAAGAAGAAAAATAGAACAGAGCAGAAAGAAACAACAGAACAATATCAGAATCTCACAATCGCAGCGGAACAACATATAATAAATAAATGAATAATCTTTAAACAAAGAACTATATCAGTTATTACATTACGTCATATTACATTACATTACATCATCAGAGTATACAACAACAAACAACAACAAACAACGGAAAAGAAATACTATATACTAGTGAATACGCCATGTCATCCAGCTTGCCTCCAGCAACTCCTGAATTCCAGAATATCCTGATAACCTGACTCTAGACTGCCCGTGTGGAAATTGGTGGGCACCCAGAGTTTAGGATGGAAAACAATAAACTCCGAGTCAGTCACGTGACAGGTGTGAGAACTTAAAACAGTTTATCTTTAAAACAAAGAACAGGATAATTTTAAAATAGATTCGCAATGCTTTTTAGAAAATGAGACTACCATAGGGCTTCCCGCACACACACACAATGCAAACGCAGAATTGGAGGAGATTTCTCCTTATGATAGTCAAAGATGCTTGATACGCATTAAAAAGAAACATTTGATATTATTACTAGTGCATAGTGTAGGAAAACATTTTGAAAGTAAAGATATAAATCATAGCCAGCATAGGCATTTCGCACTTATGCCTACTATAGCTACCATGTTTAATAGCAGGTTACCGCCACATTCCATGGAAGGTTATACAACTAAAACCGTACAAGAATCGTATTGATTTGTTTGGATTTCCAACAAATGGTCAGGCTAAGGGACTTCCTACTGCCACATGGGATCGCCTCTGGCGGGACGTTCCGAGAACTTAGCCAGCTCTCTGCCAACACAAGGCCGGGTTACCTTTCTCACTAGGTAACTACTACACGAATATGCCATCCCCCGGTCCCTTTGGACCTTTATCCGAGCGCTCGATAACCAAGATCACACAGTAATAAATATAGTGTGTCAACATGAGTAAGTGTCGGGGCTCCATACCATGATACCACCCTTTTCAGAAGGAAATGACATATCCTAAAGGGCGCGACCCTCATAATCTTGCCGCATATTCCTGTTTTGACCATTTTCGGAGAGTGAGGTCTGACGAAGTCTCGTCCACAAAGCTAGGCACAAAGCCATGCTTTGATCAACAAATGATCAATAAATAATCATCACACAACAACACTAAGCATGCCACATTACCAAATTGGGAGTATATCGCTGATAACTTTCAACTACATAACCTCTGAGCACGTACATCTCAGAGTAGGGTGTTAAGCTAAGAGAATAAATTCTCCGCCACCAACAGAAATGCATTTGAAAGAAATCTGCTTTATATCTCAAAATGTAATGTCAGACACATAACCATACAAGTCTATTCCGGGTTCGAACAGAACCGAAGGCACTTCAAAAGAAGCCCTTGCAATCCGGGTATTCACAATCCCGATCGAATTTCCCATCACAAAGGAAATCTCCATACCGTAGCTAACGGTGCAGAGACAATCGATAGGTCATCCTATCGTTTTCACAAATACCCGGTCTTCACCACCGGTCTTCAATGCTATCCATTACGTCGTATCACTATTCGGAATGGGTAATCCGAATAACGAGTGCAATAATTTAAAAATAAGTGTAGCATTCAATTTCAACCAATTCACAACAAATACCTATTTAAAGGTCAATATTGATAGTCGGTTATTTAACTATCAATCAATATTCACAACATCACCCGATTTCAAATAATTTCCCAAATTATTTATTTTCAATAAATATCTTTATAAGATATATATCCCACACTTCAACCATTTGAAAACCAATTTCAAATCAATTTACACCCTTACAACTTTCATTTCAAAATGGTTCATTTTAAACCAATTAAATATATCCTTACCGATTTATTAAATTTACGTTCCAAATCCGTAAATTAATCCCCACACTTCAAAATAAATCAATGTTTATTTTTAACAAATTTCCCTTTCTTTTATAAATTCCATAGTGAATTTACTTTTCCAAAATACCTATGAATATACGATTTCCAAGTCGATTTCTAATATTCATTTTCAATTTATCTTTAAAAGATAAAATCTCAAACATTCACTTCATATTGAAAAAAACATTTCCATACTTATTTAATAGTAAGTAATTCACCAATCTATTTATTTTCAACATTTTGAAAATATTCAATATACTTAGATTCAAATTAAGTATATATTTTATTCTTTAAGGAAAACGTTCACTTAAACATATTTATTTGGGTCAAAACGGATGTTGCGTAAAACATCGTTACGACAACCCAAAATCACTAGTAAAGGGATTCGAACTTAAAATACATATATAAATCCCAATACTACAAAAAAACATTTCCTTTCGGAAATCATTTACTATAACAACAGTGTTATAGTCCACAATTTCCTTCTATTCCTCGAAAACGTCTATTTCAACAATAAATGTTGAAATCTATGATTTCGATACTTAACACATTTTAAAACGTTTTTGAATCGTTTTAATTCTATTTAAAATATCACTTTTCCAAAATATTTCTTTAATATATTATTCACCGTCCAAAATCGTGAATATATTTCATTAACCAAATTCAATTTCTACATATTCTATTTATATGCAAAAATCCAATTCATAAGTTAATTACTTATAAATATTTTATTTTACCAAAAATCCATTCATTTCATAACTTCGCTATTTATAAATCTATAGATTTCATTCACTTATAAAATCCATTTATATTCCATTTTAACACTTATAAAAACTTGTTTTATAATTCCAATATTTTAATTTATAATTATCAATTTTATAAATATTTTATATAAATCATTTATAATAATTCAAAAATCCCAATTTAAACCATTTTATGAATAAATTAACTACTTATTTCAAAAATCACATTTCGGTTATATTTCACAAAAATCATAATTTTTATAACATAAAAATTACAACGTTTATTTATTTAAAATGAATCAATTCCAAAATTAAATTTTATTATGAATTCTCAACTTAAATTTTTAAAAAATCAAATTTTATTTATTTTCGGCACCTAACGATACCAAAATATATTCGAATAAAATTTAGCATTTAACCATTTCAATCACAATGATAATCACGTAGATTATAAATAGATCGATAAATAGATCAACACACAACATTGAAACCAATTCAAATGTTTTGAGGAATCCAGTTGGATCCCTCCAACCTGTTTCCCTGCATCCAAAGATGTTAGCACAATACCAATTTCGCTTCAAGACGAAATATCGCGGTATATGGGATTTATAAAATACTATCCGCTACTATGCGGCGCAATAGGGTCTCATTCGCTATATAATGCGGGAAATCAACTCCAAGTACATAAATAATACCAATTCCAATCAAGATGGAATTATCGCGGTATATGTTTTTAATAAATAACCTCCGCTTACTAACGGCGTATAATGTCTATTTCAATCAATAACAGATAATAATTTATCATTCAGGCATGCAATCAACAATTTTAAAAATAACTATTTAAAATTTGAATCGAAACTATTCGATTGAGTGAGAAGTTCTTACCTTGATTTTAATTCCGTTCCAGCGTTTTATTTCGAATAAAATTAAACGGACGTTTAATTTTACTCGAAATTTTCCCTAGCTCCAAACGACTTAAATCCAGTTCCATAGCATAGTGCTCGACAAAACGAAGCCAACGCCGCTTGTTTCGTCCAAAACGGACCTCGTATGACAAAGATACAACATTTCAAATATTACACGATTTATATTTATAATTTATTTACAAATTTCTATTTATTTTCCAACCCTAGCTTCATCATGACCGCTCGTTCATTTGGAGCAAATCACGGCCGCGCATCTCATCTTCTCCATCTCCCTCACGTTTACGCACAGCCGAACCCATCAACGTCATTAGGGTTTGCATTTTTGCAAGCAAATCGAACACTTAGAACTCGATCAAAGCATATAACGTCGAAGGCCAAGAAGTAAGCCACCATCAGCCGAAACAGCTTGCAACTCGGTCACCCATGGACCTCGTGATGCGTGTACGACCGCAAGACGAACGCGGCCCCCTAGCGACCACTCCAGTGCTCCAATTCAGATCACCACCGTTGATCTTCAAGATCTCGATTCCCTCTACACTTTTCATGTTGGAAGTTACGTGCGAAAGTTGATGGATTTGAAGAAATTGGAGGAAGAATATGGCACGATTTCGGCCATTGAAAATATGGTGGCGGCTGAGCATGGAAATTAGGGTTTTGATAAATTTTTGTGAATAAGGGGTCCTTTTATAGAAAACCGACGAAACACTATTCATCCCGGATTTTCCGAACTCCAAATCTCGCGCGGTGACGGGCATTTCTAGGGTTTATCCCGCGTTCCGGACACAATGTAATAGGTTTCGGAAGCTAATTCGATCATTTATGCGAGTTACAGAAATAAACGATCAAAATTAAATTAAATCGATTTAAACTAATTTCTATGCGTTTTGGCTTACCCCGGACAAATGGTAAATCCGATTGACACAAAATTTGAAAGCACAATAATATCACATTACGGATCAGATGAAACTAGTTTCGTCGAAATCCGAGACTGTTTGAAAAATGGCTATTTTAACTCGTCAATTAAATATTAAAATATTCAATTTTCACAAATTAACTTTAAATTCGATTTTAAAAGTTCTATATCATCATTCTAACTCCAATATGGTAAAATAAAATTTTACAAATCATTTTCAATCATATTATACCTAATTTTCAATTATTTCTGTAGTTTGAAATATTAAATTATCGATTTAAATTACCCAATTAAATCCAAATATTCGAAATAAATTTTATTGGACTGTTTAATTTCACTTATTAATATTTAATATCAATTAAATATACAATTTTTAATTGACAGAAATTCTGGGTCGTTACAATGTTAGTGAGGGGAAACCCATTCCGCTAAGCGACGTGGTCTCACTTAACATATTTAATCGGATGTATAGTATTATTCACACCAGGCTTTATGTCTCACTCTAAGTTTATGTTTTCCTCTTAAACTCTCGAGTGCTCAAAATTAATTTGAGTAGGCTGAGGGGTTAAGGTCTTTTTCAAGTTTTAGTAGGATGATGAATAAGGCTATTGAAGGCATGCAGGAGGCAAATGGATAGCTATTTAGCAGTTGTAGTTTTATGTTTTGTTGTATTTCCGCTGTGTTTATATTAAGTCTATTGTGACTACATGAGTCTGATCATCCAAGGGTGTAACTTCATATACCGCTCTTAGCGTATTTTGTAAAAAGTATATTTTATTTGTACCTGGGAACATATTTGGGATTATGTATTAAGAATATGGAACATCTGTTTTAAAATTTAATGAAGAAATGTTGTTTTGAAATCTGTATTTTGTTTCATATTCAAGTACTTTTGATATTATAGATACCATTAACATAGTCGTATTTATTCGTCGAAAGCTAATACTATAGATGACTACAGCATCTATTGCGCTTAGTTTTGGGCTTCTAGATAGGGAATGTTATAGCTTGGTATCAGAGCATGGTTTATGAAATAATTTAACTAAAAATTATTTCGAAAACATAATCCTTAGTAATTAGTGGTAGATCAGGGTATGTGATGATGCTATAGTAACTTACTTGTATTTGTTATATATAAGTATACGCTATTTCTCTAGTCTCCTACCTTAGTTAGGTTATTCATTTGTATCTTACGCGGCTTGAATACAAATATGGAAGGAAGAAGAGGCAGAGTTAATCTTAGAGGGAGCACCACCACTAATCGAAATGCCTGACCAAATGCTAGGAGAGGTCCAGGTCAGGCTTAAGCTGAAAATGCTGGTGCTAAGGTTCCCCAAGTGGATATGAAAGCCATGTATCAGCTTTTCATGAACATGATGCAAGCTGGAATCGCAGCTGGATTTTTCAGGGGGAATACTACTGGAGGAGGAGTTCAGGAAGCTCTGATAGTCAACCATTATGCTAATCTGAGAAGAGACTATATTAGGCATGGAGGGAAGCTGTTCACTGGAACTGAAGATGCGACTGAGGTAGAAAACTGGTTGTTTCACCGTGACAGGATTTTCACTGACTTAGGATCGAATGACGAGCAGAAAAGGCTAGTAGCTTCAAGACAGCTTCAGGGAGCTGCTCTATTATGGTGGAATAGTGTTATATCTGGTGTTGATGAGGAAACCATGACCTAGGTGGAGTTTAAGAGAAGGTTCCAAGAAAGGATCATATCAGTGATGGCGCAGTCGGTATTTCTTAGGAAGTTTGCTAATTTGGAGGAAGGAGAGATGTCTATTCTAGAGTATGCAAGAACATTTGAGGAGTTAGCCCAGTACGGGTATATCATGGTTGATATGGTGGTAAATCAGAATGAGAAGTTTATAAGTGGTTTGAAGGCAGAGTTGGCAAGGGCTACCTTCCTGCACATAAGAGATTCATGTGATGTAGTGGTAGAAATGGCGTTAAGGTAGGAAGAGGCATTAGCTTGTTTGGAGAAGAAGAAAGAGAAGGAGGTTTAGAGTGGGCAAGGCCAGAAGAGAAAGTTTTTCCATAAGAAGAATGCTCAAAAGGGAGGAGCACAGAAGAAGGGAAAATTTAAAGTGGTTTGTTATTAATGTGATAAGAAGGGACAGTATGCTCATGAGTGTCATACTGGAAAAGGAAAGGGGAAAGAAGCGGTTGGAAAGAAGAATATCTGATGCTTTAATTGTGGTCAGATCGCCATTATAAGAACCAATCCAAAGAGCCTGCTAGAGAAGAAAGGGACAGATGTATGCATTGGAGCCCGCAACTTCAAGGCCAGTTGTGCAGGAGAAATGGATTGCTATTTTGGGAGGCTCGCTACAGATTCACAGTATGTCTGTCAATGTTTTGTTTGATACTGGTGCATCACATTCTTTTATTTCATGATGTTCGGTACATAAGCTTAACCTAGATCCCTCATATTTTATTTAGTTACTTCCTTAAGGGTTTCAATTCGATAGGAAGGTATGCGACACTTGGGATGAGGAGTGACCATTTAGAGTTTGATTTGCTAGATCATACTTTTGATTGTTGTTTGCATGTATTTGATTTTGTGGGGTTTGAGATTATCCTTGGAATGGTTTGGTTAAATAAGTATGATGCTAGGATATTTTTTCATGATAGGAAGATATCACTTAGACACCAGAGTTGTAGTGATCATATAGTTTATACCGTAGAAAACCCTAGTTGTGAGGTGAATGCTTTATTGGGTATCATGGAAATGGAAGATGAGTTGCATTGAGTCTATGTGTTTGGTGAATTTGCTGATATGTTTGAGCCAGTAGTTGGGTTGCCATCGAATGATCCATTGAGTTTCAGATTGAATTAATGCCTAGAGCAGAACCGATGAGTAGGCCACCAAGCAGAATAACACCTACAGAGATGAAAGAGTTGAAGGTTGTAACATCCTCTATCTAGAGGCCCAAAACTAAGATCGCAACAGATGCTGCAATCATCTATAGTATTAGTTTTCGGTGAGTAAATACGGCTATGTTAATGGTATCTATAATATCAGAAGCACTTGAATATGAATCAAAACATAGATTTCAAAACAACATTTTCCCATTAAAAGTTCAACACAAATGTTTCATATTCTCAATACATAATCCCAATATGTTCCTAGGCACAAATAAAATATACTTATTACAAAATACGCCAAGAGCGGTATATGAAGATACCCCTTTGGATTATAAGAGTCATTTAGTCATAATAGACTTAATACAAACACAACAGAAATACAACAAATGATAAAACTGCAACTCCTAAATAGCTATCTGTTTTCCTCCTGCATGCCTTCGGTAGCTTTATTTATCATCCTACTAAAACATGAAAAAGACCTTAAACCCTCAGCCTACTCAAATCAATTTTGAGCACCCGAGAGTATAAGGGGAAAACATAAACTTCAGTCAGATATAAAGCCTGGTGTGAATAATACTATACATCCTGGTTTAATATGTTAAGTCGGATTATGCCGCTTAGCAGAATAGGTTTCCCGTCACTAACATCCTTTTAAAACATGTCTTTGTAGAACTTTTTCATGCAACCAAAACTGGTTAAATACTTTAAAGCGTCATTATGTAAACAAACAAAATATTAGGTAAAAAATGAACTGTTTGTTCAAACACATAAGTTTTGTTTGGCTAACTTTTAACCTTTAACTGACTCAGGCCTACCATAAAATATAAAAAATTTAATCTAACATCTGTTAGATACTCCTGTTCCAGACGATATGTCCTTAACTATCTGTTAAATACTTCTCTTCTGGACAGTCTGTCCCTAACTTAATCATCTTCTAGGTCTTCCTGATCCTAATGGTTTTTCGGTCTCACCAATAACCTATCTATATACACACATATATTATTTTCTGTGTGTAATCACAATTTTAGTCTATCTAACCAAGCCCTACACACTGGAATTTTGGACAACAATTAGCTGGGGCCATTAGCTAAGGTATAGGACGCGACCTTATACCAGTCTCATCTGGTATTCAAATATCTGAGTCATTTTACTTAGGGATCCCCTCCCATAATTTTCCTTGAAAACCTTTTCAAAATGATTTAAAACCTTTAAATCAAACCATCACAAGGAATATACATAATTCGTATGCTTTACTCAAATTCATATTGCCATGTTAAATATACATACTTTACTCAAGCCACTGTCGATGAAAACAATTGAACATTTGAAAACGCCCCTTTTGATTCCATTGAAAGTACCTCTTTCTAAACCCAGTAATACCCTTCAATTATCTACGCCAAGAAGCTAGAACCTTACCTTTCGAAACCTTACTTCAAAACTTGTGAAACCATTGAAATCTTTCCTTTTGAAGGCAATAAAACTTTAGACTCCTTTAAAACGATTTAAAACATTCCCTTAGAAAACCATAGGAAAATCTTCCATTTCAAACGTTCTGAAACCATTTGAAAAATAGAACCTTTCGACCTTGTCGAAAGCTACCTTTCGACCCGAATCGAAAGCTACCTTTCAATTCCATCGAAAGCTCGACTTTCGTCCCCTTTGAAACAGTTCAGAAAATAAACCCTTTCGAAAGCTTTCAACCCTTAAAACATAAATCTTACGAAATCACTTAGGGTTCAATTTAAAAACATGTGGAAAATCCCCTTTTATAACCTTTCGACTTTGTCAAAAGCGACCTTTCAACTTTGTCGAACGCTTAGCTTCCGACCCCTTCGGAAGTCCTGTTCGAAAGCTTTAAAACATTTCTTTTTAAAACAATAGGCTCCAGCCTTTTAATACTCTAAACATCTCCTTCGAAAGCTTGGGTTATACTTCAATTAGAATTAAAAGGGTAAACCATCTAAGCCGAAAGCTTCCTTTCGAAAGCATAGGAGATGCGGTTGGTTTTAAAAACAAACAAACCTATCGAGCATGTCGAAAGCGTAATTTCGAAAGGTTGAAAGGTAGCGGCTAGGAGATATGGAACCCTTCAAAATCTTGCTAACCTTTCAACTTTGTCCAAAGGTTTAAACCTTTATTTTAAATAATTGACCTGGTCGAAAGCTACCAAGTCGAAAGCTTCTTTTCGAAAGCAAAGCAGGCGATCCTTTTGGGTTATAAAACAAACATAGTCCAACCTCTTTGGCAAGTAACCGTTCGACTAAGTACCCTTCGGCCTTTTCCAATTTGTTACGTACCAAGGTACTTGATACCATACACATTGGTCATTGACCTTTTCGAAAGTTATAACCTTTCGACTTTGTCGAAAGGTCTGGATCGGAAGGTTTGATGCCATAAAGGGCTGAAACAAGCTAAAAGTATGTTTTTCCCGTTTTTAACTTAAAAAATATAACTTTTCAACTAACATATCTTTATTTGTTAAATTCTTGTTGGTTAACGAATACCTTTTAGAAAAGTGCTGCCATTAATTTTCGGAATTAAATAATCATTTTAATTTGTAAAATGCCTCTTCTCTTTAATTAAATATGTAAAACATACAAGTCCCATACCTTAAATAATTTTATATATTCATCAAAGCATTTAGGAAAAATCTAAAAAAAATCTCAAAAAATCTATTTTAATATGTTTTCCAACATACAAAAATTTCAAATTAAATAATTATTTATTTACCGTAAATAATTTATAACCTAATAATTCATTTTCTTCACCAAAAACTTTATATGAAATCCATATTAGTTCAGAAAAATATGAAAAATGAAAATCATCTCTAAAATATCATTTCTGATCTATTTGTAAATTTTTAAGGCGTTTGAATGTCATTTAATAGGGTTTTTATGTCAAACATTTCATAAAAATGAACATGAACATATATAATTCATCAACAAGCATATATATCAATTTATCATCTAAACATGGCATAAACAAGCAAAAACATTTCGTATCTATTTTGAAACCGAAAACATAAGTAAATGGGATGTAGTAATTTTTCACCTTATCTTTGAGATTAAAAGATGTGACATTTGATGTTGAATATGTTGATTAATCCTTTTCTTCTTGAATCCTAGCTTTACCTTCTCTTGAGAACAATAATGGTGACCGACCTTAGATTTTTCTAGTTTGATAAAATGAAAGTGAACATGCATTTCATTCCTAAGGGTTTAGGGTATAAACCTCTCCTATTTTCGATATTGCCCTTACTCATTTTCTAACATATTCGTTTATAGTATCTCATTTTAATTTGCATATTAACATGGCACGACTACCTTTAATTAAATCAAATCTCAAACTATTAGTTTTCACATTATTTTATTTAATTTAACAAATTAAATATCCTAAATAATTTTATAAAAACATGGAGTGTTATAGACTCTCCTCCTTCAAGAATTTCGTCCTCGAAATTACGATAAGGTACACAACAAATCAATCAGAGGTAAAACATACCATCAAACAAATAAGGATAAGAGTCTCTAATCTTTCTCTTAGTCTCCCAAGTACAGTCTCTAGCATCATCACTCCACTAGAATTTTACTAATCCAAAAGTCTTGTTCCTTAGCCTCCTCTCATCTCTCTCGATTATCCGAATCAACATCCTAACAATGGTCAAATCCGGCTCTACTACTAAGTCTTTAAACATTGTAGGTGCTGTAGTAGTCTCTGAGTCTCTAACACACTTTATAAGATGAGAAATATTGAAAACGTCATGGACTCCTGCCAAACTATTCGATAACTCTACTCTACGTGCGAGTTTCTCGATCCTCTCAACAATGCGAAAGGGCCCAATGAATCTTTGTGCTAACTTTCCTAGTTTTCCGAATCTACTCACACCCTTCATCGATGAAACCTTAATAAATATGTAGTATCCAACATAAAATTTCAAGTCGTTCCTTCCTTTATCTTCATAACTTCTCTTCCTAGACTAAGCTTCCTTCATCCTAGCTCGGATCAACTTAATCTTCTCCGTGGTTTCTTTCACCAAATCCCGACCAACCACTAATTTATCCCCGGTCTCTAACCAACATATGGGAGATTTGCATGGTCTTCCATACAAAGCTTCAAACGAAGCCATCCCAATACTAGTCTGATAACTATTGTTATACGAGAACTTGACTAAACGAAGATGGTCTTCCCATGATCCCTCGAAGTCCAATACACAAGCTCTTAACATATCCTCGAAGACTTTTTTAACTCTTTCTGTTTGCCCATCAGACTATGGATGGTAAGCGCTACTATGTCGAGCTTGGTTCCTAAATCTTCCGGTAGACTTTTCTAGAACTCACTAGTAAACAAAGAATCTCTATCAATGATGATACTAATAGGAATTCCGTGCAGTCTAACCACATTCTTCATAAACAATTTCGCCAAAATAGTGTTGTCCTAGTTGACTTTACCAGAATGAAATGGACACTCTTTGTTATTCTATCCACTATAACGCATATACTTTCATTTCCTTTGCTAGATTTTGGTAACCCATCAATAAAATCCATAGAGATAGAATTCCACTTCAACATAAACATCAAACGGTTGAAGCAATCCACATGGCTTCTAGTGATCAGCCTTTGCCTGCTGGCAATTCAAACACTGCTTAACATATAATCCAATGTCCCGTTTCCAATCTTCCCAGAAGAAACTTCTCTTCATATCCTGATAAATCTTCGTTCCTACTGGATGAATGGTGAACTTCAAACGATGGCACTCATCCAAAACTTCTTTCTCATGTCTCCTACATTCGGAACACACCATTCCCTTCTTTCTCAACCACCTATTATGGTCAAGACCAAAATCCTTTAAGTCATCGCTCGTTGTTCCTCCCTTAGCTTTCCGATCTATTCAGCCAAAACTAGATCCTCCTTCTATTTAGAAGCTATTTTCTCAAACATTGCCGGTCGAACTTCTAAACAAGAAAATACAGCACTGCCTGCACAAGAACCTTCCTGAGATCTATACTACACTCTACAAGCTGACAATACTTCCAAATCTTTCCATTCAGCAATTATAGCCAATACTGCATTCTGATGTTTCCTGCTAAGTGCATCCGCAACCTTGTTTCCTTTTTCGGGTGTGTACTCAATTCCAAAATCATAAGCACCAATAAGCTCCAGCGATCCCTGCTATCTCATGTTTAGCTCCTTCTAAGAGAACAAATTCTTCAATGACTTATGATCCGTAAAAAGCTCGTATCGCTCTCCCAAAAGATAATACCTCCATACTTTCCAAGAAAATATAACGGCAGCTAATTCCAGATCATGCGTTGCATACCTAACTTCTTACGGCCTGAGCTGTCTAGAAGCATGAGCAATCACTTTAAGTCTTTGCATCAACACAACTCCCAATCCAGTTCCACATGCATCAGTATAAACAACTAAATCCTGATTCCCCTCCGAAACCACTAACATCGGTGCATGGGTCAATAAACTTTGAAATGCTTCTTCACACTTATCAGTTTATACAAACTTCACCTCTTTTTGTATAAGCTTAGTCATCGGTGCAGCTATCTGTGAAAAATCCTTTATAAACCTCCGGTAATATTCAGCCAATCTAAGAAAGCTCTTTATCTCGGCCACCTTCTCAGGCCTCTTCCAATTATTCACCGCTTCGATCTTAGTCGGATCTATAGATAACCTTTTTCTGAGACTACATGACCAAGGAATTTCACTTCCTTCTTGTAAAAATAGCACTTCGAAAACTTAGCCTTCAACATACTCCCTCAACGTCTCAAGCACAACTCTAAAACGAACTTCATGCTCCTTCTCATCCTTAAAGTATATCAGAATATCATCTATGAAGACTAACATAAATTTTTCCAAGTGCTCTCGAAAAATTTGATTCATCAAATCTACAAAGAATGCCAGTGTATTAGCTAGTCCGAATATCATAACTAACCATTCGTGCAATTCATATCTTGTCCTAAACGCCGTCAAAGGAATACTATCCTCTGCCACTCTAAGTTGATGAAATCCCATCGCCAAATTCAATTGAGGGAATACCTTGGCTCCACTTAACCGATCGAACAAATCATTAGTTCTTGGCAATGGATATATGTTCTTTATCGTCTTTTCATTCAACTTACAATAATACATAACCTCAACGATCCATTCGGCTTCTTAGCAAATATTGCCACCGTACCCCAAGGTGAACTATTTGGTCGAATAAAATTCTTACCTTCCAACTCCACCAACTGCACCTATAACTCTTTCATCTCTATAGGTGTCATTCTGCTTGGCGGCCTGCTCACCGGTTCTGCTCCATGCACTAAATCAATACAAAACTCAATGGCTCGTTTTGGTTGCAACCAAACTGCCAGCTCAAACAAATTAGCAAACTCCCTAACCACAACGACTCGATGCAACTCATCCTCCATCTCCATGATATCCAATAAAGAATTCACCTCACAACTAGGGTTTTCTACGGTACAAACTATCCAATCAGTACAACCTGGGTGTCTAAGTGATATTTTTCTATTGTGGAAAAATATCCTAGAATCATATTTACTTAACCAATCCATCTCAAGTATGATCCCAAAGCTCAGAAAATCAAATACATGCAAACAACTTTCACTAATATGACCTAGTAAATCAAATTCTAAATTGTCACACCTCATCCTAAGTGTCGTATACCCTCCTAAAGGATTTTCAACCCTTAAGGAAGTAACTAAGTAAAGGGCTCTAGGTTAATTTGTCTACTAAACATTGAAAAATGAAAGAACGTGATGCATCGTTATCAAATAGAACGCTAATAGACATATCGTGAATCTATAGTGAGCCTCCCAGAATAACCTTGCCTTTCTCCTGCACAACCGGCCTTGAAGTTGCAGGCTCCAATGCATACATATGTCCCTTACCTTCTCTAGCGTGCTCTTTGCATTGGTTCTTATAATGGCCGATTTGATCAGAATTGAAGCATCAGACATTCTTCTTTCCAACTGCCTCTTTCCCTTTTCATTTTCCAGCATGACACTCATTTGCATAGTGTCCCTTCTCATCACATTTATGACAGACCACTTCAGATTTTTCCTTCTTTTATGCTCCCCCCTTGTAAGAATTCTTCTTATGTATAAACTTTCTTTTCTGGCCTTGCTCACTCCGAACCTCCTTCTCTTTCTTCTTTTCCAAACAAGCTAATGCTTCTTCCTGCCTTAGCGTTATTTCGCTACATCACTTGGATCTCTTAACTGCGGTAAGATAGCACTTGCCAACTTCGGCTTCAGACCCCTTATAAACTTCTCGTTTCTCTTTATCGCCATAGCAACCATAGCATACCAGTATCGGGCTAGCTCTTTGAATCTTCTAGCATACTCTAGAATAGACATCTCTCTTTGCTCTAGTTCATTAAACTTTCTAACCAACACCAACTTTGCCATCACTGACATGAACCTTTCTTGGAATCTTCTCCAAAACTCCACCTAAGTCATGATTTCCTCATCAACACCAGGTGCAATAGTATTCCACCAGAATAAAGCAGCTCCATGAAGCTGTCTTGAAGCTAATCTCCTTTTCTACCCATCATTCAATCCTAAGGCAGCAAAAATCCTCTCACGGTGCAATTGCTAGTTTTCTACCTCAATCGCATCTTTAGTTCCATTGAACGGTGTTTGCACCAAAATTGATCACAAACACCCAATTGCAAATGAAAGCACCAACTCACAGTCACAGATCACAAATAGAATATATGAAGAGGATATATATGTGAAGAACAACAGAACTAAAAAGAAAGCAGTAAAAAGATGAAATTTGTAGTGGTTCGGCATTGTAGCCTACGTCCACTTCGAAGAGTTTGATGTTTATTGATGATTCTCAACTGATTTACAGCACTACATCCAATTATACTCAAGTTACAATGGAGTTTCAACAGAGTAACAGCGTAGAAGAGGCAAAAGTCCTTTTTCTGTAGGTGTAGGGTTACTATTTATAAGTATAGATCTAGTCATATCTCCTTCAAAGCCCAGAATACTTCTTCTCACATGTGGGTGGGCTCACCAGATAGATATAGGGTTGTTTGGAATCGATCCTGATCGGTCCCTACTCTCTTCGTATCAATCAAGGTTTGGTCCAATGAAGGTGCGATCGATCATGGTAGTTCTTCAGTGGATAATAAAGCTTATGTGAAAATTTCATACATTTGGACTTGTAATTTTTGAATGATGATCGATCCAAGATTGGATTTGCAAGTTGGCCGATGAATGCGCATCGATACATGTGTATCGATCCATTTCGTATCGATGATGTGGAGCGAGAATCCTCGAGAGATCCACATTTCACGCTTGCAGCCAGCTTCCCTTTAGTTTGAACCATTCCTTCGTATCCATCAGTTTCCAAGCTCTTCGTATCGATCCCTGAGTCCTTCCTTCATATCGATGCTTCTCATATGGTTTCGTATCGACGCCAAAGTCTTCCCTTCATATCGATATTTGGTTTGTGGTTTCGTATCGATGCTTGGCCCCTTGCTGTGTATCGATCGATTGGATGATCGATATGAAATATGTAGAGGTGTGATCGATACGAAATGGGCTGCTGTTGAACAATGAACTGCGATCGATCCACGAGATGTTATTGCTTGATGGATACGAAAAGGATGGATGTGAAGTTGATGGATATGAACTAGATAGATATGAACTTAATGGATACATAATTGACGTGGACCATATGGACATTGATCGATCCATGACTCTGACCTAAAGTAAATGTGTTGCCAACTTGAAGAAAACCCAGTATTGATCCCAAGCAATGCCGACCTAAGTAAAACCTCTTTTAACCCAAAGCAAGCCTTAAGGTGACTCGAAGCAAACTCCAAGCAACCCTAAGCAACTCGACTTTGGTCAAAAACCCATATTCAAGTGTCCAGTGCTATTTTTCCATCCATTCATTCAAATCAGAACCAACTTTTTCATAATCTAGGTTCGATTACCGTGCAATCAATTGGGTTATATCCGCCTGTATGTTGCCTCGCCAAAAGGCGGGTTAACACTTTGCCCCATAAAATATGGCTTGCGATAGGGAGATGTGTTTTGTAGCTCCATAAGCCTGATGTTTGGAGCCTATTGATGACCATGACGAGGTTGATAATCTTACCTGATTGTGAATAACGATCGTTCGAGATCGTATGTCATTTGAGGTGATATATGTGATCATTCGTAGATGGATGTTGTTCGAGGAGAATTGTGACCGTTCGAGGTCAGGTGTCGTCGACCGTTCGAGGTTGGGTGCCATTCGAGGAAAATCATGAACGTTCAAGGTTGGGTGCCATTCGAGGCGAATTACGACCGTTCGAGGTCGGGTGTCGTTCGAGGCAAATTGCGACCATTCGAGGTCCGGTGCCGTTCGAGGCGAATTGTGAATATTAAATTTTACATTTAGATGAGTCTTATAATTGAAATATCCAACTAATAAAAGCAAGTTCATATATAAGAAGAGAAACAAAAGCAAAAATAAAACATCAAAGAGCTCCAATGTAGAGGTTTATAGTCATCGCCAGATATTGAAGAGTTTATTACTCATTCTTCATTATCCCGATCAGTTGACGTTAAGCTGACACCTTGATCCGGGGCCATCTTCATTAGATGCAGATGGTGGTCACTCCTGTTCCACCAACGCTATTCGCTTCTTCACATACAGTAAAAGCATGTCGTTATGGATATGTCCTTCGATCTCATCCCTCAAGTGCCTGCAATCATTTGTACTATGTCCACCTGGCTCATAGAATAGGCAGTATTTGTCTGATTTCCTTTCATTATTGGTTGGCTCCCTCCTGATTGGCCTTCAGTAAGGAATCTGCCCTAGTGTCTTGGCAAATTCTTTCTACAGTCTCACTCGACTCAATATAAGAGGTGAATCTCAGTTCCTTTCATCGCTTCTTCGTTTCATCAGAGCCATTCTCTGCTTTTCACTTTCCTTTATCCTTGTTTGAATCTTTCCCGGGCATATCCCCACCTTTGACCGCATAAACATCAACTTCCTTGCTTTCCTCTCTTTCAACCTTTGTGTCTTCCCATCGCAGAAACCTTTCTGCCTCATGGTAAAACTCTCCTAAATCCATTGTTGGATCCCTTGTCTGTGAGTTCTTAAATTCTACGCCATTGGCTATGCCAGATACCGCTGCCATCAAAACCATGGACGGATCTGGACGATCCACTAATGTTGCCGCTACATTAAATCGCATTAAAAAATTCCTCAGAGACTCTATGGTCTTTTGTTTTAGTATCGTCAAATTCATCATATTTTTGGGTCTAAAGATGTGAACTCTGAATTTCCTCATAAACCTTTCAATCTATTCGGTCCACATTCTAACAGAGCCGCTTTCCAGTTGCTTGAACCACAGCACTACTATATCCATCAAATACAAAGGGAAACACCAGGCCATGACCTTCTCCGATGCCCCCAGTACTTCTATGTGCCTCATATACCTTGTCAGATGAACAGTAGAATCCATCCTTCCATCATACGTCTCCATTGTTGGTAGCTTGAATTCAGGTGGATTCCCAGCCTGCCTAATTGTGGGAGCGAAGGGGCTCCTATGCACATCCTCCAAATCTTTATTCACCAATTCTCCTCTCATGGCCCATCTGACCATTTCTGCCAATCTGTTATTGTCACCAAGCGGTAGCCTTTTTAGTTGCCTCCAACTTACCCCCCGAGTTTTCGAGGGAATCCTGAAATCTGCTCTCTTGGACTAGCATTCATTTCTCTATCGATGCCAAATTACACAGCACTGTTCGGTATCTTGTTTGGAATTGAGGCAACTTGATCTGGGGGCGTGCCCCAAGTTCAGGGGCTGTTCCCAATGGCCTCACTCTATCCCATATCCTAGTTGCTTCGTTCTTATGACTCTGGTTCTAGACTTCCTCTACTCTCGCTGCTCCGTCTTTACTATCTACATTTCCAGCATTCCTTACAGCTACGTTCTCTTGATTTTGCACTCTAACTTGTCCAACCTATCGGAGTAGGTTCTGCATCATTTTCTTCTGCCTTTTCAACATCCCTTCTTGCATAGCACCCATCATCATCATCTCCATCTCATCCCCGGTGATGAAAATTCAGGTCTGATTAGCTCCTGAGGAACCCTCCTAACTTCCTTCATGATGGCACCTCTCCATTCTCTGTCTCCTTGTTGATTGCTTCCCCAGATCTAAGTTCCTATGCCTTCAAATTCGAAATCCAAGCTTCAGAATCCCTGAGAGTTAGCGCTCTCAATGAAAGAACCAAAATGTTTGCACTAAAATTGGTCATAAACACCCAATTGCAAATGAAAGCATCAACTCACAGTCATAGATCACGGAGAGAATATATGAAGATGATATAAATGTGAAGAACAACAAAAATTAAAAAAAGGAGTAAAAATACGAGATTTATAGTGGTTTGGCGTTGTAGCCTATGTCCACTTTGAAGAGTTTTCTATTTATTGATCATTCTCAACTGATTTGTAACTGTACAACCAATAGCACTCATGTTACAAAGAAATTTTAGCAAAGTAACAACGTAGAAGAGCCGAAAGTCCTTTTTCTATAGGCTTAGAGGTGCTATTTATAAGTGTCGATCAGGAAATATCTCCCTCGAAGCTTGGAATACTTCTTCTCACACCTGGGTGGACCCACCAGATTGATTGGGGGTTGTTTGGGACCGATCCTTATCGATCCCCACTATCTTCATATCGATCAAGATTCGGTCCAATGAAGGTGCGATCGATCATGGTGGTTCTTTAGTGGATAAGAAAGCTTATGTGAAAATTTCATACTATTTGGACTTGTATTTTTTGAGTTATGATCGATCCAAGATTGGATTTGCAAGTTGGATACTGAATGCGTATTGATACGTGCGTACTGATCCATTTTGTATCGATGACGTGGAGCAAGAATCCTAGAGAGATCTACATTTCATGCTTGCAGACCGCTGCCCTTTGGTTTGAACCATTCTTCGTATCCATCTATTGCCAAGCTCTTCATATCGATCCCTGACTCCTTCCTTCATATCGACGCTTCTCATATGGTTTCGTATCGACGCCAAAGTCTTCCATTCGTATCGATACTTGGTTTGTGGTTTCGTATTGATTCTTGGCCCCTTGCTTCGTATCGATCGATTGGCTGATCGATACGAAATACGTAGAGATATGATCGATAATACATGGGCTGTTGTTGAACAAATGAACTACAATCGATCTGAGAGACGTTACTGCTTGATAGATACGAAGAGGCTGGATGTGAAGTTGATGGATACGAACTAGATAGATATGAACTTGATGGATACGAAATTGATGTGGATCTATGGAAATTGATCGATCCATGACTCTGACCCAAAGTAAATGTGTTGTCGACCCAAAGAAAACCCAATACTGACCCCAAGCAACGCCGACCTGAGTTATCCCTTGCCGACCCGGAGTGCCATTAGCATTGACTCGAAGTAAAACCTCTTCTAACCCAAAGCAAACTTAAAGGTGACTCGAAGCAAGCTCCAAACGACCCCAAGTGACTCGACTTTTGTCAAAAACCCATATTCATGTGTCCAATACTGTTTGTCCATCCATTCACCCAAATCTGAACCAACTTTCTGACAATCTAGCTTCGATCACTATGCAGTCGATTGGGTTAAATCTGCCTGTATGTTGCCTTGCCAAAAGGTGGGTTAACACATGGCTTCCCTCCAAGCCTAATATAGTCTCGGCTCAAGTTAACATACTGATTGTATACTAGAGCTTTCTTAAATCCTCCTCCAGCAGCATTCCCTCTGAAAACTCCAACTACAATTCCAGCTTGCACACATGCTCATGAAAAATTGATACATGGCTCCCATATCCACTTGGGGAACCCTAACACTAGCATTTTCCGCTTGAGCCTAACCTGGGCCTCTTCCAGCGTTGGTCGGGCATTTCCATTAGTGGTGGTTCTATCTCCTCCAAGATTAACTCTGCTTCTTCTTCTTTCCATATTTGTATTCAAGCCTCGTGAGATACAAATGAATAGCCTAACTAAGATAGGAGTCTATAGATATAGCATATACTTATATATAACAAATACAAGTATGTTACTATAGTGTCATCACATACCTCGATCTTAACTATAATTACTAAGGACTATGTTTTCAAAAATTAATTTTAGTTAAAGTATTTGATAAACCATGCTTTGATACCAAGCTGTAACATTCCCTATCTAGAGGCCCGAAACTAAGCACTACAGATGCTGCAGTCATCTATAGTATTAGCTTCAAGTGAGTAAATATGGCTGTGGTAATGGTATATTTAATATCAGAAGCACTAGATTATGAAACAAAACACAGATTTCAAAACAACGTTTTCTCATTAAATTTCAAAATAGATGTTTCATATTCTCAATACATAATCCCAATATGTTCCCAGACATAGATAAAATACACTTATTACAAAATATGCCAAGAGAGGTACATGAAGATACCCCTTGGATTATCAGAGTCATATAGTCATAATAGACTTAATACAAACAAAGCGGAAATACAACAAAACATAAAATTACAACTCCTAAATAGCTATCTGTTTGCCTCTTGCATGCCTCAGATAACCTTATTCGACATCCTACTAAAACCTGAAAAAGACCTTAACCCCTCAGCCAACTCAAACCAATTTTTGGCACGCAAGAGTTTAAGGGGAAAACATAAACTTCGAGTCAAATATAAAGCCATGAGTGAATAATACTATACATCCTGGGTTAATATGTTATGTGAGACTATGCCACTTAGCGAAGCGGGTTTCCCCTCACTAACATCCTTTTAAAACATATCTTTGCAAAACCTTTTCCGGCAACCAAAATTGGTTAAATACTATAAAGCATCATTATGTAAACATACATAAATATCAGGTAATAAACAAACTATCTATTCAAACACATAAATATTGTTTGGCCAACATTTAACCTTTGGCTGGTTCGGGCCTACCAACCAATATAAACCAAATTAATCTAACATATGTTAGATACTCCTCATCTAGACGATCTATCCTTAACTATCTGTCAAACACTTCTCTTCCAAACGGTCTGTCCCTAACTTAATCATCTTCCAGGTCTTCATGATCCTAATGGTTTTTTGGGCTCACCAATAACCTATCTATATACAAACATATATTCCTTTCTATGTGTAATCATAATTGTAGTATATCTAACTGAGACCCTACACACTGGAATTTTGGATAACAATTAGCTGGGGCCAATAGCTAATGTATACGGCGTGACCCTATACCAGTCTCATCTGGTATTCTAATATATGCGTCATTTTACTTAGGGATCCCCTCCCATAATTTTCCTTGAAAACCTTTTCAAAACGATTTAAAACCTTTAAATCAAACTATCATAAGGAAAATACATAATTCTTATGCTTTACTCAAGTTCATATTGCCATGTTAAATATATATACTTTACTCAAACTTTTGTCGATAAAAACAAATAAACATTTGAAAGTACCCCTTTCTATTTCATTGAAAGTACCTCTTTCTAAAACTAGTGAAACCCTTCAATTATCTAGGCCAAGGGGCCAAAAACTTACCTTTCTAAACCTTACTTCAAACCTTTCGAAATCATTGAAATCTTTCCTTTCGAAGGCAATAAAACTTTAGACATCCTTCTTTAAAACATTGCCTTAGAAAACCTTAGAAAAACCTTCCAAACCTTCCATTTCAAACCTTCTGATATCATTCAGAAAATAGAACCTTTCATCCTTGTCAAAATCTACCTTTCGACCCCTTCGAAAGCTACCTTTCAACTCCATTGAAAGCTTTCCTCTTGACCACTTCGAAAGATTGGCTTTCAACCACTTTGAAACTGTTCGGAAAAAAATCTTTCGAAAACATTCAACCTTTAAAACACAAACCTTTCGAAAGCCCTTTCGGTTCAATTTGAAAACATGTGAAAAATCCTCTTTTTAAACCATTCGACTTCGTTGAAAGCAACCTTTTGACTTTATCGAACGCTTAGCTTTCGACCCCTTCGAAATCTCCCCTTCGAAAGCTTTAAAACATTTCTTTTTAAAACAATAGGCTTCAGCCTTTTAATACTCTAAACATCTTCTTTGAAAGCTTGGATTATACTTCAATTAGAATTAAAAGGGTAAACCATCTAAGTTGAAAGCTTCCTTTTGATAACATGGGAGAAGTGGCTGGTTTTAAAAACAAGTAAACATCTTGACCTTGTCGAAAGCACAACTTCGAAAGGTTGAAAGGCGACAGCTAGGGGATTTTGACCCCTTCGAAGGCTTGTCAACCTTTCGACTTTGTCGAAAGGGTTAAACCTTTATTTAAAATAATTGACCTAGTCGAAAGCAACCAAGTCATAAGCTCCTTTTCGAAAGCAAAGCAGGCGATCCTTTTGGCTTATAAAACAAACATACTCCAACCTCTTTGGCAACTAACCTTTCAATTAAGTACCCTTTGACCTTTCCAATTCATTACATACCAAGGTACTTGATACCATACGCATTGGTCTTTGACCTTGTCGAAAGCTATAACCTTTTGACTTTGTCGAAAGGTCTAGGTTGGAATATTTGATGTCGTAAAAGGCTGAAACATGCTAAAAATTAAGTTTTTCTTGTTTTTAACTTAAAAAATAACTTTTCAATTAACCTGCCTTTGTTTGTCAAATCCTTGTTGGTTAACAAACACTTATCAGAAAAGTGCTTCCATTAATTTTCAGAATTAAATAATCATTTTATTATATAAAATGCCCCTTCTCCTTAATTAAATATATAAAACATTTAAATCCTATACCTTAAATAATTTTATATATTCATCACAACAGTTAGGAAAAATCTCAAAAAATCCTAGAAAACCTATTTTAATATGTTTTCCAACATATAAAATTTTCAAACCCAAATAATTATTGTTTTAGTCGTATATAATTTATAACCCAATAATTCATTTTCTTCGCTAGAAAATTTATATAAAATCCACATTAATTCAAAAAATTATGAAAATTGAAACCCATCTCTAAAATATCATTTAGGGTCTACATTTAAATTTTCAAGCATTTGGATGTAATTTAATAGGATTTTCATATCAAACATATCATAAAAACTAACATGAACGTCTATAATTCATCAACAAGCATATATAAAACTTTAATCATCTAAACATGGCATAAACCTGCAAAAAAACATTTTGAATCTATCTTGAAATTGAAAACCATAAGAAAATGGGATGTAGTAATTATTCACCTTAGCTTTGAGATTAAAAGATGTGAGATTTGATGTTGAATATGTTGATTAATCTTCTTTCTCTTGAATCCTAGCTTTACCTTCTCTTGAGAACAATAGGAGCTACCAAAGTGTTTGCTAAGAAGCTAGATGGACCATTGAGGCTATGTATCAATTATCGTAAGTTGAATGAAAAGACGATAACAAGCCGATATCCATTGCCGAGAATTGAAGATTTGTTCGATTAGTTACGTGGAGCCAAGGTATTCTCTCAACTGGATTTGGCAATAGGATTTTATCAACTTAGAGTGGTAGCGAATAGTATTCCTTTGACGGCATTTAGGACAAGGTATGGATCATATGAATAGTTATTTATGCTGTTTGGACTAACTAATGTGCCGGCATTCTTTGAAAATTTGATGAACCGAATTTTCCGAGAGCACTTAGATAAATTTGTATTGGTCTTCATAGATGACATTTTGATATACTCTAAGGATGAGAAGGAGCATGAAGTTCATCTTAGAGTTGTGCTTGAGACGTTGAGGGAGCATCTGTTGAAGGCTAAGTTTTTGAAGTGCCATTTTTGGAAGAAGGAAGTGAAGTTCCTTGGTCATGTAGTCACGGAGAAAGGGTTGTTTGTTGATCTAACTAAGATTGAGGCGGTGAATAATTGGAAGAGACTTGAGATGGTTACCGAGATAAAGAGCTTTCTTGGGTTGGTTGGATATTACCGAAGGTTTGTAAAGGAATTTTCGCGGATAGCTGCACCGCTGATTAAGCTTACACGAAAAGGTATGAAGTTTGTATGGACTGATAAGTGTGAGGAAGTATTCCAGAGCTTGAAGTACTTAGTGACCCATGCACCGGTGTTAGTGGTTCAAGAGGGGAATCGGGATTTAGTTGTTTATGAATAATGTGGTAAGACTGCACGGAATTTCTAGTAGCATCATCAGTGATAGAGATTCTTTATTTACTAGTGAGTTCTAGAAAAGTCTATAGGAAGCTTTAGGAACCAAGCTCAACATGAGTACCGCTTATCATCCACAGACCGACGGACAAACTGAAAGAGTTAACAAAGTCTTGGAGGATTTGTTAAGAGCTTATGTATTGTATTTCGGGGGATCATGGAAAGACCATCTTTATCTAGTTGAGTTTTCATATAACAATATTTATTAGACTAGTACTGGGATGGCACTATTTGAAGCTTTGCATGAAAGACCATGCAAATCTCCCGTATGTTGGTTAGAGACTGGGGATAGATTGGTTCTTGGTCCGGATTTGGTGAAAGAAGCCGCAAGGAAGATTGAGTTGATCCAAGCTAGGATGAAGGAAGCTCGTTCTAGGTTTAAAATTTATGTAGATAGAAGAAGGAATGTCTTGGAATTTTCTGTTGGAGACTATGTATTTATTAAGGTTTCGTCGATGAAGGATGTGACTAGATTCGAAAAATCAGGAAAGTTAGCACCAAGATTTGATGGGCCTTTTTGCATTTTGAGAGGATCGAGAAACTCGTGTATACAGTAGACTTACCGAATAGTTTGGCAGGAGTCCATGATGTTTTCCCTATTTCTCATCTTAGAAAGTGTGTTAGAGACCCGGAGACTACTATAACACCTCGAGTGTTAGAAGATTTAGTAGTAGAGCTGGGTTTGACTATTGTTAGGAAGCCGGTTCGGAAAATTTAGAGAGATTAGAAGAAGTTGAGGAATAAGACAGTTAGATTGATAAAGGTCCAGTGGAGTGGCGATGCTAGAGATTGTACTTAGGAGACTGAGATCAGGATTAGAGATTCTTGTCTTGATTTGTTTGATGGTATGTTTTACCCTTGATTGATTTGTTGTGTACCTTATCTTAATTTCGAGGACGAAATTCTTTTAGGAGGGGAGTCTATAACACCCCATATTTTTATAACATTATTTAGGATATTTAATTAGTTAATAAAATCAAATCAAATAAAATAAAATAAGGTGAGGATTCATAGATTGAGATTTGATTTATTTAAAGATAGCCGTACGATGTTAAATGGAAGTAAAAATGAAATAACATGAATTAATGTGTTAAGAAATAGGTAAGGGTAAAATGGGAAATAGGAGAGAATTACACCCTAAATCGTTAGGAAATGAAAAACTCATATTTTTCTCATTCTATCAAACTAAAATACATCAAGGTCGGCCACCATATCCATTCTCAAGAAGAAGATAAAGTTAGGATTCAAAGGAAAGAAGTTAATCAACTTATTTAACACCAAATCTCACATCGTTTAATCTCAAAACTAAGATAAATGGTTATTACATTCCATTTTCTTATTGTTTTGGTTTTAAGTTAATTCCGAAATGTTTTTGCAAGTTTGTGCCATGCTTTGAATGATTAAAGTTAGATATATGCTTGTTGATGGATTATACATGTCCATATTAGTTTTTATGATATGTTTGATATGAAAACATTATTAAATTACATTCAGATGCCTTGAAAATTTAAATATAGGTCAGAAATGATGTTCTAGAGACGATTTTCAATTTTCATAATTTTCTGATTTGATGTGGATTTTATATAAATTTACTAGTGAAGAAAATGAATTATTGGGCTATAAATTATTTATGGCTAAATAAATAATTATTTGGGTTTGAAATTCTTATATGTAGGAAACCATATTAAAATAGATTTTTTGGGATTTTTTCAGAATTTTCCTAAGTGTTTTGATGAATACGTAAAATTATTTAAGGTATGGGACTTAAATGTTTTATATACTTAATTAAGGAAAACGGGCATTTTATAAAATAAAATAATAGTTTATTTTTGAAATTATGGCAGCAATTTCCTAAAAAATATTTGTTAGCCAATAGAAATTTGAAAAATAAAGACAGGTTAGTTGAAAAATTATCTTTTTTAAGTTAAAAACAAAAAAATCACGCTTTTTGCATGTTTCAACTATTTACAGCATTAAAGCTTTTGACCCAGACCTTCTGACATCATTGCTTTCGAAGCCAATGCATATGGTATCGAGTTACTTGGTACGTAATATAATGAATAAGGTCGAAGGGTACTTGGTTGAATCCTTAGTTGCCAAAGAGGTTAGAGTATTTTAGTTCTATAAGCCAAAGTAATGCCTGCATTGCTTTCGAAAAGGAGCTTTCGAATTGGTTACTTTCAACCAGATCAAATATTTAGAACAAAGGTTTAAATCTTTCCACAATGTCAAAAGGTAAACAAGAATTTGAAGGGGTGGAAACACCTAGCTGTCGCATTTCCACCTTTCGAAGTCATGCTTTCGACAAGGTCAAAAGGTGTACTTGTCTTTTAAAAACCATCCGCTTCTCTCATGCTTTCAAAAGGAAGCTTTCGACTTAGATGATTTACCCTTTTAATTCTAATTGAAGTATAACCCAAGATTTTGAAAAAGGTGTTTTAGAGTATAACCTAGCTTTCGACATAAACCTTTCGACTTAGCCTATTATTTTGAAAGAAATGTTTTAAGCTTTCTAAGGGGATATGTTGAAGGGGTCGAAGGCTAAGCTTCTAAAGAGGTTGAAGGTATTAAAAGAGGATTTTCCATATATTTTTAAATTGAGCATAAAGATATTTCGAAAGGTTTATGTTTTAAAGGTTTAATGCTTTCAAAGGGGTCGAATGCAAAGCTTTAGATGGATTCAAAAGGTAGCTTTCGAAGGGGTCGAAAGGTAGCTTTCGACAAGGTCAAAGGGTCCTATTTTCGGAGTAGTTTTGAAAAGGTTGAAACAGAAGGTTTTTCCAAGGTTTCCTAAGGCAATGTTTTAAAGTGTTTTAAGATAGGATGTCTAAGGTTTTTATAAATGTTGAAAGGAAGATTTTCAATGGTTTTGAAAGGTTTGAAATATGGATTCGAAAGGAAAGGTTTTGGCCAATTGGCCTAGACAAATAAAGGGTTTTACATGGTTTTGAAATAGATGCGTTCAAAGGATTTAGACGGGGTTCTTTCAATGAAATCGAAAGGGGTACTTTCAAATGTTAAATGTTTTCGTCAACCAAGGTTTGAGTGTGTGTATATATATATATATATATATATTTAACATGGTGATGTGATTTTAAATAATGCATAAGGTTATATATTTTTCTTGTGTTAGTTTGATTTAAAGGTTTTAAATCATTTTGAAAAGTTTTCAAGCAAAATTATGGGAGGTGATCTCTAAGTAAAATGACTCAGATATTAGAATACTAGATGGTACTGGTGTAGGGTCCCGCCCTATACATTAGCTATTGGCCACGGCTAATTGTTGTCCAAAATTCCAATGTGTAGGGCTTGGTCACTGGTAGACTAAAACTATGATTACACACCGAAAGTAATATATGTTTGTATATGGATAGGTTATTGGTGAGCTTGAAAAACCATTTAGGATTGGGAAGATGTGGGAGATGATTAAGTTTGGGAAAGGCCGTCCAGAAGAGAAGAATTTAATAGATAGTTAAGGACAGACCGTCCAAAAGAGGAGTATCTAATAGGTGTTAGATTGATTTTGTTTATATTGTCTGGTAAGCCTGGGTCAGCCAAAGGTTAAAAGTTAGCCAGTCAAAACTTATATGTTGAATAGATAGTTCATTTATTACCTGATACTTATGTATGTTTACATAATGATGCATCATAGTATTTAACCAGTTTTGGTTTCAGGAAAAGGTTTTGCATAGATATGTTTTAAAAGGATGTTCGTGTGGGAAAATCCGTTCCGCTAAGTAGTATCGTTGCACTTAACATATTTAACCGGGATGTATAGTATTATTCACACCAGGCTTTATGTCTGACTCGAAGTTTATGTTTTCCCCTCAAACTCTCGGGAGCTCAAAATTGATTTGAGTAGGCTGAGAAGTTAAGGTCTTTTTCAGGTTTTAGTAGGATGACGAATAAGGCTACCTGAGGCATTCAGGAGGAAAATGGATAGCTATTTAGGAGTTGTAGTTTTATGTTTTTTTGTATTTTCCCTGTGTTTGTATTAAGTCTATTATGTCTATATGACTCCAATCATTCAAGGTGGTATCTTTATATACCGCTCTTGGTGTATTTTGTAACAAGTATATTTTATCTGTGCCTGGAAACATATTTGGGATTATGTATTAAGAATATGGAACATCTGTTTTGAAATTTAATGTAGAAATGTTGTTTTGAAATTTGGGTTTTGTTTCATATTCAAGTGCTTCTGATATTACAGATACCATTAACATAGCCATATTAAGTTGCCGAAAGCTAATACTATAGATGACTACAGCATCTGTAGCGCTTAGTTTTGGGCCTCTAGATAAGGGATGTTACAACGACTTATGGGATCGATACGGCCCGTTGATCTGGAATAGTTTAGAACTTCTATACATAGCCAATTTTTGGGTAATGTGAGGAGTTCATGCATCGAGAGCGTGGTTCCAATAACACCCCGTGTTAAATTACAATTATATATGCAAATAATTTAATTAAGTTATAATATGTTTAAAATTTTAAAACAAAGAAATGTTTGTAAATGTGGCAACTAATTAATATTATATGGAATACATATATATTTGTGTAACAAATAAATTAAAGAAAGAAATTATATAAAATCAATTAATAGAGAAGATTAATTGACGGTGTTTGTTTAAAAAGGAAATTAATATTTAACTAATTAGTAGAGGTGATTGATTGACAAGAATTGACAAGTAAGGGAACATATATTGTAGCAACTAATTGATATGGTTAGAAACATATATGTTAGTGCAAGAGAATAAAATGGAGGAAGAGTAATTTATGCATGTACTCAATTGTCAATTAATAAACATGGAGACTTATGATAACGTTTATAATTAAGATTGTGGTTCAAAATTCAATTATAGAATATATGCATGCAATAATTAAGGGAATAAAATAAATTAATATGCATATATGTGATAAATTAATTTGTGTTGATTGGCATATTAATTTGGTAAGAAATCACTGTGCGGGCAGGGATTAAATGGGTAGTAAATTAATTCTAGGTATATATGAAATCTTTTAATTGGGTGATTAATAGTGGAATATTATTTAAAAGAAACGTCACATTTAAAAATACATATTTCCATATATTGCGGGAGAGAATGGGAAAGCGATTAATGAAAAGATTGTTGGAGAATCAATTTGAAATAAAAACAAACGCAGAAGAAAATAGATTAATTTAATGTCTATAGCTAAGTGAATGCTTTAGATTTTAGGGTTTTATATCTAATGGTTAGCACTGATTTGAACCACTATAAATATAGGTGCAGAGCCTTATTTTTATTCTCATTATTTTTCTCTTGCCTACATAAGCTATGCCATTTTTCTATCTCTTCTACACTTTCTTAATAATAGAATTTTAGATCTAATTCACACGAATTTAGATCTAAGTAGAAAGATAATATAGTTAATTAAGGAATTAGGAATCGGTTCAAATCAGAAGGCTATGTCAAAGGTAAAACCCTAGATATGAGTTTTATTTGTTATTTCTAATCCAAATCTCTTCCTTTTCTCTTTCAAATATTATAGATCTGTAAATATATCGTTTGTAATTCCAAATAGGGATTTCAAGGGAGGTGAATGTAGATGTTAGGGACAGATCTAAAATAAAAACAGGGAGATTTAGAAAGCTATCAATTGAGTGGATATAATTAATCTTTTATGTTTATGATACATTTTCATTAGGTTCTCGTTAAATAATTTTATTCAGTGTTTCAGTGATTAATTATGTTAATTAGTTATGCTGAACTGTAAGAAATTTATAGTTATTTACATCTAATTCAGAGTTATAATTTAGCCTAAATGCTAGTTTCTTTTTATTCTCTTTGTACGCCAAAAATATAGTTAAAAAGAAAATTTGGGATTATGGATTAAAATGGGAAAATAGAATTTTAGATCCAAATAAAAGCTAGAAAAATAGAATTCTGCAATAAATTACGCTAAAACGGGAATAATAAATCAATCTAATAACTTGATTTAGAAGTAAGTAATAGATTAATTGGTTGGTTTAGAAAATATGATACATTTCTATAATTTAATATTTAAAAGATAACGACAAACGTAACTGCAAGAATAAAAGAAAGGAAATGGGAACTAGTGTAAAATAGAGAAACCGCTGTATTTTAAAATATTCCAAAATAATAAAGAAATACCTTGTAGTTACGGATTATTGTTTATAGTATTATTTAGTATTAAAATATGGAAATGGATTTTAAGTATAGTTTTCATACCTAACCAAATAAAATAGAATTACTTCCTAGAATAGAAAAAAATAAAGTAAAGTATGAAATCGAACAAGTAAATTATTAGATAGGAATTTGAAGCTATAAACAATAATGAATCTGGATCGACATTTACTGTGCAGACTATATAAAAAGACAGTTATTATGATAAGTGAATTATATAATAAAAGAGAATTAAAAAGAATTATATATCATAATAAAAGAAGACAGATTATAATAGAAAAGAAATGTTGGAATTATATACGGACTATAAAAGAAGAGAAAATGAAATTATAGGTAGAATTATAACATAGGTTATAATTAAGTAATAAGAACAGAAAAGCTTATTTTGAGACCTTAAATAAATTTATGAGCAATAATAAAGGTATAAGCTTATTTAAATAATTTATATTAAATAATCAAATAAAGAAGGAATGATAAAAGAGGCTTATTTTAATGAACTTAAGATTTATATTAAGTTAAATAAGCGAGATGATGAATGTGGCTCATACCAACAGCATTCCTTATTAAATAAATGGAAATCTCACAATAGATAGAGACGGGGGCAAGAATATGCTAATTAGGGTAAATAAGTAGCCACCGGAATAAGAAAAGTAAATTAAACGTAAATTAAAAGATTAGACTTAGGGTCGAATAAAAGAGTGAGATGCATTTGGGGTAGCCCAAAGGAAAAAAAGCCTAACAAAGCAGTTCGTCACAGATTTCAGCAAAGGAGAAGCATGTCCAACTTAGTTACTTTGATCTTGGAAGAAGTACAAGAATTCAAAGGGACGTAAGGATATCTAGGATGGCCCTCTGGGTAGGCCTAACGAAGATGCATCCCCAAAGGCAGGTCTGTAGGAGTTCTATTAAGAGAGTATGTCTTGACTGCATTTGCATTGTAGGCCTAATGAAGTAAACCTTTGAAGGCAGTCAGAAGGGCTTAATGTTAGGATTAGGGTATTCGTATGTCACGCACTTGCAAGTAAGTTTAATGATGTCGCATATGAATACCGGCTAGCATCAAGACTAAGAGCGATTTTGGGAAAGACTAGAGTTAAACCATCAAGCCAATGATTCTTTCACTATCGAGACATTGGATGAGGAGTACCGCCATTTGGATGTTAGATTGTTTGCAATATGCATGGCCACTTAACTCTTTAGAAGTCTTTTGGTTAGTTAAGGGTGGCTGCGTAGGGCCATAGCCGTGATGAAAAAAGACAAACCAACTAGAATATCTGTATTATAGGCCTAACGAAGCAGTCCTTTACAGATATAGAAAATTCATGACTGAATTCCGTACAAGGTAGACCTTATTGGCGGGATTCAAATAGTAGACAAAACGATTATGTAGTCCTCAACGGACGCACCTGGTGGTACATTGTGGATGTCTGAGCACTGGCATAGACTAGTGCGAATGCAATTTACGTTTTCACAGTAAGTAGTAAAGCATCTGTATTGTAGGCCTTACAAAGCAGTCCTTTACAGATGTAGCTACAGAACTCTCTCGGAGCAAGACAATGGAGCCCTTTTCGAGGAGAATACGGAAGGTACCATGGGTGATACCAAGGACCAATATGGTCATTGGGCATATAGCTACATATATGTATATATTAGTTATTAGGTTTTAATATACTATGGAGTAGATGGGCACGGTACACGAACAGAGACGAGAGTATTGTAATCTAATGAACCTAATATAAGAGTAAATTGAAATAAAACGAGTAGAACTAAGCCTAGAAGTATATAATTATCCATTCACCAGAACTTTAGTTCTGAACCCTCCTCATAACATCCTACAGGTTAGGTAGATGGAAGAGAGTTCCCATCTTTAGGATACTTATTTAGAAAGTGTTATGTTATTGGTGAGTATTTACTTACTATTATATTTTAGTCAATTCCGTTGTGAGATATTTAATTGAGCTCTGATATTTTTTTCTTTGCCTTTATGCAGGATACCAGATTCCCAACTTGGGTTTTGGTGGGCTTAGGTTTTGTCATTTTTGCGAAAAATCCAGACCTACTGGAATTCGGGCTGTCTGTTACATTTGGTATCAGAGCCTAGGTTTAGGATTCCTAGGTAGACAGTGAGTGAACGTATTTGTATTTTGAATCAAATATAAATATATATTACATACTAAAATCCAAATAGTCCCCAACCATAGATTTTGACATATGGAAAGTTTTTAGAAGTTTATTTGTGCATAGTTTGCTAGTTGGGTTTGGCATGACCCAAGTATGTAGACCCTATATTATTAGTGATTTATAGCATAAAAATAAGCCATGTTTTGATAGAAAATTTGTATCCATATGTTTTAGAAAGTAGGAAAGTTCCTTAGGGATAGTAGGGAGAGTGTTTTTATTTTGGGAAGAATAAGTAGTTTTAGCATGAAGCAAATCCACTCTATGTATAACCCAATAAAAATGAAGCTTTTGAATTAAAAAAGTTTAAAAATATAATTGTTAATATATTTGAGGAAGTAAATATTGGGTTTTGAAAAAATTAGTGGTATGAAATTTAAATTGATTTTTATATGATGTATATTTTGTTAAAAGTGAAATTCTTTTTGAATAATTATAGAGCATGTATAGCTCGCTAGTTTCTTTGTAGGTAAACAATGATTTCAAATATATAAAAAATAGAGTGTGTTAAGTATCGAAAACGTAGCTTACAACATTTATTGTCGTAATAAACGTTTTCAGTAAAAATAAAGGAAGCATAGACTATGGCACTTTGTTATAGTAGGTGACTCCCAAAGTAATTGTTTTTACAAGCATACGGGATTTATTAATATTTATTTTAATTGGATCCATATATTAGTATTTTTGGGTTGTAGTAACAATGTTTTACGCAACAACTGTTTTGACCCAAATGAGTTTTGGAGATAATTTCTAAAGTGGTTTGTATGTACACTTATTATTTAAATAAGCACATGAAAATATTTTCTAGTTATAAAGAAGTTTTAACAATGAGTTCCATTTGAAAAATAATGTACCAAAAATTAATGTCTTTAGTAGGAAATATATTATGTAAGTAAATATAGAGTAAGCATACCTTAATCTATTGGAATGAAATGAATAACGATATAATTTTCTATGAATCAAAAATAAAGATGTTTTGTGCAAGCTATAAGGAATACGTGAAAGAGATGTATAAGGTATGGAAAGCACCATTGTTAGCACCGAAATTGGTCACTAACACCTAAAGAAAGATTAGAGTAGAGATATTAATGAAGATAGAAAATTAAAATTGAGAATGTATGCAGAATTAATTGCAAAGACTAGAACACCAGATTTATAGTGGTTCGGCGTAACTGCCTACGTCCACTTTGAATTTGATCTGTATTGGTATTTCAAATAATTGAATACAGATACAATCCATACACCAACAACTTGAATACAAGTTCTAACTAAAAAAGAATAAGCCTTGGAAATGGCAGAGTCTCCCCAGCGTTCTCGAAAAAAAAGGTCCTTTTCACTGTGCCCCTGCCCTTCTATTTATAGGCGAAGATAGGCCGGACTTCCTTCGCGGGTCCAGGAACAAGGTACTTCAGCCCATAGTAAGTGCCTTCTGCGCACCGAGCCTGGGATGCCAAATGAGGAATGCCGGTCGAGAATTATCTAATCGTTGAAATAGTGACTCGAAGTAAACCCTTAGGGAAACCGAAGCAGATAGCACGTTGACTGGAAGTGAAGTTATGCCGAACGCCCTTACTTTGTTGTGGGCTTGAAAATTTGTTAACAACTCTAGTATGCACCAAGCCAGGCGTGCCGTACTGTCACAACCGAGCGTAGTGGCCGAGTGAGGTATGCTGAGCGACGACATCCTCCTCAAGGTTGAGTGTTGATCCTCCTTTTGAGGCCGAACGACATCCAAACCGAGCCACACGTCTATGCCGAACGTCATCTAGGTCGAGCCATATGTATATGTCGAATGTCATTCAGGCCGAGCCATATGTTTATGCCAAAAGGTATCTAGGCCGAGTCATACGTCTATGCCAAACGTCATTCAGGCCGAGCCGTATGTTTATGTCAAATGTCATTCAAGCCGAGCCATATGTTTATGCCGAATGGCATCCAGGCCGAGCCACACGTTCGGGTAACATTTTCCTCCCCCAATAGTGTGTCATGTGAGGAAACACGACACACTTTGAGTCAGTATCCAATTCCTACTGTCAAAAGTAGAGTATGCTCAGTGAAGGTCAAAACACGACAGTCTTCACTAGTATATTGAATAGTCCTGAGTCTATTTTCTCCCTTTCCTTCTTTTATACATAAACAAGGGGCCATTCGACATATAGATACCGAACCACTCGTTCGACAAGTTTACTGCCTCTCGGCACGGCTGCTTACCGAACGATCGAGACATTTTGACCAGTCCACTGGTTGATGCCTGTTCACCTCCCCTTCTTCATATATAAAAGCTAACGCTTCACTTCTTTTTCTCTTTACTTTCACTTCGACTTTACAGGACCTCACAACTTTTCTTCCTCCGGGCTTCAATTATCTCTTTGATCTTCCTCTCTCATCTTGAACCTAGTACGTCTGCTCAGCAACTTCCCCTAATAACAAATCAAATTGATTTCCAGCCTCAAATCTTTCAATTCCTCAAGCCTCGACTTGCTCTCTTAGGTATGAATCTTCCACACGACGGACCTTCTCAAGCTAGGGGTCATGTACAAATTTTGGTTTCGTGAGTTTTCTTCAAGTTGCAAACGGTAGGAGTTGTGTAGGTAATGAAGTCGAGACAGAGGTTAGCACATGCGCTAGGTTGGAGTCGGTGATTCCTAGGATGTCGGCTCCTTTTGGGCCACCAATTGAGGGAGGAGGAAGTAGTAGTGTGTCAATAGGAGTTAAAGAGTATAGGAAGCGTTGGTTGAATGTTAATGTTGAGTCGTTAGGTTGTGGAAGTAGAACTAAGTTGGTGACTGAGGTCGTTTGGTGACCAAGGAGCGAGGAAGAAATGAGTGTGACCGGGTCGGCACCTGTATTTTGAGTGGAAAACGGTCAGCTAAGAAGTAGGTGGCCTAGTAGTCTTCATGTAAGAGTGGTGTTAGGGAATTAGGAAGTAAGTAGGTCGGTGTTGTCTTCATGTAAGAGTAGTGTTAGGGAGTTAGGAAGTAAGTGAGATGGAGGTGAATGAGTGGGTCGGCGTATCTGGTTTAGGTGGTCGTTCGGCCGTATGTTTTGAGTGTCGCTCGGCATTGAGCCTTGACGTAGGCAACAACAGTCAAAATCATTCCAACTTGAACACAATCCATGTCAAATACACTTACTTCCCATGCCTAAGCAAATGACAATAAATAAGGACAAGGACTTAAGCAAACAAGCATATCGAACTAATTCGGACTGATAACTCACCAGTTTCAACAACTATATACCTGAGTTAACTCGATTAAAATAAATACTAGCCTCAATGTATAGTGCCAATGTCCGCGTTCAAAGCTGAAACAATCATAAGACAGGCTCTTGGAGACAGTCAGCGATGATGGTCTTCGAAGATGAAAGTTCAAAGCTTAATTTTACTTTATCAGCTTCATGACTTTTAATTCTTTTACACTTATACTCGAACGATTGCACTAGTCCACACACCACATGGGGGGAGCATTTTTGTCGTTATGTCTAATATTCGTTGTCTTTCAAGTATAGCTGAAACATGTTTTTATCCAAATTCGACGCTCATCGAAGATGTCCATAAAATCGAGCTCTGCTACAGTATCAGATAAACCTGAGCCAAGTCTTCAGCAGGAAGCAGTGGGAACTTCAAATCCACTGACAACTCCTCTACAGAATATCCCGAGTCTAATGACTGAATCTGTTGACTTAGTTCCTGATGCCATAGATGCAGCAATCGTCCTAGACAATCCAGCCGATTCTCAAGCTTCGAGAACCAATGAAAACGCTCTTCTTCAACAATGCTCAATCCACGGAATTCCTTTTGACGATGTACTGGTTCCATCGGGACAAGATCGTCCTCACCCTCCCTCGGTCGGATATATTGCTTGCAACAAATTCATGTGTTGGGTTGGTAGCGTGCCACCAATCAACTCCTTCTTCCGCAATGTGTTGCAGTATATTGAGATCGCCCCATCACAGCTACATTCCAACAGTCATGCGTTCATATATGGCACGTGCATTCTTTTCATGAGCATTCTATTCAGGCTCCCCACTCCCGACAACATTCGCTATATTTATCGTTTCAAGAGATGATCCGACAGCCCATCTTTCATATACCAGAAACCACATAACAAGTGCCAATTCTTGACGGGAGCGTGGAGCAAATTCGCTTAATACAAGCAGGAATAATTTTGCATGCGTCATCCCACTGGCTTAGAGGAGATGGCTAGAAGGGAGTAAATTCCTTTTCTGGATCAATACTTGTATGCGGCAGAAAGTGCATCCTTTCTAAACCCTTTCTCAACTTTTACAGGTATCATCCCACATTCCGAAGGCTCAAGGTACTCTGAGACCATTGAAGCTATTCGAGCGGTTTTCGCGAAAGACCGGGACATTAGATCCATTATTTCCAATGAATCACTCAAAATTTGGGTTGTTGTGGAAGGTCGTCGAATAAGTCTTCCTTACAGCATCGCTACAACTGGACGTGCCTTGGACAAAGGCAAAAGGCAAGCCGGGCCTTTGACGTGCGGTGCCTCCGACACACCCGAGGAGGGTAAGATTAGAGAAACTAAGGTGTTAGAAGAATTGGGTGAGAATGTAAGTCCCACTCCAGAACTAGTGGTTGAGGCACACGGCACTGATGAGACGCCTTCCCCTTCGAAGGGAAAAAAGAAACTGGCTTATAAACTGAGGAAAAAGACTGTAGACGGAACCTCGAAGGTTATAGTTACTCCAGTGGAGAAAGAGCCGTCTCCTCAACACTTAGAGGGTTCACTGAAAGGCTTTTTGACCTCACTATTTCCGATGACTCACTCAATTATGGCTTCAACGATCTAGAAGCCCTAAAACTCCATTCGCCCGTGAGAGGCGATGAAGGTGTTCAAGCGCATAATCAAGGAGAAAAAACTTCGATAAGTAAAGCCAAAGAAACTGGTCCATTGGGAGGAAATGCTAGGACACACACAATAACACTTACACCTCACCTCGCACTTAAACTTCATCCATCATGTTATTCTTCCTAACTTGTGTTCACTTAATTTCTGTGCAGGTGACATGGGATGCTCTCATGAATTCGACCGCCTTCGCATGTCCTCTACTTTTCATCATTCTGGCCGAGATTCGAGCTTCGGCAAACACTGAGATAGAGATGACGACAGCGATAGGGACTATCGCTCCCGGGATTCATCATCTCGAAGGAAGACTTACAATCAGTCTTCGTGCCTTCACGATCCTCCCTCTCAACCAGAGCAAGGCAGGGAAAAATCTGTTCATAAGGGGTCCCAATCCGATACTCATCGCGATCAACACTCTGTTCATCTAGCACTAGGCAATCCCGAGAACTTCATAAAAAACCTCGTAGTCTTAAGACAAACTTTCTTTGCTCCCGCACATGATCCGTTGATAGCGGAAAAGCTAGCCGACCTTAAGGCCACGATCCCAAAAATATGTTTGGATGGTCTGAAGTTTCTTCCAGTGATTCATCACATTCCCAGGCACGTTAAACAAAGTGCCATTGCTTGCAACAATGATTTCTACATTCAACACGACGCATTTATTCATTTAGCATAAAAAGTTTCAAAAATCTCTATCGAACGCCAACATGAAATTGATCGTCTGAAACTCGAAGCCATCCATGACAAAGACATTATCAAAGACTACGATGAAGAGCTTTCCTCATAAAAGTCTCAGCTTGAAACTGCTCAGAAAAGTGCTAAGGACACAGCTGAGGCAGTTAATCGTCTGGAGGACACACATAAGAAAGAGATTAATGAAGCAGTTCAACGCTGCGGCGCCTTAGCTTTAGAGAAAGACTCCGTTTAAATGGAGAGAGATGCGTTTGCTTAACGGGTCAAAGAGTTGGAAAAGCTACTTCTCAAAGAGAAAGAAGAAAAGGCAGCTGCTTAGGAGGAGTCGCAACGATACCACGATGAGATTGTTGCTACACGACTCCTGAAAACAAAGCTCGATGAAGAACTCTCCAAGGTTGAGACTCTGAAGGATGAAGCCCGTGAGGAGGGCAAAAGAATAGCGTTCCCGAAGACAGATTCTCACCTTGAGGCGGCTGCCGAGGCTGGTAGGGAGGAGATTAAGTGCATGTTTGATCCGCTCATAGCGAAGTACAACGCTCGAGTTCTCATGCATCGTGACCTAACATTTCTTGGTGAGGGTTACCTCGAATCTCTGGCCGAAGCATGGGAAACTTTGATAAAGATCAAAAAGGTTGATTCAGGCACTGAAGAGGTTAACGAGGAAGCTTTTGTAAAGGAATTTCTATAGGGGAATGAGCCTTTGGACTTTTCTGCAGCGAAGGCTCCTTATGGCAGAGACTCCTCCTCATCGAAAGGAAAGAATAACACTATCGGCCCGTTTGGAACTGAGTCTCCAGTTCCTCCCCCTACTCAACCAACTGGTTGCCTATCACTTGATCCCTTCGAGCGGCACATTGGCTACGACCCAGAAGATCCTAGCCTTGATGTTCATGTTCTATCTCCCATTCTAAAGGGTGAAACTCCCCGAACAGTTGAGAGTCGGCCAGAAATCGGTACATAGTTTTCTTCTCTAAATTCAAAGGGCCATCGTTTTTGGCGAGTAGTTAATATATTCTAACATTTGTCTCTTATGATTTTATGCAGGCCGTTCTGATCCCGAACCAACTCCTAGGAGCGATGTCACCACGGAGAAGGAGGAGGAAAAAAGAGAGAGGCAATTCAAACGGGAAAGACTCTTGGACCTGACACTCAAGTAATTGAGGTGCTTAATAAAGACAAATATGAAAATCCATCACCCGTCGAAGAAAATTACGAAGTTGAGATTACAGGCGTCTCCGAACATACTTCAAAGCTAAGCATGGAGGAGCAACTTAAGGAAGAGAAGAAGAAGAAAGTTGAAATCAAGATCGAGCCCCAAGTAGTGGTACAAGATGATCCCTTGAACAGGCCTTTGAAAGTTATTCTCCCTGAGGCATCCAGGTTATTGGAAGTTCCTCTTCCTTCCTCAAAGGTCACTTCCCTTATAAGCAAAGCGTCCATGCGAAAATGCATGGAAGAGGAGTCGTCTGAGGAACCGAGGAGGGAGAAGAAATCAAAGAAGTGGTTACCATGTCTCGTTCAACGAGAATAAGTTTAGGTTATGTTATTATTTCTATTTATTTCCATAGTCGATGTAAATAGACTTTTGACTTCGAGTTTAGGAGGGATTGTAGCGGAACCTTGTTTAGGGATTTGTGAATAAAACTTAGTTTCTTTGTTTTCCAGTGACTTTCGTCTTTTAGATTATTATCTGACTTGCTGTCATAACTCGGAATCGAGTGAGTTACACAAGCTCCAGTTTACCTCCATGTGACTTAGATACTTTTTTTTGAGAATCATTGATACTCGATTCCACCTTCTTTATAAATAAGAAATCGAATTTGAAAAATTAGAATTTTTTAAAATACGAAAATTAAAAGTTGTGTGGTAGGTTTGGACGTAAAAATTTGTTGAACTATGCTCCTATTATATAGGAGTGTGTGAAAAATTGAATGAAAAATATTTTGAATTTTCAAAAGATTGAATTCAAATAGAAATTGCAAGTATATTTAGGGTGTGTGCATCATGTTTTAAAAGGAATTTCGAAAAGAAAAATCCTCCATATATGAGGTACCGCATAGAAATTCTTGTACATGCATATATTTATGATGTATTGCACTATGAACGGATTGTTGCAAAATTGGATGTACACAAAATGGATGTTATTAATACGAGAAGTTACATAATTGAACCCTTGTCAAATTTCGGGGATGAAATTTCCTAAAGAGGGGAGAATGTAACACCCTATGTTAAATTACAATTACATATGCAAATAATTTAATTAAGTTATATATGTTTGAAATTTTAAAACAAAGAAATGTTTGTAAATGGTGCAACTAATTAATATTATTTGGAATACATATATATTTGTGTAACAAATAAATTGGAGAAAGAAATTATATAAAATCAATTAATAGGGAAGACTAATTGACGGTGTTTATTTAAAAGGGAAATTAATATTCGATTAATTAGTAGAGGTGATTAATTGACATGAACTAACAAGGAATGGAACATGTATTGCAGCAACTAATTGATATGATTGGAAACATATATGTTAGTGCAAAAAAATAAAATAGAGGAAGAGTTATTTAAGCAAGTAATTAATTGTCAATTAATAAACATGGAGACTTATGGTAACATATAATTAAGATTGTGATTCAAAATTCAATTGTAGTATATATGCATGGAATAATTACGGGAATAAAATAAATTAATATGCATATATGTAACGAATTAATATGGTGTTGATTGACGTATTAATTTGGTTAGAAATCACTGTGCAGGCGGGGATTAATTAGATAGTAAATTAATTCTAGGTACATTTGAAATCTATTAATTGGGTGATTAATAGGGGAATCTTATGTAAAAGAAACATCACATTTAAAAATATATGTTTCGATAGATTGCAAGAGTGAAGGGGAAAGTGATTAATGAAAATATTGTTGGAGAATCAATTTGAAAAAAAACAAACACAGAAGAAAACATATTAATTTAATGTCCATAGACCGAGTGTACGCTTTAGATTTTAAGGTTTTATATCTAACAGTTAGCACTGATTTGAACCATTATAAATATAGGTGCAGAGCCTCATTTTTATTCTCATTGTTTTTCTGTTGCCTACAAAAGCTCTGCCATTTTTCCATCTCTTCTACACCTTTTCAATAACAAAATTTTAGATCTAATTCACACGAAGTTTGATCTAAATAGAAAGAGAATAGAATTAATTAGGAAATTAGGAATTGGTTCAAATCAAAAGGCTATGTCAAAGGTAAAACCCTAGATCTGAGTTTTATTTGCTATTTCTAATCCAAATCTCTTTCTTTTCTCTTTCAAATATTATAGAACTGTAAATATATCATTTGTAATTATAAATAGGATTACAAGGGAGGTGAATATAGATGTTAGGGACGGATCTGAAATAAAAACAAGGAGATTTGAAAAGCTAGCAATGTGAGTGAATTTAATTATTTCTTTTACGTTTATGATATATTATCATTAAATTTCCGTTAAATAATTTTATTTAGTATTTCAGTAATTAATTCTGTTAATTAGTCATACTGAACTGTAAGAAATTTACAGTTATGTGCATCTAATTTGAAGTTATAATTTAGCCTAAATGCTATTTTTTTGTATTTTCTTTGTATGAGAATAATATAGTTAAAAAGAAAATTCGCGATTATGGATTACAATGGGAAAATACTAGATTAGATGTAAAATTAGAAAAATTAGATTAAAGCTAGAAAAATGAAATTCTACAATAAATTACGCTAAAACGGGAATAATAAATTAATCTAATAACTTGATTTGGAAGTAATTAAGTAATAAATTAAATGGTTGGTTCAGAAAATAGGATACATTTCTATAATTTAATATTTAAAAGATAACGATAAACGTAACTGTAAGAATAAAAGAAAGAAAAAGGGAACTTGAATAAATTAGGGTAGAAGCTTATTTAAATAATTTATATTAAATAAGCATGTAAAGTAGGAATGATAAAAGAGGCTTATTTTAATGAACTTAAGATTTATTTTAAGTTAAATAAGCGGGATAATGAATATGGCTCGTACCAACAGCATTCCCTATTAAATAAATGGAAATCTTATAATAGATAGAGACGAAGGCAAGAATATACTAATTAGGGTAAATAAGTAGCTAACAGAATAAGAAAAGTAAACTAAATGCAAATCAAAAATTAGACTTAGGGTCTAATAAAAGAGTGAGATGCATTCAGAGTAGCCCAAAGGATAAAGAGCCTAACGAAGCAGTTCGTCACAGATTTCAGCAAAGGTGAAGCATGTCCACCTTAGTTATTTTAGGCTAGAAGGAAGTATGAGACTTCAACGGGATGTAATGATACTCTAGGATGACCTTTTGGGTAGGCCTAATGAAATTGCATCCTCTGAGGCAGGTCTGTAGGTATTCCATCAAGATAGCATGCTTTGACTGCATTTGCATTGTAGGCCTAACGAAGCAGAACTTTATAGGTAGTCAGAAGGGCCTGGTGTTTGGAGTTGGGTATTCATATGTCCAGAACTTGCAAGTAAGTTTAAGGATAGTCGCATGTGGATACCGGCCAGCATCAAGACCAAGAGCGATTTCGAGAAAGACTAGAGTTAAACCATCGGGCCAATGATTCTTTCACTATCGAGACATTGGATAAGGGGCACCGCCATTTGGATGTTAGATTGTTTGTAGTAGGCAAGACCACTTAACTCTTTAGAAGTCTTTCGGTTTGTTGAGGGGTGGTTGATGGGACCATAGCCACGATGAAAAAGAGACAAACCAATTCGAATATCTGTATTGTAGGCCTAACGAAGCAGACCTTTAAGGATATAGAAAACCCCCGACTGAATTCCGTACAAGACCTTGTTAGCGGGATTCAGATAGTAGACAAAAAGATTATGTATTCCTCGATGTACGCACTGGGTGGTATATTGCGGATGACCGAGCATTAGCATAGACTAGTGTGGACGCGATTTCTGTTTTCATAGTAAGTAGTGGAGCATGTGTATTGTAGGCCTTAAGTAGCAGTCCTTTACAGATGTAGCTATGGAACCCTCGTGGAGCAAGACAATGGAGCCCTTTTCGAGGAGGATGTGGATGGTGCCATGGGTGGTAACAAGGACCAATACGGTCATTGGGCATATAGCTACATATATGTATATACTCGTTATTAGGTTTTAATCTACTATGGAGTAGATGGGCATGGTTCATGAATAGAGGCGAGAGTATTGTAACCTAATGAACCTAATATAAGAGTAAATGGAAATAAAACAATATATGTGGAATTACGCCTAGAAGTATATAATTTATCCACTCATTGGAACTTTAGTTCTGACCCCCTTCTCATAACATCCTACAGGTTAGGTAGATGGCACAGACTTCCCGGCTTTAGGACACTTATTTAAAAAGTGTTATTATATTGGTCAGCATTTACTTATTATTATATTTTAGTCAATTCCGTTGTGAGATATTTAATTGAGCTCTGATATATTTGTCTTTGCCTATTTGTAGGATACCAGATTCTCAACTCGGGTTTCAGTGGACTTGCATTTTAGTATTTTTGCAAAAAATCGGACCCACTAAAATTCAGGCTGTTACAGTTCAAGGCTCAAGAAATGATGTGCGTCTTTTTGGAGTGCGCAACTTTTATGATCGATACTACGGCCCGTCAATCCGGAATGGTTTGGAACTTCTTAACATTGCCAATCTTTAGGTAACGTGAGGAGTTCATGCTTCGAGATCATGGTTCCACGGCTCAAGAAGTGATCCGTGGCTTATGGGAGTGCGTGACTTATGGGATTGATACCATATGTCGATCCAAAATGGTCTGGAACTTATCGATGTTGCCAATCTTTAGGTAACATGAGGAGTTCATGCTTCGAGAGCATGGTTTCACAGCTCAAAAAGTGATGCATGGCTTATGGGAGTATGCTGCTTATGAGATCGATACAATCCATCGATCTGAAATGGTTTGGAACTTCTCGACGTTGTCAATCTTCGGCTAATGTGAGGAGTTCATGCTTCTAGAGCGTGATTCCACATCTCAAGAAGTGATGTGCGGCTTATAGGATGTGCGCAATGGTTTGGGCCTTCCCGGTGCTGGAGGAGTGATACCAATTCTTAGAAGGTAAGGATTAGGTTTTCCCATTAATCCGGCGATTTGACTTCGCTAGAACACGATTTCATCATTTCTAAGGATAATTGGTTTTTAGGGGTAACCGTGGCTTGGACAATCCTCCTATATATTGAGAAGATGTGCCCAGCCAAATAGATAAGGTTTCCATGGTGGAGAGATTTACAATTGACTACGTGGAGATGATTACGAAGAAAGAGCTTGTGGGAGTTCAGGGCAAGACTATCAGTTTTTGGTCCAAACTGCCTTTAGAGAATTGGTCTTCAACTGGCATACAATCTAAGAGGAAAAGGAACTGGTCACCAAAGGTGGTAAAGGAGGAGTTAGGAAGAAATAATCAAGTTTTATGCTTCTATTTCATTTGTTGTGCTAGCTAAGTCGTTAAGTCCGTAGTTATCAGAATGCTAGAATTTTTAATCGGGCTTAATGGAATTGTGGTATGATTAATCTTGGGTTTCCTTGTAGCTATTCAAGTATGTATGGTGCCCCTCATGCCACAGGGCTACTTACGCACTTGAACTGTATCTAAGGTTTCTTCATAACCTATTTGGTTACACGTTGTCCAGTGGATGCAGCTTTGTCCTCTAAATGATTAAAGCATGAAAAAGCCTCTATCTTCAGACACTTATATATTAGGGATTTGAGACACTTGGTTCTCCCAGGTGCCAAATCTTGGCTTGATTCGAATTGGCCTCTGATTGATCATAAGGTCGGTTCAGTTTTGGCTTAGTTTCTTTAAGCGACTTTGAAGCTCTGAAATTTAGCATTGTTTGTCTCATTGGTCATTGGAAGTGATTCTACTGATTTTGTGCAATGATTGATGTGACTATTGATTCGTGGCCCTGGAGCATGACTTCACTAACATCGGGCAGTTTTGGATGAGATGACTGCTTATCTTCCCGTTGGCCTTCGTGATTCATAAGGGATTTTTAGATTAAATGACTGCTAATCTACTAGTTCTACTTCATGACGCTTTAGTTCGTGAAGGACTTCACGACGCTTTAGTTCACAAAGGATTTTTTGTGGTCACATGTCCAGTGACCAGACGGCCTTGGAACGATAATTTACTAATTCCGAGAGGACTTTTGGTCAGATGTCCAGCGACCTAACGGTCCTAGAGTGATTATTTATTGACTCCAAGAAGAGTTTTGGGTCGGGTGTCCGACCGCTCGACGGTCCTAAAGCGATGATTCATCGACTTCAAGAGGAATTTTGGTTGGATGTCCGACGACCAAACGACCTTTGGTTGATAATTCATCAATTCGAAGAAGAGTTCTGGGTCATGTGTTCGACAGCCCGATGGTATTAAAGCGATGATTCATTGAATTCAAAAGGAATTTTTAGGATTTGGCTCACAAGACATAGTTTTATCGGTTCCTGGAGACTAGGAGGTTGGATTTGTTTGTTCGATGATCCTTTGGAGAAGCCTTCTCGATGCTACCAGAGCAACGCGGGTTCTCAAAAGGGGACCGACATGAATCTTCGAGGGCATATAAGCATTTCTTTCGCCGTGCCATCTGCAATGCCTCCAGTGTCCCGGTATAGCTCATTTGTAAAAGAAAAGTAGACAAGGATGGATGAGAAGGCACCACTTTAGGTTGCTATCCTATTCCTCTGTATCTAGCTAGCCAGAGTGTTATTTGATAATCATCCTTACATGTTATTTCGTCAATTAGCCGGGGTGCTTTTCGACTGGGTCTTAGTGGCCTTACTTAGGCAGAAGGTCCCTGAGGTTTTGTAGCTCCTTCACGGTTTGGTATGTTCTTTGCAAATTGCTAGGTTTGCCTTCTGCCAATTTCACTCCTTTAGTCTCTAGAACTGGTTTACCTTCCCATAGAATTCTTCCAAGGTAGTAGGTTGTTTCATCCTTTAATGATTCCTAAGGGCCTTGCAGTAGACAGCATCCGTCGCCCTCACTTCGTCCATATGCTAGTCATACCGGTAAAAAAGCAATTTTGAATCAATTATATAGTTATAGGAAGGTATAATTAGAACGATAAACTTCTTTGGATATTCTAGATGATGCACGGCTTTGGTGAATGGGTTTCAATTCGAGAAGATGCTCTAGTCATTGTCAGTCCGGTCCGTTTTCAATTTATAACTGTTTATAATGCTTGAGAATGATGTATGCATGATTGTCGTATGCTTGAATGATTGGAAATGCCGATTGAATGGCAAATCACTTAGGATGAGGTCATGGATCAATGATGATCCTCAAAAAATTAAAAACTAGGTGAGATTGGTCTAAAATGACAAGGAAGGCCCTATAAGGTTGCATTCCAAATTTAAAGGCATTTGAAGTTCTTATTTTCGAGTTATGGGAAAAAGAAGATGGACCGACGTTGATGGAAAGGTGGTGTTTTACTTGGAGTCCAACCCAAGAAAATTTGGCATTTGCTTGGAGTCAGCGCATGGTTTGCTTGGGGTCACAGAATTTGAAGTGCCAGGTTGGTGACGAATGGTGCTTGGAGTCATTTGCATGTTTGCTTGGATAGAATCTTGGTTTTACCCAAGTCTGATTTCGAGCCATAATTTCCTAGGTTTGCTTCGAGTCAAATGGATGATTACCCGAGTTTGACTTCGAGTTAGGACTTCCAGAATCTACTTCGAGTCAAACAGGCGATTACCCGAATTCGGCTTTGAGTCAATCCTGAAGTGAGTTTTTCAATGACAGTTTTGAATATTTTGATGATTTTTGATGACGTCCGTTCGTGATTCGACAATGACAGCTCCATAATGGGATTAGAAGCTGGTCAATTGGGAGTGGTTATAATACACCACGGGATCTGGGCCGTGTGATCGATCCCAGTTTGTGTCATGTATTCTTGGATCTCCTGCCTCTGGGAGTACCGTTTGAGTAGCAGTTCCTCGTCCAATGCTTGGCACAGTGCTACGACATGGGTTTTAGAACTTCTAGCATTTTGCATGTTAGCATTTTCATCCAATTTGTCTTCCTCAAGTTGTTTGTCATCTTCAAAGCCGAAGAGAGCCATCGTTATATCTCCCCATGGGATTTGCACCCCTTAGTTCAGGTTTATAGCAGGTGCTTTCGTAGTGGTTGGAGTGTTAATGTTTTCTTTCATCATGATTCTTTGAGCTACGCCCACTACTTCCTTTTTCTTTTTCCTTCTGTTTCTTCCATTCAAGCCAAAAAACAGAAGAATTCTCTTGCTCCATGGCAGCCATGGTTTTAGGCACCGTTCTGGGAGTAGTTAGTGATTGGAGCGTTAAGAGAGCATCTACCTTTTCCATAAGAGCCTTTTGACTATTTGCCTTTTTCTGGTTAATTTCATCAACCACCTTGTTCAATCCTTCCTTCGTAATAACTTCATGTCGTGTGAAGGATCCTAGAACCTGATCTTCAGAGTTAACTCCTAATAGCAGGTTGTTAGGGTGGTTGACTTCAATTTGTTGAGGGTTTTTTTCTTCTCCAACAATGGTAGCACCTATGGATCTTCCGGTGGTAGTTCTCTTTCTTCCTGGTGCCATTTATTCTCAATAATAAATCTTCTAAGCAAGGATTGAGGATCTAACTATTGAACCTATCTGATCCAAAGTAGATAGCTAGATCTAAGCCTGAGTTGTTCTAAGTGAAACCACCAAAATGTTAACCCAAAAATGGATCAATACCCTAGATTGAGTGTGAAAGCACCAACCCTATTCTTACAGAGCAATTATATAGAAAATAAATATAAAACGAGCAGAAATAGTAAAAAGACAAGAAGTTTTGTAGTGGTTTGGCTGTTAATGAAGCCTACGTCCACTTTATAATTTTCTATCAACTGATTGATGTTACAAGTAGAATCGAGTTACAATATGATTGAATCTTATAAGTTAGATCAAGTCACAAGTATAAGAGTTCACTGGAGAACCACAGTGAACCCCCTAGATGACTATTGTGTAGGAGGAGAAGAGTGAAGAATAACATCTGCGATGTTCCAGCAGCCATTCTAGAAGATTCTATTTATGTTGCAGGTAGGGTTGTATTTATAGGCATACAAGAGCAATTGGACTGGGCTGCTTGTCCAGAAGCCTACACTCGTTGATATAAAGGTGCTCTAAAAATTTCATAACGATCCAACATAATCCTATGGAGCCAGCATGCATGTACTTATAGGATTTTTGGACTTCTTCCTTTAGGTTGCACTCCTTGTCTTTTGTAGGTGCTCTCCATGTGATTTCCTAGATAGTTGCCTTTTTTTGACGATGATTCATACATGATTTGGATTGATCTATGACTAGAATCAGATGGGTCTTTGCTTCTCGAACTAGGTTGCTTGGAAGGCTATGAAACTTGGCAAACATATTTAGAAGAGACAATGAATCAATATGCAAGAGGTTACGATGACTCGTGAAGCGTCCCTATGGATCGCTAGCGATCCATCTCCTTAGCTTATTTTTGGTTGATTTTTCATGAGTGCAATTGGCTTGTTCTTTTAGATGCCTTGTTCAAGTTTCACGTCATTTTGGCTTAGTTTGGATGTTCTAACTCCTGTTGAATTCTGCTGGGTTAAAAACCCAGTTAACCATTGCCAAAAGATTTTTGATCTTCAATACAGATGATTATCAGACGCATTTCTCGATATATATTTCTTCGAGACTAAAGCTTCAAGCTTTAAACTCTAAAGATCTAAGTGGTAAAGTCAAAAGATAAAGTGGTTGAAAGCTTCATTCCTCAAAGTGCTAAATAAAGTTCTCCTAAAACAGAGTTCAAATTTTCAAATAATGATAATCTTCATTATTAGATGGATTTCTAATTTCCTATTAAATAAAGGAAGGGTTCTTCCAAACTTTTGATCAAATAAGTCAATAATCTTTTTGAAAACGGATTTTGGAGTTTAATGGCAAGGAGACAAACCAATGCTCGATCAAAGGCTGCATATTAAAGCTCTAGAAAATAATTTGTATGTATTAGATAATTTAATGAATTCAAAAGAAATAATACAAAGTTCATTCAAGGAAACAATCATTCAAGTACAAATTTTTCTTTTTTACATATTATATACAAGAATTACAGGTTCTAAGTAATGGGTAGCCAAAAGGAAAATTTGCCCAAAAACTCATAAGTGATTCTTCATTAAGTATCAACTTTATGCACCTCCTCTTTCAAAGTTTCAATGACCGAAGAAGGTTCAATAATGTGATGAATTGCCACATCTTAAAGTTCCTTATGGTTCTATTATTTCTTTGAATATTATCTGCAATGTCAATCGAATTAACTTGAATTTCCAATGCATGATTGAGTGCCTTATTAGGGCTCTTCAAAATCTAAATTTTGCTCTTTAATTTTTTGACCTCCTATTCAAAAGCATATTTTTCATGCTCAAATTTCTCCACCCATCCTCGATAATTGTTGAGATATTGAGAAACTTTGTCATTCCATTGCTTGCTCAAAAATTGAACACATTTATATCTAACTCTTTGAATCCATTTAGAGATTTCGCCACCAACTAAACTCGAAGGTAGGTTCAACAAAATAGAAAACTGTTGTTTGTCAATCAAAGGAGTAGGAGTAGGAATGCCAGATTCGCTTCCACTCGCAATAAGTTCTAAACAGGATACTTGTCTTTTCAACAAATCTACTTCAAGATCCATTACTTTTTGATGTAGTCGGGAAATTTCCGCACCAGCATCAATTCTTTGGACTAAAAGAACCGATCAGTCATACTCGTGTTCCTTTTTAGCTCTAGGATTTCTCTATCTTTCTCTTTAATTTTTTCCTCTAAGTGGAAATCATTTCCTTCATACTACTTAATGTAGATTTCAAATGATAATATTCTTTATGCCACTTCTGTGCATCCAGGTTATTCGAAAACAATTAAGTTGAAGTGTCTTGAGAAGAACGTTTCTCCTCGATGAGTAGCCTTATCTTAGCTGTAATATTGCCCAATCAAGAAAGGAGATTTGGACTGCTAAGTGTAAGCACTGATTAATTTTCCTAATAAAGATAAATAAAAAGAAATCAATACAAAGGAAATGTTTTTTTATTAACAACCATTGGAATTACGAGCACGAACAAATCCAAGTTACATCAATAATATAAGTTTTAAGCATTTAACTCTCAAAGTTTAAAGATGACAATTTGAGCCTTTTTACGTGATCTAGTAGACAAAGAGTGGGTAGAGTCAAAGGAACATTAGACCCTTTAGGGGTATTAACTAGAGGGAATTAATGACAATCTCATTTTCTGACCGGAGGGGTGATCTCACTACATAACAATTAGCATGATTGGTCCATATCTCACTAAGTAATCTATCCTTTTCGCTGCCCAAGAAATAAAAAAAGCGTGGAAACTATATGTAAACTTCTCAAAGATCTCTAAGGAAACAATATTTCGCAACCCGAGAAGTTTTGAGAATTAACGATTTCTATAACGACCCAAAATTTCACTGCTTTGATTAGTGAATATTTAATTAAATTTAAAAATTTAATATGTAGGTTTTATTATGAAAATAAACTCATTTTAATTAATTAATAATGATGATAAAATCATTTTCAAAATTTGTTTACCAAATTAAATAGTTTGTAGAAAAATAGAAAAATGTGACCGAAAAACGTTGTTCGAATTTCGACCTTTCAACATTAGAAAGTCGTCGGGAACATTGTTCGTGTTTGTGCACCATATACACATATATATATATAAGAGTTCATTAATTAAATAATAACACTTAAAAATAAATTATCTTATGTTGATTTGGACTAGTAAGTGATGTGACAAGACATAGTTTTAAAAATAATAAACTTATACGTATAAATATATATATATAAGTATTTTCATATCTTGGTTATATATATATATATTAAGTATTGTCACATCTTAGATTGTAATCATTAACCATCATCATTCCTTGTCACGTCTTAGTTTTAATTAATAATTTAACTAATATATAGATACATATGTAGAAAGCGATGTGACTAAACATAATAATTATATATATATATAAAAGAAAGTGATGTGACTGAACATAATTATATATATAAAAGAAAGAGTGGTGTGATAATACATAACTCTATATATATATATTATAAAATATTCTTGATGTGACTAGATATAATTATGACAAGTTATATTATTTAATTCATTTTGCCTATATATATACCCACGCATTCCTTTTCTTTTTTCCTTGCATCCATTTCCTTCTTCTTCTTCTTTGTTAAATTTTTTCATGGCTTCTTCTTTTAGCCTTAAGAGAAGGAAAAAAGCACAAAAAAAAGATCCTTAAAAAACTTGTTCAAAATCCACTCAATATCTTTTCCATTTTCATCTTACTTCCTTCAACCATAACTTCCACCTTTCTGCTCCAAATCATGAATTTAATTTTTCCAAACCGTATACAAATCCAATGGATACAACTTTCATGTTGACCACTTCCTCAAGTTTTTAGTCTAGCTATGTCAAAAACACATGTCATTAAGACCCATTTTTGGACCTATGTTTTGAAGGCCGAAAACACCACATCTTCTTTTGACCATTACTTTCTAAAAAATGATCCAAATCGAGTGATTGTTTTTTCGAAATGATATAGAAAATAATTTCCTAAAATTTTATGTTGATTACTTTTCAAAATTCTGGGAGTTAAATGGTGAAAATTCGAGAGCAAGATGACCTATTTTTGAGTACTTTTTGGAGTTGTGAAGCTTTTCAAGTTCTAAAACATTTCAAGATTAGGAAAGCTTTATGGTGAGTAAATTCTAACCTTTTTGGAAAAGATTTTATCTATGTATATTTTTTCATTATGGCTAAATGAATGATGTTTGTTGTATAGATTATGACTTGGTTTTGATAGATAAATGTGTACTAATATGTGGTTAGCATTAGATATGAAAACAATGGTTTAATTGCTATGTTTGGATATAAAGTTGTAAACTTGATATATTATGCAAATGATATGCTTGTGTATGTGAAATCTTGGATTTTGGTCGAATGAGTATGGAAAGATTAGTAGTTTGGAATGTTGAAAGGACTTGAGATCCGTTTGGAAATCTAATCATTTACTAGTTTTGAGTTAGTAAATGTTTTTGTTTAAATTGTCACTATAGTTAAGGTTTTCAAAACCCTTTATTTTATGTATTAAAAGATAATCCAAAGTGAAGGTTAAAGATTTAGACGGTAACTTAGAGAAGCAAATTCTAAGTTATTACGTCCATAGCGATAGTCGCTATGGTTGCAGCTCGAAAAAGTTTGATTTTTAACTTTAAAGTTTTCTTTTAAAAATGATTTGAAAACCTATTTTCAAATGTAATTAGAAACACATATTTTAATTATAACTTGATTAAGTATGTTTAATAAATTATTTATTAATTAATTAAGGATAATTATTCATTAATTAATCAGTAATTAGGTAAAGTAATTAGTGACTAATTAGTGATATTTAAGTAAGTTATTAAGAAGTTTTAATTAATGATTAATTAAGTTAAAAAGGGTAATTATTTTTATTTAATCACGTTTAATTATTTTAATTTTAATTTAATTAAATTTGAATTATTTAATTAATTATTATTTAATTAAAGATTAAATATTTACTTAATTATTACTTAATTAGGGATTAATTTTAAGTAAATGTTTATTTGTTTAAAGTTTAGATATTAATTTATTTTAATAAATTAAGACTTAATTATGATTTTATTTTGATTATTTAAGATTTAGTTAAGCTTTAACTTATGCAACGACCCGCTATTTCGAACCATTCAAATCGAGAATAATCTACATATGTTAGCCTTGAATTTCTCAAAACAACAGATTGTAAATTTATATTTGGCAAAACTTAGCATATGCAGTAAATAAATCAATCACAGAATCACAGACACATAGTATTATAATAATATGCAGCGGAATTGATAAATAGTAGTTCATGAAGCTACTACAGAACATCCGAGTCTAAAACAAAATACAATAGAAATTCCAAGTACATAGAAGTCTCAACACAAAAGCAAATGACAAGTTTGAACATAAATAACTGGAAATAGATGAAATAATTGAAAGTTGAACAGATAAAGATAGATCTCCAAGTAAATCTCCATGCTCCAAAGGTGAGTCTCAAATGCAGTGATACTTAGGCTGACACGAGCATAAAGCAAAACACAAAACACAAAACATTCGAGTTAGGATTAACTTTCTTATGCAAGTAAATGAACTCAAGTGAAATGTCTAAGTGAAATGCAATGTAACTTAAAGGATGTTGGGATTCCATCCTTTAAGAATCCGTGGAACTATCTACATACATCAATACGCTACATAGATAATATCTAAAGTAAAGTAAAATATTAAAATAGCGTTAAGGCGTTTACTATATCTCCCTTAACACATTTTATATAAATGTCATAGTCTATATAGTAGTGTAAACTCCACCAAACCGGTGGGCTATTAGGGAGCACTCCATAAGTACGACACAAATCAAACTCATAATGGGCGCGATAAGGCATTTGACAAGGCATGGGAGGTAATGCCAAGGTAGGATTCTTTTGTTTGTACTCCAGAACTGGTGGTAACGGATAGCAGCTACTAATGCCCACCTCGGAACACACACCCATAATCAAATCAAAGGTGGCCACCAAATCAATCACAAAGTAACTGATATGGTATCGAAGAAGCATGTCCGATCGGAGGAGCGACCTCACTTGGCCCGGTATAGCTCCTGCTTTATTCATATCAAGATGACCCGAGGGGGTCAGGGCTATGTACATACCTCGTACAGAATCATTCTCCACCCTTTCTACTTCATTCTGGATTCTCTACCACGTGCATAATTGTTAAAGTGGTTTTCGATATTGGCGAAGAGTGTGACAATATCCTATCCCGGTTTCTTTAACAATCAAATGCTTATTTCACACCGTGGTCATTTTCATTTCAAACAGTTTATACTTCATATCAAAATATCATAATCATTTCAAAATCGTATCACTTTCGAAATCATATTCACTTTTCGAAATCATATCACTTTCTAAATCGTATTCACTTTGATATCATAACCACAAAATAGGTTAAACCATCATATCAAAATATTTGCATTTAAATCTACTACATCAAAATCATAACAGTTCCAACTTAAACGGTTTGAATATTGAAAGTAGTTTATATATTGGAATAGTTATAGATTAAAAATAGTTTATATTTAAAGATAGGCTATAGATTAAAATACTTTATGTATTAAAAGTTGTTTATATACTTATGTATATTTAAAATTGTTTATATATTTAAAATAACATATATTAAAATAGTTTATATATTTAAAAGAGTTTATATCGAAAATAGTTTCAAATTAGAATTATTTCTTCCAATTTCGTAAATCAATTCAAATCAATCTTTAGTTCGAAAATTTAATTTAAATCAATCTCAATTCAACAATTTCAACTAAAAGGTTAAAGGTTCGATTCAAATTATCATTAAAACCATTTTAATTTATATCAATTTCAAATCCAGGTTTAAACTACAAATTTAAACCACTTCAAGTTCAATAGGTTTCAAAGTTCAAACATTCAAACATTTACGATAACTCAATTTGATAAATTTCATTTATATTTCAAAAAAGATTCAACTTAAATTTTATTTAAATTTTAAAAATATTCACTTAATCATTTTTAGCAACATTTAAATAAAATCTCAAATTACAAATTTAAATCAATATTAATATTCAATTTCAGTTTTATTTAAAATTTGAAAATATTCATTTAATCACCTTTAATCAAAATCCATTTATCAAGTTATAAAAATCTTATCTTTAAAATCTCAAAATTAATAAGTTTCAAGTCAATTTTTATTTAAATACAATTCTTAATAAATAAAATTTCAAATCAATTTCAATTCATCTTTCCAACCTTAATTTATTAAAGTTATTACCAAATCTATTTTTAAAATATTAATACAATTTCTAAATAAATAGTTTAAAACATATTATATATATTAGTTAAATTAATTTTTTATTAAATTAAATTTTATTATATTAAATTTTATTTTAAATATTTAAAAATAATAAAATTATAAGTAGAATCTTAAAATTTACATTTTCAAAACCTAACTTATAAATTTAAAATTTTCAAACATATAATTTAAAAATCTAAATCTACTTCACATTAAAAACAAAATCTTTATATTATATTTTAAAATCAAGACACATTTCTTTTCTAAAAATTTTGGAAATTGTTTAAAAATAGACTCACGACGTCCGTATATAATTTTCTATCCTATGATTAAGTGATGCAGATATTTATCATTTTAATTCGCAATAACTTAAAATTACGAGTATATATCATTCCAACCCATAATCCTAAAATTTCAAAATCAATAAAATCGCTTGGGTTCATCATTTCAACCCATAACAATTTTCCCTAATCTATAATATCGTTCGGGTGTGTATCATTTCAACCCATAGGGAATTCCTAACTATTAGGGAACTTGTAGTGTGAGAACAATAGAATAATAATATAAAATGACATACATATCAATAGCAAGCATATATCATAACTAACAATTTTAAATACAATATATATAATAAGTTATGGAGTTATATGTCATAGGTAAAAAAATTTAAATGATAACATATCATACTTAACAATTCAATTATTAACCAATTAAATTTTAACAACACATTTCAATTGTCGTTTCATGTGAAATAAATTTACTAACATAAGAATGTCAATTGTGAGTTATCTCTCACCTTTCGAGGCTAGAGAAAACAGGCAATACAACAAGCTATGAATTTTGAGTCACGGACTCCACGATAATTCCAAAACAAAGCAAATTGATCGAACTTGGATTCGATGAAGATACAATATATATATATATATATATATGCATATATGTATGTATATACATACATATGTATGTATATACACACATATTTAAGTATATCTAAAAGAGGATCAAGGAGGCTAGGGGAGACATTGGAGTTGTGATGTACGGCGGAGTTGGGTGGGCTGAAGGCCGAAGGAGGGAAAGACTAGTGGTGACTGCTGCAACCAAAAGCGGGACAGTGCTTGGGTTTAGAGGGTGGAAGGCGATGGGGAAGGGGAAGCTACTATATTGCAGGGTGCGGCAAGGGTTCAGACGGCCAAGCTGTTGGGTATGGGTCGGCCGGAGGGTTGTGGCAACGGAGTGAAAGTCGAGGCGGAGGGAGAGTGGTCGAGCGGCAATGGTGGAGGGTTTAGCTACCTAGATGTTGCTCGAAAATGGGAAGTGGCAAACTGGAGATGAGGGCTGTGGTCGGTTCAGGGGAGAAAAACAGAGGCGAGGTAGGTTAAGGGATGCAAGGTTGGAGGGTGGCGTTCATGTTGTGGCTTTAGCATTGGAGGTGGAAGGTGTTGGGTTTGGAGGCGTCGGGTGATCGGGTTTAGGTGCAGTTCGGGCGGTGGGTGGCTAGGAGGCATGGCGGGTTAGCCATGCTCGACGGAGGGGCAGGGTTTTCTGGCTATGGGCATTGACTGTGGGAGAAAGGACGCTCGATTGTGGGGCAAAGCGATGGGACAGCGATGGAAGCTATGGCGGAGTAAGGAGATGAGCAAGGTGGAGGCGGGTTGGACGCTGGGTGTTTGGCAAGGCCTATCAGGTGTGAGCTGGCAGAAGACATGACGATGTGGAGAGAGGGGATGGAGATGGGTGACAGGGTTGTTCGGGTTCACTGATGGAGGGGGAAAATGGGTAGCAGTTGAGAGAAAGAGAGTGGGTGAATGGAGGATAGCCGAAGTGGTCGAGAAAGAGAGTGGAGAAGCGGATATAGAATTCAATAAGGAGAGGACAAGCAACCAGAATATAACTAGCTTCAAATAATATAAGCTTTCATTTTTTTTATGAGCAAAACGAAAATGGAAGAAAGAATGGAAAAGGAAAGGATAAACCAGAAATTATATTGAATATAGAAGGAATGGCAATAGTCAAGATCAGAATTTCAGGAAATGTTAAAAGCAAAGGCCTATTTGTTTTCTCTCGGTATATAGATGAAAGGACACGGGAAACCCAAAAGGCTCAAAATGGGTACCGATATGGCTAACCGTTTTCGTAGATTTCGCCATGTACCGGACGCCAAAACACACAAATGAATATACTGTAAAGATCAGCACGACGAGATGAAAAGAATGGTACATAGATATAAGTGACACGACCCACCTATCAAAACTGGATTTCGCTGCCGAAAATGCTGCTAAAGCACCGAAAATAAGATAAACGGGTCTAGAGCGGTCCAAATTTGAGGAAACGAAATATGACTCTCACTAAGAAAATGATATACATTTTTCTCATATAATAATATTCAGATTTCAAAAATATTTTATTTCCATCAAATTATAAACTTATTTAAATTTAAAAACTGAAATTTTACAACTGAACAAACTTACATATTTTCTGATGAAAATCTGACACTTGCTATGCTTAAATAGACGTATTCCAAATATAAAATTTTCATTGCCAAATTTTATTATTTATTTCCATGAAAATTTAGTTAATTACGTTATTTAAAATCGTTAAAATTTATAGATCATTACAGTTTATATTAATATGATTTAATTATTAATAGTTATTTTAAACTTTATTGGTTATGTTTTAAGTTGGGTTCTTTACTAAGTGGTTTGATTTCAACCAAAGGATCTCTTATCCATGATATTAAATAGACAAACAACCGTGAATAAGTTAGAATGTGAATGTTTATGTTGTATGGATATTCATTAGCTGAATAAAACATCGTTCTACTATAGGGTAATTGTTTGGATTGTTTGGACATGTGTTTAGAAGAATAAATCCTTCTGCTATTAATTGATTAAATTGTTTTAGACATTTATTTAGCAGGATAAATCATCATCTTGCTATTATGTTTTTTAAACCAGTATATGCTAGTGAGTTGTATTGACATGTTATTCCCTGATTTAATGATTGGCTGGATTTACATATATGTTAGCCTATGTAAATTATTAATAAGTGCCTTGGAATTAAATTGAAATAAAACGATAGCTTAAATCAGTACCATTTGGACCGCAAAGCCTCATTTGGAATTTATAAAGTATGGTTTTGAATTTACTTAAATTCTTTAATCAATTTTAGACTAAGGGTTTATATGTGGTTTTTTTCAAGTTATATAATTCTTATAAATGCATTTATAAATGATAAATTGTGTATAGAAAGGGGTTTTACTATCGGAAAGGGTTATTAAGGTGTTTTACAAATGATGTTTTGTAAATGATATTTATAAAAGAGTATAGAAAGTTTTATATAAAAGAGTTTTAAAAATAGAAAAAAGGTTTATAAATCATTTCAGAGATGTGGAAAGAGGTTTATAAATTAACTTAAAGGTTTATAAAAGTGGGATATAACTTTATTTTGAAAGTTATAAGTTAATTGAAATATGAGATGAGCTTTTAAAAAGGGAATTTTTGATGAAGGATAAGCGGAATGTTTTATTTAGAAGATATATTTGGTTATTTAAAATGGGATTTGGAAAAAAGAAAACTTTGAAAAGTTTGTAAGTATACTTATACTGATAAGATAGGTATATGATTTTGTTTCAAGGCATGAAAAGTAATATGTTTTGGTAATATACTTATAACATTGAGATAAGTATATAAATGTTTCCCAAGTATAAAAGAAAATGTAACAGTTTTAGGAATAGTGTTTTGAAAAGATCTTGTGATCATATTTTATAAAGTGGTTTTATTAATTAAAGAGAATTAATAAAGGCTTAGTGGATCCTATATGGAAATTAATCCACGATTGGATGTTTGTTTATTTGATAGTTAAATAACCAACTATCAAAACTGGACAAAACGTAACTTTGGAAATATCTAGGAGAAACATGAGAATTATATGGTACAGTTACTGTCAAAGGTACTATATTGTATGCATAAACTCATTTCATTCTTCTAGGACGAATGATAAGGAAATCCATCCACAAACGGTTAGGAGGTGAACTCGGCTCTTATCATTTGTCTTTTTATTTCCTAAAAAACCGGGGTTGAGTTTACCAAAAATATCGAAAGTTGTTTCGAAAAGACTGGAATCGGATATGCTATTTGAAAACCACTTCGATCCAACTCAAGCGTATCAAAATTAAGACATCTTAAAGCATGGTATCGAAGATGGATCCGTTGAAGTGCATGGGCTTCTTGCTACTAATCCTGAGGGAGGTTCCAATATGGATGTACTAGAAGTAGTGCCTTCGGTTTGTCTTTATCCTGGATAACTTGTATGGGTGAATGCTGACACTGCATTACTACCTAGAGGGCAGTGTTAGCATACCAAGATGGATTTCTATTCAAAAAGGTAAAGTGTGATGACCCACATCCTTGACCTTTAGAAATAGATACTAATACATCCTCGGTATTCATGTACCGTAAATCCAAGTGCTGGAGAGTCAGATTATCATGGGCTAAAAGAAAATAAAGATAGAAGACGGAATAATAATAGAATCTCACATCGTGTTTAACAAGTGGAAATCATAAAGGTAGTACATATAATCACTCTAAAAGTGAGGTATCAGAGTCATGATAAGTACTAACCTAGCTAGGATAGTTATGGCGGCCTATCTCTATAAGTGTTGGTAGAAACACATTCATAATACAAACATAGCGAAAAGTGATGATAATAACAAAAGGATCCAAATTGCTTCATGCTTCAGGCTTCATGTTCCATATGCTTAAAATACTCCGAAATTCTCCTAATCAACTAACTACTAGGCTACCCGAGGAAAATTAGGGCATCCAGGGTTTAAGGGAAAAGAAAAGAACTCCGGGTCAGTCATGGGATTGGCGTGAGAAACTCAAAATAAGCATTTTGAAAACAAAGGTATCTCATAAGACCATACTGCACATAAAAACGGAATGGGTTTTTACCTTATGATAACCAAAATATTTGCTACGAAAATTCATTAGGTATTATTATTAATGACATCCTTTGAAAAATACTTTAAATATATTCAAATAGATGAAATTGTTACATTGGTTAAATTTAATGACATAATAGGTTTATAATCAAGTCCGTATGCACTTATTAGAAATGGATTTCCATACAATGGAAGGTAAGGGACTATCTTCCATACAGTACATCTCAAGAGGAATGTAGAGGATATACAAACAATCCTCTGCATCTGGTAAGATCAGCCTATCCCTATTTGGCGCACATACATGTCCTCGATAGAACTAAATATGACACCATCTCGGCCATTACCGACCTATCCGAGAGCTCTCTTAGCATACACAACATATGTGATATATAGTGGGTTATCGAGAAAGGTGATGACCATACCCTAATGGTTGCGAACCATATGGCCTTGCGGCGTACCCTGTTTGAGGCATTACCGGGTGAAAAGGCCTAAAGTAGCGATTACCTTTCTCATAGCACATCCCAATTTGAATGCCACATTGCCATTACATAGTCGCACAAGTAATTTCTACAAACGTTTAACTCCTGAGCTCGTACGTCTTAGGAAAGAGTGTTAAGCTAGTAGAAGTTGCCTTCTCGGCCACCAAACAGATGATACGTTTATTGGGATCAATTTATGTAACAAGAAATGCAATGTCAGACATTCGTCCATACAAGTTGCCAAAAATAGGACAAACCGAAGGCACTCTCTTATCACATCCTATAGGGAGTTACCCTTAGGATTAGTAGCAAGAAATCCTTGCATCGAAGATCTTAAATGAAGAACTACTGCCCCATAATATGAAATGGGGAATTTCCCCCGAGTGTCAGTGACAAGAAGCTTTAGATTCCATCTTCTAAATCATATCCATGTATTCACTTCGAATACGTAAATGTGTTCGAAGTGGTTTTTGGATAAGAATTACCCAAATTCGACCCCGGTTCCCCTGAACCGATCATCGATAAAAGATGTTCTACGAATAGGGAATCATTCTTTAATTGATTAAGTTCTTTTTATCGAAATCTCTTTTGGAGATACATATTTTCAAAACATTCTTTTCGGTACATAGAAAAACACTAAACCTTTCTTATCAAATCCTTTGATTACTTAAAATCTTTTTAAAACTGGGACTAATTCGAAATCATTTCAATCTTCATTTAGGAAAATATTTCCAGGTCATTTCCTTTAAATCTTGACATAAATTTCTTAATTCAAAGCTCAAATTTTGACTGAGTTAAAACCATGTTATCTAGGATGTTAATCCAAAACCAATAAATGTTAAGTGAACGGAATCTATAGAAATTATCTAATTCTACTCAATATCAATTCCCGTATTCAACAAATACTATGAGTGGAATAACGGTGAAATCACCTTTTAAATTTCACGAATAGTAAGAGTTCCCTCTTTGGAATCTAACATCGAGTACAAGAAGATTATCTCCATAAAATCCAAGTTATTCATATTTGGGAAAATCATATCTTTTCTATTTTGGAAAATTTTGATCCGAGTAAACCAATTCACTATCCCATCCGTCGGGCCAGTCTGGATTGCCAAGGAGAGCAGGAAACTGGTTTTCCAAACTCAAGCCTAGACACTATCTCTCTGACACTCATAAGGCGGTCAAGTTATTTAATCGACTCTAAATCTTTTAACATTTACCCATTCCATAAATAATTCAAAACATCTTTAAAATAATTTATAAATCACTTGGAAACATTTACAAAAGATTTGGAAAAGAAGGTTGTGTTTGAAATTATATTTCAAATTCAAATCACTTTTAAAACATTGTAAAAGTTTTTTATAATTTATTTCATACTATTAAAAAAATTAAAGAGATTTAACATCCTATACATACCAATTCATTTAATAAAGGAATGTGATTTCTTTCGTGCTTATCGACGTATATTTCCATGACTTGCATATATATATATATATATATATATATATATATTCAACATTCATATTAAACAACCATCATTAACAATTAATCAAACATATATAACATCCAATATCATATAATACTATAATTTAGGAGTTTCTCACCTTGGGTTTAAACGATCAACTAAAAATTGGCTATAGCATTTCTATTTGGATTTTAATGCTCACGATCACTTGGGCTTTTGACTTTGGGGTGCTTGTCCCTGACTAGGAGGCTCGCGGCCTTGGTTGAAGGGGAGGGATGGCTCGGCCTTCAATGGAAGATGGTGGTGGCCGTGAAAGATGTGGAAGAAAGGTGGAGTTTTGAAATTGTTTAGAGGTGCTCAAGTGTATGTAATTATATATCATAATTTTAAATTCTTTTTTGGAATAAAATTTGCCATAATTTCTTTTAGGGTGGAATCCATAAAAGATGAGGAAGCTTAGAAAAATGAAGAACAAAATGAAATGAAAATGAAGAGAGGGGGTGGTATTAATAGGGAAAGAAGATGAGAAAAATATCTAAGATATTTTACACATATGCATCATTATCTATCACATCAACATGCACCATCTACATCACCTTTATGATAGAAATGACTACTCCCCATGTGCATACTTGAATGCTTGTACTATGGTGGACTTTTGGTTAGCTTAGGAAGTAAGGAACATTAAATATCTTGGATAATTTATACATATATGTTATTATATTTATATGTATATATGTGTGAATGTACGAATGATCATGTGCATGAGAATATGTCTTCATGTATGCACATGTATATGTGCACATGTATCTCCATACTGTTGCATAACTTTTATATGTTGTTTCGTTATGAATCCCGATTTCGATTTTCAGTCATACTTACACTTTTTAGTTAATATGTAAATATTTGTAAAAATTTGAAAATAAATCTATAATCATTTTTAGTTAAAATGATCATATTTCATTTATAAAACCATATAAATTAATATTAATAATTATTTACAAAATTATTGTTATACCGATAAAGCGAAACAATTTTTTATTATGATTTCAAATTAAGTATATATGTTTATAAAATTTATAATAAATTATTATTCTCTAACTATTTAAAATGAGTTATCAAAATCATCGTAAAAATTATTTAATCATTTATTCTCAAATTAAATCAAATAAATAAATATATTAAAGTGATATATTTGCGGGTCGTTATAGGCTTCCCCATTTAATAGAATTTTGTCCTCGAAATTGAGGATAAGAAGAAGGTAACTTGGAAATAAATATATATAACGAAGTGATACATATATATAAGATATAGCAAGAGACATCACCATAAGTTGGTGAGTACACTATACAATATACAACTATGTATCCATTCTGAAATCAGGATAGTCTTTGCGCATTCTCTCTTCTATCTCCCATGTGCAATCTACCGCATCTCCGCTCCACTGAACTTTAACTAGCCTTACAACTTTACTCTTGAACCTCTTCTCATCGCAATCCATTATTAAGTCGCCTAATAACTTCCAAATTAGGTTCAACTTCTAAATCTTCTAGGGCAGCTGTTTTAATAATTTACTCTAGGTCATGCACATGTTTTCGTAGTTGAGATATGTGAAAGACATTGTGCATACCCGACAACCATTCTGGCAATTCCACCCGATAAGCCAATGGGCCAATCCGCTCGAGAATGGGGAAAGGTCTAATAAATCGAGGTGTCAATTTTCCAATTCTCCCAAATCTCAACACTCCTCTCATTGGGGAAACCTTCATGAATACATATTCTCCTATTGAGAATTCCAAATTTCCATGCCTCTTGTCCACATAAATCTTTTGCCTACTCTGGGCTTCTCTCATCTTTTTCTTGACTATGTCAACCTTTTTCAAAGCTTCTCTAATCATGTCAAGGTCAGGTACCAATCGACTTCCAGTCTCGGTCCAACATACTAGGGCTCTAAACGGATGACCATATAAAGTTGTATGGGGCCATGCCAATATTAGCACGATAGCTGCTATTATAAGAGAATTCTATCAAATGAAGGTAGCTTTCCCATGAACCTCCAAAATCTAAGATATAAGCTCTTGGAAGATCCTCCAACACCTGATTTACCCTTTCAGTTTGTCCGTCGGTCTAGAATGATATGCGGTGCTATGTTTAGCTTTGTTCCCAAGGCCGACTGCAATGCTTCCCAGAACTTACTGGTAAAGATTGGGTCTCTATCACTAACTATGCTACTAGAGACACTGTGCAATCGAACTATTTCCTTCATATATACTTCTGCAAGGCTCACAGCAGTTCTTGTTGGCTTTATAGTGATGAAGTGCATGTTTTTGGTTAGCTGATCTTTGATAACCTAAATGCCTTCATCCCCCTTTATTTATCGAGGCAAACCATCTATGAAATCCATTGATATTTGGTCCCATTTCCAAGTGGGAATTCAAGAAGTTGGAGTAGCCCGGTAATCTTTTGTTGATCACTCTTGATCTGTTGACAATTTTCACATTTACTCAAGTGGATGGAAAAGTCTCTCTTGATACCTCCCCACAAGAAAGTCTTATTCATGTCCCTATACATCTTTGTCACCTCGGGTATTGCGAGTGTGGAGTTGTGACATTCGGTTAAAATTTCTTCTCTAATCCTATCGACATTGGGGACACGTATCATTCCATTCATCCTCAAGATTCCTTGCTTATCCACTTTGAGACCTTACCATCTTCCGGGTATCATATTCTTTTCTACTTCCCTTGCTATTTTTGTCATGATCGGGTCCTTAAGCAGATTCTCCTTTATTCGACAAATCAATGCTGGACGCACCACTAAATGAGCTATAACGGCCTGCTTTCTACTCGGAGCATCAGCCACAACATTGGCCTTTCCTGATGTATATAAAATATCCAAATCATATGAGGCGAGGAATTCCAACCAATGTTGCTACCTCATATTTAAGTCCTTCTAATTGAAAATATATTTCAAAGATTTATGGTCTATGAAGAGCTCAAACTTTTCACCTATTTAAAAAGGAATATTATTTACTAGGGTCAATCAAAGTCTATTAAAAATAAACTATAATGAATTCTTACCCGGTAGATAATGCCTCCACATTTTTAATGCAAACACAATGGCTAATAACTCTAAGTCATGTGTTGCATAATTCCATTCGTGGATCTTTAGTTGTCTACTTGCATAAGCAATGACCTTTCCATGCTGCATTAGAACAACACCAGCCCCTCTCCACAAGCATCTATATATACAGTAAATCCGCCATTTTTATCTACTACTACTAATATGGGAGCAGTGGCTAATCTTTTCTTGAGCTCTCGAAATCTTATTCACATTTTTATGTCCACTCAAACTTCACATCTTTCATGGTCAGCTTTGTTAAGTGAGAGGAAATTTTGGAGAAGTCTTGAATGAATCTACGATAGTATCCAGCTAATCCTAAGAAACTGCGAATGTTCTTTGGAGTTTTCGGTTGTTTTCGGTCTAGAATAGTCGTAATCTTTGTTGGATCAACTACAATTCCCTCCTCTGACATCACTTCTCCAAGAAACCTTACTTCTTTTTTCCAGAAGTGGTATTTTGAGAATTTAGCTTTCAGCACATTTCTCCTTAATATTTCTAGTACGATCTCAAGATACCCTTCATGTTCTTCCTCGTTCTTTAAATATATCAAAATGTCATTGGTAAAGACTAATACGAATTTATTGAGCACTTTTTGAAATACCATATTCATAAGGTCAATGAAATAGGCGGGAGCATTTGTTAGCCCAAAAGGCATAGCCAGCCTTTCGTAGAATTCTTTGAGCTTCTGAATACGGTTAAAGGAATGCAATCTTTTGCAATCCTTAGCCGATGGAATTGGATTGCTGAATCCATTTTTGAGAATACCTTAGCCTCTTGTAATTGGTCAAACATATCATATATGCGGGTAGAGGATAGTTGTTTTTCATTATTCGTTTGTTTAGATCTTTATAGTCCATACACAACCTTTGCAAGCCATCAAACTTTGCAACAAAGACCACTACTGCCCCCCAACTTGAGCAACTAGGTCTTATCAATCCCTTCTTCAACAACCCATCGGTTTGTTTTCTTAATTCTTCCCTCTCTTTAGGAGCCGTCTTCTGAATTGGGTGAACAACTGGACTTGTGTTGGGAAGTAAATTTATGCAGAATTCAATTTCTCGATGGGGTGGTAGGCTTTTTACTTCTTCAAAAAGGTCAAAAAATTCCCTTACTATGGGTATTTCTTCTAGATGTTTTTGAATAAATTAAGCGTGTGTTTATAATTCTCCTTCATTGGACTAGGGTTCTCGGATTCTATCACAAAAGGCTCCCTCTTTTGTTTCATTATAGTATTTTCCTTTTATTACAATCAAGAATAACTTTATATTTGGACAACCAATCCATACCAAGTAAAATTTCAAACTCATCAAAGTTAAGGATTATTGGATTGCATGGAAAAATCAGGGATAGGTAGGTAACTTGGATTCCTTCACAAATCATAACGAGATTAATCGTTTTGCCTATTGGGTTAGATACACATATGGGAATATCTAATACTTGTGGTTTAAGTTCAAGTCTATCAACTAATTTCTTGAAATAAAGCTGTGGGAAACCCTGGTATCAAACAATACTCTAACTAATATGTCATTTAATACCAATTTTACCATCCAGTACCCCCTTTCCCTTTTCATCTGTTGAGGTTGAAGGTTCGTCTTTAATTACTAACACTCTAGCTTGCTCTCCTTTCTTTATTAAGGGACATTCCACAATCTTATGTCCTAGCTTGTGGCAGTTGTAGCATGTTACGCTTTGTCTCTTAGGATTTTTGCAAGTTGTGGAAAGGTGTCCTTTTTTGGCAATTATAACTGGTTACATCTTTCAAATGATCGACCTCCGGCTTGGCTTGCTTTGGTTTCTTCCCTTGTTGGTTATATTTCTTATCTAGGACTTTGTATGGAAAACCCATATCCACCAAAACCATGAAAGTCCCCTTCACATGCGCCGTCATTCTGTCTTGATATTTTTTTTCTTCATTTCAAAAACAAACATTTCATTCTTTTTCAAAGGAGTGTCAATTAGACCGGGTCCAAATCATGACAATTCATTGAATTTGTTAGTATATTCTTCTACTAACATTACCCTCGGTTTAAATCAATAAAGCTTCAGTAAAGGCATTTTTTTCCAGATGCAGGAATATACTGCTCTTCCAATACTTCTTTGAGTCGTGCCCAAGAAAAGTTTTCTTCCGATTTAGTCATAGTAATGGACTCCCATTGGGCGAGAGCTCCAACCTGTAATTGCCAAAGGCCAAGAATCTCTTCTGCTCATCTGCAATATTTAGCCCATTGAAAATCCTTTCACATGAACGGATCCATGCTTGAACTTCTATGATGGATTCCATTCCCTTGAATTGTTTTCCTCCCAAACTGGTATAGTTTTTGCATAAAGTGGCAAAGTTGATTTGGGTTTATACCCGAAGTGTTGCTTCCTCGATGATTGTGGCCGTGGGAGTTCGGCCATTTGTATTTGTGGTACTGCTACCCTCCTTCCCCAACCTCGTCCTCTTCTTCCACTCATTTCTTATTATCCACATATAGTAAACAAATATCTTTTAGAACATATTGTGAAGATATGTTAGGTATTTTTCATAAAGTTTGAATATACTTTTCAGATAAAAATTTTTAAGTGTACGCTTTCTCGGACTAAACTTATTAAAGGGCATTACTAACCTTGTCTCCAATGAGTTGACCACATTAAGGCTTAGGCATTCACTCAACCATAAGCTTTGATACCAAATGTGACAACCCACCTTCTCGACCCTTAAAAATCGACATTAATATATCATCGGTATTCACGTGCCTCAAATCCAAGTGCCAAAGAGGTAGATTATCATGGGGTAAGAGAAAATAAAGATAGAAGATAGAATAACAACAGAATCACACATCATTTTTAACAAGTGGAAATCATAAAGGTAGTACATATAATCACTCTCAAAGTGAGATATCAGAGTCATGATAAGTACTAACCCAGTTGGGATAGTTATAACGACCTATCCCTATAGGTGCTGGTAGAAACATATTCAAAATACAAACATAGCGGAAAGTGGTGGTAATAACAAAAAGATCCAAATTACTTCAAGCTTCAGGTTTCATGCTCCATATGCTCCAAATACTCCAAAATGATCCTAATCAGTTAACTACTAGGCTGCCCAGGGAAAATTAAGGCACCCAGAGTTTAAGGGAAATGAAAAGAAACTTCGGGTCATTCATGGGACTAGTGTGAGAAACTCAAAATATGCATTTTGAAAACAAAAGTATCTCATAAGACAACATCGCACATAAACAAGGAACGGGTTTTTACTGTATAATAACCAAAATATTTGCTACGTAAAATCATTGCGTATTATTTTTAGTGACATCCTTTGAAAAACACTTTTCACATAAATATATTTAAATAGCCAAAATTATTACATTGGTTAAATTTAACAGCGTAATAAGTTTACAATCAAGTTTGTAGGCACTTATTTAAGAATTGTTTTCCATACAATGGTAGGTAAGAGACTACCTTCCGTATAGTACATCTCTAGAAGAATGTACCGAGGATAATAAACAATCCTCCACATCTGGCAAGACCGGCCTATCCCTATTTGGCACTCATACATGTCCTGGATAGAACCGAATATGACACCACCCCAATCTTTACCAACCTATCCGAGAGCTCTTTTAGCATGCACAACATACCCGATATATAGTGGGTTTTCTAAAAAGGTGACGACCATACCCTAATGGTTGCAAACCACATAGCCATGCGGCATACGCAGTTTAACCCATTACCGGGTGATGAGGCCTGAAGTAGCGATTACCTTTCCCATAGAAAATCCAACTTTGAATTCCACATTGCTATCCCACAGTCACACAACAAATTTCTACAAATGTATAACTTCTAAGCTTGTACGTCTCAGGAAAGGGTGTTAAGCTAAGAGAAGTTGCCTTCTCCGCCACCAAACAGATGATACGTTCTTATAGATTAATTTATGTAACTAGAAATGCAACGTAAGACATTAGTTCATACAAGTTGCCTAGGAACAAGACAAACCGAAGGCACTCTCCTACCACATCCTGTCGGGAGTTACCCCTTGGATCAGTAGCGAGAAGTACTTGCATCGAAGATCTTAAATGAAGAACTACTGCCACATAGTATGATATTGGAAATTTCTACCGAGGGTCAGTGACAAGCGGCGCTACATTCCATCTTCTAAATCATATCCATGTCTTCACTTTGAATACATAAATTGGTTCAAAGTGGTTTTTGAATAGGAGTTACCCAAATCTAACCCCGGTTCCTCCGAACCAATCATCGATAAAAGATGTTCTATGAATAGGGAATCATCCTTTAATTGATCAAGTTCTTTTTATCAAAATCTCTTTTGGAGATATATATTTCCAAAACATTCTTTCTATTATATACGAAATCAGTAAACCTTTCTTATCAAATCCTTTGATTTCTTAAAACCTTTTTAAAATGGGACTAATTCAAAATCATTTCATTCTTCATTTAGGAAATTATTTCCAAATTATTTCCTTTAAATATTAACATAAATTTCTTAATTCAAAACTCAAATTTTGATTGAGTTAAAACCATGATATCTAGGATAATAATCCAAAACCAGTAAATTTTAATTGAGTAGAATCAATAAAAATCATCTAATTCTACTCAATATCAATTTTCGTATTTAACAAACACTTTGGGTGGAATAACGATGAAATCACCTTTTAAATTCCATGAATAGTATGAGTTTCCTCTTCGGGCTTTAACATCGAGTACAAGAAGATTATCTCCATAAAATCCAAGTTAATTATATTTGGGAAAATCATACCTTTCTATTTTGGAAAATTTTGATCCAAGTAAACCAAATTCACTATCCCATCCATCAGGCCAGTTCGAATAATCAGGGAGAGCAAGAAACTAGTTTTCCAAACTCAAGCCTAGACACTATCTCTCTTACACCCATAAGATGGTCAAGTTATTTGATCTACTCTAAATCATTTAACATTTACCCATTCCATAAATCCTTCAAAACAACTTTAAAATAATTTATAAACCATTTGGAAACATTTACAAATGATTTGGAAAAGAACGGTTGCGTTTGAAATTATATTTGAAAAGTTATAGAAAAGTGCTACGGAAAGGGCTTTTAAGCTATGTTGATCAAAATGACTTCTTATCATTTGGAAATTTATTATAACTCAAACTAATTTTAAAACATTGTAAAAGTTTTTTTGAATTTATTTCATATTTTTAATTTTTTAAAGAGGTTTAACATCCCATACACACCAATTCATTTAATAAAGGAAAGTGATTTCCTATGTGCTTATCGACGTGTATTTCCATGACTTGCATATATATTCAACATTATATTAAACAGTCATCATCAAAAATCATAACCAAACATATATAACATCCAATACCATATAATACTATAGCTTAGGAGTTTCTCACCTTTGGTTTAAACGATTAACTAAAAATTGGCTATAGCTCTGCTATTTGGATTTTAATGCTCACGATCACTTGGGCTTTTGACTTTGGGGTGCTTGTCCTTCATTAGGAGGCTCGCAGCCTTAGTTGTAGGGGAGGGATGGCTTGGCCTTCAATGGAAGATTGTGGTGGCCGTGAAAGATGTGGAAGAAAGGTGGAGTTTTGAAATCATTTTGAGGTGCTTAAGTGTATGTAATTATATATTATATTTTTAAATTATTTTTTGTAATAAAATTTTCCATAATTTCTTTTAGGCTGGAATCCATAAAAGAGGAGGATAAAGATTAGAAAAATAAAGAAGGAGATGAAATGAAAATGAAGAGAAGGGGTTGTATTTACAGGGAAAGAAGAAGAGAAAAATATCTAAGATATTTTACACATATGCATCATTATCCATCACATCAACATGCACCATCTACATCACCTTTATGACAGAAATGACTACTCCCTATGTGCATACTTGAGTGCTTGTACTATGGTGGACTTTTGGTTAGCTTAGGACGTAAGGAATATGAAATATCTTCGATATTTTTATACATATATGTTTTATATTTATATGTATATGTGTGGATGTATCAATGATCATGTGCATTAGAATATCTTCATGTATGCACACGTATATGTGCACGTGTATCTCCAAACCGTTGCACAACTTCTATACATTGTTTCGTTATGAATCCCGGTTTTGATTTCCGGTCATATTTTCGCTTTTTAGTTAATATGTATATATTTGTAAAAAAAATTGAAAATAAATCTCTAATAATTTTTAACTAATTAAAACGATCATATTTCATTTATAAAACCATATAAATTAATATTAAACATTATTTACGAAATTGTTATTATACGATAGAGCGAAACAATTTTTTTTATGATTTCAAATTAAGTATATATGTTTATAAAATTTATAATAAATTATTACTCTATAACTATTTTAAATGAGTTATCAAAATCATTGTAAAAATCACTAAATCATTTTAATCTCAAATTAATTCAAATAAATAAATTTATTAAAGTGATATATTTGCGGGTCGTTACATAAAGCATAGCCTCAAGCCTTACAATCCGGAGGAATGGCGAAACAGGGCATGCAGTAAAGCTATGTGGTTAGCCACGATTAGGAGCAATCACCCCATTCTAGATGTCCCTTTCGTAGTTAGTTTGCGCGCAAACACTGTGGTAGTATAAAACCTCGGCGTCGAGAGGGTGAGGTAATTTGGTCTGCCATGTTAAAGGGGCAGCCGACTCTGTGTTAGCGTCAGTGCATTTTCTAGAGGTGTATCATCAAACTATAGTCTCTTACATTTCCATTGTTGGGATCCCATCTCCAATACATGCCTTATGTTTTTTATTGTAGAGCCTAGTATGTCGGAATGTGAGATGCAAGTATTTCAGCTATTCTATCTACTTACTTTAAACTTGACACTATGAAAATATCACTGGATTTTGATATAAAATGTTTTGGTAATCGTAAGCTAAAAACCCATCTGTTTTTAGTCTTTTGAGATATCATTTGTTTGAAAAAATTTCAGATGTAGAAATCTGTTTGGTTGTTACTTGTTATCGAGTTTTACTCACGCTGGTTTACCAGATTGACCCGGGCATCATTCCACGTAATGCTTGGGTTAGACTGAGGATGTTTTCCCAGGTTTAGCTGGATACTTTGAAGTTGGAGAGGAGCTAGATGATCAAGACGTATTCACGTATATTTTTCTTCCAATGTATTTGGAGTCTATATGTTTGTCAATGTAAGGGCAGGTTTCTATAACTGTCCAAATTTAGGATAACTCTAGTGTGCTTTAATATTATATGAATAAAGATGTTTCCTTTTTATAAAGATCATTATTGTATTATATGTTATTCGCTGCGTTGTGAGATTCAATGTTGTTTAGTTTTCTTTTATCTTCTACCTTCTTCTTTCACCCTAACAAATCAGTATTTGTGGCACTTGAATGCTTGACAAGTGACATAGTGGACGAAATACTGTCGATTTTCAATAGTCGAAAATCCAGTTCGTTACAATTTCTCTTTAAAATCCCTCTTTAATTTGATAAATTTACCTAAGAGTTACGTGGAAATAGGACTAACCAATGACTCCTTAATCTGTATATTTTATAAGAAATAAGCTATGTTGCAAAGAAATGAGAAATAGAAACACTAAAACCATAAAATTGTTTGAATTACACATTAAAATCAAAATCACTTGGATTCATACAATATTGATCCTTTGTCAAATTCAGAAATAAATCTCTCCTTATTAAATTTAACTTTCTTGGAAGGAAAAGTTTTTTGGGAAAGAGGAATGATCGCAGCCTTGGGACGATTCCAGTATTCTCTAGGATGAGGATCACCTCCATGCTCATCCAAATATTAACTATGCAAATACCTGAGCAAACCCCCACTCTTTTCCCCTAAAAAAGAAAAATCAACGAAGCTACTCTTGGAATAAATTTTATAAAAAAACTATACTAAAGCGTTCCTATCATTAATAAGCATCCGGAAGAGAGTAGTTAACTCTACACTTTCTCTTAGGACTCTCTTCTGATGAAGGCGAGACTTCTTCAATAACAAGGCTACTCGTTTTTCTTTGAATTTCCTTAACTTCATGGTAAACAGAAAGGCGCCTATACTTGTTAGATAATTTGTTGTGCTTCTTGATCGCCCTCTCAAGTTCTCTATTCAATCGATACACCTCCCTCTCGCTCTTTTCATATAGAATCTCATAGTAATATTTGGATCTTTTCCTTAACTAAAGTGATAAAATTATTAACTAAAGGCTAATAGATAATTTTAGGCATTTAAATAATGAATTCCATACCCATGTGACCAGAACCTAAGAAGCCGATACTTGAGCCTTCTCCTTCGGATGTTGGTAAGGGAAGCAGCATCTTTTTTAGGGATATTTTCTTGCGAAGCACCCTAAAGATTGGGTAAGTCAGGAAAATCCACATCAAGGGCAGACGAGTCATGACCACCGATCCATTTCCCCCATATCTTGGTCCTTCTGGACCCTTTCCACTACCATCACCACCTTTATTATCATTATCATCTTCATTATCGTCCTCCCCTTCATCTAAATCTCCACCTCCTTCAAGCGGAAGGTCATCAAAAAATAACAACTTTTTCATCAGGGAATCCATCTTGAATTGATCGCTCGGCTCTCTTCAATATAAAATCAAAATTTCTCTTGAATTTTTCATTTAAGTCTAGGAGATAAGGAAAATCCAAATCATGACATTTTTCAATATTTTCATTGATGCTACAAAGAGAGCAACCTCATAGCACTTTTTGGTGATATTAGCGAAGACCTGATCTAAGAAGGAGGAAACTTTCTTCTTACCATATTTTATAGTGTGGTTGGCATGAACCAAGCTAGCATTTTTGGTTCCTAGCTGGCTCTCTAGGGATTTTATCTTGGCAGCCATTTCAGCCTTCTCGTTATTTTCTTGTTCAAGCTCTTTTTCATCCTCTCTTCAAGTGGTATTTTGGCTTTCTTCTCTTCATTAAGGAAAGAAGCAAGTTTGCTTTTTCAAGAATAGCTTCGTCCTTTTCCACTGCAAGGTCAGTCATTTGACTCTGCATGGTCCTAAGTTTAGCCACTAATGAGGAAACCTAATCCACAAGCTTTGTAACTTGACCAACATGTCCCTGAGAGGCTCGTCGAAGAAAGAACGCATGCTTGACCACTTGAAAAATATGACAGATATAAAATTAAGTAAAGATGTACCAAACTAGAATCTTGGTTAGCCAAAAATACTAAAAGAAACACACCAGCAAAAGTTGTTGATAAAGGACGTAAAGATGATCTGTTGAAAAAAATGATGGCTATAATGGCATTAGAGAAGCCACGGTTGGAGATTGGACAACCAAACAAATAAGACTATCAAAGTCCACAGAATCAGTTCGAGCTTGAGTCTCTAAAGGAAGAGAATCATCAGGAAGGAGAGCCAAACATGACTCCTCAAACAAGCTTTGAAAACCCAAAGCTGAAGTGGGAAGCAAAATGTTTAGTAAGGGGTTTGGGGTATGAACCTCCTCTACATGTCCTTATGCATCCAGATCCGGAGAGCGTAAATTAATCATGCTAGGATCTTCTGTAGTTAAGGAAGCTTTCACATTCGACTTCCCGACAACAACATCTAAAGTCTGGACCTCTCTGAGCTTAGGCTTTTTATTTGGAGGAGGGATTGAAGTATCAGTTGAGGATTTGGCACTTGCTTTCCTTTTTATAGCATCAACAGCTTTAGAAATAGAACTCCCAAAAGGAGTGGACTTAGTTGATTCGTCTAACGTAGAACTACGGGTTTTAACTTTCTTGGACTTAAAAGCCACAACAATATCAAATGAACCTAAATTAAATAAAGATTCATAAGACACCGATATAAGAAACTTTGTTTAACTATGATATAATCTAATAGAAGAATCCATTGAATAAGGGAAGATGAAGAAAAGCCTTCTGACCACTAATAACCAATGCCCGCTTTCCATGAGAATCTCCTTTAACCATAGAAGGATCTCCAAGTACCCTATGTCTTTCCAGAATTAAAGAGTGTTTACAGAGGTTGGCTTTAGTCATAAGTGTAAGCCTATTTGGTATATTCTTATAAGCCTCGATCAAGGCACTAATGGTGGTAGTAGTGGAAGAATCGGTCCCCTTAGAAGCAGAATCTGAAAAGGAACAATTGTCCTAAGAAAAAGTGGAATATGGTATAAACAATGGGAAGTAATAAAACTTACCAAGAATAGAAGAGGACCATTTGATTCAAGGGGTGTAACACTTGACGTAAACAAGCTAGTACTCCCAATCCCTCGCTTATTGATCATGTTAGCAATTAAGCTCTTCGGATGAGGAAGGAGATGAGATTTAAAACCCTCTAATTGCCCTTTTACTTTTACAGGATTTAGAAATGAATGGAGAGTTTCAGCACCTAGTAAAGGGAGGTTGGCTTCCCTAGCAAGTATCTATTGGCAACTCAAATAAGTGTACGAATTAGGAGTTAGTTGAATTGGAGCGATACCTGGATGTTCCAAGAATCGTATAAGAAATTAAGGAAAAGTAAGCTAGCTGAATGTTGGACGTGGATAGGAGAGAAGACAAAGAATTTGTCTAGAGGATTATCTATCCTAGCAGATGGACCAATAGCCATGGCTTCTACGTTTACAATTCTGAACTGTCAAAGGATGGCATCCACCTCATCTTGGGTAGTTATGAAGGATCAAACCTACTTATAATCTCCCTTCTTTGAAAAGAGAGAAGGCTTGAAGCTTTTATCAGAATTCTTGCTATCCATTTATCTGCAAGATGGTATTACACAAAATTAGGGAAGTATTGCATATTTTATTAAAAGATGCCAAGATAAATAATTAAACGCTTAATCAATGAGCACTTGGTTAACTGAAAGTTATTCAATTCTTAATGGTAAGGATTCTAGTTATAAAACTTATAACAAGTTAATAATCCATCAAATAGTTCAATCCAAGATGTCGAACTCATAATAAGTTTCAAGTTTGTAGTATATTTGAGAAATTTATAACCAATTGTAAATTCATTAATAACTATTGGACTTATGAAAGGATATCTAGTTCATTACTGGTCAACAAGGATCAATTAAAGTATCCTACTAATAACGCCTTATAGAAATTACAATAGGGTATCGAATCAGTAACTCGATATCGAATTCACAATAAGTTTTCGAATTCATAAATTACAAGTGGGTTTAGATTTATTTGAAAATGCTTTAAACCTATTATCGAATTTATAAGGTGTCGAATGTCTAAAAAGTTTATAAGCCTAGATATGGTAACTATTTTTTGAACTCATGATGGCATATCGAATTTAAATAGAATATAGAGTTTATTACCCATATGTTGACCCTTTAAGAAGTTGTCAAAATTATATAGGGATGATGACTCACTATGAAGTTATCGAATTTGTAATCAAAACAACAATCTTTCGAACCGATTGTCGAATTCCTATAACGATACCAAACCTCTAATTAATTGTCGAAAAAATAATTAGGAATTCGAACCTTGAGAAGGTATCAAACATTAATTTAAATTTCTAACTTCAAAAGGCTAATGATTTCGAAAACCAAGGATTTCTTAGTGGCAAGTTATTGAGTTTTATAGAGAATGTCGAGTTTTTAACAGATTGGCCAAATTCTTAATTGAGTATCGAAACCTTAAAAAACATGCCAACTTTATCATAATCATTGCTCTAAAAAGTTACTGAATTTTTGAAAGGATTCTGTATTTGTAATGGTTATTGAACTTCGGTCAATAAGTTAAGAAAAACACCACAAACAACATTTAAACCTAAATACTAAACATCTTAAAATTATAACGAGTTTACTACTTCGATTTAATCCTAAAGATTCATAAAATTGCCTAATTAGTCAAACACTCATTTCAAAATAAAAATCTTTAAATCGATTAAGGATAGAATTCGAACCATAAGATTACGCTTGGGGGCTGAAGAGAATCGAAATTTTTAAGTGAAATTGGAAATTAAAGTTATTGTCTTGAGTTTAATTTGTAGGTAAAGAGGTTTAAGAAGAAGAAGGCGAGTATTCATAGAAGAAAAAAAGAGAAATAAGAGCCACGGTTCTTAGTTTGATTAAATGAGAAAGATCTAGTTGCAATGCCAATAAGAGGCAAACGTAAATATCAAGGCGGCAAGCATCAATATCGAGGTGTTAGCTTAAAAAAGTCAACATTTCTTCTACACTAAGGAGGAAAATATCACTACAAACAAAGATACTAAACATCTACAAATAGTGATATCAAACATCTAACTAAGTGGTTAAAAGAAGGGATATCGATGATCCAGACAAGAGCATGCAAGGGTAGCGAACCGCTAACAAGAAACGAAACTCAAAAGGCGATAAGTGCTGTCAAGCAACTAGGAGATTACCGAACTTCAAAATAATGGCAGGGATGACGAATGCCTAACGATTAGGAGTTATTGAATCATTGCAGTTCCAAAGGATATGGAATCTGTATAACTCAAAAGATATCGAAATTCTACAATACGATGGTGAAAAGCATGAAATAGAGGAAGAGTTTGGTACCATTCAAAGATGTCGAATGCCTAAGCACAAAGGAGATAGCAACTTTTGATTCAATAGAGAATGTCGAGCCTTTACAACATTAATTTCTGTAAAGCAACTCTAACCAGGCGTTGGATATCGAGCTTCAAAGGGTGTGAGAGATATTGAATACCAACACCTATCAAACAAGCCGCATGCCATCAATGCTTAATATGATCTGGTAAATCATCAATGTAAATGAGGATACCGTATTTCATCAGAATGCCAAATGATGTCGCAAATCATCAACATGACAAGGATGTCGTAAATCATCAATATGTAGAGGGATGCCATGAGACATCAATATAACGAATGTTGCCGCATGACAACACAATAAAGGATGGCCCAAAAACAATGATTTCGAAGGACACATGGTAGTTATGTCGCCTATCTCCACTGCTGTAAATACGAACTCGATGGCTTCATGGAAGGGGTGAATTCTTCTCACCACTTTTCTTATATTTATAAAGTTGAAATTCTAAATTAAATATGGGATTTTTGTTTAATGACTAATTTTCTATCGGTTAGAAAATCGTCGAAAAATTGTAATAAAAATAATCGCAAGCGAACGACATGCAATTTTAGTACGTGACAAGTAAGGGTCGATCCGTAGGGAATTGAATTGATTTAAAATCCTACTCAATCAAATTAAACCAATATTTGAAGTTGTTTGAGATAAAAAAAATGTAAAAAAAAAACTAACAAAAGAAAGTGAATAAAAATATGAGAGAAGAAGGCAACTTAGAGGAAAATCCCTTCTCGTGATCATTTAAATCAACATAATGAAATTATAATCTCTTTTTATGTCATTTGTGAATTTAGTTGATGTGTTTATCATAAGCATTGTCTATTTATGCTATTAATTAGCCCAACATTAACCATCAAACCGTAACACACACACTAAACCACTTGTTAGCTGTCATGAAAATGACATTGAAGTTAAAAAAAAAATCTATTCTAAGCATGATCTATTTACTATTGAGTAATATAGACCATCAAGTTTTGATTCTAAAATCCACTTCATTACCAACGTCATATGTAGATGAAGAGGTAATTTGTATTTATCTTTGTTTAAGCATAGCCTATTTGGTGTCAACAACATAGGCTATCAAATTCAAGTTAAACAACAAAATTTTATCACATCCAAAAATTCTATTAAGCATAAAAAAGAGATCATAAATTAGCAAATATATTGAATCTACATGATTATGAGAGCTTCATTACCCCTAAATTGTAGGGATTTAGCTTCTCATATTTGTATTATTTCAACAAATGTAGATTTCAACATAAAAAACAAAAGAAATGCAAGCTAATTAAAATAGAAAGAGAGCTAAACTACTTGCATAAATTGAAGCTAACTACTAACATGAAAAGAAAAAAAGCATGTAAATAAAAATAAGCATTAAAATAAAAGCAAAGAAGGAAAAGAAGAAAAGGAGGCTTAGGAAGCCATTTTATTTCTCATACAATTTGTGGCTACCACTAAGCTAAACTAGAAGGTGGTGCTAAGAGCTCTCTTCATGAAACATAAGGGGTACTTATATATGCCTAAAACCATAATCCATGTTTTAAGGGACTACCCAAATTGCCCTTGAGAAAGTGTGGTCACCAAGTAATCATTAGCATTTAATTAATCCTTCATTAAGTGTGTATGTAGCCCTTAATTGGATCATGGTAAATGGGTAGGTGGGGTTCTCCATGATGCATGAATTGATTTATTTCTTCATTCTCTTGTCTTCCATCCTTTGTGCATGCATACGTACATGAATCCTCTTCCAATATTTACTCAAATTCCTACAAAACAACATTAAAATGTCCAAGTAAATTTTCTCAAATTAAATCATACATAAAAATTGATCATTTTGGCCTCATATGAAGATGAATAAATGATGATTTGAAATTAATTTAAATTTTGGTTTAAACATGTAAAATACCCTAATATGCCCATTTATTAAATAAAAGTAGATTAAATATGAAGGTAAAAATATGCACATTTACGTACACATAAAATACCCCCACATTTATCTTTTTATCCATTCTCGAATAAACTAAAACTAAGATAAATCTGTTTTCGTAGGAAACGCGATTGCATTGAGCGTATGCAAAAGGCGTTAAACCTCTAGGTGTCCTTAGGAGAACGAGTGTTGTCTCATGAGAATTTTCAGCGGATACTACCCACAAAATCCAAATGCAACATGAAAAATTCCTAAATGCAAGATTTATTTACAAAGATATGAATGCAAGTTTTTGAAAATATTTACAAAAGAAGAATTTACTTTTAAATTGACACGAATAAGTTAAATATAAGTTTTGGTCATCATCATGAAATTTCAGTCATTTTACTCGTCGAAACATCCAGTAAAAATTAAGTTATCATCACAATTAGACTTTAGTTTGGCTAGTTGTTTCGGTTGATAACATAGTGTAACTATGAAATTGATCCTTAGTCGATTATCAAAGTTTTTCAAAGTGGTATTTTTATTTCTTTTGAATAGCAAGTCAAATCAAATAAGTGAAAATAGTGCTTGAATTTCAATTGCTGCTCTTTCTTTATTTGAAAATTTTATTGATATTAACAATATTTACGTATGCCTAACTCAGAAAACTGATGCCAGATATACCACCCATGCACTGCCTTGCGGGCTTACGTGTGGGTAATATAAAGTATGGCGAGTGTACACACAAGTATGTACACTTATCGACTGTAGGCATTATTAATGAAATAATGTTTATATACATACACCTAACTCAGATAAACTGAGTGCGGATATACCGATCATGCACTGCCTTTCGGTCTTACGTGAGAAGGGTACAGAGTCTTTACTTTAAATCAACCACTCGTTTAAATAAAGATTTACACTTAGGATATACTTCATAATTAACACCCATGAACCTTCCTATATACTAATTAAACCATATTTACATGTAACCAAACTTTATTTTTATTTTTGTTGAGACAGATGAATTTTAAAAAATTTCAATTTAATAACCAAAAATATATACTTATACTTATCCCATAGTGTTTCTTCAAAAGTAAATATGCTAAAAAGAAAATTTGTTTTGAATTTTTTTTTGAGTTTTGGAAAGAAAATGTAAAAAAATAAACCATGAAAAACCAAAATAAGCATGAGACTCACCCCCCCCCCCCCACACACACACACACACTTGATTTTAACCCTGTCCCCATAGTCAACCCAAGTGAAAGGAGAAAAATAAAATAAAAATAAAATTATGACCTATATTTACACAAAAATAAAACGATTATTATTTACACGACATCGGAAAATATACCGTTAAAGAGTAAATGGAACATTCTTTCAAAAACCAATTCAGTTGTCTCGTCAAGTAAGAGAGACAAAGCTTATGCACAGAAAACGAAACCATAAAAGATTTCAAAGTTGAACGTTGATTTGGAAAAATGAATGTCGTTTTATTAAAAATCGTATGAGTTGTTTTATTTTCGATGATTTTTGGGGTAGATAGAACAATTGGTTGAAGTTTAAATTTATTTTTACCAGATTGAAATTCAAACTTATCATTAACAAATTCTTTAAAATTATTGATTTTAAAATTAAAATGGTGATTTAAATCTAACCCTTCAGAATTCAACAACTCCTCTTCGAAAAATCCAAAAAATTTATGTTCACTAAATTTGTCTTCCTTTGTTTGATTATCAGCAACTTCATTACATGTATCAATTTCAAAATGTAAAGTTGTTGCATTCAATTTTTCAAAATTGAAAAATGAAAGATCAACTTCTAAAATGGGTTACACACTCTCAAAAGAATTGAAATCCAACTCAATGGCGACATTTTCAAGAACTACATTAAGATTGTCATGTTCAATTTCAAAAGTTGTTATTTCAAAATCGTGAATTTTGGTAAAAGGTGGATTATTATTTGACTCGTCACACGTTGGGATTTGATTATGTTGCTCACGTTGTTTAATGTAGGTTTCAAACAAAAAATCTGTGTGAATTTTGTGAATTTCTTCCATTCTCTCAACAAAATTAAATTTATAATTATTAATTCGAGAATTTTCAATTTGAAATTATCAAGAACAATAATTGTCCATTGCATCATAATTAAAATTACTCCCATTGCCAGAATCATTTAAATAATTGTTTCCATTTTCATTTTGATATTGAACTTCATTTTGGAGTTCGAAGTTGTACTGGCAAGAGTTATAATCAAAACCATTTGAATTTTGAAGTGAATTCAAATTTTGAATATTTTGAAATCCTTGACTTGAGTTATTGCACTGCTATGAATTACTCAAGTTATTTATCATTTGACTTTGTTGTTCAAGTAAAGACCAAATCGTTTCAATACTCTTTTCAAGAATTGAGTGTTGGTCATCATTTTGAAAATTTTGTGGTGCAAAATTCGAATTGTTTGTACAAAAATTGTCATTAAAATATCCATAAGAATTTGGTGTGAAATTATATGGATCGTATTGATTTTCGCAACTATTGTAAAATTCTTGCGAGTATGGAAATTCCGACATTTTCAAAATTTTTTTTTTATAAAGGAAAAATATTTACCGAAAAGAATTTATTTTTCAAAAGGGAAATTTGATTTTTGTTTTGTTTTTGAAAGATTTTTTTTTGATTTTTTCTTTTCTAAAAATACTAACATAATTTTTTTTTTGTATTCTTGATTTTGATTGAAAATTTTCAAAGAAAAAGATTTAAAAACCGAGTTAAGGAAAATTTACAAATTCTTTTAGTTTTGGATATTGAATTTTTTTTAAAAAAAATATGCATGAACTAATGCAACTAAATGAATGCAAGGACTTAATTACAAATTTGCTATCCTTAGTAGCTCCTAACCCAAAATTGTATGGTCGCACTTTGTCTTAATCCAACAATATAGTTCTTAGCCAAGTACGGACAAGAGTTATCGGTGCACCACGAATCATCGTAGCAATGCAATCGAAAGTTCAAGTACCTTTAGAGAAACAATCAGTATAATATTTACGAATCATCGTAATATTTATAACTGATTATTGCTCTGCCGTAACCTAAACACCAAGAGAAAAAACGAAAGAAGACAACTTGTCAAGATATAATTAAGTCCTAAGTGAGCTCATGACACCCTTAAGTCTGAAGTCTAACCATTATTATTAGCAAATTCTAAGATGATATGCAATTTGTGGGGCAAAGAATAGGTGATAAAACCCAACCTTATGTGAATTTGGGTGTTGCTCTTCGAAAAAGAAAAATAAGATGTAATGAATGCAAACTGGAAATAAACGTGATTTAATGATGCAATTAAGAATGAAGTTTGTTTTTGTTTTTGTTTTTGAATTTTTTTTAAAATGCAATTAACCAACAATGCAAAACAAAATAAAAAACAATAAATTTGGGCACGATACCAGAACGTGCAGAATTGTTAGCAATTTATTTATTTTAGCGGCGAGCAAAGGAGTTTTTATTTAGCAAGCGGGCCTTCTCCATTTTTTATTTTTGCAACCTGAAATTAAAAAAAAATATATACAGCTTTTTATTTTTATCTTATTTATTATTATTGTTTATTTTTTAAGAAGAGACTAAAACAAATGCAAAAAAAAAATGATACTAAAACAATTGAAAACAACTTGTTGTTTGTTTTTTTTTATTTGGAAAGGAACTTAAAAAGATAAAAAAAAAATTCCTTTTCTTTTTTTTACTGGGGCCCGGCCCAATTAAAATGGTGTTACTAAACAAAAGATAAGAGAAAATAACATTCACAACCAAACACAAAATTGAATTCACGAATCTGTAAAATACCACATTCTCAACCAAATTCTCAACCAAAAATCAAAATTCCTAAATCAACTACCGTTATTAAGATTATGGTACGGCTCTTGTTTTGGCTTCGTTGTTCGACCGAAATGATTCGTGGATCGTCGATTTGGGTTTTGAGGCGATTTCGAGGTAAAGGGTTGGTCTTGGTGTTGATGATGAGGTTAGAGCAGAGGGGAGATGCTACAGTTGCAATCGGGGATTTTGGATGGTTGTTGGGTTTTGTACAGGTGGGTTGGGTGAACTGTTGTTGTTAGCAAAAGGAGGAGGCGATGATCAGGTGCGGTATATTGGCAGTGGTGAAGAGGTTTGAATACAGTGTTGCTGTGGGTAGTTAAGGAGGATATTCTAGTATGTGGGAAGTTTCGATTGTCTGGTGAATGGTTGTTGTGGGAAGTCTGAATGATGGTGTAAATGTATGTAAAAGCAAGGAGTGTGTCGTGAAGAAGTGAGGATATTGTGATATGATGTTATAGTCGTAGAGGGTGGAGTAGAAAGTGCAAGGCAGCAGGTTTGGAAGTGGGAAGGTGTACAGTGATGCAATTGTGCAGTGTATATGCAGCAGTGAGGCAAGGGATAGTGAAGCTTGAAGATAGTTGAGTTGTATGTTGTTGAAGGATGATCGGTGTACAGGAGGTGATGTGTTTGTTGCACAGAACAGTGATGACATAGAGGGGTGGAGCAGCAGTTTGTATGGTGGTGGGTTGATTGTGAGGAGTTGGAAAGGAAATGGTTGATTGGTATGAAGGAGGTTGGTTGGTCAGAGGAATGGTGACTGTTTGAGATAGATGATGGTTGGTTGCTGTTAAGGAAGTGTTTGAGGATGTTTGTATGGCCAGGCAGAGTGGTAGGGGTGAAATGTGGTATTTGATGTGTGTTGAAATGAATGCAGTAGTGAATGGTAGAAAGGAGGAATGCACTGTGCACTGGTATGGGGAAGTGCACTTGACTTTGGGTTGGTGGATGAACAGAGATAGGTTATGTTGTGCAATCAGAGGAGGTGATGGTAGGCCTTATTTTTTTTTTTTTTTTTTTTTTTTTTTGCTGTTGTGGTTTGTATAAGCAGTTGTATACACAATATGGACAGTTGTTTAGAGGTGTGGTATGTGCAATCAGAGTAGGTGATGGTAGGAAGTGGTGAGATGATGTAGCAGTACTGGGTGGCAGATGGAATAGATGGCACAGTTTGAAGAAGTATGTTGTATGAAATATGGGGTTGTATGGTTGCAGGCAATATGGTTGTATAGGGGAGTATGTAAGTATGTGCACTGTATTTGCTGAAATAACAGTGTAGGAGGTTTGCAGAAGTTAGGTTGGTGCAGTAGTCAGATGGAGGGGCAGGGTGAATTGATGGTTGCAGTTTTTTGAGAAAGTTGTGGTTGAATTGATGTGTGTTGAAGATGACAGCAGTATGTTTGGTTGATGATTATGGCAGAAGTGGTTGAAGGTATGAAATGGTGATGTTTGTTGCTGTGTTGAAGTGGTAGAAGGCAGCAGTAAGGAGTGTTACAGATGATGGAGAGAACTGAGTCTGTACCCGATGAAAATGTGCACAGTAGTTAGTGGTAGACAGTGGTTTGGGAAGGCAGAAAAGTGTAATGCACGGACATGCACATAGTGGCAGTTTTGTAATGTGTTGTAAATGAAAAAAAATTGTGTATGTTTTGTTTAAATAGAAATGCAAATCTAAATAGAAAAACACACAAACAAACTCAAAACGAAAATTACACCCAAACAAACAATTTTTTTTAAAATGCACTCAACAAACAAAATGAAAACACAATAAAATCAAACAAAAATAATTCGAATAATAGAAATAAAATCAATTCCCTGCCAATGGCGCCAAAAACTTGTTTCACGATCAATTTTCCATTGGTTAGAAAATCGTCAAAAAATTGTAAAAAAAAATAACCGCAAGCGCATAGCGTAGAACTTTAGTACATGGCGAGTATGTGTCGATCTGCAGAGAATTGAATTGACTTAAAATCCTACTCAATCAAATTAAACCAAGATTTGAAGTTGTTTAAGCTAAAAAATGTATATATATATATAAAAAAATAAAAAAAAAATTAAAAAAAACTAACAAAAGAAAGTGAATAAAAATATGAAAGTAGAAGGCAATTTAGAGACAAATCCATTCTTATGATCTCATAAATCAACATAATGAAATTATAATCTCCCTTTTCGGTTATTTGTGAATTTAGTTGATGTGTTTGTCATAAGCATGATCTATTTGTGCTATTAATTAGCCCAACATAAACCATCAAACTATAACATACCCATTAAACCACTAGTTAACTCTCATAGAAATTATAATGAAGTTAAAAATAAAATCTATTCTAAGCATGATCTATTTACTATTGATTAGTAATATAAACCGTCAAATTTTGATTCTAAAATCCACTTCATTACCAACATTATATGTCGATGAAGAGATAATTTGTGTTTATGTTTGTTTAAGCATAGCCTATTTTGTGTCAACAACATAGACTATCGAATTCAAGTTAAAGAACAAAATTTTACCACATCCAAAAATTCCATTAAGCACAAAAGAAGATCATAAATTAGCAAATAAGTTGATTTTACATGATTAAGAGAGCTTCATTTTCCCAAAATTGAAGGGGTTTAGCTTCTCATATTTGTTAAGATTTCAACAAATGTAGATTTCAACATAGAAAACAAAAGAAGTGCAAGCTAATTAAAATAAAAAGAGAGCTAAACTACTTGTATAAATTAAAGCTAACTCCTAACATGAAAAGAAAAAAGCATGTAAATAAAAATGATCATGAAAATAAAATAAAAGCAAAGAAGAAAAAGAGTTTTAGGAAGCCATTTTATTTCTCATATAATTTGTGGCTACCACTAAGCTAAACTAGAAGGTGGTGCTCAGAGCTCTCTTCATGAAACATAAGGGGTATTTATACATGCCCAAAACCATAATCCATATTTTAAGGGACTAACCAAATTTCCTTTGAAGAAGTGTGGCCACCAAGTAATCATTAACATCTACTTAATCCTTCATTAAGTTTGTATATAATTTTAGTCCCCACTAACATGTGCATTAGCTCCTCATTGTAGATCATGTTAAGTGGTTAGGTGGGGTCTTGCATGATGCATGAATTAAATTTTTTTTTCATTCTCTTATCTTCCATCCTTTTTGCATGCATACATACATGAAGCATCTTCCAATATTTACTCAAATTCCTATAAAACAACATTAAAATATCCAGGTAAATTTTCTCAAATCAAATCACATAAAATCAACCATTTTGCCCCTATATGTAGATGAATAAATGATGATTGGAAAATAATTTAAATTTTGGTTTAAACGTGTAAAATGCCCTAATATGCTCATTTAGTAAATAAAAGTAGATTGAATATGGAGGTAAAAATATGTACATTTACATGCACATTAATTTCGAATGCCTATTGTAATTTGATGACTTTTGCAAATAAGACTTGTACAAACCAATTTTGCATAGAATACTACAAGCGAATAAAGATTATTGACTTACGATATGACTTATGACTTGCATATAACTTGTATGCTGTTATCCGAACTTTTGGTCCGACTATATTCAGATCGACTAGACAAGTTAGACTAGACGATCATCGAGGAAGAATGCTAGGAGAGATTATTATTAGACTCAGAGATCAAGCGCAGACAATGAGATGAAGCGACGATCGACCGAGGCTAAGAGATAGACTCTTCAGAATCTTCTAAGTATGGAATAATGCCTCCCCTAGGCGGAGGATTAGTGCATATCCTTTTCCATAGGGGATCGGTACATATCCTTAATTTTTGTCCCAAACTTGGTAAGATCATTATTGAGTGACAAGGAATGCTCCATGAGGCTACATTTCAAGTTTGAAATCATTTGGAGTTCGTATGCTCAAGTTGTGGGCAAATTACTTCATTTATTAAAAGGGATCGGTATAAAAGGCATCGTCCATATTCAGCTTTCACTACATATTGCAACAATGATCGGTCCATAACTCAAAATCTACAGATGCTATCAACATGAAACTTGGTAGCTAAGCATAATACAACAAGGATAAGCTCCCTTAGAGATCGCATTGCATTTGGAAGAGATAGGAGGGATCGGTACCTATTCCTCTAGAGGGATCGGTAAAAATCAGAATTCAAGCAACACTACTTCACGGAAAATGCGATATCTTACCAAATGTACATCGAAATTGCACGAAATTTGGGGAACAAATAGCTAACATCATGTGGCATCCTTCGTAGGGATCACAACCCATTTGGATGCATTAATTGGGATCGGTACCAATCCCTATTGTGGGCCATGATGGGTTTGTAAATTTTAAGTAGCCTTGTCTTGGTCTCCTATACCTTCTGCTAGAATTTCAGTCCGATCTGTGTATGTCTTCCCCTATAAATATAGTAGGAATGGCATTAGAAAAGGGATCCTGCTTTGTCTACCGAGGCTCTGCCGTTTTTATTCTTCACTTCTATACTAATGGATTCTAGCTAATCCAAATACTCTTGTAATAATAATCAAGTGGAAGATCAATAAAAATATAAAGTGAATGTAGGCCAAGATTGCAGAATCACTATAAAAATCTGTGTGTTCCTTTATGATTTTTGCTATGTTTTAATTTCATTCCTCATTTAATCTCTGCTAGATTCTATTGGGTGTCAATGCCTATTTTTGGCGTCAACATTTTGGTGCTTTCAATAAGAAATGAATTCTCAGCTTGATTGGGTTCTCATCATCTACTTATGGATTCCCATATTCATGAGATAGATCCAGTTATTTATCGAAAAACTTCCTAATCTAAAGGAACTTGATAGCCATGGTTGGAAGAATTAAATCATCTTCATGGAGAGTTGATGGGAATAATGATGCTAGTATCCTTGTTTGAAGTTGTTTGTATGTTCATGTGTTCATGTCTATTTGGAAGGGACCAGATTCACTCATGTATGCAAGATCTTGGGATCGGATGTTGAAGTTTGCACTCAAGTTAAGCGATGGTTGATCCTCTCTGAAGGCCAAAATGGCCGATCCCCCAAAATAGTCGATCCCTATGTTAAGGCCAAAATGGCCGATCCTCCTCTAATCTCTGGTATGTATGCCGATCCATCTGCTAAGTATACGTACCAATCCTTCTCCGAGGTATGTATACCGATCCTCTGCTAAGCATACATACCAATCCCTCTCCAAGGTATGTATGCCAATCCATCTACTAAGTGTACATACGGATCCCTCTCCAAGGTATGTATACCGATTCATATGCTAAGTATACATACGGATCCCTCTCCAAGGTATGTATACCGATCCCTCTCTCAAAAGCCCATATGACCGATCCTTATACCCAAAAAAATGGGTCGGGTACAATCCATTTAAAAAAAAATATGAATCGGGTATGATCCATTTTTTTTTAAAAATAGCTCTAAAATTTTTTTTCCTTGCATTCTGGATTCGGAACTCAACTTTAAGACGGTGCATTTTATCCATTTCCCTTACGTTGTGACTGACCAGGGCATAGAGGATCAATCTACAGCTTCTGGATTGCTACCAAGGAACAGACAACCAACCGCTACTCAAACGATACTCCCAAAGGTTGGAGAACATAGGTGATGTGACTCTAAGCAAACCCAAGAAACTTTGGTCCAAAGCCAAACTTGGGTAAACCCAGATTTTCTCCAAGAAAACGCTAAGATGACTCCAAGCATCATTCTTCATTGACGCAGCACTTCGAATTCAGTGACTCCAAGCAAACCAATTGCTGACCTCCAAGCAAATAGCATATTTTACTAGGGCCGACTCTAAGTAACTTACCGCTGATCCATTAATACTAGTCCATCTTGCTTCACTCATATCTCGGGCATGCATACATCATTCATAAGCATAATAAGTAGTTGTAACTTAAAAATGAACCGGACTGACGATGACTGAAGCATCTCCCCCAGTCGAAGCCTGTTCATTAAAGCCGTTCAGTGTGCAGAATATCCAAGGATATTCAATGTACCAATCATATCAGTTTTCTCAGAGAAAACCGATCCTGGACTACATCCCATGAAATTCGAGTAGCATGTGAATTCAGCCAGAGCGATATGTGTCATCGAAGGTAGACGCTTTCTTATATCCCTCGAAGGTGTGTCGATCATGTGGTTTATGCAATTATCACCCAAATCCATCTCCTCATTCAATCAACTGAATCAGAAGTTTGTCGAGCAGTTTAGAATACATGCGACTCATACCAAGGATGTGATGTCATTATCTAATTTATTCCAAATACTAGGTGGGCCACTCAAAGACTTACTGTGGAGATTCAATGTCGTCGCCGTCATCAATAAAGCAAGCAATCCCAGCGAGGATATCATACTGATGGCATTGATTAGGGGAATTGACCCCTAGATAGATTTTGGCAGGTAATTAGCTAGGGAGACTTCGATTACATTGGATCGTTTCTGTTGCAAAGTGAATTAAACCTAAGCAAGGAGGTGGAAGAGCATGCTAGGAGAAAGAACAATACATGTTTGTTGGCTAAGGACTCAGAATCCAGGAGACGACTCAAAATCTCAAAATTCGACTCATATGCTCCCTTGAATGACTCAATCAATAACATCTACTTGGAGACTCACGACTCGGAGCAGTACTTAAAACCAGCCCTGAGAGAGTTCGCCAAAGCCTAGAGAAAATCCAGGGAATGTTGGATATTCCAAGACGCATATAGTCCTAACACTGGCAATTGAAAACACCTCCAAGACATGATCGAAAAGCTGATTCGAAAATGAAATCTTCAACAATATGTGCAAGCCCTACATAATGGCAGGCAGGAAACATCTGATGCCTATGATTAAAGAACTCTGATTATCAATTGGACCGTTGACGGTCGACATCTCACTGAAAAGAGCTGAGGCAAAGTGGAATAGCGAGCACACGATGCTGCTTCACTTATCAATAAGATTTATTCCAATCTTCTTTGAATTATTTCTATTTCAATTTCAATTATGTTGTGAACTACGACCAACTTGAACTAAACTACTTCCAAACGATGCAGGTGACAAAGTACTTAGAGTTGGGCTGCAACCAATCTCCGCAGACCATAATCAGACCTTTGGAGTTTCATCAAGATAAGCGCTATTTGATCGCTCATCGGCTACTATATTGCCTGACTTAGGGCCAAGGACTCGAAACGAAAATGCCCAACAAGGTCGAGATCCAGCAAAAAGTGGACATGACTGATTGTCTACTCATCAACTTATGCGCCTGACTTGGAGACAAAGAAAGACTATGAGTGGATGCAACCAACCATCCACTCCCAACTCACACTTGAAGTTCGTCAAAATACTTATGCCTATCCCCAAACTCAGCGTGACCGAGGTCCAAATAAAGTGGACGCGATTCGACCGTCCACACATTAACTCCTACCCTGAACACCAGAGGCAGTTCGAAAGCTCGAGTTAAAGTAGGTGTGACTGGCTGCCTACTCAACAGCCACCACCCTTAACACGTGGACACGACTGCAACTTTAAGTGGATATGACCTGACTATCCAGACAAGAGGAGTTGTAACCGCCAAGAGGATACTAATCAATCGCCTCACTTGCCAAGTTTTGTCCTTGATGCTTGGGCAAAACTCCATTCCATGAATGAACGTGATTCGATCATTCATTCATAACTCTTACCTTGACTTGGCAGATGGAGTATAAATCAAAATGGGTGCGATTGATCACCCATCAAACAACTCTAAGTCCCCAGAGTGCAGACTAGAGTATAAACATAAATCGGAGGAGACCAACTGCCCACAAAGCAATTCTAAGTCCCTAGAATGTGGACTATAATATAAACTAAGATTGGGTGTGATCCGACCATCCACTAACTAAATTATATCCCAAGAGTATGGATAAAAACATGAGTAAATAGATGAGTGAAGTTCGACCGTTCTCTATTCCACAAACTCCAGCTAGAAATCGACAGGAGGAGTATAAACGCACTACGGATGGAACTCGACCATCCACGAACTAACTTAATTAACCTAAGACTGGGGGCATGAGTACAAACTACTAAAAGATAAATACGACAACTCACTATAGCTCCGACTTAGTGTTCTTTATGACTTAAGGCAAAGATCGTAAGGAGGCCTTAATATGAAACTAATCAGAACGGCATCTAAAGTTATGGGTGATAGAAAATACCGTGCCATTTGGCCGATGGTCAATATCGATCCACACCAAAATATCATGTCGCTATGTCGACGGTCAATATCGATCCACACCAAAATGTTGTGCTGCTAGATCGATGGTCAATATCGACCCACACCAAAATATCGTGTCGTTGGGTCGACGGTGAATATCGATGCACACCAAAATATCATGCCATTGGGTTGAAGGTCAGTATCGATCCATACCAAAATACTGTGCCGCTGGGTCGAAAGTCAGTATCGATCCACACTAAAATACTATGCCACTGGGTCGACGGTCAGTATCGATCCACACCAAATACTATGCCGCTGGGTCTATGGTCAGTATCGATCTACACCAAAATACTATGCCGTTGGTTCGATGGTCAATATCGATCCACACCAAAATACCGTGCCGATGGGTCGACGGACATACCGATCCACACCAAAATACAAACGGATGTGACACGGACATCCTTTGAAAAACTTCAATCACTGGAGTGCGAATAAGAGAATAAATCACAGATGAGTGTGACTTGACCATTCATTCTCCAATCCCCTCCTTTGATCCATCAGGAGGAGTACGGAAATGGATGACCATGACCCGACTGTACCTGAGCTAACTCTGTCCTCAAATCTTATAGGAGAATATGAATCAAAATGGATGCGAACGATTGTCCAATTCTACATGAACGTGACATGACCATTCATTCGTTACTCTTACCATGATATGACTAGAAAAGCAATACGAAGCGGATGTGATTCGACCATCCATACACTAATCCTTACACTTGGTCCAATAGGGAGAGCATCAATCACTAATTAGATGTAACTTGACCATCTATTCTTTGGTCCCGCCCAGAGTATGGCAACATCTACACAAAAGTAGACGTGATTGACTGCCCAGTGCATATCTCATGCCCGAAATCTGATGGGGAATTAAAGTCTTCCCCTTGGAAGGAAAAGCCAGAATATAAAATAGAATACATGCGACGTAGCTTTCTATCAACTAGCTTGATCCCATGATTCAACGGGAAAGAGTATGAAGCTAAATTGAACATAACTTGCCTTCCTACTTATCAACGTATACCCCAGACTTGGGGGGACGAGCGAGAAACAAGATGAATCTGAACCGCCCATTCATTAATCAACTCTAGAGCTTAGGTGGGAGTATAAACATGACTAGGACGACACTCAACCATCCATGCAGTACATTTATCAACCTGAGACTGGGAGAAGAAGTGTGTTTGTCCAAAGACTGGCTGCGATAGCTCATTATTGTGACTTACATATAGTGTTTACAATGACTCGAGGCTGCAACTGAAAGGATGCGTAGAGATAGAATCATCGAATCGATGCCCAAGCTCATGGGCAACTGACTATCATTTCAACCTGAACAATGAGCAATAGATTGCCAGTACATTGAATGGAAAGCACATTACTCGAATACACAAGTAGATTCAAACTTATAGCAAGAGCCAGCTATGCAGCTGCAAGCAACTCGAGGTTGACCCCTACTCGACATATGCTTCAACGTACTTCTAAGCCTGATCTTTGGCCATTTGCGGATAATCGCTCAAAGCATTTGGAGCCCTCCACCATCAGACTTAATAACTTATGACAAGACTCTAGGGCTCGACCATAGTAACTGTCATCATTGACTGTCCCAACCAAATTTCACGTTGATTGTTACGCCAGACAGTTACAATTGAACTCAAGGAATCCAAGGCTGCACCCTTTGAGCTAACGATCAACATTACGGTCAGCTATGGCTACCCATTACGGGTACTGAAGATCGGATCATAGCTCAGTGCAACGATGATAAAGGAATTAGCTGGCTTTCTCCGAATGAGTCTTGATGTGTTCGGTTGGTCCCATTCTAAAATGTGCATGATCTCACCAATTATCACTAACCATGCATTAAATATCAACCCGAGGCATGTCCCGATGAAGCAAAATCAATGCAGCATGGATCTAGAGGGATTTGCTGCACTTAAAGAGGAGGTGGATGAACTCAAAAACAATAGATTTACCCTTAACGCCCTCAACCCGAAATGGGTATCCAATCCAGTTCTTGATAGAAAAGTTAATAGAAAGTAGTAGACATGCATCGACTACTCTTACCTGAACAAATCATGCCCGAAAGACAACTTTTCACTTTCGAGGATTAACCAGCTGATAGACTCAACCATTGGATACAGACTGTTTTCATTTAGGGATGTGTACTCCGGGTACAACCAGATCCTGGTGCACGTCCTCGATTAGGAGCACACCAACTTCATTATCGATCTATGGCAATATCATTATGTTGTGATGCCATTTGGACTAAATAATGTTGAAGCTACTTACTAGAGACCAGTCAACCGGATGTTCAAAGATCAGATCGGGTGATTGACGGAAGTATGTGTGGATGATACGCTTGTGAAGTCACAACGATCAAATGACTATATCGATTACTTAGCGGAGATGTTCAATTTTATCCGAAGATATGGAATGAAACTCAGTCCCTTGAAATGCTCTTTCGGCGTTGCATTAGGGAAGTTCCTAATGTTCAACTCTCGTAGAACTATAGCCAACCTTAAGAAGATTCAAGCGATTAGAAACATCTAGGTACCGAAGATGATTAAGCAGGAAGGGAAAAAGAAACTTCGAATGGACATAGGATTAAAAAGATGTGTTCCAAGCTCTGCAGAATCACTTAGAGACCTATTCAAGCCACTGGATCATGAAGACTTATACATCTACTTAGTGGTGTTGGTACACGCCATAAGTGCCACACTGTTACATGAAGAGAATCAGATCTAGAGGCCAATATATTATGTTAGCAAGTGATTCACGGGGCTGAGAGAAACTATTTAAAGTTAGAAAAGCTTGCATATTGCATATTCATTGCATTACAAAAGCTTCACCTTTAGTTCCAGGCTCACCCAATCAACATCTACACCATCTAGCCATTACGACGGGCCCTACAGCGACATGAGACATCTGAAAGGTTGCTCAAATGGAATATCGAGCTAAGCCAATTTGATATCACTTATCTCCCTCAGAGAACTACCCAGGCACAGACATTGGCAGACTTCATCTCTGAATCCACTGCATCAGATGATGATTCGAAGAGCAGTGGAGAACCGACCAACCGATGAAAAATGTACATGGATGGAGCATCCAGTGATCGGTGTTTCTAGCGTCGGAGTGGTGTTAATGACTCCTTAGGAACAATCAATCTATTACGCCCTAAAAATTAACTTCCCTGCAAAAAATAATAAAGCTAAATATGAAGCCTTGATCACCAGGCTCAAACTTGCTAGAGAACTGGGAGTGAAAACTTTACATATCTTTTGTGATTCCTGGTTAGTGGTATGCTAAGTCAAGGAGGATTATCTTACTAGAGGGCAGCAACTTGCTCCTTATCTCTGCTGGGTCCAAGAGCTACTGGTAAACTTTGAGTATTGCACCATTACACACATCCTTGGAGAACAAAATGAAAAAATTGAATCACTATCTAAGCTAGCTAGTTCTTGGGATGTGCAACAAATAGACTTGTCTCGGTTGAAATATTTAACATTCCAAGCATTAACAGACAGAGATCGACTAAATCTTGGAGACAGAGCCAGAAAAGGACTCATGGATGACTCCTATTAAAGACTATCTACAATGGGGAATTCTTTCAGAATGAAGGAATCAAAAATGATAAATCCTCCAAAAAGCTTCATGTTACGTCATCCAAGAAGGATTCACGTACATGAAGGGTTTATCCATTCCCCTACTTCGGTGAATTTTCCATGAAAAAATCAAACGAATATTGATATAAGTCCTGTACTCAAAATCATTTTTGAAGAAACACCATTCCTCTTGCCATCAATACCCAAGCCCAACCATGCCTGCAATTTATTGAAACCACCACTCATTTCATCTCCTAGGTGATCAAATGCAACAACCCGCATTCAACCTCAAGGTCGACCCATAAGCTTAAAACCCATAATTGATCGTCATTAGTAATTTCTTCAACATCAACTTCTCTAATTCCTTCATCCTCTATCCATATAAGCGAGAAGGATCTATGGACAAAAAATTGCAAATGATTAAATTGCAAATCCACCAAATTGGCAATGACCCATTAGCTTATGAACGCATTCGGGAGCCAACAACAAAAACGTGTACCTAAATGTGCACATGTATACCCTGAAAATTCAATTTCTTGAAATCGATAGAAATTAAATTTTCACCTAGAGATATTAAAGAAAAGACTGGATCAGATAGCCACTAGCCTTGTAGAACTGGACACAGATAGCAACTTATGGAATACAACCCAGAATTTATACTATTGGAAATCGACCAAGCGTCATGACGATCAAAGAGAGATACAACACTTTAGGAAGATAATTTAACGGAAGGATGGCGATTATTCAAGAAACTCGAGCTTCGATTCAAATCACGTCATGTACGCAACAAGACGTATTTTGGGGAGGGGCAAGTGTTATCCGGCATTTTGGCCCGGCTTTATTCAGACCGACCGGACAAGTTATACCAGATGATCATTGAGGAAGACAGCCTAGAGAGATGATTATTAGACTCAGAGATCAAGCGCAGGAAATGAGATGAAGCGACTGAATCACGGATTCCAAAAATAATTTTTCCGATTACATTTCAAATCCATGTTCCATATTCCATTACATAATCCAAACGATACCCAGGTTTTGATCAAAATAATTATTACAATTTATGCCAAGAGCGACATATGAAGATGCCCCCTTGGATGATCAGAGTACTCAATAGATATATCAATCTTAATACATCACAGCAGAAATAAAACTAAGTGCTCCTCAATAGTTAACTTTTGCCTCTTGCTCGTCTCCGGAAGCTTATCTGTCCACCTATTAAGCCCATAAAAACCTTAACTCTCAATCTCTCAAATTAATTTGGGGAACCCAAGAGTTTAAGAGGAAAAACATAAACTTCGAGTCGTGCATAAAGCCTGGTGTGAATAATACAATTACATCTTGGTTTACTAATATCAATTGAGACCACGCCACTTAGCAGAATAGGTTTCCCCTCACTAATATCCCTTTTTAAAACATATCTTTTTTCAAATCTAAATCCTACAATCAAATTGATTAAAACAATAATGGAAATATAATATATGCACATAAATCAAGTAATCAATGGACTATCTGTTCGAACAATATAGTTTTGTCTGGCTAACTACTTACCATTGGTTGATTCGGGCCTACCAGATAAAATAAATAATCTAACTTCTGTTAGACACATTCCTGGACGGTCTGTCCTTAACTTACTTCTTGCAAGGTCAATTGATGCTAATGGTTTTGCGGGATCACCAATAACCTATCTTTCTCTGTATATTCCTTTCTACATGTAACATCATTTTAGTCTTACCTGTGACGATGCCTTACACACTGTAATTTTGGACTTATATTAGCTGGAGGCTACTAGCTAAAGTATAGGGCACGGCCCTATACCAGTTCCATCTGTTATTATAATATATGAGTCATTTACTTAGGGTTAACTACCCCATCAAATTTTCCTTGAAAATATTTCTTTCAAATTGATTTAACCCTTTAAATCATACTAAAACAAAGAAAATATACTTTTTGTTTACTCAAATATCTTTGCCATGATATATGCTTTACTCAAAATAATGTTGATGGAAACCTAAATCAATAGGGTTATCTATCCCTTTAAAACAAGTTAAAGCCTTTCACATTAGATTTTAAATCCAAGGTATCCTCTTCGAAACCCTTGTTTAGAAACTTTAAATAGTCCCTTCTGAATTCATTGAAAGTACCCCTTTCAAATAAGTTAATTACTTTACATTGGAACAATAGGCCGAAAGGCCAAAACATACCTTTCAAACCTTTAAAAATGGACCTTTCGAAATCATTGAAGGCGTCCCTTCGAAAGATTTATAAAACCTTAAACATCCTCTTTTCAAAACACTTTAGACTTGCATTTCGAAAGCATTGGAAATATTCCACTTAAATACTCAAAGTAAACCTTTCGAAAACGTTGGGGAATCTCCCCTTCGTAACATTCATTATATACCTTTTGAAAGCATTAAAGTCCTTTACTTCAAAGAAACATTTCGAAAGCCTTGGGTTCAAGTAAAAGTTTGTGAAACATAGCTTTGAAATCATTTAAAACCATTCCTTTCATAACCTTTGGGTTTAACTTTCAATGTATCTAAGGGTCTTAAAAGAATTTGGGTAGAAGCATTATTTGAAAGCATTATTCCTAAGTGAAAAAAATGGTTGGTTTCAGAACCAACCCTTTCAAAAGCATGGAGAAGCAGCTACATAGTTTAAAGACAAAAGCACCCATTCGAAAGCAATGATCCAAAAGGTTGAATGCAGTAGCAGGGGTTTCGACCCCTTCAAAAGCTTATTTTTAAAAACAATAGGCGGCAATCCATTCGAAAGCCCTTTCTTTATATAAACATAAGAAAATTGGTTAAATCGAAAGCTCCAACCCCTTCAAAAGCATTATTTGTAACTAATATAGTTCCAAGTTATAAGAGCTACTTCTACCCATTTGAAAGCACGTTTCGACTCTATACCTTTCGCCTAACTTCGATCCACTACATACCAAGGCATTAATACCATGCATATTGGTTTCGGCTTGGTTGGAGGTAGGTGTATGGGGTCGAAAGGTAGTTACTATAAGTAGCGAAGCAGTAATTCTTTACAAAACTGATTTTTAACCTTTAAAAGTAATATCTTTCCAACTAACTTACCTTATTTGTCAACATATAATTGATTGCCTATTTCTCTTTCAAAACCTTTTTCTAAAAGTGCTGCTGAATTCGGTAATTAATAGTTTAAAACATTTAACAAATTGCCCCTTCTCCTTTTTAAACATATAAAACATTTAAGTCCCATGCCTTAAATAATTTTATATCATTAATAAAATACATAGGAAAGTTCTCTAAAAATTCCCATATATCACTTTTAATATGTTTTCTAACATATTTAAATTTCTGAGCCAAAGCTAATATATAGTAGCCGAAAATAATTTAAACCCAATTTAACCATTTTCTTTACTAGAAAATTCATAATAAATCCACAAAAACTTAGAAAATTATGAAACTTGAAACCCATCTCTAAAATAGTATTTTTGAACTTATATAAAAAATGCAAGCCAATTGGATGTTATTAAATAGGCTTGTCAAACCAAATCTTATCATAAAATCTATATGAAGCCACATAAATCATCAACAAACATATATATCCATTTAAATAATCAAACACGGCATTTTACTTTGCAAAATAAATTCGGATCTCAACAAGAAACTGAAAACAATAAAAATGAGATGTAATCTATTATTCACCTTAGCTTGTTGTTAAGGAGTTTGAGATTTTCTCTTGAATTTATTTGATTAAGCTTCCTTCTTGAATTCTTGCTTATCTACCCCTTGTTTTCTTCTAATGGTGGCCGGCCAAGCTTTGAGTTTTGTTTGCAAATGTTGTAAATGAAAATGGAATAAGGGGTTAAGGTATAAGAACTTAGTTTATTCCTCTTTTGCCCTAGTCTTATTCCTCTTACTTATTTCATTTTAATTCTCTTTTGGCTTATAGATTAATTAGGCACAACTACCTTATAATTATACAAATCTCAATCCCTTAACCACTCACGTTATTTCATTTAATTTATCTAATTGAATATCCTAAATGTTAGTCAAAATCAGGGTCGTTATAGACTCCCCTCCTTAAAGAATTTCGTCCTGGAAATTACCCTAAGGTACTCATAATAATCAATCATAAAGGTAAAACATACCATGAAATAAGTCAGGGTACGTATCTATAACCCTGCTTGCAGTTTCCTAAGTATAGTCTCTCTCATCGTCACTCCATTGTATTTTGACTAATCTGACTGTCTTGTTCCTTGGTCTCTTTTTACCTCTCATGACTATACAAACTAGTTTTCTATCTATCGTCAAATTTAGTTCCACTACTAAGTCATCTAACACAGTGGGTGCTATAGTATTCTTTGGATCTCGAACACACTTTCTTAGATTAGAAATATGAAAAACATTGTGGACTCCTGCCAAACTACTTGGTAACTCTACTCTAAGCGAAAGTTTTCCAATCCTTTCTATAACAGGAAATGGTCCAATGAATCTCGGCGCTAATTTTCCTTATTTCCGAAATCGAATTACACCTTTCATCGGAGATTTCTTAACGAAAACATGATATCTAACCGAACTCTAAGTCTTTTCATCTTCTATTAGCATAGCTCTTCTGCCTAGACCGAGCTTCCTTCATTCTGGCTCGAACGAACTAAATCTTTTCTACAGCTTCTCAAATCAAATCCGGGCGAAGAACTAACCTATCCCCGGTTTCTAACCAACAAACGGGAGATTTGCATGGCCTTCCATATAAAGCTTCAAAGGGTGCAATCCCTATGCTAGCCTGATAATTGTTGTTATACAAAAACTCGACTAAGTGTAGACGGTCTTTCCGTGATCCTCCAAAGTTTAGCATGCAACTCTTAACAAATCCTCAAAGATTTTGTTAACTATTTTCGTTTGCCCGTCTGTCTGCGGATGGTAAACGATGCTCATCTTGAGCTTGGTACCCAAAGTCTCCTATAGACTCTTCCATAACTCGCTAATGAATATGGAATCACTATCACTTGCTAAACTACTAGGAATTCCATGTAGTCTAACTATATTCTTCATAAACAACTTAGCTAAAACATGTGCAGTCCTGGTTGATTTAAGTAGAATGAAATGGGCACTCTTGGTCAATCTGTCCACTATAAATCATATGCTTTCATTTTCTCAATTTGACCATGGCAACCCGTCTATAAAATCCAATGAGATAGAATCCCATTTCCACAGTGGAACATCTAAAGGTTGAAGTAGCCCACTTGGTTTCTGATGTTTAGCTTTTATCTGTCGATAGTTCAAACACTGCTTCACCCATATGACTACTGTGATAACCCGGAATTTCAGAATATCTGTAATTGATAAAGTAACTGAATTTAATTAGTGGAAATACTGATTTTATTTGGATTAATAAATGAAATTCTGATAATTAGAATATATCTGGATATATATATATATATAAATGAATTTGAACTATTATATGTAGATAAATATTCATTTGATAATATTTGTTTAATGATCCTCTTTTATAAATATTTATTTGGAAAATTCATCTTTTCAAAGATAAAATAAAAAAAATTATACTTATATATAGAATCAACTTTAAATAAATCTTTGGAAATTTTATATATATGTAAGGTTGGTTTGTGAATTTGTAAGGTAAGATTTTATTAAAAATTTAAAAACGCTTTTTCTTTTTTTTTACTTGGAAATTAATGCAGTTGGTATATATGTAAAATACAAAGAATATGTGTAGATATAAAGTTAAGTAATTTATAAAATAATAAGGTTAAAAAACATAACTTATAAATAAAATTTATCAAATGGGTTTAGGCATAAAAATACCTATTAGTGACATGTGTTAAATAAGTAAAATAGGTATTTAACAAATGTAAACAAAAGTAACAAATGGCAAAAACAATTCTCATTTAAAGTTTTTGAAAAAAAAAGAAGGAGAAACAAAAGTCTGTAACAAGAACAATCAGAGAAATGGCCTGTAAACAAAATCAAAACAGAAATTTAATCAAGCAATCATCTACCTGGATCATCAAGCAACTTCAACACTAAATCAGCCCAAAGCATTTCAGATCATGGATCAACAAAAATTCAACCGTAAATCAATATAAAAATCAGATGAGGTTCAAAACTTCCAGTTTCAAGTTCAACTCAACTACAGGCTTTCTCTGTTTTCCAGCATCTAAAATGAGAAAAGTCTTACAATCGATATATCTTGGATTGTTATTAGATGATTCTTGAAGTATGATATGGAGTAAGCTATGCATGTTGATTTTATGAATATATATATATGTGTGTGTGTGTGTGTGTGTGTGTTAGTAACTGTGTTTATGGTTGTTAAACAGGCGAAACATGCCTCTGTTCCAAGTATTACAGATGTAGTCCTAATTCGAAAAATTTAAATCATCAAACTGGATGATTGTTAGGCCTGGATCTCTAAACAAAGTATGTTCATTTTAACATAGGCAAAGTTTTAAAAATATTGTTTATGAGAAACAAGATGTATATTCCTGGAAATTGAACCTTACAGGAAGAAAACTTAAAGTTTTCAAAATATGATTTCATCAATTAAATGTTTCAAGTTTATAACTTGAATTTACTTCAAAAACTAGGATTTTTAAAATAAAAATCATAAAATTTAACATTAAATTTAATGAGAAATCCAGGTTTGTCTGTAAATGGGTTTTGGGCAATTTCAGATGGTCGAAGGACTTTGGGTTGTTAGGGATTGGACCGGGATGGAGGATGGTCTTATAATGTCGGGAAAAATGACCGGAGACGTTCTAGTTCGTCGTGGCATCGGTCGGAGGGAGGAATAGGGTTTAAGGTCAGTGGAACAAGCATTTGGGTTTTGGGTTCGTTCGAGTTCATCAATGCATCGAGAGTGACTGGTTTGGGGGGGGGGGGGGGTTCCTGAGTCATAGAAGAAGGCATGGACGGAGGCGCGGTGGTGCCGATGGCCGGAATGGCCATGTCGAGAAGGTTTTTGGCGAGCTTAACTGTACCAGTTTCGACTGGAAGTGTTCGTTTTGACTATGGCTGCGTAGCGTGGAAATCAAGGAGTCGAAGCGTTTGTCACGTTGGTTTGTGACTTGCAAGAGGTAATGTCGTTCGTCGGATGATGGCGAACTCTGGTGCATGTGCACGGCACTGTTCGTGTGTCAGGCATTGAGTTCTCGTGAGAGACTCGGAGGGGTGCTCGTGCGAATGGTTTTGTGACTCGAAGTTCGAGTGGGTAGCTGCACGTTTTTGCTCTGGCTCGGGTAAGTATGGTAACAGGTTTTGGGACAGAAACCTGTTATTCTATTTAAATTTTAAATAAATTCAAAACCTGATTTTAAATGAAAGTAAAGTTTTAAAATAAGGTTTAAATCTAATTTTCAATCTTAGTTTAAGTTAAATCTACTAAAATAAATTAAATTTTAATTTGAGTCTAGTTTGGAAATAAATGTGTTTTTAAATTCAAATTGACTTAATATTATTAAAGTGTTTAAGAAGTTTAAAGTGTAATTAAAGAATTTGAATTTAAATAGAGTTTGAAATGTAAAAGAGGATTTAAACAAAGTTAAATCAGAATTTTAAATTTGAATTCAAATTTGATTTGAATATTAAGTTTTGGAAATAAAGTAAAGTTTATAAATTTAAATATTGTAAATAAGTTTAAAAGTTAAAGTAAACTTTAATGATTTGAAATTAAAAGAAATTTAGTTTAAAATCTTTAAATTTCTTTTATATAAGTACTTTTTTTTACATATGAATTTCAAAGTTTTATGTTGGTTAAAGATAAATTGGTTTCATTTTAAAGTTTGAACTTAAAACGAAATTTGAAAATTTAATTTGAAATAAATATTTTCAAATGTATTTATGAATGATAATTTAGCCATAGATAAGAAAGATTTTATCTTAAACAAATTTAAAATTTAATGATTAATAATTTCATTTAATTATTAAGGTAATTAAATGAATAATTTATTTAATTAATTAATGGAATGGATAATTAATTAAGGGAAATTAATCCATAATTAAGGATCATTAATTAGATTTAATTAATGATTAATAATTAGTTAATCAAGTAATTATGAACTAATTAAGTTACAGTTAACACTTAATTAACTAAATAATTAAAGGTAAACTAATTGGATATTAAAGATTAATTAATTTGAAATTAAAGAATGATTAATAATTAATGAAGGTCATTAACTAAGGATTATTTAACAATTAATTAATATGATTAATTTTTAATTAATTAGTTTAATTAATTAACGATAATCATTTGTAAATTATTTTAAGATCAATTACTTGATGGAAGTAATTAAGAAATTAATTACTTAATGTAATTAATTAAGTTTAAATGTAATTTGTTTAAGATTAATTAATTAAGTTTGATTAATTAGTGGATAAGGGGCAGGGAAGGATAGCTTGGGTTTCAAATTAATCGTTCCTGGACTGCCTCGGGATTTAAAATTAAGATGTTAACAAGTATAAGCTTAACAAAAATCAAGCTTTGAAATTTCTTCCTCGAACTATTTATTTCGAATAATGATTATTTCCAAAGCTTGGATGAGTGAAGATGTGAAGACTATTTTAAAGAATGAATTAAGTGATAAATTAAGAATAAATTAATCAAGTAATTAAGTTTGATTAATTTAGCAAATTAGAGAGTTGGTTAAGTAATCAAGGGTTACTTAATTAAAAAAAATCAAGAAGTGCTTAATGTGTAATTAAGTTTTATTAATTAATAAGTTAGGTTTTATTAATTAATACTTGAAGGAAGATTAATCTATAATTCTAGATTAATAAATTAAGGATTGATTAACTGTTTAATCAACTGGTAATTAAGAATTAATTAATTTATATTAAGAAATATTGATTTATAATTAAGATTTTCAATCAATAGTGGATGGATAATTAATCAGTTAATTAGAGGTTAATAAATGGGTTATAAAGTTATTAAGGATTGATTACTTTGTATTAAAGAAGATTAATTAATAATTAAGACATTAATTGATAATTAAAGGATAATTAATCTATGATTAGAGATTAATTGATTGATTGATAAAGAAACCAAGGAGTGATGAATTAATTAAATGATTGTCATTAATTAATGGTTGATTAAGCAGGATTAGATGATTAATTATGATATGAATTGATAATGCTTGCTTATGAATGATCGTTTGCTGAATGACTGAATTGAATGATATCTATTGGATGATATGATGTGGCATCCTATTGATATGATATGGGTTATATCAATGATAAGTGGGAGATGTTTATCCGTGTTATGGTTGTGTAAAGGTGACATCCTTTATTTGAAGTTTAATCACTTAAATAACTTGGGTTAAGATGACATTGGAGTCGAAGAGACCAGAGTCGGGTAATAGTTAATATCCGAAAACCACTTTGATTCTTTATAGATTGATATGTGGAATCAATAGGTTGGAATGGAATGATTTAAGTGAATTGGACCATTTAAATGCTAAATTTGGTACTTAGAGATTGATGTGTGGAATAGGTGATGTCTATGACAACTTGTGAAGTTTCAAATTGATATAAATTACCCCGGGTTTATATAAGTTGTATGTTTTTGTATTTCATGATATATGGGTTTACTCACGCTGGTTTCCAGCCTGACCCGGGTGTAACTTTGATGTAATGCTCGGGTCAGACCGAGTATTACATATTTTCAGGTAAAGATGTTCTGGAGCACAGGAGGCGAGCTGGATGGTAGGAACGTATGGGGTATTTCCGCTGCGATATATTATAGTTTATCTAGGACAGGTTCTTTTAAACTGTCCAGTGTTGTGTATTGGTTGTAACTCTAATGTATAAAAATGTAAGTGTAAAGATACTGTTCTTCTTTGTAAAACTATTATTTATGTGATATTATATTTTATCTGCTGCAAATGTGAGATTCTGAATTTGAGTTTTCTGTTTCTTCTTCTTTCTTTTTCTTCTTTTTCTTCTTTTCACTAACTATCTGGAATTTTTGGGATCGAAATTTTTGGGTCGTTACATTTGTTATCAGAGCTGAAGGTTAAGCAAGAATCTTGGCTCTGGTGGGATTACTCATCAAGGATAGGGTCAATGGTACCCTATAATTAGTTGAATGAATATATATATATATATGAGAGCGTACTTGTTATTTTCTTATATAAAGATTTTAAATGATTTTATATAAAATATATTTTGATATATAAAGCAATATTTCTTTCTAATAAATATTAAGGTAATTGGTTGTTAAATTATTGGAATTAAATTAAGTATTAATAGGAATACAACCAAATTGAAATTAAAATTAAAAATAAGTTTTAAATGGATTCAAACTGAAATTAAATCATGAAGTTGGGGAGGGATTTTAAAATAAGATGAATTAGAATTGGTTTCAAACCAGAAAAATAGAATGGTTATTTTGTTTAATAATGAGATGATTGTTTTCCAATAAACAATAAAATGTTTTAAGGAAGTAACCATTTAAAGAGAGCAATTTGTAAATTTGAAAGGTTTGTAAATTAAAGTGGGTTTAAAATTGTGAAGTTCTGAATTCTAAATTTAAACATTTGAATTGATTTCAAAATGTTAAAGGAAATAATATTATTCAAACTATTTTGAATATGATCTTATTTTAAAATAAGAAATGTTGTTTAATGCAATTGAATGAAAGGTCCTATTTCAAACAAGGGTTGTTTGAAATTTTAAAGGAATTTGTTTGAATTTAAAACCAAAGGTGGTTTTTAAAAGTAACCAGGTGCATAAAGGAAATAAATTCTAAGGTTGAGTTTTGAATTTTCCTTGGAATGTGATGTGAAACCCAAAGTGATAAGTTTTTTGTACTTAATAAGTGGGAAGATTATTTATGAGAAATTTTAAATTTTGAAATGGAAGTTCAAATTGGGTAAGATTAACTGGATTAAGTGAATTAAGTTTAACTTAGGGAAAAGTTAAATAAGTTTGAATGAGCAACCTGAATTGGAAATTTCAAGATGAAATTGGAATTTAACTTGGGAAGTTAAATGGTTGATTTGAATTAGGAGTTTGTGTGATCTCAAATGGGTTTGAGATCTAGAAATTGGAAATGTATGGGTGTTTTATAATAATTTGGATAATATTGTCCTATTAATAATCTTTAAACTGGAATTGGATTTGAATTATTATTTGAACTTAGAAATAGGTTTATGAAGAAGTAAAGGTTAAACTGATTTAAGAGAATTAAATCAACATTTGAAAGTTTAACTCATATAATTCGAGATGATTTAAAGTGAGATTGAATTTGAAATTAATTTAAATTGAAATTGATTTAAATAATTTGGATTTGTGATTAAAGTTGAATAGTTTTAAATTCAAATGGAAATTTGAATTGGATTGATTTGAAATGAAATTAAGTTGTATAAGTTCAAATTCAAATGGGAATTGAGATTAATTCAAACTGAGGTTGAAATGAATTGAAAATTTAAAATTGGTTCAGTTTGAAATTATTTGAATTAATTGAAATTGTGATTAAAGTTGAATGAGTAAATTCAAATGGAATTTGATTTGAATGAGTAAATTCAAATGGAATTTGATTTGAATTTAGAAAAGGAATTGAGGATTAATTCAACTTGAATTTGGGGTTAAGTCAATTTTAATGGAAATTGAAGTTATTTAATTTGGAATTGAGTCAATTTAAATGGAAGTGGAAATTTAAATCGAATTGATTGGAAATAGAGGTTGGGAATTGAACAGTTTGATTCTGGACTATTTTCAAAATCAATTGTTTTAGTACAAATCTATTTTTTTCAAACTATTTACTATACAACCTTTCTTTTTAAACCTAAAACAATCTTATACTTGTTTTACAATTATTTTTGGAACTATTTAACAATTTTTCAACTATTTTATAAACTAATTACTGTTTTTCAACTACTTTATAACTAATTACTATTTTATAGCTATTTTGCAATTATTTAAATTTTTATAACTTTTTGACTATTTTCCAACTATTTTACAATTACTTAACAATTTTGCAGCTATTTTACAAACTAATAATTATTTTTCAATTACTTATCTATTTTTAACTTTTCAAGCTATTTTCTAAGTAAACTGGTCGGAGTTCAAACTGTTATTGGTTAAATACCCAATCGAGATAAGAATAGAGGTGATAATCCAAATGGATTGAAGCAATTATGAGTAAGCGAATGAAAATAAAAGTGAACGTGAATAGAAATGGAATTGATTTGGCTAATAACTAATAAAGATAAATACGTAGGGTGTATGTATGTTATTCTATTCGCATAAAGATTTGATCCAGATTCGAGCACAGAATTTCGAGATAGTATGTCGATCCGAGTTGGGATTTTTCACTCGATCTTCGACGGCGAACCTGGATATGGTTTGTTGATTGGTTCTGAATATTCTCTATCCTAGTTATGACTATGCAAGGAGAATGACGGTTTCTGATCAAGAAACCAAATCTATGTCCGCACTAGGAAGTCGGGTGGACGATACTAGTTCGGAAGTGAAATTGTGTAGTCGAGTGAGCGATCAGATTGGTATAGCGTACGGATGATATGTGTACATCGTAGGGATGTAACAACCCGCATATTTATCGATTTTATATTTAAATATTTTATTTAAATATTTTGTCGTTAATCGGATATTTGTCCGAAAAGCTACTTTTTGCAAACGGTCAAATTAGGACTCGAGACCACTTCCGTTGAGTTCGAAATGCCGTTTACAATTTTTTTAAGTATAAACATTGACATGATTGGAGATAGTAGAATTTCACTACTTTTTCACTTGAGACTTTAGGTTGGGCTTTTAGCCTATTAGACCCAACCTTCACCCCTCCTCTTCATAACTTCATTTCTATTTTCCTAAGTCTTCAAGCTTCTTCAAAAATGGTGGAGGGAATGGGAAATTAAAATTCCAAAACTCAAATTCAATTGCAATCCATCTTTCTACTCCAAATTCAAGAAGAAGACATTGGATTCAAGCTTCTTGTGCTTAGATAGAAGAGGGATTGATTCTTGCTTGCTTAAAACTTCATTTTTCATTGAATTTGTGCAAAGGTGAGATTTTTTATCTCACAATTCTAGTCTATAACTATATTGGACTGTTGGGAATGATTCCCTATCACTTTAGCATGCACATTTGCATTTGGTTTGGATTGGATTGGCGAAAAACTCCAAATTTTAGTGTTTTTGGGGAGAAACTGCTGTTAGGTCGTTCTGGCCATTTTTGGCACGTTCGGAGTTAGGTCGCTTCAGTTGGGTCGCTCGCGAGTCAACACTAGGTCGTTCTGGCCATTTTTGGTGTGTTCGGAGTTAGGTCGTGTGGGGATAGGTCGTAGGTCGCTCGGCCTCACTCACTTCGCTAGGTCGCTAGCTCGTAGCTCGCATTTGAGCTTAAGTCGTTAGGTCGTTAGACCCTTAAGTCGTTCGACTCTTAGGTCGTAACACTTAGGTCGCTCGCCTCTTAAACCGATAGGTCGCATGACCTTTATACTTTTAGCTCGTTAGACCCTTGAGTCGTTAGGTCGTTAGACCCTTAAGTCGTTCGACTCTTAGGTCGTAACACTTAGGTCGCTCGCCTCTTAAACCGATAGGTCGCATGACCTTTATACTTTTAGGTCGTTAGACCCTTGAGTCGTTAGGTCGTTAGACCCTTAGGTCGTAGGTCGTTAGACCCTTGAGTCGTTAGGTTGTGTGGCCATAGCTCGTTAGGTCGTATGACCTTATAACCTTATAGGTTAGGTCGCTTCAGTTGGGTCGCTCGCGAGTCAACACTAGGTCGTTTGGCCATAGCTCGTTAGGTCGTATGACCTTATAACCCTATAGGTCGTTGGACCTTTAACTCGTAGGTCGTTGGACCTTATCCCGATAGTTCGCTTGACCCCTTAGACCTTGAGGTCGTTAGACCTCATTCTGTCTTCACTAGGTCGTACCGTTTTGGTCGGGGCGCTGCCCCGCACCCCGCCGGGGGCGCTGCCCCCTGGACCCCCGCGACCTGACCGGGCAGGTCGAACCCCGTAAGCGGTGGCGTTGCCCCCGCACCCCCACCTTGGGGGGTTGCCACCCCCCCTGGACCCCCCCTCCGTAGGGGATCTTATCTGAAAAACATTGAGCTGATTTCCTTGGATTTTATTCACATCTCCGTATGCGATTTTTGTGACTGATTGTTTCTACAATTGCTTATGTGTTTTGTCACTTTATAATATAAAGGTTTCAATACTAGTAGTAAATATCAAAACTCTTTTAACAAACAATTTCAACTCTATTTTTAATAACAAAGCTCTTTTCTTAAACCGTTTTCCAATCTATTAGTATATACAAGCCTTTACCTCACTCGGATGAGAAATCTAATTAAACGACTTAGTAAAACAAGTGGTATGAAACGCTTGCGTTCACTTCGTCGGTTAATTCTTGGACTTGTTCGATTGAACCTCTTGTGACAATTTTATTAGTGAAGATTTACAGTTTGTTCGTAAATATTTAAGTTAAGCAAGTGGTTATGGGACATGAAGCTAAACTTCTATATTTACTAGCTTAGTGTAATTGACACTTCTCGTTGATCTTGATGATCGCTTTATGAATTAGACTAGCAATTGCGCGATGTCTCTTTCATTGCAAGGTTAGACTAGACACCACTTGTGTGATTCCATTCACACATACCTTTCTGCTTTTTGGTTAGTCTTGACCTCATTCTGTGTGATTCCACTCACACATGTGGGGTAGCTCCCCATGGTCTTCGGACCGTCATGTGATAGGCCTCTTTCCCTTTTTATGATTTCTGGATTTCTCGTGTTGATTTCTGGAATTTATGTCATTGACTTGTTATGAGTACAAGTTTAGGGTATGATGCCCCCTTCGAATCTTTGAGAAGATTCTTGTGATATTGATTATCTCTTATTGATTGATCTTCTGTTGATCATTATTTACATACTTATAGCGGTATGTCGTTATGGATGTTTATGTTTATGCCATATCTTTTATGTTATATCATGTCATCTGATATTTATAGCTAGACTGATCCGTTTATTATTTTCTTAAATAATACTCGGATCAGACCGAGATGTTACAGGTGCTTCTGCTTGACTTCTTCCCAGGGATTCATCACTCTGACTTTTGGCTAACTGTTTAGATTAGCAGTTTTTGTTGTATACACTTGAGATATAGACTCATAGTTGTATTCTTTTGTATAGCACGTGTTGCTATTCTTTTGTATTATCGTGGATCTTGTTGACCACTACTCTGATGTACGCTTTCATGTGTTAGTTATATATTCATATCTTCTTCCGCCTTTGTGATATGGATATCTGTGACTGATTTGTGATATGATTATTTCTATGTTTGTTTCCGAAGATTATTTATAGCCACCGTGTGATAAGAAATTACATGGATGGTCGCTCCTCAACAGCCTTATTCTCCGTGCTAGTTGACAGCACTTCTCCGGAGTGTTCTTGGCTAGCGTGGGTATAGAGGTGGGGCGTCACAGCTTGGTATCAGAGCCAAACTTCGGAACAATGTAGAATAACTTAACAAGGATCATCGTCCTAAGTCTATCTTAGGAGTCATACCATAGGATTAATTCGAGTCTTCGTACCGATTCATCCTATTTCCTTTATGATTCCTTGTTTTATCTATCAAGATTGCTTGGTGTTCATTGGTGAATAACCTTCTTCCTTCTCTTCTTTCTTTCTTTAAGGAAGAGAATGTCTAGACCAGGCCGTCCCAGAACTGGATCATCTGGTGCTGCTCCTCCGGATGGAGTTTTTATGACTGCTCAACAGCTTCTTGATTTAGTAACTAATGCTCAAGCAGCTGGAGCTAACCCAGAACCCACTCACCCAAAGTCGGGATTTGCACGCTTGTGCAGCGATTACACCAACTTGGGTGGGAAGCCCTTCAAAGGTTCGGAAAATATCATCGAGGTCCAGGCTTGGTTAAAATCATGTGATCGAATCTTCTCTCGCATGAACCTTATCGATCTCCACCGCATTCAGGTGGCTTCCAGCATGCTCCAGGAGAGAGCATTGGACTGGTACGAACTCCTTATTTCAGAAATTAATGAAGCGGATCTCACCTGGGAGCAATTTCAGGGACGCTTCGAGTTAAAGTTTGTACCAGAAGCTGGGAAAGTAACCTTGGCTCGACGTTTTATAGACCTTGTTCAAGGTCAATCCTCTGTGACTGATTACGTCGCAGCCTTCGAGTCGCTTTCCAAATATGGGGTTGAATACATCAACACCCCATTGAAGAAGAACCAGAGGTTCGTTTATGGCTTAAATAAGAATCTTAAGAAGCCACTGCTCCTGAAACTAGAAGTCGCATTTGATCAACTCGTCGATATCGCTCTTCGTCTTGAAGAGGCTGATAGAGAGAGTGATGTTGAAGTGGAAGGCGCTAAACCAAACTTCGACAACAAGAAGAGGCCAAACAAATTCAAGGGTCCTTATCTCCGTATGCGATCTTTGTGACTGATTGTTTCTACAATTGCTTCTGTGCTTTGTCACTTTATAATATAAAGGTTTCAATACTAGTAGTAAATATCAAAACTCTTTTAACAAACAATTTCAACTCTATTTTTAATAACAAAGCTCTTTTCTTAAACCGTTTTCCAATCTATTAGTATATACAAACATTTACCTCACTCGGATGAGAAATCTAATTAAACGACTTAGTAAAACAAGTGGTATGAAACGCTTGCGTTCACTTCGTCGGTTAATTCTTGGACTTGATCGATTGAACCTCTTGTGACAATTTTATTAGTGAAGATTTACAGTTTGTTCGTAAATATTTAAGTTAAGCAAGTGGTTATGGGACATGAAGCTAAACTTCTATATTTACTAGCTTAGTGTAATTGACACTTCTCGTTGATCATGACGATCATTCTGATGATTTAGACTAGCAACTGTGTGATGTCTCTTGTTGCGAGGTTAGACTAGACACCACTTGTGTGATTCCACTCACACATACCTTTTTGCTTTTTGGTTAGTCTAGACCTTAATCTGTGTGATTGCACTCACACATGTGGGGTAGCTCCCCTTGGTCTTCGGACCGTCATGTGATAGGCCTCTTTCTCTTTTCTATGATTTCTGGACTTCTTGCATTGATTTCTAGAATTTATGTCATTGACTTGTTATGAGTACAAGTTTGGGGTATGATGCCCTTTCCGAATCTTTGAGAAGATTCTTGTGATATTGATTATCTCTTATTGATTGATCTTCTGTTGATCATTATTTACATACTTATAGTGGTATGTCATTATGGATATTTTATGTTTATGCCATATCTTTTATGTTATATCATGTCATCTGATATTTATAGCTAGACTGACCCGTTTATTATTTTCTTAAATAATACTCGGGTCAGACCGAGATGTTACAGGTGCTTCTGCTTGACTTCTTCCCAGGGATTCATCACTCTGACTTTTGGCTAACTGTTTAGATTAGCAGTTTTTGTTGTATACACTTGAGATATAGACTCATAGTTGTATTCTTTTGTATAGCACGTGTTGCTATTCTTTTGTATTATTGTGGATCTTTTGAGCTCTACTCTGATGTACACTTTCATGTGTTAGTTATAGATTCATATCTTCTTCCGCCTTTGTGATATGGATGTCTGTGACTGATTTGCGATATGCTTATTTCTATGTTTGTTTCCGAAGATTATTTATAGCCACCGTGTGATAAGCAATTACATGGATGGTCGCTCCTCAACAGCCTTATTCTCCATGCTAGTTGACAGCACTACTCCGTAGTGTTCTTTGCTAGTGTGGGTATAGAGGTGGGACGTCACAAGGGATTTGAATGAAAATGTTATTGAAAGGAGTAATCAAATTTGAATATTTGATTTTGAGTAAACAAAGTTAAATATCTTTGTTTTATAAAATGAAACTCCCCTTGTTGAATCTTTTGCCAAAAGAAAAGGGTTTTTGAAAATGTTTGAAGTATAAAATGAGTTTTATACAAGTTTGAAATGATCCAAAGTTTTAAAAATTATATATATCTGTGTATATATATATATATATATAAAGGATCTTATGAGGATTTTAGAAAATGTTTTAGGAACCTTTGGATTTGGAAAGGCTCTTGATTTTTGGGTAAAATCAATATGAGAATTTGGAAAGCCTAGTTTAAGAATTATCGATTTTGGAATAATCGATTTTGTGTAAAGGAGCTTTGTATGAGATCATACTAGGTGTATGATTTGAAGATACTATATGTGTATAGTATAAAATGTTTTGATGCCTTAAGCCCCCGGGGGGGTTCTAAAGTTGATCCTATGAGGAGTCCGGACAAAACTAGTTCCTGGGGATTATGAGTAGAGTATACCATAGCGAAAATCGTGTGTGCCGCTGAGAGCCAACAATCTGCGTTTGATTTTATATCGGTATTCTGCGACCTATGGTAACATAGCGAAAGTCGTGTGTGCCTCTGAGAGCCAACAGTCTGCGTTTGATTTTATATCGGTAGGCTGCGACCTATGGTAACATAGCGAAAGTCGTGTGTGCCGTTGAGAGCCAATAGTCAGCGTTTGATTTTATATCGGTAGACTGCGACCTATGTAGGAGTGGAGAAGTTTCATTTCGACAGCGAAAATCAGAGGCCGTAGAGAGCCTGAAGTTACATGGACTTTTGCTGTGACGGCAACGTAACCCTGGAATGTAACTGCGATCTGTCGTGGGTTCCATGGCGTAATCGAGAGGCCGCGGAGAGCCTGCAGTTACATGGGCTTTTGCTGCGATATCAACGTAACCAAGGATGTAACTGCGACCATGGATGGGGGTGATGGTTTTCAGAGCATTCTCACCAAAGATATTTCCTCTATTTTCAAAAACTGTTTTCCATATTTTCAATAAAATTATTTTCTAAGTATTTTCACTGGACGTTGAAAACGGGTCTGCCAAACACTTGTAGATTTTCAGTCTTACGCCCGATCAACGTATGACCGAATTTCTGTGAGAACAAGGATAGACTGGTTGAAACATTGAGCTATAAAAAGTATTTTTTTAAAACTATTTTATAATATTATGTAGATTTTAAAAGTGTTTCAAAGAATAATTTTTTTCCAATAATAAGCATTTTAATTAATTCTGGCTTCGTTCCTTTTCGAGGACGAAAAGATTCTAAGGGGGAGGAATGTGATAACCCAGAATTTCAAAATATCTGTAATTGATAAAGTAACTGAATTTAATTAGTGGAAATACTGATTTTATTTGGATTAATAAATGAAATTCTGATAATTAGAATATATCTGGATATATATATAGATGAATTTGAACTATTATATCTAGATAAATATTCATTTGATAATATTTGTTTAATGATCCTCTTTTATAAATATTTATTTGGAAAATTCATCTTTTCAAAGATAAAATAAAAAAAATTATACTTATATATAGAATCAACTTTAAATAAATCTTTGGAAATTCTATATATATGTAAGGTTGGTTTGGGAATTTGTAAGGTAAGATTTTATTAAAAAAATAAAAATACTTTTTCTTTTTTTTACTTGGAAATTAATATAGTTGGTATATATGTAAAATACAAAGAATATGTGTAGATATAAAGTTAAGTAATTTATAAAATAATAAGGTTTAAAAACATAACTTATAAATAAAATTTATCAAATGGGTTTAGGCATAAAAATACCTATTAGTGACAAGTGTTAAATAAGTAAAATAGGTATTTCACAAATGTAAACAAAAGTAACAAGTGGCAAAAACAATTCTCATTTAAAGTTTTTGAAAAAAAAGAAGGAGAAACAAAAGTCTGTAACAAGTACAATCAGAGAAATGGCCTGTAAACAAGATCAAAACAGAAATTTAATCAAGCAATCATCTACCTGGATCATCAAGCAACTTCAACACTAAATCAACCCAAAGCATTTCAGATCAATGATCAACAAAAATTCAACAGTAAATCAATATAAAAATCAGATAAGGTTCAAAACTTCCAGTTTCAAGTTCAACTCAACTACAGGCTTTCTATGTTTTCCAGCATCTAAAGTGAGTAAATTCTTACAATCGATATATCTTAGATTGTTATTAGATGATTCTTGAAGTATGATATGGAGTAAGCTGTGCATGTTGATTTTATGAATACATATGTGTTAGTAACTGTGTTTATGGTTGTTAAACAGGCAAAACATGCCTCTGTTCCAAGTATTACAGATGTAGTCCTGATTCAAAAAATTTAAATCATCAAACTGGATGATTGTTAGGCCTAGATCTTTGAACAAAGTATGTTCATTTTAACATAGATAAAGTTTTAAAAATATTGTTTATAAGAAACAAGATGTATATTCCTGGAAATTGAACCTTGCAGGAAGAAAACTTAAAGTTTTCAAAATATGATTTCATCAATTAAATGTTTCAAGTTTATAACTTTAATTTACTTCAAAACTAGGATTTTTAAAACAAAAATCATAAATTTTAACATCAAATTGAATGAGCAGTCCAGGTTTGTCTGTAAATGGGTTTTGGGCAATTTCAGATGGTCGGAGGACTTTGGGATGTTAGGGATTGGACCAGGGATGGAGGATGGTCTGATAATGTCAGGAAAAATGACCGGAGACATTCCAATTTGTCGTGGCATCGGCCGGAGGGAGGAATAGGGTTTAAGGTCAGTGGAACAAGCATTTGGGTTTGGGTTCGTTCAAGTTTGTCAATGCATCGAGAGTGACCAGTTTTGGAGAGGGTGTTCCTGAGTCATAGAAGAAGGCATGGACGGAGGCGCGGCGGTGCTGGTGGTCGGAATGGTCGTGTCGAGAAGGTTTTTGGCGAGCTTAACTGTTCCAGTTTCGATTGGAAGCGTTCGTTTTGACTATGGCTGCGTAGCGTGGAAATCAAGGAGTCGAACGTTTGTCACGTTGGTTTGTGACTTGCAGGAGGTAATGTCGTTCGCCGGAGTGATGGCAAACTCTGGTGCATGTGCACGGCACTGTTCGCGTGTCAGGCATTGAGTTATCGTGAGAGACTCGGAGGGGTGCTCGTGCGAATGGTTTTGTGACTCGAAGTTCGAGTGGGTAGCTGCACGTTTTGCTCTGGCTCGGGTAACTATGGTAACAGGTTTTGGGACAGAAACCTGTTATTCTGTTTAAATTTTAAATAAAATTCAAAACCCGATTTTAAATGAAAGTAAAGTTTTAAAATAAGGTTTAAATCTAGCTTTCAATCTTAGTTTAAGTTAAATCTAAGTCTAAAATAAATTAAATTTTAATTTGAGTCTAATTTGGAAATAAATGTGTTTTTAAATTCAAATTGACTTAATATTATTAAAGTGTTTAAGATGTTTAAATTGTAATTAAAGAATTTTAATTTAAATAGAGTTTGAAATGTAAAAGAGGATATAAACAAAGTTAAATCAGAATTTTAAATTTGAATTCCAATTTGATTTGAATATTAAGTTTTGGAAATAAAGTAAAGTTTATAAATTTAAATATTGTAAATAAGTTTAAAAGTTAAAGTAAACTTTAATGATTTGAAATTAAAAGGAATTTAGTTTAGAATGTTTAAATTTCTTTTATATAAGTACTTTTTTTTACATATGAATTTCAAAGTTTTATATTGGTTAAAGATAAATTGGTTTTATTTTAAAGTTTGAACTTAAAATGAAATTTGAAAATTTAATTTGAAATAAATATTTTCAAATGTATTTATGAATGATAATTTAGCCATAGATAAGAAAGATTTTATCTTAAACAAATTTAAAATTTAATGATTAATAATTTAATTTAATTATTAAGGTAATTAAATGAATAATTTATTTAATTAATTAATGGAATGGATAATTAATTAAGGGAAATTAATCCATAATTAAGGATCATTAATTTGATTTAATTAATGATTAATAATTAATCAATCAAGTAATTGTGAATTAATTAAGTTACAGTTAACACTTAATTAACTAAATAATTAAAGGTAAATTAATTGGATATTAAAGATTAATTAATTTGAAATTAAAGAATGATTAATAGTTAATGAAGGTCATTAACTAAGGATTATTTAACAATTAATTAATATGATTAATTTTTAATTAATTAGTTTAATTAATTAATGATAATCGTTTGTAAATTATTTTAAGATCAATTACTTGATGGAAGTAATTAAGAAATTAATTACTTAATGTAATTAATTAAGTTTAAATGTAATTTGTTTAAGATTAATTAATTAATTAAGTTTGATTAATTAGTGGATAAGAGGCAGGGAAGGATAGCTTGGGTTTCAAATTAATCGTGCCTGGACTACCTCGGGATTTAAAATTAAGATGTTAACAAGTATAATCTTAACAAAAATCAAGCTTTGAAATTTCTTCCTCGAACTATTTATTTCAAATAATGATTATTTCCAAAGTTTTGATGAGTAAAGATGTGAAGACTATTTTAAAGAATGAATTAAGTGATAAATTAAGAATAAATTAATCAAGTAATTAAGTTTGATTAATTTAGCAAATTAGAGAGTTGGTTAAGTAATCAAGGGTTACTTAATTAAAAAAAATCTAGAAATGCTTAATGTGTAATTAAGTTTTATTAATTAACAAGTTAGGTTTTATTAATTAATACTTAAAGGAAGATTAATCTATAATTCTAGATTAATAATTTAAGGATTGATCAATATAAATTAAGGATTGATTAACTGTTTAATCAGCTGGTAATTAAGAATTAATTAATTTATATTAAGAAATATTGATTTATAATTAATATTTTCAATCAATAGTGGATGGATAATTAATTAGTTAATTAGAGGTTAATAAATGGGTTATAAAGTAATTAAGGATTGATTACTTTGTATTAAAGAAGATTAATTAATAATTAAGACATTAATTGATAATTAAAGGATAATTAATCTATGATTAGAGATTAATTGATTGATTGATAAGGAAATCAAGGAGTGATGAATTAATTAAATGATTGTCATTAATTAATGGTTGAATAAGCAGGATTAAATGATTAATTATGATATGAATTGATAATGCTTGCTTATGAATGATTGTTTGCTGAATGACTGAATTGAATGATATCTATTGGATGATATGCTGTGGCATCCTGTTGATATGATATAGGTTATATCAATGATAAGTGGGAGATGTTTATCTGTGTTATTGCTGTATAAAGGTGACATCCAGTATTTGAAGTTTAATCACTTAAATAACTTGGGTTAAGATGACACTGAAGTTGAAGAGACCGGAGTCGGGTAATAGTTAATACCCAAAAACCACTTTGATTCTTTATAGATTGATATGTGGAATCAATAGGTTGGAATGGAATGATTTAAGTGAATTGGACCATTTAAATGCTAAATTTGGTACTTAGAAATTGATGTGTGGAATAGGTGATGTCTATGACAACTTGTGAAGTTGTAAATTGATATAAATTACCCCGGGTTTATATAAGTTGTATGTTTTTGTATTTCATGATATATGGGTTTACTCACGCTGGTTTCCAGCCTGACCCGGGTGTTACTTTGATGTAATGCTCGGGTCAGACCGAGTATTACATATTTTCAGGTAAGGATGTTGTGGAGCTAAGGAGGCGAGCTGGATGGTAGGAACGTATGGGGTATTTCCGCTGCGGTATATTATAGTTTATCTAGGACAGGTTCTTTTAAACTGTCCAGTGTTGTGTATTGGTTGTAAATCTGATGTATAAAAATATAAGTTTAAAGATACTGTTCTTCTTTGTAAAACGATTTTTTATGTGATATTATATTTTATCCGCTGTGAATGTGAGATTCTGAGTTTGAGTTTTTTGTTTCTTCTTCTTTCTTTTTCTTCTTTTCACTAACTATCTGGAATTTTCGGGATCGAAATTTTCGGGTTGTTACATTTACTCTCTCTACATGCCTTCTTAGAAGAAACTTCTTTTCATATCCTAATACATCTTAGTTCCTCTCGGATGAATGGTGAACTTTGAATGATGACATTCTCCAAGAACTTCCTTCCTAATGTTTCCCACATTTGGAACACATAGTCTTCCTTTCTTCCTTAACCACCCATTCCGGTCTAGACTGAAAACTTTCAAGTCATCGCTCTTTGTTCCCTCCCTAAACTTCCTAATCCGTTCAGCTAATAATGGATCCTCCTTCTACTTAGAAGCAATCTTTCGATCATCATCGGTCGAACTTCTAAACATGACATCATAGCGGTTTACTTATTAGATTTAGTCTCGGATCGCCATAGAATTCTGCATGTAGTCAGTGTTTCAAAATCTTTCCACTCAACTATCATCGCCAATACTGCATTCTAATGTTTTCAAATGAGTGCATCCACAACCTTGTTGCCTTTGCCTGGTGTGCACTCAATGCCAAAGTCTTAAGCGGCAAAAAACTCTAACCACCTCTGTTGTCTCATATTCAACTCCTTCTAAGAGAATAAATACCTCAGTGACTTATGATCCGTATACAACTCGAATCTTTCTTCCAAAAGGTAATGTCCCCACAACTTCAATGCAAAAATTATCATAGCTAATTCGAAGTCATGAGTTGGATATCTAACCTCATGCGGTCTAAGTTGTCGAGAAGCATAGCAATCATTTTACCCCTTTGCATTAACACAGCTCCAAATCCTGTTCCATATGCATCCGTATACACTAGTAAATCCTGATTCTCTTCTAGAGCAACTAACATAGGTGCATTAGTCAATAAGTGTTTCAATCTCTGGAATGCTTCCTCACGTTTATCTGTCCAAATGAACATCACATCCTTCTGTGTCAGTTTGGTCATCAGTGCTACTATCCGTAAGAAATCCTTAATGAATCTCCGATAATACCCTATTAATCCAAGAAAACTCTTTATCTCGGTCATTATCTCGGGTCTCTTCCAATTATTCACCGCTTCGATTTTAGTCAGATCTACAGACAACCCTTTCTCTGAGACTACATGACCAAGAAACTTCATTTCCTTCTCCCAGAAATGACACTTTGAAAATTTCTCTTTAAGTTGATGCTGCCTCAACGTCTCAAGCACCATTCTAATATAAACTTCATGCTCTCTTTCATCCTTAGAGTATATCAAAATATCTATGAATACCAAAACGAACCTATCCAAGTGCTCTCAGAAAACAAGATTCATCAAATCTACAAAGAATTTGGCGCATTAGTTAGTTCGAACAACATTGCTAACCATTTGTACAATCCATATCTGGTTCCAAACGACGTTAATGGAATACTATCCTCAACCACTTTAAGATGATGGAACCCTGTTGCCGAATCCAACTGGGAAAATTTTTGGCTCCACTCAACTGGTTGAACAAATCATCAATTCTAGGCAACGGATACGATTCTTTATTTGTCTTCTCATTCAACTTATGTAATCGATACATAACCTTAACGATTTGTTCGGTTTCTTTGCAAATACCGCGGCTGCTCCCTAAGGTAAACTGCTTGGTCTAATAAAATTCTTACCATCCAAATCCACCAACTGCACCTTTAGCTCCCTCATAGCGGTAGGTGTTATTCTGCTTAGCGGTCTACTAAATATATCCAAACTTAATAGCTCATTTCGATGACAGTCCCACTACGGGTTCGAAGACATTTATGAATTCTCTAACAATGAAAAGTCTATTTGATTCACCTTCTACCTTTACAACACCCAACAAAGCATTAACCTCAAAACTAAGGTTGTCGGCGGAGTATATAATCCGATCATTACAGTCAGGGTGTCTAAGTGATATTTTCCTATCATGGAAAAATATCCTAGCATTGTATTTACTTAACCAATCCATACCCAAAATAATTCTGAACCTTATGAAATCAAACACATGAAAACTGCAAACAAATGTATGACATAACAATTCAAACTCTAGCTGGTCACACTTCATCCCAAGTGTCACATATCCTCATATCAGATTAGCAACCCTTAAGGATGTAACTAAGTATGAGGGTTCTAGGTTAAGCATATCTACCAAACAATGAGATATAAAAGCATGTGATGCAATAGTATCAAATAGAACTCTAACTAATACACCATGAAACAAAAACTTCCCAATACAGCTTTTCCCTTCTCCTCTACTGTTGGTCTCGAGGTAGCTAGTTCCAATGCAAACATCTTGCCTTTTTCATCCTTGGCTGGATCCTTGCACCAGTTCTTCTAATGTCCAATTTGATCACAGTTGAAGCATCTCACTCCTTTCTTGTCAGCAGCTTTCTTCCCTTTGCCTTTCTGGCACTCATGATCATAGTTGTTAACCCGCCTTTTGGCAAGGCCATGGATATGCGGATTTAACCATACCTCGGTAGATCCATACCTCGGTAGATCCATACCTCCATACCTCGGTAGATCCATATCTCGGTAGATCCATACCTCCAGACCTCGGTAGCTCCATACCTCGATACCTCGGTAGCTCCATACCTCGACACCTCGATACCTCGGTACCCTTGGTGGGCCCAAACTACTCAAGAGGCCCAACAACTTGGTTTTGCCTATAAATACAGCATGTGGGTCTCCAGATGAGGGGACGACTGCTTCTTCTTCTTTCTGCTCTCTTACTTTTTACTTTCTAAGACTAAGACAAGTCTACCACATTGTAACTGTAATGGATTATTACATCAATAAAAAGAAAACTTCTGCAGTGAACGTAGGCCGGAGTTAGCCGAACCACTATAAAATTTGTTGTTCTATACTGCTTTCATTTTAATTTTAACTGTTCTTCATATTATTACTCTCTACATACATCCTATCTGTGAGCTGTGATTGGGATTTGATGCTTTCATCTGGATTTGGGTGTTAGTGACCAATTTTGACGCTATCATTTTGGTGCTTTCACTGAGAACTGAAGCGCTCAGGAATTTTGGAGTTAGAAACTTGGATTTGAAGGAGCAATGGCTAGACCATTAGCAAGGAAGCAAGTGATAGAGAGGTGCAATCAGGAGGGAAGTCAAGAGGCTTCCTCTGGAAATGGAGCAGGTGGAGCATCCATTTACATCACCAAAAAGGAAATGGAAGCCATGGTCAAAAGACAAGAGGAGATGATGCAGGCTCTTCTAAGACAATTTTCGCGAGCAGGAAAGACAGGGGCTCAGATCCATGGAGCTGGATCTAAAACGCTCAACCAGCAAGCAGAGGGAATGGCTCAGTAGGGGGCAACCCCCAATCAGCAGAGGGCTATCAATCCGGATGGATCTAGACTCGGGGGCATACCACCAGGAAATGCTGGACCAATCCATAGAAAGACTACCACCTAACTTGAACGGAGATGGCACTGGATCTGGACAACGACAGCTCATTATCAACTAAACAGGTTTATGGTTTTGAATAAGTAATAGAACTCAAAGTAATGCGGCTAGGTCACTTACACTCGTACAGGATCGAGGACGGTCCCTAGGCGTGCTCTGAGATGACAAAAAACCGTGCTACTTGAGTCTATGAAATCCTACTTTCTTTCTATTTTTCTGCAAACTTTGGTTCCCTCTTTCGTATTTTTGACGTTTACTTTTCTTTGGTATGGTTTTGGAGTTTGGATTGAACTCCCGGTTTGGTTGGTTTTCTGGTTTGCCATTTTGGCTTGGACATTTGCTTTTCCTGATTCTGTTTTGGAGTTTGGATTGAACTCCTGGTTTTGTTTGTTTCCTGATTTGGATTCCCGTTTTTCTGGTTTGGTTTTGGAGTTTGGTTCGAACTCCTGATTCTGTTTGTTTCCTGGTTTGAATTTTGGTTTGGATATTGGTTTGGATTTTCGATATGGATTTTTTGTTTTCTAATTTGATCTGGATTTTGGATTGGCTATTGATTGGATTTTTATCTGGTTTTTGGTAAACGGTCGTCGGGTATGGATTGTGCCCGGCAAGGGGTAAGTCTTTTCACCCAAATGCGGTGAATTGACTTATTCAGGTCGTCGAGTATGGACTACGCTCGGCAAGGGTCCGGAGAGACCAAGATTCGACCTAGGACTTAGGCCCCATATTATCGGTTACTATTTCAGGTCGTTGAGTATGGACTATGCTCGGCAAGGGTCTGGAGAGACCAGGATTCGGCCTAGGACTTAGGCCCCATATTATCGGTTACTATTTCAGGTCGTCGAGCATGGACAATGCTCGGCAAGGGTCCAGAGAGACCAGGATTCAGCCTAGGACTTAGGCCCCATATTATCGGTTACTATTTCAGGTCGTCGAGTATGGACTATGCTCGGCAAGGGTCCGGAGAGACCAGGATTCAGCCTAGGACTTAGGCCCCATATTATCGGTTACTATTTCAGGTCGTCGAGTATGGACAATGCTCGGCAAGGGTCCGGAGCGACCAGGATTTGGCTTAGGACTTAAGCCACGGCAATACTCAACATCCAAGGACACATGATCACGATCGTTAGGTGTGGATTGCGGTTGACAAGAACCCGGAGAGGTTACAGATATAGATATCAGCTATGAACAGCAGAGGATTTGGATATTGACCCGGAAAGGTCCTAAAGTCGGTTATTGGTTATTGGATATGGATGAAACATGGACTTCGGATATTGGATTTGAGGCTATTCAAAACACACCTTCCACCAGCAAGGTATGTTTTGAGGGACAAGTGTTAAATCGCCTTTTGGCAAGGCCATGGATATGCAGATTTAACTTAATTGACTACGCGTGCGTCGAGGCTGATGTACGATGGATTCAGTCGACTGGATGGATGGATGACGCAGCATGCTTGGAAGATGGAAGTATGATCGGATAAAAATGAACCGACTATAATTTGGGTCTAGAAAGCATGGTTCGGCATTAAACATGGTTCAACATGGTGGAGGTTCGGCATAAATCTCGTTCGGCATTGGATGGGTCATTCGGCATACCTCCATACCTGGTAGACCCATACCTCCATACCTCGGTAGATCCATACCTCGGTAGATCCATACCTCGGTAGATCCATACCTTGGTAGATCCATACCTCCATACCTAGATAGATCCATACCTCCGTACCTCGGTAGATCCATACCTCCATACCTCGGTAGATCCATACCTCGACACGTCGGTAGCTCCATACCTCGACACCTCGATACCTCGGTACCCTTGGTGGGCCCAAACTACTCAGGAGGCCCAACAACCTGGTTTTGCCTATAAATACAGCATGTGGGTCTCCAGATGAGGGGACGACTGCTTCTTCTTCCTTCTGCTCTCTTACTTTTTACTTTCTAAGACTAAGACAAGTCTACCACACTGTAACTCTTATGGATTATTACATCAATAAAAAGAAAACTTCTGGAGTGGACGTAGGCCGGAGTTAGCCGAACCACTATAAAATCTGTTGTTCTTTACTGCTTTCATTTTAATTTTAACTGTTCTTCATATTATTACTCTCTACATACATCCTATCTGTGAGTTGTGATTGGGATTTGGTGCTTTCATCTGGATTTGGGTGTTAGTGACCAATTTTGGCGCTAAAAATAGTGTCCCTTCTTATCACACTTATAACAGAGAACTTCTACCTTTCCCTTCTTGGCAGCTTCACTCTACTAAGCTCCCTTCTTATGGAAAAACTTTCTCTTCTGGTTATGCCTTCCTTGAGCTCCTCCTGCCTTATTTCCTTCCAAAGAAAAGAAAGCATCTCTTCCCGCCTCAAAGCCATCTCAACAACTACATCACATGGATCTCTAATATGCGATAATGTGGCATGAACAAGCTCAGGCTTCAACCCACGAATGAACTTCTCATTCCTTTTAATAACAGTATCAACCGTAGCATATCCATATCTCGATAGCTCCTCAAATCTAGTTGCATACTCAACCAATGTCATGTCTCCCTGCTCCAACTCAGCAAATTTCCTAAGAAGTGTTGACTTTGCAATTTTCGACATAAATCTTTCTTTAAACCTCCTTTTGAACTCATCCCAAGTCATAGTCTCCTCATTGACTCCAACCGTAACATTGTTCCACTAATATAGTGCTGCCCCTTGCAACTGTCTAGAAGCGAGTCTCCTTTTCTGCTCGTCATTGAACCCCAAATCAGCAAAAATCCTCTCGCAATGAAGTAACCAATTCTACACTTTGATTGCATCCTCGGTCCCGATGAGCGGCTTTCCTCCCAGCAGAGCATAATCCCTACTCAATATAGCATAACTATTGACCACTGGAGCTACCTATTTTCCTCCTTCGGCATTACCTCCAACTAACCCTGCAGCAACTCCTGCCTGCAACATGTTAACAAAGAACTAATACATAGCTCTTATATCAACTTGTGGCATTCCAACACCCACATTAGCAGCTTGTGCGTGACCTGGATTCCTTGTAGAATTTGGTCAAGCATGCCCATTAGTTGGGGTGCTTTCCCCACCAATGTTAACTCTTTCACTTCTAGCATCTATATTTTTTGTCCGTAAAATCTGCATTCGAGTCTTTGTAAGATACAAAGCATATACCTATATATAGCAAATACAAGTACGTTACTATAGCGATAACCCATACCCCGGTCTCTTCTCTAATTTCTTAGGATTATGTTTTCAAAATTATTTGAAATTTGAAATTTCTTTTAAGTTCTCCATAAACCTATGCTCTGATACCAAGTTGTAACATCCCCTATCTTGAGGCCCGAAGCTAAGCGCTACATATGCTGCAGTCATTTATAATATTAACTTTCGCTAACAAAATATGGTAATGTTAATGGTATCCATAATATCAGCAGCACATGAATATGAAACAAGATCACAGATTTCAAAAATAGTTTTTCTGATTACATTTCAAATCCATCTTTCATATTCCATTACATAATCCCAAACGATCCCCGGGTTTTGGTCAAATATAATTATTACAAAGAGAGAGATATGAAGATACCCCTTGGATGATCAAAGTATTCAATAGACATATCAGTCTTAATACATCACGGCGGAAATAAAATTAACTACTCCTAAATAGCTAACTTTTTCTTCCTGCTCGTCTCCAGAAGCTTATTTGTCCACCTACTAAGCCTATAAAAACCTTAACTCTCAATCTACTTAAATTAATTTTGACCACCCGAGAGTTTAAGAGGAATAACATAAACTACGAGTCGGACATAAAGCCTGGTGTGAATAATACTATTACATTTTGGTGTACTTATATTAAGTGAGACCACGTCGCTTAGCGAAACGGGTTTCCCCTCACTAATATCCCTTATTAAAACATATCTTTTTGCAAACCTGAATCCTATAATCAAACCGATTAAAGCAATAATAGCAATATCATATATGAACAATAATCAGGTAATCATTGGACTATCTGTTCGAACAATATAGTTTTGTTTGGCTAACTACTAATCGTTTGCTGACTCGGGCCTACCAGACAAAATAAATAATCTAACTTTTATTAAACATAATCTTGGATGGTCCGTCCTTAACTTACTTCTTCCAAGATCAACTGATCCTTGTGGTTTTGCCGGCTTACCAATAATCTATCTTTCTCTGTATATTCCTTTCTAAGTGTAACATCATTTTAGTCTTACTTATGACAAAGCCCTGCACACTGGAATTTTGGACTTATATTAGCTAGGGACTATTAGCTAAAGTATAGGGCACGACCCTATACCAGTCTCATATGGTATTTTAATATCCGAGTCATTTACTTAGGGTTAACTACCCCATCAAATTTCCTCTGAAAACATTTCTTTCAAATTGATTTAACCTATTAAATCATACTTAAACAAGGAAAATATTTTTTTTTGCTTTACTCAAATATATTTTCCATGATATATGCTTTACTCAAAACAATGTTGATGAAAACCAGAATCAATAGGGTTATCTATCCCTTTAAAACAAGTTAAAGCCTTTCTTTAACTTAAAAAACAATGGTTTTTAAATCCAAGGTATCCACTTCGAAACCTTTGTTTAAAAACTTAAAACATCCCCTTTCTAATCCATTGAAAATACTCATTTCAAAATAAGTTAACCACTTTACATTGGAATAATAGGTCGAAAGGCCAAAACATACCTTTGGAAACCTTTAAAAATAAACCTTTTGAAATTATTGACGGTGTCCTTCGAAATCTTTATAAAACCTTAGACATCCTCTTTTCAAAACACTTTAGACTTGCCTTTCGAAAGCATTGGATATCTTCCACTTAAATACTCAAAGTAAACTTTTCAAAAACGTTGGGGAATCTCCCCTTCGAAACCTTCAATATATGCCTTTCGAAAGCATTAAAGCCTTTACTTTAAACAAACCTTTCGAAAGCATTAAATACTTTACTTTAAACAAACCTTTCGAAAGCATTGGGTTCAAGTAAAAGTTTGTGGAACATAGTTTCGAAACCATTTAAAACCATTCCTTTTGAAACCTTTGGGCTTAACTTTCAATATATTTAAGGGTCTTAGAAGAACTGGGGCGAAAGCACTGCTTTTGAAAGCATATATAGTTCCATTTACATTATTTTATGCATATATAGTGATGTAAGTTTAATTTGTTTATAACTGTTATAACTTAATTAACTTATGTAATACACACACACATATACATACATACATATGTATACATACATATACATATATGTATTGATTAAATGATACTTAATTAATTAAATTCTTAATAATTAAATCATATTTAATTAAATTTAATATTAAATAATATTTAATTAATTTTAATAATTTTTTTTAAAAATTTTGTATTATTCATCTTAAAATGTTGAGGATAAACATTTAAGTATAGCATTTATAGTCTGTTGATATATATACACACACACACACACACACACGAATCAATATATGTATACATTTTAATTAATTAAATTTCAATTAGTTTTATTTAATAAATTAATTTACTTAGTTAAATATTTAAATTCAATCAAAATTGTAATATAACTCATCTTAAATAAATTTAAGATAAATACATATAACTATAACAGTAATAGTACAAACATTCATATATATATGCGTGTTTAACTAATTAACCTTTTACTTAATTATTTTATTGTTTTTATTTAATCAAATTAATAAATATACATATATTAAAAGTTCAAAATTAATAATTTAATTTTTCATAAAAAAATTTAAAAATTAAATATATCATGACTCTTATAAAATTTCATTTTATATTTCAAATATAACATTTAAATTTAAGATACATATTCAAAAAAATTAAATTGAATTTTAGAAAATAACCCAAGGCCCAAATCAATTTGAGCCTTTATAATTATGCCAACTTTTTGGACTAATTCCAACCATTGGATTAGGTTAGTAGCCCAAGAGCGAGGAATAATTGATTATCCAACCCAAGCCTAGACATTGCTATTCTAGACACTCATCAGATATGTAGGCTTTATTAGTTGGTCATATAGTTGCAAATTTAGACTGCACAGACTAGATGGACTCAGATACCATTGATAGATGGGCCTAAACTCCTTTGGGGTGGCTAAACTAAGTACCTCACTAGTCAATTTTATATGTTGCCTTTTGACTTGCACAACCATCACAGGACATGTAGGGATAAGAGGTAATACTCCATCATTGATCACAATGTGAGAACCCATATCATGCTAGTAGGGATCAAACGAGGGACATCTAATGTACTAATTGAATGCCTTAACCAACCTCGCCTTAATACCATAGATGGAACCAGACTATTCTACAGCGGGTGAAATGAGTAAATTTCAAAAAGAAATTGTGTTTTGGGGGCATATTGGGCCTGTGAAGTACAAATGGTTCAACTAGATCTGATATAATTAATTTAAATAAAATCATATTTTATTTAATTTTCTAATTTAGTTAATTAATCGGTTTAACTAAAAGGTCTGATCCTCCATTCATTAAACGAGAGTCAAATTAGTCAGTTTACTTTCTTTGACTCTTGCAATTGGAAGGATATCTAGGAAATGCATGTAACTTTCATCAGTATCAGTGCTAGAAGGGTTTTAAGAAAGTGATTATGTAAGTGCTATGTGAACGATGAAAGCTAGGGTATGAATCACTGGCGCAAATATTTCTTAACCAAGAGTAGACTTAAATGGTCTTGCAAAGTCGATTACCATCTGGTAGAGATTTTATATAGTATATGAGTATATTATTATGTATTCATATGTATATAAAGGGCACATGTAGCATAGCATAGGGTGCACATGATTAAGTTTACATATAAGTAAATATTGAGAATTATATTTACTATGTATATACTTTGCTCTTTCATATATATACATACACATACATACATATAAATATCGCCTAAATAAAATTATTTTATAATATATATATATATATATATATATATTATAAAATATTAATTAAAATTATTTATAACTAGAAAAAACACAGAACATGACTGGATCTTTAATTTCAAATTTCAAACTTAAAATATCTAATTTGACTTAGTAAACAAGAATTAAACTTAATGGTAGACCTGAAATTTGGAATTCAAATTTTCAAAATATCACAATTTGACTTTGTAACATTTTAAATAATAATATACAAATATTTGAGTAAAACATAGCTAAAAATATTTGTATAAACATTTATTGATATATATATATATATATATATATGTATAAGTGTATATGTGTCTGTGTGTGTCTATACACACACATATGTATACATGCTTTCGCAAAATACTATACGTGTGTATGTATACAAATATATATATAAACCAAAAATAAAATTTGTTATTTATATAATGCATAACTAAAGAAAATGTTACTTGTTTATATGTAATATATAATTATTTTTATATTAAAATGATATGGCCAAATTTCGTGATTTCTCAAAGCATTTTATGAATAAAATATCTGTTTGCACCAAAATTGGTCACGAACACCCAATTGCAAGTGCAAGCATCAATATCCAGTCATAGATCATAGGTAGAATATATGTAGAGGATATAAATATGAAGAACAATCAAAACTAAAATGAAAGCAGTAAAAAAAGACAAGATTTATAGTGGTTCGGCTAACTCCGGCCTACGTCCACTTTAGAATTTTCCTTTTTATTATATTGAAATCTGATCACAGTTACAATCTGGCATTTCAAAAACAAAAATGGCAAATTAGCTTTTTGTAGAAGAAGATGAAGAAGAGCCGAATGAGAATCCCTTTTTCTGAAGCCATGCTTGCTATATTTATAGGCAAAATCTCGGCTATAGGGCCTCGTCACTTACATGGGCCCACCATCGTGACCATCGATCCCAACTAGTCCATCCTGTGCTAACCCAAAGTAGTTCGTGTACTGATCTGAGTGCCGACCCGAAGCAATCTTGGTTCTGACCCGAAGTAATATGAACTCCGACCACAAGTAACATGTATGCCGACCCCTTTGAACTCTCCTCTACCGACTAGAGTACTAACTCTAAGCAATCTCGGTTCTGACCAGAAGTAATATGAACGCCGACCCCAAGTAACATGTACGCCAACCCCTTTGAACTTTCCTTTGCCGACCTGAGCATTGACCCGAAGTAAACATAGAGCCGACCCCAAATGCTCCCATATGCCGACCCCTCAAAGCAAAACACTTTCATCCCAATGCCGACCGCAAGTCTCATGCTGACCCGGAGCTCCCATGATCTCGACCCGAAGCTGAGTGCATGCCTACCACAAGAAAATTCCGATCCTAAGTAAACATGCCGACCTGAGTTACTACTACAGCCGACTCCAAGTGAACCAACTACTGACCCAAAGTAAGTGCCTCCTTGACCTGAAGTGAAACCTACTCTGACCTAAAGTTGTTCCATATGTCGATATGCCGACCCTTCGAAGTATGTTGACCCAAAGCCTTATCATTATCGATCCGAAGCAAGGCCCATCCTAAACAACATGCCGACCTGACTCCTTGCCGACCCCAAGCACCTAATACGTCGACCCTAAGTAGTTGCCGATCTGACCCCAAGCAAGAGCAACGCCGACCTGACCAAAGTGCATCCAATCATAACCCGAAGTAATACGAATGCTGACCCGAAGCTAAACCCGAAGCAATGCCAACCTGACCGAAGTACATCCTATTATGACTTGAAGTAAACACTTTCCTGAATCGAAGCAAACCACATGGTGACTCAAAGCAACCCCTTGCTAACCCAAAGCAACCCGACCTTTCTCCAAAATCCATATTCCAAGTATCCTGCGTCGTTTATCCATCGATTGTGCTAATTCCTGGCTTCATAATCATGTTTACTATCCATGATCAATCATCCATCCATCCATCCATTCGAATCAAACTCATAAAATTCCAGCCTCGATAACCGTGCAATCCTTTGAGTTAAATTCGCCTGTATACGGCCTTACCAAAAGGCGGGTTAATAATATCTATATATATTATTTTAACTTAATTTTAATATGAAAATAAACCTTTTAAATTACTAAACATTGTTTAAAATTAAATAAATAATATTATACATATATATGATTAATTTAATTTAAATAAAATAATTCTAGCTGAAACATAATACACACACATACACTCACGAGTGTACGTGCGCACACACACATACATATATTATTTTTATTTATAAATTGCATATTAAATAATAAGATGATATATATATATATAGATAAAATGTTAAACATTGAAATAATATATCGAAGATAAGTAATAATATTTATGCTTGTATGTATGTATATACGTATGAATGTGTGTGTATGAAAGGTGATGTAGCAAGTATAATACATTAAGATCATTGTAATATTTTTACCTTTGGAGATAAGGTTATAGACACACTCGTCTATCTAGTATATCTCCTTAATATGTCAGATCTACGCATGCTACTACAAGCAGGAAGTATGGAAACTTCAGATCTAAATGTATTTGATTGATTAGAATTAAATGAAGCTGACATGGAGGTAGAATTATGTCTTTTTGTTGTTAGCCAATGCTAGTGGAAGAGCAAGTAGAAAGGTAAAAAGTCAGTAGTTGCTTAAGGTTTGAATTTATGATGGAGATTGGAACAAAATATCTACATATTTTTCTCTTACCAATTCAAAACCTAATGACCCCTTCTTTACCCTCTTTTGACTGGCTAAAAAAAAAAATCTTAGATGGACCGAATAAAACAAAACCCATTAGTAATTTACATCATTTAAATTTATAATGATATTGTATATTGAACGTATCATATATACTTTTATATACTCACCCAATAAATTACTAACAGAACCCCAAACAATTCCAAAGGCCACTTCATTTCACTAAATATATCCCATATGATAAATACAATAATAATTAATATTTTATAACTATTATAAATTAATTAAATCAGGCGGCGTTTTAGAGACAGAATATATTGGGTTGTGCACTCATAGGTGTGAATTTTTCCAACGATTAATATTCTAACAATTCAAATACTAATGTTCATACATCATCTTAGTAAAGTCTAACGGCTTGACTTAATTCATCACATACAAATTTCATTATTAAAATCCAATTTTACAATCTAAGTGGTGCCTTTTTGTAATGATTATTTACAACAATTGTCTTTTTCAACACTATATCACTTTAGGATTTTTGAAATTTTGTTTTGGTCATAATTCCAATATCATCCATGTTCAACTTGGTTAACCCATAAAAAAATTCCTTGGTTCGATAATAACATTTATTATTAACTATATTATTCTAGCCTAAAATTTTGACTTTAAGTTGACTACACTTGACCATGACGCTAACCCCATACAACTAAAAAGACAAATTCTCTAGTGAAAAGTGTTTCACTTCTAATGCTTCAACTCCTACCCAACTATAGCTACAAGATGGTCATTATGGCATGATTTAATTATAATCAAAGTGGAGTTTTCACATTAAATTAAACGATATTCCCAAGTCGAGAAAAATGAGTAACATGGTCGCTTTGAGATTCCTCGATTTACCTAATTATTATTATTAAACAACGGGAAACTCTCAGACGAGTCATTCCATAGTTATCTAATAACTATCGGTACATAACATCTTGGTGCCCCAATAGCCATGAATAATACATTGCTTGATATTTGGAGAGCGTTATGACTCTAGTCTCAACGGATGTGTCGATACCCTTTCTTAAAATATCTTGATCGGGAAATTTTAAAATAACAAGTTATTAACATATTATAATAATTTTCTCATGGTTAAAACTCCTTATAACTATTACACATAAATTATCATTTAAGGAATTTCTATTTTAATAAATTTTAAATTAATTAATTTAGTTAATTATACCACTATATAACAAAATATATTATAGAAATCAAGTACTTTTTTATGAAAAAGATTGGTCATAGAGTTAGATATGTGTAACAAATTACATAATTGACTCCAAGGACATACCCCTAACTCTCTGAAGGTTGTTCTTCCAAAGGGGATATGGCTTGGAGATGGCTGCTCAAGAATGGAGGAGCATGAAGAATAAAAGGAATGAGGTTGGCTTGGTATTTATTAGTTAGAAAAGGGAGAAAAGATCTACCACTTTTTACTCATTCTCTCTAACCAACTCAAATTCAGATCCAAATCCAAATCTAGAAACAATCTACCCTTCCTATGACTAGTCAAACTTTGTCCCTATACATATGAAAAAAACTCCAATCCCATTAAATAATTATTTATATTTAAAGCCTGTTTAAAAATATATCGATACATGGACATATAACTATTGTATATATACAACCAAATAGTTACTAATGGCATCTAGAAAATTTTAATAGCTACCCAATTATCTAAAAATATTTAAACATTAAGTACATTAATAATTAATATTTCTTAAATTTTAATTAATTTATAACACTTTTTTTCGAGGAAAATGAGTAACCCTCCCAAGAAGAAGAGCACACATATAATTTTATTCTACACTCAAGAAATGAGCTGACAACAAGGCTAGCAGGTGGAAAAAACCCTCTTATACAATATAAAATAGAAAAAGAACCCAACCAAACCTAAGAGAATTTTTATTGGAACAAAAGCAAGACCAAATCAAGGACCAAAGGAAGGGAAAGGCAGCAACACCCAAATCCAAACAAGCAAAATATAACACATAGTAAAAGCAAAATAATATGATACAAACCCATACACACACATATATCTAACCTTCGATTCTAGAACAAATAAAAGAAAATAAACAGAGTGGAAGCCATACAGTCTAATATACGCGATAAGACCAGCTGATAAAGCATATCCCTGCAATCAAGCGTCCACGAGCAAATAATATGATCATTCTGGTCCTCCACTTCACTTAAACTAAAAAACTCTACTAAACATGAGCATAGCACATATATATATATATATATGTATATATATTAAAATTATATACATATATATGTAGGAGGAGGAAAAATAATAATGCTAGTTATAACAGGTTTATTTATCAATTAGAAGCAATTTGTTCGAAGAGTTGTCTTCGTTAAAAGTTTCTTCAAGGTCGTTATCTATGGCCACTAGATGCCCTCAGTTGAAGCCTGAATTTACTTTCAAGAAATCAGAATGACTATTTTTTGGAGAAAATTAAAATAAACCTTACTAGCCAGTAGTTTGGATTAGTAACCCAATTATATATAAACATCACTATGGCATAAGTTAGGTTGTACAGACGAGTGTTAACATTATTAAATATTCTTTGATTCCTTTCAAACCATATATACCAACAAATAATAGTGAAGATGGTATCGTGGAAAATTCTATAATATTTACTTCATTGGAAAATAAGATTATTCAAGTAGTTGTCATAGTTAAGGTCGGTGTTAGTTAACGTTAAGTCAAAGTTTTTAAGAGAGTTAACAAGTATTGAACTGGTTATGGGACAGTTGCAGTAAATGTGTGTTATGTTTGGAAGGTCTAAATTGCAAAAATCACATTTTTTATCCATAAGCGAATTCTTTTTCTTTCATAATTTGATTGTATTTAAATTTTTACATAGGATTAACCATATGTGTAACTTTTCCTTAGGTGGAGTATTTACTTTTTAAATAGCTTGAACATGTTTGGAGGGCTCCTTGAAAAATTCAAAAACTTGTACGTCGAATTTAAGGGTATAGGTACTACTTTTATCCCAACACCAAATTGCAGTTCCCCTCTCGTTATCTAGGATATATTATTTTAGCTTAGTACAAAGTGAGATAAATTAGGCTAAAGTAGTATCTTCGAGGTCACGGTTGAATGTAAGGTTCCAAGGAAATTCAATGTGAGGTCTAAACACCTCAAATATTATTGCATTTTTAAAGTTACAAATATCAAATAGTTTTTTAAACTAGTTTAAGTGGTATAGCGAAAATCTAGCTATCATGCTAAAACGAAGTGTTATTACGTGATTGAACTATATTATTAATCCCAAGGTTATAAATGTTGAAATTTTTTAAGATGGATTTCTAAAAGTGAGACATACTGTTATACTTAGTAGAGATGCGATACACATTGTCAGTTCTATCATAAAATTGGTTTGAAATCATTTCTTTCCATAAAAGTTTTTAATTATCATTATAGAACTTACAGAGCCATTTACCTATAAGTGAAAAATTAACGTTGGGGTAAGTCTATTATTCCTAACCCTATCCTATTAGATTTGCAAATGGTTTCCCAGTTAGTCGAACAGTTAATGCTACTGCATGAAATGTCATGGTTCCCAAGGAAGTTTCTTCTAATTTTATTTATCGTCAATGATTTATTTTGGAAAAAGATAAAATGACATGCAGTAAATCAGCAGGGCCAATGTAACAACCCGCCATTTTAGAAATCCGTAACTACACATCGAAGTTCTAAAACGATGAGTCATTCGAAGATAATACGTATGATATATACATAGAGAGCATAAGATAAACTATATTAACTTAAACTTGTGGATGGTCAAATCAGTACTTCACATCACACACAGCGCGCACACATGCACACACACATATATAATTATATATCCACAAATTCTGGTACCAACACATAAGTTTCTACAATCCAAACCTAAATAACTCCACACTCTATCACATCAATTTTTTAATAAATAACTTATTTACAATATACATAATATATGTAAGTTTCATCTCCAGATCCATCACGCCTCCAGACTCCATCAACTTGAAGAATATAGATAGAAAAATACAGGAATGGATCTGACATATGTCTACATGAATGAAGAAAATCTAGTACAAGTATACTACCGTGACAGTGATATAGCATGATTAAGCCTAAAAATATTTCCTTCTGGACCCACCTACACCATACTACAGAATGATATTATACTATCTAAATAATTTAAAACATGATCCGATCTCGCCCCTTGCAATAAAAGATTACACGTCTATGACTATCTGGTCTCGCCATATTCAAAACTCACGCATAGTCTCGCTTGTGCACTACAGGTCAACTGTTGTCTACACCAAAACTCTTCTAGGCAAGCCTCAATCCTCTATAGAAGAATGCCACCTCAATACCATGAATAAAGAATCCGTGTAACGACCCGTATTTGTATGTATTGATAAATCGTAGAATTATTAGGTCGTTAGTATTGTTTATGTCATCCATAGCCTAAGTCGTGTAAAAGATGGTTCATAAGGAAGTTAACTCGGTTGCATAGGGTCCTTAGATCGGCTCTTGGTTGGGTCGTAGATGGTTTTAAGTCGTGAACGACTTAGGGGATTACGACCTAGCAGTTTAGATGTGATAGCTTGAGTCGTGTAGGAGATAAGTCGGTTGTACGACTTAGTGGTGTTGAGCGACTTAAGGTGTTGGCCGAGTTAAGGTGTAGCGAGTTAGAGAGGGTAGCGACTTAGTGGAGTAAGCGACTTAAGGGCTGGAACGAGTTAACGAGTTAAGGGGTAAGTCGTTAACGAGTTAGTGAGTTACTGGGGTTTTAAGTCGTAAACGACTTATAGGAACTGGCCGACTTAAGGGTTAGCGGTCTAAGGATTGGGACGACCTACAGTAGCTAGCGACTCAGGAGTTAACGACTTAAGGTAGGAAGGTCATTCGTGCGACTTAGTATAGTTAGGTCGTGAACGACCTAAGGCTTAAGTCGTTATGGTATAAGTCGTAGGGGACCTAGGCTTAGTGTTAAGTCGCGTGCACGTGTTAGGTCGTGTATGCTATAAGTCGTATACGAGTTAAGGATAGGTCGCGAGAGTGCTAAGTCGTAGGTCGTGTGATCCTATGTAGCGTTAGGTCGCATAGGTATTAAGTCGCATCTGGATAGGCCGTTGAGTCGCACCTGTGTTGAGTCGCGCGTGAGGCTCCGTGTTTGTTAGGTCGTAAGGCTGGTTGAGTCGGCTTTGTAGTTGGGTCGTTAGGTCGTTGGAAGGCCTATGTCGCTATGCCGCATGCAGTTAAGTCGTGAGTCGGCAAGGTTAGGTCGTGGACGACTCATGGGTTAGGTCGTGGGCGACTTAAGGGGGGACGACTCAGGGGAATTTCAGCCTATAAATAGAGGGGTTTGGCTCACTTTTTGGCACCGGATTTTGAAGCGACGAAGTGCTGCCATTTTGAGAGCTCGACTACAACACTTCTTCACTTCTTTTCTCCACTCTAATCTAGTGATTCCATCCATCCAAGATCGAAGATCAAGATCAAAGATTCAAGAGCCAAAGTTGAAGATCTTCATCCAACAAAGAGAGATTTCATCGTTTGAAGCGAGATTTTGCCGGATCAAGCTTGGTTCCTTGCTGTCCAGATCTGGAGTTGATTGTTTTTAAGGTGTTTAGGTGATTCGGTGAGTGGTAGTTACCTCTCACACGGACCCAAGGGAGTATATTGGATTGGTGGCTTGTTTATGTGTTAAAGATAGTGATTTCTTGCATTTTCCTTAAGTCTGCATGTAGATCTATCTCCTATGAAGTTTTGATATCTATTTTACTACATGTTAACTTATGCAAGTTCATTCATCAAGTTATAGAGACATTTGCCTATGATTCATATTGTTAGATTTGGACACCTTAATTACCAAATTGCCATTATTGTTGTAATTGCTTATTAGATCTTGTTGAATATTTGATTACTTGGATTAATGATTGATTTATGATTGATTTGATTGTTTCAAATTAGCTAGTAGTTGATTTGAATAAGTTGATCGAAGATGATTCAAAAGCTAAGTGGAAAGGCTCTTGAATGGTGAAAGCTGCTTGTGGCATATGAAGCGGATGTGGAAGCTCATATGGATAGATTTGATGATGATGGACTTTTCCATGATGCGATGAGGCAAACCATGATGTGAGATGGGACTTTGCTATGATGCGTTGAAGCAAAGCATGATGTGTGAAAGCCTTGGTTTAATCCAGACGGGATCATCCCAAGCATGTTGATAACTCGGTGATGCAGTCCGGGTTGGTTGATAATGGTGGGCTCGAGAGGCGCTTCGACCAGTGTGAGAATAGTCGTCGAGGAGGATGACTAGGAGGCTTGGATCTTATCGTTATTGAAGGTTCTAGCATGCTCAAAGCAAGAGTACGTTGGAACGGGTCACGATGACGTTCCAGACACGAGTCATGATGACGTGTCAGTACTCTGGGCAGATGCGATAGTCCTAGGCACGGGTCATGATGACGTGCGGAGTTATGTCTAGAACCGGGGTTGCCATTAGCCCTTGACGGACGGCTGAAAGAAGGTGCCGGTCATTCAATTAACGGTGATATCGAGGCAATGTTAACAGTGATAGCCAGAGTCATGGATGTTTGATTATACCATCATTCGGTCTCAAGAGCGGTGTTTTCTGGGTGCTTATCTGATCTTGGTTTAGGCCTTGGGGGTTTGTATTTGGAAAACATCGACCTTGACTCGAGTGATAATTACTTTACTTAAATTGTCTTCTTTGCTATGCTTGTTTATGCTTAGTGGGTCTGGGGCCTATCACTGTAGAATGAGGTGGAGTAGGATGGTTGAGTTCCTATTCCTTTTGTCCTTTATGCTCTTTTGGTATGTTTGATAGTTAATTTACTGCTCACTAAGACTGTTGTCTGACTCGAGGTTTTATGTTCAACTCTTATTACCTTGGGTTGTTCATCCATGTTGGGATGGGCAGACTAGGTAGCAGGTGACAGGTGTTGTTCTTGGTTATCAACGATGCAGATGACGAAGACGAGCTGGAGGCTAGCATATTAGTTTTCTTACTATATGTACTGGATGTTCCGCTGCTTGTATATGTTTTGAGTGTTATGTAGTGAGGCTTCATGTATTGATTGTTCTGATGCTTGTATCAAACCTTTATGAAGTCTATATAATGATATTCTGTTATGAGCTTCACTATATACATATATTTCTCTATTGTATTTTGTCCAAGCGCTGTGAGTTGTACGATAGAGTTTCTGTTTTATCTTACCCTGACTATCGTCCATGGTTGCCTGGCACACCTTTCAGCGCACCATTCCCTTGTTTTGTGCGGGAGTCATGGGCGGTCGTCACATTTGGTATCAGAGCTTTGGTTAATCGATTTTAGCCAACGCTCGCTGACGTAACTACGTATGAGAGACGTAATTGTAATTTTGATGGATGATTACTATATATAATATAGTAGTTTAGAAGAATTTGAACTCCTTATGTAGTTGTTTCTCATGGTGTTCTAAATCATTCCTTTTTGTAGATATTAAGGATGAGTCGAAGCGGGAGACAAGCTGCTAGGGAAAGCCGTGCTGTTGGCGGAGCTACTGACTATGCTGCAATGTTCGAGGCTATGATGACTTCGATCATGAGAAGGATACCAACTTCAGGACCGCCAGTAGATGTTGGAGTTCAAGTTCAAGCTCCAAGACCAGTGGATTTTGCTAAGTTGTGTAAGGACTATACTGCTCTTGGAGGGAAGGTTTTCTTAGGAACGGAATCAACCGTTGATGTTCAGAGATGGATTGATGCTTGTAGAAGGATCTTTGGTGATTTGGGAATTGAGGATGCAACTAAGAGGAAGCTTGCATCAAGACAGCTTCAAGGAAGAGCTTCGGATTGGTGGAATTCTATCACCATTGATACTCCAGAAGAAGAGATTACTTGGGAGCAATTCCAAGTTAGATTTGAAGCTAAGTTCATCTCTACGGCTCAGAAATCTGTTCTGTTTAAGAAGTTTGTGGAACTCAAGCAAGGTGGGAGACCAGTTCTTGAGTATGTTTCTGAGTTTGAAGCTTTGTCCAAGTATTCTCGGTCGTATATTGAATCTCCCTATCAGAAGAATGAGAAGTTTGTGACAGGCTTGGACAATTATCTTGGGAGACAGTTGGTGGATCATCTGGACGATCCATTTGAGAAGCTTGTGGAGAAAGCTCTCAGGCATGAGAGTTTGTTTCCTATGGAAGGGTCTGTTGTTGCTGTGACCAAGGAAGAGTCCAAACCACAGCAGGGTGGAAACAAGAAGAGGAAGCAGCAGCATCAGAAGGGTAAGGATGGCCAGAAGAACCCAAAGGGTGAAGTGACCTGCTACAATTGTCGGCAGAAGGGCCATTTCTCTAGGGATTGCAAGAATCCAAAGGTGCAGTTGAAGTGCCACAACTGTGATAAGCTGGGGCATATCAGGAAGGACTTTCCAGAACCGAGGAAAGATAAGCAGATTGTGCAAGCTTATACTTTGGGAGCTGTTCCATCGTCTTCGAAAGCTCCTACTGTTGATGAGAAAGGGAAGAGTGTGGTGGTTCAAGGTACTCTTTCCATATGTGGTGTTCCAGTTAGAGTATTGTTTGATACTGGGGCGTCGCATTCATTTGTTTGTGATGATCTTGTAGGCCGGTTGGGTTTGGAACCGGAAATTGTTGATAGACCATTGGTTGTGACTAATCCAGTAGGGGGTTCGTCATGTTTGTGTACGGTATGTCGTGGTCTAGTAGTATCGAGTCATGATTGCTCTTTTGTTTGTGATTGCTTTGTTCTGAACTTTACGGGGTTCGGAATAATTTTGGGTATGGACTGGCTTAGGAAGTATGCGGCAAAGGTTGATTGTGAGAAACTGGAGGTGACAGTCGGGAATGTGGAAGGGCGAAAGGTTGTGATACGATGTAAGTATGAAGAAGGCGTCTTCATGGGCTTCATGTATTCGCTGGTTGTTCCACGAGATGGACTGTCATTGATGCCGGTTGTGAATGGATTTGAGGACGTCTTTGACGAGGTCAAAGGGTTACCGCCGCATAGGGAGATCAAGTTTCGTATCGATCTAGTTGAGGGAGCCAGACCTGTTGTGATGCCTCTTAGACGGATGGCGCCTAGAGAACAACAAGAGCTGAAGGTGCAGGTTGATGACCTTTTTCGGAAAGGATTCATTCGGCGTAGTGTGTCCGAATGGGGTGCACCAGTTGTGTTCGCAACCAAAGCGGATGGTTCGTTGAGGTTGTGTGTGGATTATCGTGAGCTGAATAAGGTGACTAAGAAGAACAAGTATCCACTGTCGAGAATAGATGACTTGTTTGATCAGCTTCATGAGGCTAAGGTGTTTTCTCAGATGGATTTGGCAACGGGATTTCACCAGTTGAGAGTGGCTAAGGATAGTGTGCCGAAGACTGCTTTTAGGACACCATCCGGTTTTTATGAGTGGCTGGTAATGCCGTTTGGATTGACTAACGCACCAGCATATTTTGTGGATCTTATGAATAAGAGTATTCAGAGATCAGTTGAACAAGTTTGTACTTGTGTTCGTGGATGATATTCTGATTTATTCCAGAAATGAAGAAGAGCACAAGACACACTTGCGTATTGTTTTGGAAATCTTGCGGAAACATCAGCTGAAGGCTAAGTTTTCGAAGTGTCATTTCTGGAAGAGTGAAGTGAGGTTCTTAGGCCATGTTATTTCTGGAAATGGAATAGCGGTTGATCCCGCTAAGGTGGCAGCAATTCAGAATTGGGTTAGACCTAAGAATGCATCTGATGTGAGAAGTTTTCTTGGATTAGCAGGATATTATCGTCGTTTTATCAAAGACTTTTCCAAGATAGCTGCACCGTTAACAGGATTGACGAAAAAGAATCAGGTATTCAGATGGGATGATAAGTGTGAGCAAGCTTTTGGAATCCTGAAAGAGCGACTGACAAGTGATCCTGTTTTGACTATTCCAAGTGGGAATGATGAGATGGTGGTTTACACCGATGCATGTAGTACTGGACTTGGAGCAGTGCTAATGCAAAAGGATAAAGTTGTTGCGTATGCAAGTCGACAACTGAAGCCGCATGAAAGGAATTACCCGACTCATGATTTGGAGTTAGTGGCGATTGTTTTTGCTCTGAAGATGTGGAGACATTATCTGTCGGGAGTTCGTTTCGAGTTGTTTACGGATCATAAGTCGTTGAAGTATCTGTTCTCCCAAAAGGATTTGAATCTTCGGCAGCAACGATGACTAGAGTTCTTAGCATCGTATGATTTTGGTATAGCCTATACTCCGGGAAAAGGTAACACAGTGGCGGATGCGTTAAGTCGAAGACATGCAGGATTGGGAGCCATATTTTCGGAATGGAAGAGTCTCGAGTATTTGGCTGCATTTGACTTCAGGCCTAGATGTGAATTGAAACCTGAGATGTTGGCAAACTTATCGATAAGACCTACTCTTGTGGAAAGGATTGGCGAGAGCCAAAAGCGAGATGGTAAGCTTGTCAAGATTATCCGAGATTTGGAATCTGGATTGAACCCAGAAAAGGATATAGGATTCGAGGTCGATCGAGAGGGTTGGCTTCGGAAGCAAGGACGACTAGTTGTTCCCGACATAGATGAATTGAGAGATGAAGTTCTAAGGGAAAGTCATCACTTGAAGTTGACAATTCATCCAGGTGGAAATAAGATGTATCGGGATATGAAGAGAACCTACTACTGGGAAGGTATGAAGAAGGATGTTGGAAATTTTATTTCCAAGTGTATGAACTGCCAGTTGGTGAAAGCTAAGCAGAAGAAGCCCAGTGGATTTCTTCAGCCATTAGAGGTTCCTACATGGAAGTGGGAGCAGGTATCGATGGATTTTATCGATGGTCTACCTAGAACCAGGGCAGGAAATGAAGGGATTTGGGTCATTGTAGATCGTTTGACTAAGAGTGCAAGATTCATTCATGTTCGATCAACTAGGACTGCATCGAAGTTGGCTGAGCTTTATGTTAAGTGGATAGTTCGATTACATGGTATTCCAAAGAATATAGTGAGCGATCGAGACCCATTGTTCACTAGTGGATTTTGGAAGAGCTTCCAGGAAGTTTTGGGAACCGAGTTGTGTTTGAGTACAGCTTATCACCCCCAAACAGATGGTCAGACTGAGAGAGTTAACCGAGTTTTTGAAGATCTCCTGAGGGCATGTGTTTTAGATTTCGGAGGATCGTGGGAAGATCACCTTCATTTGGTGGAATTTGCGTATAATAACAGTTACCAGTCAAGTATTGGTATGGCACCGTATGAAGCATTGTATGGAAGACCGTGTAACTCTCCGACATGTTGGTTGGAAACCGGAGAAAAGCTGATGCTTGGGCCAGAAATGATTCGACAGACTACGGATTGTGTAGAGATCATTCGGCGACGAATGAAGGCAGCCCAAGATCGTCAGAAAAGTTATGCTGATAAGCGTCATAAGGATTTGGAATTCGACGTAGGAGATATGGTTTTTGTGAAGATTTCTCCTCTGAAGAATGTTATTAGATTCGGGAAGAAAGGGAAATTGACTCCAAGATTTGTTGGACCATTCCCGATTACCGAGCGAATTGGAAAGCTCGCTTATAGATTGGAGTTACCGGAAAAGATGGCGAGTGTGCACAATGTTTTTCATGTATCTTATCTATGGAAGTATGTGCACGACTCGAGTGGTTTCTGCTGATAGCTGTGAAGATTTGGAAGTTGATCCAGTTGTTACGAGACCTCGTAAGCCGCTTCGTGTTGTTGAAACCGACACGAAACAGCTTAGGAGGAAGACGATCACGTTGCTCAAGGTACAATGGAGTGATGATGTTGACGACTGTACATGGGAGGAGGAAGAGAGGATGAAGGCAGCTCATCCTGAACTCTTCGAGGTATGGCCCTAAGGTGTCGTGACATCTCACGAATTTGTAGCTTGTTCTAAGTCTTAGAATTCTGCATGCTAGGCTAGTAATTGGATGCATGGTTTGTTGATTGCTATGGATGGTAGGCATGCGGAATAACTTTGATTGCTCTTGTTTGTTTGGAATTTCGGGGGCGAAATCCCTAAAGAGGAGAGAATGTAACGACCCGTATTTGTACGTATTGATAAATCATAGAATTATTAGGTCGTTAGTATTGTTTATGTCATCCATAGCCTAAGTCGTGTAAAAGATGGTTCATAAGGAAGTTAACTCGGTTGCATAGGGTCCTTAGATCGGCTCTTGGTTGGGTTGTAGATGGTTTTAAGTCGTGAACGACTTAGGGGATTACGACCTAGCAGTTTAGATGTGATAGCTTGAGTCGTGTAGGAGATAAGTCGGTTGTACGACTTAGTGGTGTTGAGCGACTTAAGGTGTTGGCCGAGTTAAGGTGTAGCGAGTTAGAGAGGGTAGCGACTTAGTGGAGTAAGCGACTTAAGGGCTGGAACGAGTTAACGAGTTAAGGGGTAAGTCGTTAACGAGTTAGTGAGTTACTGGGGTTTTAAGTCATAAACGACTTATAGGAACTGGCCGACTTAAGGGTTAGCGGTCTAAGGATTGGGACGACCTACAGTAGCTAGCGACTCAGGAGTTAACGACTTAAGGTAGGAAGGTCATTCGTGCGACTTAGTATAGTTAGGTCGTGAACGACCTAAGGCTTAAGTCGTTATGGTATAAGTCGTAGGGGACCTAGGCTTAGTGTTAAGTCGCGTGCACGTGTTAGGTCGTGTATGCTATAAGTCGTATACGAGTTAAGGATAGGTCGCGAGAGTGCTAAGTCGTAGGTCGTGTGATCCTATGTAGCGTTAGGTCGCATAGGTATTAAGTCGCATCTGGATAGGCCGTTGAGTCGCACCTGTGTTGAGTCGCGCGTGAGGCTCCGTGTTTGTTAGGTCGTAAGGCTGGTTGAGTCGGCTTTGTAGTTGGGTCGTTAGGTCGTTGGAAGGCCTATGTCGCTATGCCGCATGCAGTTAAGTCGTGAGTCGGCAAGGTTAGGTCGTGGACGACTCATGGGTTAGGTCGTGGGCGACTTAAGGGGGGACGACTCAGGGGAATTTCAGCCTATAAATAGAGGGGTTTGGCTCACTTTTTGGCACCGGATTTTGAAGCGACGATGTGCTGCCATTTTGAGAGCTCGACTACAACACTTCTTCACTTCTTTTCTCCACTCTAATCTAGTGATTCCATCCATCCAAGATCGAAGATCAAGATCAAAGATTCAAGAGCCAAAGTTGAAGATCTTCATCCAACAAAGAGAGATTTCATCGTTTGAAGCGAGATTTTGCCGGATCAAGCTTGGTTCCTTGCTGTCCAGATCTGGAGTTGATTGTTTTTAAGGTGTTTAGGTGATTCGGTGAGTGGTAGTTACCTCTCACACGGACCCAAGGGAGTATATTGGATTGGTGGCTTGTTTATGTGTTAAAGATAGTGATTTCTTGCATTTTCCTTAAGTCTGCATATAGATCTATCTCCTATGAAGTTTTGATATCTATTTTACTACATGTTAACTTATGCAAGTTCATTCATCAAGTTATAGAGACATTTGCCTATGATTCATACTTGTTAGATTTGGACACCTTAATTACCAAATTGCCATTATTGTTGTAATTGCTTATTAGATCTTGTTGAATGTTTGATTACTTAGATTAATGATTGATTTATGATTGATTTGATTGTTTCAAATTAGCTAGTATTTGATTTAAACAAGTTGATCGAAGATGATTCAAAAGCTAAGTGGAAAGGCTCTTGAATGGTGAAAGCTGCTTGTGGCATATGAAGCGGATGTGGAAGCTCATATGGATAGATTTGATGATGATGGACTTTGCCATGATGCGATGAGGCAAACCATGATGTGAGATGGGACTTTGCTATGATGCGTTGAAGCAAAGCATGATGTGTGAAAGCCTTGGTTTAATCCAGACGGGATCATCCCAAGCATGTTGATAACTCGGTGATGCAGTCCGGGTTGGTTGATAATGGTGGGCTCGAGAGGCGCTTCGGCCAGTGTGAGAATAGTCGTCGAGGAGGATGACTAGGAGGCTTGGATCTTATCATTATTGAAGGTTCTAGAATGCTCAAAGCAAGAGTACGTTGGAACGGGTCACGATGACGTTCCAGACATGGGTCATGATGATGTGTCAGTACTCTGGGCAGATGCGATAGTCCTAGGCACGGGTCATGATGACGTGCGGAGTTATGTCTAGAACCGGGGTTGCCATTAGCCCTTGATGGACGGTTGAAAGAAGGTGCCGGTCATTCAATTAATGGTGATATCGAGGCAATGTTAACAGTGATAGCCAGAGTCATGGATGTTTGATTGTACCATCATTCGGTCTCAAGAGCGGTGTTTTCTGGGTGCTTATCTGATCTTGGTTTAGGCCTTGGGGGTTTGTATTTGGAAAACATCGACCTTGACTCGAGTGATAATTACTTTACTTAAATTTTCTGCTTTGCTATGCTTGTTTATGCTTAGTGGGTCTGGGGGCTTTCACTGTAGAATGAGGTGGAGTAGGATGGTTGAGTTCCTATTCCTTTTGTCCTTTATGCTCTTTTGGTATGTTTGATAGTTAATTTACTTCTCACTAAGACTGTTGTCTGACTCAAGGTTTTATGTTCAACTCTTATTACCTTGGGCTGTTCATCCATGTTGGGATGGGCAGACTAGGTAGCAGGTGACAGGTGCTGTTCTTGGTTATCAACGATGCAGATGACGAAGACGAGCTGGAGGCTAGCATATTAGTTTTCTTACTATGTGTACTGGATGTTCCGCTGCTTGTATATGTTTTGAGTGTTATGTAGTGAGGCTTGATGTATTGATTGTTCTGATGCTTGTATCAAACCTTTATGAAGTCTATATGATGATATTCTGTTATGAGCTTCACTATATACATATATTTCTCTATTGTATTTTGTCCAAGCGCTGTGAGTTGTACGATAGAGTTTCTGTTTTATCTTACCCTGACTATCGTCCATGGTTGCCTGGCACACCTTTCAGCGCACCATTCCCTTGTTTTGTGCGGGAGTCATGGGCGGTCGTCACAATCCGCCACATGTGCTACAAGATTCATGTATTCGTATTGCCAACTATACATTTATACACTACCGAGACTACAATAGCCATAGGCATACATGCTATATTCATATTTCATCATTTCCGTATAGGTCTTACATACTCGCCTAATCGTTGAACTGCATACCTTAATATCGAGCCTCACCTTTATCAATCTACTCACCGTACTTGCCTAAAGTAATCAACAATCATTCCAAAGCACGTGTACCACCTCCATCGATATATGAAACCAAACAACTACCAACCATACTATAAAAGTGTCAAGACAACTCTTAGAAATCAGCATGCGAAGTAATCAAAGCGACATGCATTAACTCAGGCAATTAAATTGTCTAAAATCCAAAATCTGAGTGTTCACCGATCAACCGGTGATGCATCAATCGCAGTAAGACATCCAGAAACGAATTTTGTTTCTGCATTTTACATTTTATTTTATAGATTTTTGTTTTGATCTTGTTTTTTATTATTCCTAAGGTTATACTTCGTACACACAAACGCACTAAACTATACTTCAATTTCTTAAGTCCCTAACACATATATATGTACACATTAATATAGGTTTATATCAAGTTATAATATGAATGTGGTGTCAAAGTCATAAATTTTCTTTTCTAAATATAAAACTATGTTTATTTCATATAATTTTGTTTCTAATCCTACTATTAGGTTTATAAATGTTAATTACATATCCTAAATCAGCTCGAAACCATTTTATATCAACATAAAAGCAATATATCGAGATCGGCAAAACCAACCTCACCAAATCTAGCCAAGAAAACCCAAATTTGCCTACTGACCCAAATTTATAAAAATTCCAACATTCGAAGTAGACTTCTATTCCTAATTTAGATAATAGAGAACTTCCTACAAATCCTGTTCTCGTCGAATTCCATTGAAAATTGTGAATTTTGTGTTGAAATGATTGATGAAGAAGAAGATGGAATCGAGTGTTTTCAGAAATAAGAAATTTGAAAATGGGAAATTGAAATGTATGTACTCTTTAAATAGGCTTTAAGAGGGAAAATATGAATCTACGCTTAAATTTGAATTCAAAGGGGCTTGGCCCTACTCAACCCCAAATCCGGCCTACTTAAATAAAACTGTGTTATCTCACTCGTATGACTTCCAATTTGGACAAGTGAATACTCCATCTTGACTAGAAAAATAAGAGATAAGAAATGGTGCAACTCTCATCAGCTAATTCAACCATTTGTAAAAATTACTATTTTGTACTACTATTAAAATTAAAAAAAAACCTTTCAGTAAAATTCAAAATTTATTTATTATTAATTATAATCATTATTTCAGTTATATACAAAATTTTAGGGTATTACATTCTCCCCCCTTAAAAGAATTGTGTTCTTGAAATTCCAAAAGAAACGGAAAATAAAATAGATGCTCGTTCTCTCGTTTACTCACAATATCACTCGTGTGTGCGTACAACTAATTGTACAAAGAAATCATCCGTATTAAAACAACCATCACATTTAAACAAATACATATATACAATGATAACTGCATAAGACATAGGATGAACATGAGCATGATAACTGATATGAATCTAGCATAATGCAATAAATGCACCCTATATGAATAAAGAGATATGACATATTAGGCATGATGCATAGCGATCCAAGTATAAAACTAGCAGTTCTATATGAACGCAACTTTAGTGACATAAGAAATAGCATATAATATAACATTCAATAATCATAGCATCCAATCTAAGCAATCAAATCTAACTCCTAGTTAATCATATCAACCAAAAGAACGTATCGGTAAAGAGTTTGGTATAAGAAGCATGTATTTTCTCCTCAGGCTCCCATGCACCCTCCGTTGGATCATCTCCTCGTTACACCTTTATTATCTTGATTACTTTATTCGTCTACCTTTGAATCCCATACTCTACTATCTATGTAGGTCCTTTAAATGAACTCGCTTTAGTTTCCAAATCCACATCCTCCAACAAAGTAGGCTCCACTACTGTAACTGAATCATGTACACATTTTCAATAATGTGGCATATGGAATACATTATGAACTATAGTCATTATATCCAGTAACTCTACTCTATAAGCTAATCCCCTAATACACTCCAACACTTTAAACGATCCAACAAATCGTATCGTCAACTTGCTTGAGCTTCTAAACCTCATCACATGCTTAAGAGGCAATACTTTCACAATCACAAGATCTCCAACCTCGAATTCTAACTCCTTTCTCCTTTCAACAACATATGACTTTTTTCTATCATGTGTCATCTTCGTCCTCTTCCTCATTAACTCTACCTCTATGACTTATCCTTTATCATTTGTGATCCCAGTATCACCTTATCTATTGACTTACATCAACATAAAGGTGATTTACACGGCCTACTATACAATGCTTCGAATGGTGTCATTCCAAAACTAGCTTGATAACTATTATTATATGTGAACTTGACTAATGGCAAATGATCTTCCCAAGGACCTCAAAAATCGAAGATGCACGCCCTCAACAAATCTTCTAATACTCTATTCACCCTCTCGGTCTCTACATCCATCTATGGGTGACAAGCTATACTAAAAATCAATTCTATACCCAAGATGTCCAGCAGACACCTCTAGAACTCACTCATGAAAAGTGGGTCTCGATCACTTACAATATTCACAAGTATACCGCGCAATCTCACTATTTCTTTAATACATAATGTAGCTAAGGATGATATAGGAATAACATGTGCGCTCTTCATCATTCGATCCACCACAACCCAAATACTCTCGTTTTACTCGTTGGCAACCCATCTATGAAATCCACCAAAACGCTTTCCCATTTCCACTACAGAACTTCTAGGGGAATCAGTAATCCATTCAGTTTTCTCTACTCCGCTTTAACTCTCTAACGAGTGAGAAATCTTGCCACATACCTCAGAACACCTCTCTTTATCCCTAACCAATAACAAAATCTTTTCATGTCCTTATACATTTTATCACCACCAGGATGAATGGTCGTCATGGACTAATTACACTTCTCTAATACCTCATTGATTAGCTCCTTCAACCTTAGAACACACAACCTTTTTTCTCTTCTCAAGCATCCTTTCCAATATTTTGCATATTGTTCCAAATGGCTTGATCTATCACCATTCTCAAGTTGATCTATAATCTTAACAAACTCTGCATATTTACTTTGATTCATACTAATCCTACCCACTCTCATTGGTCTGACCTCTAAAGTTGTCGATAATACAGTGGTAATATCCATCAGTGGTCGAAAATCGAATCCAGAAATATACTCCAACTGTTTTATTTCTAGCATCATAGCACTCAACGTTGCATGCTTCATACTCAATGCATTTTCCCCTACATTACTCTTCCTAGAGGCATAAGTGATACAAAAATCATAAGATACTAAGAATTCCATCCATCCATCTCTGTTATCTCAAGTATAATTCCATTTACGAAAAAAAATACTTCAACAACCTGTGGTCCGTATATAACTCAAATCTCTCCCCAAATAAATAATGTGTATGTTAACCTAAAAATGGATCAACGGCCTGGATTGAGTGTGAAAGCACCAGCCCTGTTTCTCAAGGCAAATAAAATATAAAAGACAAGAGTAAATCACAGAAAAAGTAAAGAGACAAGAGACTTTTATAGTGCTTCGGTTGTTAACGAAGCCTACGTCCACTTTATAGGTTTTATTGATCAACTGTTGTTACAAAGAAGTTTGGATTACAATTTGACTCTTCTTTCCTAAGTTAGATCAGGTCAACATTGTTATAAATAAGATCTCGGTTGCCTTTAATGGCTATTGTGAGAGAGAAGAAGAATGAAGAAATAACGGCAGATTTTCAGGAGAGATTAGAGCAGATCCCTTTTTTATTGTAGATGAGATGGTATTTATAGGGGTTAAAAAGCTCTTTGGCCGAGAATTGCTTTGTAAGAAGCCTATTGTCGTCATGCAGAAAGAGCTCAGAAATTTTAGAGACAAAATTGGCGAACATTTTGGATTGGTACCGATCCGATCCAATTGGATCGGTATTGATCCAAATCCTTAGCCAATTTTTGGCTTTGATTTGTTTGGTCAAGCTTCTTACTTCATAATGATGCTCTCAGTATAATTTCGGAGCTTGTTGACTTGTTTTAATAATGATTGTCTTGTGGGTTAGATCGAACTATATTCTGAATCAGATGAGCCTTCACTTCTTGAACTCAGATGCTTAAAATGCTACCAAACTTGTTGGGTGAGCTTGGTTAAGGCATAGAGTCAAGGTGCAAAAGGATTGGAGCCACAACAACTTACCAATTCGTATCGGTAATGATCCAACTGGATCGGATCAGTGGTGATCTAAAAAGATAACATATTTTTCCATCAAACTTCCTAGAGTCCTTTGTCTTGTATTTTTGGGCCTTTCGATCAAGTTTCGATTTGTTCTGGTTTAATCTGAATGTTCAAACTCCCATTGAATTCTACTGGGTTACAATCCATGTTAACATTTTCCTTCTAGAGTATGCTTTCATTAAGAACAAGGTGTGCTCTAGAATTTTTTATCTTTTGGTATCTATTTTAAGGAGTTTCATTTGTCGTATCTGGCCATCTTGAAAAGCTATCTATGACGTACCGACTAACTGTCCAGTCCTTAGTATGAATCTTCCTTGTTTGTAATTACGGAGTGATCTTGACTTGATAAATCCCAGAATGAATACGAACATTAAGTAGTTCGAATTGGGAAAATTCAAGACCATTCGGAGGATAAAATTTGGATCGGTACAGATCCAAGTACTTTATAATTTTTACCCTTTTCTCTTCCTTTTCATATGAGCCAACCCCCTACTTCTCTTCATTTCCGTTCGATCTAAGCCTCCTTCCTTCAGCCGATCCAATCTCTCCAAACCCTAACTAGCCGATCAAATCACTCCATCCACTTGGGAGCTACCACCATCAATCTCCCCCACCAACACCACCTGCTACCACTTCCTGGAGCCATTGTCACCTCATGTCCCACCATCGTGATCTTTTTCATTTTGAGGCATTGCTGATTCGATCCATCCTATACCTTAGTTTGGGTTGTCTTGAATCAGAAATCAAATCACTTTTCTCAATTTTGAAGGTTGGTGATGTGGATTTTGGCGTATTACTATATTAGTGATCGATGATGAAATTGTGTTGGTGATGGGTATAGTGGAAAATTCAAACTGATTGTGACTTTGTGGAAAAAGATAGCAAATCGTGTCTTGAATTTTTCAAGGAATGAAGCTAGGGTTTTGCCCTGGTGCTTGACGTGTTTTGTTATCTTCATCCATAGAGACAGGATTAACTTGCACCGAGTTACAAACTCGATCTCAGCATAACATCATGTGGATTGATTTTGGTTTTTCTGGGAGGTGGTAATAGCTTAGGAAAGCGTCTTGGGTGCAGCTCATGCTGTTATCACTTTCCATAGAACTAAAATTGGCTTATGCTGAGAATTCTTAACTCAATTCGGACCCATCGATATATAGTTGCTCGCTTTGGATTGGTCCTGTCATTGCATAGTCGGTGTACCTGAAATATGAAGGGCTTCTCGTGTCGCTTTGGACAACGGATACATTATTGATCGTTGATCGATAATGGGTAAGTGTGGAAGAAATGAAATTAATAGGTGAACGGATGGCCCTTTCCGGTGTGAGTGAGCCATCTATACATAATGGTTTATTCACAGTGTTCGGGATAACGAACCCATTCTCACTTAGATTACACATCACACAACCTCTGTTTAATACTTAGAATTCGATCAGGGGCTGGTACATGTTAATTATCTTCCAGATTTCAAGTATGGACTACGCTAGAGTTTATAATTTAGAGATTAGGCATACCTGGCCATTTTGAACACAAGCTTTCTTATATAGAATGACATGCAAATTTTCTTAATGCAAATCAGATGCGAGGAACTCACCTCTTTCAGAAGCGAAGCCATCATCGATCCTAGTTTGTTTTGCCGCTTCCATAACATCAGGTCAATATGGTCGCCTAATTCCAGGGGCCCCATCATCGATCGCACTCCTCCTAACTTCGTTCTTGCTTGATCCTTCGGAGAAACCTCCTTTAATCCTTACACACAGGATATTGCGAACCATTTGCTCGCAATATGGTATCCCAGAGGACAACGCGCCTCTTCCCTCGAGAGGAGAATTTTCTTATAGGCCACCTTTACGATACATGGCTTGCCACTGGTACATGTCTATGTATGGAGCAGTGCCTCTACTCAATCACTTCTTAAATATAACATTTCAGGACATAGGGTTGTCCCTCTTCCAGATTCTTCCAAATGGATATGCAATGCTGAAAGCCATGCTGACGTGCTTATATGTTCTGTTTATATGGACGCTCAATTATGCCCTGAGTTTCGTTGAGCTACAGTATCTTCTATTATTCAAAAAGAATGAGGCTAACCCATCACTTCTCTATATTAAGGCGCAATGTGGCCGAAAACCTATACTTGATCTTCTCGGAAAAGTTCCTTTATTCAAGATCAGTTCTTTTTCACTAAATGTCCAAAGGGATTCACCCGTTTATGGACCATGGGGGTAAGTCTCTTTCATCATGCTCAGAATTTCCTTTAATTACTATAATTCTTTAGAACGATCGCACATTCCTTGCAGTTCTTTTGAAGATTAACAAGAATCCGACACTCGGTAGTGTTTTTAGCACCAGGCGGTTGATGCTCAGAAGCACATAATTAGGTTCTTGCTTATAGATGAAGATCTTCGTAAATGTAGGCTTTTACACACTGGGAGGTTCGTTGGATTCATTAGCGCTCCTTCTTGCTCTAGAGCCTAGAACCATTCTATTTCCTCTTCCCATGACTCCGCTGAAGGTGATGATGATGAGGAGGAGGAGGAAGAAGAAGATGACTCATCCAATGGGTCAGAGAAGATCCCAAAGGAGATCCAAATTCAATTCGGGGTCGACAGTCTGCTCAGAATGCCACCAATCCCAGAAGAGAAAGAAGAAGAGTTTATTCAACGGAAGGACAAAGTTCCATTGATTGAAGGGAAGGAGGAATGATAGATCAGTGAGGAGCAACCTCGAAATGAGGAAGAAACATATTGGGACACTGATGAGGGTGACGTCAATTTAGGCGATAAGGACTCGCAGTTAAGCCTTGGACATGATCCCTCACCTCCTTTGAAAGAGCCCGTTGAAGGAGCTTCTCCTAAGAATGAACCTATATCTAGTTCTTTGCCGAAAAGTGCCGATATTTACTTGGGAGATACGAGCGATATTTTTGTGAATATGGGCGACTTGATGGATGACTTCACATCGGTAGGGTTGCCTTCCTAGCTTGCTCAGATCATCCCTAAAGGAATTAATGTCCTAACATTAGTCGGTTCGACCCGGTTCATGTACTCTACTGGGTTCATTAAAATGCAACACATACTTCACTAGGATCACACACTTTATATTGTTATTATTTTCTAGGATGTTTTAGTTCATCAAATGCCTCTTTCCTAAGCCATTTTACCACTTGATATAGGAATCATGTCTCGTGGCTTTTATGGTGATCTTGATTGAGTATTGGAGTCTCGGCATTCACAGAGACACACTTTCAGGTACCATTCTCCTTGGGAGGCTAACGGGGAGAGGAAGAGAAGGAAGGATAGGGCGGTGAAAGAGCATCGTCATATCGAGAAATATCAAGGCCATGATAGGGGAAGTGGCTATGAGAAGAGGAAGAGCCCGACTGAACGGGAAGATCCGTTAAAGAGGCTGAAAAGAGACTAAGAGCAAGAACCCGCTTCACACCTTCCTTCTTCCACTGGGATAAACATTCCTGCTTTCGGTGACATGATCTCCTCCACTCACGCTGTTATGACCGCCTCTCTCCCAATCTTTAGGCATGCACCTTACATCCTCCCTACTGGTCTCCTGCATATGCAAGCTGCATTCCCTAATTTGTTCTTAAGGGGGTTGTTTTTGATAAGCCCACTTTAAAGTCAGTTCATGCCGAATCTTATTTACCCCATCTCCATGTGATTCAAAGCGGTTTGGAGCAAGCCGAGGGGTGGGAAAAATTATGCATGCAGCTATCCACTGTTAATTGAAACAACTTTTAAGAAATTTTCTCGTTTGAGTCCGAAAAGGATGAGTAAGAGAAGCTGCTCGCGGATCGCGACACGAAGATTAAGATGCTAAAGAAAGAGAGGGATGATGCCCTCAAGAGAGAGAGCAAAAGGGCTTCTTTGTTTAAGGAGCTGAAAGAATCTACCGATCGGGCCATATTCATATTTAGAGATGAAATAAAGAAGTGCCACACTGATGATGTGGCTTGAAAAGAAAAGTTTAGGATAGGAGAGATGATGGTTGAGATGCAGAAGAAAACCATCGCCGAACAGGTTCAAGAAATTGCCTCTCTTCGCGAACAAGTTTCGACTTTGGATGTTGAGAAAAAGCAGCTGATAGTAGAGAAGGCTAGCAAGGAATCCAACTTTTCAAAGCTTCAAGATACCTTCGTAAAGAAGATGGAAGGCTTGGATGCTACCATTCTGGGCTTTTATGTCAGCTCCATGCTGCATCAAGGGAGTCTTAGCTACTTGGGTCTGTTGTTCCCTCGTAAGCTTGTCGTAGTCTGGAAAGAGATTATGGCCTGATTTCAAGACATTGATGGTGGTTATATTGAAGAGGAGTTGGTTCAGGCATATATGAACGAAGAATCCTACTAAGATTTAGTGAAGGGCCAGGAAATCATGAGACTGGAGAGGGAACGAGAAGCTACTAATGCCGCAGCTGCCACTAAGGCTGTAACCGAGCATTTTTCTTCAGGCCCTGGTGAGTCGTCTTCACATTCATGCTGATGAGGGGATCGTTTTTACCTCTCTCATGATTATGTAGCCATCAAAGGAGGGCAATGGCGAAGGTTCGAAGTTGTGGCGCATGAGCAGACCCCCATAGCATGTAATTTTCTTATCTTTCCCGTGCTTAAATATTTCTAATTTATGCCTGATGAAATTGCCCAGATAACTTCCCTTTATTCTGATATTATAGATCAACCCTCTCTTTCTGCTGAGCTGCCTCCTTGTCATGATGCCAGATTTGCTGCCATTCTGACCACATCAACCGTTATCTTCGCATCTAGCCCACGGCTCGGTTCGCACTCCGTGCAAATTGTAGCGCTGCATGGTTTGGATGACCCCTCTGTACCTCAAGAGGAAGGCTTGGCGGGTATTGATACATGGAAGTAGACAAATCAAGCTAGCTAATTAGACAAAGCAGAGGCTGGGTAGTCGATGACCGAGCAACAGATGGTAGTGGTGAAGAAGGAGAAGGTTGAAGAGAAAAAACGTCATCAAAGAGTTCTCACAGATCCCGCAAGCACAAAGGAAAAGGAGGGTCCACCAGTGGCCATGTTTCAAAGATCGAGATCGACCCGGGAAGAGAGAAGTTATCAACCAGAGGCAAAAAGGGGACAGGGGATGTGGTGACAAGAAGTCATGATTTATCTGTGTACTCGTGAAGCAGAGTTTTTGCTTTTTTTGTTGCATTTTTTGTACATGTGTGGAGTTTGCACTTGGCATTTCTTCTTGTTGTTGCAACAATGACATTTGTATTTTCCTATTCCTGGCAGATATTGTGCGGGCACGGCCCTCGTTGTTTGTTGTTGTACATGAAAACATTATAAGTAATAAAACTGTTGAAATTTTGATCGTAACTTCACTTGTCTACTTATCTATGTTTCATGCACTTATGCCACTCTTTTTCATTCATCACTATTTTATTTATTCCCGTAATCACTGCCAAAAAATTTTTGTTAGGATAATAGAACTGTGGAGTATTTGCTACTTTGGTTCAGTGTTGGTGTTGCCCCCAGTTCATGGGGTTATTTACTCCGAACCCTTGATACGAAGCTGGGTTCCCCCAGTCAGGTCTATACTACAACCCCTATCTTTAGGAGCTTATGGCTTGAGATAACTGCGAAGCATTATTGCAGCCTCACGGCGAGTAATTTATGCACTCAAGTGATTTATAGACTTAAGTGATTGGCGATGTCAGAGCAACACCAATTACTTGATGTTTTGTTAAGTGATTTTGTCGCGATGCTAATGTTCAGGCTATCGTGCACACGTATCGCTCCTTGGAGTGCTATTTTCTTGGTTCCGGGGATGGTATGTGATTTTTTGCAATATGAGAGTTTCCTCATCTTTGGATGTAATTTTGCTGACCCGAGTAATAGTCCGCGGTGTACGAAATGCGTATAGTAGGATCGAGGCTTGCATGGTCGCAGTTTTGCCAACCAAGAAGCAATACATGGCTTACGAGATATGCGACTTCGGTAATTGTGTTTTCTTGGATATGATTCCATAATCCAAGAGGCAGTATGTGGCTTACGAAATGCATGGCTTTGATTTGGGCCTTCCCGGTGCCGTCGGAGCAACACTGGTTCTTAGAAGACCAGGGTTGAATTCCGTCAATCCAATGATTTGAGTAACTCGGGGGTGGATGGGGTGTACTTGAGTGTGGTTCCAATATCTCAAGTAGTGATCGGATGGTTTTGAGTTGATTTGATCCCGTCGACTCAGCGGGTTACTTTTGTGAACCTAGTTTTATTGGTTCAGAAAGCAAAGAAATTTCATTAATAAATGATAGGCAGGTTCTGCCTATTTACAATGCCTTCGGTATTCCTGGATGGCTTATTTACGGGAAATAGTAAATACTATAATAGCCTTAGATAAAGTAATAATGCAGCGATTCGCTGTTCCAGCTTGGAAAATTTAGGTTCTATCAATGGTTGTTAGCTTGAATGTGCCATCCCCTAGCTTCTGGCCGATTACAAAGGGCCCTTCCTAGTTTGGTCTGAATGTTCCTAGTACAGGGTAGACCCGTTTGAGGATAAGATCTCCTATTTTGAGAGTACAGTGATGGACCTTGGAGTTGAAGAATTGTGCGACCCTTTTCTGGTGAGCATCAGTCCTTAGTTCGGCTTCTTCCCTCTTTTGATCGACCATATTGAGCGACTCGAGCAGGAGCTGCTCGTTCTACCTTTGATCGAAATTTTTCCTTCGACGAGAAGGGACCTCTAGCTTCAATGGGATCATTACTTCTGAAATATATGCCAGGGCAAAGGGAGAGTGTATGATTGCAGATTTGTGCATTGTCCTATAAGCCCATAGTGCAAGTGGAAGTTCATCAACCCAATTTCCTTTAGGTTTAGTTAGCCGCTTTTTGATGGTGGACTTGATGATCTTGTTTACTGCCTCACTTATCTATTTGCCTATGGATGTGCAACAATGAAAAAGCTTTTCTCAATTCGAAAGTGTTTGTTAAAGTCTTTGAACTCATAACTTTCGAACTGGGTCTTATTATCCATGATGATCTTTTGTGGCACTCCAAACCTACAAATAATGCTTTTTGTGACAAGGTTAATAACTTTCTTTATGGTAATAGTGACCAGCGGTTCCGCTTAAGCCCATTTTGTGAAGTAGTCAACAACAACGATAGCATATTTGGCTCCTCCTTTGGCTATTGGCAATATACCAATCAAATCGATTCTCTAGATTGCGAATGACAATGGGCTGACCATCTGTGTTAGCTCTGTTGTTTTGATCTTGCCGAATCTTTGGCATTGATCGCAACGTATGGAATAATCTGCTGCATTGTAGTTTACTGCTGGCCAAAAATATCCATATAGAAGGACTTTCTTTGCAAGGGTCTCCCCCTCTGTATGACCTCCGTAGTCACCTTCATGAACTTCCCAGAGGATTCTTTGGGCTTCGCCCTGGTCACACACCTGAGCAAGGGGGTAGAGAATCCCCTTTGATAGAGTAACCTATCCTGATCTATGAACCATGGTGCCTTTCGGAGGTGTTTTTCCTTTGATTCCAAATAGTGGGATGTGTTCCTCTAAGCAGGTAGTCCTTGATCAGTGTCAACCATGTTCCTGGTTCTTCGGTTTTTTCAAAAATCTAGTCGATATCCATCTTGCTTACGCTTAGAGCAGTTAGCATTTCAAATGGGACCAGTCCCAATAACCGAGCTTCTCCGAAACTGGCCATTTTAGCTAGATAGTCTGCTTTCATGTTTTGTTCCCACGGGATATGAGTTATGGTGTAATGTTTGATGTTGTTTGTAAATTCCTGCGCTTTAGATAGATATGGGGTGAAGTTCTCTCCTCGGGCTTGATATTGGCCTCTCACCGGGTAGACGACTAGTTGAGATTCGCTATAGATGTTAATGGACTCTATCCTGAGTTTCTTCAAAATCTTCAGCCCGACTATCAATACTTCATATTCTGCTTCATTATTTATTGCAGGGAATTCCATTCGTAAAGCATAGCAAACAGATCATCCTTCGGGAGTTTTGAGCACGACTCTTACCCCAAGCAGAAGTTGTAAGATGCACTATCGATAAATAATTCTAACATGTCTCCACTTCTGCAGTAATTTCTTCCTCATTATCTCGTATTGTAAACTCGGTAATGAAGTCTGCCAATGCCTGCTCATTGATTGCCCTTCTAGGATGGTAAGTGATTTCATATTGACTTAATTCGATGTTCTGTTTGATAATCCATCTAGAGGTCTAGGGGCGATACAACACTTTCTTTAAAGGTTGATCTACTAGTACTTTAATCGGATGTGCCTGGAAGTATGGTCGTAACTTCCTAGATGCGATCAAGAGGCAATATGCTAGTTTTTCCAATTTTAAATAGTTCTTCTCGGCTCTAGTGAATCGTGCACTGATGTAATATACGGGTCGCTAGACCTTAGCTTTTTCTCGTACGAGTGCAGAACTTAATGCATGTAGCGAGACTGCTAAGTAGATGAACAAATCTTCTCCGTCTACCGACTACGATTGGATTGGTGGTGTTTCCATATGTCACAGCAGCTCTTCGAAGGCAGTCTGACAAGCCCGATTCCATTCGAACTTCTTCTTTCCCTTCTTTATTGCAACAAAGAACGGTATACATTTGTCAGTTACTTTTGAGATAAACCGGCTTAGTGCTGCAACTTTTCCATTCAAGCTTTGTAACTCTTTCTTATTTCTTAGGGCCTCAACTTCCCACAAAGCGGTAATTTGTTTGGAATTCGCTTCGATGCCTCCGGCGCTTACAATGAATCCCAAGAACTTTTCAGAGGCTGCCCCGAAGTGACATTTAAGTGGATTGAGTTCCATTCTATATTTGCGGAGTATTTCAAACATCTTGGTGAGTTTGTCCAAGTGATTTATGGTTATGCATGATTTAACCAACATATCATCTACATAGACTTCCATAGTTTTCCTGATTTGATGTTTGAACATGGTGTTTACTAGTCGCTGGTAGGTTGCCATTACATTCTTTAAACCGAATGGCATCATTTTGTAGTAGTATAATCCCAAATCAGTGATGAGATTGGTGTTTTCCTAGTCAGGTTTGCGCATCATGATCTGGTTTTATCCCAAGTAGACATCCATAAATGATAGAAATTCATGTCCAGCTATCCCATTCTCAAGCTGGTCGATTCTCGGTGAAGAAAAGCTATCTTTTAGGCAAGCTTTGTTTAGGCCCGAGTAGTCGATACAAATTCTCCATTTTCCATTGGACTTCTTGACCAAAACCGGGTTGGATACCCATTTGGGGTAGGTTGCATCATGGATAAAGCCATTCGCCATCAGCTTATCCACTTCTTTTCTCAGCGCTTTGGACCGCTCGGGTCCTAGGCTGTGCCTCTTCTGCTTTACTAGTGTATACTTGGGATCAATATTAAGTGTGTGGCATGCATTCTCCAATGACACCCTGCACATATCGGAATGTGTCCAAGCGAATACATCCAGGTTGGTACGAAGAAATTAGATTAGTTTCTATCGCATGTTGTTTCCAAGGTGTGATCCACTTTTCAAGAACCGAGTTGGGTCATCCATACCGACTGGCATAGGCGCCGTCGATTCTACTGGTGCTGCCCATTTCTCCCTTGAACTCTTCTTTCGAGGGTCCAAAGCCTTGTCGAATCAACTATGATCCCCAAGCTGGAGGTGGCTCTATAGTTGCTATTCGGTAAGTTCATGAATGTGGAGAGTTCTCCCCACATTCTTCCCCTTTTCTTTTCTTCTAGATTCACGCAGTTTTGCGATGTAGCATTCTCCAGTGGCACTTTGGTCTCCTTTGATCACCCTAACTCCATTCTCTGTCGAAAATTTCAAGGTTAGACACTTCTGAGCTAAAGCAATTCTGAAATCTGCTAAAGCAGGCTGACATAAGAAAGCATTATAGATGGATATTTCATCTACAATCACGAAGATCTGGATGAGGACAACCCTTCGATCACCTTCCCTAAGTTCTACTGGTTGATTAATAGTTCCGACAGGTTGCTTAGGTCCATCAGTGAATCCCTGGATCTTTGTTCGGTAAGCGAATATGTCTTACATACTGATCTTCATCTGATCAAACATGTGTTTGAACAGGATATTCACATAGCCAGCACCGTCCACCAATACTTGTCGGACCATGGCTTGTACAATTCCCATCGTCACGACCATGGGATCGAGGGTCGAAGCTTCTAATCCTTTAGCATCTTGATTCCAAAATACTAAGTCATCTTCCAGGGTTCTTTGCTGCTTGGCAGGAGTTCCATCTTCAATCACAAAGCGTGAATCTTTTGGAGCGTGTCTTATGAGCTTACATATCGTTCCATTTTTCCCCAACTCTTCTGCGCGAGATGAGGTCCTCCAGATATTTTTCCAATGATGAGTCTCCGGTCGGTCCATTTAGATCCCTCTTTGCTAGTTCCAACTTGGTTTCCCTAGTTTCTAGGAGCTTGTGGTGCTGCAAGCTAGTCAGGATTCAGTGGTTTCCTCACATACTTCTGAAGCTTGTTTTCATGAATCAGCTCTTCAATCAGGTTCTTCAGGTGACTGCACTCATTCATGTTATAACCATGTGTTTCATGGAAGTGGCAGTACTTTTCGAAACGCTTTTACTGTTCGGTTGCGTCCTTTTTAGGCCGTTTCTTATACTCCTCTGTTCCTTGTGTCGGAAGGTAGATATTTTTTGAAATATCATTGAGTAGGGTGTAGTCTTCGGACCTCAAGCCCTTAAGTCGCTTATTACCTCCATTTTATTTGTTGGAATTCTGGTTCTTCCTTTTTTGGTTCTTATCATTTCCTTCATTTCCTACAGCGGTCCTGAGGTATTTTCATCTTGGTTAGCTTCCATATCATTCTTGCCAGCGTTGGTTGGTTATAGGTTAGCCGTTTTTCCTTCTAACTCCTCTGTCTCTTCCAATCTCAAGTACTGGCTTGCCTTTCGGTTAAAGTCCTTCTTAGTGGTAGGTTATTTCATTTTGATCCATTTTCCAAACTTAGTGTCAGGATGGATAGCATGGACAGGGGCCATGAAAACCATATCTTTGTTCGGGTTACTTACTTCAGTCACTGCGGTGTTGAACCGACTCATGAAAGATTTCAAAGATTCATTTCGTCCCTGGAACAGGCTAGATAAGGACATCATGTCTTTTGGTTGTGTCGTCTAAAGCCTAAATAGATCAAGGAATTTTGTTGCTAATTCATTGAAAGTGAAGATGGATTTTGGTTGAAGCCTGGTGAACCACATGGAAGCAATTCCCTCCAGAAAGATTAGAAAACATCTACATTGACTAGCATTTGAAGCATTCGCTTTGTCAATGTACCAACTTGACTTGTACAAGTGAGGTTTTGGCTCTAGTTCCATTGTAAGATAGAATAGTCGACACAGTGAGCTTTTTAGGATACCGTTCATTCAGAATGTCATCAGTGAAGGGAGTCCAGCTTGGAGTGGATCCCCATTCCTTATCTCTTCTATCCTTATTTTCATCCATCAAGCGCTTGATCAAATCCACGACATATGCCTCCAATGTTCGATAGTTCGCGGGTTGGCTACCAATGACTACACCAAATGTTTGATCTTGCAAAAAATCTTGGTAAGTGGGCTAAAGCCTAGGCTCTCTTGTCTTAGGAAGAGCCACTCCCTTGGAGTTTCGTTGGCTTGCAGTTGGTCGGTAGGGGCAGTTTAGACCTTGCTACTGGCATTGAGTGCATTAGTGTTTTCTTCCAACTCGTCATCGTCAAGTTGCTCGCCATCTTCAAAGTTGGAAAAATCCATTGCTATATCTTCCCATGGGGTTTTGCCCCTAGGTTCAAGTTCATGGCAGGCTGCTTTGTAGTTGGTGGAATGCTTTCATTTCCTTCTATAGTGATTCCTGTAGCTCCACCCACTACTCCTTTTTGCTTCTACCTTCCGTTTCTTCTGTTTAAGATAGAAATGGAAGAATTTTCCTACTCCGTGGTAGTCGTGGGTTCTGACATGCTTCTTGAGGTAGCTAGTGATTGCAAGGTCATGAGGGTATTTAATTTTCCCATAAGGGCTTTTTGGCTATTCTCCATCTTTTGATTGATTTCTTCAACCATCTTTTTCAATTCGCCTCTAGTGACAACTTCATGCTGGATAGAAGATCTCGGCACCTAATCTCCTGTGTTGGCTCCAGAGTTTGCTCTGATTAATGGATTATTGGCGCTTTGACCTCAACTTGTTGAGGATTGGTTTCTTCTCCAGGTATTACAGCTCCTATGGATCTTTCAAAAGCAGTTCTCTTTCTTCGCAGTGCCATTGGCTCTCAATGATAAAACTTGTATGTAGAGATTGAGGATCTACTTCTGAACCTATCTGACTCAAAGTAGATTGTTATATCTAAGCCTGAGTTGAATTGTTCTCGGTGAATGCACCAAAATATTAACCCAAAAAATGGATAAACACCCTAGATTGAGTATGAAAGCACTAGCCCTGTTTATCAAGGCAAATAAAATCGAAAAGGCAATAGTAAATCACAAAAAAAGTAAAGAGACAAGAGATTTTTATAGTGGTTCGACTGTCAACAAAGCCTGCATCCACTTTATAGCTTTTATTGACCAACTGCTGTTAAAAAGGAGTTTAGATTACAATCTGACACTTCTTTCCAAAGTTAGATCAAGCCATAATTGTTAGCAACGACCGAAAGGATCTTAGGTGCCCTTTGATGGCTGTTGTGAGAGAGAAGAAGAGTGAAGAAATAACTGTAGAGTTTTAGCAGAGATTAGAGCAGATCCCTTTTCTGCTGCAGATGAGATGGTATTTAGAGGGGTTGGAAAGCTCTTGGGCCGAGAATTACTTTGTAAGAATTCTATTGTCGTCATGCAGAGAGAGCTCAGAAAGTTTGGTGCCAAAATTGGCCAACTTTTGGATCGGTACCAATCCAAATCCTTAGCCAATTTTTGTCTTCGGATTGTTTGGTTAAGTTTCTTACTTCACATTGATTGTCTCCATATAATTTCGTAGCTTGTTGGCTTGTTTTGATGACGATTCTCCTATGGGTTAGACTGAACTTTATTCTGAATCAGATGAAACTTCACTTCTTGAACTCAGATGCTTTGAATACTACGAAACTTATTGGGTGAGCTTGGTTAAGGTATAGACTCACAATGCAAAAGGATTGGGGCCACCACGGATTACCTATTTGGATCGGTATCGATCCAATTGGATCAAATCGGTGTCGATACGAAAAGATAACATATTTCGCCATCAAACTTCCTAGAGTCCTTTATCTTGTATTTTTGGGCCTTCCAATCAAGTTTCTAATCGTTCAGGTATAATCTAAATGTTCTAACTCCCATTTAATTCTACTAGGTTAAAAATCTAGTCAATTGTGTCCATGACTTCAAGGCAAATACAATCGTAACTAATTCCAAGTCATGTGTAAGGTAATTTTTCTCCTGTTTCTTCAACTGCCAACTCGCATATGCTACAACCCTACCTTGCTACACCAAGACAAAACTAAGACCAGTGCTGCAAGCATTAGCATTGATGTAAATGGTCTGGTATCATCGGGAATAATCAGAATAGGGGCGCTCGTCAAGATCTCTATCAATCCAATAAATGCTTCTTCACACTCTACACTCCAAACATGAACCAGATTCTTCTTTATTAACCTCATCAATGGTGTAGATATCTTTGCTAAATCCTTCATAAACTTTCGATAGAACCAGCTAATCCCAAAAAACTACGTACTTCTGAAGCATTCTACAGAACCTTCCAAGCTTTAGCACGTGCCACTTTTTCTAGGTCTACTGCTAACCGTTTCACAGATACAACATCTCCTAGAAATTGGACTTTATTCCTCCAAAAATGCCATTTCAAAAATTTAGCCTTCAACTGATTACTTCCTAGCACATCAAGTACTTCTATCAAATGCAACTCATGCTTCTTCTCCTCTCTCGAAAATACTAAGATATCATCAACAAATACAATAACAAACTTATTTAACTGCTTCTGGAATATCCTACTCATCAAATCAACAAAATAAGCCCAAGAATTAATTAGCCCAAAAGGTATCACAGCCCACTCAAACAGTACATCTGGTGTATGAAAAGTGCCTTCGGAATGTTGTCCTTTGTAACTATCAATAATGAAATCCTATAGCAAGGTTAAGCTGCATGAAAACTCTTACCCTAACAAATTGGTCAAAGAGGTTGTCAACACGAAGCAATGAATAATGGTCTTTCTTCGTCGGCTTATTCAATTCTTGATAATCGATGCAAAGCCTTAGGAAATCATCTGCCTTAGTAGTGAAAACAACAGGGGCTCCCCATTTCAAAATATTTCTCCTAATGAATCCTTTATGTAGTAATTCTGAAACTTGTTTATTCAATTCCCTCCTTTCCTTTAGAGCCATATGTCTTAAAGGAATCACCACCGATCTAGCGTCTTTCTCGAGGTCAATTCTGAACTCAATTTCTCTATGAGTCGGAAGTCTAGAAATCTCAACGAATACGTCTATAAAATCTTTAACTACAAAGATATAAGATAACTCGTCATGTGATAGGTTATTAAACACCGCACACCCCTCAGTATATCTAAAAAGGGCATACTAAAAGATATGGTGCGTTATAGGTATAGCTAAAGCATCACAGAGACTAAGATTCACAGGACAAATAAATATAAATAGCAGAAACATTTAAATGGTAACTCATTATTCAAAATAAAACTTAACAAATAAGTCTGAAAAACATAATATGTCTCAAATACAAAATACACATGTCTTATGAAAAATACATCTCAGTCTCATAAAATCAAAGTACAATAAAATAATCATCCCACTCATAAGTACCAGTACATCAAAAACCAAATGAAAAGAAAACTGAAAAGAAGAAGAATACATTAAGAACTTTGGGAATATGTCTCCAAGAAATTTGAATTAACTATCTTTGCCTCTGCTGGCATATGGACGAAAAAGGGAAATAGAGGAGTGGATCATACTATAAGTCTGGTGAGTGAAAGTAACTACTAGTAATTTTAAGCAAGATAAAGATAATAGACTTATCAACAGCTCTAGTATAAAAGAAAAATATAGAAAAGGTAAAATTGGGATAAAATACTTATTCTGATTCAGTTAGATTGTTTGCTTTGATTGCTTGACTGTTTGGATTATTTGCACTTGTCTTAGACCGCTGTGATTAGGCTGAAATCCTAATCCTATTTTAATTAGGCTGAAATCCTAATTTTACCTATTGATCGGCCTTCTATCTCTGTTGTGCCACTGTGAGCTAGTCCCATCCTATGGGTCCAACAGCAAAAGACACCTCTTTAGCGATCGGAATGCAATAGCGACTGACTAATGTCGCACGCTCGGTCATCGTCGGTACACACTAACTGTCGCTCCCTCTTGTTACCTCTTGCCTATCCAATCATGCCCAGCCTCACCTAATCTGTTGTGAGACCATCAGTCCTAGTCTGAAAAGGTTTTGCCCAGCCTCACCTAAGTATTTTGTGGGACCATCAGTCCTAGTCTGAAAGGGAATGTTGTTGGTGCGGTTCCTATCAAACAAAATCTAGTTGCGCCCCTTGACCAAATCCCCTGATTTGAGCATTTATCTATTAGACACTTATTTACCCTGTGTCCCAACCTCACCTAATTATTGTGATACCATCAGTCCTAGTCTGAAAGGGTCCTACCCAGCCTCTCCTAATCTGTTGTGGAGACCATCAGTCCTAGTCTGAAAGGCAATGCTGTTGGTACGGCCCTTATTTCTATTCTTGCTTATTAACTTAGTGTAAGTCTATAAAATAAGCACCTTCTGTTATTTATGTTCTGCATTTGCTTATTAATTTAAGTCTTAAAATAAGCCTTTACTATTCTTTCTGCTTAATTATAACCTACATTATAATTGTTATTCTTTTGTTCTATCTTTTTAGTTATAACCACTTGTTATACTAATGCTTGCAAATGTCTCGAATTCGCCTATTTCAGTCTACCTTCTTTTTATTACAATCTTTCTTATTTTACATCTAATTTTTGTAAATTTAGCGCTTTTCTATTTTAGTTCATATTTGCGAATTATTCTCTTTTTAATTTCTATTCGCGTAAAAAGGAATTAAAAAGAAACTAAAATTTACAAGCTGAATTCTAACGTAAAATAGATGTAATAAATGCAAATAACTGTAAATAGCTGAATAAATTAACTGAATAAAGATAAATGAATAAAATAGAATGAAAAGAACTTTAAAAACTAGCTGTAAATAACTTATATGAAAATTATCTCAAAATTGCAGAAAAACTACAAATATTGAGAACCCTATTATTTTAAATTACTTAAAAATCTAAAATAATTATAAAACACTCACATGTGGTTCTTAGTTCTAGTCCTTGGTATTCGTTGATCCACTTCTAGAGCATAAAATATTTCTATCGAAAAAATTTCCTCAGAAAAAATTTCTATTTAGGGTCCAGCCTTTGGCATTGAACCCAAATAGTAGAAAATCTAAATGAGAAAAATAGCTAGGCCTAGGGTCTTATTTATAGTGTATTTTAGGGATCTCAAACAGTTGGATTTGAAGATTAAATCTGGTGCAACCGCGTCACTGGCTCACTGGAAACCATTGGATGGAAGCATGAACGTATAGGACGAAGAAAAGTTGCAAAATGACGTGTTCGAACAAAATTGGGTGAATCTACGTACAAAAAAAGGCAGATCGACCTTCATATTGTGATGGTCGACCTATAGTTCGACCTGGCTATGGTGAGGGTTGATCCTAGGGTCGACTTGACATTAGTTTGGGTCGACCTGACCCTTATTATTTATTTATTTTTCTTCTTCTTAGTTTTCTTATTTCTTTTTTAATTCGTATCTCCTTCATATTAACTCGGATTTTGACAAACTATATATGGAAATTGACCAGAAAATTACCACGGACACAACCACGGCTGGACTCTAATAATTTCACAAACCTATTTTATTATTTAATTAATTCGTTAATTAATTATTATAGCTCAAATTTTGGGTAGTTACATTCTCCCCTCCTTAAAGGATTTCGTCCCCGAAATTTATAAGGATAGAAGAATGAAATAAATATTTTCATCCAAATTCTACAACCAAATATTCAACCACCATCCATTATATCCATTGTCCATAAGCTTTCTAATACAATTTATATTATATGCAATAGTGTAATGTCAATGTCTTTAACTAATGCAAAAGATTAGGCGGCTTACCGATTCAGTCAACCTCCTTTTTGTGCAATCATGTCCGTGTCATGTATCCAAATGAATGCAAATTTCCTAATGATAACTGACGGTTATATATGCATGCTACAATCATCATCCAAATGCAACAATCATATGCTAATCATCCTTTTATAGCAACCATGGAAACAAAAATGCAAATACGCACACATCCATATGCATATGCTTTAATGACCTAGTTAGGCCAATCCTTAAGAGATAATAGTGCCTGGTGTTTTTGTGTGTGTGTGTATGCATCCATTAGCATCCACCAGCAAACACTTACAACCACTAGTGTCCATCATACATAACATGTTCTAGTAACATATTTACATTCGGTCCTACCATCCATAGGTTAAATTCTAAAATCTACACTACCAAAGGATACTAAAGGACAGGTCTTTTCAAAACTAAAGATGAAAATAGGAAATTCAAAACGTACGAAAAGATACGAATAAGAGGTACGTATTTTCTCTTCAACCTCCCACATAGCATCTTCAATGATGTCCCCCCATTACACCTTAATCAAAGGTACTTTCTTATTCCTAAACTTCTTGATATCATGCCCAAAGATCTTGTTAGGAATATGACGAACCGATGCTTCTCTCTCCACTTCAACTTCTTTAAGTTGCCAAGGTTCCGCTATTTTTGCTGAGTCATGTAAGCACTTTCTCAAGTGCGAAACATGAAAAACATCATGAATTCCTACGAGCCTCTCTGGTAGCTTTATCTGATACGCCATCTTCCCTACCCTTTCCATAATGGGGAACGGTCCTATGAAACTGGAAGCAAGTTTCCCATTTGATCCAAATCTTACTATCTTTCATAGCAAAGATACCTTAATGAAAACCAAGTCTCCTACCTCAAACTCAATATCCCTTCTTCGCATATCTGCATAAGATTTCTACCTATCTTGAGCCGTCTTCATTCTCCTTCTAATTAAAACACTCTTTTCTGACGTTTCTTTAATCATGTCGGGGCCAAGTAGCAATCTCTCTGTAGACTCCAACCAACATGAAGATGACTTGCACGGTCTTCCATACAAAACTTAGAAATGTGCCATCCCAATGCTAGCTTGAAAACTAATGTTATAAGCGAATTCTACTAAAAGAAGATGCTGCTCCCAAGTTCCTCCAAAATCAAGAATGCACTTCCTCAACAAATCCTCAAGAACTCTATTTACACCCTCCGTTTGGCCATCCGTCTAAGGGTGATAGGCCGTACTCAATCTAAGCTTTGTTCCTAAAGCTTCTTACAAGCTTCTCCAAAACTCGCTAGTAAAGATAGGGTCTCTATCGCTGACTATGCCAGAGGGAACTCTATGAAGTCAGACTATCTCAGGAACATATAAGGATTTCAAATAAGGTGTTGCCCTCTTACGCTTGACCGAAATGAAGTGGGCACTCTTAGTCAAACGATCAACAATCACCTAAATACTGGCATTCCCCTTCCTATATCAGGGTAAACCACCAATGAAGTCCATCGAAACCCTATCCCACTTACATTTAGGTACGTCCAATGCTTGAAGCAATCCATCGATTTTCTGCTGCTCTGCCTTAAGTCTTTGGCATACAAGACACTTAGATAGAAACTCTGCTACATCCTTCTTCATGCAGCTCCAATAAAACATTCTCTTCGGGTCCCTATACATCTTATCACCATTTGGATGAATAGTCATTCGAGAATGATGTGCTTCTTCTAGAACAACTCTCAACAAATCACTAGTGCAGGGGACACAAAATCTTCCGTCTCTCCTTAGCCACCCTTTGTTATCAATGGAATAACGTTAGAGATGTCTAGAGACCTATCCTCTGCTAATCCTATCCAAAATATCCAGAAGCTCTGAATCCTCTCGCTGCCTCAAGCCAATCTGATCTATGAGGGTAGGCTTAACCTCAAGTGTTATTAATGATCCAGGGTAATGTCCATAGAGGTCTTAAAATCAAAGGTGGAAATAAACTCTAGTCTTCTCCACTCCATAAACATTAGACTAAGGGTTGCTCTCTTCTTACTTAACGCATGTACAAAAATGTTTCCCTTACCAGGGGTGTAGGCTATCTCAAAGTCATATGATGCCAAAAACTACATCCAACGTTGTTGCCTCAAGTTTAAATCCTTTTGTGAGAATAGGTACTTCAATGATTTATAGTCAGTGAAAAGATCAAACCTCTCTCCTAGCAAGTAATGTCTCCAAGACTTGAGTACGAAAAAAATAGCAGCTAGCTCTAAATCATGAGTAGAGTAGTTCTTCTCATGAGTTCTCAAATGTCTACTTCCATAACATACTACCTTCCCTTCTTGCATCAATACTGCTCCAAGACCCGTCCCACATGCATTAGTGTATACTGTAAAAGGCTTAACTCCGTCGGGTAAAACTAACACTAGTGCACTAATAAGGTCCCCCTTTAGCATCGTGAAGGAATCCTCACAATCTACGTCCCACACAAATGTCGTATTCTTCTTAGTGAGTCGAATAAGCAGTGCTGAAATCTTAGCGAAATCTCTGATAAACTTCCTATAGTAACCAGCTAAACCTAGGAAGCTTCTAACTTCGATAGCATTCTTGTGGGTCTTCCAATCTTGCACTACTACTACTTTAGCGGGATCAATAGCTAAACCCTCTCTTGAGACTACATGCTCCAAGAAACGTACCTCCTCACCCCAAAAGTGACACTTGGAGAATTTTGCTTTCAATTGATGAACACGAAGTGTACGAAGAACCTCCTCAAGATGAATAACAAGCTCTTCGATACTGTTGGAAAACACCAAAATGTCGTCTACGAACACTAACGAACTTATTTAGGACATCTAAAAAAAACGGCTCATCAAATCTACGAAGTAGGTTGGGGCATTGGTCAGCCCAAACGGTATAACCAACCACTAAAAGAATCCATCGTGTGTCCTAAATGTTGTCTTATCTATGCTATCATCAGCAACCCTAAGCTGATGAGATTCGGTAGCTAAATCAAGCTGAGAAAATGATGAAAAGCCAACCAATGGATCAAAAATATCACCTATCCTAGGAAGTGGGTAACGGTTCTTCTTCATGAGCTTATTCAACTCTCTATAGTCTATGCAAAATCGAAGGGAACCATCCACCTATGTAGCGAAGACGACTGGTGCTCCCCACTCAGATGTGCTCCGTCTAATGAAGCCTTTCTCCAATAGCTCACTAATCTGCTTGCTTAACTCTTTCCTCTCCCTAAGAGCCATATGTCTCACGGGTAATGCCACTGGCTTAGCATTGTCATTTAGGTAAATCCTAAAGTCGATCTCTCTCTTAGGGGGTAGTCCCTAACCTCCTCAAAAATGTATGGGAAATCTCTAATGACTGGAACGGAATCTAACTTTCCTAGTGATGAATCAAGGGAATAAAGGAAGCTCAACATGACCGACCCCCGTGGGTCGCAAGAAACCTCGAAAGTCCTACCGCTGCATGTCTCTAATCTAACGAATCTGCTCTTCCAGTCCAATATCGCTCCATAGGTGGATAGAAATCCATCCCCAAAATCATCCTATATCCCAAAAATCCCAGTACATGGATGTTACAATCAAACTCTACGCCTAGTATAAAAATTTTCAATCCCCTGCAAATCACGAATAAATGTGCCGATCCTTCTATGGGGTATGAAACAACTATAGGGTCTATTACTGGAGAAATATCTAAGTGCAAACAATCAACCAAGGAGCTAGAAATGAAAGAATGAGATGCTCCAGAATCAAAAAGAGTCCGAATAGGAAAATCCGAAATAGAGATCAAACCTTCTACCAAGACTTTTCTACCTCGATCCGGTCCACTACTAGAAGGTGCTGCATCCAATGTCTGCATGTACGTTGTAGGTGCTCCTGCTTATTGCCCCATCCTCTAAGGACAAGCTTTATTAAGGTGACCAAGCTGCCCACAACTGTAACATCTCCCCTTCATCGAGCCCTTCTTACAGTCCTTTATGAAATTCCCAACCAATCCACAACTATAACATTTCCCGCCTTTATCCGCTCTTGAGGTCCTACTTCCTTCCTCTTGTCCTTATCCTTCTTATTCTTCCACCACTGCTTCTTAGAGTTTACTGATTTAGGGACCTCCTTAACCTCTCCCTTGAACTGCTCAAATGCAAGCTGAACTCTCTGTCGATCCTCCAATCCTAATAGCCCAAATATCTGCTCTGTATCCCTTAACCAAGCTCGGGCCTCCACCATGAAATCCTTTGTGCCAAAAAATGTTCTGCCTCTTAGATTACCAAAATCCTTACATAGCTTAGAAAAATTGCCTGTTACATGTGGATTAATGGGATCTCCACATGCTGGTGATGAGTTGGGCGATTGCCCTTGCACCTTTGGTACCGTAGCTCTACGGAACCAGTCAGCCATATTATGCAAAGAAAAGGAAATTTAGGATCAAAATAATTGAAAGAAGGTTGAACTGGACTTTGAGGGGATTTTTTTTAAAAACTCTTTTATGCCTGAATATTATTTCTAAGAGTTTCTTTTTGAAAAATACTTTTAAAATATGTTACGTTCAAAAAAATGCTTTACTTTTTCAAATAAGTTTTTAGGAATCCTGTAACCTTAGGCTTTGATACCAAGTGAAACAGCCCACACCCCTTAGTATATCCAAAAAAAGCACATTAAAAGATATGGTGCGTTATAGATATAGCTAAAGCATCACAGAGACTAAGATTCACAAGACAAATAAATATAAACAGCGAAAAAATTTAAATGGTAACTCATTATTCAAAATAAAACTTCATAAATAAGTCTAAAAAAATCACATGTCTCAAATACCAAATACACATGTCTTATGAAAAATAAATCTCAGTCTCATAAAATCAGAGTACAATAAAATAACCATCTCTCTTATAAGTACTAGTACATCAAAAACCAAATGAAAAGAAAACTGAAAAGAAGAAGAATATATGAAGAACTCTAGGAATGTATCTCCAAGAAATCTGAATCAATTATCCTTGCCCCTGTTGGCCTATGGGGAAAAAAGGGGAAATAGAGAAGTGGGTCAGACTGTAAGTCTGGTGAGTGAAAGTAACTATTAGTAATTTTAAGCAAGATAAATATAATAGACTTAGCAACAGTTCGAGTATAAAAGGAAAATACAAAAAAGGTAAAACTGTGATAAAATATTGTTTCTGATTCTGTTAGACTGTTTGCTTTGATTACTTGACTATTTGGATTGCCTGCACTTGTCTTAGATTATTGTGATTAGGCTAAAATCCTAATCCTATTTTAATTAGGTTGAAATCCTAATTCTACCCGTTGATCGTCCTTCTATCTCTGTTGTGCCACTGTGAGCTAGTCCATCTTGTGGGTCCTACAATAAAGACACTTGTTTAGCGCTTGAATCGCAGTAGCGACTTATTGATGTCGCACATTAAATCATCGTCGGTACATACGAATTGTCGCTCCCTCTTGTGACCTCTTACCTACGCTATCAACATAAGCATGCCCAGCCTCACTTGATCTATTGTGAGATCATCGGTCCTAGTCTAAAAGGGTCCTGCCCAGCCTCACTAAGTGTTTTTTGAGACCGTCAGTCCTGGTCTAAAAGGGAATGTTGTTGGTGCGGGTCCTATCAAAACAAAATCTAGTTATGCCCCTTGTCCAAATCCCGCGATTTGAGCTTCTATCTATCGACCACTTATTTACTCTGTGTCCCAGCCTCACGTAACTATTGTGAGACCATTAGTCCTAGTCTAAAAGGGTCCTGCCCAGCCTCACCTAATCTGTTGTGAGGCCATCAGTCCTAATCTGAAAGGGAGTGCTGTTGATAAGGGCCCTATTTATATTCTTGCTTATTAACTTAGTGTAAGTTTGTAAAATAAGCCATTTCCGTTATTTCCGTCCTATATTTTCTTATTAATTTAATCTAAGTCTTAAAATAAGCCTTTACTGTTCTTTCTGCTTAATTATAACCTAAGTCATAATTGTTACTCTTTTGTTCTACCTTTTTAGTTATAACCACTTATTATACTAATGCTTGCAAATGTCTCAAATTTCCTATTTCAGTCTATCTTCTTTTATTACAGCCTTTCTTATTTTACATCTAATTTTTCTAAATTTAGTGCTTTTCTATTTTAATCCATATTTGTGAATTATTGCCTTTTTAATATTCTGTTCACGTAAAAAGGAACAAAAAAGAAACTAAGATTTACATGTTGAATTCTAACGCAAAATAGATGTAAATAAATGCAAATAACTGTACATAACTGTAAATAGCTGAATAAAAATAATTGAATAAAATAGACTGAAAAGAACTTTAGAAACTAGCTGTATATAACTTATATAAAAATTGTATCAAAATTGCAAAAAAAAACTACAACTATTGAGAACCATATTACTTTAAATTACTTAAAAATCTAAAATAATTACAAAATACTCACCTGTGGTCCTTAGCTCTAGTCCTTGGTCTTTCTTGATCCACTTCTAGAGATAGAATATTTGTATCAAAAAGATTTCCTCCTTAGAAAAAAATTATTTAAGGTCTAGCCTTTGGCATTGAACCCAAATATAAGAAAATTTGAATGAGAAAAATAGCTAGGCCTAGGGTCTTATTTATAGTGTAGTTTAGGGATCTCAGACCGTTGGATTTGAAGATTAAATTTTGTGTAACCACGTCATAGGCTCATAGGGAACCGTCGGATGGAAGCACAAATGCATAGGATTGAAGAAAAGTTGCAAAATGACATGTTCGAACAAAACTGGATGAATCTACATACTTAAAACAAAGGCGGTTCGACCTTTACATTATGAGGTTCGACCTATAGGTCGACTTAGCTATGGTGAGGGTCGACCTGGCCTTAGTTTGGGTCGACCTGACCTTATTATTTATTTATTTCTTCTTCTTTATTTTCTTATTTCTTGTTTAATTCGTATCTACTTCTTATTAACTCGGATTCTGTATGGAAATTGAACGAAATATTACTATAGACACAATAGTGTAACTTCCATAGCTCGATTCTGACAATTTCATAAACTTATTTTATTATTTAATTAATTCGTTGATTAATTATTATAGCTTAAATTTTAGATTGTTACAGGTCAAATGAATATAAATATGACTTCATCATAGAGACGCCTGGCTCACACAAAATTATAAATCATGTTTCCCATAACTACTCAAAACTACTCCATAACGAGTCATCAAATCCATTCCCGTGACCAAACTGTATCCTGGAACGCTAAGCACATACATATCAGATTTTAAGCTACACCATTTACAACCAACTTAAGATCATGGCAAACAGTAGACAAATACGTTGATCCCCCAATAGGATTCGACACAGTGACAACTTTATGCACAACGCTAAGGATTATTCCTCCACTAATGCATTGACTATGAATGAATCTGACGCACCAGTATCAAATAAAACTCTGGTAGATAAATCAGATAGTAATAACACACCTTCCATAACCGACTTCCTGTTCTCCTAGTTTGTTGGTGAAATACGAGCAGTGGGTATTGCTTCCAATGCATAAGCCTTAAAAATCTGACCCTCCTTCTATAATGCCGGGAAATCCCTATTGTAATGTCCTGTCCGGAAACATTTATAGCATTTAATCCTCTTGAATCATTTATGTTGTCCTGACTGCCCTTGCTGTCTTGACTGTTTCGACTTACAGTACTTAGCCCAATGTCCCATCTTTCCACATCGATGTCACCTCGTTCCCTTTTGAAGGTTCACCTTATAGGTATTAGCTATATGTCCTACCTTATTGCACCTCCTACGTATAGTAACCCATTTCTTGTTCTTTCCACTTTGCGATCCTTTGTTGTTGTACTTGTTTTGATCTCCACCGAATACGTGCTCCTTATTCACATTTTCACTCATAGTATTCCACAAAACACCCTTGATTAATTTATCACAAGTCGCCCCCAATAGTATGAGATTCAAAGTCAACTCCTTCTATGGGGAATTCAATCCCTTAACACATTTCTCGGCCTTTTTCTCCGAGGTATTGATCAATTCCAATATGAATTCACCAACTCATTAAAAAAAATTACATACTCCTTTATTGTCACGTCTCCTTGCTTAAGATGAATAAATTCCCCCAACAATATTCCCTTCTTTTCCCTAGAAAATTATTTTGCCTCCAACTTCCTTTTGAAAACTTCCCAAGTAATGGTACTCCTCCATCTCGGTTATAAAATTCTCCCACCAATTTGCTGCCTCCTCCTGTGGATATCAAACTGTCAACTACCACTTTGTTGCATCACTTAATCCCAATAACCCAAATATCTTATCACGGTTAGTTAGACATGTCTTAGTTGTTGCATATGATTTTGTCCCCTTATATGGCTTTCTACCTAAGTTGGCAAAATATTTATAGAGTTTTGGGAAGTCAACATTAGGTGGTGGAACAACAACCACAGCTTTGGTTGCAATAATGGGTTCGATCGGGGTAGTAGTGGTACTAGTCTGAGCAGTTGCTTGAAAATATATGTGAAACCAAATAGGCATGTTCACTCCAGGAATCTCAAGGACATCCACTTGAGTACCGGCATTTGCTCCAGTATTAAATCCACCTGTAACATCCCACCTTTCCGCACACTTTAAACCGACACACGTGCCAATTAAAAGCATACGCAAGGGCGGATTGTTATGGGGTAAATAAGAAAAAACAGAGAAGAAATAAAACAAAATAGAATCTCACAGCGGAAGGATAAAATATAAAAATAAATATACAGTTCATAAATGGTTACAAACCAGTTAATTCTTCTTTATACAATAAATATCAGAGTTACACATACTAATACAAACAATGCAGCGGAATAGAAAGAGTGTGGTGCATACTATAAATAATAATAATACGACTCCTTCGTCTTCGTCCTTCAAAGCTAAAGTTTCGATCCTGAAACGCTCGGACTGACCCGAGCGAATTTGAAAAGACAAAAACACTCAAGTCAGAACTAAAAGATCTTATGTGAGTTAAATTAACAGAAATAAATATGAGTACAGTAACTCAAGAGATGTTCGGGATTTACATCTCCTAAGGATCCGTTAAACTATTTACTATGTAGTATATTGCGCTATTATAATAGTGTCTATTTATAAAATAAACTTACTTTTTAATAGCGTTAAGGGGTTACCCATATAGCCCTTAACACAAATAATGCCAGTAGTCTATACAGTACCGTAATACCTCCTGATCGGGAGGCTACCAGAGGATACTCCATAGGTACGACACAAATAGAAACTCGTAGTAAAGGCTCGATATGGTAGGTGACACGGCACAACTAGGCAATGCCAGGGTAGATATACCAATTGCTATCCAGGCTGGTGGAAACGCGTAGCCGCAGTTACCGCCCACCTCGGACTAACTCCCCCAAAATCAAAAATAAAGTGGCCACTGAATCAATCCAAAATCAAAGTATAATATCGAAGAGGAGGGTCCGATCAGAGGAATGACCTCATTGGCCTGAGAATCGCTCCTGTTTTAGCCACCTTATGCCAACTCACGGGAGTCGGGTCCACGTATTTACCTTACAGGAAACATCGCCACCACCTACTTCATTCTGGAATCTCCACCGCGTACACGGTTAGTCAAAGTGGTTTTCGGTATCGACAGAGAGTATGTCCATATCCGATCCCGGTCTCTTTGCCAACCCATCGTTATTATAACACCGCGGTCATTTAAAAATAGCTCATACTTTAAAACCAGAATAAACATTTCCATTTTAAAATTATGAATACGATATCATTTTAAAACCCAAAATAATATGATATCCTTTATCCCAAATATAAACCTTTTCAAAAATCCAAATGCTTTAAAATTTATAACGTCTGAAAGCCAAATATCCTTTCAAAGCATAATATTTCGAAATTCATAATTTAAAACCATAACTTTTAAAACTTGAATGGTTTGGATATTCAACGGTATATAAATTAAATGGTTTAACTTTACTGTTACTTTGTAAAGAAAATAGTTCTCATGGCTTTACAAATACATTTCTTTATTAAAGTCTAAACCAAAATTTATATTATCTCTCTCAAGTTCCAAAACCACTTCAATTTATATATATATACGTATATCCATTTGGAGTATTAATATTTCAAACTAAAGTTGGATTTTATTCTTTCAGCAAATCGAATGTTCTATTAATTAGTCTTGAATATGCACATAAAATCCATAAATAAATAAAACTTCAATTTCTAGTAATAAAATATATATATTTTCCCAATTCAAATTATACTAGAATATTCATTTCAATTTATTTTGGGAAAAATCCAATTATAAATATCATATCTTAAAATTTCCAAACTTAACCTTTAAACATATGATATAAATTATTAAACTCCATTTTCTTAATTTTCTTCCATTTTTAATAAAGATTTTTATACACCTTTTAATTTCAAAATTTTCAACTTCATATGTATATATATATATGGAAGAAAAATATTTATACAATATAAAATTTAAGATTATTATAAACCGTATTCCATCTAAACCATAGAAATCACATTAAAATAGTGATATATATATATACCGTGGTGCCTGTATATAATTTTCTATCCTATGGTCAAGTGATACGGATATTTATCATTTCAATCCGTAATTTAAAAGATATAAAATTTTGCGGTTATATATCATTTCAAACCACAATCCCGAATGAAATGAAGTATGCATGATAATTTTCAATTTTAATGATATACAATAAACATCCATTCATCAACATCACCCATCATCCAATCACACTCTTCAAGCAATATCAATCAATAACAATTTATATTTTATAATATATAACAGGTAATAACTGGCAATTTTATTCAGATTAAATTTAACAACTATTAATCTAACAGTTTATTATTCAGTAATAATCTATATAACTGTTAACTAGCAGTTTATAGGCAAACAAATAAATTCTAACTATCAATTAATACGCAATAAATAAATTAAAATAACCGTTAAATTTAATCTATGCAATTCAACAAATATGAGTGAAATAAACATGCCAAATACTCATAAATAAATTTCTATTCATTTCTAAAATTAATTTAACAAACATAAAAGCTTCTAGTAGTTGTGAGTGGGTTTAAACACTCACCTTTTGAATTTAAATCGAATTTAAATTCGATTTAAACCCAAAAATTCGCCCGTCTCGGAATTCGTCCAAACCAGCGTCATCAAGTCCGGAATTAAATTATGATCCTAACAAAAAAAAATCGCTGAATCGGATGTCGTATGTGAAAGTTACTCGATTAAACGCTTGGAAAAAAAATAATAATTTAATTTAAATTAAAACCAAAAAAAAACAGAACCTCACCACTCATCATGCACGTGCGTTTCCTCCTGTAGCATCATCACGCAACACAGCACGAAGACGCGAAACCCCCTTCTTTCGTTTGCTCCCAGGCAAACCTAACCGCCACCATAGCAACTCGCCAACGCCCGAGGCACCCCAACCCCCTCCACGTCGCCGGAGTGCCCCTTGACCCAGGCCGACCCCATCTCGCTCGAACGACGAGGCAAAAACTCCACCGGCCGCCCCTTAAAACGCATGCCCTAATCAAATTTTCCCGTTGATCCGACCGTTGATTCTCGAAACAAAACCCATAGATGTGCTCCCCATCGTCCTCTCTTCAATACCCAGAAACCATTCGACGATCAGACGAAGTTTGTTACGGCGATGATGAACGGTTGGGACTGTTTTGAATTTATTCTGGTCAAACGAATATCCAACACAGAAAACGAATTGCACCAGTAGATTACGTGCATCGAGATCATCAACATATATTAATTTGGAATTTTTCTGGAGAGTTTGAATTTTCATTGAAATTTTGAATTGATTGGATCTAGGGTTTGCACCCATTGAAGAAGAAGAGGAGCTTGAAGAAAGTATACGCGCAGATGAAATGAAATTAGGCGGAGGCTAGGGCTTGTAGCTAGGTTTATATAGAGTGGTTAGAGATAGAGTAGATAGACCGTAGAATGAACGTGCGTAGCAAACTATGGCCCAAAAAGCCCGCTATGACTCCGGAACGAAATTTCGTAAATCTATATATCCAAATAGGTAATTTAAAATATTCTGAACGCGATGGAAGAAGTTTCACGTCCAAATTCGATCGTATGAAGAAGTTATGCTGAAAACAAAATTTTCAAATTGATTTCAAATTGATTTTAATAAAATTGATTTTCAAGGCGTTTCGCGTCCGTACGATCAAACGACAGGTCCGATCGATACGAAACTTGAAACCCTATAATAATTCACCGATATGGATCCGATGAAACTAGTTTTGTCGAAATCCGAGTCCGTGGCCAAAATGGCTATTTTTATATTCATTAAATAAATCAAAATTTAGTCAATTAAATCCAATTTCCCATTTCTCTTTGATAATTGATGATTCTTATTATTATAAAATTTTCAATCACCTATACTAATTTAAACAAAATTTAACTTGTAGAATTAAATTTAGAAATCCTCAAATTTCATTAATTTCACCAAAATATATGTATATATTGAATTTCCAAAATTTAATTAAATTTACTTTCCATTATTTATTGTCAATTAGATTGATTTATCATTGGATTCATATTTCAATATGTAAATATCCCCAATTTCATCTGCACTTATATTTACATAGTTTCTAAATATTAAATTTCAAATATTACTTCATTTAACGTTACGTATTTATTATTTATTACTTGCTGCAGTTGATTATCAATTATACTTAATATACTAAATAGATGGTAAATTTTGAATACTTGTTATCATTAACGTTTTATTTCCACTTACAAAATAAATGAAATTATTACATAAACTCCCTTAATTAAGTCAACCATTATCTTATATAACTTAACTTGTAATATATATATCCGATTGCCCTAATTGGTTTTATAGTTATCAGCTAAATACATACTAACTTGTAAATAAATTCGTTTAATTGCAAATGGATCTGATCAAATTTAATAGATTGAATAGATGGGTAAGCAAATAATAAATTTTCCTTTTTGTCAAATTCAAACCCATTCCTACTTAATTATCAATTACAATTTATTACGAAACATTGATTTTATGCAGTTACCTTTTATTTGCGTAGTATTACATCAATTCCTATAACCTTGGATTCATTCCCAATCCACCAAATTCAATTTATTACACTTTACAAATGTGTTTCCAATATATAGGTATTGCCCAAATTAAATTTTATTAGCTAACTCATATTAATAAACAAATGACTTATATGAATGATTAAAATTTTCAATTATCTCACTTTACTCCTAAACTTCTGTTATTGGAAACCTTAAATAATTCCATCAAAATTTAATAAAAATCCCAAACTAAATCACCCATTGCAACATGCCACTGAAATAGGAATTTTATACTAATTGTTATCATACCCATAATTACATGCTTATCACTATGTCCCACATTTGCATAAATTTATTAAATTGGAATGTTTATTAAGGTTTATGCATTTCCAACTTGTACTGATTTTACACAATCGTCATTTACCTTACATTCCATTTCTATTCAATATATATTCATTTTATTCCATTCATTTGGGTACTGTATTGAAATATATTTATTAACTAATACTAACGTTATTATCATTATTATAATTGGGTTTTCAATTTTTATTCAATACCTTGAACAATAACTTACATATTAATCAAATCCTTCTTCTACTTAATTCAAATTGGATTATATTCCAATTCCTATAACTAGGTCTTAAGTCACCATTTACATAATTAAATTTAGCATTTATTTCAATCTTCGTTTATAATTTAAAGTTTCTACTAAATTAAATTACAAAACTTATGAACTTTAACAAATTTAATCCACCAAATAAATTTTTCTAATGTTTATATATTTGCAATTCAATTCAGTTATTATTTCCTTACTACCATTTTAATCAACTAATTATGACTTATAACCACAAACACAAATTTTCGTTATTTCAATCTATGTCATATAAACATTTTATATTATTTACCTTTAATTACAGTTACTAGCTAACCCCTACATTTACTCCACTAAAAATCCTAAGACTTCTATTTCAATTTAAATTAGATTAGAAAACATATCAAATTGACTCATTTAATATCATTGAATTTAACGGGTCGTTACACTCTCCCCCACTCAAAACTTTTCGTCCTCGAAAAGGAAAAAGAAGGGAGAAGGAAGAATTAAAACAGTACATCTATTTCAAATATTATTTATAAACAATAATTTACTAAATTTATTTTCTTAAATAAAATATACCTGTTTATAATCATTATATTCTTTTATACTTAGATTATTAAAGCTGGAAAACATTCAACAAAATTCTAAGTCCAAAATTTACGAAATTTTTTGGCAGAGTCTCCTTTGTACGGTGAGGTTCGGGAGAAAATATAATATCAAAATATACAAATATATTACATATATTATCAAAATATTATATCCCAACACGGGAAAATTATATAAAATAGTGCTAAAACGTAATCCGGAAAAGTACCTATTTGTCGGGCAATATACGCTTATTATTATGGAACCAAAAGCAGTAGCAGTTGCTTCCATCACCTGTATTCACTTATATAATCTAAAAGGTTAAATATTTATATGAAAGTGAAATGTTTAGGTGGTTTCGACCATTAATCAACCAATCAAATGCAACAACCATAGATTTTTAACAAACAGCACACACCACAAACAAGCAACCATTAATCCATCAACCAATTTGTTGTTTGGGTTCAAACTTGAAATTTGTATGAAATGAAATTAACTATCAAGTGCATCCTTTACTCAACAGTCTTAGATGGAACAAGGATAGATTATTTATTCATCCAACAACTTCAAATTCCTTACCCAACAAACATAAATCAACAATAACAATTCAAACCAACAACCAAATTAACTTATTATACATTTATTTCATGCTTCAGTGGTTTGATTTTCTTTCTTTCATTTATGGAGGGATTTCTTTATTTCTTACAAATTTTCATTTTCCATTTATCACAAAATTCATTATATTTGTATTCCAATTTATTTACTAAAGTTTCTATCATCTATTTATACTACTTACCTTTACTTATAGTAAAATTTCCAATTTAACTTAAGTCTATACAATTAATTCTCATTAATAATAGCAAATTAATAGAATACCTTTATTACCTTACTCTTCACTTGTAAGATTTCCCTTTCATTTTCTTAATAACATTGCAACTTTTATTATATGGTAAGTTATGTATGTTTTAAGAATGTAAGTGAAAATTTACAAGTTTCTTCTCAATTCCATTTTATTAATTTTAAACTAGTAGCTTTCATACCGTACTGAAGTTTATAACCCTCCACATCAATCCTTATTTAATAAAGAATTTCATTTTATCTACTTAAGTTCATATCACCTATTTATATTACTTATCTTTAACTTGAGATTTCAATTATAACTTAAGTTTATACCAATAATTTCTCATTTATAACAACGATTTATTGAATACTTCACTATTTCAAAAATTTCTACTTGAATAATATTCTAATCCAATTTCTTAATTAACATTTCAACTTTTATATTTGGTAAGTTATTTATGTCAAAGAAAAATGCAATTAAACTTATACAAGCTTTATCTCATCTTTTAATCAAATTTAATGTTAATCAATATTACTCTTTGTAACAATTTCAAATTTCTCTTTATAACTTTTCATTAATTCTCTTACCTACATTAGAGGTTTCAATTAATTACTTACCTTTTATTTAAAACAATTAATTAATGGAAATTTAAGAATTAAATACCCGATCAAACCTCAAAATTACTTTAAAAATAATAGATAATTAATTTCTTACAACTTTTATATCTCTAATTATCTTTTAAAACAATTAAATTTTAAATAATTTAAAAAAAAATCTGCAGTAGAATTTACTACAGTGGCCTTTCCCTTTGAAACTCGAAAATGAAAGTCGATGATGCGGCCGTCATCACCGAAATTATTTTCCAGCGACGGAGAGGAAAGTACAAACTTATTTTCTTCAAAATCCTCTTTAAACCAATTCTTTCGAATTATACTAAATATTTATATAAGAAAATATTTATAAACCAAATCATTATATTTCATAAATCCTTTGAAAGAAGATTTCAAAAATCCCGGACTTAAGTTCTAAAATCTCCAATTTGATTTATTAAAATTCAACTTAGCTTTAATTCATTACAAATATTTTTATTACCTAACACCCAACTATAGCAACCAAAATATATCTTTATAAAAATATTTTATATATAGAAAATATAATAGGCAAAATTATTTCATTCACCCATGTTAAAAACAAATATTATGTCGGTCTGTCCTATTAAGTGTTTAGAAATCCCTATTGATGTCATAGCGTCCCATGCATCAACCAGAATTTATAAATACAAAGCGGAACAGATTAACACAATATCAAAATCTTTATTAACACTAACAAATACGCTCTCTCATATATATACACTCAGCGACTCCCATAGGGTATTACTACCCTATTAACAAAGAGTCAAACCCCACAAAGCCCAGGTTTATCGCTAAACCAAAGCTCTGATACCAACTGTAACATCCCGCCTTTCCGCACACTTTAAACCGACACACGTGCCAATTAAAAGCATACGCAAGGGCGGATTGTTATGGGGTAAATAAGAAAAAACAGAGAAGAAATAAAACAAAATAGAATCTCACAGCGGAAGGATAAAATATAATAATAAATATACAGTTCATAAATGGTTACAAACCAGTTAATTCTTCTTTATACAATAAATATCAGAGTTACACATACTAATACAAACAATGCAGCGGAATAGAAAGAGTGTGGTGCATACTATAAATAATAATAATACGACTCCTTCGTCTTCGTCCTTCAAAGCTAAAGTTTCGATCCTGAAACGCTCGGACTGACCCGAGCGAATTTGAAAAGACAAAAACACTCGAGTCAGAACTAAAAGATCTTATGTGAGTTAAATTAACAGAAATAAATATGAGTACAGTAACTCAAGAGATGTTCGGGATTTACATCTCCTAAGGATCCGTTAAACTATTTACTATGTAGTATATTGCGCTATTATAATAGTGTCTATTTATAAAATAAACTTACTTTTTAATAGCGTTAAGGGGTTACCCATATAGCCCTTAACACAAATAATGCCAGTAGTCTATACAGTACCGTAATACCTCCTGATCGGGAGGCTACCAGAGGATACTCCATAGGTACGACACAAATAGAAACTCGTAGTAAAGGCTCGATATGGTAGGTGACACGGCACAACTACGCAATGCCAGGGTAGATATACCAATTGCTATCCAGGCTGGTGGAAACGCGTAGCCGCAGTTACCGCCCACCTCGGACTAACTCCCCCAAAATCAAAAATAAAGTGGCCACTGAATCAATCCAAAATCAAAGTATAATATCGAAGAGGAGGGTCCGATCAGAGGAATGACCTCATTGGCCTGAGAATCGCTCCTGTTTTAGCCACCTTATGCCAACTCACGGGAGTCGGGTCCACGTATTTACCTTACAGGAAACGTCGCCACCACCTACTTCATTCTGGAATCTCCACCGCGTACACGGTTAGTCAAAGTGGTTTTCGGTATCGATAGAGAGTATGTCCATATCCGATCCCGGTCTCTTTGCCAACCCATCGTTATTATAACACCGCGGTCATTTAAAAATAGCTCATACTTTAAAACCAGAATAAACATTTCCATTTTAAAATTATGAATACGATATCATTTTAAAACCCAAAATAATATGATATCCTTTATCCCAAATATAAACCTTTTCAAAAATCCAAATGCTTTAAAATTTATAATGTCTGAAAGCCAAATATCCTTTCAAAGCATAATATTTCAAAATTCATAATTTAAAACCATAACTTTTAAAACTTGAATGGTTTGGATATTCAACGGTATATAAATTAAATGGTTTAACTTTACTGTTACTTTGTAAAGAAAATAGTTCTCATGGCTTTACAAATACATTTCTTTATTAAAGTCTAAACCAAAATTTATATTATCTCTCTCAAGTTCCAAAACCACTTCAATTTATATATATATATATATATATATATATATATATATATATATATATACGTATATCCATTTGGAGTATTAATATTTCAAACTAAAGTTGGATTTTATTCTTTCAGCAAATCGAATGTTCTATTAATTAGTCTTGAATATTCACATAAAATCCATAAATAAATAAAACTTCAATTTCTAGTAATAAAATATATATATTTTCCCAATTCAAATTATACTAGAATATTCATTTCAATTTATTTTGGGAAAAATCCAATTATAAATATCATATCTTAAAATTTCCAAACTTAACCTTTAAACATATGATATAAATTATTAAACTCCATTTTCTTAATTTTCTTCCATTTTTAATAAAGATTTTTATACACCTTTTAATTTCAAAATTTTCAACTTCATATGTATATATATATATATATGGAAGAAAAATATTTATACAATATAAAATTTAAGATTATTATAAACCGTATTCCATCCAAACCATAGAAATCACATTAAAATAGTTATATATATATATATACCGCGGTGCCTGTATATAATTTTCTATCCTATGGTCAAGTGATACGGATATTTATCATTTCAATCCGTAATTTAAAAGATATAAAATTTTGCGGTTATATATCATTTCAAACCACAATCCCGAATGAAATGAAGTATGCATGATAATTTGCAATTTTAATGATATACAATAAACATCCATTCATCAACATCACCCATCATCCAATCACACTCATCAAGCAATATCAATCAATAACAATTTATATTTGATAATATATAACAGGTAATAACTGGCAATTTTATTCAGATTAAATTTAACAACTATTAATCTAACAGTTTATTATTCAGTAATAATCTATATAACTGTTAACTAGCAGTTTATAGACAAACAAATAAATTCTAACTATCAATTAATACGCAATAAATAAATTAAAATAACCGTTAAATTTAATCTATGCAATTCAACAAATATGAGTGAAATAAACATGCCAAATACTCATAAATAAATTTCTATTCATTTCTAAAATTAATTTAACAAACATAAAAGCTTCTAGTAGTTGTGAGTGGGTTTAAACACTCACCTTTTGAATTTAAATCGAATTTAAATTCAATTTAAACCCAAAAATTCGCCCGTCTCGGAATTCGTCCAAACCAGCGTCATCAAGTCCGGAATTAAATTACGATCCTAACAAAAAAAAATTCGCGTGAATCGGATGTCGTATGTGAAAGTTACTCGATTAAACGCTTGGAAAAAAAATAATAATTTAATTTAAATTAAAACCAAAAAAAAACAGAACCTCGCCACTCATCATGCACGTGCGTTTCCCCCTGTAGCATCATCACGCAACACAGCACGAAGACGCGAAACCCCCCCTTCTTTCGTTCGCTCCCAGGCAAACCTAACCGCCACCATAGCAACTCGCCAACGCCCGAGGCAACCCAACCCCCTCCACGTCGCCGGAGTGCCCCTTGACCCAGGCCGACCCCATCACGCTCGAACGACGAGGCAAAAACTCCACCGGCCGCCCCTTAAAACGCATGTCCTAATGAAATTTTCCAGTTGATCCGACCGTTGAATCTCGAAACAAAACCCATAGATGCGCTCCCCATCGTCCTCTCTTCAATACCCAGAAACCATTCGACGATCAGACAAAGTTTGTTACGGCGATGATGAACGGTTGGGACTGTTTTGAATTTATTCTGGTCAAACGAATGTCCAACACAGAAAACGAATTGCACCAGTAGATTACGTGCATCGAGAACATCAACATATATTAATTTGGAATTTTTCTGGAGAGTTTGAATTTTCATTGAAATTTTGAATTGATTGGATCTAGGGTTTGCACCCATTGAAGAAGAAGAGGAGCTTGAAGAAAGTATACGCGCAGATGAAATGAAATTAGGCGGAGGCTAGGGCTTGTAGCTAGGTTTATATAGAGTGGTTAGAGATAGAGTAGATAGACCGTAGAATGAACGTGCGTAGCAAACTATGGCCCAAAAAGCCCGCTATGACTCCGGAACGAAATTTCGTAAATCTATAAATCCAAATAGGTAATTTAAAATATTCTGAACGCGATGGAAGAAGTTTCACGTCCAAATTCGATCGTGTGAAGAAGTTATGCTGAAAACAAAATTTTCAAATTGATTTCAAATTGATTTTAATAAAATTGATTTTCAAGGCGTTTCGCGTCCGTACGATCAAACGACAGGTCCGATCGATACGAAACTTGAAACCCTATAATAATTCACCGATACGGATCCGATGAAACTAGTTTTGTCGAAATCCGAGTCCGTGGCCAAAATGGCTATTTTTATATTCATTAAATAAATCAAAATTTAGTCAATTAAATCCAATTTCCCATTTCTCTTTGATAATTGATGATTCTTATTATTATAAAATTTTCAATCACCTATACTAATTTAAACAAAATTTAACTTGTCGAATTAAATTTAGAAATCCTCAAATTTCATTAATTTCACCAAAATATATGTATATATTGAATTTCCAAAATTTAATTAAATTTACTTTCCATTATTTATTGTCAATTAGATTGATTTATCATTGGATTCATATTTCAATATGTAAATATCCCCAATTTCATCTGCACTTATATTTACATAGTTTCTAAATATTAAATTTCAAATATTACTTCATTTAACGTTACGTATTTATTATTTATTACTTGCTGCAGTTGATTATCAATTATACTTAATATACTAAATAGATGGTAAATTTTGAATACTTGTTATCATTAACGTTTTATTTCCACTTACAAAATAAATGAAATTATTACATAAACTCCCTTAATTAAGTCAACCATTATCTTATATAACTTAACTGGTAATATATATATCCGATTGCCCTAATTGGTTTTATAGTTATCAGCTAAATACATACTAACTTGTAAATAAATTCGTTTAATTGCAAATGGATCTGATCAAATTTAATAGATTGACTAGATGGGTAAGCAAATAATAAATTTTCCTTTTTGTCAAATTCAAACCCATTCCTACTTAATTATCAATTACAATTTATTACGAAACATTGATTTTATGCAGTTACCTTTTATTTGCTTAGTATTACATCAATTCCTATAACCTTGGATTCATTCCCAATCCACCAAATTCAATTTATTACACTTTACAAATGTGTTTCCAATATATAGGTATTTCCCAAATTAAATTTTATTAGCTAACTCATATTAATAAACAAATGACTTATATGAATGATTAAAATTTTCAATTATCTCACTTTACTCCTAAACTTCTGTTATTGTAAACCTTAAATAATTCCATCAAAATTTAATAAAAATCCCAAACTAAATCACCCATTGCAACATGCCACTGAAATAGGAATTTTATACTAATTGTTATCATACCCATAATTACATGCTTATCACTAAGTCCCACATTTGCATAAATTTATTAAATTGGAATGTTTATTAAGGTTTATGCATTTCCAACTTGTACTGATTTTACACAATCGTCATTTACCTTACATTCCATTTCTATTCAATATATATTCATTTTATTCCATTCATTTGGGTACTGTATTGAAATATATTTATTAACTAATACTAACGTTATTATCATTAATTATAATTGGGTTTCCAATTTTTATTCAATACCTTGAACAATAACTTACATATTAATCAAATCCTTCTTCTACTTAATTCAAATTGGATTATATTCCAATTCCTATAACTAGGTCTTAAGTCACCATTTACATAATTAAATTTAGCGTTTATTTCAATCTTCGTTTATAATTTAAAGTTTCTACTAAATTAAATTACAAAACTTATGAACTTTAACAAATTTAATCCACCAAATAAATTTTTCTAATGTTTATATATTTGCAATTCAATTCAGTTATTATTTCCTTAATACCATTTTAATCAACTAATTATGACTTATAACCACAAACACAAATTTTCGTTATTTCAATCTATGTCATATAAACATTTTATATTATTTACCTTTAATTACAGTTACTAGCTAACCCCTACATTTACTCCATTAAAAATCCTAAGACTTCTATTTCAATTTAAATTAGATTAGAAAACATATCAAATTGACTCATTTAATATCATTGAATTTAACGGGTCGTTACACCACCTATGTTGGTACCCGTTCTAGTTTCCTCTGAGTTATTCATGCTTCAGTTGTCTGTAAATGTGATTCATTAACAACTCCTTAATAGATAACTATATAATTAAAGACTGTAATAAGATATGGTATATTCACAAATACTAAATTTAGTTCTTATATGTTATATATTTTATAAAATATACATGTATGCTTTCTCAATACATCCTGAATCTTATAACCTATGCTCTGATACCAAATGTAACAACCCACCATTTCAAAACTCCATAACTACACATCAAAGCCCCAAAACGGTAAGTCATTGGAAGATTATACACATATATACAAAGAGAGCATAAGATAAGAATATATTAACTAAAACTTTCAGAATCTCATAGCGAATGGTCAAATCTTCATATCACACAAATATATATATATATATATATATATATAATTATCTATCTACAAATTCTGATACAAATACATAAGTATGTACAATCTAAACCCAAATAACACCACAAGCTATCACATCAAATCTTTAAACACACTTTATTCACAATATACATAAGTTTCGTCTCCAGATCCGCCACCCCTCCAAACTCTATCAAGTTGAAGAATATAGATAGAAAAATATTAGAGGGGGTTAGAGATATGTCTGTGTGAGTGAAGTAAATCTAATATAAGTATACTATTATGAAAGTGATATAACATGATTTGAGCCCAAGTATGATACCTTTTGAACCCACCAGCATTGGTTTATAAAATGATATTATACTATCTAAATAATCTTAGAAGTAATCCGGTCTCGCCTCTTACAGTAAAGGATTAGATGTCTAAGACTATCTGGTCTCGCCACGTGTGGTAAAGGATAGTCACGCATTGGACATACACCTGGTCCCATTACATGTGGTATAGGTTAACTGTTGTCCACATCAAAACTCTCCTGGACCAGCCTCGATGCTCTATAGGAGAACGCCATGTCGATACCATGAATCAAGGACTCACTACATGCACTATAAGATTCAGGTATTTGTAATGCTAACTATACATTTATACTTTACCAAGACTACAATATACATAGCCATACACACTATATTCATATTTCATTATTTCCATATAGGTACATACTCGACCAATCGTCGAACTGCATACCCAAATGTTGAGCCTCACCATCATCAAACTACCCACCATACTTGCTAGAGTAATCAACTATCATTCCAAAGCACACTCACCTCCATACATCAAGCTAGGCGTCCAAACAAAAACCAACCATACCATAAAAGTTTTGAGACAACTTTTATAAATCATCGTGTGAAGAAATCGACACAACACGCGTTAAGTCGGGCATTTAAATTTCCTGAAATCTTAAATCTGGGTGTTCAACGATCGACTGGTGGTGCATCGGTAACAAATTTTGTTTCTACGGTTTATATTTTGTTTTATAGATTTCTATTTTGATCTTCTTTTTATTATTCTTAGGGTTATACTTCATATATATACACTTCATGTTCTTAGGTCTCAAACACACACACATATATATATACATTAATATAGGTTTGGATTAAGTTATATATGAATTTGGTGTCAAAGTTGTTAATTTCATTTACCGAATATAAAACTATGTTTATTTCATATACTTTCGTTTCTAATCCTACTATTAGTTTTATACATGTTAATTTCACATCCTAAATTAGCCCTAAACCATTTTATATCAATATCAAAGTATTATAATGAGATCGGAGATACCGCATTTACCGAATCTAGCCAAGAGAACCAGAATTCGCCTATTTCCCTAAATTTCTAGAACATCTAACCTTCAAATTAGACTTTTATTCCTACTCTAGATGGTAAAGAACTCCACTACGAATCCAATGCAACTTTTCTAGTCGAATTCCATTAAGAATAGTGAATTTTGTGTTAAAATGATTGAAGATGAAGAAGATGGAATCAGATGTTTTCAAGAATAAGAAATGGAAAGATACTTTTACACAGGCTTCAGGAGGGAAAATCTGAATCGACCCTTAAATTTGAAAACTCAACCCTAAATCTGGCCCACTTAAATAAAATTATGCTATCTTACTGATATGACATCTAATTCAAACAAGTGAATACTCAATCTTGACCCCATAAAATAAGAGCTACGGAATGGTGTGACTCCCGTCAGCTAATTCAATTGTTTACAAAAATTACTATTTTGCCCTGCTATTAAAATTTTCCAAAGTACCCTTCAATAAAATTCAAAATTTATTTATTATTAATTATAATCATAATTTAAGTTACATACAAAATTTTAGGGTATTACATCCCCCTTAAAATAATTTCGTCTTCGAAATTCCAAAAGAAACGGAAAATTAAATAGACGCTCACTCTCTCATTTACTCACTCGTATCACTCATCCATGCGTACAACTAATCACATAAAGCAATCATCTATATTAAAATAACCATCACATTTAAACAAAGTTATAAATACATACCGTGATAACTAAACAAGATAAAGGATGAACATGAGCAAGATGGCTGATATGAACAAGCATAGTGCAATAAATGTGATAAATACACCCTATATGAATGCAGAGATATGACATATTAGGCATGATGCATAGAAATCATAGTATAAAACTGGCAGTTCTGCATGAATGTAACATTGGTGACATAAGAAATAGCAAATAATATAACATCCAATCATAACATCCAATCTAAGCAACCAAATCGAACTCCTAGCCAATCATATTAATCAAAAGAATGTACCGGTCAACAGTTTAAGATAAGAAGCCTGTATTTTCCCCTTAGGCTCTCATGTACTCTCTGTTGAATCGTCTCCTCATTGCACCTTCACTGGCTTAATTACTTTATTCCTCAACCTTTGAATCATGCTCTACAATCCGTGCAGATACTCTAGATGAATTTGCTTTAGTTTTTAAAGCCACGTCCTCCAACAGACTAGGACCACTGCTGTAGCTGAGTTATGTATGCATTTTCACAAATGTGACACATGGAATACATTATGAACTCTATCCATTCTGTCGGTAACTCTACTCTATAAGTTTCCCCCAGTCAACACTTTAAACGGTCCAAAAAATCTTGATGCCAACTTGCCTGAGCTTCCAAACCTAATCACATGCTTAAGAGGCGATACTTTCACAAACACAAGATCTCCAACATCAAATTCTAACTCCTTTCTCCTTTTATCAACATATGACTTTTTTCTATCATGTGTCATCTTCATCCTTTTCCTTATCAACATTACCATCTCTAACATATCCTTTATCATTTGTGGTCCCAGTATCACCTTATTTGTCAACTCCCACCAACATAAAGGTGATTTACATGACCTACCATACAATGCTTTAATTGGTGTCGTCCCAATACTAGCTTGATAAATGTTATTAAATGTGAACTCCACTAATGAAAAACGATCTTCCCAAGCACCTCCAAAATCCAAGATGCATGCCTTTAACAAATCTTCCAATAGTTTATTTAACCTTTTGGTTTTTCCATCCATCTACGGGTGATAAGTTGTACTCTAACTCAATTCCATACCAAAGCTATTCTATAGACTCCTCAAAAATTTACTCATGAAAATTGGGACCCGATCACTTACAATATTCAATGGTAAACCATGCGATCTCACCACTTCCTTAACATATAATGTAGCTAAAGTTACTGCCGTCTTTTTGCTCATTGGAGGAATGAAATGTGTGCTCTTCGTCAATGATTCACCACAACCCAAATATCCTTATTGCCTCTTCTACTCCTTGGCAATCCATCTATACTGTCCACAAAAAACACTTTCCTGTTTCCAATGCAGAACTTCTAAGGACATCTATAATCAACTCGGTTTTCTTTGCTTTTCTTTAACTTTGTGACAAGTGAGACAATTTGCCACATACCTTGCCACATCTCTATTCATCCTTGGCTAATAATAAAATCTTTTCATATCCATATACATTTTATCACCATAAGGATGAATGGTTATCTTAGAGTGATGACACTCCTCTAATACCTCATCGATTAGCTCCTTCAACTTTGGAAAACGTTGCGTTTCGTCTCTCCTCAAGTATCGTTTCCCATCTTTGGTATATCACTCCTAATGACTTGATCTATCATCTTTCTCAAGTTGATCTATAATCTCACTTAACTCTGTATCTTTACTTTGATTCATACCAATCCTATCCACTCTTATTGGTCTAACCTCTAAAGTTATCGATAATCTAGTGGCAATATCCATCGGTGGTAGGAAATCGTATCCTGAAATATACTCCAACTGTCTCATTTCTAGCATCATCGCACTCAATTCGCATGCTTCCTACTCAATGTGTCCGCTAATACATTACCCCACCTAAGGGTATAAGCAATAGAAAAATGAGAAGATTTTAACAATTCCATCTACCTCTGCCATCTCAAGTTTAAGTCCTTCTATGAAAACAAATACTTCAACGACTTGTGGTTCGTATACAATTCAAATCTATCCCAAATTAATAGTGTCTCTATGAATTCAAAGAAAATACAATCGTAGCTAATTCCAAATCATGTTTAAGGTAATTCTTCTCATGTGTCTTCAACTATTGACTAGCATATGCTACGACCTTATCTTCTTACCTCAAGGCAGCACCAAGACAAGTGCCACAAGCACCATTATAGATGATAAATGGCTTGGTACCATCAGGGATAACTAAAAAAGGTGTGCTCACCAACATCTCTTTCAATCTGATAAATGCTTCTTCACACTCCACAACCTAACCACAAACCAGATTCTTCTTCGTAAGCCTCGTCAATAGTGCAGATATCTTTGCAAAATCCTTTATAAACTTCTGATAAAAACCAGTTAATCCTAAGAAATCACGTACTTATGAAGCATTCTTCAAAATTTCTAATCTTTAACACTTACCACTTTTGGGTCTACCACCAACCCATTCATAGATACAACATGTCCTAGAAATCGGACATCATTCCTTCAAAAATGGAATTTTAAAAATTTAGCCTTCAACTGATTACTTCTTGGTACATCCAGTACTACTCTCAAATGCAACTCATGATCCTTCTCGCCTCCCGAAAATACAAGGATATCATCAACAAAGACGACAATAAATTTATTCAGCAACTTCTAAAAGACCCTACTCGTTAAATAAAAAAATATGCTCGAGCATTAGTCAGCCCAATCGGCATGACAATTCACTATTGGAAATGCGAAAAGTGGCCTTGGGAATGTTGTCCTCTGTAAATCTCAACTGATGAAATCCTATAGTAAGGTCAACCTGCAAGAAAACTCTTGCCCCGAAAAGTTGGTCAAATAGGTCATCAACAGAAGCAACGAATAATGGTTTTTCTTCATCGTCTTACTCAATTCTCGATAATCGATGCAAAGCCTTAGGGAAGCATCTGCCTTAGTAGCGAAAACGATGGGTGCTCCTCATTTCAAAATATTTCACCTAAGGAATCCTTTTAGCAATAATTCTAAAACTTCTTTATCGAATTCCCTCCTTTCCTTTGGTGCTATATGTCCTAAAAGCATCACTCATCAATCTAGCGTCTTTCTCGAGGTCAATTCTAAACTCATCTTTTCTATGGGGCAGAAGTTTAGAAATCTCAGCGAATACGATTGGAAAATCTTAAACTACGAAAATAAGTTCTAACTCATAATGTGATAGATCTAATGAATATAAATATGGCTTCAATATGGAAATGTCTAGCTCGCAGAAAACTATCAAATCATGTTTCTAATAACTTCTCAAAAGAATGATCCTCCTATCACAGTCTAACAATACTCCATACCAAATCGTCCAATCCATTCCCAAGATCAATCTGCATCCCCCAACGCTAAGTACATACGCATCAACATTTAATTCTTCGCCATTTATAACCAACTTAAGATCATGGCAAATAGTAGACAAATACGTCAATCACCCAATAGGGTTTGACACAGTAACAACTTCATGCACAATGTCGGGAATTATCCCTAATCTTTCCACTAATGTGTTGATTATGAATGAATGTGATGCACCAGTATAAAATAAAACTAGCAGGTAAATTAGATAGTAATAACACATTTTCCGTAACTAACTTCCCCTTTTCTTAGGCTATCGGTGCAATACTGGCAATGGGTACAGCTTCCAATGCATAAGCCTTAACAATCTGGCCCTCCTTCTGTAATGTTGGGAAATCTTTCTTATAGTGTTCCATCTGGCCATAGTTATAACACTTAGTCCCCTTTAACCGTACCTATTGTCCTGGCCGCCCTTGCAGTCCTGACGATTTCAACATATAGTGCTTTGCCAAATGTCCCATCTTTCCACACTAATGACACTTCGTTCCCTTTTGAAGGTTTACCCTACGATTCTTGGTTATATGTCCTAACTTATTACACCTTATACACAGTAACCTAGTTCTTATTCTTTCCACCTTGCGATCTTTCGTTCTTGCTCTTATTTTGATCACCACCTAATACTTGCTCCTTATTCACATTTCCACCAACAGCATTCCATAAAGCAGCCTCAACCAATTTCTCAAAAGTCACCCCCAGTAGTATTAGATTCAAAGTTAACTCCTTTTGTAGGGAATTCAATCCCTTCGCAAATTTCTCATCCTTTTTCTCCTAGGTATTGATCAATTCGAATATGAATTTTTCCAACTCATTTTTTACATATTCCTTTATAGTCATCTCTCCTTACTTAAGCTGAATAAATTCTTCTAACAATATGCCCTTCTCAGCCGTAGAAAGAATTTTGTCTCAAACTTCCTTTTGAAAATCTCTCAAGTAATGGTATTCTCCTCCATCTAGGCTATAACAATCTCATACTAATTTGTTGCCTTCTTCTATGGATTCCATACTACGAATGTCCTCTTAGTTGCGTCACTTAATCCTAATAACCCGAATGTCTTCTCACAATTAGTTGGCCATGTCTTAGTTGTTGCATTTGATTATGTCTCCATATATGACTTTCTACCTAAGTCGGCAAAATCTTTGTAGAGATTTGAGAAGTCAACATTAGGTAGTGGAACAACAACTACGGCTTTGGTTGCAACAACAGTGTAGTGGAGGTAATAGTGGTACTAGTCTGAACAGTTGCTTTGAGATTTCTACGGAACCAAATGGTCATGTTCACACCAGGAATCTCAAGGACATCCACTCAGGTACTGGCACCCACTCATATATTAACTCCACCTACATTGGTCTCCTTTCCAGTTTCTTCTGAGTTATTCATGCTTCATTTATCTGTAAATGAGATTCATTTGCAACTCTTCAATAGAGAACTAGATAACCAGTGACTGGAATAGGATAAAGTGTATTTATAAATATTAAATTTAGTTCTTATATGTTATATAGTTTATAAAATATACTAGTACGCATTCTCTGTACGTCCCTAATCCTATAACCTATACTCTGATATCATGTAACAAACAGCCATTCCAGAACTCCATAACTATGCATCAAGGTCCCAAAATGGCAAGTCAATGGAAGATAATACATATGATATATACAGAGAGAACATAAGATAGAACAATATGAAACTAAACTTTCATAATCTCACAACGGATGGTCAAATTAATATTTTATATCACATAAATATATACATAATTAACTGTCAACAATTTTCGATACCAATACATTAGTTTGGACAGTCCAAACCAAAATAACACCATACATTATCACATCAAGTCTTTAATGCATACTTTATTTACAATATATACAAGTTTCGTCTCCAGATCCATTATGCCTTCAGACTCCATTAACCTGAAGAATATAGATAGAAAAATATAGGAATGGGTTAAATATATGTCTGCATGAGTGAAGCAAATCTAATACAAGTATACTACTATGACAGTGATATAACATGATTTAAGCCTAATTATAATACATTTTGGACCCACTTGCGCATTACAGAACGATAGTATACTATCTAAATAATCTTAAACGTAATCCGGTCTTGCCTCTTATAGTTAAGGATTACATATATACGACTACCCGGTCTCACTATGTGTGGTAAAGGACAACCATGCATTGGAATCACGCCTAATCCTGCCACATGCGCTACAAGTCAACTGTTGTCGACATCAAAACTCTCCTGCACTAGCCTTGATGCTCTATAGGAGAACGCCACATCAATACCATGAATCAAGTACCTGTTACGTGTGAACAAGATTCTGGTATTTGTATCGCCAACTATACATTTATATATTACTGTGACTATAATATCCATAGCCATACACACTATATTCGTATTTCGTTATTTTCGTACGAGTCTTACATACTCGTCCAACTATCGAACTGCATATCCAAATCTCATGCCTAGCCGTTAACAAACTACTCACCATACTTGCCTTGAGCAATCAACTATCATTCCAAAGGACACGTACAACATCCATACACCAATCTATGTATCCAAACTGCAATCTACTATACCATAAAGTGTTGAGACAACCATCAAAAATCACAAGAAAAGTAATCAAAGTGACACGTATTAACACTGGCAATTAAATTGCCTGATATCCTAAATCTGGATGTTCACCAGACGACTGGTGGTGCATCTTACGGTGCACCGGTGAGGCATCCAAAAATGAATTTTGTTTATGTAGTTTCTATTTTATTTTATTGATTTTATTTTATCCTGTTTTTTATTATTCCTAGGGTTATACTTCATATATTGATATACTTCAAGTTGGTAAGTCCGTAAGACATTAATATAGGTTTAGTTTAAGTTTGAATATGAATTTGGTGTCAAAGTTGTTATTTTGTTTACAGAACATAAAACTATGTTTATTTCATATACTTCCGTTTCTAGTCCTACTATTAGGTCTATATATTTCAATTTCACATCCTAAATTAGACCTAAACCATTTTATATCAATATCAAAGCATTATATCAAGATCGAAGATACCATACTCACCGAATTTAGCCAAGAGAACCCAAATTCGCCTAATGCCTCGAATTTCTAGAAATTCCTACCTTTGAATTAGCAATTTACTTGTACTCCAGATGATAGAGAACTATGCTATGAATCCAATGCAACTTGTCTCGTCCAATTCCATTAAAAATTGTGAATTTTTTCCTGAAATGGTTAAAACGAAAGAAGATGGAATAAGGTGTTTTCAGAAATAAGAAATTTGAAAATGAGAAATTGGAATGTACATGCTCTTTAAACAGGCTTTAGACGGGATAATCTAAACCGACATTTAAATTTGAATTCAAATTATAGGCTTAGCCTAACTTAATCCCAAATTTGGCCCACTTATATAAAACTATGTTATCTCACTCATACGACATCTGATTCAGACAAGTGAATGCTCCATCTTGACTAGGAAAATGAGAGCTACTCAATGGGGTGATTTCCGTTAGCTAACTCGGCTATTTTTAAAGAGTGCTATTTTTCCCTTTTATTAAAATTCACCAAATTACCCTCCAATAAAATTCAAAATTTATTTATTATCAATTACAATCATTATTTAAGTTATATATAAAATTTCAAGATATTACAACTGATAAGACGGAGTTGATAAGAATGGTTTTCCCTACTCTGGATAAAAACCTACAGTTCTAATATGATATCTTTCTATTAATTTTCTCAATTATAATATGCCAGTCTTCTTTTTTAGTTTTATAGGTCTAATCAAAAACCATAAGCACTGTATAAAAAAACACAATTAAGAGTGTTGACAACAAAGGTTTCAACATTTTCAACATTGTTTGGTACTAGGACAGAACTCTTATCAAAGTTGATCTTAAGCCCTAAATTTCAAAACAATATAAAATAAATTTAAGAGCTATGATGTGATGGGGTAGATGTGATGTAAAAAATTATGGTGTCATTGGCGAATTGCAAAATCGAAAGACCCTTACTGGTGATCGCATTCCCGATGCTACCTAGCACCCCACTAGCAAGAGATAATTATATAATCCTAGACAATACATCCATAGTTAAGTTGAAAAAAAGGCAATAAATGGCAGTTATGTCTAAGACCATGTTTACATTGTATTTTATTTCCTAAAAATCCATTAACTATAATACCAGAATTCTCGATTTTTAATAAAGACATAATCCACCCAACCTATTTAGAGCTAAAGCCCCTAACCAATAGAAGATCTTTTGGGAACATTCAATCAATAGAATCAAAAGCTTTAGCAAAGTCTACGTTTAACATGGCACAAATGATATTATTTCTACAACAATAATTTATAAACGCTTGGACTATAAGGACCTCATCTGTGCTGTCCCTACACTTTATAATGCAATTTGCATTATGTCTATTAAGAAGTTCATTTTATTGTCTATCCTATTAGCTAAGACCTTAGAAATGATTTTGACTAAGTGTTTTATTAGTGAGATAGGTCTAAAATCTTTGGGTTTTATAAGACCAATATTCTTGTGAAGGATATCATGTTGACGAAGTTAAATCTTCCTAATTGTAGATTACCATAATAAAACTCGTTAAACATTTTGATAAGTTCAAATTTTACAACATGCCAAAATTTCTTGTAAAAAAAAGGGGGAAACCATACAGTCCATGATATTTATAGCTAGACATATCACTAATACCCTTAAAGATCTCCTCTTCGAAAAATGGGATATCCAAGTCATCTAATTCGGTCCTAATATTAGTAGGATATAAATCATTTCATCTTGCTATTAATCTATGACACCTACTAGTTCCAAAGATATCTTTGTAGTAGTTAGTGGATGCTTTGTTGAGCTCAGTTTGGTCAAAAATTTCTACATTATTAATGAGTAAAGAATTTATAATATTACCATGCTTGCAATCATTAGATATTTTAGAAAGAAATTTGGTATTCTTGTCTAAATCATCCATCCACTGGATCTTGAACCTCTGCTTCCACATCATTACCACTTGTGTAATAACTTTTTCTAGTTCTTATTTAAGGTTAAAAGAAAATTTTCCTTTTAAGAATTTAGGTTTCTAGTTTCTTCTAATCTGTTTAATTTTAGGATTTTAAAAAAAAATTATTCCAATGTTTCAAAAAAACATCTATATTCCATTTTTTAATAAATAATCCAAGTCCCCTAAGCTTACTAACAAATGTTTTGGCTGTATTTCCAGAATATATAAAGTCATTATTACACATGAAAAGCCATTTGGTAGCAATGAAATTAAATTCTAAGAGCCATGTCTTTTCAAATTTAAATGATTATGAGTAAAGTGTTGGGCCTAGCAAAATGAATAATTGGGCGATGATCCGAATAAATGGTTGGAAGCCTATAAACCTACAAAGTGAGAATTTGTCTTCCATTTCCTTGCTAATGAAGAAACGATTAAGGAGAGCAAAAGAAGAATTTTCCCTTTAGCTCGACCGAGTAAATCACCTTATGTTAAGAGGTAGTTCAATTAAATTACCATCGGTAATAAATTGGTCAAATTCTTCCATGGCAAGTATATCCCCTTCTTTAGGCAAGTGCTCACCTAAGTTAGTAACGTTGAAATCCCCCCAGGGGCCGACGGTAAAGAATCTAAACATTCGCTCCAAAGTATTCTTCTGCCAATCTTATTATGTGTCCCATACACATTCGCTCCAAAGTTTTGTTTCCAATCCACCATTAAGCCTCCCAAACCAACCCTAGTAGGGAGGAAAAACAAGTTGCTAATGTAAAGGCCCTAGAGCCACTATAAAACCGATAATTGGGCCTTTCTATTTTTGTTTCTTGCAATAAGACTATTCCAGTATTATCATCTTTTAAGAAAGCCCTAATTTTATTGCATTTACCAAGCTCATTTAAACCCCTAACATTACATGTGATGTATTTCATAATCTAAGTGCTAGAACCCTCTCACTTTCCTTATTTCAAATATAGTCAATATCATCATAATCTATGTTAAGGAAAAAACCAGACTTCCTAGCTAAGTCAAGCATGGAAGTAGTGGATATATCATTTAATATTCAAGGATAATAAGTACTACCTACTAAACTTAAGCTAGAACTGGCAGTTCAAGTGATCAAGGAAGTGGAACCACCTGGAGTCATGCACTCGTCCTTGCCGACCTTCTCATCTACAGAGATTTGCAATTAACCAACCATTTTGATTCCGACTCCAGTGTGTCCATATCCAAATCAAATCACTAGCAGAAAATTTCACAGGCTTGGCCAAGCTCAACAAGTTGTGGACCGCCATGTCTATATAAAACTTTGATCCGATGAGACCATAATTCCTCCCCTTTACGAAACTAATTGTTGCATCCTACCCCCCCTCCCCTCACCTCCCAACTACATCAGGAAGTAAAGAGAATTCATGTCCCATTGAAACATGAACATCCCTCACTCCTGCACGCCTGATGAATTATTGACCTATTGCTACTTTACTATCCAGTGCTACATTAATATTAATCTCAGGACAAACACCTTCTCTCCCCTGCACACATTTAAACTATCTTTCTCAAGACCACCTGCTGAATTCACTAGCACGGCTTTGCCACTGTTAGAATTCCTAAAGGTAGAATGAATGAAATATCCTTTAGTCCCATATTACCAAAAATCAAAATAGAAATGAAGTATATCAATAGCCTTCTCATGAGGAGGTTGGGGCCTAGGGGCACCCAAATGTATACTTCGTTGTGAGGAGGGAGGCCATGCTTCACCATCACACACGCGCGCCGCCTCCACCGTCCGTCCGACCGAACCGAACCGGGCCGGGCTCGGGTACGGGTCTAAAATGACCATTCTTTTTGCTAGGCCATTGTTTAACGGTTTTGGGCTTCGGTTGAAACTGGGCTGGGCCAGGAATTTGAAAAGAAGCGGGCGGGTGAAGATGGACGCGGGTTGAATAGGCGCGAATACAGGCGGGTGCGACTCGACTGAAGCAGACGCGGGTTTTGGCCTGAAGAGGTGCGACCGTTTGGACAAATGCGGCCCGTTATGGCATTTTTCTGAACGGATGCGACCCGTTAGCAGGAGCAGTTTAATTTTGGCAAACAGATACGGTTTTTGGCGAACGGATGCGGCCAGCAGAAACGGCCGCGACCATTTGAACAAACGGGTGCAGACGCGACCGTTCGAAGGGATACGAATCAACTATAAATAAAGAGGAAAACTGATCACTTTCCTCACTAATTTTTTCCGATTCAAATCTTCTCTCTTCTAACTGTTGTTCTTATACATTCAAATCACAGAGTGATATACTATTACATTCTCGAGCAGAATACGTCTGTTGTATCTTGGGAGAATTTTGAAATAAAATTCTTAAGGAAATCGTTACGACGAGCCTCAGACATAATCCGGTTAGAATTCTAGTCTGATTGTATATTTATATACATTATTCTATATTCTATCTGTTATTCTGGTTATACTATTTATTCAAAATAGTATAACGTTGTTGTTGTAATTTATTTACAACATTCATATTGTTATAATAATTACTACAGAATTCCAGTGTAGTGGAAATCTGAGTTATAAACTTGTGCGACGAGTTTATAATTGGTTATTCTCTGTTTTGGTATACTAGACATATAACATTGAATCGGAAAAAAATTAGTGAGGAAAGTGATCAATATGTATATTATCATTCATGTGGGGGATTGTTAGAATTCCTAAAGGTAGAATGAATGAAATATCCTTTAGTCCCACATTGCCAAAAATCAAAATAGAAATGAAGTATATCAATAGCCTTCTCATGAGGAGGTTGGGGCCTAGAGGCACCCAAATGTATACTTCGTTGTGAGGAGGGAGGACATGCTTCACCATCACACGCGCGCGCCGCCGCCCGTCCGACCGACCGGGCCAGGCTTGGGTACGGGTCTAAAATGACCATTCTTTTTGCTAGGCCATTGTTTAACGGTTTTGGGCTTCGGCTGAAACTGGGCTGGTCCTGGAATTTGAAAAGAAGCGGGCGGGTGAAGATGGACGCGGGTTGAATAGGCGCGAATACAGGCGGGTGCGATCCGACTGAAGCAGACGCGGGTTTTGGCCTGAAGAGGTGCGACCGTATGGACAAATGCGGACCGTTATGGCATTTTTCTGAACGGATGCGACCCGTTAGCAGGCACAGTTTAATTTTCGCAAACAGATACGGTTTTTGGCGAATGGATGCGGCCAGCAGAAACGAGCGCGACCATTTGAACAAACGGGTGCAGACGCGACCGTTCGAAGGGATACGAATCAACTATAAATAAAGAGGAAAACCGATCACTTTCCTCACTAATTTTTTCCGATTCAAATCTTCTCTCTTCTAACTGCTGTTCTTATACATTCAAATCACAGAGCGATATACTCATTACATTCTCGAGCAGAATACGTCTGTTGTATCTTGGGAGAATTTTGAAATAAAATTCTTAAGGAAATCGTTACGACGAGCCTCAGACATAATCCGGTTAGAATTCTAGTCTGATTGTATATTTATATACATTATTCTATATTCTATCTGTTATTCTGGTTATACTATTTATTCAAAATAGTATAACGATGTTGTTGTAATTTATTTACAACATTCATATTGTTATAATAATTACTACAGAATTCCAGTGTAGTGGAAATCTGAGTTATAAACTTGTGCGATGAGTTTATAATTGATTATTCTCTGTTTTGGTATACTAGACGTATAGCAACTTAAGAATTTTACTGTTTTCTTACTAAAACAAAGATGGCAACAGCGGAATTTTCAAACAATATTACTCACAACAGACCTGAACCGTTCAAGGGAGATGGTGATGATTTCTTGACATGGCAGAACCAGATGTTGTTTTATCTCACCATACTCGGTCTGCAAAAGTACCTCGAGGAGGAGGAACCGATTCCTGCACCAGGCAAGGAAGCAGAGGTGAATACGTGGAAGAATTTCGATTTTTTATGCAGAAACTATATTCTGAATTGTCTCGACAAGGTGCTATACAAAGTATATCAGCCTTCAAAGACATCAAAAAACTCTGGAATGCACTTACCACAAAGTACAAGACGTGGAATATCAGTCTTAAGAAATTCATTGTAGACAAATTCATGGACTACAAGATGGTTGACTCCAAACCGGTGACTGCTCAACTACATGAATTGCAAATCATCATTCATGAACTCGAAGCGGAAGGTCATATGGTTGGGGAATCATTTTTGGTTGATGCCATCACGGGAAAACTGCCGCCGTCATGGAGAGACTACCGTAACTATCTAAAGCATAAGAAGAAGGAAATCTCTTTACAGGATCTCATTGTCCGATTAAAAATTAAGGCAGACAATCGTGCAGTTACAAAACCAAGAGATGAGGCATTTGTGGCTGAAGGGTCAAAGACCAAAAACAAAATGAAGAATTTGCAGAAGAAAAGGAAAGCTCAAGACAACAAACCGAAAGACAACAAACGAACCAAGAAGTTTAATGGCGAATGTTGGGTTTGTGGAAAAGTTGGACATGCCGCTAGAGATTGCAGACTCAAGAAGGAACGCAATAAAGAGGCAAATATAGTGGATAACATGGAAGTAGACGAGTCCAACTTCTCGGCGGTGGTATCTGAATGCAATCTGGTTCAGAATCCTAACCAATGGTGGGTAGATACAGGCGCTACTCGTCATGTTTGTTCTAACAAATCCATGTTTTCTACATATCAAAATTCGATCACGAAGAAAAACTCTACATGGGTAATTCTGCAGTTTCCATGATCGAAGGCAGTGGCACAGTAATCCTCAAGTTTACTTCTGGAAAAACTGTTAAGTTGAATAACGTGCTCCACGTTCCAGACATACGCAAGAATCTCATCTCTGGTGCAGTCCTATCAAAGAAGGGATTCAAGATGGTGTTCGAGTCAGATAAGATGGTTCTGTCCAAAGCTGGAATGTATATAGGAAGGGGATATTTATGTGATGGCCTACTTAAGGCAAATGTAGTCGTTGTCGGCAACAAAAATATGTATTCTGATTGTGCTATTAATAAAATTGAAGTTTCTTATTTGCTTGAGCACGAAATTTTACTATGGCATGATAGATTGGGACACATAAATTTCTGCAAAATGAAAACATTATCAAACTTGGGATTAATTCCAAAATTCCAAGTAGATAAGAACTACAAATGTGAGACATGTGTAGAAGCAAAAATGGTCAAACAACCATTTAAATCTGTTGACAGAAGCACCGAACCATTAGGTTTGGTACATACAGATTTATGTGATATTAAATCATTACCTACAAGAGGTGGGAAAAAGTATTTCATTACTTTTATTGACGATTATACGCGATATTGCTATGTATATCTTTTAAATAGTAAAGATGAAGCAATAACAGCGTTTATAAAATACAAGGCTGAGGTAGAAAATCAGTTAAATAAAAAGATCAAGATACTAAGATCTGATCGAGGTGGAGAATATGAATCACCATTTGAACAGTTCTGTGCCGAAAATGGTATAATTCATCAAACAACAGCTCCATATTCACCACAACAAAATGGTGTAGCCGAGAGGAAGAACAGAACGTTAAAAGACATGATTATTGCCATGCTTTTAACTTCTGGTCTACCGACAAACTTGTGGGGGGAAGCCTTAAATATGTCTAATCACATTTTAAACAAAGTTGCTCACAATAAAACGGGAACAATTCCATATGAGATATGGAAAGGACACAAACCAAGCTTTAAATACCTCAAAGTGTGAGGGTGCTTGGCAAAAGTTCCAGTTCCGCCTCCCAAGAGAGTCAAACTTGGACCAAAAACAGTAGATTGTTATTATCTTGGGCCAGCCCAAAATAGTAGTGCCTACAGATTTTCGGTATTCAAGTCTGATATAACTGATATTCATGTAAATACAATCATGGAATCAAGATATACCTCATTCTTTGAAGATGTGTTTCCACACAAAAGGAATGAAGGAAATAATGTCCCAAAAAGGACAAGAGAAGAATCAAACGATTCACATGAAGATGAAACTCCTCATCAAATTGAGGATGCTGGACCAAGAAGAAGCGTAAGGGCTAGAACTTCCAAAACATTTGGTTTGGACTTTTTTACATATGTATTAGAGCACGAACCTCAAACGTACAAGGAAACAATGTCATCTTCTGAATCCTCATGTTGGAAAGAAGCAATCCAAAGTGAGATTGATTCAATTCTAAGTAATAGAACTTGGGAAATTGTTGATATTCCACCAGGAATAAAACCAATTGGCTGCAAATGGATTTTCAAGAAGAAAATGAAAGCAGATGGCTCTATCGACAAGTATAAAGCCAGATTAGTAGCCAAAGGATATCGTCAAAAAGAAGGATTAGACTTTTTTGATACATATTCGCCGGTAACACGAATAACCTCTATAAGAATGTTAATAGCAATTGCATCCATCTATAATCTAGAGATTCATCAAATGGATGTAGAAACAACATTCTTAAATGAAAATCTCGATGAGGAAATTTACATGGAGCAACCTGAGGGATTTATTTTCAAAGGAAATGAAAACAAAGTCTGTAGATTAGTCAAATCATTATACGGACTAAAACAAGCTCCAAAGCAATGGCACACAAAATTTGATAGTGTCATGATGAGAAATGGTTTTCGTATAAATGAATGTGACAAATGTGTTTATTATAAACAACTTGGACAATCATATGTGATGATCTGTCTATATGTGGACGATATGCTAATATTCGGTCCAAATACTCAGGTAATTGAGACCATAAAGAAAATGTTGATCAACAATTTCGACATGTAAGACTTGGGTGTTGCAGATGTTATTTTGGGAATAAAATAATAAGAACACCTAATGGAATTGAGTTATCTCAATCACATTATGTAGAAAAAGTGATTGAAAGATTTCAAAATTTTGGAATTATAGGAGTAAATACACCTTTTAATCCATCAGAAGTACTGCATAAAAACACTAATAAGAGTGTAATGCAACTGGAATATTATCGTGTAATAGGATATCTCATGTATCTCATGAATTGCACAAGACCAGATATAGCTTATGCAGTAAGTCGATTGAGCAGGTATACAAGCAATCCAGGGAAGGAACACTGGAAAGCACTAATGAGAGTGCTTGGATATTTAAAAAATGCCACTAAGTATTCCTTACACTATGGAAAATATCGTGCCGTCTTAAAAGGATATAGTGATGCAAACTGGATTGCAGATTCAGAGGAATCAAAATCAACAAGTGGTTATGTCTTTACCCTAGCAAGGGCAGCAGTGTCATGGAAATCTACTAAACAAACATGCATAGCTCGATCCACTATGGAATCAGAGTTCATTGCATTAGATAAAGCAGGCGAAGAAGCAGAATGGCTTCATCACTTTTTAGAAGATATTCCATTTTGGCCTAAACCTGTACCGGCCATATGTATACACTGTGATAACCAAGCTGCGCTAAGTAAAGCGCACAACTTTGTGTATAATGGAAAGTCACGACATATTCGTCGACGTCATAACACAGTTAGGCAGTTACTCTCAAATGGAACAATTTCCATAGACTATGTGAGAACAAATGATAACCTAGCGGATCCATTTACTAAAGGTTTATCAAGAGAGAAAATTGACTGCGCATCGAGGGGAATGGGTTTAAAAGCCTAAACCACAAAGAGTTATCTTATACGGAAACCTATCCTAGCGACTGGAGATCCCACGGACTAGGATCAATAGGCAAACCAGTTCTGAATAACTCAAGACGTAATGCATTTGCATGGACATAGTCCAACTCCATTCCTATGGTGCACAACATAAATGCATGCCTACAGAAGTATTTAAAGGTTAAAACTATGTTTTTTAATGATGACCATATCTTGGAAATAACAAGTGGGGTATATGTAGGATACTCTTAATGGTTGTGATCACCTATGTTAGTGTGAGCTGGGTCGGCTCTATGAGAATATTAAAAGGCTTTTATTTTCTAAAACACTCGCAGAACCAAAAATTGTTCAGGACCAAAATGAACACAACCAAGATATTGGATGAGAAGGGAATCAATGCTTCGTAAAGCTTATTGTCTGGATATACAATAAAGGCCGATGGTTCAAGATGAAATAATTCACCGATTAGCTAAGTAGATCCGATAAGTTTTAACTAGGGAAAGTTCAAAGTGAAATATCTACTTATCCACGATAAAGCATTATTCCATATGTACTCTGTGATATTTCGCTTCGTGTGGGGGATATGTATATTATCATTCATGTGGGGGATTGTTAGAATTCCTAAAGGTAGAATGAATGAAATATCCTTTAGTCCCACATTGCCAAAAATCAAAATAGAAATGAAGTATATCAATAGCCTTCTCATGAGGAGGTTGGGGCCTAGGGGCACCCAAATGTATACTTCGTTGTGAGGAGGGAGGCCATGCTTCACCATCACACGCGCGCGCCGCCGTCGCTGTCCGTCCGACCGACCGAACCGAACCGGGCTCGGGTACGGGTCTAAAATGACCATTCTTTTTGCTAGGCCATTGTTTAACGGTTTTGGACTTCGGCTGAAACTGGCCTGGTCCTGGAATTTGAAAAGAAGCGGGCGGGTGAAGATGGACGCGGGTTGAATAGGCGCGAATACAGGCGGGTGAGACCCGACTGAAGCAGACGCGGGTTTTGGCCTGAAGAGGTGCGACCGTTTGGACAAATGCGGCCCGTTATGGCATTTTTCTGAACGGATGCGACCCCTTAGCAGGCACAGTTTAATTTTGGCAAACAGATACGGTTTTTGGCGAACGGATGCGGCCAGCAGAAACGGGCGCGACCATTTGAACAAACGGGTGCAGACGCGACCGTTCGAAGGGATACGAATCAACTATAAATAAAGAGGAAAACTGATCACTTTCCTCACTAATTTTTTCCGATTCAAATCTTCTCTCTTCTAACTGCTGTTCTTATACATTCAAATCACAGAGTGATACACTCATTACATTCTCGAGCAGAATACGTCTGTTGTATCTTGGGAGAATTTTGAAATAAAATTCTTAAGGAAATCGTTACGACGAGCTTCAGACATAATCCGGTTAGAATTCTAGTCTGATTGTATATTTATATACATTATTCTATATTCTATCCGTTATTCTGGTTATATTATTTATTCAAAATAGTATAACACTGTTGTTGTAATTTATTTACAACATTCGTATTGTTATAATAATTACTACAGAATTCCAGTGTAGTGGAAATCTGAGTTATAAACTTATGCGACGAGTTTATAATTGATTATTCTCTGTTTTGGTATACTAGACGTATAACAGCCACCACCACATCTCACCCTCGTCACACCCCTAAAACCACTTTCTAAGACTTTATCACTTGCTACAGCTACGGTATGGCCAAGGCCAATAATCTCTTCCTCACCATGATCTACAGCAACCTTTTGATCTCCATATCCATGTTAGTTTCTCTACGCAAACAATCATCCATTACGGAGTTACTAACAACAACATTCAAGCTCAGAACGAGAGGTTCCCCATACGACAAAAACTCCCTACGCAATGTACCTCCTACCAACTAACTACCTATTGTATGCACACTTAACCCCGCTCCATTTTACACAACTACATCATCCTCTAAACCATATTTTGTTGAAAAGTTCCTAGTTTCAAAATAATCTATGATTTCCAAACCAGGGGAATAACCTGAACATAACGACGAGATGGTCAGTGGTTGTTGACTCAAACAACTAACTGAGGGATCCAACTAAAGTGGATTTGGAGGTGAAGGTTGATAAGCATGTGAAAATACATCGAATATTATATCTTCATCTGACAAACTCGCCAATCCTTCCATATTGATTTTTCCCCTAGCCTAAAACTTGTCTCTCCTGCACAAGCTTTGGACCAAGTTGCTTCGACGTTGGCAATGGCTGTTCTGCTGCGGTTCTGACCAAAATGTGTGCAGTACCAACCAATAATACACCACCTGCAGTTGCTATAAATGCTATACCAGCTAAGAACATATCAACTGTAATTGTTAAGAGGCCTAAAAGGAGCATTAAGATGCCTAACCGTTTTATAGACTAGAAGACTGAAAGTGACAGCAAACTTGTACAATAATTTCTTTTTTACATAGTGTGCTTCGTTACAAATGAATGGTTAAGGATGCTTTACAAATAGATGAATGACAGCTGTATAAAAATAGTACATGCACGTTTGTAACTGCTTATATATGGAAAGGAAATGAAAACATATGGCAGGCTGGAAAAACATTAATTTTCACTTCTTTCAAATTCTGTTCTCCTCTTCATTTCTTCTCCTCTTTACCTTCTTCTTCTCGATAACACCTCCCTCACCACCATCCATCAAATCAAAAATATTCTCTACCACCACCAAGCCTCCATCAACATCATCAACACCACCCTCTCATCTCAAGTATCCAACCTCGCCTCTCAACAATCTGACTTAGCCAAAATCAAATCGACACTTCGATAACTCTCCCGAATCCGTGTCGAAATCTCTTCCAAATGCTCTTCCTACCGACCACCACCATCTCAATCCGTGGTTGCTGCATCACTACAAACACAACCTTATTCACCCATTCAACCACGACCTCCTACTCATTTTGCTTTTCCCCTCTCAGATATCGACTACCCGACAAATCTCAATTTTGACATTGACATCTTTGGCACTCTGTTCCCTTGAAAACTTCTCTCTCCAACAACATTAAAACTTTCATCTCCATCATCACCACTCCCAACAAAACCACCACCGATCGATCTTTCCCGCTCTCTCATTCCCCTTCCTCACCTATTCCACAACACTCTCAACCTCAACAGTTTGAACCCACGAACCCACTAAACATACTCGTTAACCCACAGGTCCAACTTACCAACAACAAACACATCGATAACTTCCTTCCCTCTCTCGCCAAACCAAGCCTGAAACTTAAATCCTTGGGCTATTACTCAGTAACAAGAGCTGCAGCCACAAACTCCTTTATCTCCAGCTCCTCACTGTAAGATTAACACGACAAGTTCTTTACCTTCATCCACTTCTCTAACCTTGTCTTCGACGCCATGCTCTAGATCCTTAAAATATTCCTAGAAATGTTCTCAACTCATTTTTCAAAACAACCCAATCACAATAAACTCCTTCCTCAAACTCGCATACTCCACTAACCCATGCAACTACATCGAGTTCGACTATGCCTTCAACGTCTTCCTTTTAAGTCCTATGACCATGTCTCCACACATTAACAACAGTCGATTCAAACCCACTTTCTTATCCATGTTGACCAAACCCTACCTGCTACCATCTCAATGCAGACCCACGAACCATCTCAAATCTGTATGGTCTAATCCGAGCCCAAAACCAATAATTTGGAATATATCATCAAAAAGTTCCTTAACCGCTAACAATCCAAGGTCTAACCCTAGCCCCTCTGCTACCCACACAATCCTCATCTTAGGCTCCCTAATCCATACATCATCTCATCATTGATCAATGTCAAGGACCATCGCTATCTAGGGTCACCCTCTACTTTCCCATCGACAATGCCAGCCGTGAACAAATTTCCTCCGACATCTCTACCCATCTCAACCAACCTCTTCATCCGAACTTCATATCCTCCACTCTGAATAGGATTCTTGAGAAACTCACTTTAGACCTAGAACGATCCAATTTATTGAGTAGGACCCATAACACCTACGATTAGTATATAGTGTTTCTTGATTGAGAGAATGAATTATTATATTTTAAAGAGAATGAAGACTTGTTTTCCTTAATGCGGAACGATGGCTTATTTGATTTTAGGAACGGTATTATATTCATTATTGAGTGGACTAATAAAAAAACCCATCAACGCATGGCCCAATATATATTATATTCACTCTGTTTAAAATTTCCTACATCCACATACCATCCAATTTATCAAGCTGCATTTTATACATCAAACCCCTAGTATGGTAATCATTAGCATTAAAAACAAGTTACCGTATGAAAGAAAAATGTATATTTTGATCTTGGTGGAATAGTCAACGGAGATAGCATTCTATGACCTTGAGGACAAGTTCAATTTCGAGGGGTTGGTAATGATACAGTGCAACATGATGCTGAAATTCACTCGGTGTTTCATATATCTAAGCTTAAGCATTGCTCGAATCCTCAAAGCACCACACCAACCCCAATACCACCAGTTCTCATTTTAGCTAACACCCAACTAACCTTGAGGACAAGGTTCCAAGATGGGGTATTGATGCAGTACCAACCAAAATACACGACCAGCAGTTGCTACAAATGTAGTACTACCAAGAATGTATCACCTGCAACTGCTATGAGGCCTAAAAGGAGCACTAAGAAGCCTAACCGTTTTATGGACTAGCACCATGAAAGTGATGGCACACTTTTTATAATAAGCTTCTTTTTTATTTAGTATGATTTGTTACAAATGAATGGCAAAGGATGCTATACAAATAGATAAACGACATTTGTATAAAAATAGTACATGCATGTTTGTAACTTCTTATGTATGGAAAGGAAATGAAAACATATGGCAGGTTAGAAAAATATTAATTTTCTCTTTTTGCAAGTTCTATTCTTGTAACACTCCATATTTTTAATAAAATTATTGAGGATATTTAATTAGTTAAATTAAATAAAATAACATGTTGATTAATGGATTGAGACTTGTGATTGAAATACAAGGGTAGCCATTCCATGTTAATGAATAGATAAAAGAAGTGAAATGGGATTAAGGTGTTAGGAAATAAGGGAGGGAAAAATAGGATAATGATTAAACTTATACCTTAAACCCTTAGGAAAATGAACACACCCTCACTTCATTTTATCACAGATGAAAAATACTCTAAGGCCGACCACCATTTTCAATCTCAAGTAAAGATAAAGCTAGGATTTTCAAGAGGAAGAAGTAAACCAATTAATCAAGACCAAATCTCACAAAGATAAGGTGAATAACGACTACATCTCACTTTTCTATATGTTATCGGTTTTAAGGTAAAACCCGAGTTTACCTTGCATGATTTTGAAGAGCAAAATATTTATATATACATGTTGATGATTTATGCTTATTCATATGAATTTTATGACATATTTTGATGTAAAAACCCTATTTAGTTACATCGAAATGCCTTGCGATTTTAGATATAGATCAAAAATGTTATTTTAGAGATAGGTTTCAATTTTCATAATTTTCTGAATTATGTGGATTTTATATTAATTTTCTAGTAAAGAAAATGATTTATTGGGTTATAAATTATTTACGAAAAAATAAATAATTATTTGTATCTGAAATTTATGTACGCTAGAAAACATATTAAAAAAGATTTTCTAGAATTTTTATAGAATTTTCTAAAGAGTTTTGATGAATATATAAAATTATTTTGAGATATGGGACTTAAATGTTTTATATATTTAATAAAGGAGAAGGGGTAATTTGCAAATGATTTAAATTAATTAATTCTGAAATCATGGTAATACTTTTAGAAAAGAAATGTTAGAACCAATAAGAGTTTGAAAAACAAGGCAGGTTAGTTAAAAACTTTACTAAAAAAAAGGTTTTAAATCGAAAATTCATGTTAAAAGTATGTTTCGCAACTTTTGGTTCCGCCTAGGTAACTTTCGACTAAGACCCTCCTCCTCCTTCCTTAAACCAATGCATACAGTATCAATTTCGGTACACATCGAATTGGACAAAAGCGGAAGGTAAGAGTCGAAACTAAGGGATGTCAAAAGGGTCGAAGCGCCTTTTTGTTTAAAATAAGAAAAGCGCCTGGTTGCTTTCGAAAAAGATGCTTTTGACTTAGTTGGCTTCTGACTAGGTCAATTTATTTAAAGAAAAGGTTTTAAGGTTGCGCCTTTATTCTAAGTAATAGCTTTCGACTAAGTCTGATTTCGACTAAGTCAATAGTTTCTAGGGTTGGTTTCGAAATAGTTGCACTTTGTTCTTAAATGATAGCTTCCGACTATGTCAAAGCCTTTACTGTCGCTTTCTACCTTTCAAAACAGAGCTTTCGAAGGGCATTGTTTTGTTTTATAAAAGCCCTGCCGCTTCTTCAATGCTTTCGGAAGAGGTGGTTTCGACACCATCACTTTCTAACTTAAGTTGTAATTTTGGAAAGGGTAAGCTTTCGACCCTGTTGCTTGTGACCTTTAGTGATTTTTAAAGAATAACCCAAAGGTTTCGACATGACAGTGTTGAATGATTCGAAAGATGTTTTCTCCATATGTTTTAAATTGAACCCAAGTGATTTCGAAAGATTTGATTTTCTAAAGGTTTAATGCTTTCGAAAGGTTTTGAAAATGGTTTCGAAGGGGTGGTTCCTAGAGGGTTTCGAAGGAGTCAAAAGGTAATGTTTTCCAACGGTTTCGAAAGGTCTAAAGGAAAGGTTTCTCCTATGGTTTTAAATTAGTTTAAAGGAAAGGTTTTTCCTATGGTTTCGAAAGGAAAAGTTTATTAGTTTTAAAGTGAGATGCCTAAGGTTTGTAGATTTCGAAGGTAAAGGAATTTCAATGGTTTCGAAAGGTTATATGAATGGTTTTGAAAGAAAGATTTGGCCTTTTAGCCTAGATAAAAGAAAGGGATTTACATGGTTTCGAAAAGGGTACTTTCAATAGAATTGAAAGGTGTACTTTCAAATGTTAAAAAGTTTTCATCAACAAAAATTTGAGTAATGTATATATAGTGGCAAGGTGATTTTGAGTAAAGCATAGAGTATAAATGTTTTCCTTGTTTAAGTTTGGTTTAAAAGGTTTTAAATCAATTTCAGATGAAAAGGTTTTCGAGGAAAATTTTGGGAAGGTTCCCTAAGTGAAATGACTCGGATATTAGAATAGGAAATGGGACTAGCATAAGGCCGCTTCCAATACATTAGCTATTGGCCCCAACTAATTTAGTCCAAAATTCCAGTGTGTAGGGCTTTGTCACAGGTAAGACTAAAATTATGATTACAAACAGAAGGGAATATATATTTGTATACAAATAGGTTATTGTTGAGCCCGCAAAACCATTTAGATTAGGTGACCCTAGGAGAATGTTAAATTAGGGACAGACCATTCAGAAGAGAAGTATTTAACAAATAATTAAGGGCAGACCGCCTAGAAGAGGTGTCTAACAGATGTTAGATTATTTTGTTATATTGTCTGGTAGGCCCGAGTCAGCTAAAGGTTAATAGTAAGCCAAACAAAACTATAGTGTTCGGACAGATTGTCCATTTTTACCTGATATATATACATATATATGATTATATAACGATGCTTTACAGTTTAACTAGTTTTGGTTACAGGATAAAGGTTTGCAAAAGATATGTTCGAAAAGGATATTAGTGAGGGGAAACCCGTTCCGCTAAGCGATGTGGCCTCATTTAATATCAAATAACCGAGATGCACAGTATTATTCACACCAAGCTTTATGTCTGACACGAAGTTTATGTTTTCCTCTTAAACTCTCGGGTGCTCAAAGTTGATTTGAGTAGGCTGAGGGTTGAGGCTTAACAGGTTTTAGTAGGATGACGAATAAAGCTACTGGAGGCTAGTAGGAGGGTAACGGTTAGCTATTAGGAGTTGCACTTTTTGTTTTGTGGTTTATTTCCACTATGTATATATTAAGTCAATTATGACTATATGACTCTAATCATCCAAGGAGGCATCTTCATATATCACTCTTGGCATACTTTGTAAAAAGTATATTTTATCATTGCCTGAGAAATGTTTGGGATTATGTAATCTGAATATGGAACATCTATTTGAAATGTAATGGAAAAATATTATTTTGAAATTTGTGACTTGTTTCATATTTGAGTGCTTCTGATTTATAGATACCATTAACATAGTCGTATTTAGTCACCGGAAGTTAACACTATAGATGACTGCAGTATTTATAGCGCTTAGCTTTGGGACTCTAGACGTGCTAAAACTTGGTATCAGAGCATAAGTTTATGAAGTACTTTAACTAAAAATTATTTTTGAAGACGTAATCCTTAGGAATTAGAGTTAGGACCAGGGTATGGGATAACGCTATAGTAACGTACTTGTATTTGCTATAAATGATATACGCTTTATCTCTAGACTCCTATCTTTATTAGGATATTTTTCTGTATCTCATGAGGCTTGAATACAGATATGGACGGAAGAAGAGGCAAAGTTAGTCTAGGAGGAGACGGCACCACCATAAATGGAAATGCCGGACCAAATGCTAGAAGAAGTCAAGGTCACGCTCAGGCTGAGAATGTTGGTGCTAGGATCCCACTAGTGGATATAGGAGTCATGTATCAGTTTTTCGTAAACATGATGCAAGCTAGAATTGTGATTGGAGTTGTTGGAGGAAATGATGCTGGAGGAGGAGTTCAAGAAGCTCCAGCTGTCAACCACTATGCTAACTTGATTAGAGATTATGCTAAGCTTTGAGGAAAGCCATTTATTAGAATTGAAGATGTTATAGAAGTGGAGACGTGGTTATTTCACAATGAAAGGATATTTGCTAATTTAGGGCTCAAGGACCAGTAAAAGAGGAGGCTTGCCTCGAGACAGCTTCAAGCGGCAGCTTTGTTTTGGTGGAATAGTGTGACTGTTGGGGTAAACGAAGAGGAGATGACATGGGCTGAGTTTAGGAGAAGATTCTAGGAAAGGAATGAAAAGTTTATTAGAGGTTTGAAGCCGGAGTTGGTTAGGGCAACTTTGTCGCACATCAAAGATCCATATGATGTGGTAATGGAGATGGCATTGAGACAAGAAGAGATGCTTTCTTGTTTGGAGAAGAAGAAAGAGGAGGAGAAGGAGGTCCAAGTTGGATAGGGCAAAAAGAGAAAGTTTTTCCATAAGAAGAATGCTTAGAAAGGAGGAGCAGCGAAGAAAGGGAAATCTGATGTGGTCTGTTATAAATATGATAAGAAAGGCCATTATGCTCACAAATGCCAGACAAGCAAAGGGAAAAAGGCTGCTGAGTAGAAAGGAGTTAGATCTTTGATTGTGATTAGATCGGGCACTACAAGAACCAGTGCAAAGAGCCAGCTAAAGAAGAAAAGGGCCAAGTATTTGCATTGGAGCCTGCTTTTCGAAGCCTATAGTGCAGGAGAAAGGAAAAGCAGTATTGGGAGGTACACTTCAGATCCATGGTATGTCTGTTAGCGTTTTGTTTGATACTGGCGCATCGCATTCTTTTATATCTCGATGTTTGGTGGATAAGCTTAACCTAGAACCTACATATTTAGTTACTTCCTTAAGAGTTGCAAATCTAATAGGAGGGTATGCGACGCTTGGGATGAAGTATGACCACTTAGAATTTGACTTGTTAGGTTACACCTTTGTTTGCAGTTTGCATGTATTTGACTTTGCAGGGTTCGATATTATATTGGGCATGGATTGGTTAAGTGAATACGATGCTAGGATATTTTTCCAGGATAGGGAAATATCTCTTAGACACCCTGATTGTAGTGATCGGATAGTTTATACCGTAGAGAATCCTAGTAGTGAGGTGAATACTTTGTTGGGTGTTGTGGAGTTAGAAGATGAGTTGAATCGCGTCTTCGTGGTTAGAGAATTCACGGATCTCTTCGAGCCAGTAGTTGGATTGCTGTCGAAACGAGCCACTGAGTTTCGGATTGATTTGGTGCCAGGGGCAGAACTAGTAAGTAAGCCACCAAGTAGGATGACACCTACAGAGATGAAAGGGTTAAAGGCTCAGTTGGTAGACTTGGAAGTAAGAGTTTTATTAGACTGAGTAGCTCGCCTTGGGGAGCAACTACAGTGTTTGCTAAGAAGGTGGACGGATCGTTAAGGTTATGTATCAATTATCTTAAGCTGAATGAGAAGACGATAAAGAATCGATATCTGTTGTCGAGAATTGACGATTTATTCGATCATTTGAGTGGAACCAAGGTATTTTCTTAGTTGTATTTAGCTATAGGATTCTATCAGCTTAGGGTGGTAGATGATGGTATACCTTTGACGGCGTTTAGGACCAGATATGGATTGTACGAATGGTTAGTTATGTCATTCAGATTAACTAATGCGCTGGCATTCTTTGTAGACTTGATGAATTGAATTTTCAAAGAACACTTGGATAGATTCGTTTTGGTGTTCATAGATGATATTTAGATATACTCTAAGGATGAGAAAGAGCATGAAGTTCATCTTATGGTGGTTCTTGAGAATTTGAGAGAACATCAGCTGAAGGCGAAGTTCTCGAAGTGTCATTTTTAGAAGAAGGAAGTAAAGTTTTTAGGTCATGTATTTTCAGAAAGAGGGTTGGCATTAGATCCAACTAAGATCGAAGCAGTGAATAGTTGGAAGAGGCCAGAATCAGTGACTGAGATAAGAAGTTTTCTTGGATTAGCTGGATATTGTAGATAGCAGCACTGACCAAACTAACACGAAAAGATATAAAGTTTGTATGGACCGATAAGTGTGAGGAAGCATTCTAGAGCTTGAAACACTTTCCGAAGGGGAATCGGTATTTAGTTGTTTATACAGATGCATATGGAACTGAACTGTGTTGATGTAGAGAGGTAAAGTGATTGCCTATGCTTCTAGACAGCTTAGACTGCATGAAGTTAGATATTCAACGCATGACTTGGAGTTAGCTGCAATTATTTTTTCTTTAATTGTGTGGAGGCATTACCTTTTGGAAAAAGGTTTGAGCTTTATACAGATCATAAGTCATTGAAGTACTTGTTCTCTCAGAAGGAGTGGTGGTTAGAGTTTTTAGCTGCTTATGATTTCGAAATAGAGTACACATCAGGGAAGGGCAACAAGGTTGCAGATGCATTTAGCAGGAAACATCAAAATGCAGTATCAGCGATGGTTACTGAGTGGAAAGATTTATAAGCATTAGCAGATTGCAAGGTGCAGTGGAAATCCAAGGGCGAATCTAGTGGAGGATCCGCTATATTGTCTTCTTCAGAAGTCCGACCAGTATTGATTGAGAAGATTGCTTCAAAACTGGAAGAGGATCCAGTGTTAGCTGAAAGGATCAGGAAGTTAAGGGATGGAACGGAGAGCGATGGCTTGAAGAACTTTAGTCTTGATCAGAATGGATGGTTGAGAAAGAACGGTAGATTATGTGTTTCAAATGTGAAAGACATAAGGAAAGAAGTTTTGGAGGAATGCCATCGTTCGAAGTTTACTATTCATCCATGAGGAATAAAGATGTATCAAGATATGAAGAGAAGTTTCTTCTAGGAAAGAATAAAGAAGATGTTGGCTTATGGGTGAAACAATGTTTGAACTATTAGCGGGTGAAAGTCGAACATCAGAAGCCAAGTGGATTGCTTCAGTTATTAGATATTCCAGTATGGAAGTGGAATTCTATTTTTATGGATTTTATTGACGGAATGCTAAGGTCGAACAAGGAAAATGGTAGTATATGGGTTATAGTGGACTGGCTGACCAAGAGTGCCCATTTCATTCCAGTTAAGTCAACTAGAATGGCACCTGTTTTAGCGAAGTTGTTTATGAAGAATGTGGTTAGACTGCATGGAATTCCTAGTAGCATAGTTAGTGATAGAGATTCCTTATTCACTAGCGAGTTCTGAAAGAGTCCACAGGAAGTTTTGGGAACCAAGCTTAAGATGAGTACCGCTTACCATCCACAGACGGATGGTCAAACGGAAAGTGTTAACAAAATCTTGGAAGATTTGTTAAGAGCTTGTGTTATAGATTTCCAGGGGATCATGGGAAGACTATCTGCATTTGGTTGAGTTTTCATATAACAACAGTTATCAGACTAGTGTTGAGATGGCACCATTTGAAGCTTTGTATGGAAGGCCATGCAAATATCTCGTTGTTGGTTAGAGACCGGGGATAGTTTTGTTTTGGTCCAAATTTGTTTAGAGAGGCAGCAGAAAAGATTGAGGTCATTCGGGCTAGAATGAAGGAGGCTCGGTCTAGGTAGAAAAGTTATGCAGATAGAAGACGAAAAGATTTAGAATTCTCTGTTAGAAATCATGTTTTCGTCAAAGTATCGCTGATGAAAGGTGTTATCAATTTCGGGAAGATAGGAAAGTTAGCATCGAGATTCGTAGGACCATTTCCTATTTCAGAAAGGATCGAGAAACTCGTATATAGAGATGAGTTACCGAGCAGTTTGGCCGGTGTCCATGATGTTTTCAATGTATCTCATCTGAGGAAGCGTGTCAGGGATCTAGACACTACTATAGCACTGACTGTGTTAGAGGACTTAGTAGTGGAACCAGACATTACTATAGTTAGGAAGCCTATCCAGAGAGTCGAGAGAGATAAGAAGTAATTTAGAAACAAGATAGTCAGATTAGCGAAAGCCCAGTGGAGTGATGATTCTAGAGACTGTACTTGGGAGACTAAGAGCAGGATTAGAGGTACTTATCCTGATGGTATGTTTTACCTTTAACAGTTTGTTATATTCCTTATCCTAATTTCGAGGAGGAAATTCGTTAGAAGGGAAGATTATAAAACCCATATTTTTAGTGACGTTATTTAAGATATTTAATTAGTTAAATTAAATAAAATAATTTGTTGATTAATGGATTGAGATTTGTGATTAAAATTAAAGGGTAGTCGTGCCATGTTAATGAATAGATAAAAGAAGTGAAATGGGATTAAGGTGTTAGGAAATAAGGGAGGGAAAAATAGGAAAATGATTAAACATATATCCTAAACCCTTAGGAAAATGAACACATCCTCACTTCATTTTATCACAAATGATAAGTACTCTAAGGCCGACCACCATTTTCAATCTCAAGTGAAGATAAAGTTAGGATTTTCAAGAGGAAGAAGTAAACCAATTAATCAAGACCAAGTCTAAAATGCTAATCATACAACTAAGGTGAATAATGATTGCATCTCACTTTTCTATATGTTTTCAGTTTTAAGGTAAACTCGAGTTTACCTTGCATGATTCAGTCATGATTTTGAAGAGCAAAATGTTTATATATATATATATATATGTTGATGATTTATGCTTGTTCATATGAATTTTATGACATGTTTTGATGTGAAAATCCTATTTAATGACATCCAAATGCCTTGCGATTTTAGATATAGACCAAAAATGTTATTTTAGAGAAAATTTTAAATTTTCATAATTTTATGATTTAATGTGGATTTTATATTAATTTTCTAGTAAAGAAATAATTTATTTGGTTATAAATTATTTACGACAAAATAAATAATTATTTGGGTCTGAAATTTGTGTATGTTAGAAAACATATTAAAAAGGATTTTTTGAAATTTTTGTAGAATTTTCCAAAGAGTTTTGATGAATATATAAAATTATGTAAGGTATGGGGCTTAAATGATTTCTATATTTAATTAAGGAGAAGGGGTATTTTGCAAATGATTAATAATTAATTCTGAAATTATGGCAATACTTTTGGAATAGAAAAATTAGCAACCAATAAGAGTTTGAAAAACAAGGCAGGTTAGTTAAAAAGTTTACTTAAAAAAGGTTTAAAATCAGAAATTCATGTTGAAAGTATGTTTCGCCACTTTTGGTTCCGCCCAGGTAGCTCGACTAAGACCCTCTGCCTCCTTCCTCAAACCAATGCACATAGTATCAATTTCGGTACACAGTGAATTGGACAAAGGCGGAAGGTAAGCGTCGAAACCAAGAGGTGCCGAAAGGGTCGAAGCATCTTTTTGTTTTAAATAAGAAAAGCGCCTACCTGCTTGCTTTCGACTAAGATGCTTTCGACTTAGTTGGCTTCCGACTAGGTCAATTAATTTAAAGAAAAGGTACGGTTGCGCCTTTGCTTTAGGTAATAGCTTTTGACTAAGTCAATGGTTTTAAGGGTTGGTTTTAAAATAGTAGCACCTCTGTTTTTAAATGATAGCTTCCGACTATTTCGAAGCCTTTACTGCCGCTTTCTACCTTTCGAAACCGAGCTTTCAAAGGGGATTGTTTTGTTTTATAAAAACCCTACCGCTTCACCAATGCTTTCGGAAGGGGTGTTTTCGACACCGTCACTTTCCTACTTAAGTTATAGCTTTCGAAAGGGTAAGCTTTCAACCCTGTTACTTATGACTCTTAGTGATTTTTATAGAATAACCCAAAGGTTTGACAAGATAGTGCAGAATGATTTCAAAAGATGTTTTTTCCACTTGTTTTAAACTGAACCTAGGTGTTGTCGAAAGGTTTGAGTTTCTAAAGGTTTAATGCTTTCGAAAGGTTTTGAAAATAGTTTCAAAGGGATGGTTCCCTAGAGGGTTTCAAAGGAGTCGAAAGGTAATGTTTTCCAATAGTTTCGAAAGGTCTAAAGAAAAGGTTTTTCCAATGGTTTTGAATAAGTATAAGGGAAATGTTTTTTCTATGGTTTCGAAAGGCAATGTTTATTAGTTTTAAAGAGAGATGCCTATGGTTTGCAGCTTTCATAGGAAAAGGAATTCCAATGGTTTCGAAAGGTTATATGAATGGTTTCGAATGGAAGATTTGGCCTTTTGGCCTAGATAAAAGAAAGGGTTTTACACGGTTTCGAAAGGGGTACTTTTAATTGAATCGAAAGGCGTACTTTCAATAGAATTGAAAGGTGTACTTTCAAATGTTTAAAAGTTATCATCAACGAATATTTGAGTAAAGTATATATAGCATGGCAAGGTGGTTTTACGTAAAGCATAGAGTATAAATGTGTTCCTTGTTTAATTTTGGTTTAAAAGGTTTCAAATCAATTTCAGATGAAAAGGTTTTCAAGGAAAATTTTAGGAAGGTATCCCTAAGTAAAATGACTCAGATATTAGAATACCAGATGGGACTAGTATATGGTCAAACCCTATACATTAGCTATTGACCCCAGCTAATTTAGTCCAAAATTCCAGTATGTAGGGTTTTGAAACAGGAAAGACAAAAATTATAATAACACACAGAAGGGAATATATATTTGTATACATATAGGTTATTGGTGAGCCCACAAAACCATTAGGATCAGGTGACCCTGAGAGATGTTAAGTTAGGGACGGACCGTCCAGAAGAGAAGTATTTAACTGATAGTTAAGGGAAAACCGCCCAAAAGAGGTGTCTAACAGATGTTAGATTATTTTGTTATATTGTCTGGTGGGCCTGAGTCAGCCTAAGGTTAATAGTGAGCCAAAAAAACTATAGTGTTTGGACAGATAGTCCATTTTTATATATATATATATATATATATATATATATATAATGATGCTTCACAGCTTTAACTAGTTTTGGTTGCAGGATAACGGTTTGCAAAAGATATGTTTTATAAGGATATTAGTGAGGGAAAACCCATTCCGCTAAGCGACATGGTCTCACTTTGTAACAACCCTGGTTGGAGATTACCGTAAATATTAAATTATAATGAAGATTATAATATAATATTGGAATTAATTGAATTAATTGGAAGAAAATGATGAATTATATTGTTTATTTGGAATAAACAATATAATATGAATAAATTTTGGGAGAACAATATAAAATAAGGTTTATTTCAAATTAAATGATTGAAGCAAATTTAAGATGAAGTAAACAACTTAATTGTGATCTTTGAGTTGGAAATTGTCATTGATGGAATTTAGTAGGAGCATTAAAGGAATATTGGCAATTTATTCCAATATTCTCCTTTTATTGTAAAATAAAAGGGAAAATAAAAGTAGAAAGATTTTATTGTGTTAATAGTGATAAATGTATGTGTGAGATAAAGTTATTCCTTTATTTCATGAATTTTGAATATAGAGATGCAACTATATTCAATTAACATGTACGATTTGGCGATAATGTAATTTATTGTCAAATTGCATCTTTTCTTTGTTAAATACAAAGAAAATTGTTAAATAATTGTTTAATCATCATATGCATAACGAATTTGAATTTTTGGGCTAATGAATTGTAACAAAATAAATTAATCACTTCATTTTGATGGTTGGAGTGATTTGGAATAATTAATGGAATTTTGTTTGGGTTGGGGAAATCATATTGGTAATTTAGAACCAATAATACATTTTACTGTAGAATAAAATATGGGGAATAAGAAGAAAAATAATATTCTTTGAGTATAAAAATGATGGACATGAGTGAAATAAAGTTTCTACTTTATTTCATGAATTTGAATGTAGTTAATTGACTATATTTGATTAAATTGATAATTTGTACAATATTGTGCTTGTTTGCCAATATTGTCATTTTATTAATTAAATATATATATATATATAAGAATGAGTTAATAAAATAATTAATCATGATAACTATGATTAAAAATGTGAGAAATAATTTAGTAATGTCTAAACATATATTTGTTTTGTTTTGGGTGCATAACATCTTTTTATTTAACCAATTGTATTAAATTTGCAATTTATTTTGCAATTATGGGAAAATTGGATAAATTGAGAAATAAATGGAAATTTAATAACAAAATTGTTAAAACCTATGTTTTGATAATTTTATTAAAAACTAGATGACATAACGAATCCAACGCATCCAAAATCATTAAAAATGTAGAAGTTATGAAGATTTAAGCATTGTATAAGTGTAAATAAACTTAAACAAAATTTTGCCTAAGTAAAATTAATATGGGTCATTAGGTTAAGCCCAAACTCAATATCCACTAGATAAACTTCTAGAGCCAGGAAAGAAGTACGTACACTTCTTCCTCCTTCAGCTCATTTGAGAAAAGGAACGGTAGAAGCTCAAAAATTAGAAACAATGGCTGCCTTCTCAAACCTTAGCCATAATTAACAATTTCTTTGCTAAATCAATAGAATTTCGGGTCTAATTCATCAAGAAGGTAATCTCCATCCTTCTCTATCTTGAATTTGAGAAGAAATCCATATTTGTTTATTGTAATTCTTGTTTTGTAGTTTTCCTTCTTTGCATGCCTCTTTTCCTAGTTTCTGCAGGTGCTAGAGCTCCTCTTCCTTGCTAAAGACCTCATCTTTGCTCCAATCTTTACTTCATAATCTCCTCTTTTAGCTGCCAAAGGTAAGTTTAAATCTTACAGCAACTAAATTTTCTCATGCTTGGAAAATTTGGCTCTATATGTTCACGTTTTATCTTTGTTCTTAATTGTTGATGTCTGAAATACCTCAACTTTGAATGCTTATATCTCCCTCATCCGAAGTCGGATCGAGGCGCTTTTTGTTTCTTTTTGAATCTTATTGTGTCTAGTTTTTTCATGTCAAATTTTATCAAGTTTCGAGTCCGTTTGGACCTCTGTATTTGCTGTGAAAGTTGCAAAACCGAAAGCATTTTTGCACAGGAAATATATTTGGCTGAATAGTATTTTTGGCATAACATTTGCGTTTCTAATCGGAATTTAAAAATCTTGGATGTTCTTAAATCCTTGTGAAATATTCCACAACTTTTCTGTTTTAGCTTTTGAATGATCTGGAATTCTACATAGTGAAAAATAGACTTTTTGTCGCTGGCCTGTGTTAATAGCCAGTGCTAGTAGTATTTCGCTCGTAACTTATTCGTTTTGACCGGAATATCGAAATTTTTGTAGTTTTGAAAACCTTAGGCTGTAAACTAAATTTTTTTTGTTTTATGCTTCATGGAATTTCGAAGTTTGCATGGTGGAAAATTGATGTTTTCATTGTTGGCCTGTCATGGACAGCCCCAAATTTTGATATAATTGTCTGATTTTGACAATTTCACTTGCATTCTTTTGCAAGAATTTTATTTTGTAATTTATTTATTATTCCATTTCTAGTAAATTATTTTATGTTATAACTTATTAATTTTCATCATCTTTATGCTTTTTCGGACGTATAAGAAAATAAATTAAACGATTTAGTAAATCCGCGAGGTATGGGACTTGAGTATTTACTTTATCAGTTAATTTCAGACTTGTACGACCGAAACGATTTTGAGGAATCGTTTGATTTCCTCCTTGATGTTAACCACATTGTGGTATGAGTTTTAGATTATATTAGTCCATTTGGCTAATACGTATAGTCCGAGATCTCATATTCGGGAGTATATACGAGATTAGGACTATATTGATGGAGATATACTTGCCAATGATATGAGGAAAGATTTTGATGGAATTTGATGAGTTTGATGTTTTTATGGAGTTTCTACTCATCGATAATAAGAGACGGGTTTAGCATCTTATACCATATGCCGATGACATGAGGCGATTCTTTTGATGATGTTGATGATTTCTTAGTGTGGCACGAACTAGCGGCTAGAAAACCGCTAAGTGAGAGCGTATGGTATGGGACATACGTTACCACTTTCTGGGTTAATATCCGAGAGTTGTTGACACATTCTGGGAGAACTACCAGTACTTAGAGTCCCGATCGGGTTAAGTAATACTTGATTCGATCACTTTTGATGGCGGGGACTCAGCGGACACCGATTGAAGTGAGGTGCTCCAATCACTTTTGATGGCAGGTGTTCGTGGGGAATATAGATGACGTCATAGATCGGATTAATTCGAGATGAGGATTCCGGTCGAGAGATGGATATGGTACCATGATGGTGAACAGTACTGGTAAATAGCACGTGCAACATGCTTTTGCATGTAATAGTTGGCCAATATGAGATTTCTTTTATGAGTTATGATGATTTCGATTTCACCTTTTTTTGATGTGTTTACCTAGCCTTATAGATGTAAATAAGGCAAATATGATTTCTTTGAGGATTTTGGTGATTTCGAATTTTATGGATTTATACTTGGGATTTGTATATGACTTAAGAGATTTATTTATTCATGGATAATGTTTCAATGTTTTCCCTTATATCATATACATGAATACCCTCAGATTAACCCAAGTATATGTATATGCAAACCACCACAGAGACATAGTGAAGTTACTTGATATCAACCCTAGATGTTCATACCTACTTATGTTATCCCGTTGCGAAGCTCTTCTCTTTACATTATCGTATTTTCTTTCTAACGATAAGATTCAGTTGCCTGACCCGTGTGTTTATCACTCGGGTCAGACCGAGTTGCAGGTTAGGTGGAAGTCGATCTTTTGTGTTGGATCTATGTTGCTTTTTGTGTAGGACGCATGACTATGGACGGGACTCCTCTTTTTAGTTTTATACCTGTTATCGACACTTTGTATATATTCTTTTATGGGATGTGATGTATGTATTTGATATGGGCATACTATTATGTAGTGGTGTATGACACTTGATGTTTGGGTTTGTAGCTGTGTGTGTGTGTGTGTGTGTGGCTGTTGTTCTGTGATATGTATGTTTTATTTATTTCATTTTTCTTCTGAATAGATCCTATAGCCGAGTAGTATCGTATTAGCTAAATATTGGATATTTCGATTCCATGAGGTAAAGAAAAAATATCGACATATTCAGTCTTTAGCTAATGCATTACTATATCGGTCGCCCTTAACCAGCCCTATTCTCTGCGTTAGTAGATAGAATTACTTGTTAATTCCCTTTGCTAACGTGGGTCTCGGGGTGGGGCGTCACACACTTAATATCAAATAACCGAGATGTATAGTATTATTAATACTAGGCTTTATGTCTGACTCGATGTTTATGCTTTCCCCTTAAACTTTTTGGTTCTCAAAATTGGTGTTATATAATCCTAGATAATACGTCCATATTTAAGTTGAGAAAAAGGCAATAAATGGCAGTTATGTCTAAGACCATGTTTACATTGTATTTTATTTCCTAAAAATCCATTGCCTATAATACCAGAATTCTCGATTTTTAATAAAGACATAATCCACCCAACCTATTTAGAGCTAAAGCCCCTAACCATTGGGAGCATTCAATCAATAGAATCAAAAGCTTTAGCAAAGTCTACGTTTAACATAACACAAATGATATTATTTCTACAACAATAATTTATAAATGCTTGGACTATAAGGACCCCATCTCTGATGTCCCTACACTTTATAATGCAATTTGCGTTATGTCTATTAAGAAGTTCATTTTATTGTCTATCCTATTAGCTAAGACCTTAGAAATGATTTTGACTAAGTGTTTTATTAGTGAGATAGATCTAAAATCTTTGGCTTTTATAAGACCAACATTCTTGTGAAGAATATCATGTTGACGAAGTTAAATCTTCCTAATTGTAGATTACCATTATAAAACTCGTTAAACATTTTGATAAGTTCAAATTTTACAACATGCCCAAATTTCTTGTAAAAAAAAGGGGAAAACCATACAGTCCATGATATTTACAGCTAGACAAATCACTAATAGCCTTAAAGATCTCCTCTTCGAAAAATGGGATATCCAAGTCGTCTAATTCGGTCCTAATATTAGCAGGATATAAATCATTTCATCTTGCTATAAATCTATGACACCTGCTGGCTCCAAAGATATCTTTGTAATAGTTAGTGGATGCTTTGTTAAACTCAGTTTGGTCAAAAATTTCTACATTATTAACGAGTAAGGAATTTATAATATTACCACACTTGCAATCATTAGATATTTTAGAAAGAAATTTGGTATTCTTGTCTAAATCATCCATCCACTGGATCTTGAACCTCTGCTTCCACATCATTACCACTTGTGTAATAACTTTTTCTAGTTCTTATTTAAGGTTAAAAGAAAATTTTCCTTATAAGAATTTAGGTTTCTAGTTTCTTCTAATCTGTTTAATTTTAGGATTTTAAAAAAAAAATTATTCCAATGTTTCTAAAAAACATCTATATTCCATTTTTTAATAAATAATCCAAGTCCCCTAAGCTTACTAACAAATGTTTTGGTTGTATTTCCAGAATATATAAAGTCATTATTACACATGAAAAGCCATTTGGTAGCAATGAAATTAAATTCTAAGAGCCATGTCTTTTCAAATTTAAATGATTATGAGTAAAGTGTTGGGCCTAGCAAAATGAATAATTGGGCGATGATCCGAATAAATGGTTGGAAGCCTATAAACCTACAAAGTGAGAATTTGTCTTCCATTTCCTTGCTAATGAAGAAACGATTAAGGAGAGCAAAAGAAGAATATTCCCTTTAGCTCGACCGAGTAAATCACCTTATGTTAAGAGGTGGTTCAATTAAATTACCATCGGTAATAAATTGGTCAAATTCTTCCATGGCAAGTATATCCCCTTCTTTAGGCAAGTGCTCACCTAAGTTAGTAACGTTGAAATCCCCCCGGGGGCCGACGGTAAAGGATCTAAACATTCGCTCCAAAGTATTCTTCTGCCAATCTTATTATGTGTCCCATACACATTCGATACGTTTAATAAAGAGACGTTTTTTAAGTCAATGAAACTGAGATGCATCGAATGGGCTTTAATAATGAGCTTGACACGGTTTTGTTTCCAATCGACCATTAAGCCTCCCAAACCAACCCTAGTAGGGAGGAAAAACAAGTTGCTAATGTAAAGGCCCTAGAGCCACTATAAAACCGATAATTGGGCCTTTCTATTTTTGTTTCTTGCAATAAGACTATTCCAGTATTATCATCTTTTAAGAAAGCCCTAATTTTATTGCATTTACCAAGCTCATTTAAACCCCTAACATTACATGTGATGTATTTCATAATCTAAGTGCTAGAACCCTCTCACTTTCCTTATTTCAAATATAGTCAATATCATCATAATCTATGTTAAGGAAAAAACCAGACTTCCTAGCTAAGTCAAGCATGGAAGTAGTGGATATATCATTTAATATTCAAGGATAATAAGTACTACCTACTAAACTTAAGCTAGAACTGGCAGTTCAAGTGATCAAGGAAGTGGAACCACCATGGAGTCATGCACTCGTCCTTGCCGACCTTCTCATCTACAGAGATTTGCAATTAACCAGCCATTTTGATTCCGACTCCAGTGTGTCCATATCCAAATCAAATCACTAGCAGAAAATTTCACAGGCTTGGCCAAGCTCAACAAGTTGTGGACCGCCATGTCTACATAAAACTTTGATCCGATGAGACCATAATTCCTCCCCTTTACGAAACTAATTGTTGCATCCTACCCCCCCTCCCCTCACCTCCCAACTACATCAGGAAGTAAAGAGAATTCATGTCCCATTGAAACATGAACATCCCTCACTCCTGCACGCCTGATGAATTATTGACCTATTGCTACTTTACTATCCAGTGCTACATTAATATTAATCTCAGGACAAACACCTTCTCTCCCCTGCACACATTTAAACTATCTTTCTCAAGACCACCTGCTGAATTCACTAGCACGGCTTTGCCACTGTTAGAATTCCTAAAGGTAGAATGAATGAAATATCCTTTAGTCCCACATTGCCAAAAATCAAAATAGAAATGAAGTATATCAATAGCCTTCTCATGAGGAGGTTGGGGCCTAGGGGCACCCAAATGTATACTTCGTTGTGAGGAGGGAGGCCATGCTTCACCATCACACACGCGCGCCGCCTCCGCCGTCCGTCCGACCGACCGAACCGAACCGGGCCGGGCTCGGGTACGGGTCTAAAATGACCATTCTTTTTGCTAGGCCATTGTTTAACGGTTTTGGGCTTCGGTTGAAACTGGGCTGGGCCAGGAATTTGAAAAGAAGCGGGCGGGTGAAGATGGACGCGGGTTGAATAGGCGCGAATACAGGCGGGTGCGACTCGACTGAAGCAGACGCGGGTTTTGGCCTGAAGAGGTGCGACCGTTTGGACAAATGCGGCCCGTTATGGCATTTTTCTGAACGGATGCGACCCGTTAGCAGGCGCAGTTTAATTTTGGCAAACAGATACGGTTTTTGGCGAACGGATGCGGCCAGCAGAAACGGTCGCGACCATTTGAACAAACGGGTGCAGACGCGACCGTTCGAAGGGATACGAATCAACTATAAATAAAGAGGAAAACTGATCACTTTCCTCACTAATTTTTTCCGATTCAAATCTTCTTCTAACTGCTGTTCTTATACATTCAAATCACAGAGTGATATACTATTACATTCTCGAGCAGAATACGTCTGTTGTATCTTGGGAGAATTTTGAAATAAAATTCTTAAGGAAATCGTTACGACGAGCCTCAGACATAATCCGGTTAGAATTCTAGTCTGATTGTATATTTATATACATTATTCTATATTCTATCTGTTATTCTGGTTATACTATTTATTCAAAATAGTATAACGCTGTTGTTGTAATTTATTTACGACATTCATATTGTTATAATAATTACTACAGAATTCCAGTGTAGTGGAAATCTGAGTTATAAACTTGTGCGACGAGTTTATAATTGGTTATTCTCTGTTTTGGTATACTAGACATATAACATTGAATCGGAAAAAAATTAGTGAGGAAAGTGATCAATATGTATATTATCATTCATGTGGGGGATTGTTAGAATTCCTAAAGGTAGAATGAATGAAATATCCTTTAGTCCCACATTGCCAAAAATCAAAATAGAAATGAAGTATATCAATAGCCTTCTCATGAGGAGGTTGGGGCCTAGAGGCACCCAAATGTATACTTCGTTGTGAGGAGGGAGGACATGCTTCACCATCACACGCGCGCGCCGCCGCCGCCGTCCGTCCGACCGACCGGGCCAGGCTTGGGTACGGGTCTAAAATGACCATTCTTTTTGCTAGGCCACTGTTTAACGGTTTTGGGCTTCGGCTAAAACTGGGCTGGTCCTGGAATTTGAAAAGAAGCGGGCGGATGAAGATGGACGCGGGTTGAATAGGCGCGAATACAGGCGGGTGCGACCCGACTGAAGCAGACGCGGGTTTTGGCCTGAAGAGGTGCGACCGTATGGACAAATGCGGCCCGTTATGGCATTTTTCTGAACGGATGCGACCCGTTAGCAGGCACAATTTAATTTTCGCAAACAGATATGGTTTTTGGCGAACAGATGCGGCCAGCGGAAACGGGAGCGACCATTTGAACAAACGGGTGCAGACGCGACCGTTCGAAGGGATACGAATCAACTATAAATAAAGAGGAAAACCGATCACTTTCCTCACTAATTTTTTTCGATTCAAATCTTCTTCTAACTGCTGTTCTTATACATTCAAATCACAGAGTGATATACTCATTACATTCTCGAGCAGAATACGTCTGTTGTATCTTGGGAGAATTTTGAAATAAAATTCTTAAGCAAATCGTTACGACGAGCCTCAGACATAATCCGGTTAGAATTCTAGTCTGATTGTATATTTATATACATTATTCTATATTCTATCTGTTATTCTGGTTATACTATTTATTCAAAATAGTATAACGATGTTGTTGTAATTTATTTACAACATTCATATTGTTATAATAATTACTACAGAATTCCAGTGTAGTGGAAATCTGAGTTATAAACTTGTGCGATGAGTTTATAATTGATTATTCTCTGTTTTGGTATACTAGACGTATAGCATCTTAAGAATTTTACTGTTTTCTTACTAAAACAAAGATGGCAACAGCGGAATTTTCAAACAATATTACTCACAACAGACCTGAACCGTTCAAGGGAGATGGTGATGATTTCTTGACATGGCAGAACCAGATGTTGTTTTATCTCACCACACTCGGTCTGCAAAAGTACCTCGAGGAGGAGGAACCGATTCCTGCACCAGGCAAGGAAGCAGAGGTGAATACCTGGAAGAATTTCAATTTTTTATGCAGAAACTATATTCTGAATTGTCTTGACAAGGTGCTATACAAAGTATATCAGCCTTCAAATACATCAAAAAAACTCTGGAATGCACTTACCACAAAGTACAAGACGTGGAATATCAGTCTTAAGAAATTCATTGTAGACAAATTCATGGACTACAAGATGGTTGATTCCAAACCGGTGACTGCTCAACTACATGAATTGCAAATCATCATTCATGAACTCGAAGCGGAAGGTCATATGGTTGGGGAATCATTTTTGGTTGATGCCATCATGGGAAAACTGCCGCCGTCATGGAGAGATTACCGCAACTATCTAAAGCATAAGAAGAAGGAAATCTCTTTACAGGATCTCATTATCCGATTAAAAATTGAGGCAGACAACCGTGCAGTTACAAAACCAAGAGATGAGGCATTTGTGGCTGAAGGGTCAAAGACCAAAAACAAAAAGAAGAATTTGCAGAAGAAAAGGAAAGCTCAAGACAACAAACCGAAAGACAACAAACGAACCAAGAAGTTTAATGGCGAATGTTGGGTTTGTGGAAAAGTTGGACATGCCGCTAGAGATTGCAGACTCAAGAAGGAACGCAATAAAGAGGCAAATATAGTGGATAACATGGAAGTAGACGAGTCCAACTTCTCGGCGGTGGTATCTGAATGCAATCTGGTTCAGAATCCTAACCAATGGTGGGTAGATACAGGCGCTACTCGTCATGTTTGTTCTAACAAATCCATGTTTTCTACATATCAAAATTCGATCACGAAGAAAAACTCTACATGGGTAATTCTGCAGTTTCCATGATCGAAGGCAGTGGCACAGTAATCCTCAAGTTTACTTCTGGAAAAACTGTTAAGTTGAATAACGTGCTCCACGTTCCAGACATACGCAAGAATCTCATCTCTGGTGCAGTCCTATCAAAGAAGGGATTCAAGATGGTGTTCGAGTCAGATAAGATGGTTCTGTCCAAAGCTGGAATGTATATAGGAAGGGGATATTTATGTGATGGCCTATTTAAGGCAAATGTAGTCGTTGTCGGCAACAAAAATATGTATTCTGATTGTGCTATTAATAAAATTGAAGTTTCTTATTTGCTTGAGCACGAAATTTTACTATGGCATGATAGATTGGGACACATAAATTTCTACAAAATGAAAACATTATCAAACTTGGGACTAATTCCAAAATTCCAAGTAGATAAGAACTACAAATGTGAGACATGTGTAGAAGCAAAAATGGTCAAACAACCATTTAAATCTATTGACAGAAGCACCGAACCATTAGGTTTGGTACATACAGATTTATGTGATATTAAATCATTACCTACAAGAGGTGGGAAAAAGTATTTCATTACTTTTATTGACGATTATACGCGATATTGCTATGTATATCTTTTAAATAGTAAAGATGAAGCAATAACAGCGTTTATAAAATACAAGGCTGAGGTAGAAAATCAGTTAAATAAAAAGATCAAGATACTAAGATCTGATCGAGGTGGAGAATATGAATCACCATTTGAACAGTTCTGTGCCGAAAATGGTATAATTCATCAAACAACAGCTCCATATTCACCACAACAAAAAGGTGTAGCCGAGAGGAAGAACAGAACGTTAAAAGACATGATTACTGCCATGCTTTTAACTTCTGGTCTACCGACAAACTTGTGGGGGGAAGCCTTAAATATGTCTAATCACATTTTAAACAAAGTTGCTCACAATAAAACGGGAACAATTCCATATGAGATATGGAAAGGACACAAACCAAGCTTTAAATACCTCAAAGTGTGAGGGTGCTTGGCAAAAGTTCCAGTTCCGCCTCCCAAGAGAGTCAAACTTGGACCAAAAACAGTAGATTGTTATTATCTTGGGCCAGCCCAAAATAGTAGTGCCTACAGATTTTCGGTATTCAAGTCTGATATAACTGATATTCATGTAAATACAATCATGGAATCAAGAGATACCTCATTCTTTGAAGATGTGTTTCCACACAAAAGGAATGAAGGAAATAATGTCCCAAAAAGGACAAGAGAAGAATCAAACGATTCACATGAAGATGAAACTCCTCATCAAATTGAGGATGCTGGACCAAGAAGAAGCGTAAGGGCTAGAACTTCCAAAACATTTGGTTCGGACTTTTTTACATATGTATTAGAGCACGAACCTCAAACGTACAAGGAAACAATGTCATCTTCTGAATCCTCATGTTGGAAAGAAGCAATCCAAAGTGAGATTGATTCAATTCTAAGTAATAAAACTTGGGAAATTGTTGATATTCCACCAGGAATAAAACCAATTGGCTGCAAATGGATTTTCAAGAAGAAAATGAAAGCAGATGGCTCTATCGACAAGTATAAAGCCAGATTAGTAGCCAAAGGATATCGTCAAAAAGAAGGATTAGACTTTTTTGATACATATTCGCCGGTAGCACGAATAACCTCTATAAGAATGTTAATAGCAATTGCATCCATCTATAATCTAGAGATTCATCAAATGGATGTAGAAACAACATTCTTAAATGAAAATCTCGATGAGGAAATTTACATGGAGCAACCTGAGGGATTTATTTTCAAAGGAAATGAAAACAAAGTCTGTAGATTAGTCAAATCATTATACGGACTAAAACAAGCTCCAAAGCAATGGCACGCAAAATTTGATAGTGTCATGATGAGAAATGGTTTTCGTATAAATGAATGTGACAAATGTGTTTATTATAAACAACTTAGACAATCATATGTGATGATCTGTCTATATGTGGACGATATGCTAATATTCGGTCCAAATACTCAGGTAATTGAGACCATAAAGAAAATGTTGATCAACAATTTCGACATGTAAGACTTGGGTGTTGCAGATGTTATTTTGGGAATAAAATAATAAGAACACCTAATGGAATTGAGTTATCTCAATCACATTATGTAGAAAAAGTGATTGAAAGATTTCAAAATTTTGGAATTATAGGAGTAAATACACCTTTTAATCCATCAGAAGTACTGCATAAAAACACTAATAAGAGTGTAATGCAACTGGAATATTCTCGTGTAATAGGATATCTCATGTATCTCATGAATTGCACAAGACCAGATATAGCTTATGCAGTAAGTCGATTGAGCAGGTATACAAGCAATCCAGGGAAGGAACACTGGAAAGCACTAATGAGAGTGCTTGGATATTTAAAAAATGCCACTAAGTATTCCTTACACTATGGAAAATATCGTGCCGTCTTAAAAGGATATGGTGATGCAAACTGGATTGCAGATTCAGAGGAATCAAAATCAACAAGTGGTTATGTCTTTACCCTAGCAAGGGCAGCAGTGTCATGGAAATCTACTAAACAAACATGCATAGCTCGATCCACTATGGAATCAGAGTTCATTGCATTAGATAAAGCAGGCGAAGAAGCAGAGTGGCTTCATCACTTTTTAGAAGATATTCCATTTTGGCCTAAACCTGTACCGGCCAGATGTATACACTGTGATAACCAAGCTGCGCTAAGTAAAGCGCACAACTTTGTGTATAATGGAAAGTCACGACATATTCGTCGACGTCATAACACAGTTAGGCAGTTACTCTCAAATGGAACAATGTCCATAGACTATGTGAGAACAAATGATAACCTAGCGGATCCATTTACTAAAGGTTTATCAAGAGAGAAAATTGACTGCGCATCGAGGGGAATGGGTTTAAAAGCCTAAACCACAAAGAGTTATCTTATACGGAAACCTATCCTAGCGACTGGAGATCCCACGGACTAGGATCAATAGGCAAACCAGTTCTGAATAACTCAAGACGTAATGCATTTGCATGGACATAGTCCAACTCCATTCCTATGGTGCACAACATAAATGCATGCCTACAGAAGTATTTAAAGGTTAAAACTATGTTTTTTAATGATGACCATATCTTGGAAATAACAAGTGGGGTATATGTAGGATACTCTTAATGGTTGTGATCACCTATGTTAGTGTGAGCTGGGTCGGCTCTATGAGAATATTAAAAGGCTTTTATTTTCTAAAACACTCGCAGAACCAAAAATTGTTCAGGACCAAAATGAACACAACCAAGATATTGGATGAGAAGGGAATCAATGCTTCGTAAAGCTTATTGTCTGGATATACAATAAAGGCCGATGGTTCAAGATGAAATAATTCACCGATTAGCTAAGTAGATCCGATAAGTTTTAACTAGGGAAAGTTCAAAGTGAAATATCTACTTATCCACGATAAAGCATTATTCCATATGTACTCTGTGATATTTCGCTTCGTGTGGGGGATATGTATATTATCATTCATGTGGGGGATTGTTAGAATTCCTAAAGGTAGAATGAATGAAATATCCTTTAGTCCCACATTGCCAAAAATCAAAATAGAAATGAAGTATATCAATAGCCTTCTCATGAGGAGGTTGGGGCCTAGGGGCACCCAAATGTATACTTCGTTGTGAGGAGGGAGGCCACGCTTCACCATCACACGCGCGCGCCGCCGTCGCCGTCCGTCCGACCGACCGAACCGAACCGGGCTCGGGTACGGGTCTAAAATGACCATTCTTTTTGCTAGGCCATTGTTTAACGGTTTTGGACTTCGGTTGAAACTGGGCTGGTCCTGGAATTTGAAAAGAAGCGGGCGGGTGAAGATGGACGCGGGTTGAATAGGCGCGAATACAGGCGGGTGAGACCCGACTGAAGCAGACGCGGGTTTTGGCCTGAAGAGGTGCGACCGTTTGGACAAATGCGGCCCGTTATGGCATTTTTCTGAACGGATGCGACCCCTTAGCAGGCACAGTTTAATTTTGGCAAACAGATACGGTTTTTGGCGAACGGATGCGGCCAGCAGAAACGGGCGCGACCATTTGAACAAACGGGTGCAGACGCGACCGTTCGATGGGATACGAATCAACTATAAATAAAGAGGAAAACTGATCACTTTCCTCACTAATTTTTTCCGATTCAAATCTTCTCTCTTCTAACTGCTGTTCTTATACATTCAAATCACAGAGTGATACACTCATTACATTCTCGAGCAGAATACGTCTGTTGTATCTTGGGAGAATTTTGAAATAAAATTCTTAAGGAAATCGTTACGACGAGCTTCAGACATAATCCGGTTAGAATTCTAGTCTGATTGTATATTTATATACATTATTCTATATTCTATCCGTTATTCTGGTTATACTATTTATTCAAAATAGTATAACGCTGTTGTTGTAATTTATTTACAACATTCGTATTGTTATAATAATTACTACAGAATTCCAGTGTAGTGGAAATCTGAGTTATAAACTTATGCGACGAGTTTATAATTGATTATTCTCTGTTTTGGTATACTAGACGTATAACAGCCACCACCACATCTCACCCTCGTCACACCCCTAAAATCATTTTCTAAGACTTTATCACTTGCTACAGCTACGGTATGGCCAAGGCCAATAATCTCTTCCTCACCATGATCTACAGCAACCTTTTGATCTCCATATCCATGTTAGTTTCTCTACGCAAACAATCATCCATTACGGAGTTACTAACAACAACATTCAAGCTCAGAACGAGAGGTTCCCCATACGACAAAAACTCCCTACGCAATGTACCTCCTACCAACTAACTACCTATTGTATGCACACTTAACCCCGCTCCATTTTACACAACTACATCATCCTCTAAACCATATTTTGTTGAAAAGTTCCTAGTTTCAAAATAATCTATGATTTCCAAACCAGGGGAATAACCTGAACATAACGACGAGATGGTCAGTGGTTGTTGACTCAAACAACTAACTGAGGGATCCAACTAAAGTGGATTTGGAGGTGAAGGTTGATAAGCATGTGAAAATACATCGAATATTATATCTGCATCTGACAAACTCGCCAATCCTTCCATATTGATTTTTCCCCTAGCCTAAAACTTGTCTCTCCTGCACAAGCTTTGGACCAAGTTGCTTCGACGTTGGCAATGGCTGTTCTGCTGCGGTTCTGACCAAAATGTGTGCAGTACCAACCAATAATACACCACCTGCAGTTGCTATAAATGCTATACCAGCTAAGAACATATCAACTGTAATTGTTAAGAGGCCTAAAAGGAGCATTAAGATGCCTAACCGTTTTATAGACTAGAAGACTGAAAGTGACAGCAAACTTGTACAATAATTTCTTTTTTACATAGTGTGCTTCGTTACAAATGAATGGTTAAGGATGCTTTACAAATAGATGAATGACAGCTGTATAAAAATAGTACATGCACGTTTGTAACTGCTTATATATGGAAAGGAAATGAAAACATATGGCAGGCTGGAAAAACATTAATTTTCACTTCTTTCAAATTCTGTTCTCCTCTTCATTTCTTCTCCTCTTTACCTTCTTCTTCTCGATAACACCTCCCTCACCACCATCCATCAAATCAAAAATATTCTCTACCACCACCAAGCCTCCATCAACATCATCAACACCACCCTCTCATCTCAAGTATCCAACCTCGCCTCTCAACAATCTGACTTAGCCAAAATCAAATCGACACTTCGATAACTCTCCCGAATCCGTGTCGAAATCTCTTCCAAATGCTCTTCCTACCGACCACCACCATCTCAATCCGTGGTTGCTGCATCACTACAAACACAACCTTATTCACCCATTCAACCACGACCTCCTACTCATTTTGCTTTTCCCCTCTCAGATATCGACTACCCGACAAATCTCAATTTTGACATTGACATCTTTGGCACTCTGTTCCCTTGAAAACTTCTCTCTCCAACAACATTAAAACTTTCATCTCCATCATCACCACTCCCAACAAAACCACCACCGATCGATCTTTCCCGCTCTCTCATTCCCCTTCCTCACCTATTCCACAACACTCTCAACCTCAACAGTTTGAACCCACGAACCCACTAAACATACTCGTTAACCCACAGGTCCAACTTACCAACAACAAACACATCGATAACTTCCTTCCCTCTCTCGCCAAACCAAGCCTGAAACTTAAATCCTTAGGATATTACTCAGTAACAAGAGCTGCAGCCACAAACTCCTTTATCTCCAGCTCCTCACTGTAAGATTAACACGACAAGTTCTTTACCTTCATCCACTTCTCTAACCTTGTCTTCGACGCCATGCTCTAGATCCTTAAAATATTCCTAGAAATGTTCTCAACTCATTTTTCAAAACAACCCAATCACAATAAACTCCTTCCTCAAACTCGCATACTCCACTAACCCATGCAACTACATCGAGTTCGACTATGCCTTCAACGTCTTCCTTTTAAGTCCTATGACCATGTCTCCACACATTAACAACAGTCGATTCAAACCCACTTTCTTGTCCATGTTGACCAAACCCTACCTGCTACCATCTCAATGCAGACCCACGAACCATCTCAAATCTGTATGGTCTAATCCGAGCCCAAAACCAATAATTTGGAATATATCATCAAAAAGTTCCTTAACCGCTAACAATCCAAGGTCTAACCCTAGCCCCTCTGCTACCCACACAATCCTCATCTTAGGCTCCCTAATCCATACATCATCTCATCATTGATCAATGTCAAGGACCATCGCTATCTAGGGTCACCCTCTACTTTCCCATCGACAATGCCAGCCGTGAACAAATTTCCTCCGACATCTCTACCCATCTCAACCAACCTCTTCATCCGAACTTCATATCCTCCACTCTGAATAGGATTCTTGAGAAACTCACTTTAGACCTAGAACGATCCAATTTATTGAGTAGGACCCATAACACCTACGATTAGTATATAGTGTTTCTTGATTGAGAGAATGAATTATTATATTTTAAAGAGAATGAAGACTTGTTTTCCTTAATGCGGAACGATGGCTTATTTGATTTTAGGAACGGTATTATATTCATTATTGAGTGGACTAATAAAAAAAACCCATCAACGCATGGCCCAATATATATTATATTCACTCTGTTTAAAATTTCCTACATCCACATACCATCCAATTTATCAAGCTGCATTTTATACATCAAACCCCTAGTATGGTAATCATTAGCATTAAAAACAAGTTACCGTATGAAAGAAAAATGTATATTTTGATCTTGGTGGAATAGTCAACGGAGATAGCATTCTATGACCTTGAGGACAAGTTCAATTTCGAGGGGTTGGTAATGATACAATGCAACATGATGCTGAAATTCACTCGGTGTTTCATATATCTAAGCTTAAGCATTGCTCGAATCCTCAAAGCACCACACCAACCCCAATACCACCAGTTCTCATTTTAGCTAACACCCAACTAACCTTGAGGACAAGGTTCCAAGATGGGGTATTGATGCAGTACCAACCAAAATACACGACCAGCAGTTGCTACAAATGTAGTACTACCAAGAATGTATCACCTGCAACTGCTATGAGGCCTAAAAGGAGCACTAAGAAGCCTAACTGTTTTATGGACTAGCACCATGAAAGTGATGGCACACTTTTTATAACAAGCTTCTTTTTTATTTAGTATGATTTGTTACAAATGAATGGCAAAGGATGCTATACAAATAGATAAACGACATTTGTATAAAAATAGTACATGCATGTTTGTAACTTCTTATGTATGGAAAGGAAATGAAAACATATGGCAGGCTAGAAAAATATTAATTTTCTCTTTTTGCAAGTTCTATTCTTGTAACACTCCATATTTTTAATAAAATTATTGAGGATATTTAATTAGTTAAATTAAATAAAATAACATGTTGATTAATGGATTGAGATTTGTGATTGAAATACAAGGGTAGCCATTCCATGTTAATGAATAGATAAAAGAAGTGAAATGGGATTAAGGTGTTAGGAAATAAGGGAGGGAAAAATAGGATAATGATTAAACTTATACCTTAAACCCTTAGGAAAATGAACACACCCTCACTTCATTTTATCACAGATGAAAAATACTCTAAGGCCGACCACCATTTTCAATCTCAAGTAAAGATAAAGCTAGGATTTTCAAGAGGAAGAAGTAAACCAATTAATCAAGACCAAATCTCACAAAGATAAGGTGAATAACGACTACATCTCACTTTTCTATATGTTTTCGGTTTTAAGGTAAAACCCGAGTTTACCTTGCATGATTTTGAAGAGCAAAATATTTATATATACATGTTGATGATTTATGCTTATTCATATGAATTTTATGACATATTTTGATGTAAAAACCCTATTTAGTTACATCGAAATGCCTTGCGATTTTAGATATAGATCAAAAATGTTATTTTCGAGATAGGTTTCAATTTTCATAATTTTCTGAATTATGTGGATTTTATATTAATTTTCTAGTAAAGAAAATGATTTATTGGGTTATAAATTATTTACGAAAAAATAAATAATTATTTGTATCTGAAATTTATGTACGCTAGAAAACATATTAAAAAAGATTTTTTAGAATTTTTATAGAATTTTCTAAAGAGTTTTGATGAATATATAAAATTATTTTGAGATATGGGACTTAAATGTTTTATATATTTAATAAAGGAGAAGGGGTAATTTGCAAATGATTTAAATTAATTAATTCTGAAATCATGGTAATACTTTTAGAAAAGAAATGTTAGAACCAATAAGAGTTTGAAAAACAAGGAAGGTTAGTTAAAAACTTTACTAAAAAAAAGGTTTAAAATCGGAAATTCATGTTAAAAGTATGTTTCGCAACTTTTGGTTCCGCCTAGGTAACTTTCGACTAAGACCCTCCTCCTCCTTCCTTAAACCAATGCATACAGTATCAATTTCGGTACACATCGAATTGGACAAAAGCGGAAGGTAAGAGTCGAAACTAAGGGATGTCAAAAGGGTCGAAGCGCCTTTTTGTTTAAAATAAGAAAAGCGCCTGGTTGCTTTCGAAAAAGATGCTTTTGACTTAGTTGGCTTCTGACTAGGTCAATTTATTTAAAGAAAAGGTTTTAAGGTTGCGCCTTTATTCTAAGTAATAGCTTTCGACTAAGTCTGATTTCGACTAAGTCAATAGTTTCTAGGGTTGGTTTCGAAATAGTTGCACTTTGTTCTTAAATGATAGCTTCCGACTATGTCAAAGCCTTTACTGTCGCTTTCTACCTTTCAAAACAGAGCTTTCGAAGGGCATTGTTTTGTTTTATAAAAGCCCTGCCGCTTCTTCAATGCTTTCGGAAGAGGTGGTTTCGACACCATCACTTTCTAACTTAAGTTGTAATTTTGGAAAGGGTAAGCTTTCGACCCTGTTGCTTGTGACCTTTAGTGATTTTTAAAGAATAACCCAAAGGTTTCGACATGACAGTGTTGAATGATTCGAAAGATGTTTTCTCCACATGTTTTAAATTGAACCCAAGTGATTTCGAAAGATTTGATTTTCTAAAGGTTTAATGCTTTCGAAAGGTTTTGAAAATGGTTTCGAAGGGGTGGTTCCTAGAGGGTTTCGAAGGAGTCAAAAGGTAATGTTTTCCAACGGTTTCGAAAGGTCTAAAGGAAAGGTTTCTCCTATGGTTTTAAATGAGTTTAAAGGAAAGGTTTTTCCTATGGTTTCGAAAGGAAAAGTTTATTAGTTTTAAAGTGAGATGCCTAAGGTTTTTAGATTTCGAAGGTAAAGGAATTTCAATGGTTTCGAAAGGTTATATGAATGGTTTTGAAAGAAAGATTTGGCCTTTTAGCCTAGATAAAAGAAAGGGATTTACATGGTTTCGAAAAGGGTACTTTTAATAGAATTGAAAGGTGTACTTTCAAATGTTAAAAAGTTTTCATCAACAAAAATTTGAGTAATGTTTTGGGATTTCAAAAAAAAATTATTCCAATGTTTCAAAAAAACAACTATATTCCATTTTTTTAAGAAATAATCCAAGTCCCCTAAGCTTACTAATAAATGTTTTGGCTATATTTCCAGAATATATAAAGTCATTATTACACATGAAAAGCCATTTGGTATCAATGAAATTAAATTCTAAGAGCCATGTCTTTTCAAATTTAAATGATTATGAGTAAAGTGTTGGGCCTTGCAAAATGAATAATTGGTCGATGATCCGAATAAATGGTTGGAAGCCTATAAACCTACTAAGTGAGAATCTGTCTTCCATTTCCTTGCTAATGAAGAAACGATTAAGGAGAGCAAAAGAAGAATTTTACCTTGAGCTCGACCGAGTAAATCACCTTATGTTAAGAGGTAGTTCAATTAAATTACCATTGGTAACAAATTGGTCAAATTCTTCCATGGCAAGTATATCCCCTTCTTTAGGCAAGTGCTTACCTAAGTTAGTAACATTGAAATCCCCCCAGGGGCCGACGGTAAAGGATCTAAACATTCGCTCCAAAGTATTCTTCTGTCAATCTTATTATGTGTCCCATACACATTCGATACGTTTAATAAAGAGACGTTTTTTAAGTCAACGAAACCGAGATGCATCGAATGGGCTTTAATAATGAGCTTGACACAGTTTTGTTTCCAATCCACCATTAAGCCACCCAAACCAACCCTTATAGGGAGGCAAAACAAGTTGCTAATGTAAAGGCCCTAGAGCCACTATAAAATCGATAATTGGGCCTTTCTATTTTTGTTTCTTGCAATAAGACTATTCCAGTATTATCATCTTTTAAGAAAGCCCTAATTTTATTGCATTTACCAAGCTCATTTAAACCCCTAACATTTCATGTGATGTATTTCGTAATCTAAGTGCTAGAATCCTCTCACTTTCCTTATTTCAAATATAGTCAATATCATCACAATCTATGTTAAGGAAAAAACCTGACTTCCAAGCTAAGTCAAGCATGGAAGTAGTGGATATATCATTTAATATTCAAGGACAATAAGTACTACCTACTAAACTTAAGCTAGAACTGGCAATTCAAGTGATCAAGGAAGTGGAACCACTATGGAGTCATGCACTCGTCCTTACTGACCATCTCATCTATAGAGATTTGCAATTAACCAGCTATTTTGATTCCGACTTAAGTGTGTCCATATCCAAATCAAATCACTAGCAGAAAATTTCACAGGCTTGGCCAAGCTCAACAAGTTGTGGACCGCCATGTCTACATAAAGCTTTGATCCGATGAGACCATAATTCCTCCCCTTCACGAAACTAATTGTTGCATCCTACCCCCCCCCCCCCCCCCACCTCCCAACTACATCTGGAATTAAAGAGAATTCATGTCCCACTGAAACATGAACATCCCTCACTCCTGCACACCTGATGAATTATTGACCTATTGCTACTTTACTATCCAGTGCTACATTAATATTAATCTCAGGACAAACAGCTTCTCTCCCCTGCACACATTTAAACTATCTTTCTCAAGACCACCTGCTGAATTCACTAGCACAGCTTTGCCACCACCACATCTCACCCTCGTCGCACCCCTAATCCTCTACTGCTCGAACCACTTTCTAAGACTCTATCACTTGCTATAGCTACGGTATGGCCAAGGCCAATAATCTCTTCCTCACCATTATCTACAACAACCTTTTGATCTCCATATCCATGTTAGTTTCTCTATGCAAACAATCATCCATTACCAAGTTACTAACAACAACATTCAAGCTCAGAACGAGAGGTTCCCCATACGACACGAACTCACTACGCAATGTACCTCCTACCAACCAACTACATATTGTATGCACACTTAACCCCGCTCCATTTTACACTACTAAATCATCCTCTAAACCATATTTGGTTGAAATGTTCCTAGTTTCAAAATAATCTGTGATTTCCAAACCAGGGGAATAACCCGAACATAACGACGAGATGGTCGGTGGTTGTTGACTCAAACAACTAACTGAGGGATCCAAGTAAAGTGGATTTGGAGGTGAAGGTTGATAAGCATGCGAAAAAACATCGAATATTATATCTGCATCTGACAAACTCGCCAATCCTTCCATATTGATTTTTCCCCTAGCCTAAAACTTGTCTCTCCTGCACAAGCTTTGGACCAAGTTGCTTCGACGTTGGCAATGGCTGTTCTGCTGCGGTTCTGACCAAAATGTGTGCAGTACCAACCAATAATACACCACCTGCAGTTGCTACAAATGCTATACCAGCCAAGAACATATCAACTGTAATTGTTATGATGCCTAAAAGGAGCATTAAGATGCCTAACCGTTTTATAGACTAGAAGACTGAAAGTGACAGCATACTTGTACAATAAATTTCTTTTTTACATAGTGCGCTTGTTACAAATGAATGGTTAAGGATGCTTTACAAATAGATGAATGACAGATGTATAAAAATAGTACATGCACGTTTGTAACTGCTTATATATGGAAAGGAAATGAAAACATATGGCAGGCTCGAAAAACATTAATTTTCACTTGTTGCAAATTCTGTTCTCCTCTTCATTTCTTCTCCTCTTTACCTTCTTCTTCTTGATAACACCTCCCTCACCACCATCCATCAAATCAAAAATAATCTCTACCACCATCAAGCTTCCATCGAAATCATCAACACTACCCTCTCATCTCAATTATCCAACCTCGCCTCTCAATAATCTGACTTAGCCAAAATCAAATCAACATTTCGATAACTCTCCCAAATCCGTGTCGAAATCTCTTCCAAATGCTCTTCCTACCAACCACCACCATCTCAATCCGTAGTTGCTGCATCACTACAAACACCACCTTATTCACCCATTCAACCACGACCTCCTACTCATTTTTCTTTTCACCTCTCAAAAATCGATTACCCGACAAATCTCAATTTTGACATTAACATCTTTGGCACCTCTGTTCCCTTGAATACTTCTCTCTCCAACAACATTAAAACTTTCATCTCCATCATCACTACTCCCAACAAAACCACCACTGATCGATCTTTCCCACTCTCTCACTCCCCTTCCTCTCCGATTCCACAACACTCTCAACCTCAACAGTTTGAACCCACTAAACATACTCGTTAACCCACAGGTCCAGTCTCACCAACAACAAACACATCGATAACTTCCTTCTCTCTCGCCAAACCAAGCCTGAGACTTAAATCCTTAGGCTATTACTCACTAACAAGAGCTGCATCCACAAACTCCTTTATCTCCAGCTCCTCACTATAAGATTAACTCGAAAAGTTCTTTACCTTCATCCACTTCTCTAACCTTGTCTTCGACGCCATGTTCTAGATCCTTAAAATATTCCTACAAATGTTGTCAACTCATTTTTCAAAACATCGCAATCACAATAAACTCCTTCCTCAAACTCGCATACTCCACCAACCCATGCAACTACATCGAGTTCGACAATGCCTTCAACGTCATCCTTTTAAGTCCTATGACCATATCTCCACACATTAACAACGGTCGATTCAAACCCACTTTCTTCTCTATGTTGACCAAACCCTACCTGCTACCATCTCAATCCAGACCCACGAACCATCTCAAATCTGTATGGTCTAATCCGAGCCTAAAACCAACAATTTGGAATATATCATCCAAAAGTTCCTTAACCGCTAACAATCCAAGATCTAACCCTAGCCCCTCTGCTACCCACACAATCATCATCTTAGGCTCCCTAATCCATTACATCATCTCATCATTGATCAATGTCAAGGACCATCGCTATCTAGGGTCACCCTCTACTTTCCCATCGACAATGCCAACCGTCAACAAATTGCCTCCGACATCTCTACCCATCTCAACCAACCTCTTCACCCGAACTTCATATCCTCCACTCTGAATAGGCTTCTTGAGAAACTCACTTTAGACCTAGAACGATCCAATTTATTGAGTAGGACCTATAACACCTACGATTAGTATATAGTGTTTCTTGATTGAGAGAATGAATTATTATATTTTAAAGAGAATGAAGACTTGTTTTCCTTAATGCAGAACGATGGCTTATTTGATTTTAGGAACAGTATTATATTCATTATTGAGTGGACTAATAAAAAAACCCATCAACACATGGCCCAATATATATTATATTCACTCCGTTTAAAATTTCCTACATCCACATACCATCCAATTTCTCAAGCTGCATTTTATACATCAAACCCCTAGTACGTTAATCATTAGCATTAAAAACAAGTTACCGTGTGAAAGAAAAATGTATATTTTGATCTTGGTGGAATAGTCAGCGGAGATAGCATTCTATGACCTTGAGGACCAGTTCAATTTCAAGGGGTTGGTAATGATACAGTGCAACATGATGCTGAAATTCACTCGGCGTTTCATATATCTATGATTAAGCATTGCTCGAATCCTCAAAGCACCACACCAACCCCAATACCACCAGTTCTCATTTTAGCGAACACCCAACTGACCTTGAGGACAAGGTCATTCTTCCAAGACGGGGTATTGATGCAGTACCAACCAATAATACACCACCAGCAGTTGCTACAAATGCAGTACCTCCAAGAACGTATCACCTGCAACTGCTATGAGGCCTAAAAGGACCACTAAGACGCCAAACCGTTTTATGGACTAGCACCATGAAAATGATAGCACACTTTTTATAGCAACTTCTTTTTTTATTTAGTATGGTTTGTTACAAATGAACGGAAAAGGATGCTATACAAATAGATAAACGACATTTGTATAAAAATAATACATGCATGTTTGTAACTTCTTATGTATGGAAAGGAAATGAAAACATATGGCAGGCTAGAAAAATATTAATTCTCTCTTTTTGCAAGTTCTATTCTTGTAACACTCCATATTTTTAATAAAATTATTAAGGATATTTAATTATTTAAATTAAATAAAATAACATGTTGATTAATGGATTGATATTTGTGATTGAAATACAAGGGTAGCCATTCCATGTTAATGAATAGATAAAAGAAGTGAAATGGGATTAAGGTGTTAGGAAATAAGGGAGGGAAAAATAGGAAAATGATTAAACTTATACCTTAAACCCTTAGGAAAATGAACACACCCTCACTTCATTTTATCACGGATGAAAAATACTCTAAGGCCGACCACCATTTTCAATCTCAAGTAAAGATAAAGCTAGGATTTTCAAGAGGAAGAAGTAAACCAATTAATCAAGACCAAATCTCACAAAGATAAGGTGAATAACGACTACGTCTCACTTTTCTATATGTTTTCGGTTTTAAGGTAAAACCCGAGTTTACCTTGCATGATTTTGAAGAGCAAAATATTTATATATACATGTTGATGATTTATACTTATTCATATGAATTTTATGACATATTTTGATGTAAAAACCCTATTTAACTACATCTAAATGCCTTGCGATTTTAGATATAGATCAAAAATGTTATTTTAGAGATAGGTTTCAATTTTCATAATTTTATGAATTATGTGGATTTTATATTAATTTTCTAGTAAAGAAAATGATTTATTGGGTTATAAATTATTTACAAAAAAATAAATAATTATTTGTATCTGAAATTTATGTATGCTAGAAAACATATTAAAAAAGATTTTCTAGAATTTTTATAGAATTTTTTAAAGAGTTTTGATGAATATATAAAATTATGTTGAGATGTGGGACTTAAAAGTTTTATATATTTAATAAAGGAGAAGGGGTAATTTGCAAATGATTTAAATTAATTAATTCTGAAATCATGGTAATACTTTTAGAAAAGAAAAATTAAAACAATAAGAGTTTGAAAACAAGGCAGGTTAGTTAAAAACTTTACTAAAAAAGGGTTTAAAATCGGAAACTCATGTTAAAAGTATGTTTCGCCACTTTTGGTTCCATGTAACGTTTGCGATTTTTCGTTGCCGAAAAACCGGACCGTTAGGGTTGAAGAAGAAGAAAGAGGTAGAAGAAGAGAGAGAAAGATAGAAGAAGCAGAAACAAACAACAGAACAGGAAACAATATCAGAATCTCACAATCGCAGCGGAACAACATATAATAGATAAATGAATATTCATTAAACAAAAGAACTATACATTCCATACATTACATCACATCATCAGAGAGTACAACAACAAAACAACAGAAAAGAAATATTATAATAGTAATATACAACGCTATCCAAGCTCGCCTCCAAATCTGCACAGCAACTCCCGAATCCAGAATAACCTGATAACCTAACTCTAGACCGCCCGTGTGGAAAATAGTGGGCACCCAGAGTTTAGGAAGGAAACAATAAACTCCAGGTCAGTCATGGGACTGGTGTGAGAACTCAAAACAGTTTATTTTTAAAACAAGCAACAAGAGAATTTAAATTTTGAAATCCGCAATGCTTTTTGGAAAATGAAACTACCATAAGGCCTCCGGCCACACACACAATGCAAACGCAGAATTGGAGGAGATTTCTCCTTATGATAGTCAAAGATGCTTACTACGCAAAAATCAAATCATTTTGATATTATTATTAGTGCATAGTGTAGAAAAACAATTTCGAAAGTCGAATATAAATCCTAGCCAGCATAGACATTCCGAACTATGCCTACTATAGCCACCATCCAAACAGTGGTGACCACCATAAGTGAATGGCAGGTAATACAACCAAAACCGTACAAGGCGCGTATTGGATGAATGGATTTCCAACAAATGGTCAGGCTAAGGAACTTCCTACTGCCACATGGGATCGCCTCTGGCGGGACGTCCCGAGAAACTAACGTTACGGTTAGATCTCTACCAACACAAGGCCGGGTTACCTCTGTAACTAGGTAACTACTACACGAATATGTCATCCCCCGGTCCTTTGGGACCTTTATCCGAGCGCTCGATACCAACAACACCACACAGTAATAGATATAGTGTATCAACATGAGTAAATATCTGGGCTCCATACCATGATGCCACCCTTTTCCAGAAGGGAATGACATACCCTAAAGGGCGCGACCCTCATAACCTTGCCGCATATTCCTGTTTCGACCATTTCCGGGGAGTGAGGTCTGACGAAGTCTCGTCCACAAAGCTACGCTTTGTGCAACAAAGCCATGCTTTGGGTCAACAGATGACCAAAGCAACGATCACAAAGATAAATGATCAAACAAATGATCATATCACAAATGACCAACCAATGATCATCACACAGCAGCACTCAGCATGTCACATTACCAGATTGGGAATATATCGCTGATAACCTTCAACTACATAACCTCTGAGCTCGTACGTCTCAGAGAAGGGTGTTAAGCTAAGAGAATAAATTCTCCGCCACCAACAGAAATGTATTTGAAAGCAATCTGTTCTATATCTCAAAATGTAATGTCAGACATGTAACCATACAAGTCTGTTCCGGGTTCGAACAGAACCGAAGGCACTTCCAAAGAAGCCCTTGCAATCCGGGTATCCACAATCCCGATAAAATTTCCCATCACAAAGGAAATCTCCATACCGTAGCTAACGATGCAGAGACAATCGATAGGTCATCCTATCGTTTTCACAAATACCCGGTCTTCAACACCGGTCTTCAAATGCTATCCATAACGACGTATCACATATTCGGAATGGGATATACGACACAAAGGTCCTCTCCCGGCTAAACCGAATAGCGAGCGCTTATTTTAAAATAAGTGTAGCATTCAATCTCAAACAAACACAACAAATACCATCCAAGGGTAAATACTGATAGTCGGTTATTTAACTATCAATAAAGATGCGCCACATCATCAGATTCCAAATAATCTTTCAAAATTATTTAATCCCCAAAAATATCTTCACAAGATATATATATATATATATATATATATATATATATATATATACACACACACACACACCTTCCAAATAATTGCCCAAATTATTTGTTTTACCAAAATATCTTTACACGATATAATTTCCACACTTCAACCATTTGAAAACCAATTTCAAATTACACACTTCAACCATTTGAAAACCAATTTCAAATTACACACTTCAACCATTTGAAAACCAATTTCCAATTATCAAATAAATCCTTACAGATTTATTTTAAATTTACGTTCCAAATTCATAAATTATATTTCCATACTTCAAAATAAATCAATATTTATTTTTAAACAAATACCCCTTTCCTTTTATAAATTCCAAAGTGAATTCCAAATTTCCAAATATCTACTCATATACGATTCTCAAATCGATTTCAAATATTTGTTTTCAATTTCGCTTTAAAAGATAGATTCTCAAGAACGTTCCATTTCATATTGGAAAAGCATTTCCATACTTATTTAATAATAAGTAATTCACAAGTTTATTTATTTTCAACAATTTGAAAATATTCAATACACTCAAACCATAGTTAAGTATGTATGTCACCTTTTTAAGGAAAACCTTCTTTTATTCACTTTTATTTGGGTTAAAACGAATGTCGCGTAAAACATCGTTACAACAACCCAAAATCACTAGTATAGGAATTTAAATTAAAATAGATATATAAATCCCAATACTATATAAAATATTAATTTTCGAAAACCATTTATTATAACAACAGTGTTATAGTCCACCATTCCCTTTTTTTTCTCGAAAACGTCTATTTCAACAATGAATGTTGAAATCTATGTTTTCGATACTTAATGCATTTTAAAGCATGTTTAAGTCGTTTTAAATTCCATTTAAAACATTCCTTTCCCAAAATATGTCCATTTAATATAATAATATACTCACCGTTCAAAGTAGTGAATATAGCCCTTTTTTACAAATTTCCATATTCAATTTATCAAAATTCAATTGATTCCAAATTTATAAACAACGTTTATAAATTCCATTTCCATAATAACTTCGGTTTAGAAATCTTTTTATCCATCCAATTCAATTTATAAACCCAATTCTTATACTAAAAGTTCGTATTATAAGTTAAGAGCATATAATCCATTTATTTACTAAACCGTTCTTTTACAACTTCACAAATTCTTAAATCTTATCACTAACAAGATTCCTCTAAGTTTTATAAAAAATTTCAACTTATAAAAACCACCTTTATTAACAATTTCTATAAATATCCCCTATTAAATGCCCAAAATCCATTTTTATAAGTTAATTACTTATAAAACCTTTATTTCAACATCTATTTATTTTATAATTTCAAGATTTACAAATCTATAGTTTTTAGTGAAACCTATTTTATACACCTTTTTAACACTTTATAAACTCATTTCATAATTCCAATACATTTAATTTATATATATCAATTTATTAAAATCTTTTATATAAACTGTTAATAATAATTATTCAAAATCCCAATACTATTTTATAAAAATCTATTTATTTTTAAAATTTTCCCTTTTGGTTATATTTCATAAAAATATTAATTCTTATAACATAAAAATTTATACGTTTATTTGTTTTAAAGTGAATCAATACAAAAATTTAATAAAACATATTCTTTGGAAAGATCACTTTAAAACCCTTTTTAAATTCAAAATCGTTATTTTTAACTTAAAAATTGAATCCGATGATGCAACAACATCAGATGGTCAACCACGGAATCAAACAACATATATCGATATGAACATCAACAATTACACAATGTCTATAATCAAATAAATATGTGAGGAATCCAGTTGGATCCCTCCAACCTGTTTCCCTGCTCCACAGACATTAGCACAATACCAATTCCACTTCAAGGTGGAATATCGCGGTATATGGGATTTTATAAAATATTATCCGCTTAATAGGCGGCGCAAAAGGGTCTCATCCGCTATACGAGGCGGGAAATCAAATCCAATATATACATATGCCAATATATGTATATTGCTATATATAGTATATATCCTATTATATCTACTATCACAATCAAACAGCAATCATCAATCAACATTACTATTTGAAATTTAAATCAAAATTGTTCGATTGAGTGAGGAGTTCTCACCTTGGTTTTATTTCCAGTTTCAGCGTTCGTTTCGAATAAAATTAAACGAATGTTTAATTTTACTCGAAATTCACACAAGCTCCAATCGACTCCAAACTGGTTGCATCGCGAAGTGCTCGACGATATGATTCCAACGCCGCTGGTTTCGTAATTTTTCGACCTCGCATGCAAAAGATATCAATTTTTAAAGATTGTACACGATTTAAATTTAAATTCACTTTACAAATTTTTTTTTTTTATTACCTAACTGCATGCGCGTCTCCCCCCTTCCCATCTCTCTCGTTCGAAACCCAGAGACAAACACGCGAGCGAACCCAAGGCCGGCCCCAAGCCCTAATACACACGACCACCAACATGCATCGATACTCCGATCAGGAACCACCACCTTGCTCGCCTAGCTCCACCACGCCAGCGCCCTGGATACGGCCCCACTCGGCTGCCTATTCCCTTCGAAAAACATGAGTGAACACGGCTACTTCACATCAGAAATTTGGCTTCTACGATGCTTCGTTTTAAATCATGACCGTTGGATCTCGAGATCTCGGGATGCTCTCCAACTTTCATGTTGGAAGTTTTTGAAATTGTTGAGTGGATTGGAAGAAAATTGGAGGAGAGCATGATGAGTTTTCGGCCATGAATGGTATGAACGGCGGTCGGCTATAGTGGATTAGGGTTTTGGAAAGAAAATTATATTTATAACAAATTATTATTATTATTTTAATACCAAATCACTTATAAACCATTTTCTCAAACGATCTCCAAACAACGCGTTCCGACAGGCGATCTTAGGGTTTTTCCACGTTCCGGATACAATGGAACAGGTTTCGGAAGCTAATTCCATCGTATGTGTGAGATACGGCAATAAACGCTCAATTTAAAATTAAACCTATTTAAACGATTTCTAGACGTTTTGGCTTGTACCGGACAAACGATAAATCCGATCGACTTGAAATTTGAATATTACAATAATATCACATTGCGGATCCGATGAAACTGGTTTCGTCGAAATCCGAGACCGTTTGAAAAATGGCTATTTTAACTCGCTAAATTAATATTAAAACGATATCGATGCGTTTCGAGCTGCCACGGTCACATGACAACTCCGATTGCTACGAAAATTAAAATCCGATAATAACTAACTATTACGGATCCAATGGAACTCATTTCGTTCAATTCTGAGACTGTTCAAAAATTGGCTATTTTTCAGTCGATAATTAAATATTAAAATATTCGATTTTCTCAAATTAGTTCCAAATTAAATTTTAAAGGTTCAAAAATATCTCTATAACTCCAGTACGATTAAAATAAAATTTTCCAAATCATTTTCAATCATATTAAACTCGATTTGCAATTATTTCTGTAAGTTCACTATTTTATTATTGATTTAATTGTCCAATTAAATCCAAATATTTGATAAATAAATTATTCGACTTAAAAGTTTCCACTTATTAATATTAAAAATAAATTAAATATTCAAATTCAAATTATAAAAAAATCCTGGGTCGTTACAATCTTCCCCCCTTAAAAGAATTTCGTCCTCGAAATTGCAAGTTAGGAAGAACGATCCTAATCCGTTTATTATTTTTCCAAAACCAATTAGTTTTATCAACTTTTTTACACAAATCTTTTTATTAAAGATTCACTATTATTTCAATTAGCTTTCCAACTTCGATTATAGGTTTCAACAACATTGTTTCCTAACGATTCAAATTTAAATTTAAACTCAAATTTCAACTTTCAAAGTTTTCTCAAAATTTTTCTAACACTTGAAATTTTCGAATCGCCAACGTCTCCTTTGCGCGGCTAGCTCGGTACGACTATAAAATGGCACTACGGCCCCTCAAATTCAAAAAGAAAAGAGAAAGCCAAGTGGTAGGAGAAGGCAATCATCAAATCTCATACTAAAATTGAAATACGTACCTTTTTGTCGAGCAATTCAACTTTTAACTTCAAAATCAAAATCCCAATTCCATTATATACCTGTATATCCTGCTAGAAGTGGTATCTAATTCCAACATTCAACTATTTTGCCAATTCAATTACAAAACCTTTCAACATATGCTTTACTATTGAAGTTACATATACATTTTCATTCGTTTCCAATTAGTTTACGTTCACTAATTAAATCCACATTGGTTCACTTTCAACTTAAATCAACTCAATTCTATTCAAATTCATTTACTTCACTTTCAATTTGGATTCAATTACATAGCTTTCAATTTGCGCTAATTCAATTTCATTAACACTTAATGAATTTACATACAATCAACCAACAAGCAAATAACAACCAATGTATATCCAATACAACCAAATTATTTATTTTACTTACATTCAATTTGGTTCAACTGTTTCAATTCCAATTGGTTTAACATTCAATTGATTAACATTCAATCCATACTTTAATTCAATTGCCAATTCTTTTTACAAATAAAGATTGAATTTCACTTATATAACTCAAGTTCACATTTTTTAACGATTTCATTTCATTAATTCACTTTATTCACTTACTTTGATATCAACATCTATTCTTTCAATATTACTTAAGTTATATTCCATTTCAACTTCATTTACATTTACTTCCACTATTCAACTTAAGTATTCTCCTATTTCATTTCAAATTCTATTCCATTTAACATCATTTGTTCAAATAAACTTAAGTTTCCACTTAACAATCCAATTCGGTTTTCAATTCTAAAGTAAATTCTATTCAACCTTTATTTAAGTCAAATTCATATCAACATTCTAATTCATATTTCACTTTACTTAACTTAATTGTTTAACCACTATAATAATTGGTTTTACTTACATTCTCCCATTCTATAATTTATACAACTTATTATTCAACTTCCAACTCATTTTATAAGTTCGAAACCTTTTTCACTTATATTTAACAAATTCAAGTTGAATTTTAATTTTCAAATTTGTTTATTACAACAAAAATTCAATTTTTAAGTTCATTATTGTAGCAAATCCATCACATAGAAACTCGAAAATAATACTGATGATGCTGCAGTCATCATCCTTATTATCTCCCAGTGACAATAGTGAAATCAGTGCTAAATATTCTTTCAAAAAGTTCCTTTTTATTCATAAGTCACTTTTATAAATCTTTTCCTCATAAAATTCCACTATGTATATATAAGATCATCTTCAATTGTAAATTATTCTAATTATAACTTCATACTTATAATTCATTTGTTTATACTATTATTCTTTTTACAATAGTTGCTTTTATTAAATTTATTCAAACAATTTTGATTGTCTTATATATATATATATATATATATATATATATATATTATTTACAACAACCAAGCAATCAATTATATACACACTTCAATAATTCTTGAAAAATTGTTTTCTTATATAGAAAATATAGTCAAAGTAAAATTATTTCATTTACCCAATTTAAAACAATATCGTGTCGAATTGTTCTGTATAAGTGTTTAGAGATCCCTATCGATAGAGTTGTACAGACTATACCGACCAGAATCCATATACCACTCAACAAACCAATCATCACAATACCAAACAATTTTTATATTCACTAACAAATACGCGCTCGTATCTATTATTACGCTCACACTCATTCTAGAGTACTACTGACTCTATCTCTAATGAGTAATACCCAACAGAGCCATGGTTGTCGCTTAACCACATGCTCTGATACCAAAGGTAACGTTTGCGATTTTTCGTTGCCGAAAAACCGGACCGTTAGGGTTGAAGAAGAAGAAAGAGGTAGAAGAAGAGAGAGAAAGATAGAAGAAGCAGAAACAAACAACAAAACAGGAAACAATATCAGAATCTCACAATCGCAACGGAACAACATATAATAGATAAATGAATATTCATTAAACGAAAGAACTATACATTTCATACATTACATCACATCATCAGAGAGTACAACAACAAAACAGCAGAAAAGAAATACTATAATAGTAATATACAACGCTATCCAAGCTCGCCTCCAAATCTGCACAGCAACTCCCGAATCCAGAATAACCTGATAACCTAACTCTAGACTGCCCGTGTGGAAAATAGTGGGCACCCAGAGTTTAGGAAGGAAACAATAAAGTCCAGGTCAGTCATGGGACTGGTGTGAGAACTCAAAACAGTTTATTTTTAAAACAAGCAACAAGAGAATTTAAATTTTGAAATCCACAATGCTTTTTGGAAAATGAAACTACCATAAGGCCTCCCGCCACACACACAATGCAAACGCATAATTGGAGGAGATTTCTCCTTATGATAGTCAAAGATGCTTACTACGCAAAAATCAAATCATTTTGATATTATTATTAGTGCATAGTGTAGAAAAACAATTTCGAAAGTAGAATATAAATCCTAGCCAGCATAGACATTCCGAACTATGCCTACTATAGCTACCATCCAAACAGTGGTGACCACCATAAGTGAATGGCAGGTAATACAACCAAAACCGTACAAGGCGCGTATTGGATGAATGGATTTCCAACAAATGGTCAGGCTAAGGAACTTCCTACTGCCACATGGGATCGCCTCTGGCGGGATGTCCCGAGAAACTAACGTTACGGTTAGATCTCTGCCAACACAAGGCCGGGTTACCTCTGTAACTAGGTAACTACTACACGAATATGTCATCCCCCGGTCCTTTGGGACCTTTATCCGAGCGCTCGATACCAACAACACCACACAGTAATAGATATAGTGTATCAACATGAGTAAATATCTGGGCTCCATACCATGATACCACCCTTTTCCAGAAGGGAATGACATACCCTAAAGGGCGCGACCCTCATAACCTTGCCGCATATTCCTGTTTCGACCATTTCCGGGGAGTGAGGTCTGACGAAGTCTCGTCCACAAAGCTACGCTTTGTGCAACAAAGCCATGCTTTGGGTCAACAGATGACCAAAGCAATAATCACAAAGATAAATGATCAAACAAATGATCATATCACAAATGACCAACCAATGATCATCACACAGCAGCACTCAGCATGTCACATTACCAGATTGGGAATATATCGCTGATAACCTTCAACTACATAACCTCTGAGCTCGTACGTCTCAGAGAAGGGTGTTAAGCTAAGAGAATAAATTCTCCGCCACCAATAGAAATGTATTTGAAAGCAATCTGCTCTATATCTCAAAATGTAATGTCAGACATGTAACCATACAAGTCTGTTCCGGGTTCGAACAGAACCGAAGGCACTTCCAAAGAAGCCCTTGCAATCCGGGTATCCACAATCCCGATAAAATTTCCCATCACAAAGGAAATCTCCATACCGTAGCTAACGATGCAGAGACAATCGATAGGTCATCCTATCGTTTTCACAAATACCCGCTCTTCAACACCGGTCTTCAAATGCTATCCATAACGACGTATCACATATTCAGAATGGGATATACGACACAAAGGTCCTCTCCCGGCTAAACCGAATAGCGAGCGCTTATTTTAAAATAAGTGTAGCATTCAATCTCAAACAAACACAACAAATACCATCCAAGGGTAAATACTGATAGTCGGTTATTTAACTATCAATAAAGATGCGCCACATCATCAGATTCCAAATAATCTTTCAAAATTATTTAATCCCCAAAAATATCTTCACAAGATATATATATATATATACACCTTCCAAATAATTGCCCAAATTATTTGTTTTACCAAAATATCTTTACACGATATAATTTCTACACTTCAACCATTTGAAAACCAATTTCAAATTACACACTTCAACCATTTGAAAACCAATTTCAAATTACACACTTCAACCATTTGAAAACCAATTTCCAATTATCAAATAAATCCTTACTGATTTATTTTGAACTTACGTTCCAAATTCGTAAATTATATTTCCACACTTCAAAATAAATCAATATTTATTTTTAAACAAATACCCCTTTCCTTTTATAAATTCCAAAGTGAATTCCAAATTTCCAAATATCTACTCATATACGATTCTCAAATCGGTTTCAAATATTTGTTTTCAATTTCCCTTTAAAAGATAGATTCTCAAGAACATTCCATTTCATATTGGAAAAGCATTTCCATACTTATTTAATAATAAGTAATTCACAAGTTTATTTATTTTCAACAATTTGAAAATATTCAATACACTCAAACCATAGTTAAGTATGTATTTCACCTTTTTAAGGAAAACCTTCTTTTATTCACTTTTATTTGGGTTAAAACGAATGTTGCGTAAAACATCGTTACAACAACCCAAAATCACTAGTATAGGAATTTAAATTAAAATAGATATATAAATCCCAATACTATATAAAATATTTCCTTTCGAAAACCATTTATTATAACAACAGTGTTATAGTCCACCGTTCCCTTTTTTCTCGAAAACGTCTATTTCAACAATGAAAGTTGAAATCTATGTTTTCGATACTTAATGCATTTTAAAGCATCTTTAAGTCGTTTTAAATTCCATTTAAAACATTCCTTTCCCAAAATATGTCCATTTAATATAATAATATACTCACCGTTCAAAGTAGTGAATATAGCCCTTTTTTACAAACTTCCATATTCAATTTATCAAAATTCAATTGATTTCAAATTTATAAACAACGTTTATAAATTCCATTTCCATAATAACTTCGGTTTAGAAATCTCTTTATCCATCCAATTCAATTTATAAACCCAATTCTTATACTAAAAGTTCGTATTATAAGTTAAGACCATATAATCCATTTATTTACTAAACCGTTCTTTTACAACTTCACAAATTCTTAAATCTTATCACTGACAAGATTCCTCTAAGTTTTATAAAAAAATTCAACTTATAAAAACCACCTTTATCAACAATTTCTATAAATATCCCCTTTTAAATGCCCAAAATCCATTTTTATAAGTTAATTACTTATAAAACCTTTATTTCAACATCTATTTATTTTATAACTTTCAAGATTTACAAATCTATAGTTTTTAGTGAAACCTATTTTATACACCTTTTAAAAATTGAACACTGCCATTTATGAATCGAATCTCATCAAGATACACTCTCATGGTGCTAGATACTCATGGAACAATAAATGTAGGAGTGGTGTCAGAACATTCTCTACCATTGATCATGCTTTCTGCAATATCAAAGCTCTTTCTACTTGGCCTAATCTCTCTGTCGATCTAATCCATCCCATTCTATCCGATCACTCCCCATTGATTCTTGCTGACGGTCCCAAAATGAAAAATGAAAAAAGAAGTTTCAAATTTTTTAATGATTGGATTAGTTCTTCTGAATTCAAACCAACTGTGAATTTAGCTTGGCCCTTGCATTGTTATGGTAACCCTATGTTTATTCTTTGCAGGAAGCTTAAACATGTTAAAAAGCTTTTGAGAGCTTGGGCAACTGAGAAGTATGGTGATGGTACAAAGCAAACAAAAATTTTGAAGAAGAAGTATGCTGAGGTACAGGAATTTATGATGAACAACCCCCATGATCAAAATGCAGCTGAAGAGGAAGTAAGGCTATGTGATCTTCTTAACAAAGCTCTTGAAATTGAAAGTGGAATGAAATAGCAGCAGTTTCATAGTAAGTGGTATAAATTTGGTGATCGTAACACCGAGTTTTTTCATTCCTCGATCAAAATCAAACAAGCTAAAGAAAATATACACACAATAACTACTCTTGAAGGTTCTACTGTATCAACTCCTGACTTAATTGATGCTGCTTTTGTTCAATATTTTGAACACTTGTTTGGTAACTCCTCTGATTTTATTCCTGATTTTGACATGTTAAACAACATCCACCTTCCAAGTTTGTCCACTATGCAAGCTGCCATGCTGGTAAATCAAGTTACTGATGAGGAAATAAAAAATACTCTCTTTGCAATGAATAGAAAGTCGTGTGGTGGGCCTGATGGGTTCAATGTCCTCTTCTTTGTAACTTGCTGGGACATTATTCAATTGGATTTCTGCAAGGCAGTGCACAATTTTTTTAATAAATGCACACTGCTATCTGAAGTTAACTCAACTAATATTGTTCTAATCCCAAAAAGTTCTGAACCAAGCACTGTCTCTTCTTTTAGACCAATCTGGTGCTGTAATGTTGTGTATAAGTGTATATCAAAGATTATTGCGTCAAGACTAATGCAAGTACTCCCCCAAATAATTTCTCACAATCAGGTTGCATTTCTTCCCAATAGGAGTATTTATGACAACATTTTGCTGGCTCAAGAGCTTCTTTGTGGATACTCGAGATCTAATACTTCTCCTTCTGCTATGCTAAAGCTTGACATTTCTAAAGCTTATGATTCCATTCACTGGTCCACCATTGTGAGAATTATGGCATTAATGAACTTTCCGAAGCCATTTGTTGGGTGGGTTTACGCATGTATTTCAACTGCAAGGTTCTCCATTGTTATTAATGGTCGACCTGTTGGTTATTTCAGGAGTAGGCAGGGAATTAGGCAAGGGGATCCGATATCATCGTACTTATTTCTTCTGGTGATGGAAGTGCTCACTAGATTGATGATATCAAAGTATGCTGCTGGGCAGATTAAATACCACCTCAAGTGCAAATTAACAAATGTTACTACACTCTTGTTTGCTGATGACATTATGATCTTTACTAAGCCTCATCTCCCCTCGTTGCAGAGTGTTATTAAAACATTGACTAACTTTTATATGATGTCAGGTTTGCAACTTAATTTTTCTAAATCAAGTATAGCAATTGCAGGGGTTTCCACCAGTATTTACAACAGTCTATTACAATACACTGGTCTCCAAAGCATGGGAAATAATATGATTTATCTTGGCCTCCCCCTATTGACATCAAGACTGAATTATGCTGATTGCCTCCCCTTGTACACCAAGATGGTTGCTATTCTTGACATGTGGTCTAACAGATATTTAACCCAGGCAGGAAGGCTTGTCCTAATCAAATCTGTTGCATTTTCAATGACTGTTTATTGGGCAAAAGCTTTTGTCTTGCCTACTAAACTTTTGCATCATGTCAGAAGTGCAATGCTCAGATTCTTTTGGACTGGTTCCACCAAAAACAGGAAGCCATTGCCATGTTCTTTCAAACTTTTTTAGAAGAGTTTAAATGCTGGTGGGTTGGGGGTTATAAACATTGTAGACTGGAATATTGCTGCGTTCAGTACTCATCTAAATTCTATTATTGTCAAGGATAACTCTGGATGGGTTAATTGGGTTTGGGAAAATAGAATTGGTAGGGCAAGTTTCTGGACAGTTACCACTCCACAAATTTGCAGCTGGACTTGGAGAAAACTCCTGAGTTTACGTGATAGATTGCTTCCTATTATTGTTCATAGGTTGTCAAATTCATCTACTGTCAAATTTTGGTACGATCCATGGGTGGCCAAGGGAGTGATTTTGCATTCTTTGTTCACATATCAACAGCTCCAACAAACTGGTATACCTATTAATGCAAATGCGGTGGATTATATTTTCCATGGTAACTTGAATCTGCCATACTCATCAAATCAATACATCAGGACAGTGTGGAATGATATACAATGTAATAACTACCCTCTTGTTGATGTTGGGATGTGTTTTGGAATGATAGACCTCATACTGTCAAGCTTGTGTACAAGCACCTGCACAATTTTAGTGATCAAGCTTTCAAGTGGAGCAAAGTTATTTGGACCACTGATTCAACCCCAGGGGATAATCTAATGCTTTGGAAAGCGCTGCAAAATGCAATGTTGACTAGAACCAAATTGATGGAGATGGGATATGATACGGGATTCAATTGTGTTTTTTGTGCAAATGACCCTGAGACTGTGCAACATTTGTTCATGCAATGTCCCTTCACTAAGATGCTATTTGACAATATGATGCTTGTTGCTAGGAGTAGATTGTTGGCTAATCAACCTACGCTGGATTTTGACATGATATACAAAGCTACAAGGTGGCAAACTTTGAAGGCGAGGCATTTAACTATATGCTTGAAGAAGTACATGACAGTGGTGTGGTATGAACGAAATTTGATTTGCTTTGAAAAGAAGAGGAGAGATGGGCAGGTGTTATGGAAGGTTTTGAAGTATGAAATTTACAAAACTATGAAGATGCAATCTAATTTTCCAGCCATATACAAGGAAGCTTGGAGATAGTTGGTGTTTTTTTTGGGTGTATCTTGTTTTGTTGATTTGCATTATGTGTTTTGTTGTTTTTTTTCCGGCTGTGTATCTCTGTGTGTTTTGTTTTGTCTTTTCCTTTTTCATGCTTGCTGTTTTCTTTTGGGCGAGTATTGTTTTTTATTGTTTTTTTGCAATAAAATCAGGTAGGGGCCCTGTTAACCCCGCTAGCTTTTGCTAAAAATATTTTATACACCTTTTTAACACTTTATAAACTCGTTTCATAATTCCAATACATTTAATTTATAGATATCAATTTATTAAAATCTTTTATATAAACTGTTAATAATAATTATTCAAAATCCCAATACTATTTTATAAAAATCTATTTATTTTTAAAATTTTCCCTTTTGGTTATACTTCATAAAAATATTAATTCTTATAACATAAAAATTTATACGTTTATTTGTTTTAAAGTGAATCGATACAAAAATTTAGTAAAACATATTCTTTGGAAAGATCACTTTAAAACCCTTTTTAAATTCAAAATCGTTATTTGTAACTTAAAAATTGAATCTGATGATGCAACAGCATCAGATGGTCAACCACGGAAACAAACAACATATATCGATATGAACATCAACAATTACACAATATCTATAATCAAATAAATATGTGAGGAATCCAGTTGGATCCCTCCAACCTGTTTTCCTGCATCCACAGACATTAGCACAATACCAATTCCACTTCAAGGTGGAATATCACGGTATATGGGATTTTATAAAATATTATCCGCTTAATAGGCGGCGCAATAGGGTCTCATCCGCTATACGAGGCGGGAAATCAAATCCAATATATACATATGCCAATATATATATTGCTATATATAGTATATATCCTATTATATCTACTATCACAATCAAACAGCAATCATCAATCAACATTACTATTTGAAATTTAAATCAAAATTGTTCGATTGAGTGAGGAGTTCTCACCTTGGTTTTATTTCCAGTTTCAGCGTTTGTTTCGAATAAAATTAAACGAATGTTTAATTTTACCCGAAATTCACACAAGCTCCAATCGACTCCAAACTGGCTGCATCGCGAAGTGCTCGACGATATGATTCCAAGCCGCTGGTTTCGTAATTTTTCGACCTCGCATGCAAAAGATATCAATTTTTAAAGATTGTACATGATTTAAATTTAAATTCACTTTACAAAAAAAAAATTATTATTACCTAACTGCATGCGCGTCTCCCCCCTTCCCATCTCTCTCGTTCGAAACCCAGAGACAAACACACGAGCGAACCCAAGGCCGGCCCCAAGCCCTAATACACACGACCACCAACATGCATCGATACTCCGATCAGGAACCACCACCTTGCTCGCCTAGCTCCACCACGCCAGCGCCCTGGATACGGCCCCACTCGGCTGCCTATTCCCTTCGAAAAACGTGAGTGAACACGGCTAGTTCACATCAGAAATTTGGCCTCTACGATGCTTCGTTTTAAATCATGACCGTTGGATCTCGAGATCTCGGGATGCTCTCCAACTTTCATGTTGGAAGTTTTTGAAATTGTTGAGTGGATTGGAAGAAAATTGGAGGAGAGCATGATGAGTTTTCGGCCATGAATGGTATGAACGGCGGCCGGCTATAGTGGATTAGGGTTTTGGAAAGAAAATTATATTTATAACAAATTATTATTATTATTTTAATACCAAATCACTTATAAACCATTTTCTCAAACGATCTCCAAACAACGCGTTCCGACAGGCGATCTTGGGGTTTTTCCACGTTCCGGACACAATGGAACAGGTTTCGGAAGCTAATTCCATCGTATGTGTGAGATACGGCAATAAACGCTCAATTTAAAATTAAACCTATTTAAACGATTTCTAGACGTTTTGGCTTGTACCGGACAAACGATAAATCCGATCGACTTGAAATTTGAAATATTACAATAATATCACATTACGGATCCGATGAAACTGGTTTCGTCGAAATCCGAGACCGTTTGAAAAATGGCTATTTTAACTCGCTAAATTAATATTAAAACGATATCGATGCGTTTCGAGCTGCCACGGTCACATGACAACTCTGATTGCTACGAAAATTAAAATCCGATAATAACTAACTATTACGGATCCAATGGAACTTGTTTCGATCAATTCTGAGACTGTTCAAAAATTGGCTATTTTTCAGTCGATAATTAAATATTAAAATATTCGATTTTCTCAAATTAGTTCCAAATTAAATTTTAAAGGTTCAAAAATATCTCTATATCTCCAGTACGATTAAAATAAAATTTTCCAAATCATTTTCAATCATATTAAACTCGATTTGCAATTATTTCTGTAATTTCACTATTTTATTATTGATTTAATTGTCCAATTAAATCCAAATATTTGGTAAATAAATTATTCGACTTAAAAATTTCCACTTATTAATATTAAAAATAAATTAAATATTCAAATTCAAATTATAAAAAAATCCTGGGTCGTTACAATCTTCCCCCCTTAAAAGAATTTTGTCCTCGAAATTGCAAGTTAGGAAGAACGATCCTAATCCGTTTATTATTTTTCCAAAACCAATTAGTTTTATCAACTTTTTTACACAAATCTTTTTATTAAATATTCACTATTATTTCAATTAGCTTTCCAACTTCGATTATAGGTTTCAACAACATTGTTTCCTAACGATTCAAATTTAAATTTAAACTCAAATTTCAACTTTCAAAGTTTTCTCAAAAATTTTCTAACGCTTGAAATTTTCGAAAAATTTCGCCAACGTCTCATTTGTGTGGCTAGCTCGGTACGACTACAAAATGGCACTACGGCCCCTCAAAATCAAAAAGAAAAGAGAAAGCAAGTGGTAGGAGAAGGCAATCATCAAATCTCATACTAAAATTGAAATACGTACCTTTTTGTCGAGCAATTCAACTTTTAACTTCAAAATCAAAATCCCAATTCCATTATATACCTGTATATCCTGCTAGAAGTGGTATCTAATTCCAACATTCAACTATTTTGCCAATTCAATTACAAAACCTTTCAACATATGCTTTACTATTGAAGTTACATATACATTTTCATTCGTTTCCAATTAGTTTACGTTCACTAATTAAATCCACATTGGTTCACTTTCAACTTAAATCAACTCAATTCTATTCAAATTCATTTACTTCACTTTCAATTTGGATTCAATTACATAGCTTTCAATTTGCGCTAATTCAATTTCATTAACACTTAATGAATTTACATACAATCAACCAACAAGCAAATAACAACCAATGTATATCCAATACAACCAAATTATTTATTTTACTTACATTCAATTTGGTTCAACTGTTTCAATTCCAATTGGTTTAACATTCAATTGATTAACATTCAATCCATACTTTAATTCAATTGCCAATTCTTTTTACAAATAAAGATTGAATTTCACTTATATAACTCAAGTTCACATTTTTTAACGATTTCATTTCATTAATTCACTTTATTCACTTACTTTGATATCAACATCTATTCTTCCAATATTGCTTAAGTTATATTCCATTTCAACTTCATTTACATTTACTTCCACTATTCAACTTAAGTATTCTCCTATTTCATTTCAAATTCTATTCCATTTAACATCATTTGTTCAAATAAACTTAAGTTTCCACTTAACAATCCAATTCGGTTTTCAATTCTAAAGTAAATTCTATTCAACCTTTATTTAAGTCAAATTCATATCAACATTCTAATTCATATTTCACTTTACTTAACTTAATTGTTTAACCACTATAATAATTGGTTTTACTTACATTCTCCCATTCTATAATTTATACAACTTATTATTCAACTTCCAACTCATTTTAAAAGTTCAAAACCTTTTTCACTTATATTTAACAAATTCAAGTTGAATTTTAATTTTCAAATTTGTTTATTACAACAAAAATTCAATTTTTAAGTTCATTATTGTAGCAAATCCATCACATAGAAACTCGAAAATAATACTGATGATGCTGCAGTCATCATCCTTATTATCTCCCAGTGACAATAGTGAAATCAGTGCTAAATATTCTTTCAAAATGTTCCTTTTTATTCATAAGTCACTTTTATAAATCTTTTCCTCATAAAATTTCACTATGTATATATAAGATCATCTTCAATTGTAAATTATTCTAATTTTAACTTCATACTTATAATTCATTTGTTTATACTATTATTCTTTTTACAATAGTTGCTTTTATTAAATTTATTCAAACAACTTTGATTGTCTTATATATATATATTATTTACAACAACCAAGCAATCAATTATATACACACTTCAATAATTCTTGAAAAATTATTTTCTTATATAGAAAATATAGTCAAAGTAAAATTATTTCATTTACCCAATTTAAAACAATATCGTGTCGAATTGTTCTGTATAAGTGTTTAGAGATCCCTATCGATAGAGTTGTACAGACTATACCGACCAGAATCCATATACCACTCAACAAACCAATCATCACAATACAAAACAATTTTTATATTCACTAACAAATACGCGCTCGTATCTATTATTACGCTCACACTCATTCTAGATTACTACTGACTCTATCTCTAATGAGTAATACCCAACAGAGCCATGGTTGTCGCTTAACCACATGCTCTGATACCAAATGTAACGTTTGCGATTTTTCGTTGCCGAAAAACCGGACCGTTAGGGTTGAAGAAGAAGAAAGAGGTAGAAGAAGAGAGAGAAAGATAGAAGAAGCAGAAACAAACAACAAAACAGGAAACAATATCAGAATCTCACAATCGCAGCGGAACAACATATAATAGATAAATGAATATTCATTAAACGAAAGAACTATACATTTCATACATTACATCACATCATCAGAGAGTACAACAACAAAACAGCAGAAAAGAAATACTATAATAGTAATATACAACGCTATCCAAGCTCGCCTCCAAATCTGCACAGCAACTCCCGAATCCAGAATAACCTGATAACCTAACTCTAGACTGCCTGTGTGGAAAATAGTGGGCACCCAGAGTTTAGGAAGGAAACAATGAAGTCCAGGTCAGTCATGGGACTGGTGTGAGAACTCAAAACGGTTTATTTTTAAAACAAGCAACAAGAGAATTTAAATTTTGAAATCCACAATGCTTTTTGGAAAATGAAACTACCATAAGGCCTCCCGCCACACACACAATGCAAACGCAGAATTGGAGGAGATTTCTCCTTATGATAGTCAAAGATGCTTACTACGCAAAAATCAAATCATTTTGATATTATTATTAGTGCATAGTGTAGAAAAACAATTTCGAAAGTAGAATATAAATCCTAGCCAGCATAGACATTCCGAACTATGCCTACTATAGCTACCATCCAAACAGTGGTGACCACCATAAGTGAATGGCAGGTAATACAACCAAAACCGTACAAGGCGCGTATTGGATGAATGGATTTCCAACAAATGGTCAGGCTAAGGAACTTCCTACTGCCACATAGGATCGCCTCTGGCGGGACGTCCCGAGAAACTAACGTTACGGTTAGATCTCTGCCAACATAAGGCCGGGTTACCTCTGTAACTAGGTAACTACTACACGAATATGTCATCCCCCGGTCCTTTGGGACCTTTATCCGAGCGCTCGATACCAACAACACCACACAGTAATAGATATAGTGTATCAACATGAGTAAATATCTGGGCTCCATACCATGATACCACCCTTTTCCAGAAGGGAATGACATACCCTAAAGGGCGCGACCCTCATAACCTTGCCGCATATTCCTGTTTCGACCATTTCCAGGGAGTGAGGTCTGACGAAGTCTCGTCCACAAAGCTACGCTTTGTGCAACAAAGCCATGCTTTGGGTCAACAGATGACCAAAGCAATGATCACAAAGATAAATGATCAAACAAATGATCATATCACAAATGACCAACCAATGATCATCACACAGCAGCACTCAACATGTCACATTACCAGATTGGGAATATATCGCTGATAACCTTCAACTACATAACCTCTGAGCTCGTACGTCTCAGAGAAGGGTGTTAAGCTAAGAGAATAAATTCTCCGCCACCAACAGAAATGTATTTGAAAGCAATCTGCTCTATATCTCAAAATGTAATGTCAGACATGTAACGATACAAGTCTGTTTCGGGTTCGAACAGAACCGAAGGCACTTCCAAAGAAGCCCTTGCAATCCGGGTATCCACAATCCCGATAAAATTTCCCATCACAAAGGAAATCTCCATACCGTAGCTAACAATGCAGAGACAATCGATAGGTCATCCTATCGTTTTCACAAATACCCGGGCTTCAACACCAGTCTTCAAATGCTATCCATAACGACGTATCACATATACGGAATGGGATATACGACACAAAGGTCCTCTCCCGGCTAAACCGAATAGCGAGCGCTTATTTTAAAATAAGTGTAGCATTCAATCTCAAACAAACACAACAAACACCATCCAAGGGTAAATACTGATAGTCGGTTATTTAACTATCAATAAAGATGCGCCACATCATCAGATTCCAAATAGTCTTTCAGAATTATTTAATCCCCAAAAATATCTTCACAAGATATATATATATATATATATATATATACACACCTTCCAAATAATTGCCCAAATTATTTGTTTTACCAAAATATCTTTACACGATATAATTTCTACACTTCAACCATTTGAAAACCAATTTCAAATTACACACTTCAACCAGTTGAAAACCAATTTCAAATTACACACTTCAACCATTTTAAAACCAATTTCCAATTATCAAATAAATCCTTACTGATTTATTTTAAACTTACATTCCAAATTCGTAAATTATATTTCCATACTTCAAAATAAATCAATATTTATTTTTAAACAAATACCCCTTTCCTTTTATAAATTCCAAAGTGAATTCCAAATTTCCAAATATCTACTCATATACGATTCTCAAATCGATTTCAAATATTTGTTTTCAATTTCCCTTTAAAAGATAGATTCTCAAGAACGTTCCATTTCATATTGGAAAAGCATTTCCATACTTATTTAATAATAAGTAATTCACAAGTTTATTTATTTTCAACAATTTGAAAATATTCAATACACTCAAACCATAGTTAAGTATGTATTTCACCTTTTTAAGGAAAACCTTCTTTTATTCACTTTTATTTGGGTTAAAACGAATGTTGCGTAAAACATCGTTACAACAACGCAAAATCACTAGTATAGGAATTTAAATTAAAATAGATATATAAATCCCAATACTATATAAAATATTTTCTTTCGAAAACCATTTATTATAACAACAGTGTTATAGTCCACCATTCCCTTTTTTTCTCGAAAACGTTTATTTCAACAATGAATGTTGAAATCTATGTTTTCGATACTTAATGCATTTTAAAGCATCTTTAAGTCGTTTTAAATTCCATTTAAAACATTCCTTTCCCAAAATATGTCCATTTAATATAATAATATACTCACCGTTCAAAGTAGTGAATATAGCCCTTTTTTACAAACTTCCATATTCAATTTATCAAAATTCAATTGATTTCAAATTTATAAGCAACGTTTATAAATTCCATTTCCATAATAACTTCGGTTTAGAAATCTCTTTATCCATCCAATTCAATTTATAAACCCAATTCTTATACTAAAAGTTCGTATTATAAGTTAAGAGCATATAATCCATTTATTTACTAAACCGTTCTTTTACAACTTCACAAATTCTGAAATCTTATCACTGACAAGATTCCTCTAAGTTTTATAAAAAATTTCAACTTATAAAAACCACCTTTATTAACAATTTCTATAAATATCCCCTTTTAAATGCCCAAAATCCATTTTTATAAGTTGATCACTTATAAAACCTTTATTTCAACATCTATTTATTTTATAACTTTCAAGATTTACAAATCTATAGTTTTTAGTGAAACCTATTTTATACACCTTTTTAACACTTTATAAACTCGTTTCATAATTCCAATACATTTAATTTATAGATATCAATTTATTAAAATCTTGTATATAAACTATTAATAATAATTATTCAAAATCCCAATACTATTTGATAAAAATCTATTTATTTTTAAAATTTTCCCTTTTGGTTATATTTCATAAAAATATTAATTCTTATAACATAAAAATTTATACGTTTATTTGTTTTAAAGTGAATCAATATAAAAATTTAATAAAACATATTCTTTCGAAAGATCACTTTAAAACCCTTTTTAAATTCAAAATCGTTATTTTGAACTTAAAAATTGAATCCGGTGATGCAACAGCATCAGATGGTCAACCACGGAAACAAACAACATATATCGATATGAACATCAACAATTACACAATATCTATAATCAAATAAATATGTGAGGAATCCAGTTGGATCCCTCCAACCTGTTTCCCTGCATCCACAGACATTAGCACAATACCAATTCCACTTCAAGGTGGAATATCTTGGTATATGGGATTTTATAAAATATTATCCGCTTAAAAGGCGGCGCAATAGGGTCTCATCCGCTATACGAGGCGGGAAATCAAATCCAATATATACATATGCCAATATTTATATATTGCTATATATAGTATATATCATATTATATCTACTATCACAATCAAACAGCAATCATCAATCAACATTACTATTTAAAATTTAAATCAAAATTGTTCGATTGAGTGAGGAGTTCTCACCTTGGTTTTATTTCCAGTTTCAGCGTTCATTTCGCATAAAATTAAACGAATGTTTAATTTTACCCGAAATTCACACAAGCTCCAATCGACTCCATACTGGCTGCATCGCGAAGTGCTCGACGATATGATTCCAACGCCGCTGGTTTCGTAATTTTTCGACCTCGCATGCAAAAGATATCAATTTTTAAAGATTGTACACGATTTAAATTCAAATTCACTTTACAAATTTTTTTTTTTATTACCTAACTACATGCGCGTCTCCCCCCTTCCCATCTCTCTCATTCGAAACCCAGAGACAAACACGCGAGCGAACCCAAGGCCGGCCCCAAGCCCTAATACACACGACCACCAACATGCATCGATACTCCGATCAGGAACCACCACCTTGCTCGCCTAGCTCCACCACGCCAGCGCCCTGGATACGGCCCCACTCGGCTGCCTATTCCCTTCGAAAAACGTGAGTGAACACGGCTACTTCACATCAGAAATTTGGCCTCTACGATGCTTCGTTTTAAATCATGACCGTTGGATCTCGAGATCTCGGGATGCTCTCCAACTTTCATGTTGGAAGTTTTTGAAATTGTTGAGTGGATTGGAAGAAAATTGGAGGAGAGCATGATGAGTTTTCAGCCATGAATGGTATGAACGGCGGCCGGCTATAGTGGATTAGGGTTTTGGAAAGAAAATTATATTTATAACAAATTATTATTATTATTTTAATACCAAATCACTTATAAACCATTTTCTCAAACGTTCTCCAAACAACGCGTTCCGACAGGCGATCTTGGGGTTTTTCCACGTTCCGGACACAATGGAACAGGTTTCGGAAGCTAATTCCATCGTATGTGTGAGATACGGCAATAAACGCTCAATTTAAAATTAAACCTATTTAAACGATTTCTAGACGTTTTGGCTTGTACCGGACAAACGATAAATCCGATCGACTTGAAATTTGAAATATTACAATAATATCACATTACGGATCCGATGAAACTGGTTTCGTCGAAATCCGAGACCGTTTGAAAAATGGCTATTTTAACTCGCTAAATTAATATTAAAACAATATCGACGCGTTTCGAGCTGCCACGGTCACTTGACAACTCCGATTGCTACGAAAATTGAAATCCGATAATAACTAACTATTACGGATCCAATGGAACTCGTTTCGTTCAATTCTGAGACTGTTCAAAAATTGGCTATTTTTCAGTCGATAATTAAATATTAAAATATTCGATTTTCTCAAATTAGTTCCAAATTAAATTTTAAAGGTTCAAAAATATCTCTATAACTCCAGTACGATTAAAATAAAATTTTCCAAATCATTTTCAATCATATTAAACTCGATTTGCAATTATTTCTGTAATTTCACTATTTTATTATTGATTTAATTGTCCAATTAAATCCAAATATTTGATAAATAAATTATTCGACTTAAAAATTTCCACTTATTAATATTAAAAATAAATTAAATATTCAAATTCAAATTATAAGAAAATCCTGGGTCGTTACATTCCGCCTAGGTAACTTTCGACTAAGACCCTCCTCCTCCTTCCTTAAACCAATGCATACAGTATCAATTTCGGTACACATCGAATTGGACAAAAGCGGAAGGTAAGAGTCGAAACTAAGGGATGTCAAAAGGGTCGAAGCGCCTTTTTGTTTAAAATTAGAAAAGCGCCTGGTTGCTTTCGAAAAAGATGCTTTTGACTTAGTTGGCTTCTGACTAGGTCGATTTATTTAAAGAAAAGGTTTTAAGGTTGCGCCTTTATTCTAAGTAATAGCTTTCAACTAAGTCTGATTTCGACTAAGTCAATGGTTTCTAGGGTTGGTTTCGAAATAGTTGCACTTTGTTCTTAAATGATAGCTTCCGACTATGTCAAAGCCTTTACTGTCGCTTTCTACCTTTCAAAACAGAGCTTTCGAAGGGCATTGTTTTGTTTTATAAAAGCCCTGCCGCTTCTTCAATGCTTTCGGAAGAGGTGGTTTCGACACCATCACTTTCTAACTTAAGTTGTAATTTTGGAAAGGGTAAGCTTTCGACCCTGTTGCTTGTGACCTTTAGTGATTTTTAAAGAACAACCCAAAGGTTTCGACATGACAGTGTTGAATGATTCGAAAGATGTTTTCTCCACATGTTTTAAATTGAACCCAAGTGATTTCGAAAGATTTGATTTTCTAAAGGTTTAATGCTTTCGAAAGGTTTTGAAAATTGTTTCGAAGGAGGTCCAAGTTGGATAGGGCCAAAAGAGAAAGTTTTTCCATAAGAAGAATGCTTAGAAAGGAGGAGCAGCGAAGAAAGGGAAACCTGATGTGGTCTGTTATAAATATGACAAGAAAGGCCATTATGCTCACAAGTGTCGGACAAGCAAAGGGAAAAAGGCTGCTGAGAAGAAAGGAGTTAGATCTTTGATTGTGATCAGATCGGGCACTACAAGAACCAGTGCAAAGAGCCAGCTAAAGAAGAAAAGGGCCAAGTATTTGCATTGGAGCCTGCTCTTCGAAGCCTATAGTGCAGGAGAAAGGAAAAGCAGTATTAGAAGAAGGAGTAAAGTTTTTAGGTCATGTAGTTTCAGAAAGAGGGTTGGCATTAGATCCAACTAAGATCGAAGGAGTGAATAGTTGGAAGAGGCCAAAATTAGTGACTGAGATAAGAAGTTTTCTTGGATTGGCTGGATATTGTAGAAGGTTCATAAGGGATTTTTCTTGAATAGCAGCACTGGCCATGCTAACAAAAAAAGATATAAAGTTTGTGCGGACCGATAAGTGTGAGGAAGCATTCTAGAGCTTGAAACACTTTCTGAAGGGGAATCGAGATTTAGTTGTTTATATAGATGCCTGTGGAACTGGACTAGGAGCAGTGTTGATGTAGAGAGGTAAAGTGATTGCCTATGCTTCTAGACAGCTTAGACTGCATGAAGTTAGATATTCAACGCATGACTTGGAGTTAGCTGCAATTATTTTTGCTTTAAATGTGTGGAGGCATTATCTTTTGGGAGAAAGGTTTGAGCTTTATACAGATCATAAGTCATTGAAGTACTTGTTCTCTCAGAAGGAGTGGTGGTTAGAGTTTTTAGCTGCTTATGATTTCGAAATAGAGTACACATCAGGGAAGGGCAACAAGGTTGCAGATGCATTTAGCAGGAAACATCAAAATGCAGTATCAGCGATGGTTACTGAGTGGAAAGATTTAGAAGCATTAGCAGATTGCAAGGTGCAGTGGAAATCTGAGGCCGAATCTAGTGGAGGACCCGCTATATTGTCTTCTTCAGAAGTCCGACCAGTATTGATGGAGAAGATTGCTTCTAAACTGGAAGAGGATCCAGCGTTAGCTGAAAGGATCAGGAAGTTAAGGGATGGAACGGAGAGCGATGGCTTGAAGAACTTTAGTCTTGATCAGAATGGATGGTTGAAAAAGAACGGTAGATTATGTGTTTCAAACGTGGAAGACATAAGGAAAGAAGTTTTGGAGGAATGCCATCATTCGAAGTTTACTATTCATCCATGAGGAATAAAGATGTATCAAGATATGAAGAGAAGTTTCTCTTAGGAAGTAATAAAGAAGGATGTTGACTTATGGGTGAAATAATGTTTTAACTACCAGCGGGTGAAAGTCGAACATCAAAAGCCAAGTGGATTGCTTCAGTTATTAGATATTCCAGTATGGAAGTGGGATTCTATTTTTATGGATTTTATTGACGGAATGCTAAGGTCGAACAAGAAAAATGGTAGTATATGAGTTATAGTGAACTGACTGACCAAGAGTGCACATTTCATTCCAGTTAAGTCAAATAGAATGGCACCTGTTTTAGCGAAGTTGTTTATGAAGAATATGGTTAGGCTGCATGGAATTCCTAGTAGCATAGTTAGTGATAGAGATTCCTTATTCACTAGCGAGTTCTGAAAGATTCCACAGGAAGTTTTGGGAACCAAGCTTAAGATGAGTACCGCTTACCATCCACAGACGAATGGTCAAACGGAAAGTGTTAACAAAATCTTGGAAGATTTGTTAAGAGCTTGTGTTATAGATTTCCAGGGGATCATGGGAAGACCATCTGCATTTGGTTGAGTTTTCATATAACAACAGTTATTAGAGTAGTGTTGAGATGACACCGTTTGAAGCTTTGTATGGAAGGCCATGCAAATATATCGTTTGTTGGTTAGAGATCGGGGATAATTTTGTTCTTGGTCCAAATTTGTTTAGAGAGGCTGCAGAAAAGATTGAGGTCATTCGGGCTAGAATGATGGAGGCTCGATCTAGGTAGAAAAGTTATACAGATAGAAGACGAAAAGATTTAGAATTCTCTGTTGGAGATCATGTTTTCGTCAAAGTATCGCTGATGAAAGGTGTTATCAATTTCGGGAAGATAGGAAAGTTCGCATCGAGATTCGTAGGACCATTTTCTATTTCAGAAAGGATCGAGAAACTCGTATATAGGGATGAGTTACCGAGCAGTTTGGCAAGTGTCCATGTTGTTTTCAATGTATCTCATCTGAGGAAGTGCGTCAGGGATCTAGACACTACTATAGCACTGACTGTGTTAGAGGACTTAGTAGTGGAACCAGACATTACTATAGTTAGGAAGCCTATCTAGAGAGTCGAGTGAGATGAGAAGTAATTTAGAAACAAGATAGTCAGATTAGTGAAAGCCCAGTGGATTGATGATGCTAGAGACTGTACTTGGGAGACTAAGAGCAGGATTAGAGGTGCTTATCCTGATTTGTTTGATGGTATGTTTTATCTTTAACGGTTTGTTATATTCCTTATCCTAATTTTGAGGAGGAAATTCTTTAAGAAGGGAAGATTATAAAACCCATATTTTTAGTAACGTTATTTAAGATATTTAATTAGTTAAATTAAATAAAATAATTTGTTGATTAATGGATTAAGATTTGTGATTAAAATTAAAGGGTAGTCGTGCCATGTTAATGGATAGATAAAAGAAGTGAAATGGGATTAAGGTGTTAGGAAATAAGGGAGGGCAAAATAAGAAAATGATTAAAGTTATACCCTAAACCCTTGGGAAAATGAACACTCCTCACTTCATTTAATCACAAATGAAAAGTACTCTAAGGCCGACCACCATTTTCAATCTCAAGTGAAGATAAAGTTAGGATTTTCAAGAGGAAGAACAAAACCAATTAATCAAGACCAAGTCTAAAATGCTAATCATACAAATAAGGTGAATAATGATTGCATCTCACTTTTCTATATGTTTTCAGTTTTAAGGTGAAACTCGAGTTTAGCTTGCATGATTCAGTCATGATTTTAAGGAGCAAAATGTTTATATATATATATATATATATATATATATATATATATATATTGATGATTTATGCTTGTTCATATGAATTTTATGACATGTTTTGATGTGAAAACCCTATTTAATGACATCCAAATGCCTTGCGATTTTAGATATAGACCAAAAATGTTATTTTAGAGACGGGTTTAAATTTTCATAATTTTCTGATTTAATGTGGATTTTATATTAATTTTCTAGTAAAGAATAATTTATTTGGTTGTAAATTATTTGCGACAAAATAAATAATTATTTGGGTCTGAAATCTGTGTATGTTAGAAAACATATTAAAAAGGATTTTTTGAAATTTTTGTAGAATTTTCCAAAGAGTTTTGATGAATATATAAAATTATGTAAGGTATAGGGCTTAAATGTTTTCTATATTAAGGAGAAGGGGTATTTTGCAAATAATTAATTCTGAAATTTTGGCAATACTTTTGGAATAGAAAAATTAGCAACCAATAAGAGTTTGAAAAACAAGGCAGGTTAGTTAAAAAGTTTACTTAAAAAAGGTTTAAAATCAGAAATTCATGTTAAAAGTATGTTTCGCCACTTTTGGTTCCGCCCAGGTAGCTTCGACTAAGACCCTCTGCCTCCTTCCTCAAACCAATGCACATAGTATCAATTTCGGTACACAGTGAATTGGACAAAGGCGGAAGGTAAGAGTCGAAACCAAGAGGTGCCGAACGGGTCGAGGCGTCTTTTTGTTTTAAATAAGAAAAGCGCCTGCCTGCTTGCTTTCGACTAAGATGCTTTCGACTTAGTTGGCTTCCGACTAGGTCAATTGATTTAAAGAAAAGGTACGGTTGCGCCTTTGCTTTAAGTAATAGCTTTTGACTAAGTCAATGGTTTTAAGGGTTGGTTTTGAAATAGTTGCACCTTTGTTTTTTAATGATAGCTTCCGACTATTTCAAAGCCTTTACTGCCGCTTTCTACCTTTCGAAACCGAGCTTTCGAAGGGGATTGTTTTGTTTTAGAAAAACCCTACCACTTCTCCAATGCTTTCGGAAGGGGTGGTTTCGACACCGTCACTTTCCTACTTAAGTTATAGCTTTCGAAAGGGTAAGCTTTCGACCCTGTTACTTATGACTCTTAGTGATTTTTAAAGAATAACCCAAAGGTTTGACAAGATAGTGCAGAATGATTTCAAAAGATGTTTTTTCCACTTGTTTTAAACTGAACCTAGGTGTTGTCGAAAGGTTTGAGTTTCTAAAGGTTTAATGCTTTCGAAAGGTTTTGAAAATGGTTTCAAAGGGATGGTTCCCTAGAGGGTTTCAAAGGAGTCAAAAGGTAATGTTTTCCAATAGTTTCGAAAGGTCTAAAGGAAAGGTTTTTCCAATGGTTTTGAATAAGTATAAAGGAAATGTTTTTTCTATGGTTTCGAAAGGCAATGTTTATTAGTTTTAAAGAGAGATGCCTAAGGTTTGTAGCTTTCATAGGAAAAGGAATTTCAATGTTTTCGAAAGGTTTTATGAATGGTTTCGAATGGAAGATTTGGCCTTTTGGCCTAGATAAAAGAAAGGGTTTTACACGGTTTCAAAAGGGGTACTTTCAATAGAATCGAAAGGCGTACTTTCAATAGAATCGAAAGGCGTACTTTCAATAGAATCGAAAGGCGTACTTTCAATAAAATTGAAAGGCGTACTTTCAAATGCTTAAAAGTTATCATCAACAAATATTTGAGTAAAGTATATATACCATGGCAAGGTGGTTTTAAGTAAAGCATAGAGTATAAATGTGTTCCTTGTTTAATTTTGGTTTAAAAGGTTTCAAATCAATTTCAGATGAAAAGGTTTTCAAGGAAAATTTTAGGAAGGTATCCCTAAGTAAAATGACTCAGATATTAGAATACCAGATGGGACTAGTATATGGTCAAACCCTATACATTAGCTATTGACCCCAGCTAATTTTGTCCAAAATTGCAGTATGTAGGGTTTTGACGCAGGAAAGACAAAAATTATAATTACACACAGAAGGGAATATATATTTGTATACAGATAGGTTATTAGTGAACCCACAAAACCATTAGGATCAGGTGACCCTGAGTGATGTTAAGTTAGGGACGGACCGTCCAGAAGAGAAGTATTTAACTGATAGATAAGGGAAAACTGCCCAGAAGAGGTGTCTAATAGATGTTAGATTGTTTTGGTATATTGTCTGGTAGGCCCGAGTCAGCCTAAGGCTAATCGTGAGCCAAACAAAACTATAGTGTTTGGACAGATAGTCCATTTGTCACCTGATATATATATATATATATATATATATATATATATATATATATATATAATGATGCTTCACAGCTTTAACTAGTTTTGGTTGCAGGATAAAGGTTTGCAAAAGATATGTTTTAAAAGGATATTAGTGAGGGAAAACTCATTCCGCTAAGCGGCGTGGTCTCACTTAATATCAAATAACCGAGATGTATAGTATTATTCATACTAGGCTTTAGTCTGACTCAATGTTTATGCTTTCCCCTTAAACTTTTTGGTGATCAAAATTGGTTTGAGTAGGTTGAGGGTTGAGGCTTTATAGGTTTTAGTAGGATGACGAATAAAGCTACCAAATGCGAGTAGGAGGCTAATGGATAGCTATTGGGAGTTGCAGTTCTTTGTTTTGTGGTTTATTTCCATTGTGTATGTATTATGTCAATTATGACTGTATGACTCTGATCATCCAAAGGGGCATCTTCATATGTCGCTCTTGGCGTATTTTGTAATAAGCATATTTTATTATTGCCTGGAAAACCTTTGGGATTATGTAATCTGAATATGGAAAATATATTTTGAAATGTAATGGAAAAATGTTGTTTTGAAATCTGTGATTTGTTTCATATTCAAGTGCTTCTGATATTATAGATACCTTTATTATAGCTGTGTTAAGTCGCCAGAAATGAATACTATAAATGATTGCAGCATCTGTAGCGCTTAGCTTTAGGCGTCTAAATAGGGGATGTTACCATTATCCTCTTTACCTTCACAACTCTTCTCTTGATTTCTCAACAAATATATATATAACCTCAACCCAATGATTAGTTCCATGTTTAGCCAAAGGCCATCTAGCTGAAGTCCCTTCAAGCGCATACATTTATACGCTAGCTGGAATCCATGTTTCGTCTGCTCACTGTTGACTAGCGAGCACACATTCATTTGGTTTAATGAAGGTGGAGGAGCATGAACACGATGCAAGTCTACGGTAATCCCACCATAACTAATGCTTCTTATTGGATCTCGACGTTCCCATGCTCTGTGAGATGTTCCAGCACATCTAAAATAGTACTATTTCCCCTTCGAACAATTAACCTATGACTTGTGGTCTGGGGAAGATTGAAAAATTAGCGGACACTGTGTGAAGTTGGAGAAAGGAACATTATGTGCATTCATTTTGGTTACTTGTGCATAGGTATGGGATTTTGGAAGTGTTAGCCCCAAAATTGGTCACTAACACCCAAATCCAGATGAAAGCAACACATCACAGTCACATATCACAGATAGAATATATGTAGAGAGTATGAATGTGAAGAACAATAAAAAAAATTAAAAAAAGTAGTAAAAACACAAGGTTTATAGTGGTTCGGCTAACTCCAGCCTACGTCCACTTAAGAAATTTCCTTTTTATTGATATTAGAATCAATTACAGTTACCATCCAGAGTTTTTAGAACGACAATGGCAGAGCAGCCTTAGTGTAGAAGACGAAGGGAAACAAAATGAAGATCTCTTTTCTAAAGCCCCATATGCTGTATTTATAGGAAAAACCTGAGTTACTGGACTTCTTGAGCGATCTGAGCCCATCAACACCATAGCCGAACCAACATCATCATTATGACCGAACCTAAACTCTAAGCAAGCCGATCCAATCTCATCCCAGGAGCGACTCGAAGAAAATCCATCCCTGACTTGAAGCAGACGTATCCAAGACTCGGAGCAAACTAGGCGAAGCAAGATGATGCCGACCCAGAGTGCTCTTCCCATGCCGACCCCATGTCTCTCTTGTCAGCCGACCCACTACGATCGAACCATGTATGGCCGACCATATGCTCAAATCTCCTCGAGGCCGAACCCATCCATACCGAACCACTTTAACCATGCCGACCTGCACCACCAAGACCGATCCACACCACCACACCGAACCATACCATCCAGACAGACCCACTTCAACCATGCCAACCCATACGGCCGAACTCCAATGACTGAACGCTCGTGACCGACCCACCTTAGCTGACCGAATTTGGCCGATCCATACCATCAAGACCGATCCACTCCACCGCACTGATCCACACTATCTAGACCAACCCAAAGCATCAAGGCCGACCCACATCATCCAGACCGACTCAAAGCTACAAGGCCAGTCCACATCATCCAGACCGACTCAAAGCATCAAGGACGATCCAGACCATTACGAAGAACCACACCATTCAAACCGACCCACACCATCAAGGCTGATCCATACAGTGTTGAACCACCTAGCCGATCCACTCCAATGTCGAACCAGGCCCGACCGACCTATCTTGGCCGATCCATGCACGAATTCCCATCCTTTACCGAGTAGCACACGTCGATCCACCTAGGCCGAGCCATATACACTGAACCATCCCTGATTGACAGTCTATCCATCCAACTGGGTCAAACCCATAATAATCTAGTCTCGACAAATGAGCAGTTGATTTAGTTAAATCCGCCTTTCTACGGCCTTGCCAAACGGAGGATTAACATTTTCCCTTCAAAACACGCCTTGCATTAGGAAAGAGTGTTTTGAATATCTTTTGATCCGATATCCGAAGTCCATATGTTATCCATAGCCATATCTTTCGATTCATAATCTAATCCATTTTATCCAAGTGTCATCGTCGTATCCTTATCCAAGTGCCATTTTATACAGTGACCAAATCCTCATCCAATTCCACATCCATTCGAACCCGATGACCGTATTATAATCTATCCATATCCAATAACCAAAAACCACATCCATGACCTCTCCGGGTCGATATCCAAATCCAGGACCGCTCCGGGTCCATGCCCAAATCCTTAGCTATTCATAGCCATTATCCAAATCCATAACCTCTCCGAGTTCTTGCCAAGCGCAATCTACACAGGACGACCTATGTCAAGTAATGCCATAGTGTTCCCAGTTCAGTGTCCCTAAACGTTGAGTAATGCCATGGCGTAAGTCTTAAGCCAAATCCTCGTTGCTCTGGACCCTTGCCGATTATAGTCCATACTCAACAACCTGGGATAGTAACCGATATGTGATATGGGGGCTAATTCCTTGGCCGAATCCAGGTCTCTCTGAACCCTTGCCGAGCATAGTCCATACTCGACGACCTTTTAGCCAAAAACTAGATAGAAGTCAATCAAAATTGAATCTAAGACCCAGATTCAAATCACAAAACCAAAAATTCATATCAAAAGTCTAAATCAAAATCCAAATCAAAAATCAAGCATTCAAACCAAAATCCAAACCAAGAAACCAACAAAACCGGGAGTACAAACCGAACTCAAAAAAAAAAGCAAAAAAAAGAAAATGTCCAAGCCAAAAGGAAAAAACAAATTTCACAAACCGGAGCGTCTCGGTGAACCATCATCTCAGAGCATGCCTAAGGGTTATCTCTGACCCCGTACATGAGTAAGTAATTTAGTTTTTTGCCTGGAGTTTGTTACTTATTCCAAACCATCATGATTAGTTGATGACCAACCGGCCACCATTCCTAGGCCTCACGCCTTCATCGTTCAAGGTAGGCGGTGGCTGCTCCTATTCCACCGCCGCATTTTGAGTTTCGACATATTAGTACAACTGACCATTTCTTGCATGTTCCTCGATTATATCCTTTAGATGCATGCAACTGTTAGTATCATGCCCGTCCAGGTCATGAAAGAGACAGTGCCTTCCCGATGCCCTTTCGCGTTCTGAGGTTTCCCTCCTTGCCGGCTTTCGATAAGGAAGGCGGTCTCGAGTATCAAAGAATATATGCTCCAGTATTGCATTCAATCCTGTGTAAGTGGAGAATTTTGGTTCTCCCCAGAACTTTCTCTTCCCTTTGTCCTTATCTTAACCTAAACCCTCACCGGACGATTCTCCATCCTTAACCATGTTTACTTCCATTGACCTCCTATCCAAACATGCATCCTCTTGTCGTAGAAACCTCTCATCTTCGTGAAAGAATTCTCTGAGATCCATTGGTGGGCCTTATATCAATGATACTTTGAAATCTGAATTATCCCTGACTTCTGACATCGCCACCATCAGAACCATTGATGGATCTGACTAATCCATCGAGGAAACTGCTGTGTTAAACCGAGTTAAGAAAGTCCTGAGCGATTTATCTGCCCTCTTCTTAACTGACGTCAGTTCATCACATTCTTCGGTCTTTTTATGTGAACTCGAAACTATCTCAAGAACTTATGCACTAGTTCTGTCCATGTTCCAATAGATCCATCCTCTAGCTGTCTGAACCACATAGCAGCTATATCGATCAAGTACGGGAGGAGACACCGAGCCATAACCTCATCCGATCCCCCAAGCACTTCCATATGCCTTGTGTACCCCTATCAAGTGGTCAATGGGATCTGTCTTACCATTATATACTTCTAGAGTGGGTAGGTTGAAATCGGGTGGATTCCTAGCCATCCTAATGTTACGGGTAAACGGACTTCTATTTACTCCCTCCAAATCCCTATTTGTCATACTTCCGCGAATAGTTTGCCTGATGGTGTCAGCCAATCCTGGGTTACCCGCCAAGGGTTGCCCCCATCTACATTTCTTAAGCGCCCTCCAAGTCCTTGAAGGAATTCCGGTACATACTCCTTGTCACGCGCTTCTGCATTCATGTTGGCGCCAGGCTATGCAGCGTCATTTGGTCTCCCTTCATGGGTTGGTCCAACATTACCTGGTGGCATGCCCCCGAGTCCAGGTCCACCCAAATTGATAGTTGTTTGCTGATTATAGCTACCCCTGCTGAACCACTCCATCTACTTGTAGGTTAAGTCCCTCTGGTCCAGCTCCATGGACTAAGCTCCTGCGGTTCTTGCTTGTCCAAATTGTTTGAAAAGTTCCTGCATCATTTCCTCTTGATTTTTCATCTGTTCCTGCATGGAATTCATCATGACCTGCATCTCGTCCCTAGTGATGTAGACGGAGGGTTGATTAGCTCCAGAGGAAGCCTTCTGACTTCCTCCTGCTGATTTATTTCCGTCCTCTATCTCCAAGTTGATTGCTTTTCCATAGTCTCCAGAATCCAAGTTCCTAAGCCTTTAAATCCAAACTCCAAGCTTCTGAATCCCTGATGCTAGCGTTTTCAGTGAAAGCGCCAAAATTGGTCACTAACACCCAAATCTATATGAAAGCACCAAATCACAGTCAAGATCATAGATAGAATGTGCGTAGAGAGTATGAATGTGAAGAGCAATAAAAAATTAAAAAGAAAGCAGTAATGACACAAGGTTTATAGTGGTTCGGCTAACACCAGCCTACGTCCACTCCAGAAATTTCCTTTTTATTGATGTTAGAATCAATTATAGTTACCATTCAGATTTTTTAGAACAACAATGGCAGAACAGCCTTAGTGTAGAAGACGAAGGGAAACATAATGAAGATCCCTTTTCTGAAGCCCCACATGCTGTATTTATAGGCAAAACCTAAGTTACTGGGCTTCCTAAGTAGTCCAAGCCCATCAACACCATAGCCAAACCAACATCATCATTATGACCGAACCTAAACTTTGAGAAAGTCGATCTGATCTCATCCCAGAAGCGACTCGAGGAAAATTCATCCCTGACTCGAAGCAGACGTATCCAAGACTCAAAGAAAACTAGGCTAGAACCCGAAGCAAGATGATGTCGACCCAGAGTGCTCTTCCCATGCCGACCCTATGCCTCGCTTACCGACCGACCCACCACGACCGAACCACGTATGGCCTATCCATACGCTCAAATCACCTCAAGGCCGAACCCATCCATACCAAGGCACTTTAATCATGCCGACCCACACCACCAAGACCGATCCACACCACCACACCGAACCACACCATCCAGACCGACCAACTTCAACCATGCCGACCCATATGGCTGAACTCCAGTGACCGAACACTCATGGACGACCCACCTTAGGCGACCAAGTTTGGCCGATCCATACCAACAAGATCGATCCACTCCACCGCATCGATCTACACCATCCAGACCGACCCAAAGCATCAAGGCCAACCCACATCATCCAGACCAACTCAAAGCATCAAGGCCATCCACATCATCTAGACCGACTCAAAGCATCATAGCCGATCCAGACCACTACACCGAACCACACCATCCAGACCGACCCACACCATCAAGGCCGATCCATAGCATGCCGAACCATCTTCAATTGCCGATCCACTTTAATGTCGAACTGTGCCCGACTGACCTATCTTGGCCGATCCATGCACGAATTCCCATCCTTGATCGAGCGGCACATGCCTATCCACTTAGGCCGAGCCATATGCACCGAACCATCCATGACTGACCATTTATCCATCCAGCTGGCTCAAACCCATCGTATTCTAGTCTCGACAAACGAGTAGTTAATTTAGTTAAATCCGCATGTCTACAACCTTACCAAAAGGCGGGTTAACAGGAAGCGAAGATGAGGGTAGTTTTTTATTGTGGCTGGAAAATGATGAAAGCAAGTAACCATTGGAAGCCATTAAAAAGAAAGAACAAGAAGAGATTAAATCTCCATGTTTTATTTGGAATTAATTTATAACATTTGTAAACTAATTAAATCATGTGGTAATTTGAAAATTTTACAAATAAGGTTGTGTGACTTGAATGTGTGAATTTAGTTTATAGCTAATATTGACTGATTCAAATATTAATGCTCACATGCCATGTAACATCACGCCTTTTCGCACACTTTAAAACCGACACACGTGCCAATTCAAAGCATACGCAAGGGCGGATTGTTATGGGGTAAATAAGAAAAAACAGAGAAGAAATAAAACAAAATAGAATCTCATAGCGGAAGGATAAAATATAATAATCAATATACAGTTCATGATAACTGTTTACAAAATATTTATTTTACTTATACAATGAATATCAGAGTTACACATACCAATACAATCAATGCAGCGGAAATTTAGAGTGTGGTGCAATACTATAAATAATATAATACGGATTCTTCGTCTTCGTCCTCCAAAGCTAAAATCTTCGATCCTGAAACGCTCGGACTGACCCGAGCGAATTTGAAAAGACAAAAACACTCGAGTCAGACTAAAAGATCTTATGTGAGTTAAATTAACAGAAATAAATATGAATACAGTAACTCAAGAGATGTTCGGGATTTACATCTCCTAAGGATCCGTTAAACTATTTACTATGTAGTATATTGCGCTATTATAATAGTGTCTATTTATAAAATAAACTTACTTTTTAATAGCGTTAAGGGGTTACCCATATAGCCCTTAACACAAATAATGCCAATAGTCTATACAGTACCGTAATACCTCCTGATCGGGAAGCTACCAGAGGATACTCCATAGGTACGACACAAATAGAAACTCGTAGTAAAGGCTCGGTATGGTAGGTGACACGGCACAACTAGGCAATGCCAGGGTAGATATACCAATTGCTATCCAGGCTGGTGGAAACGCGTAGCCGCAGTTACCGCCCAACTCGGACTAACTCCCCAAAATCAAAATATAGAAGTGGCGACTGAATCAATCCCAAATCAAAGTATAATATCGAAGAGGAGGGTCCGATCAGAGGAATGACCTCATTGGCCTGAGAATCGCTCCTGTTTTAGCCACCTTATGCCAACTCTCGGGAGTCGGGTCCACGTATTTACCTTACAGGAAACGTCGCCACCACCTACTTCATTCTGGAATCTCCACCGCGTACACGGTTAGTCAAAGTGGTTTTCGGTATCGACAGAGAGTATGTCCATATCCGATCCCGGTCTCTTTGCCAACCCATCGTTATTATAACACCGCGGTCATTTAAAAATAGGTTATACTTTAAAAATCAGAATAAACATTCCATTTCATAACCATGAATACGATATCATTTCAAAACCCAAAACCATATTTTATCACTTATCCCAAATACAATTCTTTTCCAAAATCAAAATGCTTTAACTTCATAACGTCTGAAAATCAAATATTTTCAAAGCATGGTATTTTGAAAATCATAATTTAAAACCATAACTTCTAAAACTTGAATGGTTTGGACATTCAACGGTATATGAATTAAATGGTTTAACTTAAATGTTACTTTGTAAAGAAAATAGTTCTCATGGCTTTACCAATACATTTCTTTATTAAAGTCTAAACCAAAATTTATATTATCTCTCTCAAGTTCCAAAACCACTTCAATTTATTTATATATACGTATATCCATTTTGAGTAACAATATTTCAAACTAAAATTGGATTTTATGCTTTCAACAAATCAATTGTTCTATTAATTAGTCTTGAATATTCATATAAAATCCATAAATAATAAGACTTCAATTTCTAGTAATAAAATATATATATTTTTCCCAATTCAAATTATACTAGAATATTCATTTCAACTTATTTTGGGAAAAATCCAATTATAAATATCATATCTTAAAATTTCCAAACTTAACATTTAAACATATGATATAAATTATTAAACTCCATTTTCTCAATTTTCTTCCATTTTTAATAAAGATTTTTATACACCTTTTAATTTCAAAATTTCAACTTCATATGTATATATATATGGAAGAAAATATTTGTACAATATAAAATTCAAGATTATTATAAACCGTATTCCATCCAAACCATAGAAATCACATTAAAATAGTTATATATAGACCGCGGTGCCTGTATATAATTTTCTATCCTATGGTCAAGTGATACGGATATTTATCATTTCAATCCGCAATTTAAAAGATATAAAATTTTGCGGTTGTATATCATTTCAAACCACAATCCCGAATGAAATGAAATATGCATGATAATTTGCAATTTTATGATATTCAATAAACATCCATCAACATCATCCATCTTCCAATCACAATCATCAAGCAATATCAATCAATAACAATTTATATTTGATAATAGATAACAGGTAATAACTGGCAATTTTATTCAGATTAAATTTAACAACTATTAATCTAACAGTTTATATTCAGTAATAATTTATATAACTGTTAACTAGCAGTTTATAGGCAAACAAATAAATTCTAACTATCAATTAATACGCAATAAATAAATTAAATTAACAGTTAAACTTAATAAATGCAATTCAACAAATATGAGTGAAATAAACATGCCAAATACTCATAAATAAATTTCTATTCATTTCTAAAATTAATTTAACAAACATAAAAGTTTCTAGTAGTTGTGAGTGGGTTAAAACACTCACCTTTTGAATTTAAATCGAATTTAAATTCGATTTAAACCCAAAAATTCGCCCGTCTCGGAATTCGTCCAAACCAGTGTCATCAAGTCCGGAATTAAATTACGATCCTAACGCAAAAAAAATCGTGTGAAACGGATAACATATGAGAAAGTTATGCGAATAAATCGATTTGAAAACAAAATTTAAAATTAGAAAGAAAGGAACACATTTCACCTAAAACAAAAGCCACGTCATTGCTTGCTTCAGCTAGCACGAGAAAGACTCACGCACGCAACAGGTTCATCTCCTTCTCTTAGAACGCACGGACGTTACCTATAGCCGAGACTTTGACCAACTGCCACCATCACCAGAGACCGCCTTTGGCCATGCCGCTACCACTAGCACACTCTCCACCTCCGGCCGCTCTTATGGTCAAGGTCCGGTGCCTCCTAGCGCCGCCGCCTCCACTAGGTTTTCAAACCCTATTCGAAATTTCCAGTCGATCTGGCCGTTGATTCAATGCAATAACCACATAGATCTGACCCCCTCAGTCCCCTCTTCAATACCCAGAAATGTTTTCCCGATCCGACAACTTTTGTTACGGCGATGATGAACGGTTGGGACTGTTTTGAATTTATTCTGGGTAAACGGTAACTCCAACTGAAAAACGAATTTCACCATGGGTTTACGTGTTTCGAGAAGATTAACATATATTTTTGTGGAATTTTTCTGGAGATTTTGAATTTTCATTTTGTTTTTGAACTGACTGGATCTAGGGTTAGCCCCCATTGAACAAGAAGAGAAGCTTGAAGAAAGTATACGCGCAGATGAAATGAAATTAGGCGGAGGCTAGGGCTTGTAGCTAGGTTTATATAGAGGGGTTAGAGATAGAGTAGATAGACCGTAGAATGAACGCGCGGAACAAACTAAGGCCCAAAAAGCCCGTTCTGACCCCGGAACGAAATTTGTCAAACCCATATATCTAGATAGGTATTTTAAAATATTCTGAACGCGATGGAAAAAGTTTCACGTCCAAATTTGATCGTATGAAGAAGTTATGTTGAAAACAAAATTTCCAAATTGATTTTAATTAAATCGATTTCAAGGCGTTTCGCGTCCGTACGATCAAACGACAGGCCCGATCGATACGAAACTTGAAACCCTATAATAATTCACCGATACGGATCCGATGAAACTGGTTTCGTCGAAATCCGAGTCCGTGACAAAAATGGCTATTTTTAATATTCATTAAATAAATTAAATAAATTATAAAATCCAACCTTGTATTAATTTCTAAAATTTGTCCCAATTTTATTGCCTATATAAATAAATCAATTTCAAATGATTTAACAAGCTTGGATGTGAATTAAAATTGACAAGATATCAAATTTCAGTGTTCATTTCTGCACTTTCTTATATTTAAGAATTTTATAAATTATATTCTCAAAAACCCATACTTAAGACTTTTAACCTTTAGATCCTCAACTTTCACCTAAAATAAAGCCATTACTAACATTAGTTCAAGATTTCACTCTAATGTTCACAAATTCCGTTTTATATTCAATAACGTAATATTTTACGTTTAATTCCATTTTATTTGTAATAAGTACCATTTGTTGATTTTAATACTCAAATAAATTAACTAAAAGCAAATTTACATATAATTTCCATCGTCAATTATTTTAGTGAATAAATCTTCAAAGGTTACTGCAATTAATCCCATAAATTGCAATAAATTCTAATAAATTTGACTCTATTTGATTACAACTCACAAATAAATCAATTATTCCCCAACTACAAAGTTACCGTTTCTTATATATATATTACTACAGTAATACTTCCAAATGTTCATCCTTGTTTGCATAAATTACTGTATTCAATTGAATTGTAATATTGTTAACTTACCCAAAAATAAAACTTAACAACTAATAGAATAAGTAACTTACAAAATTTGTTGACATAAATATATTTTATAAGTCTACACTTAATTATTACCTTAAAGTAAGTCTTACGTTTCTATAAATTTATTCATACTTCTGTTACTATATTTATACTTAATAAAGTAACGTTCATTCTTAATAACAACATTATAACTATTTAACATATAAAAGAACTCTATTCCCAAATACATTCATTGACAAATAAGTTAGGAAATTTATAATGGTTGTTATTCTTTCTTAAATTTTTACCTCCAAATTAACGTACTATCAAATTTCATTCACTTATGTTCTATCCAACATTCCTTTATATTTTATTTCCATAAATTTGTTAATATTTACATTCATTTATTAACAATTTACTTCCATTATACAATTGCAATCTATTAAAGTTTTTATTACATTAATACTATTTCAACTTTATTCTTTTAGTATTAATTAAACAATCGTATTAAATTAAGAGATTATAATGATTTTCACTGTTTATATATACTCCATTAAACCCAACAGTCGTTCCAATCACCTTTGTATTGCATTAAATTGGTTATCCCTCACTGCCATTTATTTTTCTTCCTAAATTCCCATATAGTTACCATTTTACCAATATATATAAACACATAGGAAATTTAAATTCTTGTCATAAATTCTTAAGTTTATTTTTATTCAAGTGCAACAATTACGCTATTTCCCTATTTATATTTCACCTAATTTTTCAACAATTAGATTAAATAACCGTTTCTACAATTCATAATTAACTATACATTTAAATCTCCTATACATATACAACTACACAAAGATATATATCTTACACTATCTCAGTTAGGCTTTCATTCAATTTAACAATAATTAGGCTTTAATTATCGTTGCTAAAGTTTTCATTTAGCGTTCCTCTAGTATTAATTTCACAACCAATTAAATCTTATAACCACAACTCAAATTTACGTTATTCTATCTATTGCCATATAAACATTTCAATTGTTAACCTTTTAATTCCAGTTACTATCTAACTCCTACATTTATTCTACATTAGATTGGAAATTATATTAATTTAATTCATTTAATATTATCAAGTTTAACGGGTCGTTACATGCCATCTTTGCTAGTGGTATGACGGTTTGACTGAATTCATTGCTTACGGACCCTTTAAGTAAGTGCATATTTTTAAATCACCTTAAGTAGTACCGTAAAGTGACAATAATATAAACACATTCTCCACGTCAACACTATATCACTTTAGGATATATGGAGTTTGGTATTTGTCAAAAATTCCAATAGTATCCACATTCAACTTTTTAATCCAATTACAAAGTCCTTAGTTCAATAATAATAGTGATTTTGACTTTTAGTTTACTACAGTTGACCATGATACTAATCTCATACAACTGAAGAGACGAATTCTCTATTGAATGATGTTTTAATTCTCACGCTTCAACTCATACTCAACTATAGTCACTTCATGGTTTCCATGTTAGAATTTAACTATAATCAAAGTTGAATATCCACGTCAAAATTACGTAGTATTCTCAAGTCGAGAGAACCATGTAACATCATCACATTGATATTTCCTATTTAACCTAGTTGTTATCATCCAATGAAAAACTCTCGGTTGAGTCATTCAATATTTATCCAATAACTATGAATATGTAATCCTTCAGTGCCCCTAACAGATGAGTAATACGCTGTCTAACATTTGGAGAGCGTTATGTACTCTGGACTCAGTGAATGTATCAATATCATTTTTCAAAACATATTGACCAGAATATTTTTAAAATAAAATAATATTTTATATTTTGATTAATTATTCACGATTGTAACTATTTGCAATTATAATCATGTAACATTTTATTTAAGAATTTTCTAATTAATATAATTAAAATTAGTTACTTAATTATATGCATCGGAATTTAACAAATATATAAAAAAACAAATACCTTTATTGCGAACAAGATTGGTTACGTAGTTAGATATAAACAAATTACATAATTATCCCTAGAGCATACCCCTAATTCTCTTGCTGTCGACTTTCTTTCTTCTCAACACTTAGCAAACTCGAACTAGGGCATCAAAAGTTCCTAGTTTTCAAGCATAATTTATTAATCATCCATCAATCATTTCAAGGTAAGGTTGTTGCCTTCAGGCTCTTTGATCGTGTAGCTGCTATATCTCACCATGCACTGCTATTTCTATCATCATTGATCTTTCCCCTTGACACTGCCATACATAGATCGATGCTCTACACCTAAATCGTTGCTAACCCATTTCTTTGATCAACATTGATCATTCCCGTGGCTTGGGTCGAAGTCGAGATGTTGAGATAAGGGCTCGGTCAAGGCAGAATTCGAAGTTGAGGTGATGGATCGATGCAAAGTTGAGTTGTCCATGGGTTCAGACGACTTCAAGTAAAGTTCCATGACGTTGCAGTTGCACTTTGATGAATTCGAGTGTTGACATGTCTCGAGACATGAATCCCATCAATACTCAGATTCATTAGCCAAGAATCCTTTATTTCATGAAAATTTCATTATCTCTCCAAGAAATGACGATCGACAGCTAGAGTTACAGTCGCGTTGGATCCATCCTATGCCATTAACGTAATTCCTACATTAACGGGTGATATTTGACACATTGCTTCATCGAGTCCTAGTGCTCGTTTGCCAGGACGAGCGGACTTTGTATATAGCTTGCTTCCATATACTGTGCATAAGGCATAAGATATACACATTACATGGGACAAAACACTGCCCTCATCATATATATATATATATATATATATATTCCGATAGATCAACACACATCAACGTACGATAGATGTTATACATTGACCATATGAGGGCTTAACACGAATATACATTATATATAAATTAAATAAAAGTTACCTGGCAATGCTCTTCATTCTAGATTTCTTGTTATGTTGTGGATTCCAAATGCTCCTTACATCTTTCCAGAGCTGCTGCAACTACATCTGTTTCTACTCAACCTATGATGGATTTTGGCTCAGCGTAGGCATTCGCTTCAGTTGCACCTACTGGGTCTTCTCGTTCTATCCGTACTCACCAGCTTCCCGCTTATATGGCTCCCTTAATGATCATCGTGGAGCCATTTAATGAGACTCTCCTAGTGCATACTTGGATGGGATTATGATCTTGGATAACCGCCTCACTCTCCCCCTTGCAATCTAACTACTACTAAACTCAAAGGCATATATGATAGGTAAGACATTCCACATGATAAGATCAAGCTCTAACTTTCGCACAAAAGGGCTCATAATCCCATGTCGACTATACTACACATAGTATATATGATTTTCTGGGGTCGTTCCCCCATTCAATTCTTTTCTACGTCACATCCTTCAATCAATGAAGCATGCTCCTTTCCAGTTGCACCCTAACTCTTATGTAGTGCCTTTAATTTTGTTTATGATTTTCTATCGCCATTTCGGCAGGGAACCCTTCTTGCCGACATCATATACTTGGTATCGCTCACCCAATCCCTCTTTAACCTTCTTCGAGGTCTTCCGAGACTACTGGGTGGTCATTGACTTGCACAACAACCGCAACCATTTCAAGGGAGAATATTTCTTTATCTAATGTATTGTCGGCTTCACTGAGAAATTGATGTTACCTTGTTAAAGCAGGATATGCGGTGAATTGTGGCGATTGAGGAATATTCCAATTCTAAGGGTGTTTTCCATTGTTTTTATGTTCATCGATTATGCATTTCCCTTTGCACCAATTGTCTATGTCTTGTCACGGTTGGGTTTGTTAGAAAGGATATTTTTGGATGTCTGCTTCAAAAATGACTAAACAACTCAAACCATAGATCTAGTAGTGTAACGACCCATAATTTCGCTAATTCGAAAATGAGATATTTTGTTTATTTTTAATTTTAAAATGAATTTAAAACTTAAGTAAATATGTTATACATAATAAATAATTATCTATTCTTATAGTTAATAAATTAAAAAGTATAAATTTGGATTTTAGAACAAATTGACAAAGTTAAGTTTTGTTAATAATTAATTAAGTCCTAAATAAATAAGTTTAAATATTTATTTGATAATTAAATCTTATTTAAAACATCTAACAAAGATAATAAAAGTATATTAAAACATCTAAAATATGTTAATAATTGTTTTACCAAAATAACCAAAATTCGTTGCATTCAGTCAGTTTTACATATACTGTAAATATTATTTGAATATGATTTTAAAATATGAATAGACATGTTTTAACTTATTTATAAGAAGGAAAAAGTTCATTTTAAATTCGGTTTACATAAATGAATAGTTTAATTAAAACGTCAAAATGTGATTGTAAAACATTTTGTCGAAAATCAACGTTCTTTATTTTCTTTTATATGAACAAATATTCAAATAGTATAAGTATTATTTAATTCATGAATCAAGTTTACAGTTATTAAACAAGTTTAGAAAACAATTAGCAAAAGTGAACAAGGGACGAAACATGTCACATCAAATCCAACCAAATCTTTACTATTCTTTACTTAAATATTAAGTGATTAAGATATAAAGTAATGATGTGATAAGGTGATGGTAAGTGTTGAAAAAATAAGATACAGTAAGGATGTTTTAGTAATTTTGTAAAGGGTTAGTTTTGTAATTTACCACTCCTTACTTTTCCTATAAATACCTATCCATTCTTCTCATTTTTTCATACAAATCAATCTCTTCTTCTTTTTCCTTTAAACTATTTTAATGGTTGCTCTCTTTAAAAGAGGCGGGAGGGTTAAAAATAGTGGAGTTCTTAAGCACTAATCCACTTGTTACTCACTAACCTCTTCTTAATTCACTTCTTCTTCTCTTCTAAAAAATGGCCTTAGGCCGTGAGTTTGGGAGTTGATAGGGGAGGACGTCAGCAATATGGAAGGGAAGACTATGGCCAAGAGCAAGAAGGGATGTGGGGTGGTGGCCGAGCACTTGGAAAAGGTGGAAGAATGTTTAGGTGGTTGTTTAGTGAAGCGTTGAATTAAATGAATGTTGGTAGGAAGTAAAATGTTTTGGTTAAAGGTGAAAAATTCTCATCGCTTTTTGAATCATATTGATGATCAAGTTTAATTGTTATGTTAGATAATCACCATTTAATGATATGGATAATCGATTGATTGTTTGAATATGTTGGATAATCTATAGTAAGGTTATGACATTTATCATACCATACCCATATTGAAGATGTTAATGTCGTATGATTGTTCGTATGGTTGTGATATTAATTTGGACATTAAATTTTCTATCATTATTGATTAAGTAATCCCTTTATTAATAAGACCATATTTTAGTGATACGAGATATTTTGACAAAATAATTCTCTTTTCAATTTAGAAGTGAAATTAAAGTTAAAATAAAAGAGAATTTGAAGTGAAACGGGTTTAAAAAGGATAGTTAAATTGAAACTGAAATTAAAATTGAGATGAATGGTGAAATTGAAATTGAAACCGATTTTGAAAATTGAAGTTGAGATTAAGGTTGAATTTAAGTTTAAATTGAAATTAGATTTGAATTCTAAGTTTTAAATGTGTTTAATTTGAAGTTAGAATTGATATTGAGTTGAAATTGTAAATTAAAATTTAATATTAAAATAATAAGAATAAAATAGAATTATAATATGGTAATAGTGAAAATATATTTTAAATACTTTAAAAAGTGAAAATATTGATTTGAAATGATTTGTAATGATTTTAGAAGTGATAAAATTCAACTTGAATAAATTATTTAAAATGTTGAAAAAAAAAATTAAAACTAGGTGCGTCGCGCAACGGTAGTTCGCGATTTCACGCCGAAAAGTTCAAATGAGTATATAGAGTGAAATATAGCTCGGAGTTGTTCGAGATAAGAAAATTCAAGACTATTATATCCATATCTTTGAACAAAGAAATAAAATCAAGATTTCATCTAGTAGATTTTAAATTAAGTCCAAAATAATTTTCTAGAAAAATCGCGCCACTGCACTTAAAAGTGACCATAACAGGAAATTTGTTTAAATGAACGTTTTAAATTATGGAAAAATATAAAATAAATTTGATAAATATATTTAAATGATTTAAAGAATATTTGGATTGAAAAATATGAATCATCGAATGTTAAAACGTTATTTGAATCAAATAAGCTTATATAGCACTTTCTACAGCACTTTTATGCTGCGAATTGTATAACTTTTTGAATATGAGTTTAAATGTAATGATTTTTTCCAGAATCAATTGTTAATGTTTTTAAAATGGAAGATAAGCGTTTGAAAGATAATTTGAAATCTTTGTAAGAAATTCCAATAAAGTTGATAACTGAGTATGCGGACGACTAGTACATTTGTCCCGCTTGTGAGATCTAGGAAGATAAAACAATGTGTTTAACTAAGGCTAGGGATGGAACAACCAGTGCCCTGAACTTACCTGGCCTATATTATCTTTTCTTAGACGAGGGGTGGAACAGATCGAAAGGAAAGCCTGGGTGTTCTTAAACAAAAATATTGTATTGAGTTTCTAAAATAAAAGAAGATTGGTATTATCCAAAATTTAAGCAATCTCCAAAATGAATGATTTATATGATCCTATTTACTCAAAAATGTTTGCTAAGATTGATTTTAAGGTTTATCGTAAATGATGTCTTGAATAACATTGTTTTTGACCCACCTAAAAGTCAAGAAATTTGGATCGAGAGTTAAGTGAGGAAATTTGAGATATTTTCCAAAGCAAAAGAATGAATTGCTAAGAATTATCCTAAGTCAAAATAAAGAGATTTTGAAATTATCCGAAAAGAATTAAAGAAAAAAGAGACTTAATAAATCCTATATATTCGTATTCACTTTTTATCGATAATTGGATTTCAAAGGAATCAGGGTCGGGTTTGGGTGATTCCTATCCGAAAACCACTTCGAACCAATATATACGTTCAAATGTGAAAACATGTTGAAGATGATGATTATTGAAGACCGTGGATCTTCATGGCGTGAAGACTGCTTGTTGAACATGCTTTGGGTAGCTCCAATTATAGAGTTATTTATAACAGTGGTCTCCTTGTGGTGGAGATTTTTCGGATTGCAAGTACTACTCACTACTAATGGTAGTAGGATAGTGCCTTCGGTTTGTCCTGTTTTTGGACAACTTGTATGGACGTTTGTCTGACATTGCATTTATAAAGATTACGTATATTGGTTTTTACAAACGTACATCAGTGGTGGTGGAGAAGGCAACTTCTCTTAGCTTAACACTCTCCTTGAGACGTACGAGCTCAAGGGTTGTATTTTTGTGGAAGGCAATTAGTAGTTAACGGAAATGGCAATGTGGCATTCAAAGGCGTGATATGTGCTATGTGAAAAGGTAATCGTTGTCTCAAGCCTCATCAAACCGGAAATGACCGAAACATGATTAGATGCGGCAAGGCTAAGCGGGTCATTCCCAAATAGGGTATGGTCATCCCCTTCTAGATATATTTCTTCCCGCTGTGATGTTCGGGATGTAAATTAATGTGATGTATGAAAAAACGAGCGCTCGGTTAAAGGTCGGTAATGACCGGGGGACGACATATTCTATACTATCTAGTTATAGAGGTGGGCCGGCCTTGTGTTGGCTGGGGTTCCTTTATGCCGTTCGCCGGGGCATCCATCAAGAGGTGTACCCATTTTGGAAGGTAGATCATTCACCTGGCTATTTGTATGGAAATCCATTCTCCAATAAGAACATAAGGTTTGTTTGTAGATCCTAGTATGCTGAAATTTAATAATGGTAACAATTTCGGTTAAGATTAATAAGTTTATTTGCAAATGTTTTCAAAGAATGTCATTAGAAATAATATCAAATGTTTTGATATAAAAGTTTTAGTTATCATAAGGTAAAAACTCGTCCGTGTTTATGTGAGGACGTGGTCTTATGAGGTACTCTTTATTTTCAAAGGATTTTTTATTCAAAGGCTGATATACGACACTGTCATTTATTATTGAGTTTTTCTCACGCTGGTTTATCAAGCCTGATTCAGGTATTTTCAATACTTGAGTCAGATCTTTCAGATTTTGTCGAAGACGGTTGGAGTTTCCAGAGGAGAGCTGGAGATATTCATCTACGTATGGACATATTCTATTATTCACTGTACTTAGCTGTTTTCGTTTGATGTTTGTCAGCAATTGTAAGGACAGATGTTTATAACTATCTAGGCTGGATTTAGGTTAGACTCAGATATATGTATTTTAAAAGTTTTCCATTGTAAAGATATTTGTTTAATATTATATGTTATTCCATTCGTGTGAGATTCTGTTCTATCTTATTTTCTTTGTTACCCTTCATGTTCCGTATTTTTGTGCAATTTGAGTTGGACATGTATGGTTTATTGTCGATTCAAGGGGTATGGAAAATGGGTCATGACATTTGGTATCAGAGCTGATGGTCAAGCAAGAACCTTGGCTTTGTTATGGGTAAAGACTTATCAGAGATAGAATTAGTAATATCCTAGGATGAGTAACTCATTAGAGATAGGGTTAGTAAACACCCTAGAATGAGTTTGAGCGTATTATATATGAGTGCGTATTTGTTAATTTTATAAAAATGGTTTTGTTTTAAAAGATGGTAAATGAAATAATTTTACTTTGGGTTCATATTTTAAATATCAAAGGGGATATTATTATTTTTGGTTAGAAATTAATGATTGTTTGTAATTTAGCCTAGCAAAACTAAAGTATGAATATCTTATGATTAGAGTTGCACAATTTGACTATAAGATATTCCATATAGAACCAATTAGCCGAGAACTAGAATTTAGAACTTTAATCATATACTTTAGTTATTTATTATTAAGAAATAATAATGACTAAGTGATTATCATAATTGGTGGATTTAAAAGCTAAGTACAAATATCTTATGAAGTAAAATTCACGATTTGACTATAAGATATTTGACGATAATATTGAAGCTAGAAGATGTAATTGGGGAAAGTAAAAAGAAAATGCATACTTAGAAAAAATTCTTACCATAGGAAAAAGATAAACCTAAATTGAGACTTTTTGTAAATATATTATAAAAGGGTAAGTTCTATAACCTATAAAGGAGGTAAGGTAATTTGAAATTTAGACACTTTGATTTGGTTAATAAAATCAAAATGAAATTTATGAATAAGAGATATAAGAAATGTCATCCTAATATAAAACTTTGAATTAGTGATACATTTAGGGTAACATTTGTAATTCAAAATGAAGTAAGATTAGAGGAAGATAATTTTGAATAATATGGTTAGTAGGTTGATTGTAACATTCCCGGTTTTGAGTTGAATTTGAATTGATAATTAATATAAATTTTGGGTTAAATTGTGAATTAATTTGAATTTTTCAAATTTAATAAGAATATGTGTTTGTTTTATACAAATAGATTCTTAAAAAAATAGAATTGTTATTTTCAAATTAAATGTGTTTAAATTGGATTTTTAAACTTAATTTGAATTTGAATCTGGATTTAAAATGGAAATTCAAAAGGTAGATATTTTAAAATATTTTGGATTTTAAATATACATGTATAAGCTTTTATTTATATATATAATTGGCTTTATTTTCTTTAAAGTAATTAGAGTAAAATATATATATATATATATATTGATAAGAATTTATAAAGTAAATATAAAAGCTTTATTATTAACATTTAAAATAAGTAAGAATTACTAAAATGGCATGCGTAAATCTATGAAAGCTTATTTAAAACAAGTGCTAAATAATAGGTAAATGCTTATGACAAATGTTAAGGGTTTTTACAAGTGTCATTTTAATTTTCATTTTTCTTTTCTTTTATTTTTTAATCAAATTTAACTTATATAAACATATGCTTCTCATCGTTTATTCTTTTTCTATCTTCCTTTTCAAATTCAAAACCAAGATAAACTTAAGCAAATTTCTCAAAAACAAATCTGTAACTCAAACACCTCTCTAACCAGAAAATCAAACCAGAGATTTATCAAAATTAACAAGCCTATAAATCTCATTTTCAAATAAATCAAACCATTAGCCTGTACATTCTTCAACCTGGAATCAAAGCAGAATTCATCTGTGTTTCAAAATCAGAGCATGAATCATCTCTATAAGATCCAGTATCAAAGCATTCCTGTTTTAATAGGATCAACATTCAAGTTTTTAAAATCAAAAACTTTCCAGCATTCAAGTTTATAGTTTCAAAAGCTATTTCAAAAATAAGGCTCTGTTCATCATCTAAACTGGTGAGTTAACAAAACTTTTTTATGGTTGCTTGCTTTATTGCATGTAATGAATGATTAGAGCAGTATATTTGAATTAGTATTTGATATGAATGTATTAATATACATATGATCTGTATATGCCTGTGTATGTGTAAATAACTTTATATCTACTCTGTTAAATCCAGGTTCAGTTTCCTTATAAAATTCATATCTTCCCAAACTTTCAGAATTTGGTTATGAATTATAAATGAAATATGATAAGCACAGTGTAATATGAATTTTAAAAATAGTTTCAGAGTTTTATATTTATACATTATTTAAAAATAAAAAGATGCAGTAATGGTCTGGATATAGCTTAAAAATCAAACATTTAATTTTATGATTAGAATACACATTACAAGAAAAAATACTTTTAGTGGCATATATTAGTAGCGTTTGTGAGCTAAGTGCAACTAATGGTATTTGGCTCTTTTTATTTTCACTATTTTATTTGGTTAAAACGCTACGAGTACCCTCTCACTTGTACTCAGTGGGGAAAAATTTCAATTGTTTTCAATCTATTTTCGTTTCCCTCCATATCATATTTCTACATTTACTTCTCCTCCCGCAAAACCCAAAAATAATTTTCATTTCCCTCTCTATCGTGTTTCTCCACTTACTTCTCCTCCCGCAAAACCCTAAATCCATTTTCGTTTCCTTCCATATCGCATCTCTCCATTTACTTCTCCTCCTGCAAAACCCTAAATCCATTTCTGTTTCCCCCCATATCATGTTTCTCCATTTACTTCTCCTCCCACGAAACCCTAAATCAGTTTTAGCTTTCCTCCATCATCATGTTCTCTGTTCAGGTGAATCTTATCAACCACAAAATAATGGATATGGAAAGGAAAAGGAAATGCTAGATAAATGTTTGAAGTAGCATAGACTCGCTTCCGCCTCCACCTCGCTAATCCCAACCGCCGTCTGTAGCGCCAGCCTACCGCTGCCCACGCCTCGCTAATCCCAGCCTCCCCCTCACTACAAAATAAAATAAATCTTTCTGCCACCTCTGATTCACCCTACTGGTATGTTTCTTGCACAGAATGGTACGCACTGATATGTTTCTTGCACAAAATCATAATATAACACTTATCCGAAAAAATTTACTGCATAAAAATAACATTCCTACAAGTACGTATTATTTTAATACGATCAAGCGTTGAAACCTTATAAAATAGTTAAAGTTCAATTGTTTTTCTCAAATATAGTTAAATCGATATTTTAAGGAAAAAAAAGCAAATTTTATACATCAACGAGCATATTATTAAAAAACCAGAAAACAAATTCAATTAACGGTGAAAATAATTGATTTGGATTTGAAATTTTCATATATCAACAAATTTAACTTGACTCGACTTTTATACATCAACAATTTTTATATAACTATTTTAACTGGCTTTTATGTGAGCTATATTAGAAAACAGAAAATTAAAGAACCGAAATTTATAATCTAATGTGCATAAATGGAACCCAATTTATATTAAGAATTACGAACCCGACATGATTTTAACAAAGCCCAAACCATGTGCCAAAATCGACAAGGAACGTGAGAGTAGCAAAAGTCGTGCAATAACCGATTCCAAGCAAGTACAAAATAATAGCGACCAACTAAAACATAGAGAGATGAAGCACACGATTTCATAAATCTTACAGCGGTAATAAACTAAAATCAACAACAATTCATGAACTAGAGCAACACACAGACGGCTGAAAATTATAATCCTGCTCTCAAAAATAAGTACCATACAAGGCCAACTTTAAAATAACAGTAAAAAGACCATCTCACCAACCAAGTTCTTCCAATCAAAACAGAGAAGGCTAATAATTAGAACATGGTAAAAAAGGAGAGATTTTAAGTTGAAATGATGTTTCATTCACCTTTCTCTTCTTTTTCCCTGTTCCACTGTTCAATCCTTGCCCTTCTCTCCTCGCTGCCCTCCCTACCTGGACTCCTCTCCCTCCTGGGACTATCACGTCTCCTACTATGCCTATCTCCACCACCCCTACGCCCTCCTCCATCACGGTAGTCCCTATCATCCCTGTAATCCCTCCTATGATGACGTGGAGGGCTCCTGCTCCTACTCCTGCTCCTCCTCGCATGGAACCTCCTATGATACTTACCAAACAGCTTCTTCCTCAGCTCCCTCCCTATCTGCTTCACATGCATAAAATTACAGTACCCACCTCTGTTGCAGCTATCCTCTTCAAACTGCCGGCACGTCGCCTCTCGAAAATCCGTTACAGGAGAAAAATCAGCAATGATAGGACGACCGGAGTAGAATCGACCTTGCAGGGCATGAAGAGCGGCAGCTGCCTGGTCCTCTTCCTTGAACTGGGCGTACACGTTGCCCACCATGTGATCGGCCAGGTTGTCGCATATGTTCAGGGTTTCCAGCTCCCCAAACTTGCTCAGCTCTTCGAATATGTCTTCGTAGAAGTCCTCAAAGTGTTCCTGGATTTTGGCTGGGTCTATGGGCTGGCCCTGGGCGTCTAGGCCTGGGGTGATGCTGTCTGGCCGCTGGTACATGTTCGATAAAAGGAGGGTTGGGGATATTGTAGGGCGATTGTGGAGACGAGAGCAGCGGTCACCGTGTCGGCATGCACCGATCTTGAAGTAAAATGGGCAGTTCACTCTGTCTTTCTCTGTCCCGAAAATCGATGCCAAGTGTTCCGCCATTATAATACTTATACCACTTCCTTTCACAAACCCTGCAATTTATATGACATATGATCGGCACATTGGACGCATGTTAATTAAAACGCTGCTAAGAAAAAGGCAAAAGTCTTAATGATACAGATGTTTTCAGTCATTTGGTCCATGTTAGCAATCTAGGCCTTGCTTTTATGAACATTCAAATTTGAAAGCACATCAATTTTTGCCTAAAACTAATGATTAAATTGATTACTGTCATCTGGTTCTAAATTCGTTCAAGAACAAATTCATCACCTCCTAGGCTCATATTGTTGCTATTACCATCCATTGTAGCGTGGTATTACAAGTTCGGAAATATTCACTATGTAAGTGATTCCTCGCTTACGACTCCAGTTGATTTGTTGTTAATCTAAGAAGTGCCAGTCAAATAAAAGACAAACAATGATTATAAATTAAATGTCTATTATTTCTATATATGTGTGAAGTGTGGATAAAAACTTATTAATATGTAAAGATTCTAAATAATGATAAGTTTGAGATGATGATCCATAAACACTAAAATATTGATTGAAGGTATCAAAGGACATCTAGTAGAATTGACTTCCTGCAATGATATTCTAAAACCAATGAAGCATATAAGATGACACAAATGGAACAATTCCATACCTCACATACATGCTACAAATAGTCAGTATCATATACTTTGGTACGCATTTTGAACCTAACTGTAAAAGAAGCTGAAAATATTAGTAATCTCTAAAAAAACAAAAAACAAAGAAATTTTCCTGCTATAACATTACAAGTCATATACGTGCTATCTGTTTAAATTTGATGAAAAACTGTTTGTGTGCATATGGATAAAATTAAGTCCAAATTTTGCATATATCCCGCGTTCAATGAAACCAAGTTTCCATGAAGTAAAGGAACGAACCCACACTGTTAGTTGCTTCTTTTTGCTTGAACCGGATACAAGTCTATTGTTAGTTTTGATTGAAATCATGACAAAGAAAATACAAACACAAACAAGTATTTCCAGACCCCAGGGCTTATTTCAATCCAACTTGAAATATGACTGAAAGGGTAGCAAAAACTGATGGTTGAAGTTTAGACTAGCAAAACAAACAGTCACTAGTTTATAAAGCACCGGTACCACTGAATAAATTATCAACATGAACTCTGCAAATAAAATTGACAATAAAGTTAAAAGCTTTATTTCGGAACTAATCAACTATCGTCCAAGCATAAATTATTAGTTTCAAGCTAAGAAGTTAAAGACCTCCGATGGTTTTTAAATTGGAAATTTCACAAAATCTTTTCAATGAAAACATGTTTACTTTCTGAAAATACAAATGTATCACTATGATAACAAGACCACGATTTTTAAAGGAGGAAAATCAGTGAAAGAAAACTAATCTATTTTTAAGTTTCAGCAGTGGGGGCGACAATATTTTGTTGATGGGGTGGTAACTTTAAATTTGATCAAGATTTATGTGACAGAATCCAAAGAAGAAGATAAAGAAGCACATTTTCGGAATTTAAAAAAGACAGCAGACTTTGAAAGGGACAGTGAAAAGATCCAGAGAGAACAGCATAATTAATCCCATTTGTTGTCTTATATTTCATCCTAATAATTAAAGGTTTCCTTAATTGTAAAGGTGAAAATTAAAGCGAAAATTGGAATTAGGCATGCTATTCCCTTTACTTTCTCTTTAAAAGGACTATTCTAAATATTCAGAATAGTCTCGGTATGATGATTAATGTAGAAAACTAATTTGAATTTGAAATTCTACTAGCTTCAACAACATCCAAGAGAACAAACCAATAAATAATGTAAATTCTTTTAATTGTTAAACATTTACGAAATTTCGATGCAATTAATTAACAAAAAATTAATATATAAGAATAATCTAACAATATTGAAGCAAATTTTATTTAGTTTCTACTTCTAGACTTTCCATGTTATCTTTTCCGTTATAATATCATACTTATTTTCGCTTTCTTTCGTTCTCTATGTTTTTTTAAACCCAAGGAAAAACGAGACAACAAACTTGTTGCACAGCTCAATAAATTTAAGCGAATGCTTAAGTTTCTAATATGACTAAAATTAACTTCTATACAAGTCTTTAAATATAAGCTTTTTAATTTACTGATCAAAACTTTTTAATTTACAGATATTTAATTCTATGATTTGCACATGAAAAACAGAAAAACAAAACAAAACAAAATTTTCAACATCATACTTTATATGTTAAAGGAACACCACACAGTATAATTGTATGCTTAGACATGAAATGTTTTTAGATCATGCTGCAAAAACAAGGCTAGGCTGCCACCTAGCCGCTAAGCGGTGTCTACCGACACGCCAAGACCTAGGTGGTTGTTCTATGTGGTTAGACTGCTTAGGCAGCGTCTGAGTTTGCCAAGGCAGTGCATAGGCTCGCGTACCACCTAGACCTTTCCAGTTCCGCCTTATCCTGCCTGTGTACGCCTAGACATGCCTAGGTCCACCTAAGTCTTCCCAAGCTTGTCTAGGTTCATTGATCTTTGGTGCTGCTTTTTAAAAAAAAATTAAAAAAATTCACTACTTCTTTGATGCTTTCAAACTACATTTAATATTTTTTAAATTTTGCATGAACACATAGAAATAATTCATTACCATATAATCCATTATTTCATGGTCATAGTTGTGTAAAAATGCACTCTAATTAATATATAATAGTTCAACTAAAATTTAATTTGCATGTGCATATATCTTAAAACCTAAAAGATATCAACAACTAAAGACAGGGATATTTCACAACTGAGAATAAAATTATCTGTATGATACCTAAATTTTATTAAAATTAGTTAATCCTATCAAAAACGCTTAGTCTCGATTAATCCGCAATTAATCTCCGCAGAGATGAGTAATTCTTAATTCATGTCCATTGCTTAGCGTCCACCTAGTGATTTTCACAACTTTGTTTTAAATCGGACAAAACACCAAATCAATAGCATCGACATTGCTCACATAATAGTAAAATTATTACATGTCAGATATGAATAAAGTAAAAAAAAATGAAAATAATACTTGATGCGGTCATCAGACATTGCTTAAGAGTGCTTAAGTGTTGACTATCAGTTTAAATTGAAAATGTGAAAAATAAAACATTGAAGATACGTAAGATATGCTTTTATAACATAGGCCCCGCTTTAGAAGTAGGTTTCCAAGTCCAAGGCTCAAAGTTAACATGATCAAATTTGTACTTGTATAAATTAATCATCAAACATATAACCAAATTATGATGTAACTGTAGCTCAAATCATTCTTCATATAAAATGATTGGTGGCTTGAACTTCTGAGAACTCTACTTACAGAAGAGGTGACATTTGAAATAATACATTTTGAAGGGGTTTGTCCTTTCATTCAACATGGGGATCAACTGAAAAGGTTTTAAAAGAGTGTTCAGAAAAAAACCAAAAACATTTCAAATGAAAATACACTTTGCGGAAAGACACATCAAAATTCGACAGGAAATTTTAAGAAAAAAACTTCGCAAAAATTTCTTTTAACCACTTATTTGAACCTTTGCGCTTGATCCCTACTTTAAATGGAAAACACGCTTTGCAGGAAGGCACATCGAAATTCATTAACAATCAAATTTCACGAAAAAACCTTCGTGAAAAGACATGTGAACAGCATGGTTTGAGGTATCGGACGTTACCCCGTACCGATGCCAGCGGTGGACGAACCAAAACCGATCAAACAAAATCGGTTTCGGTTGCGATGTAAATAAAAATACGAATCGAATTAACAATCAAAATAAACCCTAAATTAAAGCAAAACAGATCGAGGATCAAAATCGAAATCCAAATTACCTGAGCTTTGGTCGAGAATCGAGAGCCAAAAACCCTAGCTTTGGTCGAGATTCGAAAGTGGAGAGTCGAGAGCAAATTACCTGAGTGTTCGCTTCTGCTTCAGCAGCGCTATTTCTTTTTTTTGCCCTAACTTTGGTCGAGAGAAATACTTGAATGGAGGTGTGCGGCTGCAGTGATATGGGCTGTTGTTAAAATTTGGTTAAGCGTATTGGGCTGGTATTAAAGTTATGGGTTAAAGTTATATAATTTTGTTTAATATAGAGTTGTTCAAGTGAAATTATATATTTTGGTTAAGTGACCGAAATTAAACTTATGTTGTATAGTTTTTGAATGGAATAAATTTATATGCAGTCTCAAAAATTAGGGCAGGTTTGGTTACCCATTTTTAAAGTATTTTTAGGTTTTAATTTTGCAAAATAATAAAAACTTGTTTGCTTACCACTTTGTAAAATTCTTTTCTGAAAATAACCATTTTTGAAAAAAGGCTTAACAATGAGAATTGGAAATAATTTTTTTTTGCTTTTACAGTTTTGGCCCAAATTGAAAAGCCCGAAAACGCAAAACTTAAATACAAAACAAACGCGTTCAAACCCTATTCCTCTTTTCTGGCCGCGAAATATGAAATTATATCAAGAGCAAAATCGCGTTCTTTTTTAGCTTTTATCCCAAAATCAGGTAAAATCGATTTTTCTTTCTCACGTATCTCGTTTGCTTCAAACTAATAATACCTAGGGTTAAGCGCGAATGATTTGTTGGTTCAATTGATTTATTTTTGTGTGCTAGGGTTTCGCTTGTTCCACAACCGAGCAGAAGAAGAAATAATATCTTGTTTGCAACATTGAATATCTGATACGCTCTTAAGGGTCAAAGTAAGAATTTTACTATCAGGTATTTTACTCGTGTCTACTCTCATTTTTGTCTTGCAGTGATCTTTCTATGTTCAAACCAAATTAGGAAAGATAAGAAGCGTACTTCCATTTTATTTACACCAAATGCTTGTTATATTTGATAGGAAGAGTATGAAATAGTTCACACTTTGAATCTACACTATTTGATAGGCAGAGTATGAATGCTTCCACTTTGATTTTCATTTTAGCTGTTTTCTCAAACACGAAACATCTAACTGAAATTTTGTTTTCATTTAAGGCCATTGATATGTCATGTAATTTGGTATAATTTTATTTTTGCAAATATTTAGAAATTGCAGATGTTTGCATTGTAGGCCAAAGCAGAAACCGTGACTATTTATTGTTTAGTTGCAACATGAAAATTTCAACGAATCATATAATATATAAACCTTGTTAAAAAAAATAATTATAATATTTATAAAATTTAAAGCACACTTGGGCTTCGATCAGGCGACTTATTGGGATCATCGGACCAGTGCTGGTGGGTTGCATGCCTAGTTGCATTTCAGATTATATTCTCTAACTAGAATACTTGATCTATGCAACGTTGTACATGTATTTGCTTGTGTATTTATGCATGGAAGTTTTCTAATGTGAGTGTTGTATTTATATGTATGAGTGTGTGTTGTACAGTGTGTGTGATTTTGTGTATATCTGTGGGTTGTTTTGTATATACCTAAGTGTGTCCTGTGAGTAAGTGCTTGAAATCCTGCTGTGTTTGCATAGGTTGCATGCTGTATGACAAGGATGGGTAGGTGAGTGATTAGGTATGTAACAGTGTGCATGTGTATGTATAATTCAGTGTGGGTGAGTTTATTTAAGCATGAAAGTGAAAACCAGTTTATATATATAAGGTGTAAGTTGAGTAATAAATTAAGTATAAACAACTGGTACTATAGTGATATATGAATCAGTTTAAATAATGGAATTTTGTGTGGCGTGTTCTCAAGTCTAAGCAATTGCATGTGATATGAGTCTGACATGTTATTGTACTTTGCATTGCTAATGCTCTATTTTGTTTTGTGTGACTACATTATATATATGCAGCCTTATGTATTTAACTTCATATGGAGCACTCGATATTTTCAAATTTGGATAAACTATGTGCATGGTGGTATGTAATATTTTTGTTTATGTAAATATATATGTATTGTGTGTATTGTTATATGTTGTAGGAATAGATGTTTAAGTTAGTGTGTGTGTGTTTGCTGCTGCTATATGGTAGTGGTTTCTTTCTTGGTAGTTGCGTGCGTGGACAAATTTGTGTGTATGTGTTTATGTACTTGAGCGTGTGTGTGTATGTGAGTGTATGTGTGTATTTCCTTCAGCTGATGTGTGTGTATAAGTATGTATAGGTGTGTGTGTGTAATGGTTGTGTATGTTTTTGCAAGTAAGTGAATGTGTGTGCCTTGTGCTTGTATGGATTGAGTGTGTGAATGCTATGTGTAAGTGTGTTTTTTTGGTGCGACTGTATTTTGTTTGCTCATGTGGGTGTTCTTTCATTTGTATGCGTATGGGACTGAGCAGATTTGTGTAGTTATAAATGTGTGTGTCCAATATATATTTAAAGAGTAAATATTAAATTGTAAATCAAGTACCTAAAGTTAGAAGCAAAAAAAGGAAAAGTGGCTAGCACCTTGAACCAGACTGATACAGTAAAATATCCAATTATAAATCAAACATAATGAAGTTTTCTTTTTATTCTTAACTAATAATAGAAGAATGATAAGAGAACACTTGAAAAAAAATTATTGTACCTTTGAATGAGAATGACAATGAAGACTTTTTGTAGTTCTAACTTTAACCATTTCAAAATAAAATGTTAATATCTATATGATGGTTTCAAATTCCAAAATAGTTTAAATTTAGGTGAACTCTTAATCCAACTATATCTTTTGTAGTTCTAACTTTAACCATGGCTATCCAAAATATTTATCTTTATTTAATTATTTATATAGAATAAGGGAGGTCATAGTAAGGCAAAGGAACCAATGTCATGGTCGTACGAGAATGAACGCACTTTCATTGGAATACTCTATGAATACGTAAAAGCGGAAAAATTGCAATACTCAACTTTCACTAAAGACCAATGGGGAAAAATTAATCAAGAGATGATTGAAGCAACAAAATCCGATTATGGGATGGTGAGATTAAAGGGAAAGTTGAACCGCTTGCGTATTATACATCGTCTGTTTTCGCAACTATTAGGACATACTGGCGTTACATAGGACCCAAATACCAACAAGATTAACGCTGCAGAAGAAGTTTGGCAACACTTCTATACGATATGCGTTTGAAAATATAATTTATGAATATAAGTGCATATCGAACTAATATTTGTTAAATTATTATAGATCAACATGACCGAATTTAAGATATTTAAAAAAGATGGTTGCAAGAATTAGGAACTTTTGGGAGAGATTTTCGGTGGAACTACGGCTACTGGAGGTTTAAGTAATGCTTCAACTAAACTTCCTCCCAATTCAGATGATGAAAGACAACTAGAAGAAAATTTTCTGAACAAAGGGTGTGCATGTTCATGTGGTAAATGATGATGAGCAAACGAGTACTCGTCCAAGTGATGACACGTCAACAAATGAACGACGACGCAAAAAACATAAAGCCAATAATGTTGAGAAGCTTGAGTCGTGTATGGAAAAGTGGTCTTCTTCAATTGAAATGCGCAATGAATAAGCCGAACTAAGAGTGCGATACTTAAAAGGAAAAATTGCAAAAGTTGAAGGAAAGTTGCCCAACCCAAATGATAATCAAAGTGACGTATCAGATCTATATTCCAATTTGGTGTGTATGAATATATTAAATGGTATTGACGGTGTTTCTAATGAGGTCTACATGAAGGCAATAAAGGATTTTAAAGATCCCGATTTTAGGATGCAATTTGTTATGATGCCGAAACGTAGAAGACTACCAATTTTAGAACTTCTAGAATAATTTATTAGCTTATGTGTTGTGGTATCTTTATTGTAGGTTGTGTTTTGTTTAATTTTAGTTAGGAAGTCAACTTTTCCTTGACCTTTATTAGTTACTTGATTTGATTGTGTTGCTTGTCTTGGTTGGACTGGTTGTAATGCTCTTCTATTTGCAAACTAATTAGTTTGTTATACTAATTGCTTTGTTTGTGACACTATGCATTAACTATGCATTTCTTGTGATGTTGTTATGGTATGTGTACCTTGTTATTCTTTGCATTGTTTTTTTGATGTTGCATTACCTGATTATAATGTGCATTGTAGTGCTATTGTTGTACTTATACCTCTCTGTACATGTTCAGTGTGCTCACTAATGCTTGGTTGACGAGATATGTGCTTGTGTCTAACTTGATGATGAGTTTGGATTGTACAATGGCTTGTTTATGCATAGGTATTGATTCCCTGATGCTACTTGCCTTTTTAGTGTTAAGTTAAACTTGCTTTTGTTGAATTTGTTTATGCCTAGATTATGTTTGATTTTTGTAGTTTAGGTATGGTTGATGCTTGTGCTGCATAGAGTTTTAAACACTTTCCTTTCATTTTGCAGTTTCAGTTTGATTCTATTTAGTTTGATTCTATGTACATTTCACCACTTTATTATTTGTCTGGAAAAGACTACCATCTGGATTTGCATTGCTCATTTTGGTTGTTGTCTAGATGAAAGTTGAAACAAGAAGATACTCATGAAGTTTTTGATTTGATTTTTAAATTATTTAAAAAAAATTGTATTTGAGTGAGCTGATTGTTTATTATTTTGTTAGATTTTTTCATTTCCTTTCAGTGATCCTGTAATCTGCATAACAACTTAACAAACTTATATATTATGCTTTCATCCACTTAACCAATTTTTATGCATTACAGTCAGCTTTATAAGGAGATTTTCTTTTGTATTTTCTCAATCATCTTAACACAAATATATAGAGTAATATTAATATCTACATTGAAGAATTAGAGCCTGATATTATTTTTTCTTGAATTATTTTGTATAAATGAATCAATATGCTAGTTCATACAGCATTGACTATATGCTATTCTTTGTTAGTTTCCTTAAGGCTATTTGTTTATGCATGATTAGCGACTAAAATATTCTCCCTTAACATTTTATGCAATTCCACAATAGGTTGTTAGCACAACAATTTATGTTTTCTTGTTTGTTAAATAAAGTTTGTTCAAGTTAAACCAACAATAAGAGGAATTTCTCTTTTGTTCATCGCTGTTATAAGCATAGCAATATTTTTAATGATAAATAGTTAATATAAATTTTATGCAGAGTAATGTCTATTGGATCTAGTATCATTTCTTATGAATCCGATGATGACTCTAGTTTTGATGATGATTTTATATTTACGGACTACAGTGATGAAGAGTTCGGTGATATGTTAATGATTAATTTCTTCGTTGCTAATCAAATGAGTATCATGAATAGAATACCTTGTAGAACATCAACACTTACAGGAAGGATGTTCTTACTTGATGTATTGAATGGAAATCCTTCTATATGTCATTAAATTTTTCGAATGCAAAAACATGTATTCTTGAATTTTTGTGATGTTCTAAAAGGGAGAGGACTTTCAAATGATGGAAGAAAAGTAAGCGTGGAAGAGGGTGTGACAATGTTTCTAATGATAATAGGACACACAACAAGATATAGTATTATTGCCGATCATTTTCAGCATTCACACCAAACTATTTCAAAATGGTTCAGAAGAGTTTTACGAGTTGTTTGTTCTTTAGGCATGGAGATAATACGTCCAACGAATTGAGATGTCATACATGAACGTCTTGTAAACAAGTATCCCTACTTTAAGGTCATTTTTTAGCACAACTTTTATATTATCAAATAATAAACAAAATATATTGTAGTATTATTTATTGTAGGATTGTACTGGTGCAATAGATGGAACACATGTTGCTGCATGGGTGCTCGCATCGAGAAAAACATCTTTTCGTGGAAGGAAAACCAATATAACACAAAATGTCATGGTCGCATGTGATTTTGATATGAAATTCGTATTTGTATATTCTGGATGGGAAGGCGCTGCTAACGATCCTCGAGTATTCATCGATGCAGTTACAAGAACCGGAAATAATTTCCCAATGCCAAGAGGAGGTATATTTTATTGTATAAAATGTCATCATCAAATATTATTTTATAAATAGTTACATAATACTTATCTTTATAATCTTTATATAATACATGACCACTATTTTATAGATCAATATTACCTTGTTGATGCTGGATATCCAAACATGCCTGGATTTTTGGCTCCTTATCGAGGACGTAGATATCAATTACGTGATTATAATGGACGAGGAAGACTACATGGAAAGGAAGATTTGTTCAATTATAAGCATTCATCGTGTCGAAATATAATCGAGCGTTGTAATGGTGTTTTAAAAGCAAGATTTCCAATTCTAAAACTAATGACCAATTATCCACTTCGTAGGCAAAGACAAATTCCTATCGCCTGTTGCACATTACATAACTTTATTCTACAAGAACATGCTTTGGATGCTCTTTTCACACAATACTTGTTATCCCATTTTTTGGTCAAAACTAGGATATCCATGTCGAGCGCGTCTCCACCACGATCGAGCCAATAAGAAGCAAGCAAGCGTATACAAGTCGAAGATTTCATTCATAGCCCCAGTGCAAAAGCTCATTCGGTAATAGGAAGTTTAAGGTTTCATTCGGCAGAGCCTTATTCGGCACTCCAAACATGAAGTTCCATTCGGCATTCCCAAGGCAATTCTCATTCGGTGATCCGAGCACCCATTTCCATTCGGCACTCCCATATATGGAAGTTCATTCGGCATCCCTCTCACCACAGTTCATTCGGCATCCCTCTCACCACCGAATCTCTTCTACCGAACCATCTCTTCCATCCACTACCGATCCAACGCCACCGATCCATCTCAACCTCCATCCTCCTACCGAATCCAAGCTCCACCGGTCCACCACCATACTCCTACCACCGAACCAGGTGACAACCGAACCAGATCTGCCAGGCCAGATTGCTTCAGCCCAAGCCCACCAGCAGCTATAAACATCCAAGACCCCTACCCCCAGCCTCACTCTATAAATAGAGGGGCGGGGGTACAACAATGGAGGAGAATTTTTAGAGACAAGTTTGAGAGCTCAAGCCTGGAAGGAACTCTCAAACAACTTTAGATACTTGTAATCAAAGCTTTGTACTTGTAATCTGAAGAAAAAAGGAGAATAACATATAAAGTGGACGTAGGCACGTTCTTGCCGAACCACTATAAATCTGTGTGTCTTTTACATTTTAGTCCTTGCTTTTTACATATTTGCATAAATCACCCAAATCACTAAACACAACATAAAATCAACCAACTCATACGACTTTGGGTGTTTGCGGCCATTTTTCACGCAAACATTTTGGTGCTTTCACTGAGAAGGAACCAGCTTCCGCTACACGGATAGAAGTTGAATTTGAAAATCTAAGAGTTTAGATCTAAGAGTTATGACGAGACAAACAAGTAGAAGGCAAAAGGGCAGAGAAATGTGAACATGAAGGAAAATCAAGAGACTTCTTCTAGAAATGGAGCAGGAGGAGCATCCATCTACATGAGCATCCATCTACATCACCAGAGAGGAAATGAAAGTCAGAATGAAAAGACAAGAGGAGGTGACGCAAGCTCTTCTCAGACAACATTACGCCGGAACCCAGATCCATGTAGCTGGATCAGAAATGCTCAAACAGCAAGCAGATGAAATGGCTCAGCAGGGGGCAACCCCTAATCAGCAGACGACTATCAATCAGGCATCGATCCCGCATGGGGGCACCACGCTTGGAGCCAGTTGATCCAATCCCAAAGAGTAAGATAGATGCCTCTGAGCAACCTGGTAAGGAATGAACGTCCAGTCAGGGGGCAGGTAAAATTCCCTCATGAACTCGGGGGCAGGTCGAAAGCAATGAATAAGTCGCAAACCTCTCACTAGCACGGTTAAATCATTTACACATGTGAGCGATCGCGCACGATCCATAGGCATGCTCTGAATGACTATAGACCGCACCATAGTAAGAGTTTACACTTTGACATCCTCGTCTTGCTCCCGCTTTGATTTTTATTTGAACGTTCCTACTGTGGAACTCGTATGATTATTGCTTTGACATTTACAATTCCATGGAAAAATTATTTACTTGTATGCCCGTTGGATCGCGAACGGTCCACGAGCACCTATTGCATGGCAACGAACTGCCGAAATCTTTGATTCGAAAACTCCCCCAAACAATAACTCCAACACTGATAATATTAAGTCCCCCCCGGGCACACTCATTTGCCTCGAACGGCACCCGACTTCGAACAGTCACAACTCGCCTCGAACGGCACCCGACTCCGAACAGTCACAATTCGCCTCGAACGGCACCCGACTTCGAACAGTCACAAATCGCCTCGAACGGCACCCGATCGCGAACGGTCACAACTCGCCTCGAACGGCACAACTCGCCTCGAACGGCACAACTCACCTTACCTCAAATGGCTCGATCGCGAACGGTCGTCGTTTGAGGTCCGCTACCTGATCACTGACTACTACACCTTACCTCAAATGGCTTGATCACGAACGGCCGTCATTTGAGGACCGCCACTTGACCGCGCACTGTCGCACCTTACCTCGAATGACTTGATCACGAACGATCGTCATTTGAAGTTAGGCGCTTGACCTTGAACGGTCACATTTCATCACAACTGGCTCGGTCTCGAACGATCGACGCGTGGACTTACAGACTCGACCGCGCACTGTCGCACTTTACCTCGAATGACTCGATCGCGAACGGTCGTCATTTGAAGTTAAGCGCTTGACCTTGAACGGTCCTCACTCGACCGCGCACTGTCGCACTTTACCTCGAATGACTCGATCCCGAACGGTCGTCATTTGAAGTAGAGCGCTTGACCTTGAACGGTCACATTTCACTGCAGATGACTCGATCCCGAACAATCGACGCATGGATTTACGCGCTTGACCGCGCAGGGTCGCACTTTCCCTCGAATGACTTGATCACGAACGATCGTCATTTGAAGTTAGGCGCTTGACCATGAACGGCCGCGCTTCATCCCAAATAGCTCGATCCCGAACGGTCATCAGTTGGGGCCATATAAACTATCAAGTTCTTTACAGGTTGATGACAGGATATGAACATCCAGCTCATGGCATTACAAAACACGCCTTCCTACCGCAAGGCATATTTTGGGGGGCAAAGTGTTATCCCATTTTTTGGTCAAAACTAGGATATCCATGTCGAGCGCGTCTCCACCACGATCGAGCCAATAAGAAGCAAGCAAGCGTATACAAGTCGAAGATTTCATTCATAGCCCCAGTGCAAAAGCTCATTCGGTAATAGGAAGTTTAAGGTTTCATTCGGCAGAGCCTTATTCGGCACTCCAAACATGAAGTTCCATTCGGCATTCCCAAGGCAATTCTCATTCGGTGATCCGAGCACCCATTTCCATTCGGCACTCCCATATATGGAAGTTCATTCGGCATCCCTCTCACCACAGTTCATTCGGCATCCCTCTCACCACCGAATCTCTTCTACCGAACCATCTCTTCCATCCACTACCGATCCAACGCCACCGATCCATCTCAACCTCCATCCTCCTACCGAATCCAAGCTCCACCGGTCCACCACCATACTCCTACCACCGAACCAGGTGACAACCGAACCAGATCTGCCAGGCCAGATTGCTTCAGCCCAAGCCCACCAGCAGCTATAAACATCCAAGACCCCTACCCCCAGCCTCACTCTATAAATAGAGGGGCGGGGGTACAACAATGGAGGAGAATTTTTAGAGACAAGTTTGAGAGCTCAAGCCTGGAAGGAACTCTCAAACAACTTTAGATACTTGTAATCAAAGCTTTGTACTTGTAATCTGAAGAAAAAAGGAGAATAACATATAAAGTGGACGTAGGCACGTTCTTGCCGAACCACTATAAATCTGTGTGTCTTTTACATTTTAGTCCTTGCTTTTTACATATTTGCATAAATCACCCAAATCACTAAACACAACATAAAATCAACCAACTCATACGACTTTGGGTGTTTGCGGCCATTTTTCACGCAAACAATACTCATCTGAGAATATGGTATTTGAACATGCATTAGAGGCAAATCAAAATCAAGAAATCATACAATTTGATGTTAGTCAAACAACTCAAATGGGACATATTAGAGATCAACTTGCTATGCAAATGTGGAATGATTACACAACAACTCATCCATAAACCTAGTTAAGTATGAAATTTGTCTTTTTTTATCCTTTCTTAATAGGAAGGTGCTTTGCTAATGATAATAAATTTAACGATGCAGGTTATGATGCAGGTTATGGCTTTTGGAGCGTATATCCCTTCTCTGAAAGGAGGTAAAAATTTGTAAATGTCTAATTAACCTCAGCTGTCCATATTTACTCAATTCCACAATTCTTTTTAAATCAAAACACATAGAAGTTTGTTTAATGTGTTGCATTTGAATATACGATTATTTCTTATTATTTCGACAAATCTTTTTAATTTGGAGGGCATGTCTATTAGTTGTTATCAACAAATGTTAAATCTGATTAAATTTGTAGGTTGGGTTTTAGTATCAGCTTAGTTGGGTTGTGGAGTGGCTTATAAAAGAACAGTGGCTGAAGTGAATGAAGATACTGAAGACTTTGAAATATAATATGTGGTTGGTTAGTTTAGTGGTGGTCATGGTGTAAAATCAGGTTCAGTTTGTACTTTTTGCTTCAATTTCTAGATTGGGTTGTCTTAAAGGGTGTATTTTGGTTAGTATATTTTCTTTTTGGGGTTGGTGTGGATGTTATTTTGGGTCTGTAGTAGTTTGTAGTAGTTATGTCTGAGTAATAAAAGAGAAGGCCTAGCATGAGGAAGAAGAGCTCCTTAAACAAAGCATAGACTATTTGCCTATCAGATACATCAAAAAAAAATTCTCTCATTCTGTACTGATACAATTAGTATATCTTATCTATTTTGTAATGATTTTGATTTCAGATATGACTAATTTATAGTATGACATGAGTTAGTCTCATTTTGATATGGTTCACATACCAATAGTCATTATCATTTTATTATCTATGTCAATTTATGATTTTTCTACTTTTATGACATTTTTTGTTAGTCTTGTTGATTATCTTATCTCATTTCTATATTTAATGATCAAATTCTAACCAAATTTGAAATTGGCATTTTTGTTTTGGAATGGAATTTTTTATTTTTAGTTTAAAAATTATTTTTCAAAACTCTAGAACCAAATACATTTTTCAAAATAGTAAAAACACTCAAAATGAAAACCCCAAAATGAGGTTTAAAAACTAAAAATCGAAAACTAAAAATGAAAACAAACAGGGCCTTAATTTTTAAATGTAATAAATTTTTAATGTTGTAGTTTATTTCCTATTTGACTATACTTTATATTTATTTACAAAGATAATTATTATATTTCATTAACAAACCATTCAAAATGGAAATCAAGACCGAAACTGAAACAAAAAACAAACCATAGTTTTCCATTATCACACAAACATAAATATGCGAATAAAATATATAAATCCCTAAAAAAGACCTCACAAAATTCACATCTAAAAATAAACCGCAGTAAAATATCAAAGGGCTTACTACTGAAATCTATCGGAGATCCAAGAGGGATTGATAAAACCTGTAAAATATACCGATATGATATTTCATATTAAAATAAGTTCAAAATACGACATAAACGTAATACGGGTTAGAACCTCGCTCTGAACCAACCATTAATCACTATAATCACAAAAATATGAACGTCTTGTAAGTAAATAATTGCCGTAATCAAATACAAAAGGTTAAAACTAGGGTTTACAAGTGTTAGGCCTGTCAACGGTTGCTTTCGGATGCGGATAGTGTCATATCTGCATCCGCATCCAAAATAATTTTCGGATATCAGATATCCGCATCCGCGGATACGGACGGATATCGAATAATTATCATATCCTCCAACGACCGATAAATCATGAATTACAAAATAAAATTTTAATTTTAACATTGTAATAACCCGATATTTTCAGCCATTCGCATCCGCACATGTCGGACTTGAATTGCTCAAAATACCGCATTGTAAATAAATTTTATAGCAGATGAAATGTAATCACAGAATCACAAACATAGAAATATCAGAATAACTCACAGCGGAAATTAAAATACCACAGTAGTTCATGAAGCTACTATAACAAACTCTCAAAACAAAATACATAATATCAGTCTGGAAACAAATATAATGGAAATTCCAAATACATAGAAGTTCACTAGTACAAGAGCTAAAACAGAACAACTGAAATTGAAAAGATAAATAACTAGATATGCATAATCTCCAGCAAAGACTAGCTCCAGAAAGAGAAATCCTAAGCTGTGAATGCTCAGGCTGACCCGAGCGTAAAGCAAAATACAAAACACTCGAGTCAAGACATACATACTTATATAATGTAAACCAACTCAAGTGAATTGTAATAAAGTACAAGTAACTTAAAGGATGTTTGGGACCGTCCATCCTCTAAGGATCCGTTAAACTATTTACTATGTAAAAATATTGCGCTATTATAATAATGTCTACAGTAATATAAACTTACTTTAAAATAGCGTCGAAGGGTTACCCATATAGCCCCCAACACATAATAGTCCCAGTAGTCCATCCAGTATTAGAATATCTCCAGATCGGGAGACTACCCTAAATACTCCATGGGCTACGGGAGAAAAACAAACTCGTAGTAAGGCTCGATATGGTAGGTGACATGGCACACGAGGTAATGGCAGGGTAGATATACCAATTACGTTTCCGGGATGGTGATAACGCATAGCAGCCACTACCGCCCACCTCGGAACACACTCCAAAATCAAAATCGGAGGATGGCCATCAAATCAACCACAAAAAGAGTATAGTATCGAAGGAAAGTATAGTATCGAAGGAATGTGTCCGATCGGAGGAGCTACCTCACTTGGCCCGTCGATCGCTCCTATTTTAGCCACCTTATGCTAACTCACGGGAGTCGGGTCCATGTTCATACCTCAAGAGAATCGTCGCCACCATCCTACTTCATTCTGAAATCTCCACCGCGTACACAATTGTTAAAGTGGTTTTCGGTATCGACAAAGAGTATGTCCATATCTGATCCCGGTCTCTTTAACAACCAATCGTTATTATAACGCATGGTTATAAATTAAAAATCATAGTTTATACTTCAAAATAAAGTACCATTTTCAAATTCAATTTCTTTATCAAAATAAAGATCAAATCATTTCCAAACCATTTCAATATATCAAAATATCATATCTTTTCAAAACTTTATTTTCAAATCATTATTTGACTTCAAATCCAAATATTCAAATTTAAATACCTTTAAAAATATCATTCATTTATTATCATTTCCAATCACCTTTCAATTAGTTTATATTATTTAATCAAAACAATTCATTTAAACCATTTAATAGTGAAGTTATTATATTTACAATTCAAGTATTCAATTCCTAAAATTTTAGACAATTCTGAGCTCATTTATTTAGCTAAAAACCATAAACATTGAAAATTACAGCCTTTCATAGCATTTAGAAAAAGCTGCTGTAAGTTATAGTTGAAAACAGTTAAATTCAGCCTACCGCAACACTTATCAAGTGCTACTATAGCCCTTATTTAGTTTCATATTTTAGTTATCTTTCTGCTACCACGACACTTACTAAGCGCTGTAATATCACATAGTTAAAATTTAGACATTGTTCATTTGTATCAACCACAGCACTTACAAAGTGCTGTAATATCATTTACTTAGATTTTAAGTTAACTTCAGAAACGATAGCATTTCTGAAGTGCTGTTATTTCATTCTAAAATTTCAATACAATTTCATAAGTAAATCAACTTTTATTCAACCCTTTTAAACATTATAAAAATCATATTTTAACACTTAAAAACATTTATTAACATACCTTTAACTTATGATTTTTATAAAGTTAATTTCCTATAAATAAAATCAAATTTCAATAATTCACTTAATAAATTCAAGTGTAAAATTTCAATTCTTACATTTACTTTATTATTTAAATATAATTTACCATTTCATAATTTAAACTAAATTTCCATTTTATTTATATAACTTAAATTTCATTTTTAAACCAAATTTCACATTTCCAAATTTAAATTATATCTCAAATTTCACATTAAAGTATTCATTTATTTAACCATTTTAAATTCAAAGAAAAATCAATAACGCTTTATAAAAATCATTTTAAATTCCAATTAAATCAAATTATCATATTTTCTTACTTAACTTAAATTCCATTTATAAACAAAATCATAAATTCCAAAATTAACTTATATTTCAAATTCTACTTTACCATTTATTTATTTCACTTATAAATTTATAGAAAATCGCTAATATTTTATAAAAATCATTTTAAATAAAATTTAAATCAAAATATCATAATATTTACATTTTCAAAATACTTTAAAAAATTTAGAAAAAATATATTAACCACGGGTCTGTATAAAATTTTCTAGCCTAGGTCAAGTGATACAGATATGTATCATTTCAATCCGTAATTTACAAAGAAAAATCCGTGTTCTATCATTTCAAAACCGCAATCCCAAGTAAATGAAAAGTAAATAAAAATCACTCAGGCCTATCTTTTCAGCCTACAATGATTTTTCCTTATTCTAAAGTCCATTCGGGTGTGTATCATTTCAACCCATAGTGATTCTATTCTACAGGGAACTTGTAGTGTGATAATCAGATATATATGATATAAAATGAACAGAATAGCATTATATGACAGTACCAAATGATATGACAGGTGTACTAATAGGGTGAACATCATATAAATCATATAATAGGTAGGTATAACATGATATAGCAGTTTACATATTCACTTGGTGTCACTTCATATTTTATATAAGTAAATATGTCAAGTATGATTACTCACTTGTTTCAAGCTGGAGATAGCACGAAAAATCACACAAATGAATTCCAAAAGCATGATAACCCGACTTTTGACTTGAATGGGAAGAGAACCAAGCTAGATCTTGTACACAACTCATAAAACAAGACAAGTATAAATATGATTTCAAACCATTGTGGAAACAATTTGAATTTAAAAACAAAAATGAAAAGAATGACTTGACCATTGCCTCCATCATTCAAGTGCTCGGCCTAGGGTCAGGTGTGCTCGGCCAAAGTGGTGCATAGGGCTAGGATATGCATGCATTTACGAGTAGAAGTAGTAAAAGAGATGGAAGTTGCAACATAAAGGAATATAAAGGGTTTATGGCAATTTAGTGGCTTTTGTGCAACCATATGGCTCAGCCAAAGGACCATTGGGCTCGGCCCCTACAAGGTGAAGGTCAGGTGGTGTCTGGAGTGTTGGCCAGAGGTGGTGGAGGGACTGGCGGCGGCGGCTAAGGAGGTGGTCTAGGTGAAAAATGAAGGCTAGGTGATTTGTGAAGTTTTTGTGGTGCAAACAACTTAGGGGAGTCACGGCCTAAACAAGACAGAGGGAAAGGAAGGTGAGATGGCCATGGATGGTGGTGGAGTTGGTCGGAGGAGGTGGTGGAGGAGTATGGCCAAGAAAATGCATGGAAGCGGCAAGGCAAATTCACTAGAAAAATCAATAAAAAGAAGGTGAAAAAGAATAGCAAAGAGGAAGACATTACCTAGGGTTTTCTTCAGATCTAAAAGCTGAATTTTTTTTGAGGAAATGAGAAGTGTTTTTATGTGAATTACAGAAAGAAACACACGGCTAATGGTTAGGTAAAAGGACGGTCCAAAATTTTGAAGAGGTGTGAAGATGGAAGGTCAAAGGTCAAAGGCCAAAGTCTTTTGAAATTTTCTTTTTCTTTATTCATATAAATCAAAATAAAAACCATGTAAATAAAAATAAAATGAATACCAGATAAAGTAAAAATGAAATGAATAAATAAATTTTAGAAAAATATAGAAAAATATAAGAATATAGTTAATTATATGTAAACTAGTATTGAAAATTAAAAACAAAATATAACTAATTTTGGGAAAATAAATACAACACTTTAAAAATGTTTTAAAAATAAAATATATACATAACATAACATATTACACATTTATATACAAATTAGAACAAGATTTGACAAATAAAAATATTATTTATATAATTTAAAATAAACAATATTGTTAAATAAATCAACTTACACACAATATTGTAAAAAACATAACTTTCACAATATTAATCAGATTTCAAGAAACGAGAAGCAGTATACTTAAAATTTAATCTATTTTCATAATAAAGATAAAATTCAAAAATTCAAATATTTAAATTTTAAATTTAAAAGTCAAAGTTTGACCAGATTGACCAAAAATCCACTTTTGGAAAATATTTTATTTATTCATCTTTGGAATTATAATTCACATAAAAATCAAAATTTATATTTAAAATAAAAAAATTATTCATTTTAAGAAATAAAATAAAGTTTTTAAATCAGGAAATTCAATTTAAAATAATTAGAATATGCAATTAAAATAATCACAAAATACAGGGTTGTTACACTCTCCCCCACTCAAAACTTTTCGTCCCCGAAAAGGAACGAGGTACGGAAAAACACAGAAAAAGATAGAATGAAATATGATTAAGATAGGATGACAAGAAGATTGAGATTATACCTGATAACTATTGTTATAGGTAAGTTTAACCAAGTGGAGATAATCTTCCCGAGATCCTCTAGAATAAAGAACACAAGCACGGATAAGATCCTCAAGAAATCTGATTCACTTTTCCCGCTTGACCGTCGGTCTGTGGATGGTAAGCAGTGTTCAGATTCAGATGAGCACCCAAAGATACCCGAAAAACTTCCCAAACTGACTGGAAAAGATAGGATCATAATCACCAATCAATACTGAGAAGAACTGTTAGTCTGTGAGATGATGGTTTTGATGACAACAACCTTAGAATAGATTATAAAATATAAATACTAATATTATAAGTTTAGATATATATGTATATGCAGGATTTAACCATGCAGGTACTAAGAATGAAGACTGTACAGTATAGAGATTCAAGATATCAAGATAAAATATCAAGGTTATCAAGAGTTCAAGATTTCAAGGATAGGTATTTTTTATTATTATTAGGAATTTTTGTTAAAACTCGTAGAAAAGCACTGGCATCTTAAAATCCAATTTATTCGTGGAATGAAATCCATTTCGATCCCATTAAAGGGATGGAACCCTAAGTAGGATGGAACCTACGAAAAATCTAGTGGAACATTGTTTTGTATCCGCTAACTTTTATTCAAAATGATTTTTCAAAATTATATCCTGTTTTCAAAATGTTTTCAAAACTTTCCTTTTGAAAGATTCAAAACCCTCGATCCTGATTTTAAATAATTTTAGCCTCAAAAACATCTTTATTTTCAAAGTCAAATTACTCCTGATTTTAAACTATCTTTTTAAATAATATATTTAACTTTTAAATATTTATACTTAGATTTAAATATAAAATTATAGTTAATATATATATATATATATATATATTATTCTTTATATTTACTTATGAATTTTAACTATAGTCAAGTATATTTATAAAGTTAAAAATAGTTTTTCTACAAGATAAAGGTTATTTTCAAAGAAAATCAAAAACACCAAAAAATCCTTGGGGATGTCGACATGCCTAGCATGACCATGTCGACATGGTGATAGATTGATTCAAAAATTCAAATTTCAAAAGAAGTGTCTATTTGCCATAACCCTTCATGAACGGTCATGGCTATTGTTCTTCTATAAATAGGGGTCAGTTTCAACGAATTTTTAATCATAATTTTCTGGTTTTCACTCCTCTTCTTCTTCCTCATTTCTTAATACATATTCTTATCATTACTCTGCCAAAATCAACATTGAATCAACTCAATTACTTCTAATTTGATTCTCTCTCACTATCTCTACAAGATTCTCAGTGCTATTCAGAGTATAGACTTCCATGTAATCTATTAAGTGAGAAAATGTGTGATTGTAGCCTTGTAAATCAATCAAAAGGGAAAAGGTGTGATTGTAGCCTTGGTAATTTAATTAGGTAAACTTGTGGCCCGGAAATCAAGTATCTCTACCCAGAGGATCGACATTCTGGAGGGTGTACCTCGTAGCCTTGAAACCGAGGGTGTAATTGTACAATTGCTTTTGAAAGGAAATCCGTACTTGTGTTGCGGGACTGGATATAGGGTAACTCCGAACCAGTATAAAATCCGGTGTGTTCTTTCCTTTACTGCTTTTATTTTATTTCTGCATCTGTGGTTGTTTCTGCGTTCATATCTGTGTCTGTATATTGCATACTTTTGTGTCTAAATTAACATAAATTAAAAAGATTTAGTAATTCTTGTTAACACTATTTACCCCACCTCTAGTGTTGATCTTAGCCTTAAGATCCGTAATCTGCATTTCTCACAATTGGTATCAGAGCAAGGTTTTCAAAGTTTCATAATCTGATTTTTGAAAAGTTTTCAAAATGGCTACCAACACTGGTACTGTTATTAACACTAGTATCCCTGTCACTAGATCATTTGTAGAGGGTCAGTCTACTGTCAGACTACCACTTTTTAATTGCAGTAACTATGCATATTGGGCATGTAGGATGAAAATATATTTACAATCTATAGGATTAGACACTTGGAATATCACACAAACTGAATATTCTGAACCCACAATTGATTTTGCACAATGGACTGCTGAGCAAAAGACTGTTGCACAAAATAATTCTAAGGTAATGAATATTCTGTTATGTTCATTAGATAGAAACGAATCCAATAGAGTGTCAGTTTGTAAGTCTGCGTATGAAATCTGGAAAATCTTGCAAGTTACTCACGAAGGACCAAGCAAAGTTAAACAGACCAAATTTTCCATGCTCACAAATCAGTTTCAATTATTTAAAATGAATGCTAATGAGTCTATTTCAGATATGTATAGTAGATTTCAGGATATTGTGTATTCTCTAATATCTTTGGGAAAGGAATTTTCTTAAGAAGATCAAGTCAGAAAAAATTTAAATTACTCTAACTTCAGAATGGGATCAAAAGACACTTGCGATCGAAGAGGCAAATGACATCAGTATTTTGAAGATAGAAGAATTAATTGGAAATCTAATGTCGTATGAAGTTCAAATGATCGGGAGAAGTGAAAGTAAAGCATCTGAAAAGAAATCAATGGCATTCAATGCATTAACCGATGGATCAGACTTAAACAGCGATAATGATGAAGAGATAGCCTTTATAACCAGAAATTTTAGGAGATTCCTGAAATACAGAAAGATGAATAATCTCAAGAGAAACAACTATAAGAATTCTGAAAATCAGAATATAGTGCCAAATAATGACAAGTGTTACAACTGTGATAAACCAGGCCACTTCAAAAGAGACTGTCCATATCCAGAAAGGCAGAATCGTCCTATGAACAATGAACCAGCACAGAAATGGAAGCGTGCATTTACTGCTACTCTAGAGGACTCAGACTCATCCTCAAGTGATGATGATCAGAAGACGAATAATTCGAATTTGTGTTACACAGCTGTTCACGACTCCGACGAATTCAGAGAAACTGACTCAGAAAAAGGTACACGTTTGCAATACAATTGGTTGAAATTGCTTGCTTAAGATTAGTTGCTTGGTTGTTTGATTGATTGATTTTGAATTGGTGTGTTGTTTGAATTTTAAAATTTATTTTCTATTTTTTTTTTTTTTTTTTATACTTTCTGAAATATATTATAAGTATAATAGTATTTCAGAAATATATAATAGACATTAATAATAATAATATATATATTAGAGATCTTAGGAAAAATCAATTCATGAAAATTCAAAAGCACATGTCGACATGGTCCCTACCATAATGTCGACATGGCTACCTGAATTTGAATTTCAAAATTTGAATTCAATTGTTTGAATTTCCCTCCACCTTTTCACTTCATTCAATTCTCTAAAAAGATACCTTTTGAGCAGAGAATATGTCCTTTAAGAATCTATTTATTCACTATCTTTTATCATATCTTCTCACTTTCATTTTCAAATTCAAACTCTCTCTTCATAACTTCAAGCTCTTTACTCTCTACTCTAATGGCTTCTTCAAGCAACCCCTCAACCATGAGAATTTCCAGAAAAATCAAAGAGCAATTATTCAATGATCTGGAGGCAATTAAAGCATACATCAATTAATGCCAAAGTCCATCCCGGAAAATTTGCTATTTTTCAAGATTTTTCTTCTTATGAAATTGATTCTCTTTTTTCAAACAATGGTGTTCTTAGTCTTATTGATGCTTCTCAAAATGATTTTGTTTGTTATCCTAATCTTGTCAAAATTTTCTATGCAAATTTAAATCGTGGATTTTATGTTGGAAACGACGATGAAATTTGGAGTGGTGTCAAAGGCACTCAAATTATTTTGAATTGTGATCTTTTGGGTACCATTCTTAATTGCAAGAGTTCGGGAATGGATCTTTCTAACTTTAAAATCGATGAACATGATTGTGAGACATTTCATCACATTTTCGAAAGAGATGATGATTTTGATTTTAAAAATAGAAATTTTCGACCAAAAGCAAGAATTGTTAATTTTCTTTTGCAACATACTTTGATCCCAAGATCGGGAAATTTTAACAATCCTACTTCAAAATTTTGCAAACCTCTTTTTTCTATTTTTGGAAACTATGACATAAATTGGGCGCAAGTTATTTTGGATGAACTTTGTCCTAAAAATCTTGAAATGGGTGAGAATACTTTATACCATGGAATTTATCTCACTCGGATTTTTAACTATTTTGGAGTTGATTTCAAAAGCGAAGAATTTGTTTCTAGAAAAGTTTTCAATCATTCCAACATTTCGCTTATGAAAATTCCATTTGTTTTTCAACCTTATGAGACACTTACCGAAAAGGAAGAGCATTTGGCTCATGAGGAAATGGAAGAAGAGGAAGTTGAAGAAGAAGAAGAAGAAGAAGGGGATGAAATGGAAATTGAAGAAGAAGAAGAAGGTGAAACGTCTTTGGAAAGCCTTGAATATCCTTCCAATCCATCCAACAAAACCCTTCTCAAAAACCAAAAGACAATTGTGGAGAATCAACGGATTCTAAAACGATCCGTTAGTAAAAAGTTGGATAACATTTCTTCGAAGATAACAAGTTCTTTTCCAAAGTCAGCAAGAAACTTGGACTATCTTCATCATCTTCATCCTCTAACTAGTTTTATCTTTTTGTATCTTGTTGTATTTGTTTTAGTTTGCTTTATTTCGAATGTTCATGTAGTTTGTTGTGTGCTTAATCATTGTATTATCGTAGTATGCAATGAAATAAAATTTCCTTTCTGTTATCTACCTTATCTTATCTCTAGAATAAATGTTAGTATATTATAGATATATACACACACACACACAATTATTCACAAAATCAAATTAGTCATAACATTTCACTAACCCATGTCGACAACCCCTATGTGACCATATCGACATTACTGGTCAGAAATGGCAATTGATTTTGAATTTGAAATTTGAATAACTACGACATGTCTATTCAATTCAAACGAATTTCTACACCTATATATACCTGTTTCTTCCAGAATTCTTCACTGAAATTTATTTCTTATCATCTATATCCTCCATTTCTTTCACAAATTCAGCTATGGCTAATCCTATTCACAATTTATCCGAAAATCTTGGAAAAAACTCTTAATTCGTTAAAGAATATTCTCTCATTTATTCTACGAAACCAGCGTCATTTAGAATTAAGTCAAATGCAGATGATAAAGGAACAAGAAAGGCACTTTGATGCGATACGATGGATGATCTCCTCTCTGCATAAGGATGATAACGAAGCACATCCTCCTGTCTCTCTCACCAATGACAATGATAATTGGGATGCTATTAAGGCAGACCCAATCTTTGGAGAAGAAGGATGGGTGGAAGTTCCACGTAACATTTGATTTTTTATTTACTTTATTTGATTTGTTTGAATTGATTTGGTTTGAATTGATACTTTGTGTGGATTGATTTCTTATTGATTTGAAGATTGGTGTGTAAAACATATATATATACACACACACATTCAAATGTATATAATCTTTAAATTAGTTATCATACTTAGAAGTATAATTATTTCCTACTCTATATATTCCATTGTATAGTTTATCAATGCAAGTACCGAAGTCCAAGAATGAGGGGGAATAAATTTTTGTTGATGACAAAGGGGGAGAAATATAAAATAGGGTAGTTAGGTATAGATTAAGGGGGGGTTGTTAGTTTTAGGGGGAGTTATTAGAATAGAAATAATATTTTATAAACAAAGGTTGTCGTCATCAAAAAAGGGGAGATTATTAGTCCGTGAGATGATGGTTTTGATGACAACAACCTTAGAACAGATTATAAAATATAAATACTATCATTATAAGTTTAGATATATATGTATATGCAGGATTTAACCATGCACGTACTAAGAATGAAGACTGTACAGTATAGAGATTCAAGATATCAAGATAAAATATCAAGATCATCAAGAGTTCAAGATTTCAAGGATAAGTATTTTTTATTATTATTAGGAATTTTTGTTAAAACTCGTAGAAAAGCACTGGCATCTTAAAATCCAATTTATTCGTGGAATGGTATCCACTTCGAGCCCGTTAAAGGGATTGAACCCTAAGTAGGATGGAACCTATGAAAAATCTAGTGGAACATTGTTTTGTATCCGCTAAGTTTTATTCAAAATGATTTTTCAAAGTTATATCATGTTTTCAAAATGTTTTCAAAACTTTCCTTTTAAAAGATTCAAAACCCTCGATCCTGATTTTAAATAATTTTAGCCTCAAAAACATCTTTATTTTCAAAGTCAAATTACTCCTGATTTTAAACTATCTTTTTAAATAATATATTTAACTTTTAAATATTTATACTTAGATTTAAATATAAAATTATAGTTAAACTCTAGATATATTATTCTTTATATTAACTTATTAATTTTAACTATAGTCAAGTATATTTATAAAGTTTAAAATAGCTTTTATATAAGATAAAGGTTATTTTCAAAGAAAATCAAAAACACCAAAAAATCCTTTGGGATGTCGACATGCCTAGCATGAGCATGTCGACATGGTGACAGATTGATTCAAAAATTCAAATTTCAAAAGAAGTGTCTATTCACCATAACCCTTCATGAATGGTCATGGTTGTTGTTCTTCTATAAATAGGGGCCAGTTTCAACGAATTTTTAATCATAATTTTTTGATTTTCACTCCTCTTCTTCTTCCTCATTTCTTAATACATATTCTTATCATTACTCTACCGAAATCAACATTGAATCAACTCAATTACTTCTAGTTTGATTCTCTATCACTATCTCTACAAGATTCTCAGTGCTATTCAGAGTTATAGACTTCCTTGTAATCTATTAAGCGAGAAAATGTGTGATTGTAGCCTTGTAAATCAATCAAAAGGGAAAAGGTGTGATTGTACCCTTGTTAAATTAATTGGGTAAACTTGTGGCCCGGAAATCAACTATCTCTACTCAGAGGATCGAAATTCTGGAAGGTGTACCTCGTAGCCTTGAAACCGAAGGTGTAATTATACAATTGCTTTTGAAAGAAAATCCGTACTTGTGTTGCGGGACTGGATGTAGGGTAACTCCGAACCAGTATAAAATTCGGTGTGTTCTTTCCTTTACTGCTTTTATTTTATTTCTGCATCTATGATTGTTTCTGTGATCATATATGTGTCTGTATATTGCATACTTTTGTGTCTAAATTAATATAAATTAAAAAGATTTAGTAATTCTTGATTAACACTATTACCCCCCCTATACTGTTAATCTTAGCCTTAAGATCGTAATCCGCATTTCTCACAAGAACATCATTGAGACGAACAATCTTCCTCATGTAGATCTCAGGCAAGCAGAACGAGTAGACTTGACCGGAATGAAATGAGAGGACTTGGTCAGTCTATCCACAATAACCCAGATAAACTAAGCAGTGAGAAGTGCAGCAATCCGAGAAAATTCTCAATGAATCTCCGGTAATAACCGGTAAGGCTCAGAAAACTACGAAATGTAGAAGAAGTCTTAGAAGTTTCCCAATCCTAAAACAGAAGAGGAAGAGATAAGAGCAACAAAAAAATAGAATAAATGAATGACTGAGGGAAAAAGGAAAGAAAGACTTTCATTGATCGCAGCGATCATGACTGGATCAACAGAAATTCCATTACTGGAAACAATATGTCCAAGGAATCGGACTTCTCTTTTCAGAAATGGCATTTAGAAAATTTATTAAGCACAGCATGAAAAACACGATTCGTTAAATCAACAAAGAAAGCAGGAGCACTAGTCAAACCAAAAGATATGACTAATCATTTAAAGAACCCATTCTCAGACCCCCAGGAATAAGATCAATACAAAAATCAATTTCCCGCTTAGGATGTAAAGCAGTGACTTCACCAAATACATCGGGATAGAATCTAACTACAGGAGTTGAATGAAGATCACCACTAAAGCAATGATCAGAATAGAGAAATTGCACATGCTTACAAATCCTATTAAGGTTTGCGGGACCCCAATTGGATTTGAAACACATAAAGGAACAGAAGCAAACTCAGGAGAAAGGAGATACTCAAACTTATCACACCAGTCAACAGAAATAAAATTATAGGGAAACTCCAGTATCAAATAAAACACGAACATGATACAGAAATAAAGAAAAGTTGCACTAAAGATTACCTTGGTCATTCCCAAGAGCACTAGGAATAGGGCTGAAGAAGATGCAGAGGTGATAGAATATATACCGGAAGGCTTACCAACTGAGCAGGAGGAGGAACAGGTGCACCAGCCGAAGTAGGGCAACTATTAGCATAATGTCCCTTCTGATCACATCTGAAGCAGATGATGGTAGAAAGGTCAACAGGTAGCCCCTGAGAAGGAGAAGATGATGAAGATATCAAACCCGCATTCTTGAGCCAATTCTGCTTTTGTTGCTGGAAATTAATCTTTCTCTTCTTAGAGTTAGCAGAGGAAGACTGAGATGAAGGAGCACCAACAACAGCAGGACCCATAGAAGTGGGGTTCTCATAACGAATAGCCATATCCATAAGCTGGGTAAAAGTGCCATGGACATGAGAAATGAGACGACCATAATACTCGGGACGAGCACCAGAAATGAACTTCTCATTCTTCTTGAGAGGAGTGTCTATCAGGCTAGGACCGAACTTAGAAAGTTCGTTGAACTTCCTCTCATACTTTGAAAAAAAACATGCTTCCTTGCTTGAGATCCATGAACTCCCTATAAAGCTGGGACTTCCCGGCTTTGGGCATCCACTTAGCAACGAAAGTATCCCTGAAAGAGATTGTAGATAAGCTTAGGAAAGGCATGAAAGAGACATAGAAACAGAATTCAAAGAAACATGAGAAGATACTTAAACCGTTCCTAAGAAAGATCATCCTTGACGGTGTTAGCCGTAACAGACTCCCACCAATCTAGGGCAGCCTCCTGCAAATGCCAAGCGGCTAACTGACGCTTCTGGACATCAGTAATCTCAAGACAGTAAATATCTTCTCTAAACTATGCAACCATTGCTGAGCTTCTATGATGCTCTCTGAACCAGAAAACTTGGTGCCACCATGTTGAGAGAATTCCTTACGGAGAACAGTGAACTTAACGGGTGCAACAGGTTGAGGAGTAGGGGCACGACCCCTACCTCTGACATTTCCTCGATTCATCCTAAAAAATCAAGAATGAATTTAGGACAATATATGTAGGAGACAAAGATAAGATAAGATAAAATTCACTTGGATGAATATCCGAAAGAAGAAAATACTAACAAGGTAGATATGAAAGGAAGGAAGTTTAGAAAACATTTGAAAAATCCCTTTAAAACAAGAAAATTTTTATATCAAAATAATCTTTGAAAAATCCTTTGAAAAATCATTTTGAAAATCATTTTATACTTTGAAAATACATCCTCTCACAAAGGAAGTGATTCTGAGGTGGATTTCACTTATTCAAGGGTATTTCTACCTTATCTCTAATGAGTTTGTGGTCCGTAGGCTATGGTTTGCCTAAAACCAAAGCTCTGGTACCAAATGTAACAACCCGATATTTTCAACCATTCGCATCCGCACATGTCGGACTTGAATTGCTCAAAATATTGCATTGTAAATAAGTTTTCGAGCAAATGAAATGCAATCACAGAATCACGGACATAGAAATATCAGAATAACTCACAGCGGAAATTAAAATACCATAGTAGTTCATGAAGCTACTATAACAAACTCTCAAAACAAAATACATAATATCAGTCTGGAAACAAATACAATAGAAATTCCAAATACATAGAAGTTCACTAGTACAAGAGCTGAAACAGAACAACTGAAACTGAAAAGATAAATAACTAGACAGGCAGAATCTCCAGCAAAGACTAGCTCCAGAAAGAGAAATCCAAAGCTGTGAATACTCAAGCTGACCCGAGCGTAAAGCAAAATACAAAACACTCGAGTCAGGACATACATACTTATATAATGTAAACCAACTCAAGTGAACTGTAATAAAGTACAAGTAACTTAAAGGATGCTTGGGACCGTCCATCCTCTAAGGATCCGTTAACTTATTTACTATGTAGTAATATTGCGCTATTATAATAATGTCTACAGTAAAATAAACTTGCTTTAAAATAGCGTCGAAGGGTTACCCATATAGCCCCCAACACATAATAGTCCTAGTAGTCCATCCAGTATCAGCATATCTTCAGATCGAGAGACTACCCTAAATACTCCATGAGCTACGGGAGAAAAGCAAACTCATAGTAAGGCTCGATATGGTCGGTGACACGGCACACGAGGCAATGCCATAGTAGATATACCAATTACACTTCTGGGCTGGTGGTAACGCATATCAGCCACTACCGCCCACCTCGGAACACACTCTCAAATCATAATCGGAGGATGGCTATCAAATCAACCACAAGAAAGAGTATAGTATCGAAGGAGTGTGTCCGATCGGAGGAGCTACCTCACTTGGCCCGTCGATCGCTCCTGTTTTAGCCACCTTATGTCAACTCACGGGAGTCGGGTCCGCGTTCATACCTCAAGAGGATCGTCGCCACCATCCTACTTCGTTCTGGAATCTCCACCGCGTACACAGTTTTTAAAGTGGTTTTCGGTATCGACAGGGAGTATGTCCATATCTGATCCTGGTCTCTTTAACAACCAATCGTTATTATAACCCGTGGTTATAATTTAAAAATCATAGTTTATACTTCAAAATAAAGTATCATTTTTAAATTCAAATTCTTTATCAAAATAAAGATCAAATATTTCCAAACCATTTCAATATATCAAAATATCATATCTTTTCAAAACTTCATTTTCGAATCATTATTTGACTTCAAATACAAATATTCAAATTTAAATACCTTTTTAATTCAAAGATATCATTCATTTATTATCATTTCTAATCACCTTTCAATTAGTTTATATTATTTAATCAAAACAGTTCATTTAAACCATTTAAAAGTGTAGTTATTATATTTACAATTCAAGTATTCAATTCCCAAAAATTTTGACAATTCTAAGCTCATTTATTTAGCTAAAAACCATAAACATTGAAAATTATAGCCTTTCACGGCATTTAGAAAAAGCTGCTGTAAGTTATAACTGAAAACGGTTAAATTCAGCCTACCACAGCACTTATCAAGTGCTATTGTAGCCCTTTATTTCGTTTCAGATTTTAGTTATCTTTCTGCTACTGCAACACTTACCAAGCGCTGTAATATCACTTAGTTAAAATTTAGACATGGTTCATTTGTATCAACCACAACGCTTACAAAGTGCTGTAATATCATTTACTTAGATTTTAAGTTAACTTCAGAAACGATAGCATTTCTGAAGTGCTGTTATTTCATTCTAAAATTTCAACAAAATTTCATAAATAAATTGTTATTTCAACCCTTTTAAAAATTATAGAAATCATATTTTAACACTCAAAAACGTTCATTAACAAACATTTAACTTATGATTTTTATAAAGTAAATTTCATATAAATAAAATCAAATTTCAATAATTCACTTAATAAATTCAAGTGTAAAATTTTCAATTCTTGCATTTACTTTATTCTTTAAACTTAATTTACCATTTCATAATTTAAACTAAATTTCAATTTTATTTATATAACTTAAATTTCATTTTTAAACCAAATTTCACATTTCCCAATTTAAATTATATCTCGAATTTCACATTAAAGTATTCATTTATTTAACCATTTTTTTGGCAAGGCCAGCGGGGTTAAAAAAATGGGCCCCTACCATTTTTATTAATATACCAAGAAGAGTTACATAGATGAGGAGAACAAAGCTACCAACAAGGCAAGCGAGAAACAATGGCACAAGACAACTAAGAAAGACAGGCATATCAATAAGAAAAAATTAAAAAAACAATCAACACAGGGACACACAGACTCAGGCACACTTGCATCAGGGAAGAGAATTAAGGAAAGCAGGAGGAAAAACATGGCCGGAAGCACCAATTCCATTCCTCAATCCCTCCACAATACTAAATTTCATTTGGGTGAATGTTTTCCTTTTACCAGTAAAGATAATAGCATTTCTCTCATCCCAGATCATAGTGATGAACAATTTAAGAGTGAACGGAATAACATAAGTTGATTCACATTTCCATCTCGTTGCTTTGTAAATTAGATCCCATTCAACTTCACTGATCAAGGAAACAGTTCTACCAGTGGCGATGGAGTTAATAGTGCACCATAACATGTGGACAAATGGGCAGTTAAAAAACAAATGCAGAGTATCCTCTTCAGCTGCATGACAGAAACAACAAGTAGTATCAATGATGACACCACTCTACCTCAACTTAATTTTTGTTTTCAAACAATTACTGAGTGTCTTCCATAGAAATAGGTTCTGCCTCTCCGAGTTATGACTAAGCCAGAGATTCTCTTATGCCAGCAGAATATTACAGTGTTACTTTGGCAAACAAGAAGCTTGTACATACCACCAATCTTGTAACATTCCATACTAAATGACCAGGATATACCATCATGTAGAGAAAAAGGAACATGACAACCATGCAAAAGATTCCAGCACTGTCGAACACATTGATTACTCGAAAAAGGAAGGACAATACATCCATCAGAAAGATAATCATTAGCCAGAGCATCAGTGCAAATACTAGATTGAACTTGATCACTGAAGGAGAGATGGTGACACAGAATAGTACCAGCCTTCAGCCAAGGGTAATGCCAGAAGGACACACGACCATTGATACCAATCTTATATTTAACATATGGAAGTATAACTGATCTAAGTTTCAGAATACAGCGCCAAGTCCAACTACAAGATTGTGGAATTACCATCGTCCAGAAATTCTTATTACCAATAATATACTTACGTGACCACTTCACCCAAGTATTATCTTTATGATTGAGAAAGTTGTCAATGTGATTCACCATGGCGGCACGATTCCGTTGCAGAATATTTTTGATTCCAAGACCACCTCTGGACTTCGACAATTCAAGCTTGGAGAAAGCAGAGGGAGATAACTTATTAGAGTTTATAGAACCATGCCAGAAAAATTTGGACATAGCACTTCTAATCATATTAATCATCTTAGTAGGGAGAATGAATGTTTTAGCCCAATACACAGTCATGGAGAATATAATGGAGTTAATAAGGGTTAGCCTTCCTACCTGACTAAGCAACCTATTAGTCCACAAAGCAAGACGAGCAGTAATCCTCTCATAAAGAGGGATACATTGGGAGTAAGAAATTCTTGAAGTTGCCAAGGGAATACCAAGGTACATGGAAGTATCAGAACGTTGCATGATAGAGGAAAAGTTTGTTATTTGGTTAATCACTTCAGAACCCACTCCAGCTATCATCAGATCTGACTTAGATAAATTAATCGATAAGCCAGAAATTTTGTAAAATTTGTTAAGACCATCCATAATAGATGTAACAGTCATCATTGTTGGCTTGAAAAAGATAACGAAGTCTTCAGCAAACATAAGAGAAGTAATTAGAGGATTCTTACATTTAGGGTGAACCGCGAAATGACCATCATGAACTTGCTGGTTAAGAATTTGCGTTAATACTTCCATCACCATAATGAATAAGTAGGCAGACATAGGGTCACCCTGTCGTATTCCTTGTTTACTTCGAAAATATCCCTCATTGCATTTATTGACCATTATAGAAAACCTAGCAGTGGAGATGCAAGCTTCAACCCATGCCACGAAGTGTTGAGGAAAATTCATTAGCCCCATAATTCTAACAACAGAGTCCCAGTGCAGGGTGTCAAATGCTTTAGAGATATCAAGCTTGAACATGGCTCTGGGAGAAATGTTAGAGGAGTTGTAACCCTTCAGAAGTTCGTAAGACATCAAAACATTATCAAGGATACTTCTACCACTAAGGAAGGCTGCTTGATTGGGGGAGATGATGTTAGGTAAAACTAACTTGAGCTATAATCTTAGATTCCAATAACACTTTATAAAATCAATAACCATTTTAAATTCAAAGAAAAATCAATAACACTTTATAAAAATCATTTTAAATTCCAATTTAATTCAAATTATCATATTTTCTTACTTAACTTAAATTCCATTTATAAACAAAATCATAAATTCCAAAATTAACTTATATTTCAAATTCTACTTTACCATTTATTTATTTCACTTATAAATTTATAGAAAATCACTAATATCTTATAAAAATCATTTTAAATAAAATTTAAATCAAAATATCATAATATTTACATTTTTAAAATACTTCAAAAAATTTAGAAAAAATATATTAACCACGGATCTGTAAAAAAAATTCTAGCATAAGTCAAGTGATACGAATATGTATCATTTCAATCCGTAATTTACAAAGAAAAATCCAGGCTCTATCATTTCAAACCCGCAATCCCAAGTAAATGAAAAGTAAATAAAAATCGCTCATGCGTATCATTTCAGTCCATAACGATTTTTTTCTATTCTAAAGTCCGTTCGGGTATGTATCATTTCAACTCATAGTGATTCTATTCTACAGGGAACTTGCAGTTTGATAATCAGATATATATGATATAAAATGAACATCATAGCATTATATGACAGTAACAAATGATATGACAGGTGTATTAACAGGATGAACATCATATAAATCATATAACATGCAGGTATAACATGATATAGCAGTTTACATATTCACTTGGTGTCACTTCACAGTTTATATAAGTAAATATGTCAAGTGTGATTACTCACTTGTTTCAAGTTGGAGATAGCACGACAAAGCACACAAACGAATTCCAAAAGCACGTAACCCGACTTTTGACTTGAGTGGGAAGAGAACCAAGCTAGATCTTGTACACAACCCATAAAACAAGACAAGTATAAATATGATTTCAAACCATTGTGGAAACAATTTGAATTTAAAAACAAAAATGAAAAGAATGACTTGACCATTGCCTCCATCATTCAAGTGCTCGGCCTAGGGTCAGGTGTGCTCGGCCAAAGTGGTGCATAGGGCTAGGATATGCATGCATGCACTGTAGAAGTAGTTAAAGGGATGGAAGTTGCAACATAAAGGAATACAAAGGGTTTAAGGCAATTTAGTGGCTTGTGTGCACCCATATGGCTCGGCCAAAGGACCATTGGGCTCGGCCCCTACAAGGCGAAGGTCAGGTGGTGTCTGGAGTGTCGGCCAGAGATGGTGGAGGGACTGCTGGCGGCGGCTAAGGAGGTGGTCTAGGTGAAAAATGAAGGCTAGGTGATTTGTGGTGCAAACAACTTAGGGGAGTAACGACCTGAACAAGACAGAGGGAAAGGAAGGTGAGATGGCCATGGATGGTGGTGGAGTTGGTCGGAGGAGGTGGTGGAGGAGTATGGCCAAGCAAATGCATGGAAGTGGCAAGACAAATTCACTAGAAAAATCAATAAAAGAAGGTGAAAAAGAATAGAAAAGAGGAAGACATTACCTAGGGTTTTCTTCAGATCTGAAAGCCGATTTTTTTTTGAGGAAATGAGAAGTGTTTTTATGTGAATTACAGAAAGAAACACACGACTAATGTCTAGGGAAAAGGACGGCCCAAAATTTTGAAGAGGTGTGAAGATGGAAGGTCAAAGGTTAAAGGCCAAAGTCTTTTGAAATTTCCTTTTTCTTTATTCAAATAAATCAAAATAAAAACCATGTAAATAAAAATAAAATGAATACCAGATAAAGTAAAAATGAAATGAATAAATAAATTTTAGAAAAATATAAGAATATAGTTAATTATGTGTAAACTAGTATTGAAAATTAAAAACAAAATTGTCCGCAAGCAGTGGCGTAGTGGTAAGATACTTGCTTCCTGGTAAGCAGGTCGCAGGTTCGATTCCCGTCTGCCCTGCTCCCAATTTCAAGGCGCGAAGGTGGGTCCTCATTAATCCAAACAAAATGGTTGAGGGCATCAAATCTCTATGCTGGGCTAGCTAAAAGGGGGGTCGGTGTGGCGGACAGCTGTATTCCCTAGCTCTACTCTCTGGAGTAGGGTTTTTAAAATAAAAAAATAAAAAATAAAAAAAAATATAACTAGTTTTGGAAAAATAACTACAACACTTTAAAAATGTTTTAAAAATAAAATATATACATAACATAAAATATTACACACATATATATACAAATTAGAACAAGATTTGACAAATAAAAATATTATTTATATAATTTAAAATAAACAATATTGTTAAATAAATCAATTTACACACAATGTTGTAAAAAGCACAACTTTCACAATATTAATCAGATTTTAACGAAAAGAAAAGCAGCATACTTATAATTTGAACTAATTTCATAATAAAAGATAATCTTCAAAATTTTAAAATTTAAATTTAAAAGTCAAAGTTTGACCGGCTTGACCAAAAATCCACTTTTCTGGAAAATATTTTATTTATTCATCTTTGGAATTATAATTCACATAAAAATCAAAATTTATATTTAAAATAAATTTTTTTATTCATTTTAATAAATAAAATAAAGTTTTTAAATCAGGAAATTCGATTTAAAATAATTAAAATATACAATTAAAATAATCACAAAATACAGGGTTGTTACAAACATAAATATTTTTCAATCTCATTTATTATAAAAGTGTTAAAAATTAACAAAATATGATGCTAATAAATAATTTCGGACAATTAATAAGCATTAAGTACATATAATTTAAATTACAAACTTAATAAAATAATAAACGAATATCATTTACTGCGTTAAAATACACATAATTTGAACTATAATCTTGACATGAACCGTGGATAATTTTCGGATGCGAATGTTTTCGTATCCGCATCCGATTTTCCGAATATCGAATATTTATCCGCTTTTCGGATGCGGATGCGGACGGATTTTAGATTTTTCAAGTATCTATTGACTGTCTTAACAAGCGCTAACCTTTTTCTTGCCGAAGAAATAAACAAAAACTGATAGTTAGGATTTGCAAACCGACTTTTATGTCTAATGTCAATAAATATTGGATGAATAAAACTTTTAATAATCCGCAAATGGCCTAGCCTAAAAATATGAATAGGCCCAACGGGTTTAAAACCAATATGAATACAACATGTAGAAAATGGTGGTACATCATACGTCCAACCTTTCATCATGCATTTCTTTTAGTGGGAAAAAACAGGAAATACTAATAGAGAGTTCGGTCCATCTAGAACTCCTACAAAACTAGCTCAAAGCAAAAAACAAAACAAGAAATATCAACAATTATGAACATTTATCAGTTTAATTAGATTTTTTAAAATATCAACAAACAGCGACTGGGTGAAGAGGCGCTAAGCTTACGTCACTAAACTCTGCATGTGGAGGAGCTTCTACGCATTTTTCAACTTAACTCATGCTAGGGGGAATGGTTATGTCGAATCGACAGGGATGGCTTTGATGTCAAAGGGGATGTTCCAAAATTCAACTGCTTTGAAATACTATAACAAATCACTTGCTTTTTTCTTTGATTTAATCATCCTCAAGTGTATCACGATTTCTCTGCAAATAATGAACTTGTCTTTCCGCACACCCCTGTAAAAATTCTTGTGTTCCGTTCTTTCCAGATATTCCAACAAGTAACTAAAGTTATAAGTCTGATGATGTCCCTAAACTTATCTTTGCTTTTGAAGTTTTGGATGAGAAAATCAATTTCATCACACGGATTACAATTACTACTTGCTTGTTGTCCTGATTTGAGTCTACACCAGCTCCAAATATAAGTAGTATAATTGCAATTGAAAACAAAATGGTCAGTGCCTTCTGTAACTTGATTACACAAAACACATTTATCTTTATCAAAAATGATATGTCTTTATGAGTGATTCTGTTTAGTCGAAAGTCTATTAGAAATGGCTTTCAATAAATAGATTCTCATCTTAGTATAGTGAATTTTATCCCATAAAAATTTGTTCCAATTTACTTCATTGTAGTGAGGTTTGACAAGGTCTATTGCTGATTTGAAAGAATAACTTCCACTTACTTCATTTAACCAAACCAGTGATCATTACAACCTCGATAAATTCTGATATGGCGTATTTCATCTTGAAGTGTAATAGTTTGGAAAATTACCTGTATGTCATTCACCATCACAAACTATACTACTGACTCCAAGATCATTACCTCCCAAAACTCTAGTGTATTGTGACCCAACCTATCAAGCAACTTTGATCCATTGATCCATGAATCAAACTACAGGCTAGTAGATTGACCATCTATAATTCTTCTTTCCATGCCAGTCAAAGCAATTTGTCTTAAATTTAGCATTCTTTTCCAATTGCCTGATTGAGTAGCATTTGAAGAACAATCCTAAAAGAAATCATTTTGTAGATATTAGCTTCTCAACCATTTGGACCAGATAGAGTTATTAGTCAAAAAGTTCCATACCATTTTATGTCCACAAGCTCTGTTGATATCTTGGAAATTGTATAAGCTCATACCTCCTTCTGACTTCCTCTAACACATGACTTCCCATGGAAGTTTACTAAATTTGCCTTTCCATATAAAGTTTGAACAGATTTTAATATTATTCAGCACAGCAGTAGGAATTTCAAAGCTTTGACTCCAAAACATAACTGGAGGTTGAATGGTAGATTGAGTGAGTTTTATCCAGCCTACAATACTTAAGCACTTATATTCCCATCCTTTAATTTTGAATATGATTTTGTCAATTAGATTGTTGCAAGTATCCACTTTGAGATATTGATTAGATAAAGGAAGACCCAAATACTTCACTAGCAACTCTCCTTCAGCGATCCTAAAATATTACATATTCATGTTTTTGATGACATGCTTTACAGAAAAAGATTTTGGTTTTTGAAACAATCATTCGTAGGCCAGCAAGTTTATGAATTTTTCCAAAAAAAATTGATAGCCATGGCAGGTTGACGATCAGTTTTACAAAAAATGAGAAGGTCGTCTTCATATATTAAGCGAGTAAGAACAAGTTCTACACAATGAATGGGTTTAATCTCGCCACTACTGACTTTAAGATCCATGAGAATGCTGAAAAGGTAAGGGGATAATGGATCCCCTTCTCTAATGTCATTCCTACTCTGAAAGTGACCATTGGGAATTCCTTCAAATAACACAGAGAAAGAAGGTGAACTAATCATTTCTTCAACAATTGTTATTAACTTGTCAGGGAAGCCCTCATATGTGTTATAAAATCTCTGTTGACTGAATCATACTCTTTTTTGATGTCGACTTTGAAACACATTCTACTAGCATTAGTTGAATTAATTATTAAAGCCTCTGACAGACTTGCTCATGTGTTAGCAACTTAGCATTATTCCTCCTGCTATGTTCCTATCAGGTAGATAAGCATGCTGATTTTCTAAAGCTTTAGAGTGTTTTTAATTCTATAGGTCAAAAGTTTGGAAAGCACTTTGTATATGCAGTTACAACAAGCAATAGGTCTGAAACCATTCATTGATCCAGGGGGACATTTCTTAGGAATCAGGGCTGAAAATGTGTGGTTTATTTCCTTTATGATTTTCCCTTCATCATAACAACTTTGCATTGCATCTAAAAGACCTTGTTTGATTTTGTGCCAATGTAAGCGATAAAATTTAGACGAAAAATCATCAAGACCGGGAGCCTTATCTTCGTGAGCACTAAAAACTTCATATTTTAGTTCCTCTAAAGTGAAAGCATTAGTCAGATAAATTTTTCCATATTCAGTTAAATTCGCTTTGCAAATAATTTTTGGGAAATCTCTGGAGTAACCACTTTTATTGTATAAGTCACTGTAAAAAAACCACTGCCTCTGTAACCTGCTCTTCGTCAATAATTATAGACTCACCATTAGCCTGTATCGGGTAATTGAAGGAGTTTTTATGGGCTTTTTAGACAGACCAACATAGAAATATTTAGTATTATCATCTATCATAGTTAACCGATCACATTTGGACTTTTGTTTCAATGAAGTGGCCAATATATGCAATTTACTTTGATATTCCACTTTAGCCGCATAGTACAGCTTTGAGATATTATCATCATGTTATGAGTCCAGTGCTGATTGGAATAGATTACACTTTTCTTTACAAATATTTACTTTTGTCTGCAAGTTGTTCTTGTTATAGCTCCAACCTTTTAAAAAATGTTTAATATTCTTCTGAAAACTTAAAAAGTTGTACATATTGTTGCCTATTCAAGGGATCGTCAAGTAATCCTGAATAATAAAGAAATAATCCTCATTTTGACACCAATCATTGAAATACGTAAAAGGTCTGAATCCATTCATGCTAGTGTTATTATTTAGGCAAACTAAAAGAGGTGAATGATCACCAGACATAGATGGAAGAGCCTAGGCTATTGAATTAGGGAAGTTAGATACTAGATCAGGTTAACTAAAATTCTATCTAGTTTGCATCCTATATATTTATGAGGGCCAGATCTCCAGGTGAACTTGATACCACTGACATTATGTTCCATAAGACCACATTTGATTAAGCAATTGTTCAACTCGTTAGTTTTACTTGTTGGCAAACTTCTTTCCCTAAATTATCTTTAGGTAGTCTCATACAATCAAAATCTCCTAAAAGTAACCAATGAGAAATTATAGAAGCACTATCTAATTCTAGTTTATCCTATAAATCTTTCCTGATGTCGTCATAGTCTTCAACATAAATAAAAGAGATAACTAGATGAGCTCCTCCATTATATGAAGAGAAACAGTGATGTGTTATTTGCTAGAAGATAATAAAGTAGGAGATCGACATGGATTGTTTACGTACACTAAAATCCTGCATTTGTGACAAAATTTGTATTATTCATAACACACCAATTATTATTCCAATGCTTATTGAACATATGCAGATTATCTTTTCTGATTTTGGTTTCTAGAAGAGCTACAATAGAACATTTCTTCTCTTTAACTAAATTGTTTATTCCTATCTACCTTTCTGGGCCATTAGCCCTCTAACATTCCATGTTAGGATGGTCATTGATGTTTGAAAAGTCTATCACTTCTTCTTATGTGAGGAGAAGTAAGTTCTAAGGGTTAACTGCCTTTTCTATTTTTTTCTTTTTGGCATTATTTAAAGCATTCCATAGTTCATTTTTACTGACCAATAAATCTGCAGGTGGGGCATTAGGGGCGGGTAATGGATTAGTATGAGTTAAAGTATCAGAACCTCCATTGGCTCTATCCTCTGTGGAAGTTACAATAATTTGGGTAGTAGCATCCATCTGAAAAGATTCAAAATTATCAATATTAGTGTTTAAATTTAACTTGAATTCTTGTAAATGACAATGAGAATCATAGAAGGAGTTTGATTTATCGCTAGATGATGAGATCGGGACAGCAAGCGCTTCTTTTAAAGGCTCTTCTCCTGACGTGAACAGAGAATTGGAGGGTGAGTTAGATGCAGCCTGCATAAAATTGAGTCTATGTTCTACTGAAGGAGACTTGAGAATTTGGGTCTTGTTGTGTATTTGCATGGCATTGATCTCTTCCTGTTCTTTGTTTGCACTGTAAAAGAGGTGATGAACACTCCTAAAATTTTAAAGTATATCAGCACATGTTGCTTCTTTAATAATTGCGTTGTGTGCTACTTTAATATTGCTTGCTATGTTCTGTTCTTTTGAATTATTCCAAGTTGTTGTGTCCAAGCTTATGTTACCTTCTCCATTAATTTTATCACCATTAGATTTAGTGTATGTCTGGGCATTTATCTGAATATTTAACTCATCATTAGTATTTGTATGATCATTACTTTCTAAACCTTTATTAATATTGTTATATGATATTTCATTAACCATTTCTGGCTCTTTAGTTCTTGTATTACTTGTAATCTCTTTAATTAAGTTGCTCATTTTATTTTATAGAATTTCACTAGCACATGAAAGTTCATCTTTTGGTTATGTTTCATCCTCTGAATTATTAACCTCCACTGTCTTAGATTCTGAAACTTTCTCCTTCCAGACTTTCTTAAATGGACATTAATTTTTGTAACGACCAAAACAAACACATGATTCATACATTGGTAGGATCCATTCATAGATAACAGGTGGGTAAAACACTTCCCCGTTATACAAGGCAACTGGTACTACTTTTGGAAAAGAAGAATCATCTTTAATTTCAATTAAACATCGATCAAAATTGATTCTTTTTTGAGTCGCTGTTAGACAAATCTGATTCAATAGAATTACCAATAACGCTACAAATAGTGCTAAGTCCTTCAACTAAGAAGATGTTAAGTTAATATCAGGATATCTGACCCAAATAGGAATAGATGAAAGCATGTCTTTATCGGTTTTGAGTGATGGGTGCCATTTTTTCATGACCATGATTCTGTTATCAAAAAAGTATGGTCCACCTTCGAAGCTTTATCGTAGTCTTCTTTGAACTGGAATGATATCATGTAAAATACGATTGCTCTATAAAAAAATTCTAATTCCCCTTCGGGTTTGAAAACTCTAATAAGAAAAGCTTTAAAATGCACATAATAGGGGACAAGGACCAAGAACATAGGCCATGACTGAATTCTTCCAATCATCACCTCCTTTAATAATGGTGTCTTTCTTAATAAGAGTGGTTTTCAGCTCTTTGATATCAGTGGGATAAATAAAGTGGACTCTGGTTTTGGGATTACTTTTCGATATAATGCCATTCGCTACTTCACTACAAGTAGCTTTTTCTGAAGCAATGAATAAGATAGTGTTTTAAGGTTACGAATTCCTTTAGAATCGGTTTCACGTTGATGCGTTTGTTTATCAAAATTCCTGACATTACTGATCCGTTACTACTTACTACGTCTTAATTGATTATCTTTGCCACCTATTTGCTAATTAGCAACAGTATTGTTTCCACCTTCTCCTGTAGATCCGTTCGTTGTATCGCTTGGAAGTTTGTTGAACCTATCATCGCCAAAATTCTGAGAATTTGATGCACCTCCTATCGACTCATGAAACATTTTCTTTTTGCCTCTCTTATGCTTAACTTCCAACACTCTAAATCTTCTACCTCAGGAGATCGATGCAAAATGTTAACATGATCCATGGAAGATTTTGGTTGAGAATTTGAATCGAGATTGTCACAAGAAGGAATTGAAGAATCAAGATTTAGAGAAGGATACGACATTAAATTAGGGTTTAGGAGTGTTAACAACCTTACCGTTTTGGCTAATTCTTCCTTTTCCAATTCCGTGGAGATGGAGATTAAATCTAAACATAATTAAGGTATTTTCCACATTAAATTTGTTTTATCACTTCTTTTCTCTCGATAATTTTTCAACTCTTTTAACTGTGCAATCAACCCGCTCTTTCATTTTCTTTACATTAGGAAATACCTGTTTATCAATAGGGGCAATTAATTTAAAAGACAAAAATTTGTATATTTTTTGCCTCAAGGACACGACCTCAATATTTTTACCACAAGGACAAATATTCTTTTAAAAATTATTCAAAAGGACAAACATTTTTCAAAATTATTCATAAGGACAACAAAACTGCTACTGAGCTAAAACTGATATCTAAAAACTGATACCGATAACTAGAAACTGATACCTAAAAACTGCTATCAATAACTAAAAACTGATACCTACAGAAAGTTGTCCTTCAGGATAAAATATTGACGGTCTGTCCTTAAGACTAAAAAGCTGTGAAATTTTGTCCTTGACAATAATTTCCTGTTATCAATAATACAAAATTAAAATATATTATATATATAATCCAATCCAAAATTAAATGATTTAGGAAGAAGACACACTTCATAAACAACAAACTCATCGGTATAGCCTATGAAAAAAATTCATATTTTTTTTTTCATCCAATAATGCAATCAAAAAGGTAAAATTAGTTAAGTTTGTTATAATAAAAAAATAAGAAAATTATGCAATGTATCACGCTACACTAGGTTCAATAGCAATTCAAGTGCACTATGTATTACGTTTACTGACAATCCAAGCTAGATATAGACTTGATTGATATCAAATCATAGTTGCTTTAAACAAAATCCTAGAAAAACTTTTGTGTTCAACTTTAAAAAAGAAAAAGAATTTGAAATACTTGGGAATCAATGTCATTACCTTTTTCAAAACCACTATCTTCTTCCAATAAGTTGTCTTCTTCATGTATTCTATCATCATTAAATTCATCCATGTTTACAGTAACAGTAAAGAAGAACAAAAAACAGAAAATATACAAAGATAAAAATCATATCAACCGAAATTACAGAGGTAAACTAGTCAATTATTTTAAAATATTTTTAGTAGGGTGGGAAAAACGATGTGTTAATAAATTTAGCCTTTTATTTTAACCAATTATATTCAATTTGCTACCCAAGAGTGTTGATCTTGAGTTTTGAATTATCCTAGGCATGTTTATTTTTTTTCCCTTTATTTCCTTTTTCCTATCTTCCTATGGTGTAAAAGATTAATGGATAACAAAATTAAATACAATAACAATAATTTTTGCCATTGACATCCAAATTTGAACTTTTGAAGATAATAATAAGATTTGTTAATATTTACTTTAGCGTGAAGATAAAAATCCGATGAGTATTGTTATAAGTGAATGGACAAAAAAGATATATACGAATATAAAAACAAAATAACATAAGGAAAAACAAGTTGGTAAAAAAGTAATAGGAAATACCACTGCGCGGACAGTATTAAAAATAAAAAACTAGAAGCAAGTTAGAGAGAAAATAAGGTAGAAACTTAAATTTATATTCTTGAAAACCAAGGTTGAATGCATGTACTTTTCTTGAAGAATATTGTTACATAACCAACCAAACTAAAGAAATTTTATATATACTACATGTAACAATTTTTATTTATTTTATGTAGGTTATTCGTTGTTTTCGTTTCTTCTTATCGTGATGGTTGCCCCAACTAAGGAAATTGCCTGGGACGGTTACTTAATTCACATGCTCTTATGGTCATGTTACCCAATATAATTAAATTGTATTACCCAAGTCAATCGGTAATATATTATTATTTAGGACTATTATGTCAGTCGAATGTATTCTCTTTCGACATTGTGTTGTCCTTATTCTTTTATGTTGGATTAGTAATGTATATTACTGATTGATCGTACTATTGTTTTGTTACATTGCCAATCAGTATTGCGGCTAACTGATTGACCAATATGAAGTTTGATGTTGATTTTCTTCTAAACTTGGGTAAAATGAATTTCTTGTTAGGGACGTGTTGATTAAAAATTTAGTCAATTTGAGGGTAATGAGTTTTGAGTGGATCTAAAGTCACTTAGCAGACTAAAGATGTTTTAAGTGCAACTATATATTAGAATGAAAAAAGCAGGGAGTACGATGCAACTTTTTATAGTGGCTCGTCAATGTGATCTACGTCCACTGTGAATATACCTTTTTTATTGCTCAACTCATGATTACATAATTTTAGATGAATATAATAGTATTACTACTTCTCTTCTAGTTTGAAGTAGCTGTTTTCTTTAGTTATTTTTTGAGACTAGTGTGTAACGCTCTCCATATGATGGATGGTGATTTACTCATAACCGCTGAGGACATCAAGGGATTGCATACTTGTGGTTGTTTGGAACAATCACATAGCCTTCTATAGGTTAATGCAACTAAGTCAAAATAGAAGGTCCCATGGTGACGATGTACATTAGTCTTCTGACTTGAGGATATTGACGATCTTGAATTGCTAAGCTATATTTTGATTATGTTCAAACACTAAGCATAATAAATTTTTTACGGCCGTAGTTGGGTATATGTTGAACTAATGGAGCGAAACACCACCGAAAAAAGGATTCCTCTCCTTCGTTGTTAAATATTAGTATCACCGTAATTGGTAATCAACCTACAAGTTAAATCTCTGATTAGAGTGAAAATTTTAATCGATAAATAATACTGAATAGAACCAGGGACTTTAAAATGGTGTAACAACCCACCCTAGGCACAGACTTAAATATCAACTTAGAAAAGGCCCATCAAAACTTAGATCCATTCTAAGGAAGGCTGTTGGTTGGAAAATAATAATGATACAGAGCCATAACTAATCTTTTAAAGCTAACAGCGGATGGAATAAAATAAAATAGCAAAATGTACCCATTTATTTCAAAATCATAAAATGTCATAATACAAAATACCATCATATCGTATCATACATCCGCTAAAAAAATTGTGTAAATATATGGGTACATATAAAAGCAAGTAATAATGATAAATACAACCACAAGCCAAGCTTCTCCATCTTTACGCATCGTCGTCGCTGTTTCTCCGACCTCAACATGTGTTGTAATAAAGAGGGAGTCAGAACAACTAGTTTCTGGTGAATAAAAACCTCGAGTCTTACTTTTTCAGTACTTAGGCAGCATATTTCAAAATAAGAATATGTTTACGAACATAAAACCATTAAAACCATTTAATACTTCTTGTAAGGAAAGGAGGTGGGCTCTCAACCAACCACTTAATACCTTCTATTGCAGAAGTAAGTTTCTAAAATCCCATGACCAAAATCCCTTATCATAAGTAGCTGGCAATGCAAGAGATAGTACACAAGCCATTTAATAATTTTTACTGAAAAATAGGTAGACTCTGATCATTTACTACCTTAATTAAGGCAAACCTCATCATTTAATACCTACTTCCAAGGCGTGCTCCTCAGTTGTGACAATCTAGTTGGCATCATATGGAATCTCTCAAATCATTAATACTTCTTCATTTGGAAGGCAGACCCTCAATCATCCATATAGTACCATATCAAGAAGCGGACTTCTATAGAGATACCACCTATGTGTCCCCTATTCCATTTAATACTTTATTTGGAAAAAAGAAGCGGGCCCTCAAACGACCACTTAATACCTCAAGATTCTGAAGCAGACCACTCGTACTATGGCCTACACTCATAATGACATCTTACATTAGTCTGACTATTCATAGGAATTGGTAGGCAGATTAGCTGGGCAGATTTCCCCTATCAAATTTGGGACTAACCTTACGTCATTATAAATATTTATCACAAAGATATCTCACATCAATAGGAAGTGTACACAACTGCTGAAAGCCTAAAAGTGAAGGGCAGATTTTCGTAATGTAACTCTACAGACCTCACATCGTTATGACATAGCCATAAATTAAATACACTCCATATAAATAATAATACCCATCACATTGTTTCATAAATAAGGCCTTATAGAATCTTCCTTATTACGCCGTTGAATAATAATTAGGCTAAATAAGAGTTCCCACTTATTTTGTCCCAACAATCAATTACATTCCTAGTGGGTGAAATAAATACCTAACTAACTACGCCACATATGCAATAATTATACATTAATTACGCTAATAAAGATAAATAAATATTTGCGCCTAATAAATTCTAAATGCACGGATTTTGCGTGCTAAACTAGTGTTAAATATCAATTCCCAAACCAAATACTATTACAATTCATTTTTCTTCAAGTTCCCAAGATCTAAACATACCAAAATAGGAGATTCTAATATCCAAAACAGAAAATAAATATCCATAACCAAAACTGCAATAAAAGACTCGTAAATAAAATAGAAACTCAATTTATTATACCAATTCAATGGAATATCCTAAATAATAGAAATTGCAAGCGAAACTCCATATTCTACTCAACTTCTCTTACAAAGAAATTGAACCAAAAAAGAAGGAGAAGTGGATCAGACTATGAAACTATCAAAAATTGCATAAACAAAACAAATTCCATCAAACTAATGTAATAATTAGGAATCTCAACATAGAATTGACATTTTAAAAAAAATGAATTTTAGGGTATTTTATCTTTCGAATTTTTGCAATCCCAAAATTCCTACGGTATATTCAAATCCATAGATAATCAACAATTATTGAAACAGAAATACTAAGATTTCCATTCACAGAAACGCCTTAGCTTCACTTTCCTTGGATTTGCATGCCTTTCAATCTCCTCCAGAATCTCTCTCTTTTGGTGTGTGTGTGTGTGTGTGTGTGTGTGTGTACAATAGGAAAGATGTACATATTTTTGATTAGATTCAGAACGGTTGGAGAAAGAACAAAATAACAATAGGCTGGAGGTAGAAGAAATAATTAGAGGATGAATTGAATTCTTAGCTGAATTCTCTATGGATTTTATGAATCTAATTTGAAGAGATAACAATGGTAGAGTTTCGTTGAATTCTCCAAAATAATATGAATAAAGAGTGAAGTGGGTAGGGTTCTATTTATAAGGGTTGAAATGCGCCAAAACCATAGGATGGAAGTAGGTAAGAAACGGATAAATCTGGAGCGTACAACTCAATAAAATATAGCTTCAAAAACTCGCTGCCACTAGAAACTTTCGTTGCCAAGTGGTCGAACACCTATGTGCATCAATCACCCGCTACGGTCTGAAAGTGTATAGGACCGTATAATATGGATAAACAGTAATACAGAGTATAGATAATAAATAACGTGAAATATAAATGCAGTAAGTAAAACACCTGAGCAGCAGAACATGATTTTTGCCTCAGCAGTAGAAGAGGACTTTCCCTTGTCTGAGCAGCAGAACAGGACTTTAACAAAGTACAATGTAGTTGACTTAATGTGTTCTTGATAACACTGATTTGTCTATTAAGATTACAAACTTCCTATAATCAATTCCTCAAGAATATAAAGAGTATGTGAAGATTTGAAAGGAAGAATATTGCTAAGAATCAAAGTATATGTTATATAATTCAAAGATTCAAAGCAATGGAGAGTATGAATGCACTAGAATAATCACAAGAGAGAATATAGAGAATTAGAATCAGAAAATTGGTAATTATGAAGTGAGGGATAACTCCTATACATAGTTTTCAGAGAGATGCAACTCTTAGTGAAGAGTTTCAGCCAAGAGAGACATCTATTCATGCAGTGCATCCCTTCATGGAAGGAGATGTCCATTCAGAAATTTTGCAGTTGAAGCCGGTTCAGTCGACTGGTATATTGGGTCAGTCGACTGGTGTTTGAATATTTAAAAATTTAAAATATTTGCCGTTTCAAAATTATGAACAGTGTTCACTGCTGTGCATATGCACAGTCAGTCGACTGGCAAGAACAGTCAGTCGACTTGCAAGAACAGTCAGTCGACTGGCTGTGCATAATTGCATAGTGAATTCTGTTTTGTAAAGAAAAATTTTAAAATCGAAAACTTAAGGATTGATTTTAACATATGTCTAAGACTCAATATCTATAATAGTTACAGATCCTCTGTTGTCTTCTTTTTGTCATGTATGAATGCAAATTCTTCTTTAGTTTCTGAACTGTCTTGTCATGAATCAAAACTAGTAATTCAACACGGTCAACCGGTTGACCTACATAGGTCGATCGCTCATCTATTTCGAGGAACGTTTATATTGTTCCGTTGCATAATTTATTTTATTCACTGATTAACTTTTTAACGTTAAACGTTAATTAAACCTTTACTTATCCCCAAGCTAATATTTGAAATTTAAACCCTAAGTTTAATGTCTCGTTTGAATTTTAATTCAAACTAACTTAGTTTAAATCTGAAAACTTCAAGCTTATAACTTCTTTGCTTGAGCACCGTTTTCAACATATTATATACGGAAACATATCAGAATTTCGCCACGAACGCAACGAAATAAATTTCGTGGTCAAATTATGATTTTTAAAAAAAATTAATATTCTATTTTATCATTTTTAGTTCTATTTAATCCATTTAATTATGGATCATTTTACGGGATGTTACATTCTTTCCCTCTTAAAAAGCATTTCATCCCAAAATCTTTCAAGAAGCGAACAATGTAACTCGCAACAACATCCATGTTATATAACCAAGTTACCTAGACAACCATCTACTCAACTAATAGTGCAATGTGAATTTTTATTGCAGACATCTAAAATGAGCTCAATCTTGGCATGAATTTGTAATTGTGTCATGCAAGTATGCATGCAAACACCCTAAACATACATAAAATTTATACATGACTGCAAAGTGATTGTGAAAATGTGTAACAACCAACTTCTACCATCCAATCTAGCAACCATAATGCAACAAAAATCCTAAAACTTGGATAGAGCAATTACCAGTGAAAAGCTCTGGGTGAGTGTTTTTCATCTTCTCTTCGGTCTATCATATGTTTTTCGACGGATTGTCCCCCATTATACTCGGATTAATCTAATTATTTTATTGCGGAGTCTCTTAGTTCCATGCTCCACAATGTGTGTGGTTACATGAGGCACTCTCAAACCCCCAAACTAATCAGGCTCTACAATAATAATGGTATCATGAAGGTATTTTCTAAGATGAGAAACGTGGAAAAGATTGTGGATTCATGCCAACTTATCAAGAAGCTCCATATGATATGCTAATTTTCCTATCCTTTCCAAAATTCCGAATGGTCCAACAAACGTAGGTGCCAATTTTCCATACTTGCCAAATCTAACAACCTTCATAACATTGGAGATTTTAACAAATACCATATCTCCAACCCTAAACTCAAGTTCTTTCCTTCTTTTATCGGCATAAGATTTCCGATAGTCTTGTGCGGGCTTCATCCTTTGCATAATCAACTCCACTTTTTCAGTGGAATCATGGATCATATTAGATCTAAGTAATACTTTGTTGGTGGTTCCCACCAACAACTAGGCGATTTGCATAGTTGCCCATAAAGGCTTCAAAAGGGGCCATATTAATCGTTGCTTGATAGTTATTATTATATTCAAACTCAACCGAAGGTAGATTGTAACGACCCGAAATTTTTGAAGCCAAAAATTCCAGATAGTTATGAAAAAGAAGAAAGAGATAGAAGAAGAAGAAGAACAGAAACATCAACAACTCACATTCGCAGCGGATAAAATATAATACTAAATAATAATAGCTTACAAAAGAATACTATATCTGTTGATTACATTTCAATACATCAGAGTTTCACATATATTCAAATGCTGGTCATATACAATCAATTTATCACAGAATTACAATAATATAATTACAGCGGAATATTCTAAGCGATATTGCCATCCTGCTTGCCTCTTGAGCTCCAGAACGTACCTACCCTGAAAATCTGTAATACTCGGTCTGACCTGAGCATTACACCAAAGTAACACCCGGGTCAGGCTGGAAACCAGCGTGAGAAAATTCAACTAACATGGAATACCAAATCAATCAACACATAGAACCCGGGGTAACTCAAATCAATTTACAAAGTCCCAATATGATATCGACCTGACTTATTTCCAAATAAGTTTTCTAAGTGTCAAAATTTTGATTTAATAATCCAATTCAAATCCTTCCATTCTAACATATCAATTCCTCATTCCAACTTACACGAAATTCGAAGTGGTTTTGGGTATCTCCAATACCCGAACTCGGCCCCTTCGAGTCACATGTCACCCCAACCCCAGTTATCCAATGAAATGCACAACATTTCATATTAACTCGTTCAAAACATCCAATGCTATTCAATCATCCATCAGAGCTTAATCACATACTAATTTATTCAATTGATTCTAATGGAATTTTCTAACCACATTCACTTAGATTATTAATTAATTCCAAATCAATTACTTAATCAACTCCTCTATATCCATTCATCTTAATTAACAACCCTGGATTAATTATCTTCTAATTCCATTCACGTAATTCTCTTTAAATGATTTCATGATATTAATTACTCTTACCAAATCAATGAGTAATCTGTAATTTCTTCACAAATTAATTAACTATAATCAATTACGTTTGTTCTTAATTACTTATATTAATTTACTTCTCATAAGTCACTTATTATGAATTACTAAATCTCAATTAATTGAATCTTTAATTACTTCGTTAACTATATAAATTAATGATTTCCAATTATATTTTTCCTTAATTCAACTTCAATATTTATCATTCTCGATTACTCTAAATATGAAATTAACTATTCTTTTATTTACTTCATTAATGAATCAGTTACTCCCTAATTAATTATCTTAATTAATCTCTTGATACAATTTTCACAAAGCAACTATATTTTATTAATTACATTAATTAATTATTTATTACACCATCAAATGATTATTCTGAATTATTTAAACTTAGTTAATTAACTTATAACTTAATTTATTATTTAATTCAAACCTTTAATTACTGAATTAAATAACCCAAATCATTAACTAATTAAATTAATTAATTATCCATTTTAATTATCCTACTAATTTAATGTATCACAAATTATTAAGTCGTTAGTAACTTTTAAATGGAAACATTTTGTTATTTATTGATTCAAATTTAGAACAACTTAAAATTCCCAATTCCTCGAGCTAAGAAACCATTAACTCGAGAACCATCCATTACCAAACTCACCAGATCATCAATTCACAGTGCATATCAAAACAATTAACCATTCAATCAAATATTTTAATTTAACCATTTAAACTCAAATAGAAAACTAATAGAGTGAGATTTACTCACCTTTGATTTCGTTTTGCAATCCATACTAATTCGGTTTTGTCTTCACAGTTTTGACCATGTATAAAAATCATATGGTTTAATTAACACTTAAATTTTAAATCAGCAATTTATTATCATTTACCTATTTAGTTTAACTTATAAATGGACTTAAATTTCAGAAACTAAAAATTTCCCTACACATATATACAATTTCAACTTACGGTTTAAAAAGAATCTACCTTACTGTATACATTTTTATTCATTATTATAACATGTATTGCTTTCTTCTTACTTCAGTAAGGGCACAAGGATCTTGAAACTTATTCCCATAATTAAACATTCAAATCTCAAATCGAAGAAGAAATCAGAAATAAGAGTACTGCTCACCTACAATACTGTCGACGCCGTAGCCAAACTACACGCCTTCATCATCTCCACAAAAATCGCCTCCTCTCCAACCCAAATCTATGCCCTAGCGCCGACCATTGGTGTTTCGCACAAGCGCTTGACCGAACCCTAAACGCGACCACCCCTCGCCGAACCCTAACTCGACCCCTCTGCAGTCGTGGCCCCCACTCGAACGCGCCCCACCAGAACGCGGCGCCTCCTGCGCACGCGCAATCCATAACCTCGGCCGCTTCACCCTCGCGAGCTCCCAACTCCACGACTCCGTCATGAGGAATGCTGCGATAGTAAGGGCTATGCCTCGATTTGACGTTGAGCGAGCACGAACGAATTTGTTTGTTCGATTCCTCAAGCGGGAGGAAGCTGCAAAAATATTTTTGTTTTTTTTGTTTTTTTTGGATTTCGGTTTCTCCTTTGAAGATTAGAGAGGGATGAAGAATAAATAAATGATGGAAATATAGCTTCTTGCATACGCTTTATATTATATAATTAATTAAGTATTGGGAAAAATATCTCAGGTTGCATCGTAAAATCTCGAACTCCTCTCACGGAATGCCGCTAGGCGTTTATAAGGTTTTACCTACGTCCCGAACACAATGGCACGTGTTTCGGAGGCTAATTTAGTCGTATGTGTGAGTTACGGAAATAAACGATCAGTTTTAAATTGAATCGATTAAAATATCTCTAAGCGTTCTGAGCTGCCAGGGTCAAACGGCGACTCCGATTGCTACGAAAATTGAAATCCGATAATAACTAGCTATTACGGATCCAACGGAACTGGTTTCGTCGAATTCCGAGACTGTGCCTCGGAAGGCTATTCTTAAATTCCAACTTAAACGATATACTATTAAAACTGAACAAGTCGTCTTTAAATAAAATTCCAACCATTCTATTATCTTTAGTATCATCATTATAAATTTTATAAGCCTTCAAATTATTTTTAAACTGGCTTAGAATCTCAGATTCAACAATTACCCAATTTCAATTATTAAATTCAATATTTAAACTATATAATTCAATGATTTAATTATCAAGTAAATATTGATATCCTGAATTTGAAGTTAAAAGTAACTTTTAAATATTTAAAATCGATTAATTATTCCAATTTAATTCGTTAAAATTTCCGGGTCGTCACATTCCTCTCCCCTTAAAAGAATTTCGTTCCCGAAATTACTAGTTAGGAAGAATGGACCAATACCCGTTTACCTTTTCTCAAAAACCAACAGTTTTATCAACTTGCCACAATATCTTTTATTAAAGATACATTATTCTCTCACCCAACTTCCAAAACCTTCCATGGTTTTCAACAATCCCCTTTTTACCCAATCGTTTAAATTTCAATTTAAAACCTAATTTTGAATTATCCAAAATTTTCTCAAAATTATTTTAACTCCCTAAATTTCCGAAATTTTTTGCCAGCGTCCCCTTTGCACGGCTAGCTCGGTACTACTACAAAAGGCCTCTACGGGCTTCCAAATTCCAAAGAAAACAAAAGCCAAGTGGCTGCAACAAAAACCTAATCCAATTTCATACAGAAACCTAAATACATACCTTTTTGTCGGGCAATTCACATTTATCTTTTGGAATCAAATCCAATTTTCTTTTCCTCCTTTTAATACCTGCATAACCTACTTAGCAATAATATCCCATCATAGCCCTTTTCAAATCTTCACATACCTTTCCTTATAGAAGTTTCATATCCATTTCTATTTAAATTAATTTTCCCCATTTTCCATACGAATCCAATTTATTTTGATTCATATCAGTTTCATTTACTAATTTACTTTCAATTTGAAATTGTTTTGTCGTCAACAAAAATTTTCCCAAAAATTTCCAAAAATTTTCTAACTCCCAAAATTTTCGAAAATTTTTGGTAGAGTCTCCTTTGTACTGAGGAGCTTTTGCAATTTAGCAAGAGATATAAATATGTTACATCGACCCACCCGGTCGGAAAAAGTAAAAACAGTTCATATTGCCTAATTTTATTGCGTAGGAGTACCTTATTTAGCGTTTTAAGCATGCAACTTATTTATTTAGCAATTAGTGCAATCCAAACCAGCCAAATGACCTCCCAGTACCTGTACTTACTCAATTTAAATATGTAAGTGTCATATATAGAGTATTTACCAGCATTTCATTTACTTTAATAGCAAATCACAAGAATTTCACTTATATTCAATAGTTAAACACATGTATATCATAAGCAACAAGCACCAAAACGCTTTCCATAAGCGATTTATATAACTTTAAAGCTGATTCAATTGCTTTAAACCAATTCATATGCCATCTCATTCAATTTTAATGACTTGTAACTCAATTTCTTATGCTCAATTGATTTTAATCCAAACAAGCTCATATTTACTTCAAATGATCAAGAATCAATTTTATTTAAATCTCTATCAACTCATAGCATTTTAATTACTTTTATTTACGCCGAACGACAACCATTTTATGCAATTTCGACGATATTCATTTAATAGAGTATTCATGTAGTTTATAATTACTTAAATTAATTTCAGCTCATTCTGAATTTAATTCCATTTCATTTCTGATTTATTTACCAACCGTACATTGCATTTTATCTCATTCCCACATTGGATTCATTCAAAACAATTTATTAAGCATGACACATTCAAACTTATAAATTAATAACCATTTCCAACTAATGTAATCCAAGCCTTTATTTAATGGCTTCCGCTCTTAATCGAAGCCAAGCTTCCATAAATTTTAAACTTAAGATAATTTACTTTAATTTATCCCAACATTAAACTTAAGTTTACTTCTATTTGATTCTCATTTAATCAAATTCCATTAAATTTAGTTAGCCCGTCCCTTTAAAATTTTAATTTTAATTCGCCTTCTCAATTTCCAAAATAATATCCAAACACATACTTAACTCATTTACACCTCAAATTAATATGTCACCGAACTTAAGTTCAGTCTGATAATCCAATTCAATCACAACTTTGATTTTGTTTTTTATTCTATCAGACTTCATCCATTTTTTTATTTAACTCGATTAACCCTTTAAATTTTAATTTACTTACTTAATTCGTTATCGAATTTATTTTACTAACATAAGGCCATTCTCAATTTATTTCTATTCACTTGGGCTTTGTTTCGCAATTCAAATCTATTATAATCACTTCTCTTATATCCAATTTACTTACAAATTTCATTAAATATTATTCAAATCACGCTTGAATTTTATTTGTAATTCAAACCATCACATTTTCAATCTAACTCTATTTTATTTCCATTTTATAGCATCTCCTCTTATTTAATTCATTATCAAATCTAAGCCGAATTCTATTTAAAATTCGAATTCAATTCCAAACTCCATTATTAATTCACAATCCATTTTATTTACCCAAGTTCAATTTTATTCTATAATTCCAGTTTGGAATTTCCTTTTAATTTTCCTAAAATTCCAACACCTTTATTTAAAAAATTTAGAAATGCCTTTAAATTCACATCATACTATTAAAATAACTCTTTATAAAAATACTTTTTATAACTCGATGTCTCAACCAGTCCATCCTTGTTCTCATAGAGATTTAGTCATACGTTGATCAGGCGTAGGACTGAAAATCTATAAGTACTTAGCAGACTCATTTTCAACATCCAGTGTAAATACGTGGAAAATAATTTTATTAAAAACATTAAATACAGATTTTGAAAATAGAGAAAATATCTTTGCTGAGGATGCTCTGGAAATCATCACCCCCATCCATGGTCGCAGTTAACCCGATGGTTACGTTGCCGTCCCGACAAAATCCACAGATAACTGTAGGCCTCCGCGCCCCTCGATTACACCATGGAACCCACGACAGATCGCAGCTACAACTGGGGTTACGTAGCCATCACAGCAAAACCCATATAACTGTAGGCATCAGCGCCATCGAATTTCGCTTCCAAAAATGAAACTTCTCCACTCCACTTGACCATAGATCGCAGTCTACCGATGTTGCGTTGCCCTCCTGGCAAAATCAAGTGTAGACCGTTGACACTCATCCTCCACACGATTTTCGCTATGGTCCCCACAGTAGATCGCAGCGACATCGAGTTACACTGTCGTCACAGCATAGCCCAAATGCCTCTGTAGGCATCAACGCCATCAACTTTCGCTACCCAATAATCCTCAGGAACTAGTGTTGTCCGGACTCCTCACAGGATCAACTTTAGAATCCCCCTATGGGGTTGAAGGCAGCACCACCTTGTGGCACTCCTGAGAAGTTCATTTCAAGGGAGCGCCTTTTTCCCCAGAGCCATCATCAAAACATTTTATACTATACATATAGTATCTTCAAATCATACACCTAGTATGATATCATACAAAGATCCTTTACACAAAATCGATTTTCTCGATAATTCTCAAACTTGGCTTTCCAAATTCAATATTGATTTTACCCAAAAATCAAAAGCCTTTCCAAATCCAAGGGTTCTCAAAACCTTTTTCAAAATCCTCATAAGATCCTTTATATATATATATATACAAATATATATAATTTTTTAAACTTTGGATCTTTTCAAACTTGTATAAAACTCCTTTTATACTTCAAACACCTTCATAAATCCTTTTCTTCCGGCAATAGATTTAACAAGGAAGGATTTTTCTTATATAAAAAAGATATATAACTTTGTGTATTCAAATCAAATATTCAAATTTGATTGCTCTTTCCAATATCAATTTTATTTCTATTCACATTCACGTAAATTTTCATTCACTTGTCCATATTTACCTTAGTCCCCATTTGGATTATCACTTTAATTCTCATCTCAGTTGGGTATTTTACCAATAACAGTTTGAACCCCGACCAGTTTATATTTAGGAAATAGCTTGAAAATTTTAAAAATAGATAAGTAGTTGAAAAATAATTATTAGTTTACAAAATAACTATAAAATAGTTAACTAATTGTAAAATAGTTGAAAAATAGTTAAATAGTTCCATAAATTTTTAGGTAATTGGAAAATAGTAATTTATTTGTAAATTAGTTGAAAAATAGTAATTAGTTTATAAAACAGTTGAAAAATAGTTAAATAGCTTCAAAAATAATTGTAAAACAAGTGTAAAATAATTTGGCTTTAAGGAAGAAAGGTTGTATATATTTAATAGCTTAGAAAAATAAGTTTATATCAAAACAATTTATATTGAAAATAGTCAAGAGCCAACTGTTCACTTCCCCAACAATTCAATTTAAATCTCCATTTAAATTGATCCAATTCCAATTCGAATAACTCCAAATTCCATTGGACTTGATTAATTCCCAATTCAAGTTGAATCAATCTTGATTCCTTCCCAAATTTAAATCAAATTCTAGTTGATTTTAATCCTGTTCAATTTTAATTATACTTTCCCATTATCCCAATCAATTTGAATTATTATCAATTTAATTTCAAAATCTAAATCACTTCAATTTACTCCAATCCAATTTCCCATTTAAATTTTAAACTTATACATCTTCAATCACCAATCCAATTACTTCAAACAAAGTTCAATTTTGAACTAATTCAATTCAATCTTGAATTTAAACTACCTCGAATTATATAAATTCGAGTTAAATTTTCAAAGGTTGATTTACCTTTTTAAACCAAATTAACTTTTATTTAAAGTTTTTAAACAATCTTAAATTTCTGAGTCCAATTCTTCATTTCAATTTATCACTACTTATATTTTTCAGATTCAAATAAGTGCTCAATACAATTTTATTTGTTTTCAAAATTTAATTTATTATTAAATTTTATCTTCCAGTTTGAAGCCAGTTCTTAAACAATTTTAATTTACAACTCAATTATTCAAATTTATTTTATTTATACAATACCATTCTCAATTTAAAGATTTTTATCAACAATAGGATGATAACATCCAATTTATTCTAAAACATCCATCCATTTTCAATTTTTAAATCTCAAACCCGTTATGAGATTACGCAAATTCCAATTCAAATCAACCATTTAACTTTCCAAGTTAAATTCCAGTTTCATCTTAAAATCTTCAATCCAAGTTGTTCATTCAAACTTATTTAACTTCTCCCAAGTTAAATTCAATTTACTTAATCCAGTGAACCTCATTCTCACATTGAATTCCCATTTCAAACTTCAAATTCTTTCCCTTTTATAAGTTCAAAACTTATATCACTTTGGGTTTTTATATCACATTTCAAGGAAAAATCAAAACTCAACCTCATAGAGTTTATTTCAAATTATCTTTAATATCATGTATATCCATACATATATACATATTTATTTCTTGGCCCTTCCAGCCATGTTTTACAATTTTAAACCACCTTTGGTTTTAAATTCAAATAAATTTTCAAACAACCCATTGTTTGCAACACGTCCCAATTATCCAATTAATACTTTATTTACTATTTTTTTATTTCTTTGAAACAAAATTTTCAAATTCTGGGACCAGATTTGGAATTTCATTTTCAACCCATTAAATTTTAATTTGGTTGTATTTTTATTTTTACTTAATTTAATTCCAATTCTAGACTTCAGTTTGGTTGTATTATATTACTTCTTAATTTTAATTTCACTAATTAACAACCAATCACCTTAATATTTATTAGAAGGAAATTTTGCTTTATATATATCAAAATATATTTTATATAAAATCATTTAAAATCTTTCTATAAGAAAATAACAAGTACGCGCTCATATATATTTATATCATCAACTCATTCTAGAGTACTACAGACTCTATTAAATGAGTAATCCCCACCAGAGCCAAGGTTCTCGCTTAACCTCTCAGCTCTGGTACCAAATGTAACGACCCGAAATTTTCGAAGCCGAAAATTCCAAATAGTTATGAAAAAGAAGAAAGAGATAGAAGAAGAAGAAGAACAGAAACATCAACAACTCACATTCGCAGCGGATAAAATATTATACTAAATAATAATAGCTTACAAAAGAATACTATATCTTTTGATTACATTTCAATACATCAGAGTTTCACATATATTCAAATGCTGGTCATATACAATCAATTTATCACAGAATTACAATAATATAATTACAGCGGAATATTCTAAGCGATATTGCATCCTGCTTGCCTCCTGAGATCCAGAATGTACCTACCCTAAAAATTTGTAATACTCGGTCTGACCCGAGCATTACACCAAAGTAACACCCGGGTCAGGCTGGAAACCAGCGTGAGAAAATTCAACTAACATGGAATACCAAATCAATCAACACATAGAACCCGGGGTAACTCAAATCAATTTACAAAGTCCAAATATGATATCGACCTGACTTATTTCCAAATAAGTTTTCTAAGTGTCAAAATTTTGATTTAATAATCCGATTTAAATCCTTCCATTCTAACTTATCAATTCCTCATTCCAACTTACACGAAATTCGAAGTGGTTTCGGGTATCTCCAATACCCGAACTCGGTCCCTTCGAGTCACATGTCACCTCAACCCCAGTTATCCAATGAAATGCACAACATTTCATATTAACTCGTTCAAAACATCCAATGCTATTCAATCATCCATCAGCAAAGCTTAATCACATAATAATTTATTCAATTGATTCTAATGGAATTTTCTAACCACATTCACTTAGATTATTAATTAATTCCAAATCAATCAATTAATCAACTCCTCTTTATCCATTCATCTTAATTAACAACCCGGGATTAATTATCTTCCAATTCCATTCAGGTAATTCTCTTTAAATGATTTCACGATATTAATTACTCTTACCAAATCAATGAGTAATCTGTAATTTCTTCACAAATTAATTAACTATAATCAATTACGTTAATTCTTAATTACTTATATTAATTTACTTCTCATAAGTCACTTATTATGAATTACTGAATCTCAATTAACTGAATCTTTAATTACTTCGTTAACTATATAAATTAATGAGTTCCAATTATATTTTTCCTTAATTCAACTTAAATATTTATCTTTCTCGATTACTCTAAATATGAAATTAACTATTCTTTTATTTACTTCATTAATGAATCACTTACTCCCTAATTAATTATCTTAATTAATCTCTTGATAAAATTTTCACAAAGCAACTATATTTTATTAGTTACATTAAGTAATTATTTATTACACCATCAAATGATTATTCTGAGTTATTTAAACTTAGTTAATTAACTTACAACTTAATTTATTATTTAATTCAAACCTTTAATTACTGAATTAAATAACCCAAATCATTAACTAATTAAATTAATTAATTATCATTTTAATTATCCTACTAATTTAATGTATCACAAATCATTAAGTCGTTAGTAACTTTTAAACGGAAACATTTTGTTATTTATTGATTCAAATTTAGAACAACTTAAAATTCCCAATTCCTCGAGTTAAGCAACCATTAACTCGAGAACCATCCATTACCAAACTCACCAGATCATCAATTCACAGTGCATATCAAAACAATTAACCATTCAATCAAATATTTTAATTTAACCATTTAAACTCAAATAGAAAACTAATAGAGTGAGATTTACTCACCTTTGATTTCGTTTTGCAATCCATACTAATTCGGTTTTGTCTTCACAGTTTTGACCATGTATAAAAATCATATGGTTTAATTAACACTTAAATTTTAAATCAGCAATTTATTATCATTTACCTATTTAGTTTAACTTATAAATGGACTTAAATTTCAGAAACTAAAAATTTCCCTACACATATATACAATTTCAACTTACGGTTTACAAGAATCTACCTTACTGTATACATTTTTATTCATTATTATAACATGTATTGCTTTCTTCTTACTTCAGTAAGGGCACAAGGATCTTGAAACTTATTCCCATAGTTAAACATTCAAATCTCAAATCGAAGAAGAAATCAGAAATAAGAGTACTGCTCACCTACAATACTGTCGACGCCGTAACCAAACTACACGCCTTCATCATCTCCACAGAAATCGCCTCCTCTCACGGAATGCCGCTAGGCGTTTATAAGGTTTTACCTACGTCCCGAACACAGTGGCACGTGTTTCGGAGGCTAATTTAGTCGTATGTGTGAATTACGGAAATAAACGATCAATTTTAAATTGAATCGATTAAAATATCTCTAAGCGTTCTTAGCTGCCAGGGTCAAACGGCGACTCTGATTGCTACGAAAATTGAAATCCAATAATAACTAGCTATTACGGATCCAACGGAACTGGTTTCGTCGAATTCCGAGACTGTGCCTCGGAAGGCTATTCTTAAATTCCAATTTAACCAAAATACTATTAAAACTGAACAAATCGTCTTTAAATTAAATTCCAACCATTCTATTATCTTCAGTATCATCATTATAAATTTTATAAGCCTTCAAATTATTTTTAAACTGGCTTAGAATCTCAGATCCAACAATTACCCAATTTCAATTATTAAATTCAATATTTAAACTATATAATTCAATGATTTAATTATCAACTAAATATTAATATCCTGAATTTGAAGTTAAAAGTAACTTTTAAATATTTAAAATCGATTAATTATTCCAATTTAATTCGTTAAAATTTCCGGGTCGTCACATAGATGCTGCTCCCAATATCCTTCAAAGTCCAAGACGTAAGCTTTCAACAAGTCCTCCAAAATCCTATTCACTCTCTCTCTCTCTCTTTGTCCGTCAGTTTGTAGGTAATATGCAGTGCTATGATTCAAAGAAGTTCTAAAAGCTGTTTGTAGGCTCCTCCAAAACTCACTAATGAACAATATACCCCTATCACTGACTATTGTCATAAGAATTCCATGCAAACGAACTACCTCCTTGATGTAAATCAGTGCGAGAGAAGTGACAGTCATATTTCTCTCAAGTGGAATAAAACGAGCACTCTTAGTGATTATCCACAACAAACCAAATAGCCTTATTGCCCTTCTGACATCAAGGCAATCCTTCCACAAAATTTATCGAAATACGTTCCCACTTCCAAGATAGAATTTTCAAAGGTAATAATAATCAACCAGGCTTCCTTTACTCAGCTTTTACTTTCTGATATGTCAAACACTTAGCAATAAACTCAGCTACGCTTTTCTTCATTCCATGCCAAAAGAAAATCCTCTTCATATCCTTATACATCTTATCTCCTCCCGGATGAATGATCATCCTTGAGTGATGACACTCCAAAGCACCTCTCTCGACAAATCATCAATCATCGAAACACAAGGGCATCCATCCCTTCTCAAATATCCCTTCTCATCAACTGGATACCTACTAACATGGGGAAAATGCTCTCCTTTCCTCAACTTCTCTAAAATCTCTACTAATTTCTCATCCTTCATTTGCTCTCGCCCTATGCGGTCCATCAAGGTCAGTCTAATCTCTGTAACTGCTAGAAAACCTTGGATGGGTTTTGTTGATGTTGGAAGTTAAATTTTGAGAGAAACTCCAACTGTCTCCATTCTTACATAGCACCTAGGGTAGCGTGCCTTCGACTAAGGGCGTCGACGACCAAGTTCCCTTTTTTAGGGGTATATCGAGTACTAAAATCAAATGATGCTACATACTTCATCCATCTCTACGGCTTAAGATTCAATTTTTTTAGGAAAATAGGTATTTAATTGATTTATGATTAATGAATAACTCAAACCTTTCTCCCAAGAGATAATGTATCCACATCTTTAAGGCAAAGATAATAGCTGCTAATTCCAAGTCATGCACTGGATACCTCTTCTCATGATCCTTTATTTGTCTGCTAGCATAAACAACTACCTTCCCTTCTTGCATTAAAACTGCTCCTAATCCTGTGCCATAAGCATTTGCGAAAACCGTAAACGGTTTGGTTCCATAGGGAATAGTTTAAACTTCTCAAATGTCTTTCATCTATCGTCTCAAGAAAAGACTAAGTTCTTCTTAGTCAATTGGGTCAAATGGGCCACTATTCTTACGAAGTTCTTGATGAACTTTATATAGTAGCCCGTCAACCCTAAAAAACCTCTAATCTTCGATGCATTCTTAGGAGCCTTCCATCCTTGAATAGCTTCCACTTTAGCAGGGGTTTACAGCCAATCCTTGCTTCAAAACAATATGCCCAAGAAATCTAACTTCACTTTTCTAAAAGTAGCATTTATAAAATTTAGTCTTGAGTTGGTGCCTCCTTAAAGTCTCTAACATCTCCATAAGGTGGTCCTTATGCTCCTTCTTGCCTTCGGAGAAAACCAAGATATCGTCAACATACACCATGATGAATTTAATGAGTTGCACCATAAATACTCTACTCGTCAAATCTACAAAGTATGTTAGGGCATTCGTCAATCCAAAAGGCACCATTCATAAAACCAACCCGGAGTGTGAAACGTGATCTTCAACTTACCCTTCTATGTTATCCTTAACTGATAAATCCAGTTGCTAGGTCTAATTGAGAAAGACCCTAGCTCCTACAAGATGGTCGAATATGTCATCAGTCCTAAGTAAAGGATATATATTATTCCTTGTCAACTTGTTCAATTCCCTATAATAGACTCAAAGCCTCAAAGAACTGTTTGCCTTAATGGCGAAAACAATAGGGCTCCCCATTTAGAAGTACTCCTATAGATGAATCCTTTCTTCAATAGCTTTGAGATTTGCTTATCCAACCCCCTTCTTTCTTTGGGGGTCATATTCCTTAAAGGTAGGGCGACGGGCCTTGCATCCTCCTCCAAATTGATTTGAAATTCGAACTTCATATGGGATGGGAGACCCAAGACCTCCTCGAAGACACAAACTATGAGTATGAATGATTGGTCTCTAATAACCGATAGAAGTAGTGGGTATAGATGGCTTAACTCAACTAATTCTTTGAGTGTACAAAGAACTCTAGGTCACAACACAACTCCTTAATCGTATGACCCTCCTACCGCAATCAAGAATGGCTCCAAAATATGATAACAATCCATACCTAAGATCAGTCCATATCCCTTAAAATTTAGAATGTACGCATTACATATGAAATCAACGTTACATATGTCTAATACTAGATCTTTGCAGATAAGAGAGAGACATGTCGAACCCCCAATAGGATTAGAAACCTTTATTGGGTTGTTGACCATCTAGATTTGAAAGTTTAAGAAATTTACTACGTTCCTAGCTATAAAGGAATATGATGGCCCTGAATCCAATAGGGTACAAATAGTAACCCCACAAATAAGAGTTATACCTCGTAGATTTGTTTTTCCTTGGCTCTTGATGGCCCATTAACAATAGGGATGACTTCAATAGAATAGGCCTATCCGCTTGATCATTTCTTTACTAACTTGGGTCATTGTTTCTTAAGATGTCCTTCCTTGTAATAGTTAAAGCACTTCCTCTTAAAGGCTTCCTTCATCAGACTGACCCTACAATCTTTAGCTTCGTGGCCCTTCTTTTGGCTTCTCTTGCACACCTTTCCATCCTTCTTAAACTTCCTCTTCAACTTCTTATTGGCCCAAAAGCTTCCCTTCTTAGACTCTCCTTATTTTTGGGTCGGTGTGGTCTTTTCCTTTTCTGCTCCCTTATCTTCATATTGGCCATGTGCAGCATTGCCATTTCCACCAACACCTCATATGTGGCCCCAACAGGAACCTGGGTCAACAACATTTCTCTTAGCAGGGAATTTAGGTCATTCACAAACTTCATGGCCTTTTTCATAGGTGTATCTATCAGACTCATTCTAAATTTAGCCAACTCAATAAACTTAGCTATGTACTTCTTAAGAGTAGAATCTCCTTGTCTCAACTTAATAAATTTCCTAGTTGTAGACTCACTTCTGCCTTAGACATAAAACTCACTTAAAATCTATCTTTAAATTCATCCTAAGAGAATATGCTTTCAGGGTGCTCATTAGGCATAAAGTTCCACCGATCCAAAACTTCTCCCTTGAGGTGCCAAGCCACAATTCTTATTCTTAGTTGATCATCACAACCAAGCTCTCTAAATATTATCTCGTAGTTATTGACCCATGCTTTAACTTTTGAATATCCTTCAGTTTCAGAGTATATCTTCCCTACCGTATTGAAAATAGTCCTTACACAACTTAGAAAAGTCAACAGGGTGAGGTATTGCATCGGTAGGCAGGGCTGCGGGTGCCACCGGTGCAGTTGAAGGAATAGGAATCTGCTCAACAGTCCTAAGATATTATCTAAACCATTCAGACATTCAACGAATGGGTGGCCTTCCATGGATAGGGTTCCTTTGTTTAGAAGAAGATCGATTATCATCCATATCAACTATTTGTAGGTTAAATATTTAGCGATGATTTCCCAAGATAGTATTTACATGTTGGAAGAAAAGGGCTGCCTAGCGTGTACAAATATGTTCAAGAAAATAGGGTGTATATATATAGTAAGAATTTTGAAAATTCTTTTTGATAAACCTTTTCAAAATAACAAGTATGTCTCTCATACATATAGTTTTCCTCGTTGATCAGGTAACGTAGGCTCTGATACCAAATGTAACAACCCACCTCGGAACAGACCTAAAGTTCGACCCAGCAAAAGCCCATCGAAACCTAGATCCATTCTAAGAAAGGCTATTGGTTGGAAAAAGAAATTAACAATATAGAAAAATAACTAATTTTTCAGAGCTTACAACGGATAGAATAAAATATAATAGTAAAGTGTACTCATTTATTTCAAATGTCATAATACAAAATACCATCAAACCGTATCATTCTGTTACAACAATTGTCTAAATACATTGGTGCACATAAAAGTAAGTAATAATGGTAAACATCGCCACAAGCCAAGCTTTTCCATATCTAAGCATTGTCACTGTCATTTCTCCGTCCTTAACATGTGTTGTAATGAGGAGGGAATTAGAACAATAAGTGTCTGATGAATAAAAACCTCGAGCCTTACCATTTTAGTACTTGGGTAGCATATTTCAAAATAAGAATATATCTACAAATATAAAACAGTTAAAACCATCTAATATTTCTTATAAGGAAAGGAGGCAGGCCTTAACTAACTATTTAATTCCTTCCATTCTAGAAGCATGTTTCTAAAATCTAGTAACCCAAATCCTACATCATAAATAGCTAGCAATGCAAGAACAGTACCCAAACCACTTAACACTAGGGATGTCAACGGATGCAAACATATGCAGATATGGTTGTATCCGCATCCGCATTTGAAAATTTAAATCAACATCTGAATCCGCGTCTGATATGCGCAGATATTTGAGAATTAACATCTATATCTGCATCCGTAGATATTTTTAGGATATCCGAAAATATCCACATCCGAAAATAAAAAGCGGATATTTTCGGATATTAAAAAATATCCGCATCCGAAATTGAATAAAATTATTATTATATTAATATTTTTGAACTAAAACAATCACTTTCTCAAATTACAATACGCACACTACAATACTAATCAGTTTTTCAAATGGCAACACACATAATATCAAACAAGTTTACACGATATTACAACAATTCAAATGATAAAATAGCAACATACATAATGACAAAATGGAAACACATAAATTTTTTTTGGATCGGACAGATGTTTTACAGATACGGATATGTCCATATCCACATCTGATTTTCTTTTCGGATATCGGATATCCGCATCCACATTATGGATATCGGATAATATCCATTTTTTCGGATACGGATCCGGACGGATTTCGGATTTTTTTCTGGTATCCATTGATAGGCCTACTTAATACCTTTTATTGGAAAATAGGTAGACTCTGGTCATTTAATACATTAATTAAGACAGACCCCATCACTTAATACCTACTTTCAAGGCGTGCGCCTCGGTTGTGACTATCTAGCTGGCATCATATGGAATCTCTCAAGTCACTTAATATTCCTTTATTTGGAAGGCAGAACCTCAATCAGCCACTTAATACTTATCCAGAAGCAGACCCCTATAATGATACCACCTAATGTGTCCCCTAGGCCATTTAATACTTCATTTGGGGAAAAAGACGGGCCCTCAAACAACCACGTAATACCTTAAGACCTCGAAACAGACCTCTCGTACTATGGCCCATACTCATAATGACGTCTCACATTAGTCTAACTATTCATAAGAACTGGTAGCCAGATTAGCCGGGCAGATTTCCCCTATAGAATTTGGAACTAACCTTGTGTCATTATAAATATTTATCATAAGGATATCTCACATCAATAGGAAGTATACACAACTGCTTGTAGCCTCAAAGTGAAGGGCAGACTTCGTTCATGTAACTATATTGACCTCGCATCCTTATGACGTAACTATAAATTAAATACACTCCATATATATAATAATACACATCTTACTGTTTCATAAATAAGGCCTTATAAGGATTCTTCCTTATTGTGCCTTAGAATAATAATTAGGCTAAATAAGAGCTCCCTCTTATTTTCACCTAACAATCAATTACATTCCTAATATGAGAAATAAATGAAATTAAATACCTATTTACCTACATTACATATGCAATAATTATATGTTAATTACGTTAATAGAGATAAATAAATATCCATGCCTAATAAATTATAAACACATGGATTTTACGTGCTAAACTAGTATTAAATACCAATTCCCAAGCCAGATACTATTATAAACCATTTTTCTTCAAATTCCCAAGATTTCAACATACCAAAATAAGAGATTGTAATAACCAAAATAAGGAATAAATGTTCATATCCAAAACTGCAATAATAGTATTGTAAATAAAATAAAAATTCAATTTATAATTTTTTTAACGAATATTCTAAATAGTAGAAATTGCAATCCAAACTCCATATTCCACTCAACCTCTCTTTTACAAAGAAATTGAACCACAGAAGAAGGAGAAATGGAATAGACTATAAAATTATCAAAGATTGCATAAAAAAACAAATTCCATCAAATTAATGTAAATAATTGGGAATCTCAACATAGAATTGACATTTTAAAATAAAAACGAATTTTGTGGGATTTTATCTTATCGTATTTGTGCAATCCCAAAATTCCTAAGGTACATTCAAATCCATAGAGATACACCAAACAACTACTGTAAAAGAAATACTAAGGTTTCCACTCACGGAACAGCCTTAGCTTCGTTTTTCTTGGATTTGTACGCCTTTTAATCTCCTCCAGAATCTCTCTCTTTCAATATATACAAAATAAGGAAGATGTATTTTTTTTATTACATTCAGAACGGTTGGAGAAAGAACAAAATAAGAATAGGTTGGAGGTACAAAAAATAATTAGAGAATGAATTAAATTCTTACCTGAATTCTCTACGGGGTTTCTAAATCTAATTTGAAGAGATAACAATGGCAGAGTTCTATTGAATTCCCCAAAATAATATGAATAAAAAGTGGAGAGGGTAGGATTCTATTTATAGGGGTTGAAACGCATCCAAACCGTAGGATGAAAGTAGGTAAGAAACGGATAAATATGGAGTGTACAACTCAATATAACATACACTACTACAAAACAGGCCATTTGCATCGATTGTTTACCCTCCTTTTGCATCAGTTCAACAACCGATGCATATGCAACCGATGCAACAGGCTTAACACTTTTGCATCAGTTCTGAAACCGATGCAAAAAGGTCCTTTTTGCATCGGTTGTTACTAACAACTGATGCAAAATATCATGGTTGGTTGCTTGAACACAGCCCTCATGTTGCATCGGTTGTAATGAAAACCGATGCAACAAAGGAACTTGTTGCATCAGTTGTTGTTGAAAACCGATGCAAACTAATCATTCTATTGCATCAGTTTTTTATAACAACCGATGCAAACTAATCCCTCTATTGCATCAGCTATTTATACCTAATGCAAAAAAAACCATTATTACAGCACTCAAATAGTCTATATATATATTATTGATTATAACAAACAATTATTGCATGCAATATTACAATCATTCAAAATTAAATTTGATGGCAAATACAAACTGAATAACATAATACCAAAATAAACATATATCAATTAAAGTGTCGTTACTTGCCTCAACTAAACAACTTGTCATTCCTCTACAAAACAAGCATTGCACTGCACATTAATCAACTCCATCCCCACTGCAAACTACTGCACCCCACTCCATTTCTCTGGCCACCCCATCATAAACTACAATATACTTCAACTGTCATCATTTGAACCATAACACCACTGCCATAACATGAACTTTACCATCACTTACTTCCCTACTTCTTCCATCAGTCAATTACCTTCATTACAACCATCTTCTCACACTTCAAACTGCATTCAAACAACTGCCATCAACTCTTCATTAACTACATTCACTTCTGTGCACATACCCTACTGTCATCAAATACCCAGTGCACATCAGTGCACACTTCAACCAGAGCAACATTGCCATTTCAATCACCTACCTTCACCAAAACCAACATTACAAAATTCACATCCCTTTACCTCTGTCAAACATCAAACAACAACCCAACCATACTCACTTCACCATTCAAACATCCTCTGCCAACTACAGTTCCACTGCCACAACAAACTTCCTCTGCTTGCACACTTCATTTCAGTTGTTGCCATCACTGCCCCACTTCACTTCCCTTCTTACTGCACATCAACTTCACTTCATCAACAAACATCCTTCAGTCTCTTCCTTTAATTCCCCATCTGCTTGTCGCAACCATCACCTATACAAACTAATCTCCAGCTATCAAAACTTCACCTTCAACCTACATATTTCACCTTCATCCACTACTTCAACCATCAACCTACACAATACCACAACATCAACCAAAAACTGTAGCTACAAGCCACCTTCCATCATCAACCACCATCATCAACTTACATGACACCACAGCCTTCCCTGTGCACCACTGATACAACCTGCTCAAATACCCCCACACTCCATAGCACATTTCCAAACACCCTACATTACTGTCACAGCCTCATTCACTTCTGCCAACTTCCTATGCCATCACCCACTCCTTCATTCACCATCTAACACTCCTTCATTCACATATCAAACTGCCAACAACATATTAAAACTTCACATACCATCTTCCCACTGTCTTCTATTTCCAACTCACTCAATCTCCAACAACTACATACAACTGCCCACCACAACCAAATATATATACCTATGTCCAAATATACAAGCCTTTCTCAACCATCATTCTCCTATAACATACTGTACCTTGCTACCATCGTTCGTCTTCTCCACCAACCATCCCAAAATCAACCACACTTATAGCAGGCAGAGCCGCAACCACCACCTCAGTTTCTACCACTGCCTTGCCCCATCTCTACTGTGCTTTCATTTCTACTGTGCTTTCATTGCTGTAGTCTATTTCAAATATCTTTTACCTAAATCTCTGTTAGTCACTTTGAAAAATTGATATAAAGATATAAATTACCATGAAGTGAATAATATTCTAAAATGTGATACCTGTTTTTATAGGGTTTTATCACAGTTGAACTTCGAATCTACACCAATCAACAACAAAGAATATGAAACTCTCCTGCAGTTGGTAACTTCCATTTAACTGAATTGTTTAAATATCTGAATTTATGATGCTAATGGTCAGTAATAAATTTGTTTAAATGCAGATTGGAAATACAATTACCATCTAATCAAACTTGCAAAACACTTCAAACTACCAGCCCAAAAGAAGCCCACATTTACCAAAATAATTTCAAACGAACCAACAATATTATGTACCTTTTTCCCCCTCTTTTTCTTACAATAAAAGGAAACAAACAATGTGATAATTAAATAATTACTTTTTCATTCAATTGAAGTTAAAACAAGATTAACAAATAATTTAAAATTAACAAACTATCATTTGAAATATTACTGGACAAAAACACCAAAACTTATATTTAGTTGGAAGTTTAGAAAATTATTGAACCTACTTATTAGTTTTGATTCGACTGAAGCACGATTCCATTTCATCTCCTTTTTCTATTAGTTTTGATATTCTTTTTACTTGGTAATTAATTTGTATTTATAAATTTGTAATCTTGATTTACCTTTTATATCAGAAGTCATATTGGATTGACATGAAGCTTTTTTTTCTTTGCAGCACTCCAGGCAATATCATGGAGAAATGATACTTTAAATTTTCAACTTTCAAAAGAGAGTACATCTGTTGCTCCACCACTCATTACTATTCTATCAAGTTCGAATCTGACGCGATCACCTCTCACTTTCTCCATGAATCTGGCCACTGCCTGCAGACACATCACATCTCAATTAATTTTTAGTGACATTTTTTTCCTTTCAAATGAACATGACTGACCTATCACTGACTGAAATTGTTTTGTTTTACAAGTGCTTATTTAAAAAAATACATTAACAAACAATATGTTAACTATCACTGACTGACTGACCTATCACTGGTTGTCATCTAACTATTTTGCAAAAATGAAATAATATGTTTGTAAACTGCAGTTCTCTCTGTCAATATTCTGATCAGTGACTCAAGTTAGTATCATTTTAGCAAAGATGAAGTGCATATTCTACTCTTTTTTTGTTACGACTCTAGTTAGGAATTTCTTGAAGATGATCATATTAAATTGAGCGGCATAACTTATGATTCTTACTGTTCTAAATGCTGGAAGGCCATGATAGGTACATTAACAAACAAATGAACATAATGAAATAATTTATGAATTCAAATTGAAAATAACATAAGTAAAAGATTATATATGCTCATTTCTACTATCGCATGAAAAGCTTGAGCAGAAAGTACTAATAAAGGTAAAAATTGGAACACAGAAGAAAACCAATAGAGAAAATATGCAAATCCAAAAACTATATGTCTATCATTTCAGGATAAAATGAGGTAAAACATAGGATAAATGAAAAGTATAAAGATATTTTAAAAATGTGGAATCAAGATAATAATAGAAATTACATTTCTTGCATCATCTGAACTATTCTTCTCCAGAAAAAACTTTTGTGCTTGCTGAACCAGGCTGCAAAAGTGTAAGAATAACCATGTTGAGGAATCAGGCAAAAAAATGCCAAACATTTTATTCCTTTAGTATTTCAAAGCAGCATCGCTATTGCAGGGGTAAAGACAAACCCACAAAATATTATGACAGTTTGATTATATTCAAACACGGATGGAGTTGAAGGGTCAATATGTACGAACGCTGCCATTTTAGGACCTGAACAAACAATTATTAAATTCTTAAGAATCACATTAGTGCGTATGTAACATAATCTGCTGTTACCACCCAATACTGCCTCACAAACTCCTTCCACTAACAATAGATGGCTCATAATCAACTATCTCCTCACATAACCCTCTGCCATCAACCATTTCTAAACTGCCACCACTGCCTGTAGTATACTGAGCTCCATACCACCGGTCATCACCCACAACTGTGCCACACCACCATAGACCAACTGTACCTGAAATACTCTCTGCCTTACATTTTCATATCACTGCTCTGTCTGCATTGCCACTGATACAACCATTAACTAACCAACAAACTTTACGGCATCACCATCTCACCTCACATCCAAACCATTGATCACTAAATACATTTCCAGCATACATACATATCAAACCACCTGACCACAGGCCTGCACTACTGTCAACTTTCTGTACACATACCACTATTTCTGCCCTCCTTCCCCTTCAACACACTTCAAGCAACATACCAACAGCAAACTGAAACCAACTTCACATAACTTCCCATACATACTTCACTGTCAACCTCATCAACATCAAACATCATCAACATTCCTCTATCTCCCCACTGACCAAACATCACCCTTCTTGTTCTACTCTTCAACCATCCTATAACTGCCACTATCTCCTTACAAGCACTACCTCAACACAAATATGTTGTTCCGCTTAAATCCTAATGATGAATCATTGCAACAAAAACCATTTAAGAAATAAACAATTTATGAATGATCACCTAAAGTATTTATCAACTAAGAGTTGCAGTTACACTCTTTGTACAAGCTTCTGCACTCGTAGCATGAGATCCTACAAAACTCAAGCTTCCATGAGGTCCAACTCTATCAAGCAGAAGAGTTCATTAAATTAAACTAAACTACTACAAGTACAAATTCAAAAGTGATCAAAAATGATTATCATAGAAAAGAAAATGTGCAGTTTAGTTATTCATCAACTAATTATCAATCATCATGAAAAATAATCTTCCTAGTAATGTTGATTAATAGAGATGAAGGTACTAAGACTAAATACATTGATCTGCAATCTGAGGTAATGTGCAAAAAAAAATGATTATTTTTTGTTTAGTTAACAAATATAAGTATAACATATTTTAAAGGATCAATGGGGACCACTTAGCTCGGAAACCTATAAATATTTAACCTTATATATATAAAAAAAAGTTTGTACTATTACATATATGTGGATATTTAAGCATGCAACTCAAATTTTATCCCTACTATGAATTATCAAAAGCCATCACTTAATATATGTAGATTTAAAGCAACTTAATTGTATTCCAGTTTCTCGGAACTACTTAAATAGAGGATGGAAAAATAGCTTAAAAAATAAAAATATTAACATAGGTATTTGTTGTTGCTTACAACTTATGGTTCATACGCAAATGAGTAAAGTATATTCAACCTTGTAATTTATCATATATTCATTTACAAGATACTATCCAAAACTATTTAAAAGCTATCATTGGAAACTTCTAAGGAGATTTAAAGCAACTTGTAGCCAAACAGGCTCTTATCTGTAGTTGACAGGTTCAGTAATTTCTAGAAGTTTAGTCCATTAAACAAATATGAGATAAGTAATGAATATGTTAACCTGATAAGTTTCCCATGGATACACAATGCCATTTTTATCCCCATCAGAAAAAGCAACATGCTGCTGAAGCACACTCATGTTGTGATTATCTTTACCTTCTGTTCCTTTTGGATGGTTAGGGTCAATTGCCACTAATGCCCGAGCAAGATCTACACGACAAACATGTACATATTGTTTTCTAATATATGGTCTTAAAAGAAAGAAGAAGAAGAATCAGAATGTTACTTAACCACCTGCCTTTTGCTTACAGTTTCAAAATCTAGTTATTATGATATTATATATGCCAGTGTATACAGATTAAAAGTACGATGCAGGCGTTGCGTCTAAATCTGTAAGCAAAAGGCAGCTGGTTTAGTGTAAAGAAAATTGCTTGTACTGGCAGTGAGCATCTGAGCACAAAGACAAAAAAATATCAATAAGTACCTAGATTTTGCTGTAAGTACCTAGATTTAACAGTTTCAAACCCATCAAGTTTAATCTTTGGCAGGACGGTTTTGTAAAACTTTCCATATAAATTAAAACTACGAAGTTAGTAGCCAATGAAATCACTACTTTACAAAGAATAAAAATGTTGATTTTCATTAATCAAAGATAAAAAAGCTAGGCTCAACGGTAAAAATAGGTAATGTGGAACCACTGATAGTCACTGGATTAGAAAAATCGTATACAGAAAATATTACAAACATCTCCAAGGCTAATGTCAATTATTATGTCGGTATCAAAAAACCATGGATAAACAAGTAAGTTATACTTCATAGAAAACTCAATGCTTGTGTTTATATAAATGGCACATGATTGAAACTACATAATTTTACATTACATATATTTTTAACAAAGTAATACCTCAGGACATAGGGCATTGACTCTGATGCCTTCATTGCCTAACGAACCATAGTATCCACTAAATAAAACTTCATCACCTGCAAACATTTAAACACTTGAAAAGATATCGAGAGTTTCTATTTACATGACAACGAAACGGCGGTGGATGTTGGTTCTGATGTTGTCCCGTTGACTGTTAATGGGCTAATTTGCAAATAGGATGATAGTTAGTAATAGATAAGGGCTGAAAAGTTCAAACATCTCATCCTTTTCTTAAATTCAATCCATTTCTTACCCCCAAAAATGAAACTGTTGTCAAATTCAACTACTTTTTAAGACTATTATCAAGATAATAAGAGCATGCTATAATTGACTGTAAAGATTAAGCAAAGGCTAAATTGAAGAATAGTCCATTGGAAATTTATGCAAAGTGCACCACACACAAATTTGAGCTTTGAATTGATTTTTTTATTATTATTTACATTAGTTGTCAACAAGAAGACTAAGACTCTCAAATCTAATGTTTATGGCATAGTTTTGTTTAATCTACAAGTACATTCATATTCAATTTGATTATGCTTCTTGGTTGAAGTTGGATGTCACTTGTGCCTATTGGCACATGACAAAGTGAAAGCATAAAGTTGCAGTTTTGCATGTAAAGAGATCCCCTAAAGATACATAACATCTATTGAAACTTCTTCTCATTGTCTTATAAGTAGTTACATTGCTCTTAGTTATATCCTTTCTTTTTGTGGAAAAAATAGTTTCTACTGTCAAGCATTCATCTAGCAAAATCATTTTTTGGGCCTGGAGTTTCTCTTTTGAAAAGATCTATATTTGATTAAAGATTACTTTTAATGGGTTTTGCATTTTCAATTTAAATAACAAAGAAAATATGTGAAGAAGAAAAGAACATATTTGAATTCTCCATTTTATTTCATGCATAAACAAAACATGCTACACTTAAGCCTAGTTCTGGATCACTTCTAGCGCACCATTTTCAGCAACACACCCTTTTCAGCAACACACATGCCCTATGTTCGGCATAACAAAGATAAATTGGACGTAAGGTTTACGTCTATGTTGAGAATAGGTGCATCCTAGAATTAAAATGTTAAGGAAATTTAGATCCGACAACTAATACAAAATCAAAATCTAACACAATCAAAACAAGCTACGAAAGCAATAAGATCGACACAAACGTTGCAAAACACTTAACACATATTTCCCAAACAAGCCAGCAACTAAGTTATCTAATCTAACAATCACAATAATAAGAGAATAATAAAGTGCAATAAAATAAATAACATGAGTTTTATAGTGGTTCTACTAGAATCGTGTTAGTAGTGCACATCTACCAAAACAAGTTAATCCAGGTTCAATCAACAACATATTATAGTGTTCTCCTGAATTTAAACATCATTTTGAAATCATGTTGAATAGATTTATTTTGTATTCACTTAGTGCAAGGATCCTAGTGTTAACTAGGATCATTCTGACAAGATGACTTGAATAATTTATTCACCATAGAAAATACGTTGGCCTAATTATAGCAGCATGGATTTATCCTTTTAAGTATTGTATCTTGCTAGCAAATCTACTCATTAAAGGATTTGGACTAAAATATGTTTTTAAGTAACAAAAGTTATTTTCTTTCTTGACTAGCAGAACGTGATTGTTTACAAAAAGATAGAGAACACGTCACTCACAGCATCAAAATGATGTACACTGGTTTGACGTTGATGAGATTGCAAATGCACATAAGTGTTGCAGTAGATTCTCGCATATTACCTCACCTACATCATAATGTTAATAAACTCCATCAACTAAGCTATATAATTATATATTTTCAACAGGAAAAGAGGAATTAAAATCAGTGTGTAGGAATACCATTTGAATAAGTGACGATATTTCTGGCAAGGGATAAAAGAAGAGCCAACCAAATGAAACAAACTTTTGGAGAAGCCATGAACTGATGCAGTACTTCAGATCTTACAATATATCAATAAATTGAGCTTTAGATCCAAGCGTCGAACTTCAAATCTTTTCACGGCATCAAGCTTCAAATCCAGGCATTTAGTGAGTTAATCGATCCCGGCGACGTCAAGCTTCTCTCGTCGCGAATAACTAGGTGTCTCGGGCAGAATAGCAAGAGCAGCTAAGAAGTGAGGCAAGGTAGGAGGAGTTGATTAAAGGTTCAGGTTGAAAGGAAGGAGGGAGGAGCTTCTTCAACGATGGGGCCAGGAGTGGGGGCGGAGGCAGGTTGCTCTTCGACAATGGAAGTAGGAGCGGCGGCTACATCTTTGATTGATGTGGTTAGTGAAATATTTTTAGGGGAAATGATAGGAAAATAAGCGGCGGGCAAAAAAATTTGGGATGGCGGGAAGTATGAAAGTGCGCAACGAAAGGATGCAAATTAATCTACTTGCATCGATTTGATTTTAGAACTGATGCGACTAAAACTATTTGCATCGGCATGTTTTCTTCGGTTGTTGGTGACAAGTGATGCAAATTTGATTTTTTATTAGCTATTGCTTTCCACGTGCCAATTGCATCGGTTATTAAGACAGAACTGATGCAAATAGTTCTATTTGCATCAGTTTTTACTTCAACTGATGCAAATGAGGCGAAGCAATATGCATTTTTTGTAGTAGTTCTAGCTTCAAACCCTAGCCACCACCGACAACTTCGTTTCTATGCGGTCGACCGTCTTTGTGCGACCAGTCTACCGGTCGATCTATATATGTCGACCGCTCCTCTATTTCGGGGAACGCTTATTTTTTCCATTGCATAATTTATTTCATTCCCCAATTAACCTTTTAAAGTTAAAAATGAACTAAACATTTACTTAGCCCCCGGATTAATTTTTGAAATTTAAACCCTAAGTTTAATTTTCATTTGAATTTGAATTTAAACTAAATTAATTTAAATCTAAAAACTTCTAATGATCATAACTTCTTTTCTTGAGCTCCATTCTTAGCATAGTTATATGGAAACAGATCAGAATTTTACCACGAACGCAACAAAATAAATTTCATGGTCAAGTTCTCACTTTTATAAAATTTTCATATCCTATCTCATCATATTTACTTCAGTTTAATCCATTTAACCATGTTCATTTCATTGGGTGTTACAACTGGTCTACACAGTTAAATATATATATATATATATATATATATATATATATATATATATATATATATATATTAGTAGGGTTTTTGGCCTTAAACCAAACTTTAGATATCTTAGTGATACATTGATGATGAAAGGAATACGTGTACGAAATATCTTATGTACGAAATATCTTATGTTTAGTGGCTTAGAGACCCAATCATCAAAGGTTTGAGAGAAAGAATGAGATATTTTTATATCTATTTGGCTATAAATAGGCAACCTCCATTCTATTTCTCTATAGATTTGACATATACATCTCTTGCCCCCATTGGACGTTGGTGAAGCCAATATAATAGCTTTGCAACTTGTGACTATGGAAAAGAAGAAAATGTTTGAAGAGGAATCAACCAACAAACAAGGTGTTCGATTACCGATTAAGACTAAAGGAGAAAGGTATCGAAATTTATTTTAAACATATTCATCTAAATATATACATGGTCATCTTTATACTTACCATCACATGCACACGCGTGTGCAAGCGCACACGCACACAGACACACACATATACATGCATGCACATACATACATACATATATATAGGTAAGGATTGACTACACCTCATTTTTGCCATACCTCAAATCCCCTTTGATATCAGACACAAGTTTCAAATTAAATAATATACTTTCACTCCATTTCCTCTCTTGTAACAACCCATCCAAAAACGGACCTAAACCCAACTCAGAAAAGGCTCATCAGAACTTGGAGTCATTCCAAGACTGGCCGTTGGTTAGTGAAATTTAAAACAATACACAATACACAAATCTATCTAACTAGCTTTCAAAATCTCACAACGAAGTGGATAAAATATAATAATAAAACATGTACCCATAAATAAAAGTCATTTCAGAACACATAAATATTGTCACAAAGTCTCAATATATTCCAACATAACCATCACAGTATATAAGTTAAACATACAACAACTGCATAGTTTGAAATCTGGGTACACAAAAATAACATAAGAAAAGGATAACGGATAGACAACTGCCACAGTCAGCATCCCCACTTTGCTTCTTCAACAATCCCTGACTCCCCTAACATGTTTTGTTGAAATGAAGAGGAAGTCAGAACAACAAAATCTAGTGAAATAAATTTCAAGTTTTACCATGATAGTAATCTGGGTAGTATTATCCCAAAAAGGCAATATATCTTATGCATTAAAATCATAACATGCGTATAACTTCAACTATAAGCCTGAAGGCTCTTCTATCCAACTATACAACTCTAATGCAGCTAGCACTTACGATGTAAGAGGAAGCACCTAAACCACTTAATATCTTTTTAAATTGGAATAGGTAGACTTTGATCATTTAAGATCTATAAAATAGACATCCCTATCATTTACAACCTAACCTAGAGCAGGTCCCTACGTGGTTCTCACTATCTAACATCGTAAGAAATCTCATTAGGTCAATTAATACTTCTCCTAAAGGACAGAGGCATACCCTACCATAGCCACTTAATACATCTAACCGAAGCGGACCCCCTTTTAAAGATTTCACCTATCATATCAATAGCGTTACTTATGACCCATAATCCAACCATCATATCTCGGATTAATTTGACTTTTCGAAGGTACTGATAGGCAGATTGACTAAGAAGATTTACCATACATAATTGGGACTGAACTTGCATCCATTAGGGTTATTTATTATAGGTGATGTCCTATATCAGTCTACTAAGTCACACCGTTGATAGCCATATTTAACTGGACAAATTTCCATGTAAATTTGGATCGACCTCACATCCATATAACATAATCATACTTTATATGTATACAAATTTTATACATACACCATCCTACAAAATTAATAGCTTAGGCCATATAAGGTGACCCCTTATTATGCCTCTAATTTGGGACTAATTCCCTAATTTAACTTAACTATCTTTCTACAATTAATATTACATAATTATTCCAATAATACTAATTATTACACTCAATATGTTATAATCAATACATTATTAGTTTTACTAATCAATACGTTAATATTTTATGTATATACACGTGGACATTAAGATCTAATTATTACGTTTCAGTCATTCGATAATAATTTACTTATAAGGTAATTTGAAATATCGGCCTCTTACAAATCTACAATTCCAAATAAGAATGGCTACTACCTATAGCCAAACGAAAGTAGACCCGTATTACAATGGAATATCATCAAACTTGTCTCATTCTAGTATACTAGAATCACCTTTCTATTCTAGAGAAATAGAGCTCACAAATTAGATCATCCATGCTCGATTCAACCTTTACATACATCACTTGGGATTGAGAAAGTAATTCTTTATTTATTAAGTGATAGAAATAGGCGGTGCAAACTATAAAAAATCAAATTCATACTTTGCACGCCATTTCTTATTTATTTTCTTTTAAAACCTTTAACACTACCAATGAAGACAGGAGAAAATAGGTTGAACAGACCATAGATTATCTAATTACAACAATTGATTCAATTCTAATATACTAATATAAATGAAATTCCAACATATTCAAAGGTTGATATTTACTTTGGAAAATTCTGCGGTTTTAGGATTTTGCGGTTACAGAATTTCTCAAGAAATATATCAAATCCAAGTAAATACAACATTGATACTAGAATGGAAAAAACTAAAATTCCACTCATAGAAAAAATTCTTGATTTAAGATTGGATATGATTTGTACTACTCCAAATTCTCTGTTAGATCTTTTCCTTTTTTGATTATACAACAAATGGATTCTACATATAAATTAGATTTCAGAAATCAGAAGATGGAGAGAAGAAGGACTGGGAGTTTAATTTAAATTAGAGATTATAAATTAAAATTGCTTACTAGAAAGTTTACTATTTTTGAAACCTCAGGAGAAAAGAATTTGACAAAGCTTTGCCATTGCTACAGAATTTCATGAGGAAAAGTGGAGAGTCCAGGGGTCTATTTATAGAGGTAGAAGGAATAAGAGTCGTCAGATTTAAAATAAAAAAAAATCTAAGCCACCCGTCCACTGCTTTTCATTCCTGAAATGACCCATCCGGCCAACCACCGACGGTCGATCAGCCCAAGTTAAGCGGTCGACCGATTCGTCTATTTTCAACCGATTTATTTTCTTTCGCTTATTTTGATTTATTGCACTAATTATTTTTTATCCATTGTCAACGTTAACGTTATTCTTAACGTTACTTCCAGCCTAAGGCACCGTTAACTCAAATTTCAAACTTTTGAATTTCCTCCATATTTTAAATTTTGAATTCGCTTTAAATTATTTAATCTCGGAAACTTTAAACATCCATAACTTTCTCATTTGAACTCTGATTTCAACAAATTATATATGAAAAGTTGTCAAAAAATTACAATGGATGCAACAATGCAACTTTTGTAACCAAATTCTTACATTTATAAAAATTCCATTTCTAGCCTTACTTTAATTATTTAATTTCTTATTGAATTTTTATGGAGCGTTACAATTTCCCTCTGTTATTTGATTCAGAACTTGTGGCTGATATCAAAGGGAGGAGTGTATATATACATATACACACACATACATGCATACATATTGTAAACTATTGTTTGTGCGAAATTGGCACAATTATCCAATAAAATATGACGTATGAAAGTTAGAGAAGAAAAGAAGAAAACAATGAGAAAAGAACACAAGATTTTTATATTGGCTCGGTGAATATTCTGACCTAAGTCTACTTTGTCAATTTATATTGATTATTCTCTGTTTTATAGAGTTATTTTTAAAACTTGGTAGGAATCCAGCTCGGTAATTTTTAGAGTGACGATTTTACAACTTGTCGTTGTCAAAAGTTTAGAATTGAGAAGTAGAAAAAAGTTTTTTCAAAGTGTTCTATATAGGCGAAAACCTTCTAGATAGTCTCGAAAATTGCTTCGCATGTTCGCCGCATCGTGCATGTTCTTCTACATAAGTCGCTCAACTGACCCCCAGTCCAACCACCATGGTTCGGTGCTAATCCATGAGGCACGGGTCAGTGCCGACCTATATCGAGTTCAGCTCTGAGTCCTATATTTGCAATTGTGAATGCCACAAGGCCTTACACCTATGCCTTTGGTTTCTTGAGTGTCACGTTAGGCGTTTTGTCATCCACCGAGCATCACTTACCTACCTAACCAATCATATTTTAGGCTTTCCTCTTATCTATTCATTATAATATGCTACAATATTATCATCAATGTTTAAAGTATTAGCTTTGGCCATCTTAAGCCTTAACATAAATACTCTTCCGAAAGTCAATTAATTCCATTTTGATATCTTATTGGAAGCCAAATTGCTCTTGGCAATCACTACTCTCGGCCTCGTCTAGGGAAGCCTGCCTTAGTTTAGTTTTAATTAGTTAATGCAATGACTCTTAATTCTAGATTTTGGAAATCACCTTCTCTACCCACAGCTCCTTCTTGTATCATGTCCCCTTCGACCTTTGGCTAATATCTTCGATTTAAGAAACTTTGCCTTGTACTTAGCATTACTTATCCATCTTACCTAAGTCTTTAAGCTTAAGATTCTAGTTTATTCTGCTTCCGTTTCGGCTTCATTTCCATCAATACAGCCACTTGGTACACATTGAGAACTATACTTTTCGCCTCTGACACTACCTTTACATGTGTAGACTTTTGATTAGTTTGACTTAGTCTTTTCTTACCTTTTGGATGTACTTTCCTGACATGTTCATCACAAAATATAGATTTGGTCTCTCAGCCAATTACTAAATACTTTATTTAATTAAGTTACCTCCAACCATCCGACATTTGCCTTTTGACACCCTAAAATATTTCTTTGGTCAAGCATATTTTCTTTCGGAAATTACTTGTTTTATTCCTATAAAATCATATAAAATCATTACATGTATTTTCTTTCATACAATTTCTCAACCTCCTTTTTTTTTTACCATTTTCCATAATATACGGTTCTCAAATAATCTACATCAATTTATTTACCGATGAGAAAATTCTATAAATCAACATCCATATCTAGTAGTGTGTTCCTAACATCATATTAGATTTTCAGATCGAATAGATTACAAGAAGTATGAGAACATTCATTATTTAAGATTCATTATTAGTTCGGTTGTGAACAATTTAGGGAAGAAATAAGATTAAAGAATATATTACTCACATAGATCTCTTAGTTGAATGACATATCTATTTCCTATAGCTTTAATCTTCTCATTCTCTCTTATTTTCTACTCAGGCTGCAAGCAGCATTAAAGTGCTTTTTATTTTACTTTGTATGTAGAATGAAATGAAAAGAGAAAAGTAATTAACTTTATTCCCATGTGTGGTTGGGCCGTCAGCCCATCACCTTCCTTTCTCGTTTAGTTCATTTTAGTTAAGTTTTATTAATTGATAGCTTTGATAAGTAAATGTACATCCAAGTACCTATCTCATTTTATTCTTAATTCTCATATTTAACTCTTTAATTAATTATTCATTAATTTATGAGATGTTACAATAGACCTTTAGTCGGATTACTGTAACATTTGATTAGTATAATCAACTTCTCAATGAAAAGCTATCAACACATCTGGTTAAATATAATCAAAATTGAAAATGGATCATTAAGACCAAAATATTTTGATATGAGAAACTAACAACACAATTTTGAATTGTTGGAGGATTAACCTTGACTTTTCATGTAAACTACTATTATTTCATAACTGCTAAATTTCATATTGTAATAGACATCTAATATGAGCTCTAGTATTAGTCCCCATACTTTTCCCCTGAAAGTAATTCTTGTAGGTACCAATTATTAACCAATATATTTGCAAGAGTCAAAGGAGTATTTCATCATGTTAATTTGTATAATTGATATGGAATGACTAATTATTTTTGACAGTTATCAACAGTCTATATAATATGAAAGAATTAGTAGAATATTTTAGTTTGTTGAACATTGTGCATAATTTTGACAACTTTTTTACATGTACAATTTTATTTTTCATATTGTACCATTTTGTCTGTTTTCATATATCAATCATCCGTTTTGATAGAACTACAAATCAGTTTACATTTATTTCTTTTGATGTTCCATATAAAAAAACATATTTTGTGACAGTTTGAAAGATAACAATATTTATTGGTCCAAAGGGGGTTATGTTACTTTGTTTAAATGGCAATTGATCCGTCGTATGTCAAAATTTTGGTATTAGTATTTACCGGTCTACAAATGAAGGGTTCAATACCTTAAGCAAGGGTAACATTCACAAAACGAGACATACCTGTTATATCTTCTTTCACATAATTGTCGCATGTCAAATGAAAGAAAATATGGATTTACATATTTAAGAAAAAACAAACATTTAATTTTCCATGAGCGTGTGATGAAAAAGGCTGAATTGTTTTTCTACAAATCGTATTTATTTATTACGTTCAAAAGGCAATGATTTCCATGTATATTTAGTCATAATTTTGTGTTAGTTATTCGTAGGTAATTTGAAATTTTATTTTTAAATTGCAATATCTAATTTCTTACGAGTTTAAAATTTTATTTATGTAACGATCCGTAAAATTTAATGGTTTTAATAACGTAATTAAATTGGAATTTTGTGAAATCTTAAATAATTGAATTTGAAATTAAAATTTTTATATTTGGAATATGTCTATTTAAACATAGCAAATGGTAAATTTTTATCAGAAATTATGAATGTTTATTTTATTGTGTAAGTTTATTTAAATTTAAATCGGTTAATATTAGATGATAATAAAATGTTTTTCAAACCTGAATATTTCCATATAATAAATTTATAAATCATCTTCTGAGTGAGACGTCATAATTCGTTTCCTCAAATTAGACTACTTTTGCTCCGTTTATCTTATTTTCGGCATTTTAGCAGCATTTTCGATACCGAATATCAACTTTTGAAAGTTCGATCGTACCACTGATATTTGTATACCGTTTTGATCGTCTCGTCATGCTGATCTCTATGCTATATTCAATTGTCAATTTCGATGTCCGGTACACAGCAGAATCTGTGAAACGATTTAACCGTATCAGTACCCAATTTTAACCTTTTTTCCATGTCTCCGTTCGTTTGTCTTGGTTGAATCTAACAGCCATTAGCTTTAACGTTTCTCTGAATTTGTTATTTGACTGTCACTCTCCCCATTGTTGAAATATATTTTATGCTGGTGCAGTTCCCCATTCTCTTCTTTGCCCATTTCAATCATTTGTTCTCATTTGAAAAGAAAAATATAATAAGCTGTTCGTATGCTATTAACTTGATTTCCTACCTTCTTCTTCATGGCCGCATCTGCTCGTTTCTCCACCACTTCAACGTCGACCGACCATCACTCCTTTTCGCCTCTCCCTCCTCCTCCCACGTCAGCAGCCCCCTCACCTGACCGATCCACACCCCAAACTCTACACGCTTCTGACTCGAGCTTCCATTCCCCCTGACATCATCGAGAGCCACCACCATAGCTCGGGCAGCCACCGCATGTTCTTCCTTGTTATTGTACAGCTCGCCCATACCCTCAGCCGTACACAGACTAACAGATCTGCATCTCCTTTGAACCCAAACTGCTCGGCCTCGTCTCTCAAACCTTCAACCGCCACCAGCCTGAGCTTCCAACCTCACGCAAATACTCGGCCACCACGTGCAGCCGTTCATTTTCTGCAGCTCGCCTTGTATCTCCACCTTGCTGCAGTACTCTGACGTTCACGTGGCATATGCTCATATATATGATTGTAAGTATATATGTGTTGCATATCTGTTGCATTTATATTTGCCGAAAAGAAAGTTATATAAGTTTGTTTATTTTATTGTAAATATATTAGTCTACATGTTGCAGTATGTTATATATATTTTATATCCATGTATACTTGTGTATATCTTTGACTTTTAGTCTTATATATATTAGTTTACTGTGAGTATTTTTTTTTATCAATATGGAGGTATAAGTTATACGTTAGTATATATTCTTGTACAAGCTGCTTTGTTTTCTTTTGTTTATATCTTACCGTTCAAAATATGCGAATAAATAAAGTCTGATTTATAATATTATAGTACTTTATATATGCTGTTTGTATATATCTATGACAGTATTTGTTCGAAGGATGTATAAGTGTATCTATGAAACTACATGAGTATATATATACATATAAGTAAGTTCACATGCGTTATATGTTATTATATATATGGGTTTTATAAGCTATGTGCTGCTAAAATAAAGGACCGTGTATTATATTATATTGCAATATATATTTGTCTATATAAGTTATTTTGAGTTGTGTAAGTTTATGTTCAGTCTAGATGTATACACATTTATTTCCAAAATTGTAGAGGTAAATATATTTAGTATATATAAGTAAGTTGATATATATATCAGTTTATAATTGTCATATATATTGATTTCAAAGTATATACGTATATAAGTTTATAATAATATTGATTTGAAAATAATAATATATTTATATTTTATGTCTCTATCAAGCTGATTTGGTTGTACTCATCGATTTCTTGTTATCAGCTTTGACCGTCGAATTCGTGCCAATCTTGCTTTGCTTTGGAATCCATGCTTGGATTCGTAACTCATCTCATTCTGTTCTCTCTCTAGACTCAAACGGTGAGCAATCACTCACGATTAACGTTCTTATATTTATTAAATTTAATTTCAGTTGAAACAAAAATTGAAATATGATGTTGTTAGTTATTTAAATTGCTATATATATATATATATGCTATTATCTGTATCTGTTCACCTGTGACATCTCACACCATGATATGTTATTTATATTCTATCTGTTATTGATGATATATGCATGTCGTCAATATGTTATATTACTATCATTACTATTCTCACTCTGCAAGTTCCCTGTTAGTATAGAATTCCTTATGGGTTGAAATGATACATACCCGAACGATCTTGTAGAATAAGATAAAATCGTTATGGGTTGAAATGATAAACCCAAGCGATTTTCATTGAATTGAATTTGAGATTGCAGGTTGAAAAGATATATACCCGTAGATAATTAAATTGCGGATTGAAATAATAAATATCCATATCACTTGACCAGAGGATAGAAAATTATTGTTAGAAACTAGAGATAGTGGTTTTGATGACAACAATCTTTGTAACTTATTTTATTATAACTTATATACTAACGCTATTGCTTAGATATGTATGAATGTTATTATGCAGGATATATATAAGGAAGGTACTGATTATTGAAGACTGTACAATATAAAGATCGAGAATGAAGAAGTCAAGTTTGAAGACTCATGAGTATCAAGATCAAGATTTCAAGATAAGTGTCTAGTTTTTGTTAAAACTTCATAATAGCATGGAATCTTCATTCCAAATTTCATTTGGGATGGAATCCATTTCTACCTTCTTAGTGGCTTACAAATCCATGACAAGTAGCTTACAAACCTACGACAAATGGCTTACAAACTCACGAACATTCTGGTTTTGTACAAGTTCTCGAGTCCTGATGTGATGAGATATTCTGTAGGAAGAAGCTTGCAAAACTACTTCAAAATGATTTTCAAAACTGCTTTTCAAAATGTTTTAGCCTTAAAAATTATCTTTTCAAATGATTTTCAAAAAGATGTTTTAGTCTTAATTTATTTTTTGTTTTGTTTTTAAATAAACCCTTGTTTTAAAAACTTCGTTTGTTTTTAAAACTATGTTCTGATTTTTAAATATTATTTATAATATATATACACTTGAGATTTAAAATCAAATTTATATATACATTCTAAAAATATATTTTTCTACTCTTCTTTACTTTAAAACATAGGAAAATTAGTTTATTTTTACTCCAGAATCATTTCATCTTGTTTTCCTTTCAATACCATTTTCAAAACAAATTTTACATTGTTTTTTGACTAAAGATGTCGACGTCATGGGATACCCCATGTGACATGGTGGCCGTTGAATTCAAAAGTTTTAATTTTCAAAAGAAGTGTCTATTTGTCTAAATCTCTTCATGAATGGTTATGACCGTTGGTGTTCTATAAATAGCACAAACGAATTTTTTATCTAACTTTTTTCTTATTTTCTTCACTCCTTCTCCACAAATCCATATTCTAAAAATTTCATACTTTTAAGATCGTGCCGAAATTCTGCCAAATTCTCAAGTGAATCAAATTAGAATCTCATTTTTGCTTGGTTCTCTATCCTCTCTAGAAGATCAAAGTGCTATTTAGAGTAATCAAAAGTTTATCGAGTCTTCTATATGGTGTGGTTGTGCCTGGAAATCAATTGGGTGATCTTTTGTCCCGTAAATCAAGAGAGTTTTCCCCGAACTCGAGAGACAGGAGGGTACCTCAAGGCATTTAAAATTGAGGATTGTAATCTCGATATTGGTATAATAAAAATCTGTATGAAGTGTTTGCCTTGGTACAGACTGGATATAGGGTAACTCCAAACCAGTATAAAATCCAGTGTGTTCTTTCCTTTTACTGCTTTTTATTTACTTTCTACATCTGTATTTGATTCTGTGATTGTTCTTTGATTAAATTCTGCATTTATTTATATCATAATTTTTAAATTAGTCCATATAAGTCTTAGAATCCATTAAATACTATTCACCCCTCCTCTAGTGTTAAATTAGTCTTAATATCCTTAATCTGTACTCCCTTTCAATTGGTATTAGAGCATATGTTTTCATAGTTTTCATAATATGAAACTTGCAAATTTAAAAATGGCATGTTTAGGAAATTTTGTTAATACTAGTTTGAATTTATGCATTTCATCAAAGTATCATAAGTCTGCATATAGTTTTTATGAAAAATCAAGTTATCTACCGAATTGGTTTGTTATGTAGGAACTGACATGTTACATGGCTTTTGAAGAATCAACAACCAATGGACAAACTGTGCAAATCGAGAAAGATAAATGGATACTTGATAGTGGATGTTCAAGGCATATGACTGGAAATTCCGAGATACTCAGTTACATTATATATCAAGATGGTGGGTTTGCAGATAACTCAAAAGGATGTGTGATTGGCATCGACAATGTCGGTAATTCTAAAACTCCTCTTATTTATGATATTTTGCTAGTTAGGAATTTAAAATATAATTTTCTTAGTATAAGTCAACTATGTGATAAATGATCTAAAATTAAATTTGGAAAAGATAAGTGTCACATCGAAGATAATAAGTCAAATATCATTTTTGAAGGAATTAGGAAGAAAAACATTTACATCCTTAGTATGAAAGTTTCAAACGATAACTTATGTCTTTTGGATAATACAAGTGACCCTTGGATTTGGCATAAAAGATTTGGTCATTTAAATTTCAAACTGTTATCTAAGTTCTCAAAACTTGACTTAGTTAGAGGTCTTTCCAAGTTAAATTTTAAAGTAGATAGTATATATGATGCTTGCCAATTAGGAAAACTTATGAAAAGTTCATTTAAATTAAAAGATATGACTTCTACTTCTAAACCTCTAGAATTACTTCATTTAAATTTATTTGGTCCATCTCAAGTTCAATCAATTAATCACAATAAATATGTTTTTGTAATTGTAGATGATTATTCTAGATATTCTTGGATAATTTTTCTTAAACTTAAAAGTGATGCTTTTGAATTATTTAAAAAATTTGCTAAAAGAATTCAAAATCAACTTTCTTTAAAAGTAAAAAACTATTCGTAGTGATCACGGTGGAGAATTTAAAAATGAAAATTTGGAGAATTTCTGTAATAAAAAAGGAATTACTCATAATTTCTCTTTTCCAAGAACTCCACAACAAAACGGAGTGGTAGAACGTAAGAATAGAACGATTCAAGAGTGTGCTAGAATAAAACATATTGATATTAGACATCATTTTTTTAGAGATAATATTAGTAAAGAAGTCACAACTCTTAAATATATTAATGCTGAAAAAAAATTGCTGATATATTAACCAAACCATTAAGTGAACAAAACTTTACTAAATTTAGAAGAGAATTAGGTATATGTTGATTAACTGAAATATAAATTATAAATAATACAAGTATAGTTGATAATTAATATAAATAAAAAATTCTCAAAAATTGAACTGGGCATGTCGACATGACCCGTCCCCCTATGTCGACATATAGGCCGAGATTTTCAACTTTAAATTTCCCTCTAAAATTAGTTATTAAGTTATAGACTTATATATTTCGACTTTTACTCATTTTCTCTATTCTATTCTCCGTAATAAACTTCTAAAACAGTAAATGAATGGCTTACTCTTCTAATAATGAACCTTCTTCACCTACTTCTCCTCATTATGATCCTATTCAACGTTCCATACACGTACAAGTCATCAAATTATAAGAGAAGATGAAAGATTTTCTTCAAATGATGACGAAAATTCAAGTATGTCAACTGCGAATGGCTAGAGAACAAGATAGGCTAAGCAGAATCCTTAGGAATTTACAAAAATTCCTTATGGATAATCATGCCAATCCCATTGCCATCGAAGAATCATCACAAGCCATGGATTCTGAAGAAGAAGAAGAGACTCTAGAAGAACCATAAGAGGATCAAGAAGAAGAACATCCTCTGCCGAATCCGGATGTTCATATGGACGAAGACGATGGCGTGATTTGCGTTGGAGAGGTCCTTTTTGATGCTAATGGGAACTTGGTCGAACAACGTAGAAACTTTTGTCTCCACTATCCAAATTATTGGTCCATAAGTCACCAATAGTTAAGGGTCCTCATTAAGCCTTTTTTTTCGTTTTTTTGATTGTACACAGGTTTGTTAATTTGTATACAAGTGTTATTTTAATTAATGTTCTTCTAAAAACAATCTTTGGTGTATAAAATCTTGAATTCCATTTAACTTAGGATGCTATATTTCACTCATACATAGTTATTTTTCTTATGTCATATGTTTGTTTCTCTCATTTTCTATTAAGTTCAAGGTTTATAGGTTTTTTTTGTTGATGACAAAGGGGGAGAAGTTATATAAAATAGCAGGCTTGGAATAAGGGGGAGTTGTTGGTGTAAGGGGGAGTTATGGTATGATCGAAGTGGTAAGTATATTTTATAAGATTGTCATCATAAAAAAGGGAGAGACTGTTAGGAACCGGAGATAGTGGTTTTGATGACAACAGTCTTTGTAACTTATTTTATTATAAATTATGTACGAATACTATTGTCTAGATATATATGAATGTTATTATGTAGGATATATATATATAAGGCAAATACTGATTATTAAAGACTGTACAATATAAAGATAAAGAATGAAGAAATCAAGTTTGAAGACTAATGAGTATCAAGATCAAGATAAGTGTCTAGTTTTTGTTAAAACTTCATACATAACGGAAATCATCATTCCAAATTTCATTTGGGATGGAACCCATTTCTACGTTCTTAGTGGCTTACCAACCCACGACAAGTAGCTTACAAACCTATGACAAGTGGCTTACAAACCAACGAACATCCTGGTTTTGTGCAAGTTCTCGATTCCTGATGTGATGAGATATTCTGCAGAAAGAAGCTTGCAAAACTACTTCAAAATGTTTTTCAAAACTGCTTTTCAAAATGTTTTAGCCTTAAAAATTGTCTTTTCAAATGATTTTCAAAAAGATGTTTTAGCGTTAAAATATTCTTTGTTTTTGTTTTTAAATAAACTCTTGTTTTAAAAACTTCGTTTGTTTTTAAAACTATCTTCTGATTTTTAAATATTCTTTATAATATATATATACTTGAGATTTAAAATCAAATTTATATATACATTTTAAAAATATATTTTTCTACTCTTCTTTATTTTAAAACATAGGAAAATTAGTTTATTTTACTCCAGAATTATTTCATCTTGTTTTCCTTTCAATACCATTTTCAAAGCAAATTTTATATTGTTTTTTAACTAGGATGTCGACATCATGGGATATCCTATGTCGACATGGTGGCCGTTGAATTCAGAAGTTTCAATTTTCAAAAGAAGTGTTTATTCGTTTAAATCTCTTCACGAATGGTTATAACCATTGGTGTTCTATAAATAACCTTCACAAATGAATTTTTTAACCAACTTTTTTCTTATTTTCTTCACTTGTGACGACCCGAAAATTTTAACGAATTAAATTGGAATAATTAATTGTTTTTAAAATAGTTAAAAGTTAATTTAAACTTGAATTCAAGATATCAATATTTGCTTGATAATTAAATCGTTGAATTATATGGTTTAAATGTTGAATTTAATAATTGAAATTGGGTAAATTGTCAAATTTGAAATTTCTAAGCCCGTTTAAAATAATTTGAAGGCTTATAAAATTTATAATAATGATACTGAAAATAATAGAATGGTTGAAATTTAATTTAAGGGTGATTTGTTCAATTTTAATAATATGTCGTTTAAATCGATATTTAAAAATAGCCTTCTGAGGGACAGTCTCGGAATTCGACGAAACCAGTTCCATTGGATCCGTAATAGTTAGCTATTATCGGATTTCAATTTTCATAGCAATCGGGGTTGTCGTTTGACCCTGGTAGCTCAAAACGCTTAGAACTATTTTAATCGATTTAACTTAAAATTGATCGTTTATTTCCGTAATTCGCGCATGTGATCGAATTAGCTTCCGAAACACGGCCCATTATGTTCGAAACGCAGGTAAACCCTTATAATCGCCTAGCGACATTCCTTAAGAGGAGTTCAAAATTTTTAAGTGGCGATTAACGAGACGTTTCGAAGTTTTTATAATATAATAAATGTCAAAGTCAATAGTCAAAGATATTTTATCAACAAGCGTATTCAAGAAGCTCCCTCTTGCCTCCTTTTACTTCTTCTTAGCCGTGCTTTAACACTATCTCCAAATCCACCGTTCAACAACGAAACAAAAGGAAGAAAATGGCCGAAGCCGGCCTACTCGAAATTATTTTTATTCAAAATCGTTCATTCCTAAAAAAAAAATGAAAGAAGGGTTGTCTGCGAATGCGAAGGGGAGTCGTGTGGATTTCGTTGGAGGGGCGGCTCGCTTAAGGAGCGAGATGGATCAGTGATGCCGTGGTTTGGTTGCGTTTTGGATTAGGGTTTTGAGGAGGCTCGATCGCCATTGGGGGGGCATCGCTGCAGTGATTTTGAGGATGCTCGATCGCGACTTGTACGGCGACAGCTCCAGACAATCGAAGTCGAGCTTCAAGGAGGATGCGTGCTAGAGTTTAATCTCCGTAGGTAATTATTTATTTATTTATTTTTAGTTAAATAAGTTTAAAACCCTTTGAATTTGATCTGTTCATTATTAACTATCAGGATGTATATATCTATATAACTCTGTATATTGTTTTTCGTTAAGTATGTTTACTGTTTAATTTTTTAAATACCAGAGTTTAAATTTATATACATATATAAAGGTACAAGAAATTTATATAAGATTTTTGGAAGAAATTTTTATAAAGAATTTGGTGATAAAATTGTATGACTGCCCTATTTCATTTATTTTAGTTACTAATGATTTTTAAAGGGGAATCATTGGTTTAAATTAAATTAAATTATTAGTAAATTAAATTTTGTTAATGGTAATAAATGTGTGGTTTCAAAAGAAGATAAATAAATATACATATATACAATATACAGTTGAAGTTACTAATTTGCTTTAGAATAAAGTTTTGTGATGACTAGCTTGTTTAATTAACCTATTTAATTATTATAAAATATTGTTATGGGCAAGTTTATTAGTTGAAGCTAAGGTGGTAGTTAATTAAATTTATTAAAATAAATAAATAAATAAAAGGAGTAATAGATTGTTTGATTATTTCAAATATTGATAAACCGCATAAATGTTTATTCAAGGTTAAAATCTGAAAGGAAACAAGTCGAGATTGGATTTGGATGCAAATTCAAAGGTGAGTAAATCTCACTCTGTTGGATTTATTTATTTTTAAATGGTTAAATTTAAATAATTGGTTGAATGATTAAATTGATTGGATGTGCACTGATGATGATGTGACTTTGGTTTGGTTGGTTCTCGAGTTACTTATTGCTTGACTCGAAGTATTCGAGTTTTAAATTTTTTTTAAATTTAAATTATGAATAAGAGAATGTTTTCATTAAAGGTCAATAAGGGTTTAATGAATTGTGATTCATTTAAATAGTAGGTAATTCAAACGGATAATTAATTAATTCAATTAATTAATGATTTGGGTTGATTAATTTTGTAATTAAGGGTTTGAAGTTATATATTAGGGGTTAAGTTAATTAACGAAGATTAATTAATTTAGAATAATCAATGGATGGTTTGATAGGTAATGACTTAATGAAATTAATAAAATATAATTACTTTGAGAAATTAGTCAGGAGATTAGCTAAGATAGTTAATTAATGAGTAATTAATTTATTTAATGAAGTAAAAATAAAAGTGAATAATTACAGGATGAGATAAATCAAGAGTGATAATATTTGCAGTTTAATTAACGATTAAGTATTTAAGGTAATTAATTCAGCTTGGGATAAATTGAAATATAATTGGGAATCAATGATTTATAAAATCAACGATGTAATTAAGACTGATTAATTAAGATGAATTATTCAGTAATAAGTAACTTATGAGAAGTCAATTAATATAAGTAATTAAGGATTAATGTAATTTAAATAGCTAATTAATTCATGAAGTAATTAAGATTACTTATTGATCTTGGTTAAGAAGAATTAATATCGTGAAATTAATTAAAGTTATTACTTGAATGAAAATTGAAAGAAAATTAATCCAGGGAGATTAATTAAGATGAATTATGAAGGAATGGTTGATTAATTGATTTGAAACTAATTAATGTTAAATGAAGGAACCTAAATGGTTGGGTTAGAAATTCCAGTAGAATCAATTGAGTTAATTTGAAAATGATCAAATTTGATATGAATGATGGAATGGTATTGGATGCTTGAATGAGATGATATTCCTGATATGAAATGTTGAGTATTTCATTTGATAATTTGGGTTGAACGACACGAGTCCCGAAGAGACTGGGGTCGGGTATTAGGCAATACCCGAAACCACTTCGACTATAGATTGGTTTGTGAAATTCATATATTGGAATGAAATGATTAAAGGAAAGTGGACTATTTAAATCTAAGCTTTGGTACTTAGGTAATGGATGTGAGAAATTAGTTATGTCTATAACATATTGTGCACTTGTAAGATTGGTTTGAGTTACCCCGGGTTTTATATAAGTTGATTTCTTTGGTATTCCATGTTAGTTGGGTTTACTCACGCTGGTTTCCAGCCTGATCCGGGTGTTACTTTGGTGTAATGCTCGGGTCAGACCGAGTATTACAGATTTTCAGGTAGGTACGTTCTGGAGCTCATGAAGCGAGCTGGATGACAGGAGTGTATAGAGTATTTCCGCTGTATTTATATTATTGTTGTCTGAGATATGATAATTGTAAATATTCAGTGACTGGATATATGAGAAACTCTGATGTTCATTAAATGTAATCGACCGATATAATATTCTTTTTAAACTGTTATTATTTATTATTATATTTTATCCGCTGCGAATGTGAGATGTTTGGTGTTTCTGTTCTTCTTCTTCTATCTCTTTCTTCTTTTTCATAACTATCTGGAATTTTCGGGTTCGAAAATTTCGGGTCGTTACATCACTCCTTCTTCTCCACAAATCCATATTCTAAAAAAATTCATACTTTTAAGATCGTGCTGAAATTCTACTGATTTCTCAAGTAAATCAAATTAGAATCTCATTCTTGTTTGATTCTATGTCCCCACTCGAAGATCAAAGTGCTATTCAGAGTTATAGGATCAATTTGTAATCAAAAGTTTATCGAGTCTCTCTATAAGGTGTGGTTGTGCTTGAAATCAATTGGGTGATCTTGTATCCCGTAAATCAAGAGAGTTTGCCCTGGACTCAAGAGACAGGAGGGTACCTCAAGGCCTTTAGAAAGAGGATTGTAATCTCGACATTGGTATAATAAAAATCTGTATGAGGCGTTTGCCTTGGTACATGACTGAATGTAGGGTAACTCCGAACCAGTATAAAATCCGGTGTGTTCTTTCCTTTTACTGCTTTCTATTTACTTTCCGTATCTATGTTTGATTCTGTGATTGTTCTATGATTAAGTTCTGCATTTGTTTATATCATAAATTTTAAATTAGTACATATAAGTCTTAGAATCCATTAAACACTATTCACCCATCATTTAGTGTTAAATTAGCCTTAAAATCCTTAATTCGCACTCCTTTTCAATTATATACAGACATCGTTGGTCTATACATACATATTTTGAAATGATTTCTAAGGTTTTGAAAAGAAATATATGGTTTTAAATAAATATTGATTTTAAGATATTATATACATAAATGTTGTTTTATAAAGTTTTAGATTTTAGATTTTTAAAATTATATGTTTGGAAATTTAAATTTATAAGTTAGTTTTAAAATATTAATTTTAAGATTTTTCTTATAATTTTTACTATTTTTAAAAATATATAAAATAAGCTTTAAAATAAAATAAATTTAAATAATAAGATTTGATTTAATAAAAGTAATTTAATAGTATATAATATGTTTTAAGTATTAGTTAAAGTTATATTTTAAAAGTAGATTTCATATAATTTTAATAAATTAAAGTTGGAAAGATAAATTTAAACCGATTTGAAACTTATTGGATTTGAGATTTTAAAGATATGATTTTTATAACTTGATTATGATTTAAAATAATTAAATGAATATTTCAAGAAAATAAATTGGAAGGAATATTTGGTTTATTTAAATTATAATTTAAGGTTTTATTTAAATGATATTAGATCGACTAGGTGAATATTTCAATATTAAATAATAGAAAAGTTGAATTTGAAATATAAATGAATTTATCAAAAAAATTGAGTTATTATAATGTTTGAATATTCAAAGCTTTGGAATATATTGAAATTGAAATGGTTTGATTTGTGGTTCAAATCTATATTTGAAATCGATATAAAACGGTTTATTGAGATGTTGAATTAAATTGAAATTTGTGAATTAAGATTTAATTTAATTGAATTTTTGAATTCGTATGATTTGAATCGATTTATGAACTTGAGAAAACTATTTTACTATCTTAAGTAATTTAATATATATAAATATTCCGCTTTATAAATTATTTTAATATAAATTATTTTAATATAAACTATTTTAATACAAAACTATTTTTAATATAAAACTGTTTAATATACTAATTAGTTAATATAAACTATTTAATTTATAACTATTTTATATACAAATTATTTTATTATATTAACTATTTTATTTATAACTATTATATATATATATATATACTATTATTAATATCTAAACTGTTTAAGAGGTAAGTGTTATGAATTTCAAAGTACTATATTTTCCAAGTATTGTATTTTCAAAATGTTATAATTTCAAAGTGTTATGATTTTGAAAGAGTTATAATTTTGGAAAGTGTTATGATTTTGGAAACGAATATTATTTTAAGTGAGAAATGATACCGTATTGATATGTTTTTGAAATGGATATGATATTTTGGTTTTAAAGTATGATATTTTGAAATGATCACGGTGTTATAATAACAATCAGTTGTTAAAGAGACCGGGATCGGTTATTGTCATACTCTCTGCCAATACCGAAAACCACTTTAACAACTGTGTATGTGATGAAGATTCCAAAATGAAGTAGGATGTTGACGATGATCCTATATGAGGTATGCACGTGGACCTGACTCCCATGTGTTAGCTTAAGGTGGCTAAAACATGAGCAATTGACGGGCCAAGTGAGGTCATTTCTCCGATCGGGCACATTCTTTCGATACTATATTCTGACTTTGTGATTTATTTGGTGGACACCCTTGATTTTGATTTGGGAGTGCGTTTCGAGGTGGACGGTAGTAGCTGCTATGCGTTACCACCAGCTTGGAAGTGTAATTGGTATATCTACCCTGACATTGTCTAGTTGTGCCGTGTCACGTACCTTATCGAGACCACTACGAGCTTATTTTTTACCATATCTATGGAATGCCTTTTGACGATGCCCAGTACGTGAGAGATTATGATACTGTATATACTATGGGAATATATAGAAATATGTTAAGGGGGATATGGGTAACGCCTTAACGCTATTTTAATACTTTTACTTCACTATAGACATATTGTAATAACGTATTGTACTACATAGTAAATAGTTTCACGGATCCTTAGAGGATGGTTATCCCAGACATTTTTTGAGTTACTTGTATTTCAGTTGATATTTCACTTGAGTTGGATTTATTGATATAAGAATGTTAATCCCGACTTGAGTGTTTTGTGTTTTTTCTTTACGCTCGGATCAGACTGAGTGTCACAATATTTGAAACTCACATTTGGAGTTGGAGCTTCGCTTGGAGATCCATCTACATCTATTCAACTTTCAGTATTTAGTTGACTCCACCGATATATTCAGATTTTGTTATTTGACTATTGTATTGAGACTTCTATGTATTCGTGACTTCTGTTGTATCTTGTTAACTCTGTTACACACACACACAAACACACACAATAGCTTTACAAACTACTATTCATTTGTTTCCGTTGCTTATTGTTCTATTACTCTGTGTCTGTGATTCTGTGATTATTTTATTTACCGTATATGTTGAGTTTTGCCAAATATAAATTAACAATATGATATTTTGAGCTATTCAAGTTCGACATGTGCGGATGCGAATGACATAAAATACCGGAATATTATAATTTATTGTATTAATTAATAAAAAACAAATTTGTAAAGTAGTTTATTTGATAGATAATATTTGAGTGATATTAAGACTTAATAAATATTTGTACAGAAAATTTTGAATTTGTATAAAAAACTTAGTTGTCAGATCCTACTGTTAAGTAAAAGCATGATATCATATATAAAAATAATAATATAAAAGACAATTTTGAAATTTCATGGCAACCAAAATTTCGCGCTTAGCACTGTCATGTGGGGATGTTATAACAAGACTAGCGTGGTTTCCTATTGAAGGGTGTAGTCTGATCCTTTAATTCGGCCCCCTTCATATCAGCCAGTTTCGAAGATTCCTGTGTTTTTCGTTCAGAGTCAATGTCATTCTAGCGCTAAAGAGTAATTTTGTTTCACTGGAAAACAAGTTCAAAAATTTGAACAGGAGTTATCAGATAAGTAAAACTTCTTCACCCCGCCTTAATATTTGCAAGCTTCGGATTGGATTGCAAGTGTCCTTTTATTACGTGTACTGTAGTTTGAAGTTAAGGTTTTTTAATTTTTGATTTTTTTATCGAAATCTTCGGATTGAACCTTTTATCAGCTGTAATGAAGTTGAAGTTCAGGTTTTCGGTTTTTGAAAGAGGAATCAGAATGAATAGAGCAGGCGGATTGGGAGGTCTCTCAAATTTTGAGATTAAGGTATAAAGTTTTGGCCATTATAAGCGTTTACTGATTTTGTAATGGATATTCAGCATGTGATATAAGATTCACAACGATTGTAAATCGAACTCTTCTCCACAACCGTGTCACCACCACCACTACTATTTTTCCTACCTAGATTTCACCATGATCATCATCATATTTGAAGTTCTATAAGTTAAGCCATGTACACAATTTCATTTTGCTCAAGCTCAGTGGGAAATTTGAAGAAATGGCGTCACTGATCAATATAAGTAAATAAATTATACAATGCTTCTTCTTGATTTTTCCATTCGCAAAGCAGGTTAATTATGGTGGTACCATTTGAAGTGGTAATTATGGTGGTAAATGCAATGTGAGGTGGCAGTGGCAAAGACAATGGCAATTGAAATAAACCTGGAAATGTAGTAAGTTTTGGCAATGTGCATGACACTGGAAGCAGCAAAAGCAGCAGTAGTTGTGCAATAGTCAGAAAGATGCAAAACCATGGTTGTGAAATAGCAATGGCAAAGGCTGTAGTGGCAATAATGCCGACCTTAATCATTATTGCAAGATTAATTTTGCCACATCCAAAAGAGTGGAGCTGGCTGTGGAAGCGTAGGTTCATGTTTTAATCTCATATCTATTCAGTCTAATACAATATATTTATGATTGTTAAACAGTTTTCATACCTTTTCCCTTTTTCAGTTATGTTTTCTGATTTTAGTTATATATTATATTCATGTTCATGTTTTAAGTGTAGTTCATATGTGATGAATATAAAACTAAAATGTGAGATCATGAAATGAAAAGTCATTTGTCACGTTTAAACATATATCCTATTTTTCTATAAAGTCAATATTCAAAAACAAACGTGTCTTATGTACGATGCAAAATACAACTTCATGATAATAATTTTATAAAATTAACTATGCTTCCTACATACCTTTTGAATATTGATGCTGGCTGCAGCATGTGAAATATATGATATATAGTAAATATTTTGCGGTTATAATTCACACAAGTAAACTAAGAAGTTTATCACTAACCATGGAATTTTTTTAAGCATATCAATAAAAACACGAAATTCATGATATTTAAAATTGTAATATTCATGTTATATTTGACATCGTTTACTTTGAGTATGCAAGTCTGTTGTGAGTTTTATGTATCGTTGGATTCGGTTTTTGTGTACGTTGGCTTAATTAACCGACTTTCGGAAACATTCTCTCCTGCATCAAGGCAAGAATGTGTACAACTTACTTATTTCAGACTCTACTCAAATGGGAGTTTTGTGCACTAGGTAGAGGGTAATGATGATGAAGTAATAAACCTGTCAATTTTGGTCGCAATAGAACAAGAAAGCAACAATTTCTAAGAAATTCAAGTATGGCTAAGTATAATAATAGAAACAGGTTTCTAAAAACAGTTGTTATTATAATTTTAACTTCAAATTTCATTTAGGTAATACATAACCTTGTGTTTGTCAAGGACCACCAACCCAAGTGGCAAGTGATGCTTTAGACCGAGATTCTAGAGGTTTTGAGTTCAAGATATTAAAATCGGATGTCACGGTTGAATAAAATAACACTCTTATGCTAAAAAATATAACTTTAGGAGATAAATATCATGATTTGATCGGAGTTGGCCTAAAATTGGTCGATGCAACCTCGCAAGACCACTATCTTATGGAGGTCCTGATATTCTCTAGAAGAAACACATATTTCTACTACAATCGAACTCAAAACAATGTCTTTTTGAAACAACAAAATTACAAATTTTAGTTTTCATCTCACTCCACCTCTGCTACTAAGTACTAACAAAAGAACTTGATTGTATATGATTCACCTGAGTTTCATCATTTTAACTATCATCAGAATTACATACACCCTTTCAAATCTCGATATCATATACACTATGTGTATTCGTATGCCCATCTTGTATGATATACATCCATCTCTATGTATATGCCAGTTATAACTAACACCTAAAATTTCAGCCTTGCATTATTTGCATTTCACTAATTATAATTTCATTTTTATTATGATATTTCATTTATTTTTATTCTTTATGTGTGGATTTTCGTTCTCTAACACTTTCTATCTTGGCTTATATTTTTTATTAAGTTTAATTTATTAAAATTACTTTTAATATTAATTTTGGTTTTAAGTTTTATTTTTTTTCTTCTGTGTGTATACTCTCCCATTTCCTGACCAATTTGTCACTTATTTGGAAAATGTCTCTGCATTTTATGTTTGGAAAGGCAATTATATCCTTTATTTCGTAAACATTGATTATGTCAGTCAAGAATAATGATTTAAAAAAGCAATTTTGAGGCGATAAGACCTGTTAATTTACACATTTGATTTTTAGGTCCTGCTTTATATATCCAACAAATTTAGGCCCTGGTTTATAGAAATGTACTAAAATAGCACTTTATTCTAATTAAGCACACAAGTAATATCTCTGTTAGAATCATTAAAGAAGAGGTCAAAATAATTTATCTCTTTTCTTAAATGTCCACTTGGATAATATCCAGACAAATTAGTTTACTAAGAATCCCTATAGTAAATCAAAACGATAATGATACTTATAGTTATTCATATCATTTTCATATTTAAAACGATACCTATGTTACAACATAGAATTTTGATGTTTTGATTATGACAACTATATAAGTAAATATTATATGAATTAACCAAGTTTGTAGGAGAAAATAATCAAAACTTATGAAGACCAGATTCAGATTTCAGAATGTTGCTACAATGTTTTTGTTAGGCATAGAGTCTGAGTCTAGATGTAGATAAATGTTAAAATTTCTCTGGAGTGGTATATACATACACTCAAAATAAAAATATTTGCAAATCAAAGGAGCTACATGAAAACGTTGCATTCAGCCGGTTGAATGATCATTGTCAGCCAACTGAATGCTACACATGTTCACATTATAAATAAGAACATCCAGCCAGCTGACTTGGAATATTCAGATGGCAGAATTATACCATTTTTTTTTACCATTTTTGTGCTATTTCTTTGCTGTTTTGATTTTCAATCGATTCAGCCAGCTGAAATGTTTGGTTTAGATGGCTGAATATTTATAATGGCTAATTTTTCAAAAGGTGCTTCTCTTTCATGAACAGAAACAACTCCTGATTCAAGAGTAGCTTGCACATCTCTTCATGGCTACTCTTCATGAACAAATGCAACTTTTGATCCCTATATATAGCAAAGAATTTCAACGTCTTATAATGAATTCGATTTTCTTAATTCTACTCATTCTTACTATTTATACTCAAAAGCTTTCTACGCACAAGTACTCTATTTAATCATTTATATATTCAAGTTTATTCTTGTTTAATCAAATAAACTTCATTTTTTCACGAAATACACAATATACCACAAAAAAGAAGATTATAAGAATGATGTACTTTAAAAACTTATCAATGTTATTCAAAGAGCATAATCGGTCAGATATTTTTTATTGAATTCCTGTTCGGTTGCTCAGGCGGTTAAAAGTTCCACACCGTTGCTTAGGTGGTTGAAGTCCTATTTGGTTGCTCAGGTGCCGAGTTAAGAGCCGTTGCTTAGGTGGTTGAAGTCCTATTCGGTTGCTCAGGTACCGGGTTAAGAGATGGACGTGAAAGTTCGAACCAGTATAAAAAATTCCTGGTGTCATTTACTTTACCGCTTTAATTTTTATACTTAATTCCGCACAAGTAGATAGATTGTTTAATATTATATATTATACGATCCATAGTAACTTCATTTGGTATCAGAGCAAGGTCATCATATAACCATAACACAGTTATTTGATATTCAAATAATATGGAAAATAACACTAGCACAAGTTTTATTAAAGGTCAATCCACTGCACGACCATCACCGTTTAATGGATTAAACTATAATTATTGGTCAACTAGAATGAGAATTTATTTGTAAGCAAATGGATACGATACTTGGAATATCACTCAGAATGAATACACTATACCTACTACACCATATGCACAATGGTCTAACACATAAAAATTAGATGCTGCTACTAATGCTAAAGCCATGAATATGTTGTTTTGTTCATTAGACAAAAATGATTTTAACACAGTTAGTATGTGCAATTCGGCATATGAAATTTGGCGTACACTTCAAGTTACACATGAAGGTATTAACAAAGTTAAACAAAACAAGATTTCTATGCTTAAGAACCAGTTCCAGAATTTTAGAATGAAGCAAGGTGAAACTATAAATGAAATGTATTCTAGGTTTCAGGATATATACCATTCACTTTTGACATTAGGAGAAAAATACACATATTTTGATATTGTTTCAAAAATCCTCAACTCTTTAACAGATGAATGAGAATGAAAAGTTTTAGCAATTGAAGAAGCTAATGACATTTCAACCGTAAAACCAGAAGAGTAGATAGAAAATCTAATGTCATATGAAGTAAATTTACAGGCAAAAAGACCTCAGGCACAAGACAAAAAGACAATAGCGTTCTAGGTAGAAAAGGAAGAATCAGATTCAAAGGAAGAATCAGATTCAAATGAAGATAATACGACGTTTATAGATAAAAATTTCAATTTTTTTTGAAATTTAGAAAAAACAATAAATTTGAAAATAACAAGAACACCAAGAAACCATCAGTTTCAAATCTCGAATGCTATGAATATCACAAAAAAGGTCACATAAAAAAGGACCGTCCTGATCGTAAGAAAGACAGGTACAAAAATAAAAGGGACAAATATAAGAAGAAGCAAGCTTTCTCTGTTACATGGGATGATTCAAAATCATCTTCCTCATCGGACAACGATAGTGATAGTGACATAGAACAAGCCAATGTATGCTTTATGGCTACAAATGACGATTTACGGATTAAGAAAAGAGGAAAGTAGATAATTGATAGTGGTTGCTCAAAACACATGACAGGAAGTAGAGACATGTTAACTAACATTATCTACTCAAATGGAAGATCTGTCACATTTGATGATAATTCCAAAGGATATATCATCGGAAAATGCGATGTGAGCAATGACGGTACATTTAGCATACATCTCATTACAAATGTTTTACTAGTTAAAAATTTAAAACATAACTTGCTTAGTTAAGTCAACTATGCAATAAAGATTTTAATATATCCTTTTCAAAAAATAAATGTAATATATTTGATCAAAATAAGAATCTTATCTTTGAAGGAACTAGAGAATGTAATATTTACATCTTAAATATGAAAGTTAATCATAACACAAATATGTGCCTAATAGTCAAAGAAACCGATCCTTGATTATGGCACAAAAGATTTTGTCATATAACTTTCAAAGCAATAAGAAAATTATCTAAAAATAATTTAGTAAAAAGTTTACCAAAAATGAATTTAAAGTAAACAATATTTGTGATGCTTGTCGTTTGGAAAATTAACTAAATCTTCTTTTAAATTGAAAAAAATTATTTCTACATTACAACACCTGAGTTATTACATTTAGATCTTTTTGAACCAACTCAAATTCAATCTATAAATCATAATACTATGTTTTTGTAATTGTAGATGATATTTCGAGGTACACTTGGACGGTATTTATGAAAAATAAAAGCACTGCTTTTGAAAATTTTAAAAACTTTGGTAAGATAATTCAAAATATAAAAAATATAAAATTGAAAAACATTAGAAGTGATCACAGTGGTGAATTCGATAATGATATTTTTGAAAAATATTGCAATAAGAAATGAATTTTTCACAATTTTTTCATTTCGTAGAACTCTGCAATAAAATGGAGTTGTAGAAAGGAAAAATAGAACACTTCAAGAATGCGCTAGAACCTAATTAAATGGAAGCACTCTACCTAAATATTTTTGGGTAGAAGCTTTAGCAACTGCGTGTTATGTTTTAAATTGAGTTTCCATTAGACCATTAACGTCAATTTGAACTTTTTTATGGAAGAAAATCCATCATATCATATTTTAAAATTTTCGGTTCAAAATGTTTTCTATTAAATACAACATACCAACTTGATAAATTCGATCTGAAATCCGATGAAGGAATATTCATAGGATACTCGAAACGAAGTAAGACATATAGAATTTATAATAAAAGAACTAAAGTAATCGAAGAAACACCTCATGTGTCATTCGATGAAAATTTCAAACTTGATAATAATAATGAGGAAGAAGATATAATTTCAAAATCAAATATCGAAGAAGATGATATTGAGAATAACACTGAAATTGAAAACAACTTACCTAATGAAAATGAGATTCGATCTCCACCGAGATTACTAAGAAATCACCCAATTGAAAATGTTATTGGAGAAATAAATTCTAACGTAAGAACAAGAAATCAATTAAATCAAATGTGTCATGTAGCTTTCCTATTGAACCTTGAACCTAAAAATGCTAAAGAAGCCTCAACTGATGATTACTCGATTATAACTATGCAAGTAAAGTTAAATCAATTTGAACGAAACGAAGTTTGAGATTTAGTTTCCAGACCTAGTAATCAAAAAGTCATCGATACTAAGTGAGTTTACAAAAATAAAGCCGATGAGTAAGGGAATATTATTCGAAACAAAGCTAAATTAGTCGCTCAAGGCTACAATAAAGAAAAAAGAATAGACTATGAAGCAACGTTTGCTCATGTAGCCCGATTAGAAGCGATATGTATTTTGTTAGCTTTTGCATGTTTTCATAACTTTAAACTATATCAAATGGATGTAAAAAGTGCTTTTCTAAATGGATTTATAAAAGAAAATGTGTTTGTATAACAATCACCTCTATGTACACATGAATTTTTTTCAAACCATGTCTATTAATTAAAGAAAGTTTGTACGATTTAAAACAAGCATCTCGTGCTTGGTATGATCGTCTTAAAAGTTATTTTATAAATTCTGGTTTTAACATTGAAAAATAGATCAAACTCTGTTTATAAAACAAGATAAATAGAATACTTTAATAATGCAAGTTTATGTAGATGACATCATTTTTGGTTTCACAAACGAAAAATTATGTCAAAAATTTTCAAATACTATGACGAGAGAATTTGAAATGTCTTACATGGGAGAACTTTCATATTTTTTTGGGATTACAAATCAAACAATTAAATAATGAAAATTTTATTAATCAAGAAAAATATTGTAATAACCTAATAAATTTTTTTGACATGAAAAATACTTCTGCTAAACCGACACCTATTAGTATTACGGTACATCTCGATAAAGATGAAAATGGAAAAATTATTGAACAAAATTATATCGAAATATGATTGGATCCTTGCTCTACTTAACTGCTAGTCGACTTGATATAATGATAAGTGTATGCTGGTTGAAATTTCCTTTTCAGACGAATCCAAGACTTCTGAAAAGTAAAGTCTATGTTTTTATAAATTTATGTTCATAAAATTGGTATTGTAATTTGGATATATAATACGTTTGTTGAAATAAAATTATTTTTTTAACATGAGAATAAAGCTCTCAAAGAAATATATATATGACATTCATTATTAACGAAAATAGAAATGATTGAAAATGGGCTAACCAACAAAAATTCAACAGATTCAGCCGACTGAATCTATGGATTCAGACGACTGAATATTCGAACTTATAATTTTTTTTAGAATTCAGCTGACCGAACCCATCCACTTAGCTGGCTGAATCATACCATTTTTTAACTGTTTTCTTACGGATTTAATCTTACCAATTTTTAGCTGGCTGCCACAACCAATTAAACCGGCCGGTTTAATATTTTTCTGTTTTTTTTATAGAACCACACGTTTTTCAAAGCAAGAAATCAGTCTACACTCCTTATTATCATCTACCCATTCATTCACCCTCTACCCATCTATTCACTCTTCAGAACCAAAAGGAAAAAAACCCCAAATCCCTCAAATCCAAAAATCAATTTCTCTTCTCCTTTAAAACAAAAATGCCACCAAGATTGAAAAGAACAAGAGAATCATCTGCTGGTCCATCTTAGAGCCAAATTAGATCATGACTCCACAACGATAAAACTATCAATAGATTCAATAGCATGAAGAATTCTAAGCTTTTTGAGGATGCATTTATGAAATTTCCAGATTTTAGTGAGTATGCTATTAGAGAATTGGTGGAAGCACATGGTTTCAATTCTCTTATTGGGTATGACACTAATAATGTTAAAATTTATCCTTTATCGATCAAGCTTTTTTATGCTAATGTGAATCTAGACCATCATAATCCTCAAAACAAAAACGATTGTATTTGGACTTTGGTCTGTGACGTTAAAATTTACTTAGCTCTCCAAAGATTACGACATATTTTAATATGTCCATCCGATGGTTTAGACATTGAAATGGTTGATGTTAATATGCATGAACGTGATGAAGTGTCACATAGATTTTTGTCCGATGATTTAACCGAACTAAACTCAAGTACTGTACGTCCTAAAGTAAGAATTATTCATCGTGCGCTCATACGTTCTCTTCAACCACGTACCGGAAGCTATGAAAAAGTTTTTAAACGTGACTTCCAAACCCTCTATGCTATTTATTCCTCTTAGAGAGTTAACTGGGGCAAAATTGTATTGGATGAATTTCTTAATGTCAATCATAGGAGAAGCTACACAACTATTCATTATGGAACTTACGTAATGCAGATACTACAAAATTTTGGAGTTCCTTTACTCGATTTCGACTTCATGACTATGAGTGAGCTTAAGTCCAAAACTCTTAGTCTCATGGGTCTTCCTAAACGTCCCAAAAGTCAACAAATCATTAGTTTTCAAGACTGGGCCGCCAATCAAAATCGAGGAATTCCGCAACATCAAGACACGAATATTGTCTCCTCTTCTCAGGACTCTCAAAAGAAGAAGAGGATGACGAAATTCATGAACTAAATATTGACATGCCTCCTAAGCAAGCTCTCATCACATTATCCCGGAATCAAAGCAAACCAAATCGTCGTTTAGCTAATGTTGAGAAAAATGTTTCTAAGACAAAAAAGAAGCTAAACTCAAAAGGTTTTTTTGAATAAAATTTAAGAAAAATGTGTAGGATCTAGATTAACCCTAGAGGGGGGGGGGTGAATAGGGTTATAGCAAATTTTCTTGATTTAAAACTCAGAAATAAACTGCAGAAATAAATATGCTGAAAAGTAAATCACACACAAAATTTACCCAGCTTCGGCAACCCCTGCCTACTGCTGCCTTCACAGATTTCTATTAGAATTAAACAGTATCACGCTTACAACAACTCTATTAGACTCGCAGACCCTTTTGCTCCCGCTTACAAACACTCTACTAGACTCGCACACCCTGCTCCCGCCTATAGAGTTTCGCTCACTCGCAAACACTGCTCCCGCCTATAGAGCTTTGCAAACTCGCACACCCTGCTCACTGAACTAATTCAAAATAGACAATCTGACACTACCTAACCTAGGTGGTGATTAACTACCTTTTTGGTTCGTAAAATAAAAAACAATAAATTAAAAAACAATAACTCTAAAAACAATATTAGTAAAAGCCTTAAAACAAAAACAAAACCCCCTTTTTATTTTTTAAGGACCGGCCCACTATTCTTTCAACCCGTTCCCTTCTATTTGTTCGTGAGAAAAAGAATGGCGGCTTCGTTCCAGTTAGGGCTTCGTTCCCTTTTGATCCAGTTAGGGCTTCGGCTCTTCGTCGCAATTAGGGCTTCGTTCCTTCGTTGCAATTATGGCTTTGATTTCTTCAATTGGCCTGTGATTTGTTGCCCTAGCTTGCTTGCAGTTGCTCGATCGAGTTTTGATGCTTGTGAATTCGGTATGTGCTGTCTCCTTTTGCTTTTCTAATTTGATACTCGAACTCGATCGATCCAAAATGCCGATGATGATTAGGGTTTTAAATGCGTTCGATTTCCTGAATCTTCGATCGTATATATTTATTTGAATTTGTCAAATATTAATCTCGGCCACTTGATAATGCTTGAATGTTTGAGATTGATCTTTGACTTGTTCATATTTACTTGAATAACACGGTTTTGAATTGCGTCATTGAATTGCCGTGCTCATCACGGTGTTGATTTTTGACTTTGTCAATACTGCATACGCACTTGAATTTTTACTTTCAATATACATTCATGAATTCTTCTTTGACTTCGATATTTTGTAAATTGGCTTCGGCCACTGTCTGTATTTGTGTCATTCACGGCTTCAACTTGAATATGTTGCGATGCTTGTGATTGTCACTATGTTGCATTGTTATTGATACATGGTTGTTCTGTTGGTTCTTCTCATCCTGATGCCGAACTTGATATGAAATTCTGGTGGCATTGCTTTGTTGTATCATGATGTACTTCTTCCATTTGTTCATGATGTTCAAGTGTACTACTGCAGTTTGCATTCGGTCTTGATTGTGTAAATTCTCGAGTTGGTTGTGCACTGTTGATTAGTTGTTATGCAGTTTCTATGCCTTGTAGCTTTCCACTGACTTGTGTATTGCCTTCACTGTCCACTTGAACTGTTTCACTACGATTTCATGCCTTGTAGTTACATTCTATTTCATACTGTCACTGCCTCGAGCTTGAGTTGATTTGTTTTTCTGGCTTGATGTTTATATCCACTTGCTGTGTATTGAAAAAAAAACTGGATTGAAGTTGTAGGCTTGTGTACTATGTCTTTTTAGCATTGCATTACTTCATTGTTCACTGTCCTGTTGTTTGCATTGTTGCTGTAGCTTTTTGAAGCTTGAGTTTCTGGTCACTGCACTTGTACATATTCACTATCACTTGCATTTTTATCTTGGTACCATATCTTCTCTGTTCCACTCGAGTTTAGTTGTGCACTTGCATTTGTGTACTGTGTCTTGTTCTCCTGTGGCTTTGGATATTTGCAGTTGGTATTTTAATTGGATTATGCTTCTGTGCATATTGTACTCAATGTTGTCTGAGTTGTGTAGTAGCTGTGGTCTTTAGCATTGCTTGTGAGTGCAGCATATTGCATTACTTGTTGTCTGGTTGCAGTTTGATTACTGGACTAATTCTGGGTACATTACAATATTGAGATGTTTCAGTTTGTTTGTGCTCTTCATTGACATTATTGCTATCTGGTCGACATTTGATGTTTGTAGCTTTGATCTTTATCGGCACTGGCTGTTGTTTTTGTGAAGTTGTTTCAGTCACTTGTGTTCTGGTCATTGTTTGCTTGGTGGTCTTGTACTTGTATACTGCAGTTTGCGTGCTTCATTGACATCTGATTCACTTGCACCTGTATTTGGTCATAATTGATGGTTCAGTGGTGTTTTCTGAAACTTGCAGTAGTCATTGCAGTATTTGCCATTGTTTGATAAAGTTTGATAATTCGTTAGCATGCTACTGATTTGTCTTTGTTGCCTCTTGCATGTAGTTGGTTGTAACTGTGCACCTGCCTTGTGTTGAACCCAGTTTTGCAGCTCGGGTTTGACCTTGTGCTTGTGTCGTGATTTAAATATATTGCACGTGCGTTGAACCCGGCTTTGCATTTGGGTTTGACCTGTGCTCACCTGTCCCTGTAGCATTATCAAGTGTATATATCGGTGTGCACGGCCTTGTGGCATATATAGTGATACACTGTGTATGTCACAAGTTGTTCGTGTATGATGAATTCAAATTTAAATGATGACGAACAACCCAAATAACTGAGGCAAATATTATTTTCAAAAACCATATTTTATTTTTGAATTGCAAAAATACTTCTTTTTCAATTTTACTGCGTTAGTTTATATTTTTGCAGATTGCTCAGATGCTGGATTCAAACCGGAATGCAGTTGAAGACAAAAATACGAGTGTGAGTGATATGTAGTGAGGTTATCAATGTAAATGTGATGTGATTGTAATCAAAAATGTATATGTATAGTGAGAGCATGAATTTGTACTATTCAAGTTTGTAATAAATATTTGTTTGAATAAAATATTCGTTTGAATTCAAAAAACTGTGTAACTTGTTCTGTTTGAATTCAAATTCAAATTCCGTGTAATTTATTTTATTCAACAGATATTTATCTAACTAAATACATACTATACAAAATATTTGTTTGAATAAAATTCCTGTTTGAATTCAAAATCTGTTTAACTTGTTTTGTTTGAATTCAAATTCAAATTCTGTGAAATTTAATTTTATTCAACAAATATTTATTTAAACTATGAAAAAAAATAAAATAAAATAGTACATTACCAAATACATTTATATGAATGTATATATGTTTATTATCATCAAACAAAAATCATATTGCGCAAAGCGCATATTCAACAATCTCCCCCTTTTGATGATAACAAACATATATTTAAGATTTTGAATATATTAAATGTATTTGATAATTTCATTTGCTCCCCCTATTTGAATGCTTCCTTTATATGTGATACTCCCCCTACATATATGGCTCCCCCTATATATATGCATACAAATAAAAATATGTAAATGAGCCTATATGCAAATTGAAAGTTATTTGACCTTTGCTTGATTCTATTTGACAAAATCTTAACTTTTCTCTCCCCCTTTTGTTATCAGCAAAAGAATAACAGTGTTATAAAAATAGGGATGAAGTGATGGACATGAATCAAACATTTAACTCAATTAAATATAAATATCAAATTTCAATAAAACTCAAACAAAAATCATAATTACCCTTGTCAAACGCATATTCCACTTTCAGAAGTGATGGAGATAGAATCATCAAAAATTCATATAGATATGTCTATTTGTGGTATATTTATTTCTGGAAATTTGAATATCTACTAACCATGCATAACCGTTAGGACTTTTAAATGAGATTAGTAGTATTCCAATTTAATTTAAAAAATGAAATCAAGTATCTTCTAACCACGCATGACCGTGAGGACTTTTAAATGGGATTAGAATCAACTCGTCTATTAAATCAATTATTTTTAATATGCGTTCCATACATGCATAACCGTGAGGACTTTTAAATGAGCATGGAAGCACATAATCAAAAATCCAAGTAATTCACCCATGCATGACCGTGAGGACTTTTAAATGAGAGTGAATACTTTGGATATTTATTTTTAATTGCTGAATATAAGAAATTGAAGCACAAATAATTTCCTTCACCGATTTAAAGATATTGAAGAACAAATGATTTCCTTTGTAAACTACCACAAATTTACATATTAAATATGATTTTGATGAGTGATGTTCGATAGAAAGATGACAGAAATAGAAATGGTCATGGAATTATTATCCAACAAAAAGTTTTTATAACTCTTGTTATGAAATTCTAAAGAAATTTTTAATTATACTTTCTCGAGTTATAATATATGATAAATATCAACACTTATCTCTTTTTCAATCACTATTTATCTTTTCGATAATCAAAGGGAGTCAGATTAGTCAAACTTGTCATTTAAAATCAAATTAAAAATTATAAAATCAATTTTTCAAAAAATAATTAAGCTGTAAATATGGTCAAACATGATTTCTTGAGGGAAGTTTTATAAGAAAATTTTCTGCTATTTGAAAATTATTTCAAGTGAAAAATATGCAGATATTTTCTTAAAAAAACGATGCAGCAAATAAATGTTTCACAAATTAATCACGTTACACTAATAATTTTTCTATCAACTATATTACCAGTGTAATCCGCATCTGAATTTAAATTTCACTCAATATTCACTTGTTGAATCAAACCATGAGATGTGCACCAAAAATTTCAAAACATCATTCTTTTGAATTTTGAATTTAAGCCGTGTTAACACTCAAAATAAATATCATGATGATAAATTCAGAAACCAGAGGATAAACAATTATTTTCATGAGTAATCAACAGTCAATCAACATCATAATTATTTCAAAAACAATTTCTTAAAATCCTTTTTCTCATGAATTTGAAATCGTGCAAATTTACAAGCAGTGATCAAAATGTCAGAACCAATATATCTACGTGTAGCATGAGTAACCAGCATTTGACTGAACAAATTTATATAAATTAGTTCAAAAATTTAAAATCTGGTTGGTCATCAATTAAGCACAAATTAATGTCATAAATAAGAACAAGTCAAAAAATCATATCAATTAAATCCGAATCAGTCAACCATCATAATTACTCCAAGTAATTCTTATTTAAAGATGGTTAGTCATTATTTTTAAAAAAAATCATAGCATCAAAATCATCATCTTTTGTTCATCTTCAATATTGGCTGAATTAATTCAAAATACGGTGCAGATTATCACAATTAATATATCGTTTAAAAACATACCATACCTGTTTTACCTTTACGATATTTTTCGTTGTTGTCCGTTGTGATTCTGTCACGTTTGAACTAGGCTAAGGAACTTTGCTTTGTCGCCCGTTGTGTTTCTGGAACAGCCAAAATCCAAAGAACACTATTGTTGTTCCTTAGCCTGCCACCACACCTACACGATAAAAGATTTATGTGACCTATTTGTTTTTATAGGTCCATTGTTGTTAGTGGCAGAATATGAAAAATCTGTTTTTGGAGACTCAAATCTATTTATACATGTTCCTTTTGGCACCCAAATTTGTTTGACTTTCAAAGATTTTATATTTGTGCCTTTTGGAACCCAAATTGGTATAGTTTTTACGTGTTTGGGTTTATACCAACAATTATTTCGATTATGTCCAAATTCTCTACAAAACGTGCTCATTAAATTGACTTGATTAAATTTTGTGTTCCTATGACTATGATTTTCAACATGATTTCCAATTATTTCAGATCGAGCAGCACTTTTACCTTTATCATCATCTTGTGATTTTCCAAAACCTAGTCCTTTTCTATTGTTAGCAAAAATTTGATTTCCCAATAGCATGTTGAAAGATTTTTCGCCTCTTGAAAAGTTATTCAAAGATTTCTCAAGATTTTGGACTTTGGTTTTTAATGTTGTATTTTCAGCGACAAGTGAGGTGCATCGATTTATAAAGTCCTTTTTTCTAGTGTCAATGTTTTCTTTAAGACTCAAGTTTTCTTTTTCAAGGTTCTCAGAGTTATTCCTAATTTTTGATAGTTCCGAATCTAAAATTTTACATTGGTTACATTCTAGGTTTTGAATATTTTCAAGTTCAGTTTTTAACCTAAAATTTTCACGAGCAAATTCTCTCCTATCAGATTTCAGTTTTTCAATTTTAGATTCAAGAGTATCCACTACCTTAGTAAGATCAGAACACATAAAAACAAGTTCTTTATAAGAAAACTCACCTGCCTCACTAGATTCGTCGGAGGTTGCTTCTGATTCTGATTTTGCCATGCAACACAAGTTAGCCTCCTCTGGGCTGCTATCCGAAGCTTCCTCTCCTTCTTCATCATCCCAAGTCGCTGCAAATACCTTCTTCGCCTTTTTCTTTTCTTTGTTGTTTTTGAGAAGTGGGCATTTTGGTTTGATGTGGCCAGGCTTGTTGCAGTTATAACATATCAGTTCATTATCGGAATTTTTGGAATCTTTTGACCTATTGCCCTTGGTTTTCTTCTTGCGTGGCTTGAATCTAGACCATCTTCTAAGATTATTGACAGCCATTGCAAGCTCTTCAATTGGATCTTCTTCATCGCTTTCTTCTTTACTTTTTAAGGCAATCGTCTTCTTCTTTGGTTCGGAGTTGTTGCGTTCTTCCTTTACTTTTAACTCAAGCTCATATGTCATCAAGTTGCCAATCAACTCCTCCATGCTTAGTTTGCTCAGATCTTTCGATTCTTGGATTGCTGTGACTTTTGCCTCAAAGTTCATTGGTAAAACTCGTAGTATCTTCCGCACAAGCTCTACCTCAGTGAATACCTTCCCAAGCGCTCTAGCATTGTATACCAAGGTTGAAAAGCGTCCAAACATATCCTTTATGCTCTCGTCTTTGTCCATCACAAAGTTTTCGTATTCATTGCTGAATAGGGCTAGCCGAGACTCCTTGACTTGAGAAGTTCCTTCGTGTGTCACCTCCAAAGTATGCCATATTTCCTGTGCTGTTGTACAATGAGAAATTCTATTAAATTCATTTTTATCAAGAGCACATATCAAAGCATTCATGGCTTTAGCATTTGTCGTTTTCAATTTCTTATCGTTTGCATCCCACCTATCCTTAGGTTTAGGAATCTCAGTACCACCAACGATTATAGTGGGAGGTTTATAGCCAGTTTCAATAATATCCCAAACATCATAATCAACGGAACTAAGATAAATACTCATCCTAACTTTCCAATAAGCATAATCGTTCCCGTTAAACATGGGTGGCCTAGCAATAGATTGTCCCTCAGAAAAAGCATTATTTTGTAGACTCATGACTCTAGAGTTAAAAAAATATAAACCGGGCTCTGATACCACTTGTAGGATCTAGATTAACCCTAGAGGGGGGGTGAATAGGGTTATAGCAAATTTTCTTGATTTAAAACTCAGAAATAAACTGCAGAAATAAATATGCTGAAAAGTAAATCACACACAAAATTTACCCAGCTTCGGCAACCCCTGCCTACTGCTGCCTTCACAGATTTCTATTAGAATTAAACAGTATCACGCTTACAACAACTCTATTAGACTCGCAGACCCTTTTGCTCCCGCTTACAAACACTCTACTAGACTCGCACACCCTGCTCCCGCCTATAGAGTTTCGCTCACTCGCAAACACTGCTCCCGCCTATAGAGCTTTGCAAACTCGCACACCCTGCTCACTGAACTAATTCAAAATAGACAATCTGACACTACCTAACCTAGGTGGTGATTAACTACCTTTTTGGTTCGTAAAATAAAAAACAATAAATTAAAAAACAATAACTCTAAAAACAATATTAGTAAAAGCCTTAAAACAAAAACAAAACCCCCTTTTTATTTTTTAAGGACCGGCCCACTATTCTTTCAACCCGTTCCCTTCTATTTGTTCGTGAGAAAAAGAATGGCGGCTTCGTTCCAGTTAGGGCTTCGTTCCCTTTTGATCCAGTTAGGGCTTCGGCTCTTCGTCGCAATTAGGGCTTCGTTCCTTCGTTGCAATTATGGCTTTGATTTCTTCAATTGGCCTGTGATTTGTTGCCCTAGCTTGCTTGCAGTTGCTCGATCGAGTTTTGATGCTTGTGAATTCGGTATGTGCTGTCTCCTTTTGCTTTTCTAATTTGATACTCGAACTCGATCGATCCAAAATGCCGATGATGATTAGGGTTTTAAATGCGTTCGATTTCCTGAATCTTCGATCGTATATATTTATTTGAATTTGTCAAATATTAATCTCGGCCACTTGATAATGCTTGAATGTTTGAGATTGATCTTTGACTTGTTCATATTTACTTGAATAACACGGTTTTGAATTGCGTCATTGAATTGCCGTGCTCATCACGGTGTTGATTTTTGACTTTGTCAATACTGCATACGCACTTGAATTTTTACTTTCAATATACATTCATGAATTCTTCTTTGACTTCGATATTTTGTAAATTGGCTTCGGCCACTGTCTGTATTTGTGTCATTCACGGCTTCAACTTGAATATGTTGCGATGCTTGTGATTGTCACTATGTTGCATTGTTATTGATACATGGTTGTTCTGTTGGTTCTTCTCATCCTGATGCCGAACTTGATATGAAATTCTGGTGGCATTGCTTTGTTGTATCATGATGTACTTCTTCCATTTGTTCATGATGTTCAAGTGTACTACTGCAGTTTGCATTCGGTCTTGATTGTGTAAATTCTCGAGTTGGTTGTGCACTGTTGATTAGTTGTTATGCAGTTTCTATGCCTTGTAGCTTTCCACTGACTTGTGTATTGCCTTCACTGTCCACTTGAACTGTTTCACTACGATTTCATGCCTTGTAGTTACATTCTATTTCATACTGTCACTGCCTCGAGCTTGAGTTGATTTGTTTTTCTGGCTTGATGTTTATATCCACTTGCTGTGTATTGAAAAAAAAACTGGATTGAAGTTGTAGGCTTGTGTACTATGTCTTTTTAGCATTGCATTACTTCATTGTTCACTGTCCTGTTGTTTGCATTGTTGCTGTAGCTTTTTGAAGCTTGAGTTTCTGGTCACTGCACTTGTACATATTCACTATCACTTGCATTTTTATCTTGGTACCATATCTTCTCTGTTCCACTCGAGTTTAGTTGTGCACTTGCATTTGTGTACTGTGTCTTGTTCTCCTGTGGCTTTGGATATTTGCAGTTGGTATTTTAATTGGATTATGCTTCTGTGCATATTGTACTCAATGTTGTCTGAGTTGTGTAGTAGCTGTGGTCTTTAGCATTGCTTGTGAGTGCAACATATTGCATTACTTGTTGTCTGGTTGCAGTTTGATTACTGGACTAGTTCTGGGTACATTACAATATTGAGATGTTTCAGTTTGTTTGTGCTCTTCATTGACATTATTGCTATCTGGTCGACATTTGATGTTTGTAGCTTTGATCTTTATCGGCACTGGCTGTTGTTTTTGTGAAGTTGTTTCAGTCACTTGTGTTCTGGTCATTGTTTGCTTGGTGGTCTTGTACTTGTATACTGCAGTTTGCGTGCTTCATTGACATCTGATTCACTTGCACCTGTATTTGGTCATAATTGATGGTTCAGTGGTGTTTTCTGAAACTTGCAGTAGTCATTGCAGTATTTGCCATTGTTTGATAAAGTTTGATAATTCGTTAGCATGCTACTGATTTGTCTTTGTTGCCTCTTGCATGTAGTTGGTTGTAACTGTGCACCTGCCTTGTGTTGAATCCAGTTTTGCAGCTCGGGTTTGACCTTGTGCTTGTGTCGTGATTTAAATATATTGCACGTGCGTTGAACCCGGCTTTGCATTTGGGTTTGACCTGTGCTCACCTGTCCCTGTAGCATTATCAAGTGTATATATCGGTGTGCACGGCCTTGTGGCATATATAGTGATACACTGTGTATGTCACAAGTTGTTCGTGTATGATGAATTCAAATTTAAATGATGACGAACAACCCAAATAACTGAGGCAAATATTATTTTCAAAAACCATATTTTATTTTTGAATTGCAAAAATACTTCTTTTTCAATTTTACTGCGTTAGTTTATATTTTTGCAGATTGCTCAGATGCTGGATTCAAACCGGAATGCAGTTGAAGACAAAAATACGAGTGTGAGTGATATGTAGTGAGGTTATCAATGTAAATGTGATGTGATTGTAATCAAAAATGTATATGTATAGTGAGAGCATGAATTTGTACTATTCAAGTTTGTAATAAATATTTGTTTGAATAAAATATTCGTTTGAATTCAAAAAACTGTGTAACTTGTTCTGTTTGAATTCAAATTCAAATTCCGTGTAATTTATTTTATTCAACAGATATTTATCTAACTAAATACATACTATACAAAATATTTGTTTGAATAAAATTCCTGTTTGAATTCAAAATCTGTTTAACTTGTTTTGTTTGAATTCAAATTCAAATTCTGTGAAATTTAATTTTATTCAACAAATATTTATTTAAACTATGAAAAAAAAAATAGTACATTACCAAATACATTTATATGAATGTATATATGTTTATTATCATCAAACAAAAATCATATAGCGCAAAGCGCATATTCAACAAAATGTTTCTTGTTTCGGATCCACTTCAACGAGTATTTTTGAAAATCGGCACCATTTACTTGGACAACCTCGGAAGAAGAAGGGGAAGAAGAAGAAGAAGACAGCGAAGATTGATTTGGTATACTTTTCATAATTATCGAAAACCCTATGACTACTTTGTTTTAAACACAAATTTATGATATTTTGTATGGTTACGACATGTTTCTATCTTGAAACTTTGTAATGTTTATATGTTTGTGATATTTTTCAGTCATTACTAACATTTCCTCTGTGTAATATATTTATGCAATACTTGTCAGCGTCTATGTGAAATGTTTGCCTATTTTATTTCTCACGTCAATTATTTTTTCTTTTTGTCGATGACAAAGGGGGAGAATAAGATTGATAGGGGAGTATCCGGTCAGAGGAAGAAAAATTACTTTCTATATTTAAAAACTTACATAGTTCTTATCATCAAAAAGGGAAGAATGTTAGAACCTAGAATTTTGATTGTGACAACTATATAAGTAAATATTATATGAACTAACCAAGTTTGCAGAAGAAGATAATCAAAAACATATGAAGACCAGATTCAGATTCCAGAATGTTGCTACAATGTTTTTGTTGGACATAGAGTCAGAGTCTAGATGTAGATAAATGTTAAAATCTCTCCGAAGTGCTATATACATACACTCGAAATAAAAATATTTGCAAATCAAAGGAGCTACATGGAAACATTGCATTCAGCCCGCTGAATGACTCTTATCAGCCGACTGAATGCTGTACATGTTCAAAAATAAATAAGAACATTCAACCGACTGACTTGGAATATTCAAACGGTCGAACTATACCATTTTTGTACCATTTCTTTGCTGTTTTGATTTTCAATCGATTTAGCTGGCTGAAACGTTTAGTTCAGACGACTGAATATCTATAACGGCTAGTTTTTGAAAAGGTGCTTCTCTTTCATGAACAGAAATAACTCATGATTCAAGAGTAGCTTTCATATCTCTTCATGGCTACTCTTCATGAACAAATGCAACTTTTAATCCCTAATAGCAAAGAATTTCAACATCTTATAATGAATTCAATTTTCTTAAGTCTTTTCATTCTTGCTATTTATACTCAAAAGCTTTCTACACACAAGAACTCTATTTAATCATTTATATATTCAAGTTTATTCTTGTTTAATCAAATAAACTTTCTTTCTTCACGAAATACACGATATACCACAAATGAAAAGATTATAGGAATGATGTACTCTAAAGACTTATCAGTGCTATTCAAAGAGCATAATCAGTCAGATATTTTTTTATTGAAGTCCTGTCCGGTTGCTTAGGCGGTTAATAATCCTACCATGTTGCTTAGGCGGTTGAAGTTTTGTTCGGTTGTTCAGGCGTTGTAATACATATTCCTCCGATTTAAGAGAGGGTTGATAGTTGAATTGCAGGAGTCTGAGATTGAACGTAGAACGTGAAAGTTCGAACCAGTATAAAAATTCATAGTGTCATTTACTTTACTGCTTTAATTTTTATACTTACATTCCGCACAAGTAGATAGATTGTTTAATATTCCATATTATAAGATCCATATTAACTTTCAACCTAAGTATCATTAACCATAATGATTGAAATGAGAGAATTAATTCAAAGTTTGTGGAACTTCCATCACCTTCTTTAGAGATAGAATTTGAATATACCGGAAGATGCATATGGTACTTGAATATAATTTTTTTAAAGTAAGTGTGCGTAAAAAGTAAATACTGAACACGTCCTTCAAACTAAAAAAAACTTTTTATTTACTTATTTTTTGCATATTCAAATACCGTACGCATCTTCCTATATATTCAAATTCTATCTCTAAAAACGGCGATGAAAGCTCTACAAACCTTGAATTAATTCTCTCATTTCAGTCATTATGATTAATGATACTTAAGCATCATTTTAAATATGAAAATGATATGAATAATTATAAGTATCATTATCACTTTGATTTACTTGATTTACTATAGGGATATTTAGTAAAGTAATTTATATGGATATTATTCAAGTAGATATTTAAGGAAAGATATAAATTATTTTGAACTCTTCTTTAATAATTCTAACAAAGATGTTACTTGTGTGGTTAACTAGAATAAAATGCTACTTTGGTAAATCTCTATAATCCAGGGCCTAAATTTGTTACATATATAAAGCATGACCTGTGTAAATTAATAGATCTTATCACCTTAAAATCACTTTAAACTTATTTTCTTGTTTTTTCTTTAAAGGTAACATTCTGCTCCGTACAATATAGTTAGTCTAATCACTAGTTGATAAAAAAATTTCCTTTTAATTTGTTTGTTATTTTCTTAGCACATAAAATTATACTAATTTATTTCTATCTAATATAGTTTCTCTGTCTCCGCATCTTTGTATTATTGATCATAGATTGTTAGAGAACCTCATATTATCACAAAACCAATTGGTTAATGTGATGGAAAGTCTCTTAGTATTTATGCAGAATTCATATTGTAAATTCCCCGATGTGGGAATAATCTCAACATAGATATTTAAGCGTATCCTGTTTGTTAATCATTTGATTTTGTAGACATATCTTATTAAACTCCCCAACTTCTTTACTAAAATTGCATGATCAATATTCGGTTAATATTCAGTTTTAGTTCTACCAAGTACCAAGTTTCACCACTTTTGATTTTGATTGCATTTCTCCATTTTTCAAATTTGTGTTCCTTCTCTTTTGAGGTGGCTATTAGCACAATATCATCTGCAAACATCATGCACCGTAATACTTTCTTTTGATTTTCTTTTTTATCTCATCTAAGACCAAAACAGATAGGTAAAGACTTAAAACTGATTTTTGGTGTAATTACTATTTTACTGGAAATTCACCAGTTTCTCTACATGCATACTGTATTTTCGTCACAGTATCTATACATAACTTGAATGAGTTTTATTAAGCATGTCGAAATTTATTTATTTATTTATTTTATTACTTAAAAACACACCGGGTTATGTCTCTTACTACCCTATCATATGCTTCTTCTAAATCTATGAATACTATATCTGAATCTTTTCATTAACTCTTAAATTGTTTTGTTAATCGTATTTTAAATGTATAGCCTCCATTGTTAACTTATCTGGTATAAAACCAATCTGGTTATCTGCTATCATTGTTTCATATCTTTATCCTTGTTATATTATTACTCTCTCATATAGTTTTATTGGATGGCTCATTAGTTGATTCCTATATAATTACCACAATTTTGTGTATCCTATTAGTTTTAAAAAATTGGAATTATCATGCTCTTTGCCCTCTCATTTGACATTTCCTCAACTGTTAATATTTTATTGAATAAGTTTGTAAGGCATCCAGTACTTTTACTTCCTAATATTTTCCACGTCTCTTAGACATATTATCCGGCTCTGCTGCATTGTTTTCTCTCTCTCTCTCTCTCTATATTTGTAATTGCTTCTTATAGTTCTTTACTTTCAAATTTGTGTTCCTATGTTGTTATCAACTTGTTCTACATCTTCTGTAGGGTTTTCTTCATTAAGCATTTATTCAAAATAATTCTTTCACCTATTAAGTATGTTAATATTTTTTTACCGATATATTATCATTTTCATCTCTAATACACTTTATTTGTTCCAAACTATGAGTTAATCTCTATTTATTGCTAATTTATAAGCATCTTCCCATTCTTTCGTATATAGTTCATCGTATGTATTCTTATAAGCATTTTGCTTAGCTGTATGTACCTACACATGTGTGCATGCTTACGCACGAATGCGTGCAAACATACACACAAGAGCACGTGCGTGCGCGCGCACACACGGTAAGCAATGTTTTCTATTTACAGATCGTATTATCATTTTCAGGAAAGTCTATATGTGAATGAAAATTATAGACGTGAAACTAAAGAAAATATTCGAATAATAACTGAAATTACGCGCGCGCGCACACACATATACATGCATGCATGCATACATACATGTGTATATGTGTATGTATGCATGTATTATAGACACTGCCTTATTTGCTGTATATTTTAATATAAAACTATTATATTTTTAAATGACATTATTAAGTCATGTACATGTTCATATATATACATCGTGCATATCTTTTTACTAGTGCGTGTATATTAGCTTGCATGTGTATATCAAACAATTATGCATTTCGGTTAATTTGTGGGGGAGAGCTAACGGAAATGGTTGAAGCATAAAACATGGATACAAAACGAAACATTGAAAGACCATACAGTAAAAGATAAATCTATCATGTTTTGCGATGTTTATTTCCTAACATGACTTATCACCATATGCGACAATCTTTGTTTGATTCTATATAAAAGTGGAGTTAAGGTCTGTCCTTTATTTTCACACTTAATACACAAAAACTTTCCCAAAAAAGGTTTGAAGTTACACTTTTAAAATTATTTTTGACAAATTTTTTTCATACCTTTTTTCGAAAATCAAATCTGCACATAATTGCAGGTTTCTTGACCAAAACTAATTTATTTTTATTTTTTTGAATTTTTTTGCAAATGTGCAAATATTTGTAGTTTTTACAACAAATATTTGCAGTCTGACCGAAAATAAAAATAAAATTGGTTTTTAAAACGTGTTTTTGAAAAGGGACGACTGTGTATTTTGAAACTTAAAGAGGGTGTTTTATAAAAGTTCCATATAAAATGCCAAGAAGTAGCAGGTTTAGTCAAATTTCAATTGTCTAAATTTTATTTCAGTATTAAAGTTCTCAATTATTAAACATGTGTATATAAGGAACAAAATACTTTGATCATGATCCATAATTTTCCTTATATATCATTATTTTTATATGAAATAACTCTGTTGTTTTGCACTCCTTGTTTAGTTGCTTCAACAAATTGAGATTTGTATTTACAAAAATGTTTCATGAATATTCAGATCATCATATGTAAATAATAACTCCACTTGCAGTAAGGAAATTTGAATGTATGAATAAACAGATGGAGATTTCAGTACTTTGACTTTGATACCTAAGTACATCTAACTGTTGCATATTGAAGTTCATAAATCGGAGTTCGACAATGATTTGACTAATATACATAGTATTAAGGTGTGACTAGAAATTTGAAGTTAGTGCAAACTAGTTTAATATATCAAACTATAAACATAGAACATTTTCCCACCTCAGAAGAGGTAGTTTATAGAAGAAAGAAATAATATCGATTTCTGTTTTAATCATTTTCTACAGAACCATACTAATTTTGCTTACCTTTACTTTCTATAGTATATTGCTACCATTGAACATGATAAGAAATCGTACTTGGGAGATGCTGTATAACCTTATGCCATGGCAGAGAAGTTGATGTCAATGGCATCTATATCTGAAAAGCTTCAAGCTGACAGATATAACGTTATGGAGGTGTGAACTGGTTAGTAGTTGTGTCAGTTATATCTTATTTTTATATATTTTCATCCCTTTCTGGTTTCCTGACGGCTCTCTTTTCCTTTTTCATCAACCCTATCAATACTGGCTAGTGGTGAATTGACAACCTGATAAATTATTACCGTCAGGTATGCTAGTTAAATTTTGTGCTGGTGACGAAGTAGTAGTTTAATGTTTGAATATGTAGGCTATTTGACGTTCTTTTTTATTCTAGTTTTAGTTACTTGTGCAAATAATATTGAAAGCTAGAATTGTAACGAACATGATTTTCGCGCTCGAAAATCGACATCCATACTTCATATCGTATTCGAATGCCATAGATTCGACCGTTCAAATCCGATTCGCCGGAGCTTATAACAACATTAAGTAAATAACACAGCAGAATAAAAAGAATAATACATTGATATACAGCTTTGATACAATATCTGATACAACAGATGATCCAATAGATATCAATATACATCAGAGACATGATACAATAAAATAGCAGCGAAAAAGAAAAATAGATATCATCCAGCAGCGGAACAAATAACTCTAAGACAGTCTTTAAGGAAGAACTCCAAAAAAACTGCAACCCCATTTCCAAGAACCAATCCAACAATAGCTCGAATTTCCAATAAAGATGCACCAAGCTAAGCAAGTACAATCCATATCCAAAGACTGAACTAGCTTCAGATAATTCACTGAACCTAACTATCTGAAAATAACCCAACTCTAGACTGTTCGTGTAGAAAAAAATGAGCACCCAGAGTTTAGAAAAGAAACAATAAACTCCGGATCAGTCATGAGACTGGTGTGAGCAACAAAAACAGTTTATCTTTAAAAACAACAACGAAATATTTTAAAAATCAATTCGCAATGCTTTTTAGAAATGAGACCACCATAAGGCCTTCCGCACACACACACAATGCAAACGCAGAATCGGAGGAGATTTCTCCTTATGATAGTCAAAGATGCTTGATACGCATTAAAAGAAACATTTGATAATATTACTACTGCATAGTGTAGGAAAAATTCATTTCGAAAGTAAAGATATAAATCTTAGCCAGCATAGACATTTCGCACTTATGCCTACTATAGCTATCATGTTCAATAGCAGGTTACCGCCACATTCCATGACAGGTTATACAACTAAAACCGTACAGGATTCGTATTGTTTCTTTGGATTTCCAATAAATGGTCAGGCCAAAGAACTTCCCATTGCCACATGAGAACGCCTCTGGAAGGACGTTCCCGAGAACCTAACCGGATCTCTGCCAACACAAGGCCGGGTTACCCCTAACTGGGTAACTACTGACACGAGTATGCCATTTTCCGGTTGTAACCAACCTTTAACCGGGGCCCCAGCAACAAATCACAAAGTAATATATATATATATCTGCGATATCAACATAAGTTAAGTATCTGGGCTCCATACCATGATACCACTTCTATTCAGAAGGAAATGCACATACCCTAAGGGGTGCTACCCCCAATAACCTTGCCGCATCTTTTCTGTTTCGACCATTTCGGAGTGTGAGGTCCGACGAAGTCTCGTCCACAAAGCCACGCTTTGGTACAAAGCCATGCTTTGGGTCAACAAATGATCAAAGTAATGATCACAAAGATAAATGATCAAACAGATGATCATATCACAAATGATCAAACAATGATCATTTCACAGCAACACTCAGCATGTCACATTACCAAATTAGGAATATATCGCTGATAACCATCAACTACATAACCTCTGAGCTCGTATGTCTCAGAGAAGGGTGTTAAGCTAAAAGAATAAATCCTCCGCCACCAACATAAATATATATGAAAGTGATCAGATTTATATCTCAAATTGTAATGTCAGACATAACAATCCATACAAGTCTGTTCTGGGTTCGAACAGAACCGAAGGCACTTCCAAAGAAGTCCTTGCAATCTGGGCATTCACAATCCCGATCGGACTTCCCATCACTTAGGGAGTGTCTATACCGGCGCGACTCGGTGCAGAAACAATCGATAGGTCATCCTATCGCTTTCGCAAATACCTGGTCTTCATCACCGGTCTTCAAATGCTATCCATATCGTCGAATCACATATTCGGAATGGGTTATACGACACAAAGGTCATTTCCCGGCTAAACCGAATGGTGAGCGAAAATATTTTAAAACATATGGATATGAGATTTCAATTAAGTCACAACTTAATAATTCAAAACTTTCTTTCAAATGGTTTAACTAATTACCATTTTAAATCTTTTAAACAAAAGATTTATTTCATAAAGTTCACCTAGTTTCACAAAGATTCATTCCCAGTTTTCAAAACAATTCCGTTTCAAAAAGATTAATTCATTTAAATCTTTTAAATCAAAGATTTGTCTCATAGTTTTCAAATCGTTCCCAAATATTCATTTTCAAAATTCGTTTTCCGAATATTCATCTATATCTTGGAAAACTATTTTTATTTAACTTGGAATTCCTTTTAATAAGATTTGAAACGAAAGCTTTTTATCATTTAAAAACAACAGTTTTAATTTGGATAAACCCGATTTCTTTTATACAAGTTACAATCTTTGGTTTAATTCGAATTCCCAAAACAATACTTTAAATATGGTTTCAAACCGTATATAACTAACATAACATTTTTAATCCCTAATTTCAAATCATAGAATTCAATTCCTAATTTTGAATTCAAATTTAAATCAAATTATTTAAATTCCAAAACTTAATCGAGTAATTTAAAAATAAATTTTATCTTGAAATTCCATTCCAAAAGCTTTTCACATTTATTCTGATTCCATTTCCAAAATATTTGAATTTAAAAATTCAAATTTAAAAACTATTTTCAAAAATCTGTGATTTAATCGATTTCCTCGTGAAATCCATATTCTTGTGTGTATGGTGTGGTCCAGGGGTTTTACACAATAGTGCACAATCATTCAGTCATCACAGATTAAAACACAGAAATATAATTGATAAGCGATATAAACTATAACGCTTATCGTCCATTCACAGATTCACAGATAATATACAAATGTATCATCAATAAATGAATAAATACACAGCTCAATTCACAGAACAAAATATCACAGATCAGATAGGAAAATCAATTCAAGGCATCTCATACAATACAATCATTCATGAGTAAGTCAAGTATTCAATAGTCATTTATAAGCAGGATTAATTAAATCATTTTTAATCCAAATCAATTCAATTTATCTCCAAGTAAATTTATTACTTATGAATTAATTATCCCATCCTGATTTATTAATTACAAATCATTTGATATTAATAAATTAATCAATCACCTTAATTAATTAAATTATTCGTGATTAATCATATCAATTAAATCAACCTTTTAAACCAATTTCACAATTAATTATCTTTAATAAATCAAAATATCCAGCTTTAATTTCAATAAGTGATTAATCCTTAAAATCATTTCTTAATTAATTATTATATCTTAATTACTTGATTATTTTATTTCATGCTATTTAATTAATTACTTCTTAATCAAGTTATTTATCTTTAATTACTTAATTGATTATCCTCAATCATTAATTAATAACCTTAATTATTAATTAATAAAACTTAATTACCCATTTATAAATCACACATTTAATCAATTCTTAATTCTTAATTAACAAATAAATTAGATTAACCTTAAAGTTAATTACATAATCATTTAACCTTAATTTATATTTCATTAAAGAAATTAAACCTTAATTCATAAATTTAAACTTCTAATTACTTATTTAATTAATATTCAACATTAGTTATTCCATTCAAATTAACTTCAAAATTTATGAATTACAATTCATTGAATCTTTATTTACTTAAAAGTAAAACTCGTATATATTAATGATTTAAGTAATACTCACGAATATATTTAAACATTGTTTTTTTTTAAAACTTGCTTTTAAATTTTACTTTGTTTAAGTTTAAAATTCAAACTCTGCCAGGTTTTAAACAAAACCTGCAACCAAATGATTCACTCGAACCAAGCATTTCCGACTTCGAGTCAAACCCCACCCGACTTCTAGACAAACGCGAAATAACTCGAGTGAAACTCGAGTATCTCCTGCCCCTTCAAACTAAACTTCTTCAGGTACAAGCAATGCACCGTGCATATGCACGGTGACGATGGTCGTCGCCGATCATTATCGATGATCTTCCTCCATCATCCATCACCCAAGCACCCACTCGAAAGCATCAGATCTCCATCTTCAAGCTCGAAATCAAATTCGAGGGTTTAAACTAAAACCTGAAAAACACTTGCCTTCGCACTCTCGAACCTGTCAACACGTCGCATCCACTCCTCCAACCACCAGAGCACCAGAACCACCAGCCACCACTTCGTCATCGACCCTACCACCATCTCCCGAATCTACGTCGAACTCGATGCACTACAGACGTCGAACGAGATGAAATTCTCGATCTCACAAAAAACTAAGTTTAGGAGTAAAAACCCCACGCCGCTGACGCCACGACCAACTGCACACCATCACCATATTTTTCCTACCATCTCCGATCGCCCATACACCTTCAGGAAGAATCGCAGCCACTCCGATCAACCCAATTGCCAGAGGCAACCCAAAATCCCCAAATTGGTCAACAAAGAAATGCAAATTCTACTCATTACTAAAAATTGTGATTTGAGTTTTAAAAATCCTATTTTTGATTAAGCAAACAGTTTGTAAACTTGAATCGATAATTCATGATGTTTGAATTTGCCACTTAAGTCAAGTATTACTGTTCTTATGTTCTTCCCAGAGCAGATCAACTCTTTTTAGCATGAATTCAATTTTTAAACCTACTTTATACCCAACCAAACATATTTTGTTTGAAGTTCAAAATTTAATAATGGCAGGTAAAAAGAATTGGAATTTTGTTTTCAAATTTAAACACCCTGTATCCAAAGATAGAGAAGAACAAGATGTTCAGACAAGCAGACTTATATCACAGCATATACTTTAAATATCATGCTGAATACAACATAATTATTAACATGCAAGCATCAACTATCACCAAATCATTTTCACAAGCAACAAGATTACTTAAGTATATATATATAAAAAAAAGAAGTTACTCACAGTTTTTAGCAAAGTGACAGAGCTTTTTATTGAAATAGGATTTGGTTTTTTTTCTCATTGAAACTTTGCTTCCTTGATTCTCTGGCTTGCAGTTTGAAGATGGAATCTGGTTACAGCTTATAGAAAATTGTTTACAGGGTTTTTGTTTTGAGGGAAGAGGATTTCAGGTTTGCATTTGTCTTATGAACGAAAGTAAAGATATTGATATATAGAGGAAAGAATGTACAGGTGATGGAATTTGTACAATAAGCATGCTGAAGATGCTTGCATTCAATGCTAGAGTCATGTTGCATTAATTTCTTTGCTGTTTTGATGTTAGTGATGTGGCATTAATTGCCTTGGTACTTTTATGTCTTCAGCCTACATACTTGTCTTCATTTGCTTATACTTATCATTTTTTGAAAAATATATGTTGTCTTGCATTACTACTTTGTTTGTCTGGACTGAAAGGTTTTTGTTAGTTATTTTACTTTGTTTTCCAATTTAATATGTTGTTTACTTTATAGTATAAATGAAGTTCTATTTTTAATAAGTTGTTATAATTTTATCTATGTGTTTAATTTTATATTTCATAATTTATTATATATATACATTTATTTTTATTTCTAGCCTAAATATTTAATTGTCTTGTATATCTTATACTTATTATTTTACTTACATTTGTCTTTTATTTGTTCTTACTTATGTATATTATTATTATCTTCTTGCTTTGTAATATGGATGTAGTTCTATATTTAATTTGATGTTAGAATTTGTCAAATATGTTTTACTTTATATTTTGTATGTTTGCTTTTATTTTTAACTTAAATATTTATTTCAAAAATTTTATTATATTTACACGACTTTAAAAATCCATTTCATAAGATTGAATTCAAATATCTCTATATTAACATTGTTTAAAAATAACTCAATATAAAATAAAATAAAAATTTATAAAAGAAACCATTTCTTTCTTAATAAATAACATAATTTGTTTGAATTTGGAAAAACACGAATCAATTTATCATTTAATTTCACAATTTTAAATCAAAAATAATTTAAATTATCAATTTAAAATAAATTAAAATTCAGGATCGTTACAAGAATGGTGTGCTGCTATGGCTGCTTCTACAGTAAAATCTACATAATGGGTTATGCTGTCATCTTTGTGTTGTTGTTCAATTATTTGTCTGGTTTAATATATTTTAAGAATTGATTTCCAATGCCAGGACTTAAACCAGCTCTATTGAGCCGATTGTCCTACCGCCCTCGATTCAATGGATTTGAGAAAATAATATCATTAGAAATTGTGCATATTGCATTTTAAGTTGCAAAACAAGACTGCTTGCTTGGTTTTGAAAAACCGTAATTGTTTTACATTTTCATGGTGTAGGAACTCAAACTTGAATTCCTCTACCAGCCACATGAAAACTAGAGGGTGTAGATTGTGTGCATCTGCTTCATGTCTGTTTAATGGAATATAAAATATATTTTACATTTTCTTTTCTTTTCCGTAACACCTAAGTTTTTTCTTTAAAGAAAATAAATGAATTTCAGGCGTTAACTATTTCAATAATAGAAGGAAAAAATATGCTTGTATGCCTGAATTGTCCTTGCAGGAGAGGATGCGAGGGAATATAGGACATCAGATAACTGACGATTACAGTTTGCTGAGATGGCATCGTTTGATCCATTAATATTATCAGTTAAAATAAGAGATGAAAATTTGTTTCTCTCTTTACTGAGTTTAACGATTCTTCATTCTTCCTTTCTCTTGCACTTCTTCATCATGGACATATAACTTTTTTATACTATATTATATATGTATTTTCTTCTTTATTTTTTATATTTTACTCAAAAAAATAATACTTCATAGTTAATTTGCAATATACAAATAGCCTTCACGTTCATGATGCGGAGACTACATTTTTAGGTTTGTTCTTGGTAAGAAGAGTTGTCTTTTCCTTCTAAAATTGCAGTATTAACATCTTTTCTTTTCTTCTTCTTCGTCCTTTTTTTTTTTTAATTTTTTTTTTTGTATGACGTTGATATCGAACATGTTTTATGGTAGGAACATGCATTGCCAGTAAAAGGATAAGACAACCAAAAATGGCATCACTTCCGCAAAACCCATCAAAGAAGGCTATTCGCAATGCAGGCGGCAAAGGTGCAGAAAGCAGTCGCAGCACAGCTGGGCAAACCGTGAAATTCGCTAGAAGAACATCTAGTGGAAGATACATAAGTTTATCAAGAGATGACATAGACATGCCAAGCGAGCAATCATCAGGCGACTACATGAATTACACGGTCCACATTCCTCCTACTCCAGACAATCAACCAATGGATGAGTCCGGGGAGGCCGCAAATGTCGCACAAAAAGCAGAAGAACAGTATGTTTCAAATTCATTATTCACTGGTGGGTTCAATAGTGTCACCAGAGCACATTTGATGGATAAGGTGATCGATTCAGAAGTCAACCATCCACAGATGGCAGGATCGAAAGGATCGCGCTGTGGCATGCCTGCTTGTGATGGAAGTGTAATGAGAGATGAGAGAGGGGAGGATATTGACCCGTGCGAGTGTAGGTATGTATACTCAGATTGTTTCATAGTAAAATTGTTGACTTGTAACCTCCAAAGGTTCGCTTATCTGGTCAAAAGACTGAGATGTCAAATGAATGGTGCAACAGTCAATTTTCAATGACAGCGTAAATCTCTTCGAATAGCTTGAAATATGTGTTGGACTCATGTGTGTGTATTCTGATATTGTAGGTTTAAGATATGCAGAGACTGTTACCTAGATGCACAAAAAGAAGGTGGGAACTGTCCGGGATGTAAAGAGCCATACAGGTCAGCGGACTATGACGATGATGTCCCTAACTTTTCAAAAGGTGCACCAGCGCTTCCAGCTCCAGGTAGCAGAGGCAATATGACAATGGCAAGCAAATCAATACAGTTACGTGCTCAAAATGGAGAGTTTGATCACAACCGTTGGTTGTTTGAGACGAAAGGAACGTATGGTTATGGCAATGCCTACTGGCCTAAAGATGGTTTGTCTGATGATGAAGATGGAATCATGGGAGATGGAATTCCAGATACCACGGAGAAGCCATGGAAGCCTCTAACTCGTGTAATTCCTATGCCTACAGGAATCATCAGCCCTTATCGGTTCGTAGTTCTTAAATATTGCTTTTCTTGATTCATAGATGGATGGCTTATATATGATATAACTGATGTATGTTTGAAATGACAGTGTGCTTATAGTGGTAAGGTTCGTCGCATTGTGTTTCTTTCTAACGTGGAGAGTGCGACATAAGAATGAGGATGCTGTATGGCTATGGGGGATGTCTATTGTGTGTGAATGTTGGTTTGCTTTCTCATGGATCCTGGATCAAGTCCCAAAACTGAACCCTATTAATCGACAGACGGATCTTGAAGTACTGAGAGAAAAATTTGACCTCCCATCTCCTTCGAACCCCAATGGCATTTCTGATCTTCCAGGGATTGATATTTTTGTATCTACTGCCGATCCTGATAAAGAACCACCACTTGTAACTGCAAACACAATTTTATCTATACTGTCTGCTGATTACCCAGTAGAAAAGCTCGCGTGTTACATATCTGATGATGGTGGTGCGCTTTTGACGTTTGAAGCCATGGCTGAAGCTGCAAGTTTTGCTAATATCTGGGTACCATTCTGTCGTAAGCATGATATCGAGCCTAGAAATCCAGAGTCGTATTTTTCTATAAAGGGAGACCCGACTAAGAATAAGAGGAGAGCTGATTTTGTGAAGGATAGGAGGAAGATTAAGCGAGAGTACGATGAGTTTAAAGTTAGGATCAATGGGCTGCCTGATTCGATTAGGAGAAGATCAGATGCGTTTAATGCACGAGAAGAGATGAAGATGATGAAACATTTGCGAGAGAATGGGGGGAATCCATTGGAACCTACGAAGGTCCCAAAGGCAACATGGATGGCGGATGGCACCCACTGGCCTGGAACTTGGACTGCATCCGAACCCGATCACGCCAAAGGCGATCATGCTGGCATTTTACAGGTAAGTCTAAAGGGTCATCTGCTGTGAAACTATGTACAATAGTGTAAGTGAAACCATGTACAATGATTGATCTTTTATTGTCACAGGTAATGCTGAAGCCTCCATCACATGAACCCTTACTTGGACTTCCAGACGAGGAACAGCTATTCGACTTCAGTGATGTAGATATTCGACTCCCAATGCTCGTTTACATGTCCCGAGAAAAGAGAAAAGGGTACGACCACAACAAAAAAGCCGGTGCCATGAATGCACTAGTCCGTGCTTCAGCCGTCATATCGAATGGACCTTTCATTCTGAACCTGGACTGTGACCACTACTTCTACAATTGCAAAGCCATTCGTGAGGGCATGTGCTTTATGATGGACAGAGGGGGAGAAGACATCTGTTACATTCAGTTTCCTCAGAGATTTGAAGGCATTGATCCATCTGACCGGTATGCAAATCACAACATGGTGTTCTTTGATGGCAACATGCGTGCTTTAGATGGTGTGCAGGGGCCGATGTATGTGGGAACAGGATGCCTGTTTCGGAGGTTTGCTCTTTACGGGTTCGACCCACCTAATGAAAAGGCAACCTGGTTGAAAGATAAGAAGAATGATCCAGAATCCGAGATGCAGTCCTTGACTGCAGATGAGTTTGGAGGTGAGTTGGATCCAGCGGTCTTGCCAAAGAGATTTGGAAATTCACAAGCATTAGCGGATTCAATTCCTATAGCAGAGTTTCAGGCAAGGCCTCTTGCTGATCATCATGGAGTTAAGCATGGACGACCTCCTGGTGCACTTAGGGCTCCAAGACCACCACTCGATCCTGCCACTGTAGCAGAGGCAGTATCTGTCATCTCTTGTTGGTAATGTTTTTATGCCATGTTCATTTCATGCACACAAAATTAAACACCGTGCTAAAACTTCTATTTAGAATTATTGTCTTTAAGGTTGAAATGACCTTTTGAGTCTACCATGGAGTTAAGATCTCTCCTCATTTCTTGTGTCTCCATTTTGTCAATCATATCATAGTATTAATTACATAAACAATTAATTATATCAAACTTGTTAGTCTCCGATATTTGAAATTCTTTGGATTTGATTGACCGTGGAGGAGTACATAATTGGAGAGTGAGAAACCCATATCTAAATGATGGGTTGCATCTCAATATAATAATTAGCAATAGGAAATAAGAAAAATATTAACGTCAAGCTTGCATAAAACATTAACAACACTTTTGATTTTATGTTCTACTGCAATCAATATTGAAAGCTGATATCCTTCGTAATATATTCCGGGGTTCTCATGTGCGCCATTTAATCTCATTCATCCATTAAAGTAACCTGATCAAGAACCATGACTAACTATATTACTTGAAAAAGCGATGAAGTATAAATCTATGGTTGAAATGAAAGTACACATGCGTGGTTAATTTTTGATCTTTTATGGTCGTTAATGTTTGTTCTATTAGCGCATTAACACAACTCAAGAAATAATCTATTATAAGATAAAATGTGTGAGGATAGCTCTTCTTTAATCATGATAAAATTGACAAAATCGGATTTTCAGGTACGAGGACAAGACAGAATGGGGAGACCGTGTCGGCTGGATCTACGGTTCGGTAACGGAAGACGTGGTCACGGGCTACCGCATGCACAACCGCGGGTGGAGATCCGTTTACTGCATCACCAAACGAGACGCCTTCCGTGGATCCGCACCCATCAACCTAACCGACCGCCTGCATCAAGTGCTCAGGTGGGCCACGGGCTCAGTCGAGATCTTCTTCTCCCGAAATAACGCGATCCTCGCTACAGGAAAGCTCAAACTCCTCCAAAGAATATCATACATGAACGTGGGAATCTACCCATTCACCTCGGGCTTCCTCATCGTCTATTGCTTCCTTCCCGCCCTCTCTCTCTTCTCTGGACACTTCATTGTACAAACTCTCAATGTCACTTTCCTTGTTTACCTCCTCATTATAACAATCACCTTGATCAGCCTCGCCTTACTGGAAGTGAGATGGTCAGGGGTCGGATTGGAAGAATGGTGGAGAAACGAACAGTTCTGGCTTATTTCAGGCACATCGGCTCATTTCTACGCAGTTATACAGGGACTTTTGAAAGTTATAGCAGGCATTGAGATTTCATTTACGCTTACATCTAAATCCGCTTCAGAGGACAACGATGATATCTTTGCTGATTTATATATTGTGAAGTGGTCTTCGCTTATGATACCGCCTATTACCATAATGATGGTGAATCTTATAGCTATTGCATTTGGATTTGCAAGGACTATATACAGTGAAGTGCCTAAGTGGAGTAAGTTGCTCGGAGGTGTGTTTTTTAGCTTCTGGGTGCTGGCCCATTTGTATCCTTTTGCTAAAGGGTTGATGGGAAGAAGAGGGAAGACGCCTACGATAGTGTGGGTTTGGTCCGGGCTTATTTCGATTACTATTTCTTTGCTTTGGGTTGCCATTAGTCCACCTAAAGGTAGCGAGGGGACTCCTGGAGGTGGGTTTCAGTTTCCTTGAGATACTTTTGGACATAGATTTTTTTACTTTTCTTTGCCACACTTTATTTTATTGGATTATATAAACGTACATGGGATGCTATGATGATCAGACTGTAATTTATGTTTGGGACTTGGTTTATATTTTTCTTGTAAATTTGATGAGATTAATAAATGAATAAATGGTTTATTAGTTGTACCGTTTGGGCTTATATTCACCATCTTGAGGTATTATCTACAAATTTAAACTCTGGGCTTATATATTTACCATATTAAGGTATTATTTACGGATTTAAACTTTGGGCTTATATTTACCCTCTTGAGGTATGGCATTGTTTCCCTCCTTGTTTGAAGATGTGAGGTCTTCAAACTGGTAAATTATATTGCAACATTGGTTCTGTCAACTGACAAAAATGATGATTCTTTGTCATGATATGTAATCGATATTAGTTGGCGGTTGTAATTAGGGGTGAACAAATAGTTGCTTTGAGTTTGAATACAACAAAAACTATCAAAATCAAAATAATCATTCAAAAGACAAAACAAAAAAAAACCAAATCAAACCGATATTTTTTAAAACTGAAACGTCTTCAAAGAAAGCGGTTCAGTTTAGTCGATCTAATTGGTTAATCTTTAAGCTATATTTTTCTGTTGCTAACATAATATAAGATTGAAACTTCATACTTATACGAAGAAGTGACGATGCAATAATATTTAGAACCAACTTCAATTCTAAACACATTAACATGAATTAGAAGAAAGATAATATTACAAATAATAATATTTTCACTAACTATGTTTTTCAAAATGATTGAAGTTTTATATGTGGTTTAGTTGGTTGGCCATTTTGAAATATTGAAACTCAAAATTGATGGACAAACCAACCAAATACGAAAATAAAATCAATTCAACCAATTATCCATATTCTGTCTAAACCACCTTACTAATAATTAGTATTAAAATATTTAGATCTACCATGTTTGATGCTAGAGTACGTTCCAAGACTGCCGTCAGTCAGTGCATATTTATATTATATATTACATCAATTCATGCTCACACACATTTCACACAAATCTTTTTCACTCACACACATTTAACACTAATCAATTTGAAAAAAAATAGCAGAGCATTTGCTAATTTATCCGACGTTTGAAAATCCACAGGGTGTGTTCGCATATAACATTTGACCAGTTTGGACTTGTCCCAATGGTTCATTTGAGAACGTTCACTTTCCTGAGCTATATAACCCTAGCCCCTTTCTTCCTCCACCACCAAGCTCATACATCCCAAATCGAAACGTCCTTAGCTCAAATTCGTCTTTTTCGAAGCACGAATCGATGATTTTCTTTTACAGTCGTGTGTCTTTCACATTTCTACAGATTATATATCTCTTACGATTTTTCTGAATTTTAGATATTGGAACTTTTGTTAGAAATATTGTCGATTAGAATGTTGAGCGTATTTTCACTGTCTTTGACATCTATAGATCAGTAATAGACACCCGTCCTGGTTGAGTTACCAACTAGTACGATGATGTTCACTTGAGTTCACCAACCACTTAAGTACTGATTTCATCATCACCCATATGAAGAACAAATGGAACAACATGAAGCGGTTTTGAGTGGTATGGAACGATATACTACAAACACCAATACGTGTTTGGTCAGTTGGACATGATATTGTTCAAGGAGATGATGGTGGGAGACAACCACTTTACGGTTCCGCTGCTTCAAAGAGCATACTCCCCGCCTCCATAAGAACTAGACCAAATGTACATGATGCTGTAAAGGAATGCAAATGCAATTACAACATCTATGCTTCGTCTCCAACCCACTTAAACACCCAACTTTACTTGGATATTTTTAACGGGATAACGAATGACCTATCTTTTAGTCCTAAAGCCACTACTCCTTGTTGGACATACAATGTTGTTTCATCGTCTCAGCCAAGACTTGTGCGATCCCTGACTCTAAGGGACGATGATCCGAATTTTGACATGTTTAAATAAACTGTTGGAACTGGGCAGCTCGCAGCAAAGTAATGTATGAATTTCAAATTGTTTTACCATTTTGGATCTTTATTGGGTCTATGAAGTCTAGTTTATTTAGAACATTTCAAAATTTCTTTCAAATAAAATCTTTATTTTATTTGAATTTATAAAATGATTTTATATATTTAATTAATGTTATATTATGTATACACGTGTGTCATATATACATATATATCTGTGTGCAATTATAACATATCAATCCATGCAAGGTATAACATGTCCGTGTATATGTGCTGCGATTTACACCACAACGGACACGTTAGCTCATCCAATATACGAATATAATGTTATAAATACCTATATATGTGTGTGTATATATAAACTATATTTTAATTAAATAACTATATATATATATATATATATATATATATATATATATATATATATATAAACATAAGCGTCACGACACGCGCGTGATGATGGCACATTTTGAGCATGAATTGTTTACCTGTAAGTTGAATATATTTAACTTATTCAAGAGAAATTATTTACACAAAAATTAAGTTATATTTTTGCGTTGAAATCATATGCAGTTAGTTTGAATTTTTATTTCTTTGTTGCAACATCTAATTTTCCATTAGTTTGAATTTTTGTTCCTATTAATTTGTAAAAAAAGTTTATTTGTTGGATCTTATTTTTAAATGATAAGATTTATTAATATTTGTAGAGTGAAGTTTTGAATTCCTAAAGGAAGTTTACTTGTTATATCCTATGTTTTTGTTTAAGTGACACCAAAGTTTAATAATGTTTGTAGAGATTTATTTGTTAGATCTTATGTTTAAGTGATATTAAGATTTAATAATATTTGTAGAGGAAAATTTAGAATTTGTAAAAGAAATTAGATCCTTATTTTAAGTGATATTAAAATAGAGGGGCGTTACGGTATGCGCTTCACGCGCGAATTATTTTCCTACAAATTATATATGTTCAATCATATTGTGTGTTTAAATTAATTGTGGTTAATTTTAGTTTTTATTTCCAAGTTGCAAAGTTCGATTTTTTGTTTGTTTCAATTTTTATTTCCATTATTAATTAATGAAGAAAGAATTGTAAAGGAAATTTATTTGTTAGATGCTATTTTTAAGCGATATGACTTGGTTTGGTAGTACTTGTAGATGAGCGTTTTGAATTTGTGAAAAAAATTTATTTGTTAGATTCTATTTATAAGTTATATTAAGATTTGGTTTGGTAATATTTATAGAGAGAAATTTTGAATTTATTATAAAAAAATTAGTTGTTAGATCCTATTTTTAAGTGATATTATGATTTGATTTGGTAATATTTGTAGATGGTTGTTTTCGAATTGGTTAAGTTTATTTATTTGTTAGATCCTAATTCAAGTGATTGTGAGATTTTGATAATATCTGAAGAGGGACATTTTTGGTAGTTTACGCCGACACCAAAAAAGCATGAAACCAAAGATATTACAACTATTATCAAAGATATGTATGATATTTTAACATTTGCAAATATACAAATGTATTTAAATCAGTTACCAATTATATTCAATTTATTTTACGTTATTAAAAAGCTAAAAACAAAACATATTGCATTTGAATTTTTTTTACACATGTATATAGGTATTAAATATTTATATGTATGTGTAAATAACATAATTATATATATATATATATTAGTATTTTAAAATATACAAAATATATTTTAAATAAATATATGTACTAGGTCATGCGCATTGCATAATTTTTTTTAAAATTTTAAAATATATTTTGAAAATAAATATCCAAATGAATATTAATTAAAAATTAATTTTGAAACTTAATTTTGAATTTTAAAATTTCAGTAAAATTCTAGTTGGTGTTCCGTAAATTCAAATATTTAAATTCAAATTTTATGATTTAATTTTTTTATCTATTTTTTAATCTCAGCTATTAAATAAATACTTTAAAATATAAAAAAGTGTTTTTTATTTTTCCTGCCAAGAGCTGTTAAATAGTGATTTGATTTGGTAAAATATAAAACTTAATTTAATATATATATATATATATGTTAATATAATTAATTGATTTAAATAATATATATAATTATTTTATTTATGTCGAAATTAGTACACTTATGAAAACTTATATATAAAATTATATAACTATATTTTTTATAAGTATAATGCAATATTTAAATATTTTCAATTATATATATTTGAATGTTGAGGTGGAGTCTTGGCACAACGGTTAGGTCACCTGCATGGTTACCTAGGTTCGAGTTCGTAAACCTCTTCGTAATGAGAGGGAAAGGCTGCGTACATTATCGACCTCTCTAGAGCCCGCTATTATGCGAGAGCCTCGTGCATTGGGTTCCACCTCTATATATATTTGAATGTTGTAAATTAATTTATTAAAAATGAAAAGATTGGTTTTTTAGCCATGTTACCTTTAGGTATATACATGACTAAATTTTTTTATATCTAAAAAAAATATAAACATACAACCAATGTGATTGTGAGAATACATTTATATGTTGGAATCATCACCTAACTAATAATAATATATGATATAAACATTATATAATTATATTAATATTTAAAATAGATTAGGAATATACCTTTTGTCCAAAGCCTATACAAATTTGCTCCTCGACATGATTTCCAATCTAGTAGAGTGTTAGTCCCTAAACCGATGACCGTTAGGTGTCGAATAGAACTGCTTTTACTTTAATTTGAACTTGAAATAATGGAGGATGGGAGACGAATGGTGGTTGAACTGTGTCATCCCATAGCGAAAGAAATGTGAGAATTTCAAATTTTTTTACATTTTGGATCTATGTTGGGTCTATGAAATCAAAATCCACTTAGGTTTTATCTAAGTTTTCTTTTAAATAAAAGTTTCATTTTATTTGATTGCTTTGAAAAGGTTTGAATATGGTATTTTCATGTAACGTTCAGAATGTTCGACTTCCGAAAATCGACATCAATACGTCCACTGTATCAACTGCCGAACAATCGAATGCCGGAAAACCGAACCCTTAGGGTTTAAGAAGAAGAAAAAGATAGAAGAAGTAAGAAAGAAGAAGCAACAGAAACAATATCAAAATCTCATAATCGTAGCGAAACAAATATAATAGATAAATGAATAATCTTTAATCAAAGAACTATATCAGTTATTACATTACATCACATCACATTACATTATCATAGTTTACAACAACAAACATCGAAAAAGAAATACTATATACTAGTTGTTATGCCATGCCATCCAGCTTGCCTCCAGATCTCTACAGCAACTCCTGAATTCCAAAATGACCTGATAACCTGACTCTAGACTGTCCGTGTGGAAATTGGTGGGCACCCAGAGTTTAGAAAGGGAACAACAAACTCCAAGTCAGTCATGAGACTGGTGTGAGAACTTAAAACAGTTTATCTTTAAAAACAAACAAAGAAATATTTTTAAAGTCAATTCGCAATGCTTTTAGAAAATGTAACTACCATAAGGCATCCCGCCACACACATAATGCAAACGCAGAACTTGGAGGAGATTTCTCCTTATGATAGTCAAACATGTTTGATACACAAATTTCTTTGATATTATTGCTATAAGTGCAAAGTGCAGGAAAACATTTCGAAAGTAAAATATTAATCTTAGCCAGCATAGGTACCATTATAGTATGCCTACTATAGCTACCATATTAGATGGCATGCTCTACAACTAAAACCGTACAAGGCTCGTATTGTTTCTTTGGATTTCCAACTAATGGTCAGGCCAAGGAACTTCCCATTGCCACCTGGGTACGCCTCTGGAAGGACGCCCCGAGAACCTAACCGGATCTCTGCCAACACAAGGCCGGGTTACCCCTAGCTGGGTAACTACTGACACGAGTATGCCATCCCCCGGTCGTAACCGACCTTTATCCCTGGATTCACCAACAACCATAAAATAATAAGTTTGCATCAACAACATAGGTTAAGTATCTGGGCTCCATACAATGATACCACCTCTATTCAGAAGGAAATGTACATACCCTAAGGGGCGCTACCCCCAATAACCTTGCCGCATCTTTCCTGTTTTGACCATTCCGGGGTGTGAGATTCGACGAAGTCTCGTCCACAAAGCTACGCTTTTCACAAAGCCATGCTTTGATCAACAAATGATCAACAACACTCAGCATGCCACATTACCAAGTTGGGAATATATTACTGATAACCTTCAACAACATAACCTCTGAGCTCATACGTCTCAGAGAAGGGTGTTAAGCTAAGAGAATAAATTCTCCGCCACCAATAGAAATGTGTTTGAAAGAAATCTGCTTTATATCTCAAATGTAATGTCAGACATACAATCCATACAATTCCGTTCCGGGATCGAACGGAACCGAAGGCACTTCCAAAGAAGCCCTTGCAATCCACATACTCACTAATCACGTTCGGAATTCCCATCACAAAGGGTGATAAAATCTCTATATCGGAGATCAGCCAATGCAGAGACATTATACGGTAATCCTTCCGTTTTTGAAAATATCTGGTCTTCAACACCGGTCTTCAAATGCTATCCATTACGACGTATCACTATTCGGAATGGGATTTATGACCCAAAGGTCCTCTTCCGGCTAAACCGAATAACGAGCGCTTAATTTAAAAGTAAGTGTAGCATTCAAATTCAAGCAAATCACAATAAATACCCATTTAAAGGTAAATATTGATAGTCGGTTATTTAACTATCAATAAATATGCACAACATCACCAGATTCCAAATAATTTCCCAAATTATTCACTTTCCAAAAATATCTTTATAAGATATAATTTTTCCACACTAATATCGTTTGAAAACAGATTTCAAATCACTTTTCAATTTATCTTTAAAAGATATAATCTCAAAACATTTCACTTCATATTGGAAAAACATTTCCATACTTATTTAATAATAAGTAATTCACAAATCTATTCATTTTCAACATTTAGAAAATATTCAATATACCTAAATCACAATTAAGTATATATTTTATTCTTTAAGGAAAACATTCTCTTAAACACATTTATTTGAGTCAAAATGAATGTTGCGTAAAACATCGTTACGACAACCCAAAATCACTAGTATAGGGATTCGAAATTAAGATAGATATATAAATCCCAATACCATATAAAACATTTTCTGTCGAAAATATTTACTATAACAGTGTTATAGTCCACCATTTCCTTTTATTTCTCAAAAACATCTATTTCAACAATGAATGTTGAAATCTATGGTTTCGATACTTAATACATTTTAAAACAACTTCAAATCGTTTTAATTCTATTTAAAATATCACTTCCCCAAAACCTTTCTTTATTATATTATTCACTGTCCAAAATTGTGAATATACTTCGTTAACCAAATTCAACATTTCTACACATTTTATTTAAAGGATAAATCCACTGTCCAAAATCTTGGATATCATTCCTAACCAAATTCTTTATTATTACAACATTTAATTTAAAGGATAATTCGCTGTCCAAAATCGCGAATATATCTCCTTTAATAAACTCCTATATTTAATCTATCAAATTCAATTGATTTCAGATTTATAAAACAATGTTTATAAATTCCATTTATATTTTATAACAACTTCAACTTATAAAAATCACTTTATTAACAAATTCTATCCATATCCCATTTACATGCCAAAATCGCGAATATATCTCCTTTAATAAACTCCTATATTTAATCTATCAAATTCAATTGATTTTGGATTTATAAAACAATGTTTATAAATTCCATTTATATTTTATAACAACTTCAACTTATAAAAATCACTTTATTAACAAATTCTATCCATATCCCATTTACATGCCAAAATCCAATAAGCAAATTACTTTTAATTCTCTATTTACAAATTCATTCATTTTATAACTTCACAAATCGTAGATTCTATTTTTTTATAAAACCATTTATATTATTATTTTAAAACATCTTTAAAACTCCTTTATAATTCCATTACTTTGATTTATAAAAATCCAATTTTAAAAATCTTATATATAAAGCTTTTATAATAAATTCAAAAATCTCTATTTAAACTATTTTATAAAATCATTAACTCCATATTTTCAAAAATCAATTCTCAACTATATTTCTCAAAAATAATAATTTTTATAACATTAAAATTATAATGTTTATTTATTTATAATGAATCAATTCCAAAATTTAATAAAACGTATACTTTCAAAAATCACTTTAAAAATCCTTTTAAAATTTGGAAATCATCACTTTTAAATTTTCCAAAATAGACCTAATGCTGAAACAGCACTAAATATAACAATCACGACATCCAAAATATCATATATCATATGATAATAGAATATATCACAATATCTGTAAATAAATCAATACGGGTGAGGAATCCAGTTGGATCCCTCCAACCTGTTTCCCTGCATCCACAGATATTAGCACAATACCAATCCCGTTCCAATACGGGATATCGCGGTACATGGGTTTATATAAAATATTATCCGCTATTATGCGGCGCAATAGGTCTCATCCGCTATATAATGTGGGAAAATCAACTCCAAATGCATATATAATACCAATTCCACTTCAAGGTGGAATATCGCGGTATATGTGTTTAATAAATAACCTCCGCTTAATATACGGCGTATAGGGTCTATTTCAATACAATAGTTAATAATTTATCATCCAAGCATACAATCAACACAATCAAACAATTTTAAATCTAACTATTTAAAATTTAAATCAAAACAAATTCGATTGAGTGAGAAGTTCTCACCTTACTTCCAATAATAGTTGCAGTGTTTTATTTCGAATAAAATTAAACGCGCGTTTAATTTTATTCAAAATTATCACTAGCTCCAATCGATTCCAATCCAGCTCCATCGCGTAGTGTTCATCCATACGAACCCAACGCAATTCGTTTCGTGCGTTTTCGACCTCGTATCAAAAAGCTATAGCTTTTTAAAAATTATACGAGTTAATATAAATCGATTTACAATTTTCCTTTTTTATTTTTAAACCTTAATCGAATCACAGTCCTACGTTCCCTTTAGCAAATCGTGGCCGCATCTTTTTTTCTTCTCCAGGAACAAAGGCTTCACGCACGTAAAACCCAAAGGCCGCCGCTTTTCCTTGAATTTTCGACAACTCCACAATCATCTAGACGATGATCCATCGCCACCACATCGAAGCACGTCGCCGACTCCATCACCTCTGAGAATAGCATGAAGCTCGGTCAACAATATTTCTCGATAACCGCGCACAAACAACTAATGAACGCGGGCATCTTTCTTGCCCCCTGGTCGACAATTCGATGAAGTACCCGTATGGATTGAAAGTACTCGTGATCCTCTTCAAGTTTGCAGTTGACAACTATTTGTAATTGTTGATAGATTTGATGAAAATGATGAAGGAAGATCATGAATTACCAACCATTGATAGAAAGGATGGCGGCTATGGTTAGCTTCTGATTAGGGTTTGCAAAATGGAAGTGTTGAGGTCCCTTTATAGAAATTTTTCAACGCACTATTCATCCGAGATTTTCCGAACTCCAAACGAAGCGTGCCGGCTGACGTTTCTAGGGTTTAACCTGCGTTCCGGACGCAATGAAATGTGTTTCGAAGGCTAATCTGATCGTATGTGCGAGTTATGGAAATAAACGATCAAATTTAAATTAAATCGGTTAAACTAATTTCTATACGTATTGGCTTGCCTCGGACAAACCGTAAATCTGATGACACGAAATTTGAAAACTTACAATAATATAGCATTATGGATCCAATGAAACTGGTTTCGTCAAAATCCGAGACTGTTTGAAAAATGGCTATTTTCACTCGTCAATTAAATATTAAAATATTCAATTTCCACAAATTAACTTTAAAATCAATTTTAAAAGTTCTATAACATCATTCTAACACCAATATAATTTAATACAACTTTACCAATCAATTTTAATCATATTAAACCCAATTTCCAATTATTTCTGTAATTTCAAATATTAAATTATCGATTTAATTATCCAATTAAATCTAGATATTCGAAATAAAATCTATTTGACTTACAAATTTTACTTGTTAATATTTTAAAAATCAATTAAATATACGAATTTCAATTGACAGAAGTTCTAGGTCGTTACATTTCATAAATTAGAAAATATAAAAAAATACTCTTATATATGCCTTTATGTATGACTGTTACTTATTAAATTAAATTTAGAGAAGAAAACCTTTTATTTCCTTCTGTTAACTTATTCAATTAATAAGGGGATGTGATTTTTAATTAGAGAGAGAAAACATTTCATATCTTTCCTTTAATTATATTGAATAGTTTATTACATGACATTAATGATATTTACTTAAATTAGAGTATATCAAATATACTCTTATATGTGTATTTGTGTGTGAATGTTATTTATTAAATTTAATTTGAGAAGGAAACCCCTTTCATTTCCTTATTTTAAATTATTCAATTAATGTGGGGTGCATGGTTAATTAGAGAGAGAATTTTTTTTTCATTTCTTTCCCTCTAATTAAATTGAATAATTATCAAATGACATCAATGACCAAAATATATTTAGAAAATGTTAAGAATATATCTAAATATACTCTAAAGAAATGGTGTAAGTGCAACATACCATATTGTGTACATAAATGATGTTTCCTTCATATTTGCCTTTATTGTCTATAGTATTATTTAAAATACATGTATGTAGATTTTTCGTTTTCATACACTCACATGTTAAGCAATCTACACTCAACTGGATCGTTAAGCAATCTAGATGTCGATCGCTTTCGTGAATTTGGATCAACAGATTTGAATGGTGTTAAATCTACCTTTAGGAAGTAACTATGTTGCTGTGTGCTTACATAGCCTAGCAGTCACACTCCAACTGTTCGTTGAAATGTCAAAATGGTTTTGTAAGAGAAGCACTATGCTCTAACAAGTCTCATGCAAGAATAATGAGAGAAAATGTGAGTAAAGGACATAGAAATTTTTACATGATTCAGATTACTGCTAATCCTATGTCAAGGGATAATTCACTATATATTTATTATTTTGGTACAAATGATTACAACTGCCCAGTGGCGTACATTTTTGTTTCTTTTCTCTTTCTATTTTTTTGGAAGAAGAAGAAGATCCTCCTTTACATCCTTCAGTGTCTTCTTTATAGTGTAAAGAAATGCATCGTTGACTGCCTTATTTGCCCTTCATCCTTTGCTTCAATCTCCGCCATCGGATCTTGCCATCTATCATTTGTCTACAATGTCTAGTTTTTATGCTTAGATTTGTGATGTGTCTTTGGCGGGAAACCATGGCATTGGAAGGCTTGGAAAATGAGTGGGATGCCTGAAAAGTTAAGTAGGAAGCCTGAGCTTGTGTGGCTTGGCCTATTCTCTCTTGGAGAGTTAGACGTCTTAAGAGGAAAGATGGGAGGCTCCCGATGCTGTTAATGATATGAAGATGTGCGGCGAAGAATGTCGCCATGAACTCATGTTATATTGCCCTGCCGACATCTTTTCTGTTTGCGCTTGACTTGATATTATGTTGGGCTGATGTAGTACTGCCTTGTTTTGCTTTAAGAGTTGACCTGGCCTCTACTTGGATAGTTTCGAGGCTGCTTGTGATATGGGATGAGCGTAGTTTGAATTGCTCTCCTTGCGAGTATGCATGGGTTGCTGGCAATAGAAAAAGGTTCATATCTTTATCGTTTACCTGTAAGTATGGTTCTACGTTTTAGTGTGTCCTAAGTAGTCCTGCATGTAGTCCTCTATAGTGTTTTCGACCCCTTGTGGTATTTCTTAGGTTGCCCTCAGTTTGTGCTTATGCAGATATGTTCCCGTAGGTTTGAAAAAATATGAGCTTTGGATATGTGGTCACTTTGACGTGAGATGTTCTGCCTTTCTATGCATGGGCATAGTATTTCCGTCTTACCTTTGATTTTAGGTATCATCATTGTGACCTGCCCCTATTTCCTAATGCGTGTAAGATTTCTCTTTTGCTACGGTTCCTTGGTTGTAGGGCTCGTGTCAGGTTTGATGTTGTTTCTTCAAGTTGATCCGCTTATGTCCTGCTTTTCATTTCTCTAGGTGGAATTTTATCAATCTTTGCACTTATTATTTTAGCAACTAATCCATGTTTCACAAAGATCCTTGATCACTTCAATCGTGCGACCATTATTCAAATTGAGGTATTTCTATTCTTTCTTTATCTTCCCTAATTTTTCTTTTATTCTTCCATTTGAAAAGAACTGTTATTGGGTTGATTTTAAAATTTGGGGGTATTTTGGTAGATTAAAAATAGGAGAAGCTGTTAGGATTACCGTTCAATCTTCTTAGAAGTAATCCTTAGGATTTTGACATGGATTCCTCTTCAACTTCCTCTACACTTCTTCTTTTTAAGATTACTCAATTAGACGATGCCAACGACATTCTTAGATGATTTAGTTTTCTGGTTATGAAACTAGGGTTCCTAAACCTTATGAACGCGTCAATGCACCATTGGAGGGGTACATCTCCATTACTCCAAAACCATTCGATGTGGTCTTTATCTTTCTATGCATCCGACTATCCGTCAATGGCTCTCTTCTCTTAGCATTGCTTTTGTCAAACTTTCCCCTCATTCATATACTTTTGTTTTGGCCACCTACATTCTTTACGCCAAAAATGACCATAGTCTCACTAGCAAAGAACTTCAGTTTCTCTTTGAAGTCAGAAAGAGTCTTTTATAGGGGAATGATGGCTTCTTTTATATCTAGGCCACTAAATCGGTTTTTCCTGACGTTCCACGAAAAATTGAGAAGTGGGCAGAATTTTATTTCTTTATTTCAAATTTGGAATCCTTCTTTTTCCCATCAATATTCTATCCATACCATCTCTTCCGAGTAGAACGAAGAATTATACGATTCTCATAGATAGTAGATTTTGAGACTTGTCGGTAGAGGTCAGGAAAATAAAAGTGTTGTTTAATGAACCAAAGTTGAGGAGTCGTTGTTTATTGTGTCCTTATCACAATTATTCTTGCGGTAGATTTAAGTCTGCTCCTTCTCCAATTGAATCTGGGAGTTGCTCGTAATGGATTTGTATTCTTGTGATTTTAATCTTATAATTTCTTTTCCTTTATAGGCACAATGAATGCCGAGGCTTCTTTTAAGCTTCATAAGGCTTTGTAAATAGCCTTCAAGAGAAAACCCGAAGGATCCGATGGTTCTCTTCCTCCTTCTACATTTGATGTTTCACCTCTCCCTGATATGGAAATTCTTCTCCCTCTTGTTGTAACACTAGCCTTGCTGGCTACTTCTTCTTCACAGGCTAATCCTACCCCTAGTGTCGGTGGCCTAACTATGCCTAGAGTAATAATGCCTACTTAGTAGAAAAGTGGGGAGGGCAAGGCAAGCTCCCTCTTTTCATCCTACTCTAGCTTCTGAGATGCCTTCCTCCATAGGTTGTCTGAATTTAAAAAGTTTGGTCTTATGTAAGTGATCTTCCTTCTCTCCTTTTCTTCTTTTAGTTGCTAGTATATTACTTACATTTCTTGAACTTTACTCTCTCATAATTTGTGGCCTTGATGGTGAAGGCACGTAAGAAAGAAAATGCACAGGCTTTGCGTTCAGACTGGGTGGCTAAACTTGAAGCTAACCTTACCTCAGCTACTACTAAGAATATCGCACTGGCTTCTGCTAGGGCCAAGGCTGAAGAAGAGGTTAAGTTGCTTTCGGAGAGAGTCGAGAGGGAAACCAAGGCTACTAAGGATGTTTGAGTTTCATAGGAGCATGAGCTAAGGGAGAAGGATGAGATGTTGGCCAAGGTTGAAAAGGAACTGGGGGGCGGTGAAGGAGGAGTTGACCAAGTCGAAGAAGAAACTTAATGAAGTTACTTTCGATGTGACTTATGGTTTTATGCTTCAGCTATGCGTAATTTTGGTATAGAGGTAAAGCCTAATTTCCTGAAGAACAAGTCTTTAGGTGCTTCTATTTTTTAGTATTGCCAAGATATGTGGAATGAGGAAGAGGTTGTGAATTAGAACATTGCCTCTAACCGTTCTGAGCATCCTACTAAGAAAAAGATGGTTGATGTTGTTGGAGATTAGGAGAACCTACAATCTGAGGACAAAAGCAAAATATCTACAAACTAGGTTAACTCAAATTCTCCAACAGAATTTGATGATTATTCCCAAATTTCCTTTATCTATTGTTGTATGAAGATTTGGAAATTTATTTCAGTCTGTGTAATGAAATGTGACTTTTGTTTTATTTTCTTTCGAATGATTGTATTTTCCTTATTGTTTTGTTTAGTAGGAGAGAATGTGTTCACAAAACTATTAAGGGAGACTGAGGCTAGGCTCGAAAACCAAACTCTAGATCGCCTTGGTTTATGCATCACAACTATATGAAGGCATGAAAAAGTGTTAGACAAATCTTATATGGAGCTTAAGGATAAGACATAGGAACCGTTATCCCAGATAGATCAGGTAGTTCACCAGAAAAAGACCCTTAGTGATTTTTTGCTGCACTGATAGCTTTACATGTTAGAGGATGGTTCATTTCTACCTGATAGTCTCCATTGGGAGTAGTTTACGCTTAGGCTCAGAGTTTTGAACAATAATTGAGCTCTTCATACCCTTGTTGTTTTATGCATAATCTTTAAGTATATGGACAAGCAGATATAATGTAACGAGTGATGGATGTTTAATGCTACAACTTAATCCATTATGTCTTGATTATGTAACCAAGTTTTATTTCATTAGTGGTTAAGTTGGTTCTCTTTAAGCCCTGCTCAACTCTAATTGTTCTTACTGCCAGGATGCTTCTGCCTCCACTACCGTTCTTGACCTTAAATGTTCTGATGTGGTCGAGGCGGAGAATGCTCCTAACGATGAAGTTGCCCAACTTAGGTATGAGAATGAGAGGCTTGAGGCACAACTAAACTTTACTTCTGAAAAGATCGAAAAGGTCAAAAACACGCTTGAACTTCAGTATGATTGTAACAATAAACATCATACATGGTCAAAAGGTGCTGCGTTAAAGCTGGAAGAAATAGAGAAGACCTTAGAAGAGGGTGAAAAGCTCTACAGTATTATTTATAGAGATGAGATCCCATAGTATAAGAAATAAGTGGACGAGATGTACGTAGATATTGCAAGATTTCTTAGCGAGAAGGAAGTCGCTGAATATGAGAGGAGGATCTCTCTTCCTTGCCTAGATACCATCCTGATTTTCCTATAGGTTCTGGGCCTTCTTACCCTCTTAATTATGGATGAAAAACTATTGCCCATGAATTATTTGGTAATTTTTCTAGTCAAATCAGAAAGACAAGATCCTAACTAATTGGGGCTTTGAATGGTACAAGGAGTAGGGCAGTGTTGAAGATTTATAAGCTTGAGGACTCACTGTAGACTTCTCGAGGCATGATTACTTATTACCTGGATAAGCTTAAGTAGGTTGAGGTTAAAAGTAAGAGGGCAGAGGCATTGCTACAATGAGCTTGAGATGTCCTACAGTTTTTCTATTCTTTGTTGGACCAAAGTTTTCTGAATGACAAAGAGGGCTTCGAACCAATGGTTGACTTGCCCATGGATCATTAAGCAGGAGCCCGTTATGACCCTTGCAACCCTTCCTGTACTGTAGCTCCACCTTTTCCTAATGCTAGTTAGACTTCCTTTTAGTGTTTTACTATTGAAACCCTAGGACAAGAAAAACATTTTTGTAATCTGATTATGTTTGATGTCATCCAAAAGTTTGTTTATTGACTACCATTTCTCTACACAATTTGTAAACTTATAGCATTCTTATTTCGCTTGTTTGTACCACTTCTTAATTCTAATATATGTGGGCTTATTTAACTGTTCCAATAGGCTCCTCTCGATCAGGGCTCGAAAGCGACCGTACTCCAACAGAGGTTAGATTCTACCATACTCAGGGTAGCAGAGTTGGAAGATTTATTATAGAATTCTGAGTGTATATATGGGGCCATATACAAGGATGAAATCAAGAAGTTAAGGAAAAGAATTATGGAAATGGATAAAGAGATGGCACTGTACATAAGCATAGAAGAAAGTCTTCCAATGACTTCATCTTCGCGTGCCTCCCTTAGGTCGAATGCAATTTCTATGCCTCCGTCTAGAGTTGACCCAAACGAGGTCCTTAAATGGAAGAATGATGTAAAGAGTTACTATGAGGCCAAAATTAAAGAGTTAGAGAATTGATATAAGAGAGAGTTAGGGACGCCTAGCACCCAGGTTTCATCCTTTAGGTCTTCTGTAGACGGGCTCTTTGGCCTTTTCCAGGAACATCGAAAAGACACGGGAGCATCTCTTGGGTGAAACTCAAATAATTATGAAGGTGACAAATACCTTAGAAAATAAGGTATTCAATTTGGAATGTAAGGTCCAACTAGGTTCAATTGCAGTTTCTCAAGGTGGGGTGGATGGGTTGCCTCTATTGGAAGAGCTTCATAAAGGGAAAGTGAAGATAAACATAGAAGAAACTAGCCGATAACGTGCAATTGATGTTTTTAAATATTTCTGGCATGGACTTAATTTTTCCTTCCTGTACAATTGGGCTGCTTATAAGTGTGAACCTTAGGATTATGAGAATGCCTAGGTCAGTGCTAATTATGATCCCCTCGTTTCTTGCCGCGTCTTTACTCATGGAAGGGCTACCCATACTCGATCATCAGTCATGATTAATAAACTAGAAAACTAATTTTCTGCTTGTCATTTAGCAAATGGTTCATCTCAGCTTACAACATCGCATTCCCGCTGGTCATATCAACATGGAGAGGTCATAACTTGTTCGTCTTCTGGTTCTGAATCAGATTTATATCTTAGTTTTCCGTCAAGAGGTATTGTTTTGTAATATGACCCAGATTGTAACCTTTTGTAGACTACGTATAGATATGTAAGATAATGATATTTTTGGTAGACACGTAAAGAACATGACTAAGTATTGGTGACTTAGTTTGATATATACCTTGCAAGCTTTGAGCAATGTCTGGATTTATTCCTGATTGATAATTTGTGGCACATCCCATGTATTGCACTTGCTTACCACATTTAGAAATAACTTTTGAGGTAGCTTATGCCCCCATGATCTTGACCTTTAAACTGTAACCTTTTCTTGCACATTTAGTATGACATGTCCCCTTTTCTGGGTGTAGTGTTTTGTGCCGGCCTGGCCGTATGATTGATGAGACTTGCCTCCCATGTTTAGGGCCAGAATGTCCTCAGCTGGTCATGGCCAACCTGCCCCTTGATTTGAAGGCGCATATGTATGCTAAGCTACATTCTTGTCTAGCATCACCATTTCCATTTCTGATATTTCCATTTTCATTCAAAGATGGCGTTGTAACTATAAAATGATGGTGGTGAGCTATGAAGACTACTTTGTTTATGCCCTTGGCACGTTCCTCCCTGCTATTTGGGGGAGGACTAGAAGATTTGGCTGAAAAGTCTTGTCGTGCGTATACAATCCGTTACGCATTTGCATGACTTTTTTATACTGGTTCTGGCTGTTTAATATCCAAACATCTATTTTGCTATGTTGAATTGGCTAACATAGAGGTTTTTATACTGGTTTAGATAGTCTAATGTCCCTACAACCATTTTGACTATGATATGAGTGCTGCCATAGAAATGTTCATACTAGGGTAGAGTAGTCTAATATACCCATGTCTAGTGCAGTATTTTGGCTGAAGAGCCAGATTGTATTGATGCAAGTCCAAATGTGTTGGTCTAGTTTCACTGTTCTCAGTGTTGAGAGTGCCATTTTTATCTACCGACCTTGCATTAAGCTTAATCAATGATTATTAGCAATAAACTATAAAGGTTTATTTAATATTTTCAAAGAGAAATAGTACAGATTTTTTATTCTGAGTCGGACTATCTAGTATCCCTACGACCAGTTTAGTACATTAATACATATATACACTTTTTTACAATGTTTGCAACATAGGCAGTGCAGGACGTTCTGCTTTCGACCTAGGCTCTTCAACGCAATACTGGAGGATTCATGCGTATGTAGCCTCTGGCCTTGGTGCCTCTAAAGCCTTCGACTTGGTTTGTGACTCAATCACTTCATTATGTTGATCAGACTGGATGTTAGCTAATGTTAAAGTCCCAACAACTCAATTTACTTATCCTCAAAGCGAGAAGTGTGGATATTCCCATCGATCTAATTGTAGTAACATTCTCCCAGATCCTTTCATTCCTTTATCGAAGTTGTTTTCTAGATCATCAAATACCCACGTAACTAGACGACCATTGGTTGGTAAAGGAGGAGGGTTGGAAGAGGTAAAGGCGGCGATTAAGAGAAGTGAGATATAAAAATAGGCCTTGGAGCCGCTGATACCATGATTATTCCTTACTCGCCATTGAGGATTGGTTGAGTCAATCTATCAAGTAGGATTAAGTTCCGCTGGTTGTCTAATCTCACCACTCTCATCTCTGAGAGTGCTGCAACCATATATCTGTTGCATGAAACATGCAATAAATAAGCAAGGGCGGTGAATCATGAGTAACAGATGGTTGGTTGTCTTGATTGCAATATCTTGGGCCGTCGCCCCACTGTAATCCTCTACGTTGCTAGTTCCCTAATTTGCTGAGGGATAGAAACAAGGTTTGTAAAGGATTCATATGGGTTTTATTTCGGGTCTTTTCCTTAACCTTTAAGACTAAGGCTAGCAGTCACATTTTATAGGAGAAATTAACAAGGTCATCAGAGATGTGAAAAAGGAAACGGAGGCTCAGGCCTTCCTTCTAGCGCTAAAAATGTTAGTGAAGTTTTTCGTCTTCACTACACTCAACTGGATCGTGAAGCAATTTATGTGTCGATCGCTTTCATGAATTTAGATGAACAGATTTAGGTGGTGTTAAATCCACATTTAGGAAGTGAATATGTTGCTAGGTGCTTAAATAACCTAGTAATCGCACTCCAACCATTCGTTGAAATATTGAAATGGTTTTTTGTAAGAGAAGTACCTTTCTCTAAAAAAATATCACACAAGCAAAATGAGAAAACGCGAGTAAAGGACACAATTTTTTTACGTGGTTCTGACTGCTAATCCTATGTCCATGGGATAACTGTTTTGGTACAACTGATTACAATTTCCCAACACATACATTTTTTTGTTTCTTTTCTCTTTCTATTTTTTTGGGAGAAGAATAAGATCCTCCTTTTCATCCTTTAGTGTCTTCTTTATAGTGCGAATAAATGTACTATCGATTGCTTTATTTTTCCTTTATCCTTTACTTCAGTCTCCGCCATTAGACCTCGCCATCTGTCATTCATCTACAATGTATGTTTGTTGCATTTAAATTGGTGACATGACTTTGGTGGAAAACCATGTCACCGGTAGGATTCTTGGAAATTTGAAGCGGACGCCTGAAAAGTTGGGCAGGAAGCCCAAGGCTGTATTGCATAGTCTCTTTCTCTTGGAGAGTTAGACTTCTTAAAAGGAAAGATGGAGGAGTCCTGATGCTGTTGATGTATGTGAAGAGGTGCGATGAAGAATGTCACCAAGCACTCATGTTATACTACCCCATTGACTCTTTTCTGTCTATGCTTGACATGATATTATGTTGGGCTGAAATGAGGTAGTACTACCTCATTTTGCTTTAAGGGTTGACATGGACTTTGCTTGGATCATGTTCGAGGCTATTTGTGAACTGGGCTAGTATAGTTTGAGTTGTCCTCCTTGTAATTATGCATGGGTTGCTGGCAACAGGGAAAGCTTCATATCTTTGTTGTTTACCTATAAGTATAGTTTTGCATTGTAACATGTTCTGAGTGGCCCTGCATGCTGTCCTCTAGAGTGTTCTCGACTCCTTACAGTACTGCCTAGTTTGCACCCGGTATATAATGGTGTAGACCTATTCATGTAGGTTTGACAAAGTATGAGCTTTGGAGATGCGGTCAGTTCAATGTGACATGTTCTACCATTTTATTTGCCAGCCCAGTATTCCTGTCTTATCTTTGATTTTAGATATCATCATTGTGACCTGCCTCTATTACCCAATGCGTGCAGTATTTCTTTTTTTACATGGTTCCCTTGGTTGTAGGGATCAGATTAGGTTCGATTTTGTGTCTTCAAGTTGATCCTCTTGCATCCTGCTTCATTTTCCGTCGCTGCAGCTTGGGGTAATAATGGATGTAACAGTCCATATTCAACTTTATAATCCAAACAGAAAATCCCTGGTTTAATAATAACAATTAGTATCAACCAAAATACTCAGGCTAGAGACTTGGACTTTGAATTGACTTCAGTTGACCATGATATTAACCTCATATAACTGAGGAGACGAATCTTATCTTAAATATTGTTTCACTTCCAATACTTCCACTCGACCCAACTATAGTCTTTCGATGGACGCCGTGCTACGATTTGATTATAATCAAAATGAAGTTTTCACATTGAAGGTCAACAATATTCTCAAATTGAGAGAACTATGTAAATTAGACACATTGATATTTTCTATTTGACCTTAGTTATATTAACCAACAAAAAACTATCGAGTGAGTCATTCCATAGTTATCTAATAACTATTAGTACGTAACCTCTTAGTGTCCCCAACATTTATTAGTAATACAGTGCTCAATATTTGGAGAGGGTTACATACTCTAGTCTCAATGAATATATTGATATCCAATCTCGATATGTCTTGACTAAGATATTTAAAATGACATATTTGTTTTCATCGTGATAAATTACTCACATTTACAACATTATATAACTATTATCACAAAACATACCATTTATGGACTTTCTATCAATATATACTTTTAAGTAGATTAATTAATTAATATAACACATTATATTAAGTATATAATAGAAATAAAATACCTTTGTTTCAAACAAGATTGGTCAATGAGTTAGATATATGTAACAAATTGTGTAATTGCCCCAATGGCATATACATAACTCTATCAATATACCACTTGAAAATGAGGTTAATTTTGGATTTTTATTCCAATTTCTCCGTTCGGTTTTCTCAAAACCAATTGGGTCATGTTCTCAATGAATGGGTATGTTATTATGTTTATTTATCTATTATGTCAATCAATTTTTCTAACATAGATAAACCATCCTTATCATGTGAAACAATTTGGAGTATGTCTCTTAATTTTCATTGTGCTCTAAGTTTTGTTATGAATTATATTGTAATGTTGTTATCATTTAACAATGTTATGGGATTCTCAACATTTGGAATTACCCTCGGCTCAGATATAAATTTGTGCATTTATATTTATATACATTGTTTTTATTGCAGTACTATCCAAGGCGATGTACTTAGCCTATTTCATTGAATCAGCCATAGTATTTCATTTGGGACATTTCCAATTTAATGTTTTTTAAGTTGAATTTATTACTAACAAATTGTACTCAATATCACTTATGAAAGTTTGAGTCCGAACACTCCTTCAAAAGGAGTGTTGTTTCTATAATTTCTAGTATTTCATAAATATACAAGAATACTTCAAATAACCATTTAGTGATGTCAATTTGGATTTGATATTTTCTTCATGTATCAATTACATAAACAAATCACAATATTGTAGATAACATAACATGTATGACTATCCTATTGTCAACATGTAAGGAATCCATATTTCATATTCCGTATTAAACATTTTAATAAGGTGTGCTTGCATATCAATTTGGGACATTCCCTATATCTTTATAAAAGACATAGTTTACAAATCCAACATCAAGTATTAAAACAACTTAAGGCTGCTTTTAACATAAGTTCACCGTTAAATAATCAGCTTTGTGCTACTTACTTATAGTTTAGAGATACTAATGTACCTTCTAACGTTCTTTCTTATGAACACATGCTTCCCCTACATTCTGACTGATAATCAAACTTGATATTTCTACCAAAATATTTATTCAATTCTGATGCTTATGAAATGATACTTTATATCATTTCTTAAATTATATCCATAAACTCAGAAACTCAATACCGCTCACACTGACTTTGATGCATTTTGGTTAGCATGTATAAATACTCTATTCCAAATCATTATTTAGAATTTTATATGTCAACACATATCTACCAAACATAAAGTCACAGCAAGCGACAATTTTGTAAGTAAATTCAAATTAATTTGAGCATGTTGAATATCGAATCTATTACGTTAATTTTAACAATTGAAATTCACTGTATCATTCTTATTAATGTGGCTCACTACATCCTAAATACATTCGTCTTTTTCTCGAAGACACATTTAGGGACAATGGACCATATCCTTTTAGGTGCAACTATTAAAATTATATTTCAATAAAATACTTGGAATCTATTTTGGATCTGCTCATCGTATCATATTATGGAGTCAACACTCTTAATGGTTTACTTAAACAACCGAGGATTATACATATTTTCAACATTGATAAGAAACTCATAGATTCCATTCAATGTGCGAGAATACTTATTAGACATTCTAACGCGATGTGTTCATTTTGGTTAATTAATTTTATTTAACCTCATGTAATCAATTTTATCTTTGGATCGTATCAAATTCCATTTTGCTATCAATAATTTCTCAGAGAATTCCTTCACTATAAAGTTGGTATTTCTTGAAACAACAATCATATCTTCATGCTATAGAATAGGTATTCATAAAATTTTTATGTGTTTCCTTTTACATAAATCGATTTGGTTTTAGTTACAAATCTTATGTTCAAAACATAATTTGATCACCCAATGACCATCGTTCCCAAACTTCTTTAAGGTCGATTCATACAAGATCCTTTATGAACCATTATTATGTATAGTTTTATTATGTATAGTTTTTCGACTCACACAACTTGGCAACCCCTTTTCCTAGGACACGTTGTAGTTTCTTATAAACCCTTGTCTTATATGATTTAGTAAACTATTATTTAAATGAAATATTAGTAACCTTGTGTACTACTCTTTAGTACATGACCTTATAAAAAGAAAGTAAATAGACTTCACTCACAATTAATCTTACTGTCCAAAAAAGTTAGATCACTCCTTATCGATATATCATTATGTACCATAGGGAGGATTGACTTTTGAGATTGAATCTTTATTCATTCTAGGTACGTTTAGAACGTTTTCCAATATACTCACTTATTTGATCAAATCGAATTATTTTATTGCACATTATTTTATTTACTTTCGTTTCATATTCTATAATCTTATGATATACATATCACATGTGTATCAAATATACATGTCCATGTCGACGATAAATCATCGATGAATATAACCATGTACATGGAACGAATTTGGTATTTATAGACTTGCGATTGTATACATCAATATGTATAAATCTGAAGAGTTCATCAACTCTTATGATACTCCCACTAAATGAGTTCATAGCCTTTAATTGTTTGAGATATAATTAGTCAGTATCATATGATTCATAATCATAAAACAAAAATTATTTCTCAAAACTATGTTTTAGTTTATAATTCCAAAATAATTGTAAATAATTTTAGATAATTCATTATTTTCTAATGCATCATTTTGTTATGAAAGAAAATACCATATTATAGTTTTATTCCATAATAAATATCCATAATGTTCACATTGAAATATAACTATGTTTATTTGTCTATCGACACCGAAAAATAGTCATTATTTCATAAATAATGTTCGGTATGTTTTACGAAACAATTTTCATAATTTTATATAATCAATAAGTTTTGTATGACAAGCTCCCATCATTTCCACCATTTACTCTAATAGTATACTAAATTCAAAAGTTCATCATTTATTTAATATAGATTATTTATTTCATATACTACAATTAATTTATAGTGGAGAATTCTTTGGTCAAATATCTTGAACTCAAAAAAATAAATCCCATAAAAAATATTTTTCTATGTAAAAATACATTTTGGAGTAGAAATCATATTTCTCATGCCAATATTCATTATAAATTATTATTTTAAAATTTTTGTTGTCGATATTCCTATATAAAGCAGAAGTGACTATCACTCTCTTCATCCCAACTATACCTTAAATTACCTCTACTCTTGTATATTATTTTTTTCTAAATGGTCAAACCATTCAAAAAAGCCCTTAATACAACATCACAATGAACTCTTTAAAAGATGCATTTGATCATCCTTAACATTTAAGAGCATCAAATATGATGCACTTTATGTAAACTAATCAAATTGACATTTCAGCAATCGAATTCGTAGATCTTTCTTGTAGTTTTGGTCAACTATTACTCTAACGACCCTGACTCGACCTTCAAAAATCGGCACCCGTACTTCACTTGTACTCGAATGCCGTAGATTCAAACGTCGAATCTGGTTCGCCGGAGCTTATAACACATTGAGTATAACAACACAGCAGAAGGAAATGAATAATATCATATAACTCCAATGAATACAATATTCGATACAACACTCTATACAGTTAAGATATAAGAGATACAACAATAACAGCGGAAAGAAATAACTCTAAAAGAATTTCAAGTTAGAAAGCAAGGATCCAATAGAATGCATCACCATTCTAATGCTCCAAAGATCTCCAAAAGCTAAAAGCGAGAACCACCATCAACACTAAAGTAAAGCAACTCGATCCAAATGCGATTTCCAACATCCAGAGATAAAATACTATCAAATCTACACTTATTTTTCGACTATCTGAAAACCCAACTCTAGACTGCCCGTGTAGAAAATTGTGGGCACCCAGAGTTTAGGAAAGGAACAATAAACTCCGGGTCAGTCATGGGACTAGTATGAGCAAAATTAATTATCATTTAATTAAATTATTCCTCAATCACTTGATTAATCAACTTTAATCATTAATTAATTACTTTTAATTAAGTAATTATCTTTAAGTAATTAATTATCTTTAATTACTCCTTAATTTAATCACAATAATTAATTTGCCTTTAAATAATTTCACAAAGTAATTTTCTTTAATTCAACTACACAAAGTAATTATTCTTTAATTAACTTTAAAACCATTAAATCTTAATAAATAACTATCTTAATTAAGTAAAGATATGTTTTATATATTAATTTAAATTACTTCATTAGAAACCATTTAGAAATCAAGTTTATACATAAGGATATATATATATATATATATATATATATATATAAATATTTTAACACAAAACAATTTACTTGAAATACACCTTTAAAACTTGGAGCATTCTTACTTCAAAACTTGTTTAAAACTCATTTTAAATAATTTACCTAAAAAAACTAATACATTTAAAAATATTTTAAAACTTGATTTGTTAAAAATCTAAACCTGTTACTGCTTCAACCCGAGATAACTCGAGTCCATCCCGAAGTAAAATACAAATTTCCTCGAGCCTTTCCCGAGCAAACCCAAAACCAATGTTTTATTTTGAAAACTTAAAAAACCCCATTACCCAGTGAAATGACTCGACAATGAACCTGAGCCAATTTGATTCTTCTCGACACCATCCCTAAGACAAACTCCCCATCTCCAATTCCTATAACCAACAGATACCGGTGACACCTATATCCGTGCTCCGATGATCAACGCTACTCCGATCATCACCGAGGATGCCACTACGTCGACATTGACCAACTCGATCGCTCCCATTCTCCGGAAACTCAATACCATATCAAAATCGAAATTGGATAGTTTTGACCGAACACTAGAATCAACACCATCGAAAAAAACCTATCATCGCCGACGATCTCGTCCACGATCATCCATGCCTTCACGACCCAAGCTCCATCTAAACCTCCAGCTTCGATCCCCCACTTGCGGTGAAGTCCGATCCACCTCTGATATCACAGCGAACTCAAACACATCGCCGAATCAACCATCTCACAAAACCCTAAAATCATTCCGCTTGACCATCATGATCGATAAAAAATTCTGCGAGTATTTTTCCTGGAATCGCCAACATCCAAGCTAACTTCACCCACAACCTCGAAACCCAATCAAAACCCGATCACCAAAATTCGACAAAAACCCATCTTAGTTCAACTCACGAATTCTCGAGATTCCCAAATCTAAAAATTTTGATCTAACTTTCAAAAATCATGAATTTTTATGGTGATTATGATTATATAAGCGAATCAAATAATTAAGGAGATCGAATTTTTATCATATATTGAACTTCACTGTAAATTCTTTTCCCTGGTTAAAACTATGTTAAAATTTATCTCAAAAATTATTTTAGAAATTAGGTTTTGATAGAATACACATGTTTTCTTCAGATCCTAAACTCTAACATGATTCGGAGCAGAAGAATTCAAATTTTACATGAATTTAAACCCTTTAAGTGTTTGAAGCAGAATATATATGTCTGGAACCAGACATGCATACAACAATCCATACATATACATATATGCATATAGATATGTTTAACAACTAAGAAACATTTTCGTAACAGATTCAAGTGTTTACCACACATCAGAGGTAAGAGAAGGTTTAAGAGGTTTGCTCACCTTGGGTTTGAAAAAGCAGAGACAGTTTTATATAATTTTTTCTTTTATTTGTCTGTTTGATCTGAAACCCCACTTGAATTTACTGCAAGCTTTAGATTTTGAATTGAACCTGATCTTGTTTAAGTTGATCTTCTCAGGTTGTAGCTGTTTTAATTTGCTTGCTTGATCCTCCTTGATTACAGGCTTTAATCCCAGTCAATTGAAAATCCTTTAAATTAGATCAGCCTTGATCTTCTTTTCTCAGTTTTGTAGTTTCATAATTGAAGATGGTTTGATCTCGAGGCTTGATCTATATGAGTTGAAATCTTGTTTTCATCTGATTTGCTTTTGTTTCAGTTTCAAAGCTTCCAGATTTTTGTTTTGATCTTCCTGCTTTCAATTCTGAAGCTTTTGATTTCTTCTTTTGATCAAGTTTGAGTTGTTTGAGATTTTATTCTCAGATTTGAAAATGAAAATGAAAAATCTGATTTCTTTCTTTCTTTCTTTTCATATATTTTGTATGTTTTTAATTCTTTTTGTTTGCCACTTGTTTATTTCATGTTAACACTTGTAATTCTATATATCCAATTCTTTTACAAATGTCATTTGTTATAAAATTTATGTTTATATCCTCTTTTATTATATTTACAAATTTATACCTTCAAATGGCCTTTGAAAATTTATTATATCAAATTCAAAATATAACTTTCAAATACATATACATATATATTGCAGTTTATTTATCAACTATATTCACATATGTGCTATTTATTTTTAAATCTTTATGTAGATGCAATTTATACTTTATATAACTCTTTTTAAAAATAAGAAAATGTTTTGAAACTTAATTCCTGCATTAACTCCAAAATAAATCCAATTTGTTTTTCAAGATATTCATTTTAATATTTTCAAATCAACAATATTCATTGTCAATATATTTATTAAATTTCAATACAATTCATTTATATAACTAAATGAACATATATCTTATTAAATTTGGAGAATTCAAATACACCCAATATTCTATTCATAATATATTTTATTTTTAGAGTTTCCAGCTTAAAATTATATTCAATTTTATTTTTATATTTCAGATCCAAATTAATTCTCAATTAATTCACAATTTAATTATAAAACTTAAATTAATTACCAATTAAATTTGACTCAAAAATCGGGATCGTTACAAATTCCCCCATTATGAAAATTTCATCCTCGAAATTTGCCAGGGAGACAACAAAGAACAGATGAACACACAGAGGAGTGGTTCACCAGATCAGACTGAATATTTATTCTGCATTTGTCTTACCAAATCAGAACATCAACAATAGATATGAGAACAAACTTATTCAATATTTCACAAGATACTCGGGTCACCAGATCTACGAAATATGCAAGGCACTGGTTTGTTCGAAGGGATAACTAACCATTTGTAGAATATATCTGGATCCAACAGAACAAACAATGGATACAACTTAATTCAGATTGGAATATCCCAAAGTATTCACCAACCTGTCCCTCTTCAGACTTCGATCCACACAAGAAATCACAACAAAGTTTTAAATTTGTTTTTAATCGAAATCATTTTTTCAATACAAATTAATTTATCTTTATATTTAATTTACCAATTTATTTCAAATAATATCTCAAATTCAATGAAATTAAAACGGAAAGCTGATAAGAATCCGATGAAGAGAATACGGATTAAGAACCTATCTATAACGATTCGCAGGAGATTGATAGAGAAAGGTTATTTCCGTTGTTGCAGGGTATCGACCATTTGTAGTCATACTCTCCCGTCCCCTATCTCGTCCTCTTCTTGCACTCATACTTACTATCAGTGGGTAGTAAGAGAATTTACTGAGGCATACGAACGGATATCTTAGGGATATACTCATTCTAGGGTATACTTCACCCTATCTCTAATGAGTCAACTAATGCGTTATACTCCTGAGCTAAAGTTTCAACCGTCTGCTCTGATACCAATTCTAACAACCTTGACTCGACCTTCGAAAATTGGCACCCGTACTTCACTTGTACTCGAATGTCGCAGATTCAAACGTCGAATCTGGTTCGCCGGAGCTTATAACACATTAAGTATAACAACACAGCGGAAGAAAATGAATAATATCATATAACTCCAATGAATACAATATTCGAAACAACACACTACACAGTTGAGATATCAGAGATACAATAATAACAGTGGAAAGAAATAACTCCAAAAGAATTCCAAGTGAGAAAGCAAGGATCCAATAGAATGCATCACCATTCCAATGCTCCAAAGATCTCCAAAAGCTAAAAGCGAGAACCACCATCAACACTAAAGTGAAGCAATTCGATTCAAATGCGATTGCCAACATCCAAAGATGGAATGCTATCGAATCTACACCTATTTTTCGACTATCTGAAAACCAAACTCTAGACTGCCTGTATGGAAAATTATGGACACCCAGAGTTTAGGAAAGGAATAATAAACTCCGGATCAGTCATGGGACTGGTATGAGAAAACAAAAATAGTTTATCTTTAAAACAAACAACAAAATAATTTAAAACAATGAAAACCGCAATGCTTTTTGGAAAATGAAACTGCCATAAGGCCTCCTGCCACACACACAATGCAAGCGCACACTTGGAGGAGATTTCTCCTTATGACAGTAAAAAATACTTGATACGCGAAAACCATTTGATATTATTATTAGTGCATAGTGTGGAAAACCTTTCGGAAATATAATATTAATCTTAGCCAGCGTAGACATTTCGTACTACGCTTACTATAGCTACCACGTTAAATGGAAGGTTCTACAACTAAAACCGTACAAGACACGTATTGGATGATTGGATTTCCAACAAATGGTCAGCCTATGGAACTTCCTTACCGAAATGGGAACGCCTCTGGAAGGATGCCCCCGAGAACCTAACTGGATCTCTGCTAACACAAGGCCGAGGCTATCTCACCCTTTAACCAAGCTATAACATAGGTAACTACCACACAAGTATGCCATCCTCGGTCGTTACCGACCTTTATCCGAGGCGCCTCTCAACCAACAACCACACTGCAATAAGTATGCAGCAACCACATAGGTAAATATCTGGGCTCCATACCATGATACCACCTTTTATCCAGATGGAAATGGACATACCCTAAGGGCGTGACCCCTAAAAACCTTGCCGCAACATTCCTGTTTCGACCATTTCCGGATTGTGAGGTCCTGATGCAGTCTCGTCCACAAAGTTATGATTTTTCACAAAGCCATGCTTTTTCACAAAGTAATGCTTCGATCAACAAATGATTAGCATCACTTTGTATGCCACATTACCAAATTGGGAATGTATCACTAGTAACCATCAACTACATAACCTCTGAGCTCGTATGTCTCAGAGAAGGCTGTTAAGCTAAGAGAATAAGTCTCCGCCACCAAACAGAAATGTATTTGATAGAGACCAGCTTTACATCTCAAAGTGTAATGTCAGACACACATCCATACAAGTCTGTTCCGTGTTCGAACAGAACCGAAGGCACTTCAAAAGAATCCCTTGCCATCACGGTATTCACAATCCCGATCGGACTCCCCATCACATATGGAGATCTCTATACCGGTGCGACTCAGTGCAGAGACATTCGACAGGTTATCCTATCATTCTCAAAAATATCCGGTCTTCACCACCGGTCTTCAAATGCTATCCATATCGTCGTATCATTATTCAGAATGGGTTATATGACACAATGTCCTCTCACGGCTAAACCGAATAATGAGCGTAATATTTAAAAACATATGGATATTGGGATCTTAATTAAGTCACAACTTAAAGTCCAAAACCTTTCTTTCAAATGATTTAAGCAAATTACCATTTTAATCCTTTTAAACAAAAAGATTCACTTCACAAAGTTCACCAATCTTCCATAAAGATTCATTCACAGCTTTTCAAAACTATTTACAATTCCATATCTTTTCATACAAAAGATACACCCTCAAGATTGTTTTCAATTTGGAAACAAAGTCCATAATTCTTTCACAAAGATTCAATTATAACTTTCAAAACCATTTCCTTTTCAAATTGGATTAACTCATCCAATCATTAAATCAAAGAATCAATTTATAGCTTTCAAAACCATTTCCACAAAACAATTCCATTTCAAATCTTTTATATAAAAGATACACCATTTAAAATGCTCTTCAATTTCAAATCAAGGTTTGACTATCTTTCACAAAGATTAGCTAACAGTTTTCAAAACTATTTCAATTCGAACTTGAAATCTTTCAACACAAATTGGAAATTCTTCCCTTATATAAAAGCATTATTATTTGAAAACCAATACTTTTCATTTCAGAAAAATACGATTACATTTGCACGAGTTAAAGCTCTTTGAATATAAAATTTGGGTTAAATTCAAATTCCCAAAATAATACTTTTAAAATGGTTTGAACACATTTATAACCTTTATAACCTTTTTAAACCCTAATTTCAAAATATAGAATTTAATTTCAAATCTTGAATTCAAATTCAACTCCAACCATTTAAATTTCAAAACTTAATCGAGTTATTCAAAATAACTCTTAAAACTCCTTTTCAAAACTTTTCATATTTAACCCAATTCTATTTCCAAAACCATTTTGGATTTAAAATTCAATCTTAAAAATCATTTCAAAAATCTGTGACTTAACCAATCTCCTCGTGCAATCCATATTTGTGTGTGTATGGTGTAGTCCAGGGGTTTCGCACAATAGTGCAACATCAGCCATCATCACAGATTCAAGTACAATAATATTTGATAAGCGGTATAATCCTATAACGCTTATAAACATTTATAGATTTACAGATAAATAATATACATTCATCACAGATAAATAAATTACATTCATCATAGCTTGAATCATAATAATTTATATCACAAAACATCACACATCAGGGATATCAAACAATTCACAGCATTCAATAGAATACAGTCATCCATAAGTTAAACTAATTAATTATTTGATAAATTTATATCAGACTAATTACTTATAGATAAACTACTAATCGTGGTTAATTAATAATAATTAATTACAAACCATCTTAATTAATTAACCCTTAATCATTTAATTATCCTTTAATTAATCCTTAGTTAACCTTTAATCATTTAATTATCCTTTAATTAATTTTCCTTAGTTAATTAATTAATTATAAATTAAATACCATTTAATTAATTATCCTAAATTAATTACAATAAATGATTATTCCTAGTCAATTTCATTAATTAATTAATCTTTAATTAATTAATTATCCTTAAATTAATTAGTTTAATTAATTTCACATAAATTAGCGATCATTTAATTAAAGTATTCCTTAATCCCTTGATTAATCAACTTTAGTCATTAATTAATTACTTTTAATTAAGTAATCATATTTAAGTAATTGATTATCTTTAATTACTCTTTAATTTAATCATAATAATTAATTTGCCTTTAAATAATTTCACAAAGTAATTTGCTTTAATTCAACTACACAAAGTAATTATTCATTAATTAACTTTAAAACCATTAAATCTTAATAAATAACAATCTTAATTAAGTAAAGATAAGTTTTATATATTAATTTAAACTACTTCATTAGAAACCATTTATAAATCAATTTTATACTTAAGGATATATATAATTTATTTTAAAACAAAACAATTTACTTGAAATACACCTTTAAAACTTGGAGCATTCTTACTTCAAAACTTATTTAAAACTCATTTTAAATACTTTACCTAAAAAACTTATACATTTAAAAATAATTTAAAACTTGATTTAAACCTTGATTTGTTAAAAATCTAAACCTGTTACTGCTTCAACCCGAGATAACTCGAGTCCATCCCGAAGTGAAATACAAATTTCCTCCAGCCTTTCCTAGAGCAAACCCAAAACCACTGTATTATTTTGAAAACTTAAAAAACCCTGTTACCCAGTGAAATGACTCGACAAAGAACCCGAGCCAAATTCGATTCTTCTCGACACCATCCCTGAGACAAACTCCCCATCTCCAATTCCTGTAACGAACAGATATCGGTGACACCTATATCCGTGCACCAATGATCAACGCTACTCTGATCATCACCGAGGATGCCATTACGTTGACATTGACCAACTCGATCGCTCCCATTCTCCAGAAACTCAATACCATATCAAAATCGAAATTGGATAGTTTTGATCGAACACTAGAATCAACACCATCGAAAAAAACCTATCATCGCCGACGATCTCGTCCACGATCATTCATGCCTTCATGACCCAATGTCCGTCTAAACCTCCAGCTTCGATCTCCCCACTTGCGGTGAAGTCCGATCCAACTTTGATATCACAGCGAACTCAAACACATCGTCGACTCAACCATCTCACAAAACCCTAAAATCATTCCGTTTGACGATTATGATCGATAAAAAATTTTGCGAGTATTTTTCCTGGAATCGCCAACATCCAAGCTAACTTCACCCGTGACCTCGAAGCCCAATCATCCCCCAATCACCAGAATTCGACAGAAACCCATCTTAGTTCAACTCACGAATTCTCGAGATTCCTAAATCTAAAAATTTTGGTTTAAGTTTCAAAAATCATGACTTTTTATGGTGATTACGATTATATAAGCGAATCAAATAATTAAGGAGATCGAATTTTTATCGTATATTGAACTTCACTGTAAATTATTTTGCCAGGTTAAAACTATGTTAAAATTTATCTCAAAAATTATTTTAGAAATTAGGTTTTGATTGAATACACATGTTTTCTTCAGATCCTAAACTCTAACATGATTCGGAGCAGAAGAATTCAAATTTTACATGAATTTAAACCCTTTAAGTGTTTGAAGCAGAATATATATGTCTGGAACCAGACATGCATACAACAATCCATACATATACATATATGCATATAGATATGTTTAACAACTAAGAAACATTTTCATAACAGATTCAAGTGTTTACCACACATCAGAGGTAAGAGAAGGTTTAAGAGGTTTGCTCACCTTGGGTTTGAAAAAGCAGAGACAGTTTTATATAATTTTTTCTTTTATTTGTCTGTTTGATCTGAAACCCCACTTGAATTTACTGCAAGCTTTAGATTTTGAATTGAACCTGATCCTGTTTAAGTTGATCTTCTCAGGTTGTAGCTGTTTTAATTTGCTTGCTTGATCCTCCTTGATTACAGGCTTTAATCCCAGTCAATTGAAAATCCTTTAAATTAGATCAGCCTTGATCTTCTTTTCTCAGTTTTGTAGTTTCATAATTGAAGATGGTTTGATCTCGAGGCTTGATCTATATGAGTTGAAATCTTGTTTTCATCTGATTTGCTTTTGTTTCAGTTTCAAAGCTTCTAGATTTTTGTTTTGATCTTCCTGCTTTCAATTCTGAAGCTTTTGATTTCTTCTTTTGATCAAGTTTGAGTTGTTTGAGATTTTATTCTCAGATTTGAAAATGAAAATGAAAAATCTGATTTCTTTCTTTCTTTCTTTTCATATATTTTGTATGTTTTTAATTCTTTTTGTTTGCCACTTGTTTATTTCATGTTAACACTTGTAATTCTATATATCTAATTCTTTTACAAATGTCATTTGTTATAAAATTTATGTTTATATCCTCTTTTATTATATTTACAAATTTATACCTTCAAATGGCCTTTGAAAATTTATTATATCAAATTCAAAATATAACTTTCAAATACATATACATATATATTGCAGTTTATTTATCAACTATATTCACATATGTGCTATTTATTTTTAAATCTTTATGTAGATGCAATTTATACTTTATATAACTCTTTTTAAAAATAAGAAAATGTTTTGAAACTTAATTCCTGCATTAACTCCAAAATAAATCCAATTTGTTTTTCAAGATATTCATTTTAATATTTTCAAATCAACAATATTCATTGTCAATATATTTATTAAATTTCAATACAATTCATTTATATAACTAAATGAACATATATCTTATTAAATTTGGAGAATTCAAATACACCCAATATTCTATTCATAATATATTTTATTTTTAGAGTTTCCAGCATAAAATTATATTCAATTTTATTTTTATATTTCAGATCCAAATTAATTCTCAATTAATTCACAATTTAATTATAAAACTTAAATTAATTACCAATTAAATTTGACTCAAAAATCGGGATCGTTACAAATTCCCCCATTATGAAAATTTCGTCCTCGAAATTTGCCAGGGAGACAACAAAGAACAGATGAACACACAGAGGAGTGGTTCACCAGATCAGACTGAATATTTATTCTGCATTTGTCTTACCAAATCAGAACATCAACAATAGATATGAGAACAAACTTATTCAATATTTCACAAGATACTCGGGTCACCAGATCTACGAAATATGCAAGGCACTGGTTTGTTCGAAGGGATAACTAACCATTTGTAGAATATATCTGGATCCAACAGAACAAACAATGGATACAACTTAATTCAGATTGGAATATCCCAAAGTATTCACCAACCTGTCCCTCTTCAGACTTCGATCCACACAAGAAATCACAACAAAGTTTTAAATTTGTTTTTAATCGAAATCATTTTTTCAATACAAATTAATTTATCTTTATGTTTAATTTACCAATTTATTTCAAATAATATCTCAAATTCATTGAAATTAAAACGGAAAGCTGATAAGAATCCGATGAAGAGAATACGGATTAAGAACCTATCTATAATGATTCGCAGGAGATTGATAGAGAAAGGTTATTTCCGTTGTTGCAGGGTATCGACCATTTGTAGTCATACTCTCCCGTCCCCTATCTCGTCCTCTTCTTGCACTCATACTTACTATCAGTGGGTAGTAAGAGAATTTACTGAGGTATACGAACGGATATCTTAGGGATATACTCATTCTAGGGTATACTTCACCCTATCTCTAATGAGTCAACTAATGCGTTATACTCCTGAGCTAAAGTTTCAACCGTCTGCTCTGATACCAATTCTAACAACCTTGACTCGACCTTCGAAAATTGGCACCCGTACTTCACTTGTACTCGAATGTCGCAGATTCAAACGTCGAATCTGGTTCGCCGGAGCTTATAACACATTAAGTATAACAACACAGCGGAAGAAAATGAATAATATCATATAACTCCAATGAATACAATATTCGAAACAACACACTACACAGTTGAGATATCAGAGATACAATAATAACAGTGGAAAGAAATAACTCCAAAAGAATTCCAAGTGAGAAAGCAAGGATCCAATAGAATGCATCACCATTCCAATGCTCCAAAGATCTCCAAAAGCTAAAAGCGAGAACCACCATCAACACTAAAGTGAAGCAATTCGATTCAAATGCGATTGCCAACATCCAAAGATGGAATGCTATCGAATCTACACCTATTTTTCGACTATCTGAAAACCAAACTCTAGACTGCCTGTATGGAAAATTGTGGACACCCAGAGTTTAGGAAAGGAATAATAAACTCCGGATCAGTCATGGGACTGGTATGAGAAAACAAAAATAGTTTATCTTTAAAACAAACAACAAAATAATTTAAAACAACGAAAACCGCAATGCTTTTTGGAAAATGAAACTGCCATAAGGCCTCCTGCCACACACACAATGCAAGTGCACACTTGGAGGAGATTTCTCCTTATGACAGTAAAAAATACTTGATACGCGAAAACCATTTGATATTATTATTAGTGCATAGTGTGGAAAACCTTTCGGAAATATAATATTAATCTTAGCCAGCGTAGACATTTCGTACTACGCTTACTATAGCTACCACGTTAAATGGAAGGTTCTACAACTAAAACCGTACAAGACATGTATTGGATGATTGGATTTCCAACAAATGGTCAGCCTATGGAACTTCCTTACCGAAATGGGAACGCCTCTGGAAGGATGCCCCCGAGAACCTAACTGGATCTCTGCTAACACAAGGCCGAGGCTACCTCACCCTTTAACCAAGCTATAACATAGGTAACTACCACACAAGTATGCCATCCTCGGTCGTTACCGACCTTTATCCGAGGCGCCTCTCAACCAACAACCACACTGCAATAAGTATGCAGCAACCACATAGGTAAATATCTGGGCTCCATACCATGATACCACCTTTTATCCAGATGGAAATGGACATACCCTAAGGGCGTGACCCCTAAAAACCTTGCCGCAACATTCCTGTTTCGACCATTTCCGGGTTGTGAGGTCCTGATGCAGTCTCGTCCACAAAGTTATGATTTTTCACAAAGCCATGCTTTTTCACAAAGTAATGCTTCGATCAACAAATGATTAGCATCACTTTGTATGCCACATTACCAAATTGGGAATGTATCACTAGTAACCATCAACTACATAACCTCTGAGCTCGTATGTCTCAGAGAAGGCTGTTAAGCTAAGAGAATAAGTCTCCGCCACCAAACAGAAATGTATTTGATAGAGACCAGCTTTACATCTCAAAGTGTAATGTCAGACACACATCCATACAAGTCTGTTCCGTGTTCGAACAGAACCGAAGGCACTTCAAAAGAATCCCTTGCCATCACGGTATTCACAATCCCGATCGGACTCCCCATCACATATGGAGATCTCTATACCGGTGCGACTCAGTGCAGAGACATTCGACAGGTTATCCTATCATTCTCAAAAATATCCGGTCTTCACCACCGGTCTTCAAATGCTATCCATATCGTCGTATCATTATTCAGAATGGGTTATATGACACAATGTCCTCTCACGGCTAAACCGAATAATGAGCGTAATATTTAAAAACATATGGATATTGGGATCTTAATTAAGTCACAACTTAAAGTCCAAAACCTTTCTTTCAAATGATTTAAGCAAATTACCATTTTAATCCTTTTAACCAAAAAGATTCACTTCACAAAGTTCACCAATCTTCCATAAAGATTCATTCACAGCTTTTCAAAACTATTTACAATTCCATATCTTTTCATACAAAAGATACACCCTCAAGATTGTTTTCAATTTGGAAACAAAGTCCATAATTCTTTCACAAAGATTCAATTATAACTTTCAAAACCATTTCCTTTTCAAATTGGATTAACTCATCCAATCATTAAATCAAAGAATCAATTTATAGCTTTCAAAACCATTTCCACAAAACAATTCCATTTCAAATCTTTTATATAAAAGATACACCATTTAAAATGCTCTTCAATTTCAAATCAAGGTTTGACTATCTTTCACAAAGATTAGTTAACAGTTTTCAAAACTATTTCAATTCGAACTTGAAATCTTTCAACACAAATTGGAAATTCTTCCCTTATATAAAAGCATTATTATTTGAAAACCAATACTTTTCGTTTCAGAAAAATACGATTACATTTGCACGAGTTAAAGCTCTTTGAATATAAAATTTGGGTTAAATTCAAATTCCCAAAATAATACTTTTAAAATGGTTTGAACATATTTATAACCTTTATAACCTTTTTAAACCCTAATTTCAAAATATAGAATTTAATTTCAAATCTTGAATTCAAATTCAACTCCAACCATTTAAATTTCAAAACTTAATCGAGTTATTCAAAATAACTCTTAAAACTCCTTTTCAAAACTTTTCATATTTAACCCAATTCTATTTCCAAAACCATTTTGGATTTAAAATTCAATCTTAAAAATCATTTCAAAAATCTGTGACTTAACCAATCTCCTCGTGCAATCCATATTTGTGTGTGTATGGTGTAGTCCAGGGGTTTCGCACAATAGTGCAACATCAGCCATCATCACAGATTCAAGTACAATAATATTTGATAAGCGGTATAATCCTATAACGCTTATAAACATTTATAGATTTACAGATAAATAATATACATTCATCACAGATAAATAAATTACATTCATCATAGCTTGAATCATAATAATTTATATCACAAAACATCACACATCAGGGATATCAAACAATTCACAGCATTCAATAGAATACAGTCATCCATAAGTTAAACTAATTAATTATTTGATAAATTTATATCAGACTAATTACTTATAGATAAACTACTAATCGTGGTTAATTAATAATAATTAATTACAAACCATCTTAATTAATTAACCCTTAATCATTTAATTATCCTTTAATTAATCCTTAGTTAACCTTTAATCATTTAATTATCCTTTAATTAATTTTCCTTAGTTAATTAATTAATTATAAATTAAATACCATTTAATTAATTATCCTAAATTAATTACAATAAATGATTATTCCTAGTCAATTTCATTAATTAATTAATCTTTAATTAATTAATTATCCTTAAATTAATTAGTTTAATTAATTTCACATAAATTAGCGATCATTTAATTAAAGTATTCCTTAATCCCTTGATTAATCAACTTTAGTCATTAATTAATTACTTTTAATTAAGTAATCATATTTAAGTAATTGATTATCTTTAATTACTCTTTAATTTAATCATAATAATTAATTTGCCTTTAAATAATTTCACAAAGTAATTTGCTTTAATTCAACTACACAAAGTAATTATTCATTAATTAACTTTAAAACCATTAAATCTTAATAAATAACAATCTTAATTAAGTAAAGATAAGTTTTATATATTAATTTAAACTACTTCATTAGAAACCATTTATAAATCAATTTTATACTTAAGGATATATATAATTTATTTTAAAACAAAACAATTTACTTGAAATACACCTTTAAAACTTGGAGCATTCTTACTTCAAAACTTATTTAAAACTCATTTTAAATACTTTACCTAAAAAACTTATACATTTAAAAATAATTTAAAACTTGATTTAAACCTTGATTTGTTAAAAATCTAAACCTGTTACTGCTTCAACCCGAGATAACTCGAGTCCATCCCGAAGTGAAATACAAATTTCCTCCAGCCTTTCCTAGAGCAAACCCAAAACCACTGTATTATTTTGAAAACTTAAAAAACCCTGTTACCCAGTGAAATGACTCGACAAAGAACCCGAGCCAAATTCGATTCTTCTCGACACCATCCCTGAGACAAACTCCCCATCTCCAATTCCTGTAACGAACAGATATCGGTGACACCTATATCCGTGCACCAATGATCAACGCTACTCTGATCATCACCGAGGATGCCATTACATTGACATTGACCAACTCGATCGCTCCCATTCTCCAGAAACTCAATACCATATCAAAATCGAAATTGGATAGTTTTGATCGAACACTAGAATCAACACCATCGAAAAAAACCTATCATCGTCGACGATCTCATCCACGATCATTCGTGCCTTCATGACCCAATGTCCGTCTAAACCTCCAGCTTCGATCTCCCCACTTGCGGTGAAGTCCGATCCAACTTTGATATCACAGCGAACTCAAACACATCGTCGACTCAACCATCTCACAAAACCCTAAAATCATTCCGTTTGACGATTATGATCGATAAAAAATTTTGCGAGTATTTTTCCTGGAATCGCCAACATCCAAGCTAACTTCACCCGTGACCTCGAAGCCCAATCATCCCCCAATCACCAGAATTCGACAGAAACCCATCTTAGTTCAACTCACGAATTCTCGAGATTCCTAAATCTAAAAATTTTGGTTTAAGTTTCAAAAATCATGACTTTTTATGGTGATTACGATTATATAAGCGAATCAAATAATTAAGGAGATCGAATTTTTATCGTATATTGAACTTCACTGTAAATTATTTTGCCAGGTTAAAACTATGTTAAAATTTATCTCAAAAATTATTTTAGAAATTAGGTTTTGATAGAATACACATGTTTTCTTCAGATCCTAAACTCTAACATGATTCGGAGCAGAAGAATTCAAATTTTACATGAATTTAAACCCTTTAAGTGTTTGAAGCAGAATATATATGTCTGGAACCAGACATGCATACAACAATCCATACATATACATATATGCATATAGATATGTTTAACAACTAAGAAACATTTTCATAACAGATTCAAGTGTTTACCACACATCAGAGGTAAGAGAAGGTTTAAGAGGTTTGCTCACCTTGGGTTTGAAAAAGCAGAGACAGTTTTATATAATTTTTTCTTTTATTTGTCTGTTTGATCTGAAACCCCACTTGAATTTACTGCAAGCTTTAGATTTTGAATTAAACCTGATCTTGTTTAAGTTGATCTTCTCAGGTTGTAGCTGTTTTAATTTGCTTGCTTGATCCTCCTTGATTACAGGCTTTAATCCCAGTCAATTGAAAATCCTTTAAATTAGATCAGCCTTGATCTTCTTTTCTCAGTTTTGTAGTTTCATAATTGAAGATGGTTTGATCTCGAGGCTTGATCTATATGAGTTGAAATCTTGTTTTCATCTGATTTGCTTTTGTTTCAGTTTCAAAGCTTCCAGATTTTTGTTTTGATCTTCCTGCTTTCAATTCTGAAGCTTTTGATTTCTTCTTTTGATCAAGTTTGAGTTGTTTGAGATTTTATTCTCAGATTTGAAAATGAAAATGAAAAATCTGATTTCTTTCTTTCTTTCTTTTCATATATTTTGTATGTTTTTAATTCTTTTTGTTTGCCACTTGTTTATTTCATGTTAACACTTGTAATTCTATATATCTAATTCTTTTACAAATGTCATTTGTTATAAAATTTATGTTTATATCCTCTTTTATTATATTTACAAATTTATACCTTCAAATGGCCTTTGAAAATTTATTATATCAAATTCAAAATATAACTTTCAAATACATATACATATATATTGCAGTTTATTTATCAACTATATTCACATATGTGCTATTTATTTTTAAATCTTTATGTAGATGCAATTTATACTTTATATAACTCTTTTTAAAAATAAGAAAATGTTTTGAAACTTAATTCCTGCATTAACTCCAAAATAAATCCAATTTGTTTTTCAAGATATTCATTTTAATATTTTCAAATCAACAATATTCATTGTCAATATATTTATTAAATTTCAATACAATTCATTTATATAACTAAATGAACATATATCTTATTAAATTTGGAGAATTCAAATACACCCAATATTCTATTCATAATATATTTTATTTTTAGAGTTTCCAGCTTAAAATTATATTCAATTTTATTTTTATATTTCAGATCCAAATTAATTCTCAATTAATTCACAATTTAATTATAAAACTTAAATTAATTACCAATTAAATTTGACTCAAAAATCGAGATCGTTACAAATTCCCCCATTATGAAAATTTCGTCCTCGAAATTTGCCAGGGAGACAACAAAGAACAGATGAACACACAGAGGAGTGGTTCACCAGATCAGACTGAATATTTATTCTGCATTTGTCTTACCAAATCAGAACATCAACAATAGATATGAGAACAAACTTATTCAATATTTCACAAGATACTCGGGTCACCAGATCTACGAAATATGCAAGGCACTGGTTTGTTCGAAGGGATAACTAACCATTTGTAGAATATATCTGGATCCAACAGAACAAACAATGGATACAACTTAATTCAGATTGGAATATCCCAAAGTATTCACCAACCTGTCCCTCTTCAGACTTCGATCCACACAAGAAATCACAACAAAGTTTTAAATTTGTTTTTAATCGAAATCATTTTTTCAATACAAATTAATTTATCTTTATGTTTAATTTACCAATTTATTTCAAATAATATCTCAAATTCATTGAAATTAAAACGGAAAGCTGATAAGAATCCGATGAAGAGAATACGGATTAAGAACCTATCTATAATGATTCGCAGGAGATTGATAGAGAAAGGTTATTTCCGTTGTTGCAGGGTATCGACCATTTGTAGTCATACTCTCCCGTCCCCTATCTCGTCCTCTTCTTGCACTCATACTTACTATCAGTGGGTAGTAAGAGAATTTACTGAGGTATACGAACGGATATCTTAGGGATATACTCATTCTAGGGTATACTTCACCCTATCTCTAATGAGTCAACTAATGCGTTATACTCCTGAGCTAAAGTTTCAACCGTCTGCTCTGATACCAATTCTAACAACCTTGACTCGACCTTCGAAAATTGGCACCCGTACTTCACTTGTACTCGAATGTCGCAGATTCAAACGTCGAATCTGGTTCGCCGGAGCTTATAACACATTAAGTATAACAACACAGCGGAAGAAAATGAATAATATCATATAACTCCAATGAATACAATATTCGAAACAACACACTACACAGTTGAGATATCAGAGATACAATAATAACAGTGGAAAGAAATAACTCCAAAAGAATTCCAAGTGAGAAAGCAAGGATCCAATAGAATGCATCACCATTCCAATGCTCCAAAGATCTCCAAAAGCTAAAAGCGAGAACCACCATCAACACTAAAGTGAAGCAATTCGATTCAAATGCGATTGCCAACATCCAAAGATGGAATGCTATCGAATCTACACCTATTTTTCGACTATCTGAAAACCAAACTCTAGACTGCCTGTATGGAAAATTGTGGACACCCAGAGTTTAGGAAAGGAATAATAAACTCCGGATCAGTCATGGGACTGGTATGAGAAAACAAAAATAGTTTATCTTTAAAACAAACAACAAAATAATTTAAAACAACGAAAACCGCAATGCTTTTTGGAAAATGAAACTGCCATAAGGCCTCCTGCCACACACACAATGCAAGTGCACACTTGGAGGAGATTTCTCCTTATGACAGTAAAAAATACTTGATACGCGAAAACCATTTGATATTATTATTAGTGCATAGTGTGGAAAACCTTTCGGAAATATAATATTAATCTTAGCCAGCGTAGACATTTTGTACTACGCTTACTATAGCTACCACGTTAAATGGAAGGTTCTACAACTAAAACCGTACAAGACACGTATTGGATGATTGGATTTCCAACAAATGGTCAGCCTATGGAACTTCCTTACCGAAATGGGAACGCCTCTTGAAGGATGCCCCCGAGAACCTAACTGGATCTCTGCTAACACAAGGCCGAGGCTACCTCACCCTTTAACCAAGCTATAACATAGGTAACTACCACACAAGTATGCCATCCTCGGTCGTTACCGACCTTTATCCGAGGCGCCTCTCAACCAACAACCACACTGCAATAAGTATGCAGCAACCACATAGGTAAATATCTGGGCTCCATACCATGATACCACCTTTTATCCAGATGGAAATGGACATACCCTAAGGGCGTGACCCCTAAAAACCTTGCCGCAACATTCCTGTTTCGACCATTTCCGGGTTGTGAGGTCCTGATGCAGTCTCGTCCACAAAGTTATGATTTTTCACAAAGCCATGCTTTTTCACAAAGTAATGCTTCGATCAACAAATGATTAGCATCACTTTGTATGCCACATTACCAAATTGGGAATGTATCACTAGTAACCATCAACTACATAACCTCTGAGCTCGTATGTCTCAGAGAAGGCTGTTAAGCTAAGAGAATAAGTCTCCGCCACCAAACAGAAATGTATTTGATAGAGACCAGCTTTACATCTCAAAGTGTAATGTCAGACACACATCCATACAAGTCTGTTCCGTGTTCGAACAGAACCGAAGGCACTTCAAAAGAATCCCTTGCCATCACGGTATTCACAATCCCGATCGGACTCCCCATCACATATGGAGATCTCTATACCGGTGCGACTCAGTGCAGAGACATTCGACAGGTTATCCTATCATTCTCAAAAATATCCGGTCTTCACCACCGGTCTTCAAATGCTATCCATATCGTCGTATCATTATTCAGAATGGGTTATATGACACAATGTCCTCTCACGGCTAAACCGAATAATGAGCGTAATATTTAAAAACATATGGATATTGGGATCTTAATTAAGTCACAACTTAAAGTCCAAAACCTTTCTTTCAAATGATTTAAGCAAATTACCATTTTAATCCTTTTAAACAAAAAGATTCACTTCACAAAGTTCACCAATCTTCCATAAAGATTCATTCACAGCTTTTCAAAACTATTTACAATTCCATATCTTTTCATACAAAAGATACACCCTCAAGATTGTTTTCAATTTGGAAACAAAGTCCATAATTCTTTCACAAAGATTCAATTATAACTTTCAAAACCATTTCCTTTTCAAATTGGATTAACTCATCCAATCATTAAATCAAAGAATCAATTTATAGCTTTCAAAACCATTTCCACAAAACAATTCCATTTCAAATCTTTTATATAAAAGATACACCATTTAAAATGCTCTTCAATTTCAAATCAAGGTTTGACTATCTTTCACAAAGATTAGCTAACAGTTTTCAAAACTATTTCAATTCGAACTTGAAATCTTTCAACACAAATTGGAAATTCTTCCCTTATATAAAAGCATTATTATTTGAAAACCAATACTTTTCATTTCAGAAAAATACGATTACATTTGCACGAGTTAAAGCTCTTTGAATATAAAATTTGGGTTAAATTCAAATTCCCAAAATAATACTTTTAAAATGGTTTGAACACATTTATAACCTTTATAACCTTTTTAAACCCTAATTTCAAAATATAGAATTTAATTTCAAATCTTGAATTCAAATTCAACTCCAACCATTTAAATTTCAAAACTTAATCGAGTTATTCAAAATAACTCTTAAAACTCCTTTTCAAAACTTTTCATATTTAACCCAATTCTATTTCCAAAACCATTTTGGATTTAAAATTCAATCTTAAAAATCATTTCAAAAATCTGTGACTTAACCAATCTCCTCGTGCAATCCATATTTGTGTGTGTATGGTGTAGTCCAGGGGTTTCGCACAATAGTGCAACATCAGCCATCATCACAGATTCAAGTACAATAATATTTGATAAGCGGTATAATCCTATAACGCTTATAAACATTTATAGATTTACAGATAAATAATATACATTCATCACAGATAAATAAATTACATTCATCATAGCTTGAATCATAATAATTTATATCACAAAACATCACACATCAGGGATATCAAACAATTCACAGCATTCAATAGAATACAGTCATCCATAAGTTAAACTAATTAATTATTTGATAAATTTATATCAGACTAATTACTTATAGATAAACTACTAATCGTGGTTAATTAATAATAATTAATTACAAACCATCTTAATTAATTAACCCTTAATCATTTAATTATCCTTTAATTAATCCTTAGTTAACCTTTAATCATTTAATTATCCTTTAATTAATTTTCCTTAGTTAATTAATTAATTATAAATTAAATACCATTTAATTAATTATCCTAAATTAATTACAATAAATAATTATTCCTAGTCAATTTCATTAATTAATTAATCTTTAATTAATTAATTATCCTTAAATTAATTAGTTTAATTAATTTCACATAAATTAGCGATCATTTAATTAAAGTATTCCTTAATCCCTTGATTAATCAACTTTAGTCATTAATTAATTACTTTTAATTAAGTAATCATATTTAAGTAATTGATTATCTTTAATTACTCTTTAATTTAATCATAATAATTAATTTGCCTTTAAATAATTTCACAAAGTAATTTGCTTTAATTCAACTACACAAAGTAATTATTCATTAATTAACTTTAAAACCATTAAATCTTAATAAATAACAATCTTAATTAAGTAAAGATAAGTTTTATATATTAATTTAAACTACTTCATTAGAAACCATTTATAAATCAATTTTATACTTAAGGATATATATAATTTATTTTAAAACAAAACAATTTACTTGAAATACACCTTTAAAACTTGGAGCATTCTTACTTCAAAACTTATTTAAAACTCATTTTAAATACTTTACCTAAAAAACTTATACATTTAAAAATAATTTAAAACTTGATTTGTTAAAAATCTAAACCTGTTACTGCTTCAACCCGAGATAACTCGAGTCCATCCCGAAGTGAAATACAAATTTCCTCCAGCCTTTCCTAGAGCAAACCCAAAACCACTGTATTATTTTGAAAACTTAAAAAACCCTGTTACCCAGTGAAATGACTCGACAAAGAACCCGAGCCAAATTCGATTCTTCTCGACACCATCCCTGAGACAAACTCCCCATCTCCAATTCCTGTAACGAACAGATATCGGTGACACCTATATCCGTGCACCAATGATCAACGCTACTCTGATCATCACCGAGGATGCCATTACGTTGACATTGACCAACTCGATCGCTCCCATTCTCCAGAAACTCAATACCATATCAAAATCGAAATTGGATAGTTTTGATCGAACACTAGAATCAACACCATCGAAAAAAACCTATCATCGCCGACGATCTCGTCCACGATCATTCATGCCTTCATGACCCAATGTCCGTCTAAACCTCCAGCTTCGATCTCCCCACTTGCGGTGAAGTCCGATCCAACTTTGATATCACAGCGAACTCAAACACATCGTCGACTCAACCATCTCACAAAACCCTAAAATCATTCCGTTTGACGATTATGATCGATAAAAAATTTTGTGAGTATTTTTCCTGGAATCGCCAACATCCAAGCTAACTTCACCCGTGACCTCGAAGCCCAATCATCCCCCAATCACCAGAATTCGACAGAAACCCATCTTAGTTCAACTCACGAATTCTCGAGATTCCTAAATCTAAAAATTTTGGTTTAAGTTTCAAAAATCATGACTTTTTATGGTGATTACGATTATATAAGCGAATCAAATAATTAAGGAGATCGAATTTTTATCGTATATTGAACTTCACTGTAAATTATTTTGCCAGGTTAAAACTATGTTAAAATTTATCTCAAAAATTATTTTAGAAATTAGGTTTTGATAGAATACACATGTTTTCTTCAGATCCTAAACTCTAACATGATTCGGAGCAGAAGAATTCAAATTTTACATGAATTTAAACCCTTTAAGTGTTTGAAGCAGAATATATATGTCTGGAACCAGACATGCATACAACAATCCATACATATACATATATGCATATAGATATGTTTAACAACTAAGAAACATTTTCATAACAGATTCAAGTGTTTACCACACATCAGAGGTAAGAGAAGGTTTAAGAGGTTTGCTCACCTTGGGTTTGAAAAAGCAGAGACAGTTTTATATAATTTTTTCTTTTATTTGTCTGTTTGATCTGAAACCCCACTTGAATTTACTGCAAGCTTTAGATTTTGAATTGAACCTGATCTTGTTTAAGTTGATCTTCTCAGGTTGTAGCTGTTTTAATTTGCTTGCTTGATCCTCCTTGATTACAGCCTTTAATCCCAGTCAATTGAAAATCCTTTAAATTAGATCAGCCTTGATCTTCTTTTCTCAGTTTTGTAGTTTCATAATTGAAGATGGTTTGATCTCGAGGCTTGATCTATATGAGTTGAAATCTTGTTTTCATCTGATTTGCTTTTGTTTCAGTTTCAAAGCTTCCAGATTTTTGTTTTGATCTTCCTGCTTTCAATTCTGAAGCTTTTGATTTCTTCTTTTGATCAAGTTTGAGTTGTTTGAGATTTTATTCTCAGATTTGAAAATGAAAATGAAAAATCTGATTTCTTTCTTTCTTTCTTTTCATATATTTTGTATGTTTTTAATTCTTTTTGTTTGCCACTTGTTTATTTCATGTTAACACTTGTAATTCTATATATCTAATTCTTTTACAAATGTCATTTGTTATAAAATTTATGTTTATATCCTCTTTTATTATATTTACAAATTTATACCTTCAAATGGCCTTTGAAAATTTATTATATCAAATTCAAAATATAACTTTCAAATACATATACATATATATTGCAGTTTATTTATCAACTATATTCACATATGTGCTATTTATTTTTAAATCTTTATGTAGATGCAATTTATACTTTATATAACTCTTTTTAAAAATAAGAAAATGTTTTGAAACTTAATTCCTGCATTAACTCCAAAATAAATCCAATTTGTTTTTCAAGATATTCATTTTAATATTTTCAAATCAACAATATTCATTGTCAATATATTTATTAAATTTCAATACAATTCATTTATATAACTAAATGAACATATATCTTATTAAATTTGGAGAATTCAAATACACCCAATATTCTATTCATAATATATTTTATTTTTAGAGTTTCCAGCTTAAAATTATATTCAATTTTATTTTTATATTTCAGATCCAAATTAATTCTCAATTAATTCACAATTTAATTATAAAACTTAAATTAATTACCAATTAAATTTGACTCAAAAATCGAGATCGTTACAAATTCCCCCATTATGAAAATTTCGTCCTCGAAATTTGCCAGGGAGACAACAAAGAACAGATGAACACACAGAGGAGTGGTTCACCAGATCAGACTGAATATTTATTCTGCATTTGTCTTACCAAATCAGAACATCAACAATAGATATGAGAACAAACTTATTCAATATTTCACAAGATACTCGGGTCACCAGATCTACGAAATATGCAAGGCACTGGTTTGTTCGAAGGGATAACTAACCATTTGTAGAATATATCTGGATCCAACAGAACAAACAATGGATACAACTTAATTCAGATTGGAATATCCCAAAGTATTCACCAACCTGTCCCTCTTCAGACTTCGATCCACACAAGAAATCACAACAAAGTTTTAAATTTGTTTTTAATCGAAATCATTTTTTCAATACAAATTAATTTATCTTTATGTTTAATTTACCAATTTATTTCAAATAATATCTCAAATTCATTGAAATTAAAACGGAAAGCTGATAAGAATCCGATGAAGAGAATACGGATTAAGAACCTATCTATAATGATTCGCAGGAGATTGATAGAGAAAGGTTATTTCCGTTGTTGCAGGGTATCGACCATTTGTAGTCATACTCTCCCGTCCCCTATCTCGTCCTCTTCTTGCACTCATACTTACTATCAGTGGGTAGTAAGAGAATTTACTGAGGCATACGAACGGATATCTTAGGGATATACTCATTCTAGGGTATACTTCACCCTATCTCTAATGAGTCAACTAATGCGTTATACTCCTGAGCTAAAGTTTCAACCGTCTGCTCTGATACCAATTCTAACAACCTTGACTCGACCTTCGAAAATTGGCACCCGTACTTCACTTGTACTCGAATGTCGCAGATTCAAACGTCGAATCTGGTTCGCCGGAGCTTATAACACATTAAGTATAACAACACAGCGGAAGAAAATGAATAATATCATATAACTCCAATGAATACAATATTCGAAACAACACACTACACAGTTGAGATATCAGAGATACAATAATAACAGTGGAAAGAAATAACTCCAAAAGAATTCCAAGTGAGAAAGCAAGGATCTAATAGAATGCATCACCATTCCAATGCTCCAAAGATCTCCAAAAGCTAAAAGCGAGAACCACCATCAACACTAAAGTGAAGCAATTCGATTCAAATGCGATTGCCAACATCCAAAGATGGAATGCTATCGACTCTACACCTATTTTTCGACTATCTGAAAACCAAACTCTAGACTGCCTGTATGGAAAATTGTGGACACCCAGAGTTTAGGAAAGGAATAATAAACTCCGGATCAGTCATGGGACTGGTATGAGAAAACAAAAATAGTTTATCTTTAAAACAAACAACAAAATAATTTAAAACAATGAAAACCGCAATGCTTTTTGGAAAATGAAACTGCCATAAGGCCTCCTGCCACACACACAATGCAAGCGCACACTTGGAGGAGATTTCTCCTTATGACAGTAAAAAATACTTGATACGCGAAAACCATTTGATATTATTATTAGTGCATAGTGTGGAAAACCTTTCGGAAATATAATATTAATCTTAGCCAGCGTAGACATTTCGTACTACGCTTACTATAGCTACCACGTTAAATGGAAGGTTCTACAACTAAAACCGTACAAGACACGTATTGGATGATTGGATTTCCAACAAATGGTCAGCCTATGGAACTTCCTTACCGAAATGGGAACGCCTCTGGAAGGATGCCCCCGAGAACCTAACTGGATCTCTGCTAACACAAGGCCGAGGCTACCTCACCCTTTAACCAAGCTATAACATAGGTAACTACCACACAAGTATGCCATCCTCGGTCGTTACCGACCTTTATCCGAGGCGCCTCTCAACCAACAACCACACTGCAATAAGTATGCAGCAACCACATAGGTAAATATCTGGGCTCCATACCATGATACCACCTTTTATCCAGATGGAAATGGACATACCCTAAGGGCGTGACCCCTAAAAACCTTGCCGCAACATTCCTGTTTCGACCATTTCCGGGTTGTGAGGTCCTGATGCAGTCTCGTCCACAAAGTTATGATTTTTCACAAAGCCATGCTTTTTCACAAAGTAATGCTTCGATCAACAAATGATTAGCATCACTTTGTATGCCACATTACCAAATTGGGAATGTATCACTAGTAACCATCAACTACATAACCTCTGAGCTCGTATGTCTCAGAGAAGGCTGTTAAGCTAAGTGAATAAGTCTCCGCCACCAAACAGAAATGTATTTGATAGAGACCAGCTTTACATCTCAAAGTGTAATGTCAGACACACATCCATACAAGTCTGTTCCGTGTTCGAACAGAACCGAAGGCACTTCAAAAGAATCCCTTGCCATCACGGTATTCACAATCCCGATCGGACTCCCCATCACATATGGAGATCTCTATACCGGTGCGACTCAGTGCAGAGACATTCGACAGGTTATCCTATCATTCTCAAAAATATCCGGTCTTCACCACCGGTCTTCAAATGCTATCCATATCGTCGTATCATTATTCAGAATGGGTTATATGACACAATGTCCTCTCACGGCTAAACCGAATAATGAGCGTAATATTTAAAAACATATGGATATTGGGATCTTAATTAAGTCACAACTTAAAGTCCAAAACCTTTCTTTCAAATGATTTAAGCAAATTACCATTTTAATCCTTTTAACCAAAAAGATTAACTTCACAAAGTTCACCAATCTTCCATAAAGATTCATTCACAGCTTTTCAAAACTATTTACAATTCCATATCTTTTCATACAAAAGATACACCCTCAAGATTGTTTTCAATTTGGAAACAAAGTCCATAATTCTTTCACAAAGATTCAATTATAACTTTCAAAACCATTTCCTTTTCAAATTGGATTAACTCATCCAATCATTAAATCAAAGAATCAATTTATAGCTTTCAAAACCATTTCCACAAAACAATTCCATTTCAAATCTTTTATATAAAAGATACACCATTTAAAATGCTCTTCAATTTCAAATCAAGGTTTGACTATCTTTCACAAAGATTAGTTAACAGTTTTCAAAACTATTTCAATTCGAACTTGAAATCTTTCAACACAAATTGGAAATTCTTCCCTTATATAAAAGCATTATTATTTGAAAACCAATACTTTTCATTTCAGAAAAATACGATTACATTTGCACGAGTTAAAGCTCTTTGAATATAAAATTTGGGTTAAATTCAAATTCCCAAAATAATACTTTTAAAATGGTTTGAACACATTTATAACCTTTATAACCTTTTTAAACCCTAATTTCAAAATATAGAATTTAATTTCAAATCTTGAATTCAAATTCAACTCCAACCATTTAAATTTCAAAACTTAATCGAGTTATTCAAAATAACTCTTAAAACTCCTTTTCAAAACTTTTCATATTTAACCCAATTCTATTTCCAAAACCATTTTGGATTTAAAATTCAATCTTAAAAATCATTTCAAAAATCTGTGACTTAACCAATCTCCTCGTGCAATCCATATTTGTGTGTGTATGGTGTAGTCCAGGGGTTTCGCACAATAGTGCAACATCAGCCATCATCACAGATTCAAGTACAATAATATTTGATAAGCGGTATAATCCTATAACGCTTATAAACATTTATAGATTTACAGATAAATAATATACATTCATCACAGATAAATAAATTACATTCATCATAGCTTGAATCATAATAATTTATATCACAAAACATCACACATCAGGGATATCAAACAATTCACAGCATTCAATAGAATACAGTCATCCATAAGTTAAACTAATTAATTATTTGATAAATTTATATCAGACTAATTACTTATAGATAAACTACTAATCGTGGTTAATTAATAATAATTAATTACAAACCATCTTAATTAATTAACCCTTAATCATTTAATTATCCTTTAATTAATCCTTAGTTAACCTTTAATCATTTAATTATCCTTTAATTAATTTTCCTTAGTTAATTAATTAATTATAAATTAAATACCATTTAATTAATTATCCTAAATTAATTACAATAAATGATTATTCCTAGTCAATTTCATTAATTAATTAATCTTTAATTAATTAATTATCCTTAAATTAATTAGTTTAATTAATTTCACATAAATTAGCGATCATTTAATTAAAGTATTCCTTAATCCCTTGATTAATCAACTTTAGTCATTAATTAATTACTTTTAATTAAGTAATCATATTTAAGTAATTGATTATCTTTAATTACTCTTTAATTTAATCATAATAATTAATTTGCCTTTAAATAATTTCACAAAGTAATTTGCTTTAATTCAACTACACAAAGTAATTATTCATTAATTAACTTTAAAACCATTAAATCTTAATAAATAACAATCTTAATTAAGTAAAGATAAGTTTTATATATTAATTTAAACTACTTCATTAGAAACCATTTATAAATCAATTTTATACTTAAGGATATATATAATTTATTTTAAAACAAAACAATTTACTTGAAATACACCTTTAAAACTTGGAGCATTCTTACTTCAAAACTTATTTAAAACTCATTTTAAATACTTTACCTAAAAAACTTATACATTTAAAAATAATTTAAAACTTGATTTAAACCTTGATTTGTTAAAAATCTAAACCTGTTACTGCTTCAACCCGAGATAACTCGAGTCCATCCCGAAGTGAAATACAAATTTCCTCCAGCCTTTCCTAGAGCAAACCCAAAACCACTGTATTATTTTGAAAACTTAAAAAACCCTGTTACCCAGTGAAATGACTCGACAAAGAACCCGAGCCAAATTCGATTCTTCTCGACACCATCCCTGAGACAAACTCCCCATCTCCAATTCCTGTAACGAACAGATATCGGTGACACCTATATCCGTGCACCAATGATCAACGCTACTCTGATCATCATCGAGGATGCCATTACGTTGACATTGACCAACTCGATCGCTCCCATTCTCCAGAAACTCAATACCATATCAAAATCGAAATTGGATAGTTTTGATCGAACACTAGAATCAACACCATCGAAAAAAACCTATCATCGCCGACGATCTCGTCCACGATCATTCGTGCCTTCATGACCCAATGTCCGTCTAAACCTCCAGCTTCGATCTCCCCACTTGCGGTGAAGTCCGATCCAACTTTGATATCACAGCGAACTCAAACACATCGTCGACTCAACCATCTCACAAAACCCTAAAATCATTCCGTTTGACGATTATGATCGATAAAAAATTTTGCGAGTATTTTTCCTGGAATCGCCAACATCCAAGCTAACTTCACCCGTGACCTCGAAGCCCAATCATCCCCCAATCACCAGAATTCGACAGAAACCCATCTTAGTTCAACTCACGAATTCTCGAGATTCCTAAATCTAAAAATTTTGGTTTAAGTTTCAAAAATCATGACTTTTTATGGTGATTACGATTATATAAGCGAATCAAATAATTAAGGAGATCGAATTTTTATCGTATATTGAACTTCACTGTAAATTATTTTGCCAGGTTAAAACTATGTTAAAATTTATCTCAAAAATTATTTTAGAAATTAGGTTTTGATTGAATACACATGTTTTCTTCAGATCCTAAACTCTAACATGATTCGGAGCAGAAGAATTCAAATTTTACATGAATTTAAACCTATAAGTGTTTGAAACAGAATATATATGTCTGGAACCAGACATGCACACAACAATCTATACATATACATATATACCTACAGATATGTTTAACAACTAAGAAACATTTTCATAACAGATTCAAGTGTTAACCACACATCAGAGATAAGAGCAGGTTTAAGAGGTTTGCTCACCTTGGGTTTGAAAAAGCAGAGACAGTTTTATATAATTTTTTCTTTTATTTGTCTGTTTGATCTGGAACCCCACTTGAATTTACTGCCTGCTTCATGTTTTGAACTTGAACCTGATCTTGTTTAAGTTGATTTTCTCAGGTTGTAGCCGTTTTAATTTGCTTGCTTGATCCTCCTTGATTACAGGCTTTAATCCCAGTCAATTGAAAATCCTTTAAATTAGATCAGCCTTGATCTTCTTTTCTTAGTTTTGTAGTTTCATAATTGAAGATGGCTTGATCTCGAGGCTTGATCTATATGATTTGAAATCTTGTTTTCATCTGATTTGCTTTTGTTCCACTTTCAAAGCTTCCAGATTTTTGTTTTGATCTTTCTGTTTTCAATTCTGAAGTTTTTGATTTCTTCTTTTGATCAAGTTTGAGTTGTTTGAGATTTTATTCTCAGATTTGAAAATGAAAATGAAAAATTTGATTTCTTTCTTTCTTTTCATATATTTTGTATGTTTTTAATTCTTTTTGTTTGCCACTTGGTTATTTCAAGTTAACACTTGCAATTCTATATATCTAATTCTTTTGCAAATGTCATTTTTTATAAAATTTATGTGTATATCCTCTTTTTATTATATTTATAAATTTATACCTTTAAATGGCCTTTGAAAATTATTATATCAATTTCAAAGTATAACTTTCAAATACATATACATATATACAATTTATTTATCAACTATATTCACATATGTGCTATGTATTTTTAAATCTTTGTGTAGATGCAATTTATACTTTATATAACTCTTTTTAAAAATAAGAAAATGTTTTGAAATTTAATTCCTGTATTAACTCGAAAATAAATCCAACTTGTTTTCCAAGATATTCATTTTAACATTTTTTAAATCAACAATATTCATTGTCAATATATTTATTAAATTTCAAAATAATTCATTTATATAACTAAATGAACATATATCTTATTAAATTTGGAGAATTCAAATACACCCAAAATTCTATTCATAATATATTTTATTTTTAGAATTTCCAGCTTAAAATTCAATTCAATTTTTTTATATATTTCAAATCCAAATTAATTCTCAATTAATTCACAATTTAATTCTAAAACTTAAATTAATTACCAATTAAATTTGACTCAAAAATCGGGATCGTTACAAATTCCCCCATTATGAAAATTTCGTCCTCGAAATTTGCCAGGGAGACAACAAAGAACAGATGAACACACAGAGGAGTGGTTCACCAGATCAGACTGAATATTTATTCAGCATTTGTCTTACCAAATCAGAACATCAACAATAGATATGAGAACAAACTTATTCAATATTTCACAAGATACTCGGGTCACCAGATCTACGAAATATGCAAGGCACTGGTTTGTTCGAAGGGATAACTAACCATTCGTAAAATATATCTAGACCCAACAGAACAAACAATGGATACAACTTAATTCAGATTGGAATATCCCAAAGTATTCACCAACCTGTCCCTCTTCAGACTTCGATCCACACAAGAAAATCACAAGAAAGTTCCAATTTTGGTTTTAATCGAAATCGTCTTTTCAATACAAATTAATTTATATTTATTTTTAATTTACCAATTTATTTCAAATAAGATCTCAAATTCATTGAAATTAAAGCGGAAAGCTGATAAGAATCCGAAGAAGAGAATATGGATTAAGAACCTATCTATAATGATTCGTAGAGCCACCACACCAAAGCTTCTCTCTCGAGCGGCCACGAAACAGTCAAAGAATCGAAATTGGATCAAAGGAGATTGATAAAGAAAAGTTATTTCCATTGTTGTAGGGTATCGGCCATTTGTAGTCGTACTCCCCTGTCTCCTATCTCGTCCTCTTCTTGCACTCATACTCACTATCAGTGGATAGTAAGAGAATTTACTGAGGCACACGAACAGATATCTTAGGGATATACTCATTCTAGGGTATACTTCACCCTATCTCTAATGAGTCACTTAATGTGTTATACTCCTAAGATGAAGTTTCAACCTTCAGCCCTGATACCAATTCTAACGACCTTGACTCGACCTTTGAAAATCAGCACCCGTACTTCACTTGTACTCGAATGCCGCATATTCAAATGTCGAATCTGTTTCGCCGAAGCTTATAACACATTAAGTATAACAACACAACGGAAGGATATGAATAATATCATATAGCTCCAATGAATACAATATTCGATACAACACACAATACAGTTGAGATATCAGAGATACAATAATAACAGCGGAAAGAAATAACTCCAAAAGAATTCCAAATGAGAAAGCAAGGATCCAATAGAATGCATCACCATTCCAATGCTCCAAAGATCTCCAAAAGCTAAAAGCGAGAACCACCATCAACACTAAAGTGAAGCAACTCGAACCAAATGCGATTGCCAACATCCAAAGATGGAATGCTATCGAATCTACACCTATTTTTCGACTATCTGAAAACCCAACTCTAGACTGCCCGTGTGGAAAATTGTGGGCACCCAGAGTTTAGGAAAGGAACAATAAACTCCGGGTCAGTTATGCGACTGGTACGAGCGAACAAAAACAGTTTATCTTTAAAACAAACAACAAAAGAATTTAAAACATTAAAAACCGTAATGCTTTTTGGAAAACGAAACTGCCATAAGGCCTCCTGCCACACACACAATGCAAGCGCACACTTGAGATTTCTCCTTATGACAGTCAAAAATGCTTGATACGCGAAAACCATTTGATATTATTATTAGTGCATAGTGCAGAAAACCTTTCGAAAATATAATATTAATCTTAGCCAGCATAGACATTTCGTACTATGCCTACTATAGCTACCACGTTAAATGGCAGGTTCTACAACTAAAACCGTACAAGGCGCGTATTGGATGATTGGATTTCCAACAAATGATCAGGCAAAGGAACTTCCTTACGGAAATGGAAACGCCTCTGGAAGGACGCCCCCGAGAACCTAACCGGATCTCTGCTAACACAATGCTAACGCTACCTCACGCTTTAACCAAGCTATAACATATGTAACTACCACATAAGTATGCCATCCCCGGTCGTTACCGACCTTTATCCGAGGTTCCTCTCAACCAACAACCACACAACAATAAGAAAGCAACAACCACATAGGTAAATATCTGGGCTCCATACCATGATACCACCTTTTATCCAGAAGGAAATGGACATACCCTAGGGGCGCGACCCCTAAAAACCTTGCCGCAACATTCCTATTTCGACCATTTTCGGGTAGTGAGGTCCTGATGCAGTCTCGTCCACAAAGCTATGCTTTTTCACAATGCCATGCTTCGATCAACAAATGATCAGCAACACTTCGTATGCCCCATTACCAAATTGGGAATGTATCACTAGTAAACATCAACTACATAACGTCTGAGCTCGTACGTCTCAGAGAAGGGTGTTAAGCTAAGAGAATAGATCTCCGCCACCAAATAGAAATGTATTTGATAGAGACCAGCTTTACATCTCAAAGTGTAATGTCAGACACACATCCATACAAGTCTGTTTCGGGTTCGAACAGAACCGAAGTCACTTCAAAAGAAGCCCTTGCCGTCTGGGTATTCACAATCCCGATGGACTCCCCATCACATATGGAGATCTCTATACCGGTGCGACTCAGTGCAGAGACATTCGACAGGTTATCCTATTGTTCTTGAAAATACCCGGTCTTCACCACCGGTCTTCAAATACTATCCATATCGTCGTAACATTATTCAAATGGGTTATATGACACAAAGTCCTCTCCCGGCTAAACCGAATAATGAGCGCAATATTTAAAAACGTATGGATATTGGGATCTTAGTTAAGTCACAACTTAAAGTCCAAAACCTTTCTTTCAAATGGTTTAAACAAATTACCATTTTAACCTTTTTAAACTAAAAGATTCACTTCACAAAGTTCACCAATCTTCCACAAAGATTCATTCACAGCTTTTCAAAACTACCTACAATTCCATATCTTTTCATATAAAAGATACACCCTCAAGATTCTTTTCAATTTGGAAACAAAGTCCACAATTCTTTCACAAAGATTCAATTATAACTTTCAAAACCATTTCCTTTTCAAATTGGATTAACTCATCCAATCGTTAAATCGAAGAATCAATTTATAGCTTTCAAAACCATTTCCACAAAACAATTCTATTTCAAATCTTTTATATAAAAGACACACCATTTAAAATGCTCTTCAATTTCAAATCAAGGTTTGACTATCTTTCACAAAGATTAGTTAATAGTTTTCAAAACTATTTCAATTCGAACTTGAAATCTTTCAACAAAAATTGGAAATTCTTTCCTTATATAAAAGCATTATTATCTGAAAACCAATAGTTTTCATTTCAGAAAAATCCGATTACATTTGCACGAGTTAAAACTCTTTAAGTATAAAATTTGGGTTAAATTCAAATTCCCAAAATAATACTTTTAAAATGGTTTGAACACATTTCTAACCTTTATAACCTGTTTAAACCATAATTTCAAAATATTGAATTAATTTCAAATCTTGAATTCAAATTCAACTCCAACGATTTAAATTTCAAAACTTAATCGAGTTATTCAAAATAACTCTTAAAACTCCTTTTCAAAACTTTTCATATTTAACCCAATTCTATTTCCAAAACCATTTTGGATTTAAAATTCAATCTTAAAAATCATTTCAAAAATCTGTGACACGACCAATTTCCTCGTGCACTCCATATTTGTGTGTGTATGGTGTAGTCCAGGGGTTTCGCACAATTGTGCAACATCATCCATCATCACAGATTCAAGTACAATAATATTTGATAAGCGGTATAATCCTATAACGCTTATCATCATTCACAGATTTACAGATAAATAATATACATTCATCACAGATAAATAAATTACATTCATCATAGCTTGAATCAAAATAATTTATATCACAAAACATCACACATCAGGGATATCAAACAATTCACAGCATTCAATAGAATACAGTTATCCATAAGTAAAACTAATTAATTATCTGATAAATTTAAATCAGATTAATTACTTATAGATAAACTACTAATCCTGGTTAATTAATATTAATTAATTACAAACCATCTTAATTAATTAACCCTTAATCATTTAACTATCCTTTAATTAATCATTAACTAAGCTTTAACCATTTAATTATCCTTTAATTAATTATCCTTAATTAATTAATTAATTCTTAATTAAATACCATTTTATCAATTATCCTTAATTAATTACAATAAATGATTATTCCTAATCAGTAAATTAATTAACCTTTAATTAATTAATTATCCTCAAATTAATTACTTTAATCACATAAATTATCTTTTAATTAAATTATTCCTTAATCACTTGATTATTCAACGTTAATCATTAATTAATTACTTTTAATTAAGTAATTATCTTTAAGTAATTAATTATCTTTAATAATTCTTTAATTTAATCACAATAATTAATTTGCCTTTAAATAATTTCACAAAGTAATTTGCTTTAATTCAATTACACAAAGTAATTATTCATTAATTAACTTTAAAACCATTAAATCTTAACAAATAACAATCTTAATTAAGTAAAGATAAGTTTTATATATTAATTTAAATTACTTCATTAGAAACGATTTAGAAATCAATTTTATACTTAAGGATATATATATATATATAATTTATTTTAAAACAAAACAATTTACTTGAAATACACCTTTAAAACTTGGAGCATTCTTACTTCAAAACTTGTTTAAAACTCGTTTTAAATACTTTACCTACAAAAACTTATACATTTAAAAATATTTTGAAACTTGATTTAGAACTTGATTTGTTAAAAATCTGAACCTACTATTGCTCCAACCCGAGATAACTCGAGTCCATCCTGAAGTAAAATACAAATTTCCTAGAGCCTTTCCCGAGCAAACCCAAAACCACTTCTTATTTTGAAAACTTAAGAAACCCTGTTACCTAGTGAAATGACTCGACAAAGAACCCGAGCCAAATTCGATTCTTCTCGACACCATCCCTGAGACAAACTCCTTATCTCCAATTCCTGTAACCAACAGATAACGATGACACCTATATCCATGCACCGATGATCAATGCTACTCCGATCATCACCGAGGATGCCATTACGTCGACATTGACCAACTCGATCGCTCCCATTCTCCAGAAACTCAATACCATATCAAAATCGAAATTGGACAATTTTGATCGAACACTAGAATCAACACCATTGAAAAAAACCTATCATTGCCGACGATCTCGTCCACGATCATCCACGCCTTCACGACCCAGGCTCCATCTAAACCTCCATCTTCGATCCCCCCACTTGCGGTGAAATCCGATCCACCTTTGACATAACAGCCAACTCAAACACATCGTCGACTCAACCATCTCACAAAACCCTAAAATCATTCCGTTTGTCCATCATGATCGATAAACAATTTTGCGAGTATTTTTCCTGGAATCGCCAACATCCAAGCTAACTTCACCCACGACCTCGAAGCCCAATCATCCCCCAATCACTAGAATTCGACAGAAACCCATCTTAGTTCAACTCACGAATTCTCGAGATTTCCAAATCTAAAATTTTTGATTTAACTTTCAAAAATCATGACTTTTTATGGTGATTACGATTATATAAGCGAATCAAATAATTAAGGAGATCGAATTTTTGTCATATATTGAACTTCACTGTAAATTCTTTTCCCTGGTTAAAACCACGTTAAAATTTATCTCAAAAATTATTTTAGAAATTAGGTTTTGATTGAATACGCATGTTTTCTTCAGATCCTAAACTCTAACATGATTCGGAGCAGAAGAATTCAAATTTTACATGAATTTAAACCCTGTAAGTGTTTGAAACAGAATATATATGTCTGGAACCAGACATGCACACAACAATCCATACATATGCATATATGCATATTGATATGTTTGATAACTAAGCAACATTTTCATAACAGATTCAAGTGTTAACCACACATCAGAGATAAGAGCAGGTTTAAGAGGTTTGCTCACATTGGGTTTGAAAAAGCAGAGATAGTTTTATATTTTTTTCTTTTATTTGTCTGTTTGATCTGGGATCCCACTTGAATTTACTGCATGCTTCAGATTTTGAACTTGAACTTGAACTTGTTTAAGTTGATCTTCTCAGGTTGTAGTTGTTTTAATTTTCTTGCTTGATCCTCCTTGATTACAGGCTTTAATCCCAGTCAATTGATAATCCTTTAAATTAGATCAGCTTTGATCTTCTTTTCTCAGTTTTGTAGTTTCAGAATTGAAGATGGTTTGATCTCGAGGCTCGATCTATATGAGTTGAAATCTTGTTTTCATATGATTTGCTTTTGTTTCAGTTTCAAAGCTTCCCGATTTTTGTTTTGATCTTTCTGTTTTCAATTTCAAAGCTTTTGATTTCTTCTTTTGATCAAGTTTGAGTTGTTTGAGATTTTATTCTCAGATTTGAAAATTAAAATGAAAAATCTGATTTCTTTCTTTCTTTTCATATATTTTGTATGTTTTTAATTCTTTTTGTTTGCCATTTGTTTATTTCATGTTAACACTTGTAATTCTATATATCTAATTCTTTTACAAATGTCATTTGTTATAAAATTTATGTTTATATCCCTCTTTTTATTATATTCACAAATTTATACCTTTAAATGGCCTTTGAAAATTTATTATATCAAATTCAAAATATAACTTTCAAATACATATACATATATATTACAATTTATTTATCAACTATATTCACATATGTGCTATGTATTTTTAAATCTTTATGTAGATGCAATTTATACCTTATATAACTCTTTTTAAAAATAAGAAAATGTTTTGATACTTAATTCCTATATTAACTCCAAAATAAATCCAATATGTTTTTCAAGATATTCATTTTAATATTTTCAAATCAACAACATTCATTGTCAATATATTTATTAAATTTGAAAACAATTCACTTATATAACTAAATGAACATATATCTCATTAAATTTGGAGAATTCAAATACACCCAAAATTCTATTCATAATATATTTTATTTTTAGAATTTCCAGCTTAAAATTCAATTCAATTTTATTTTTATATTTCAAATCCAAATTAATTTTTAATTAATTCACAATTTAATACAAAAACTTAAATTAATTACCAATTAAATTTGACTCAAAAATCGGGATCGTTACAATTACACTTAACACAATACAATCTTTTTGTAGTCAATCAAATTGAATACTTGATCTAACAATACTGTTTATTGGCTTATTTTCAATGAAATAACTACATCGAAGTATCATACATTACGAACTGTGAATGCTCCCCATGTAACACTTATATGCGATAGTTTATGAATCAGTTATCCATAGTCTTGTACTGCTTTTAGATTTCAAATCAAATAAAATACAATACACGGTCTCTATCAAATAAATGCATAAGTGGCCAATTATGAACGAATTCAATAGTTGTAAAATTAGGTGCTTGCATGGTGTAGAAATATTAATATGCAAGAAGTATTTAATACTAAGTATATTATTTCTACTTGTCAGTCTTTAATTCAGTTCATTTGTATATCTTAATTGATAAATGTTTGTCAATCATATTAAATGTATAAATTTATCAATGTAGATTATTATACATTATATAACATATGTTCTCACATTATTAGAAATGTTAAATTTTATCATTTCATTTTTCTAATAATGCTTCCACTAACCAAACCCTAAGTCAAAAATAGAAATCTTTTGACTTTACTAGTAGGTTTAGGACCGATCCATCTTGGAATTCTGATCTTGAGCCTGCTCAACAAATCATAGCTTCACGAATGATGGGTAACTCCTTGTCGGTTGTATCATATATAACTCGTAAACCATTAGTACCTGTCCTAATTCCTCATTGACCTTGAGTTTTCTCAACAAATCGAAATGAAATTATTCACTTGAACCTACCATATCACGACGGCCTAAGTATAGTATATGTACCTTGAGTCTGCTCAACAAATACATTAAATTATCTTACCTCGTCTATTCAATATATTAATAGTACTGCATAACATCCCCAACATGAGTCTTCTCAGCAACTAAGGAGTACGCAAGTAATTTATTATATATATATGTAGTAGAGGATAACATTATATTGAAGCTTCATAATCTTTAATATTTAATATTGGATGATATCGACTTATGAAATAATATAATTCTTATGAATTACTCTCGTGATTTAAGTGTCGGACATATCAAAGATCACGGTATACCTTCATTTACATATGTTTTCTTTAAACTCCACTCCGGAGGGAAGAGCTCCCGCCTAGAGAGTCCACCAACCCTAGGAAGGTTATGCTAGCCCCAGCACAGAGGTTTGTTGTTCCCAATCAGTTTGATTTAATGTTTACGGGAATCCACCTCTATGCCTTGAGGGGAGTAGGGCAGACAGATATCGAACTCGCGATCTCGTTAACAGGAGGCAAGTGTCACAACCACTACGCAGCTTACATATGTTTTTATTCCTTAAGTCTAGGGTTTCTTAGCGTTCCACCTTTAATTATACATTCATATTACAAGTTTTATTATTATATAACTTTTATATTTCATATTACTTATATAATAGTCTTTTTTATAATATTATATATATTAATTAAATCTTATTTAATTAATTATATTAATTAACTCTTTAATTAATTTTGGTATTCTAATATAACTTTTATATTGGACATGTCTACTATAACCTTTATAGCATATACTATAAACTTTATAACATACGCTATTACCATTATGGTATACCACATATATCTTATATATGTATATTTTTATTTAATTAATTAACCCTTAAATTTATTTATTTAATTAATTAACATTTAATTAAAAAAATTTAATTTAATTATATTAGTTCCGAAAATTTATTAATATACATACATCTATAATTATGTTATCTTAAACTTCTTTAAAATAAAATAATATATATCGATATATTTAATACATGCATACGAGTATAAATTATTTAAGTTATTTAATTAATTCATTTTATTAATCTTTTCAAACATTTTGAAGACTTGTTTTGTATCATAACTTTTTACAATAAAACATGTTTTTATTCTAAATTTAAATTTTAAATGTCATGGCCGAGAATTTTCGACCTTCGAAAATCGACATCAATACGTTCACTATACAGCATGCCAAGCAATCGAGTACTCGAATACCAGATCGTTAGAGGAAAAGAAGAAAAAGAGGTAGAAGAAGAAACAGAATCAACAACACTGAATCTCACAATTGCAACGGAACAATATATAATAGAAACAACCAGTCATTATGCAAAAAGAACTATAATACATCATTAGAGTACAACACATCAATAACTCAATTTTGGACAGTTATAATGACTTGTCCTCACTAATGCTAAATATATAGCCTAAAATATATAGTGGAATATAATCAGATACATGTAATACTGCTTCGTCATCCAGCTCGTCTCCTGAGCTCCATAGCATCCTATCTTGTATCTGTAATACTTGGTCTGACCCGTGCATTACAATAAAGTAACACCCGAGTCAGTCTGGGAAACCAGCGTGAGAAAACACACTCAATTTTGAATTATTAGAGCTATCAAAATCTTTTGAAAAACAAAGGTATCTCATAAGACCAAGCCACGAATAAACATGACGGGTTTTATCTTACGATAACCAAAACATTTTATATCAAAATTATCTTATATTATAATAGTGTCTATACAAATACTTAGTCAAATAGCTGAAATTTAATTAACTGTCAAGAATTTCCTAACCGTTAGTCGACGGATTTCCTCATCATTGTCCTAGAAGAACGAAATGAGTTTATACGTACAGTATAGCACCTAAACAGTAACTGTACCACATAATTTCCCTATTTCTCCTAGATATTCCCAAAGTTATATTTTAGGTCCGGATCTAATAGTCGGTTATTTAACTATCAATAAACAATCATTCAACCAAATATATTCTTTTCCACCGAAAACTCTAAGTCTCATTTTATTTAATTTTAATAAATTAAATCTCTTTATGCAAAAGCATGTACTTATCTTATTGAATATAACATATTCATAAACTAGCTTTTTCAAAAATATTTAAAAACTTTTTAAAATAATAAGGAAAGTACCACTGCGGTATTAACTATGGATTCACAGCTCAATGGTTACGTCTCTATCCTAGAGAAATCCCAAACTTAACTGCAGGCAATTTCTGCCTTCGATTTCGCCATGAAAGTATACCATTACTTTTCGAAAACAGTATTTAATAATTTCCGAAATAATACTTACAAAATTCCTATATAGATTTCCAAGTTTATTTTAGGCAAATACTCTTTAAATAAAGGTTATTATATAAAATAATATTAATATTGAATAATTTATCCATTTAAAATAATAATACTGATTAATTCTTAAATAATAATTGACTTAATATAAACTAACTTAATGAATAGTTAAATATATTTTAAACAATTTAAAGCAACTAAATAATTAATTTTCTGAAATATTCTTAATCACTTTTTAAATTACCTGGTTAATAATTAAAATCCTCCTTTTAAAAAACATATTTAACTTCTCAATAAAATATATTTTTCAATTCCAATATAGCCAGTCTAATATTTATAAATCCCTCTCGATTTATCATCAATTTGATTTACGTCCCAATTTCATAAATCCCCTTTTCACATTTCTAAAAATAAATCTATCATTCATTTTGAAGCCGATATACCCATCTCGTTATAAATCCTCACCGTGAAAATTATAACTTCAACTTATCAACTGAAAATCATTCCACTTTATTTATAAACACTGTTTATAAATCTCATAGTTTTCAATCCAATTTATAACAGATTCACATCACTTAAATCCATCTTAATTGATTTATACATTAATTACCATTTATAAATCAATTTCTTAAATTGAATTCCATTTATAAATTAACTTTTTAAATAAACCGACCATATTCCAAAAACAACCAAATCTCGAATTTTCTTCTATTTCATAACTTAGAAAATCTCATTCAAGATCCAGTATAACAAACTTTACATTTATTTCCAATTTCACTTCTATTCCCAAATCTATTCAAAATCTTGATTTAAAAACCTTTTATATTTTAAATAAATATCACCGAGGAATTTATTATTTAAAATTCTTATTCCAAATCTCTATTTTACAATATTTCAAAATAGTTAAGTACAAATTAAAGCCAAACTATTTATTTTACCCAAATTCATTTCTTTTAACAAATTCAAAATTCACTATAAATATTTCACTTCCAAATTTCCTTTAATTTCTTTTCAATTTCAAAAAATATACTATTGGTATTTAAAAATACCAGAATCTAGGCCAAACTACCATAGCATCCTATAAATTCAAATCACACTATATCTACCACATATTATTCAACATATCATATCACCGAATATGAAAATAATTTCAACATTTTTGAGGAATCTATATAGATCCCTCTAACCCGTTTTCCTACATTCACGGATGTTAATACAACATAAAAATACCAATCCCACTTCGAGGTAGATGTCGCGTTATATAGGATCATTCGGTATTATGCGGGGCGCATACGGTCTCATCCGCTAAATATATGTGAGAATATCACTCCAACTACTAATATATATACTACTATATATAATATCACATCCGATTGATAAATTTTTATCAATTCAACAAGTCAATCAATAATTAATTTTAACTATTTAAAATTAATTATAGTAATCCAAAATTGAGTGAGATTAACTCACCTTTATTTTGTTGTCGCATTGCGTCCAAATTTAACTAAGAATTCTGGAACTTCAAATACTGTCACTTCAATTCCATTATGTACATCCCACTAATACGAATGAAATGCAGCTTGTTTCATTAAAATTTAATTTCGATGGAAAAGATATTACATATATAAGATTTAAAGTTCTTAAAACACACACACACACATACATACTTGAGTTAGATTAAGATTTTCAAAACCCATACCATTCCATCATGCAACCGGCTCACCTGCTCTTCCTTTTTTTTTTTTCCCTTTTTCTTCTATTTTTCTATAAAAAAGTCAGCCCGTTGCCAATGCAAACCCTGCCCACTCCATATTCCTTCTTCCCCAAATCGCTTTACCTGTAGCCCCATGTTTGTGCACGTCGTCGTGCACTTCACTCCTCCGGTTATCTTCAAAACCACAATCTAACGCTACCGTTTAGCTTCCCTTATCGATCTCCATCCACCTATGCTCGCAAACCCACGATCGAGCCACTGAACCAAAAAATGACCTAACACCCATCGTGCTCGACCCAAAAGCACACGACCACCAGTGTTGAACCACATGTCACCAAACTCGATGTCCTGGTGCGTATCAACGTCACGAGTCCCATGAAATAAATGCCGCGCCCTCTCACCGCTTGGATCATCGGAAAAAGTCAACCCTTGCTCGCACTGCTAAAATCGAAAATCCCCAAGCATAGCTGCACTTTGGTAAACATATACTAAATTGAAGCCAAAGCCTAAGCTAGATTTTTGCAATTTGTTTTGGATTTTTTAGTTTGGTAGAATTGAAGAATTTTTTTTAAAGTTCCATTTTCTCTTTTTTTTCTTTCGACAGCAAACAGTTTGCGTTCATTTTTAAAAAAGGAAGGGAAGAAACGTTAATGTGTTGAAGGGAGAAAGATGGTACTATGATTTTGAAAGGAGGAAAAAGCTGATGTGAATAAACTTTGACTTGTCAACATATAAATATATTATATAAATTTTCAAATTACCTTAATTACGCAACTTAAAATCTCGAACTTCTATCGAGGTGTGCCGCTAGGTGTTTATAATGTTATACCCCTATTTCGATTGCAATGGAAAAGGTTTTGAGTCCTGATTCGATCGTATGGAAAAGATAGCTTTTTGGACCCAATTATTATATTGAATTTTCGATATAAATTTCAGTGTGTTTATATCCGTATGACCAAATGATAACTTCAAATGCTACGAAATTTGAAATCCGATAATAATACACTATTACGGATCGAATGGAACTGGTTTTGTCAAATTTGGAGATTGTTCCCCGGAAGGCTATTTTTAAATGTTAATTCAAACAATATATTTTTAAAACTGAACAAATCACTTTTTAAATTCAGTTTAAATTTTTTTATTATCTTCATTATTATGAATATTAATTTTATAGCCTTTGAATTATTTTTACCAAGCCTAAAACTCAAGATTCAATATTTTAATTGATTTTCAATTATTAATTCAATAATTAAATTATCCAATAAATGGTTATATTTGAAATTCAAGTTAAAAATTAACTTTTAAATGTTTAAATAAATTGAATATTCCAATTTGAAATAACCAAATTTTTGGGTAGTTACATTAAATCTTTTATTTTACTTTTCAAAACGAAGCCAAGCCCTAAATAAATTGGGCCTGTTCTATTAGGGGCAACCTTTGGCTCACTTCATCTTTTAGGCTAGGCCGGTTAGCAGGCAGGACATGGTACTTGATTACCCTATTCCAATCTTAAATATTACCTTTCTAGACACCATACTAAGGGGAAAAACTTAGTTAGTTAGCCCTAACATGACTAATTTAGACCACATACGCTATTTGACTTTGATATGATTGTTAGAATTAGACTAGTCTGTAGTAGAAGAAATGAGTGAATTTCAAAAAAATTACCGTTTTGAATCTATGATGGGCCTATGAAAACTAAATACATTTAGATCTTATCTAAATTTTCCTTTAAATAAAATATTCATTTTATTTGATTGTTTTAAAAAGGTTTGAATTTGGTATTTGCATAAATTAGAATATATAAAGTATACTCTTATATATGCATTTATGTGCAACTATTACTTGTTAAATTTAATTTAGAGAAGGAAATTTTCCAATTCCTTTTGTTAACTTATTTAACCAGTGAGGAGATGTATGTTTTTAATAATAGAGAGAAAACTTTTCATTTCTTTCCTTTTATTAATCTGGATAATTTATTACATAACATTAATGATATTTACATAAATTAGAGTATATCAAATATGTTCTTATATCTATGTATGTTTCTGTGTGTAATATTTGTTAAACTTAATTTGAGAAGGAAATCTTTCATTTTCTTCTCTTAACTTATTCAAGTAACGTAGGGATGCATGGTTTAATTAGATGGAGAAACACTTTTCAATTCTTTCCTTCTAGTTAAATTAAACAATAGGAACATCTGGCATACATTTTTAATAGGTTTGAAAATACAAAAAACATCCCTCCTTTTAATTATAAGTTTTCCATTCTTATTTTTAAACGCGACAAAAATATTTTCCCAAATACCCTTACGTCTTCTCCAAACAAAACTCAGAACCCTTCAAATTATTTTCTCGATTAACATCTTAAAAAAAGAAAACCCTAATCGCTTGAATTATAATTCGGAATTAGTTGCTACTTCAAAAATCGATGTCCGAATCGAGTCCAGAACTGAAGAAAGCTGAGATTCAGAAAATGAAAACAATACAAATCAGAAAACCGAAGGTTATCTGTTAAGAAATTTCATCATTTCGGTTTTATTCTATTTTAATAACTAAATTTGATAAAATTTGCCGACATTTGTTAGAAAAGCTAAAAAACATTCAAATACAAACAATGTTATGCCTAATTTTATGCATCGAAATATTTACAAGAAAATTTAAACTTATTTTCTCAAATTAATATATAATATTCTGAATTATATAGGATTTTCTGCAAATTATTTACAGTAGAAGAAGTTATATATAACTGCACCCTTATATGTAATGATTGCAGCAATATATGCAACTATACTTTGTATTTGCTGACAAATCTGCAATTATTGAAAACCGGCATTGTGATCCAATTTTTTGCAGTAAAATCTACAAATATTGAAAATAAATGCATAATGTACTGCAAATATATCGTTGACATTTACCGTAAAGCATCTAATTATACAAATAAAAATGAAAAAAAAATTTTGCAAGTATTTTCTCATCTATATGCACATATGTTGATTATTTCTAGTTATGTGCAATTTTATTGAAAAGTTGCAGACATATATACAATTATTACGAATAGTTGCATACATCTTTGCAATTACTACTAACAATTGCATTTTTAAATGTATTTCACTTATGAAGTTATGAATTGGATCATTTTTAAATGCATGTCTGATATGCATCTTAAAATTACTGCCGTTACATGCAAATTTCAACCGCATATGAAATATGCTGTTAAATCATACAATTAAATGATTTAAAATTTTTAGTGTATTTCGCTTAAGCAGTTAAAAAGTCATAAGATTTTTATTATACTTGCAATCATATATGCAATTATTATGAATAGTTGCATACATGTTTGCAATTATTTACGAACAACTTCAATTTTAACTGCATTTCACTTATGTAGTTATAAACTGCACTATTTTTAACTGCATATCTATTATGCAGCGAAAAATAGCACCTATTAAATGCAATTTTTAACTGCATATAACATATGCAGTTAAAACATACACTTGAATCATGCAAATTTCGAAGTGCATTTCACTTATGCAATTAAAAATTCAAAAGATTCTTATTATTCTTGCATACATATCTAATATAAAGTTATGAATTGTATTATTTTTAACTGCATATGTCATATGCAGTTAAAAATTAAAGTTGTTTAATGTATTTTTTTAACTGCATACTTGATATGCAGTTAATAAATACAGTTGTTAAATGCGAATTTAAACTGCATTTTACATATGCAGTTAAAAACCGTAACGACCCAATTTTTCGACGCCTGAAATCGACATCAATACATCCACTGTATTAAATACCGAACAATTGAATGCCGGAAAACCAGACCGTATGGGAAAGAAGAAGGAGGTAGAAGAAGAGAAAACAAACAACATCAGAATCTCACAATCGCAGCGGAACAATATATAATAGATAAATGACTGATCTTTATACAAAAGAAACTGTAATTGTTTTATATATACACCATCAGAGTACAATACATACAAAAGCAAATACTGGACAGTTATATTAACTTGTCCTCACCAAAAGCTGACTACATAGCATACCCAACACAGCGGAAATAAGATAGATACATGTGATACGTCTCGCCATCCAGCACATCCCTTGAGCTCCATAGCCGTCCATCTAGAATCTGCACCCTATATACTCGGTCTGACCCGAACATTATAGCGAAATAACACCCGAGTTAGTCTGGAATACCAGCGTGAGAAAAACACACCCAATTGGATTATTAAAGTTTTCAAAATCCTTTAAAATAAAAGGTATCTCGTAAGACCGCGACATAAATAAACATGCTGGGTTTTTACCTTACGATAACCAAAACATTTTTATCAAATCCTTCTGATATTATAGTAATGTCTATAGAAATTAAAATAGAATCTAGCTGAAATGCTTATATCTCACGTTCCAGCAATTTTTGGGCACAATCAAAATCATACAGGCGCTTATTGGAAATTGGATTCCATACAATGGCAGGGCTACTGGGGTACCGCATGTCACAGTACCTGGTCTAAATCAGAGTACCGAGGATCCACCCTGATCTCTTACAACACAAGACCGGAGCTACCCCTTACTGGATAGTCCGAATAAGATCACCTCATGGTTGGGATCAGCAACCACCCACACAGCCGAATAAAGGGACATCTAGACATGGATGAGCTTACCCTAATTGGTTGCTAGCCACTTAGCTTTGCTACACCTCCCTTGTTTTAGCCATTCCCGGTTGATGAGGCTCGAGGCCATGCGTTACCTTTTTAGCACACATTCACTTAGAATGCTCATCGTCCCCTGATGATGTTCTGATAGCATTCATCCATACAAGTCCGTTCCGGGTTCGAACGGAACCAAAGGCACTATTCCTACTACTCCATTTTGGAATCACCCGCAGGATTAGTAGCAATTAGCCCTTGCACTTCATTGATCCATCTTCCAAGCTCTTGTCTTTCTCACGAAAAAGTTCAAACCGGATCGAAGTGGTTTTTAGGAAATTAATCCCGATCCTTGTCTCTTCGAAACGATCAGTGCATTGGCCAATATTGATAGTCGGCTTTAACTATCATGTAACATCCACAAACAACCATCAGGCCTTAATAATTTTACAAACTATTTCAAAATATTTTCGCAAGATATTTTCCACACTCTAACCCTTTGAAAATACATTTGAAATCACTTTTCCCTCACGGAATAAAGTTCCACCCAATTGTTTTGTCTCCATTGAAAATCACCAAGTCTTACTACTTAGATTTTGAAATAATTTATATTACTTTGTCCAAAAATATATACTTTAAAACATTTAAAATAAAACTACTTAAAACACTATTTAAAATACTAGTTATGAAATTTTATAATAATTTCTCAAGTAAAACTTAAGCCAAAACTAATTTTAAAATAAAAGTTATTCTATAAGGTATAAATATTAAATAATTATCCTTTAAATCATAATACTAGTTAAACCTTTAAAATAATTTACTTATATAATTAACTTTATAAATATTTAATTTTAAAAATTTTAAAACCACTAAATAATAATTCTTTCTAAAATATTCTTTTAAAACCACTTTAAAACCTCTAACTTATACTTGGAATCCTTCTTTGAAAATATATACTTGGCTTTTCAGGGAAATGCACTTTCCATTTCCACACCTATAAAAATAAACCGCTATTTATTTTTAAACAAATCACCCTTTCCTTATAAATTCTCATCCTGAATTTATACTTCCAAATTATCCTTTGATAAATATTTCACTTAATTTATAAACCCATTTATAAATTCCATAATCTCATTCTCCTTTAATTCCAGTTTCAAACACTTAATCAGTTTTCAAATCGATCTTCAAAACTAACCCCATTTTAAAATAAATTCCTTTACTTACCCAATTTTTTTAAAAACCATTAATTCCATATTTACTTCTATATTTGTGATTTAAGTCATATTTTAAACTGAAATAACCACTTCATATTTCAAAATTCTACCCTTTTATTTCTTCCCAAACATTTTAGATCTCAAATTTTGAAAATAAAATCCTTTGAATTTTTTAGACCACTTAATTCTTCAAAACATTTATTTAAAATCTCTATCTTCATTTCCATACTCATAATTTATTTAATAGAATTCAAAAATCCCACTTTTATACTTTTTCAAATTCAATATTTAATTTACGCAAATTCACTATAATTATTTTACTTAAAATTTCCCTTTTATTTCCTTAAAAAATCCAAACTTTATATATTTTTCATTTTCTCAAAATACCAATATATATTCAACCAAGCCATAGCATTCAATAATTTCAGTTCCCAATATAATCAACATAATCATCACAGATTATCACGTAAATCACATTACTGAATGTAAAATAAATTCAACATTTTGAGGAATCTAGTTGGATCCCTCCAACCCGTTTCCCTGCATCCACAAATGTTAGCATAATATAAAATATCAATCCCACTTCGAGGGGGATATCGCGGTATAAGGGGTCATCCATTATTATGCGGGGCTCGTAGGGTCTCATCCGCTATATAATGCTGGAATCAATCACTTCAATATATATATATATATATACTATTATATATAATATCACATCCAGTCAATTCAATCATTCGACCAATAATTTAAATTTAACTATTTAAATTCAAACGGAATCCAAATGAGTGAGATTAACACACCTTTGATTTTAATTTGCAACTTATTCCAAACCAGCTTGTTTCTTCACGATTTCAGACCTTGTATAACAATTCACGATATACTATTTGAATTAATCAAATAATTAATAACCATTCATTTATTTAATTTTAACTAATAATTTGGTTTAAACTAATTTTCCTTTAAAATCTTTTAGTCACTAAATAATTAAATAAGTTAAATTAAATGAGTTAATCACCAAATACCTTATTTCAAAATAGACTAGAAGATTTACAAATGTGAATATGTATATTTATTTTCCATGAACTAAAAATAAATTCTAGATTTCAAGAACTAATTTTACATTAACTTTCAACATTCTAAAATTCCTATATACCTTTCCCAAAATCTTTTTTATATTAAAAAATAAATCCTGTTTACCTATATAAAATTAAACTAAAATAGGCAGGTGTGTGTGTGTGTGTGTGTGTGTGTGTGTGTATTATATTTGTATCATATTCCCCCGTTACTGCAGATTAAAACTTATCTTGTCTATATATCATTTTTTTTGTCTTTTCTTTTTTTAAATCTATATATATATATATATATATTGAATTAAAGATACAATTAATTTACCTCACTAGCCATTCCGAAACCCACCTTAATCGGCCCTAACGAACTCCACGCCGCACCAGCATCACGCGACCTCGAGTCTCCCTTTCCACCTTCGACTGCTTGCCACTTCATCCCTCACGACCTTGCCAATCACCTCGCGAACCTCAGACATTGCTCATTAGCTCGAGTGTCTTGATTATAGGATTCGAGCCGGTAGGAAGCTCGATTTAATGCCACAGATAAATCGAAGAAGAGGAATTCATGGCCTATGACGTTGAATAACTTCGATTTCGACTTTGGTTTGACGTAATGTAAGGCGATTTGATTCGCGAATCAGTCGCATTTTTTCGTTGTATTGTGTTCGAATCGGGAAGAAAGGAAGGGGATTTCGATTCTCAGGCTTCAGCCATTGATTTATATTTCTTTTTGAAGAGTTTGAATTGCGATTGCTTTTTAAAAAAAAAGAGATAGGGGAACGTGCGTTACACCAAGAAGAACACGTGTTCGAAAAGGCACGATACGTGTTAATCACAAGCTACAGTGATTTATTTTTGACTAGTCACAAAGTATAAATTATATTTGAATTTAAATTTAAATTTAAATCGACTTGAATTATATCTTAAAATCTAGACATCATATCATGGCGTGCCACTAGGTGTTTATAATGTTATACCTCTATTTCGAATGTAATGGAAAAGGTTTTGAGTCCTATCTCGATCGTATGGAGAAGATAGCTTTTTGGACTCAGTTATTATATTGAATTTTCGATATACACTTTAGTGCGTTTACCTATATACGATCACACGGCAACTCCAAATACTATGAAAATTGAAATCCGATAATATTGCAATATTGCGGATCCAACGAAACTGGTTTCATCGAAATCCGAGACCGTGCCTTGGAAGGCTATTTTTAAATATCAATTAAAACGATATATTTTTAAAATTGAACAAAACACTTTCAAACTCTAATTTAAGACTTCTATTATCTCTAGTATTATAAATGTAAATTTTCCAAGCCTTTGAAATATTTTTAACCAGCTAAAAAAACAAGATATACTATTTTACCTAATTTCCAATTATTAAATTCAATAATTAAGTTGCCAAATTTTTGGATATTTGAAATTCAAGTTAAACTAAATTTCAAATATTTAAAATCAATTAAATATTCTAATTTCAAATATCAAAAATTTCGAGTTGTCACGTTCCTTCTCCTTAAAAGAATTTCGTCCCTAAAATTATTAGTTAAGAGGAATGATCCACAACCCGTTCATCATTTTCCTAAAACCAAACAGTTTTTAAACATCTTCCCAAAATAATCTTTTTATTAAAAACACACTAACACCCTTACTAATTTCCCAAACTCATCCATGGTTTCCAATCAATGCTGTTTACTCAACCATTCAAATTTTAATTTAAACCTAAATTTTAAATTATCATAATTTCTTCAAAAATTTTCTAACTCCTTAAATTTTGGAATTTTTTTGCCAGTGTCTCCTTTGCGCGGCTTGATCAGTACGATTGCAAAATGCCTCTATAGGCCCCCAAATTTCAAAAGAAAACAAAATGCCAAGTGGCTAGAGCAGAAAATCATCAAATTTCATATGACAAATTAAATGCATACCTTTTTGTCCGGCAATTCAAATTTATCTTCTGGAATCAAAATCATCAATTCCCTTTTTGCTTTTAAATACCTATATACTACTTAGCAACAATATCTAATCACAGAATTCAAAATCATTTTATTCACTTCTTTAACAAAATTGTCAATATCTATTTCATTCAAGTTCATACGATGTACACATATCATTCACATGCAATATCCAATCCGATCGCTTAATCGATCACACAATTTCACTTCCGAATTAGTATCATCCACCCGACTTCCTAGTGCGGACTCTGATATGGTTTCTTGATCAGAAACCGTCATTCTCTCTGCATAGCCATTTATTATGATAAAGAATTTCCAGAACCAATCAAAAATCCATATCCAGGGTTCGCTGTCGAAAATCGAGTGAAAAATCCCAACTCAGATCGATATAACTATCCCGAAATTCTATGCTCGAATCTGGATCAAATCGTTATGCGAATAATATATGTACATCCTACGTATTTATTTCCAATCGATTATTAGCTCTATCAATTTTCTTTTATTCACATTTATTTTGGTTCCCATTCACTTATTTACAATTTCTCAATTCACATTCTTATTAAATCTCCATTCAAATATTAACTCAGTATATTCCTCAATTCCAATTTTTACTTAAGAATTTCACCATCCATATCTTAAGTCCGGTATACATATTTATATACTTCTTCTAATTATTTTCACTTTTCCATTACTTAAGAATTTCACCATCCATATCTTAAGTCCAGTATAAATATTTATATACTTCTTCTAATTATTTTCACCTTTCCACTTAAGCTTTCACATCTATTTCCATTTAAATTTCAATTCCATTCTTGCATTCAGTTTACCTTCAAACTCTGAATATTGTATTCATATTATCTCAAACCATATTTAAGTAGTCATTTCTTTACTTTGTTCTACTTACTAATTTATTTTAAATCTCAAATTTTTTTTATTTTCAAACTTTTGTTATTTTAGTTCACTTCGAACTAATTCTGCCACTTTGCTTACTTAACCCAATCTAAATTGAGTTCTAATATTCAGCTTAAATTCCATTTATTTATAACTCAAATTAGTTTGTTTCATTCCCACACTAATTTCTAACTTAATGATTTTTTATTTCAAGGGCCACTTTACTTCGTCTTCTTATATTTTCTTTAAATTCACCTTTATTTTTCCATGATCCATTTACACTTTATTTAATTCAAATTTTTAATTCTCCTTCAAGTTAAAATTTTCTTTTATTCTAGAAAATTTCAAATTTTACTGGTTATCAAATCCATTTATATTTCCATAAACATTTTAGATAAGATTCCGTAGTCTTTTAAACAATTAGTCAACATTTCAAATAAATTTTGAAATCAATTATATACATAATTCATTTTCATATCAAATTATCCTTTGAATTTGAAAACTAAACCTAGTTTTGCAAACAACTCCAATTTAAAACAATTTGGCAGCACTTCCTCTCTTGGAAATTCAAAAATGAACACCGATGATGTCGCGATCATCATCGGAATTATTTTCCAGCGACCGAAAAGAGTTTAGTGCTTTTATCTCTTTAAAAACATTTTCAAATATTTTTAATCCCAAATCTCACCAGATTCATATCCAATCAAAAATATTTCTGAAATAATATCACTATTATTTCTCCAAACTTTTGAAAACCTTTTCCAAACCCAAAGGAATTTAAACTTTTCCCAAAATTTCAAAATTTCAAATCCTTCTAATCTATTTTCAAATATTTCTCTGGAATTCTATTTTAAATTATAAATCACATTTACAATTCACATTTACAAATTCCATTTGTATATGAATTTACTTCTTTGCTTTTAGTTATGGTTTTCAATTTCATATTCAATTTCCACACAACAATGATAATAATTTAATATTATCGCTTTCTAACAACCAAGCAACTATATATAACTATACTAATTTACGAAAAATTATTACTTTTATATACAAAAATAATTTGGGTAAAATTATTTCATTTACCCTATTTTAAAACAATACTGTGTCGGTTTCTTGTTTAAGAGTTTAGAAAACCCTATCGATGACATGGCGTCCCACATATCGACCAAAATCTTTAAACACTCAACCTATAAGTCAACACAATATAAATTTTTTTTTTATATTCACTAATAAATACGCGCCCATATCTATTAATACACTCAAACTCATTCTAGAGTACTACGGACTTCATTTCTAATGAGCAATCCCCACCAGAGCCATGGTTCTCGCTTAACCTTCTACTCTGATACCAAATGTAATGACCCGATTTTTCAACGCCCGAAGTCGACATCAATACGACCACTGTATTAAATGATGAACAATCGAATGCTGGAAAACTAGATCGTAAGGGAAAGAAGAAGGAGGTAGAAGAAGAGAAAACAGACAACATCAGAATCTCACAATCGTAGCAGAACAATATATACTAGATAAATGCTGATCTTTATACAAAAGAAACTGTAATTGTTTTATATATACATCATCAGAGTACAATACAAACAAAAGAAAATACTGGTAACTTATCCTCACCAAAATCTAACTACACAGCATACCAAACACAGCTAAAAGAAGACAGATACATGTGATACGTCTCGCCATCCAGCACATCCCTTGAGCTCCATAGCCGTCCATACAGAATTTGTACTCTATAATACTCAGACTGACCCGAACATTATAGCGAAATAACACCCGAGTCAGTCTGGAATACCAGCATGAGAAAAACACACCCAATTGGATTATTAAAGTTTTCAAAATCCTTTGAAACCAAAGGTATCTCATAAGACCACACCACAAATAAACATGCCAGTTTTTACCTTACGATAACCAAAACATTTTTATCAAATCCGTCTGAGATTATAATAATGTCTATAGAAAGTAAAACATAATCTAGCTGAAATGCTTGTATCTCATGTTCCAGCAATATTTGGGCACGATCAAAACCGTACAGGCGCTTATTGGAGATTGGATTCCATACAATGGCAGGGCTACTGGGGTACCGCCCGTCACAGTACCTGGTCTAGATCAGAGTACGGAGGATCCACCCTGATCCCCTACAACACAATACCCAAGCTACCCTTACTGGATAGTCCGAATAAGATCACCCCGCGGTTGGGATCATCAACCACCGACACAGCCGAATAAAGGAACATCTAGACAGAGACGACCTTACCCTAATTGGTTGCTAGCCACTTAACCTTGCTGCACCTCCCCTGTTTTAGCCATTCCCGGTTGATAAGGCTCGAGGCTATGCGTTACCTTTTTAGCACACATCCATTTAGAATGCTCATCGTCCCCCTAACTATGTTCTGATAACATTCATCCATACAAGTCCGTTCCAGGTTCAAACGGAACCGAAGGCACTATTCCAACTACAACCATTTTGGAATCACCCTCAGGATTAGTAACGATTAGCCACACTTCACTGCTCCATCTTCGACTCCAAGCTCTTGTCTTCCTCACGAAAACGTTCAAACTGGATCAAAGTGGTTTTTGGAATTTAATCCCGATCTCAGTCTCTTCGAAACGATCAGCGCATTGGCCAATATTGATAGTCGGTTATTTGACTATCAGGCCTTAATAATTTTCCAAATTATTTATTTCAAAATATTTTCGCAAGATATTTTCCATACTCCAACTCTTTGAAAATAATTTTCAAATCACTTTTCCCTCGCAGAATAAAGTTCCACCCAATTGTTTTACCTCCACCGAAAATCACCAAGTCTTAATACTTAAATTTTGAAATAATTTTTATCACTTTATCCAAAAATATATACTTTAAAACATTTAAAATAAAACTACTTGAAATACTTTATTTAGAATATTAGTTATGAAATTTTATGATAATTTCTCAAGTAAAACTTAAGCCAAAACTAATTTTAAAGTAAAAGTTATTCTATATGGTATAAATATTAAATAATTATCCTTTAAATCATAATATTAGTTAAACCTTTAAAATAATTTACTTATATATTTTACTTTATAAATATTTACTTTTAAAATTTTTAAAACCACTAAATAATAATTCTTTCTAAAATACTCTCAAAACCACTTTAAAACCTCTAACTTATACTTGGAAATCCTTCTTTGAAAATGTATACTTCGCTTTTTAGGGAAATACACTTTCCATTTCCATACCTTTAAAAATAAACCACTATTTATTTTTAAACAAATCACCCTTTCCTTATAAATTCTCATCCTGAATTTATACTTTCAAATTATCCTCTGATAAATATTTCACTTAATTTATAAACCGCGTTTATAAATTCAATCTCATTCTCCTTTAATTCCAGTTCCAAACACTTAATCGATTTTCAAATCGATTTTCAAAACTAACTCCATTTTAAAATAAATTCCTTTACTTACCCAAATTCATTTTAAAACCATTAACTCCATAGTTACTTCTGTATTTATGATTTAAAATCTTATTTTAAACTAAAATATCCACTTCATATTTCATTCAAAATTCTACCATTTTATTTCTTCCCAAACATTTTTAAATCTTAAATTTGAAAATAAAATCCTTTAATTTTTTAGATCATATCACTTAAGTCTTCAAAACTCTTTTATTTTCATTTACTTAAAATCTCTATCTTCATTTCCATACTCAAAATTTATTTAATAGAATTTAAAAATCAAACTTTTATACTTTTCCAAATTCAATCTTTAATTTACCCAAATTCAATATAATTATTTTACTTCAAAATTTCCCTTTTTATTTCCTTTAAAAAATATCCAAACTTTATATATTTTTCATTTTCTCAAAATACCAATATATATTCAGCCAAGCCATATCATTTAATAATTTCAATTCCTAATATAATCAAAATAATCATCACATAAATCACATTACTGAATGTAAAATAAATTCAAAATTTCGAGGCATCCAATTGGATCCCTCCAACTTGTTTCCCTGCATACACAGATGTTAGCACAATATAAAATACCAACCCCACTTCGAGAGGGATATCTCGGTATAAGGGGTCATCCCCTATTATGCGGGGCGCATAGGGTTTCATCTGCTATATAATGCAGGAATCAATCACTCTAATATATATATATATATACACTATTATATATAATATCACATCCTGTCAATTCAATCATTCAACCAATAAATTAAATTTAACTATTTAAATTTAAATGGAAATCTAAATGAGTGAGATTAACTGACCTTTGATTTTGATTGCAACCCATTCCAAACCGGCTTGTTTCTTCACGATTTCAGACCTTATATAACAATTCACGATTATACTATTTGAATCAATCAAACAATTAATCACCATTTATTTATTTAATTTTAACTAATAATTTGGTTTAAACTAATTTTCCTTTAAAATCTTTTAGTAACTAAATAATTAAATAAGTTAAACTAAACGAGTTAATCACCAGATATCTATTTCAAAATAGACTAGAAGATTTAAAAATGTGAATATGTATATTTATTTTCCAAATTGAAACTAAAAATAATCTCTAGATTTCAAAAACTAATTTTACATTAACTTTCAACATTTTAAAATTCCTATATACCTTTCCCAAAATCTTTTCTATATTTTTTTTTCCTGTTTACCTATATAAAATTAAATTAAAATAGGCAGGTATATATATATATTATATTTGTGTCATATTCCCCATTTACTGCAGATTAAAACTTATCTACTTTATATACCATTTATTCTTTCTGTTCTTTTTTTCATATATATATATATATTGAATTAAAGATACAATTAATATACCTCACTGGCCATTCCGAAACCCACCTTAATCGGCCTTGACGAACCCCACGCCGCACCAACATCACGCGAACTCGAGTCTCCCCTTCCACCTTCGACTACTCGCCACTTCATCCATCACGACCTTCCCAATCATCACGCGAGCCTCAGACGTTGCTCGTTAATTCGAGTGTCTTGATTGTGGGATTCGAGCTGGTAGGAAGCTCGATTTAATGCCACAGATAAATCGAAGAAGAGGAATTCGTGACCTCTGACGTCGAACAGCTTCGATTTGGACTCCAGTTTGATGCGATGTAAGGCGATTTGATTCGCAAATCAGTCTCTATTTTTTTCGTTGTTTTGTGTTCGAATCGGGAAGAAAAGTAGGGGATTTTGATTCTAAGGCTTTGGCCATTAATTTATATTTCTTTTTGAAAAGTTTTACTTGCGATTGCTTTTTTTTTAAAAAGAGAAAGGGGAACGCATGTTACACCAAGAAGAACACATGTTCAAAAAGGCACGATACGTGTTGAATCACAAGCTACAGTGATTTATTTTTGACTGGTCACAAAGTATAAATTATATTTGAATTTAGATTTAAATCGACCTGAATTATATATTAAAATCTTGAAATCCTATCGAGGCATGACGCTAGGCATTTATAATATTATACTCCTATTTCGAATATAATGGAAAATGTTTTCAGTCCTAACTCGATCGTATGGAGAAGATAGCTTTTTGGACCCAATTATTATATTGAATTTTTGATATAGATTTTAGCGCGTTACCTATCGCACGATCACACGACAAGTCCAAACACTACAAAAATTAAAATCCGATAATAATGCAATATTACAGATCCAACGGAACTGGTTTCATCGAAATCCAAGACCGTGCCTTGGAAGGCTATTTTTAAATATCAATTTAAACGATATATTTTTAAAATTGAACAGAACACTTTCAAACTCAAATTTTAGACTTCTATTATCTCTAGTATTATAAATATAAAATTTCCAAGCTTGAAATATTTTTAACCAGCTAAAAAAACAAGATTTACTATTTTAACTAATTTCCAATTATTAAATTCAATAATTTAATTGCCAAATTTTTTTGGAAAGTTGAAATTCAAGTTAAACTAACTTTCAAATATTTAAAATCAATTAAATATTCCAATTTCAAATATCAAATATTTCGGGTCGTCACAAAAACTAAAAAGTCCCTTAAAATTTTTGGTACTGAACTGCTGCATTTAAGACTACATATGTATTATGTAGTTAAAAATTAATGAAAAATGTAGTTAAAGTCTATACTAAAATACATTTTTTAATTACAACAGTATTAATTTCAAATAATTGCATATTTGTATGCACATACTTAAGTTTTTTCAGCTTTGTATGTAATTATTTGAAATAATTACATAGAAAATGCAATTATTATAAAAATTATATAATGTCTGTTTGTATATTTTGTGCATAGAAAAGCCGAGACAACAATAGAAAAAGAACATTGGATTTCCCCAAAAATATCCATAATTATTGTCGGAGAACTTACTGAAGAAAAGCGTGATGCAAAAAAACAAAAAAACAAAAAGGAGTTGATCTACAAAAAAGTTTTACCAAAGAATATATCTATAGAAAGAGTTTGAACCTTTGCTTGACATATTAATGAGGGTTAAGAAAGAAAATTTGTTGAGCAAATTGCACAATGAATATCTAAAAGTTTACCTCTCTATAGGTTCATAAAAATGATTTACGATAAAATGATTTTAGTGAAAAGATCCTCAAAAATTCTACAACTATTGATATAATTACTAGAAATTACAAAAAGAATTTCAAGTATTTTCAATTTGGAGATCTGAAAATTAATTTGTTAGAAGATGATATAGCACAACTGCTTGGTGCTCAAATAGGAGGTCAAAATGTGAAAGTTTCAGGCCACATCAAAAAGAAAGAAAAAAGTGATTCTGAATTCAATTCTTTTATTGATAAACATTTCAATGATGACACTGGTGTCAATAAAATAAAGATTGGACAGAATATATTTTCTACAATTAGAGGAACCATCGAACAAGATAAGGAAGATACATCAAAACTTCTCTTCTTACATTTGACTGCAACAATCCTTGTATCAAATTCTAACTCAGATTTGTCATCAAATTTGGTTCCTTATTGCATATGCAACAAAAAATGTCAATGATATCATGGCTAAAGACTAAACAAAAACATCTTATGGATCAAACTGAAAAGTATGTCGAAAAGCCAAGAAAAATCACCGCTTGTGTGACTCTACTTTTGGTATTATATTTGAACTGTAAATTTACCACTTTTACAATTACTTATATATGTTTTGTCTGATATTAATTATTTTCTTTTCAATGGTGGATTTGTGAGAAAACTTATGTGTTTGGGAGGCCAAAAGCTATGTACGACAGCTCATATCAACTAGCGGGAAAATGGAACCTTACACAGCTGAAACCAATCACATTTCTGACAATGAAATACAAATCTGTAAGTCTACAGATTATTTCACTAGAATCTACAATATTTTAAAAATATTTCAACTCTAAAAAATATTATCCTTAGCAATTACAGACATATGTAAAATTTTCTATTATTAAAAGTATTTGAAAAAAATTATACAAATATTTGGAATAATTGCATATTTTTCAACTACTACTATTTATTTACAACCTAAACTGCAAAATATTTAAAAAAAATTAGATCTCAGAATTTTCTGCAATTAGGAAGAATAAATTACAGCATTAGCTGCAAATATTAAAAATGGTTGCAAAAAATGTCCAAATATTTTCTGAAAAATTCTTTCATTTTAACTTGTACAACTACATTTTTCTGTAAATATTCATAAAATATTCAATATTTTATACAACTATTTTTAATATTTGCAAATTTTTCTCCAATTTTTGATAATAATTGCTGAAAACACTGCAAATATTTCAGTTATGTCTGCAGTTATATCAAGCATGCAATTATTTCATTTAGAAACATTTATGTTCACAACACATATGTAAATCTACTTATGTAATTTGTCTAACTTTTTTTTACTAAGATGATCAAGCAAAATAAATTGACTTCTTAAAAGATGCCATAGATAAAGATAGAGAGTATGAAAAAAAATACAAAGGAAGAGGAGAATGTTATAAAGAAATCATACAGAGACTTGAAACAGACAACAGAAGACTTCAAAGTGAGAATGTGCAATTAAGAAAACAACAACAAATATCAACAAGATCAACTTCTACTGATTCTAAAAATGATATGTTTGAAAATGAAATGTTGAAATATGAAACTTCTACTGAAGAAGAAAATTAAGAGAGTGATGACAATGCTGACAAATAAGAATTATTGGCAAACAAAAATTTGGATGAACAAGAAAATGAAGAGACTGATGAAAATATTACAGAAAGTGATGGTGAGGAGACTAGTGAAGATATTCAAAAGAACAAAGAAGTAATTCATGAAAAAAATAACAGTGAGAAGAAATATGATAATGATTATGTCGATGATAATATTGAGAAGAAAGATGATGATGATCATGTTTATGATGTTGATCTTATTGATGATAATAGTGAGAAGAAAGAAAGAAATAAAGATCATAATGATCATGTTGACGATGGAAAAAATAATAGTGATAAGAAAGAAGGAAATTTTGATGATGCTGATGATCATGTTGTTGATGATTATGTTGATAGTGCACAGAAAAAAGAAGAAACTGAAGTGGAAGAGAAGAAAAATAATGATAATTACAAATTAAATGAGGATGAAAAGCGTGCTGAAAAAGAAGAGCAAATTGCAAAAGATAAAGATGTTTTTGAAGGTAAATTTTCAAATTATTAATACCTTTCAAATAAAACATATTAAAATTTGTTCATTTAGATCTGTAATTATTCATATTATGCAACAAAAAATAATGCAGACAAATCTACAAATACTGAAAATCAACGCTGTGATACAATTTTTGTAGTCAAATCTGCAAATATTGAAAATAAATGTATAAGTACTGCAAAAATATTGAGTGAAGCATTTAATTATGAAAAAAAATTCAAAAAAAATTCATTAAATATTTGCTCATTTATATGCAGACATGGACTATTTTCAGTTCTATACAATTTTACTGAAAAGTTGCAGACATATATGCAATTATTATAAATAGTTGTATACATCTTTGCAATTACTATGAACAACTCATTTTTAAATGCATTTCACTTCTGAAGTTATAAGCTGTATCATTTTTAAATGCATATCTGATATGCAGCTTAATGTTATTGGTTCTACATACAAATTTTAACTGCATATGAAATATGTAGTTAAAACATACAGTTAAATGATGCAAATTTTAAGTGCATTTCACATACGCAGTTATTATGAATAGTTGCCTACGTATTTTCAATTATTTATGAACAAATGCATTTTTAACTGCATTTCGCTTATGCAGTGATGAATTGCACAATTTTTAACTACATATCTGTTATGCAGTAAAATAAATAGCATATGTTAAATGCAATTTTTAAGTGCATATAGCATATGAAGTTAAAACACATACTTAAATTATGCAAATTTTAAAGTGCATTTCACTTATGTAGTTAAAACATATATCTTAAGCAGTTAATATTGCAGATGTTAAATGCAAATTTTAACTGCATTTTACATATGCAGTTAAAAACTAATGACATTCTTAAAAAATATTGGTAGCGTACCGCTGAATTTTAAGACTGCATATCTATTACATAGTTAAAAAAGCACTTTGTCAAAACAATTGCAGTTAAATCTGCATTTAATATTAATAATTGTTGACAAACACCATTGTCCAAGTGCTTAAGTGATTCGGCTTTGGTGCAAGATGTAACTACCTGAAAATTTTAACGGTTTTATAATGTAATTAACTGAAATTTTGCTCAAAATTAAATAATTAAATTTAGAAATGAAAATTTGATATTTGGAATACGTCTATTTTAACATAGCAAGTAGAAAATTTTCACTGGTAAATATGAATGTTAGTTCTGTTGTGTAATTTCAATTTCAAATTTAAATCGGTGAAGAATTGATGTAAATAAAATATTATATAAATATGAATATTTTTATATAATAAAAATGTTTATCATTTTCTAAGTGAGATGTCATCTTTCGTTCCATCAAATTTGGACTCCTCTAGCTTCATTTATATTATTTTCAGCAAATTTTCAGCATTTTGGCAGCGAAATATCGACTTTTGATAGGTAGGTCGTACCGCAGATATCTGTGTACCATTATGTTCCTCTCATCGTGCTGATCTCCGTAATATATTCATTGCTGTATTTCGGGAATCGGTACATTGCTAAATCGCCGAAATAGGAACCGTATCGATTCCGAATTTTTGAAATTTTCCCTATGTCTATTTAGTTATCCATTGGTTGAAATCGAAATGTAATTTGCTTTTATTACTTCATGAATTCAGATCGTGGCTTCTTTATTCCCAATGGTCAATATATTCTGGTTACTACATTGTTTGGTCCACCCACTATTCATTTTCTTCGAATATACGAAATTTTACATTTTCATTCGTTTTGCATATCCTCTTGCATATGTCTTTTCATCTGCCTATTTTTATCAAGTGGATATATATATATATAAGTTTCAATGCATTGGTTCCCGAAGCCTTTGTCTTCTTCTTTATATGTTTTAATCTTTATTTTTATTTTCATTCTTCTTCTTCCAAAGAAAAAAGAACACGGTTGCTTATTCATACGTCCTGGAGCTTGCCGTGCCATCTTCCCCACGTGTCGACTACCACCCGACAACATGCACGCATGTAACGACCCGTAATTTTCGACAATTGAAAATTGTAATTTTAATAAGGTTTTGTGATTCAATGTTGGAAGAAATGAAATTTTATGATTAAATAATGAGAATATAATTGGATTAAAAGGTAATAGTATTAATTTAAGGTAATTTACAATTGCTTTGAATGTAATTTTAATTAATTAAAATAATAAAAAGTTATAACTAGTTAAAGATGGAAAATTTATTTTATTATCGATGCGTATAAATTGACCATTGGATTTAAAGGGAAATTGATAATGTAAAAGATGTAAATTTATGAAATAAGATGTAATTAATTTTAGTTGATAAAAGTAGAGTTGTATAAGTTGTTGTAACAATTGGTGGAAAATAATAAACTTACAAATGTTATTAAATGTAGAAATGGCGACATTTGTTATTTGTTACCAATTTAATTAATCAGTTACAAATAAATGTAAATAATGATACATTAATGTGAGTTAAGATAATAAATAGAGTGAAATATAATAATGTAAATTTAAGTTAATTATTAAATGTTTTGACGATAGTCCAATCAATTGAAATAATTTAAATGTTATGCTTGGTTATAATTTGAATATAAGTAAATAAATGTAAATGTTGTATAAATTAATGAACTAGTATATAACAAACGGTAATTGAATAAAATCAGTGTTATGTAAGAAATTGTAACTTTTTTGTAAATAATGAACTTATAAGTGATTAAAAGTTAATGGTAACAATTATTATATGTTACTTATTTATTTAGCCTGTTAAATTAAAAATTGAAATCAATTTCAATTAATTCACTTAATTAGTACATTTGACGTAGATTAAGTTGATAATTGTAGGAGATTGATGCAATTAGATAAAAACCAATGATAAATGTATACATAAAATAATGAATGATTGAATATAAAGCATTGAAATCAAGTTGATCAAATTATTGGAATTTAAATTATAATAATTGGATTTATTGCAATTAATTGTAATTAAATATTACATTAATGAAAATTAAGATGATAAGTGTAGATTATTAGTGTAATAAGATATAAAAAAATGTTGACTATCTTTATAGAGTAATAATTGATTGAATAAAAAGATTGAAACCAAAATTTAATCAATTTATTGGAATTAATTATAAATAATTGGATTTGATTACAATTAAAATTGAACACTGTAATTAGTGTAATAACCAATATTGAAATTTTATGTAAACTTGTTTTAAATTATTCTAAATGTCTAAGTAATAAAAAAGAATCAAAATTGGTGAGTTTATAAAAATTGAATCAAAACGTGATTAATTTATTCAATTAACGTGAAAATAGCCATTTTGGCCACTGACTCGGATTTTGACAAAACCGGTTTCATTGGAACCGTAACGGTGAACTATTATAAGGTTTCAAGTTTCGTAGCGACCGGACTTGCCGTCTGACCGTGCAGGCTCGAAACGCGTAGAGATCAAATTCAATTGAAATCCATTTAAAATAAGCTGATTTTAAGCAAACTTCTCCATACGAAGGAATTAGAACTTGAAATCTATTCCGTTGAGTTTAAAAACATTATTTATTTTGATATATGGAATGACTTATTTTCGTTTCGGAGTATGAAACGTCCCTAACTCGACCTTCGAAAATCGACACCGAATACGACATACGTATTCAAATGCCGCAGATCCAAACGTCGAATCTGGTTCGCCGGAGCTTATAACACATTAAGTACAACACAGTGGAAGAATGAATAATACATATGATATACAACATTGATACAATGTCTGATACAACAGAATGATACGATGAATTTCAATATACATCAGAGATATAATACAAGATAATAACAGCGGAAAGAAAAGATAACACCAGTAGCGGAACAATATCTCTAATATGGTCTTCAAAGAAAGAACTCCAGTATCGGTAATCTCCATCTCCAAGCCACCAATTCAGAAAATAGCTCGAACTCCCAATCTTTATTAAGTGAACAACTCGATCCAAATGCGATTGCCAAATCCTAAGACTGAAAGCTATCGAATCTACACCTATTATTGATTATCTGATAAACCCAACTCTAGAATGCCCTTGTGGGAAAATTGTGGGCACCCAGAGTTTAGGAAAGGAACAATAAACTCCAGGTCAGTCGTGGGACTGGTATGTGCAAACAAAAATAGTTTATCTTTTAAAACAAACATCAAAGAGTTTAAAACAAATCCGCAATGCTTTTTGGAAAATGAAACTACCATAAGGTCTCCCGCCACACACACAATGCAAACGCAGAATTGGAGGAGATTTCTCCTAATGATAGTCAAATATGCTTGATATGAGAAATTTTCTTTGATATTATTACTAGTGCATAGTGTAGAAAAAACCATTTCGAATGTATAATATAAATCCTAGCCAGCATAGACATTCCGAGCTATACCTACTACAGCTACCATCTAAATAGTGGTGACCACCATAAGTAAATGGCAGGTTCTACAAATAAACTGTACAAGGCACGTATTGAAGATTGGATTTCCAACAAATGGTTAGGCTAAGGAACTTCCTACTGCCACATGGGTACGCCTCTGGCGGGACGTCCCGAGAACCTAACCGGATCTCTGCCAACACAAGGCCAGGTTACCTCTGTAACTAGGTAACTACTACTCGAGCATGCCACATGAGTAAGTATCTGGTCTCCATACCATGATACCACCCTTTTCCAGAAGGGAATGACACACCCTAAAGGGAGCGACCCTCATAACCTTGCCGCATCTTTCCTGTTTCGACCATTTCTGGGGTGTGAGGTCCTGATGCAGTCTCGTCCACAAAGTTATGCTTTATACAAAAGCCATGCTTTGATCAACAAATGATACACAGCAGCACTCAGCATGCCACACTACCAAATTGGGAGTATATCACTGATAAATATTAACTACATAACCTCTGAGCTCGTACGTCTCAGAGAAGGATGTTAAGCTAAGAGAATGAGTTCTCCACCACCAAGTAGAAATGTATTTGATAGAGATCAGTTTAATATCTCGAAGTGTAATGTCGCACATACAACCATACAAGTCTGTTCCGGGTTCGAATAGAACCGAAGGCACTTCCGAAGAAGCCCTTGCAATCTGGGTGTCCACAATCCCGATCGGACTTCCCATCACTTAGGGAATCTCTATACCGTAGCTACTCGGTGCAGAGACAATCGATAAGTCATCCTATCATTCTCGAAGACACCGGTCTTCAAATGCAATCCATAACGTCGTATCGTTATTCATAATGGGTTATATGACACAAGGTCCTCTCCCGGCTAAACTGAATAATGAGCGCAATATTTAAAGACATATGGATATGAGATTTCAGTTAAGTCACAACTTAAAAATCCAAAGCTTTTCTTTCAAATGGTTAAACAAATTACCATTTTAAATCTTTAAACAAAAAGATTTATTTTCACAAAGTTTCACCCAGTTTCACAAAGATCTATTCATAGATTTATCAAAACGATTTCCATTTCAATTGGATTAACTCATTAAATCTTTAAATCAAAGATTTAACTTATAGCTTTCAAACCGTTTCCAAAGATTTATTCATAACTTGGAAGACCATTTTCATTTTAGCCTTGAAATCCTTTTAACACAAATTGGAAGTTCATTTCTTATGTGAAAGCTTTTATTATTTGAACAAATAGTTTTTATTTCGAAAAAATCCAATTACATCTATACAAGTTGAAAACTTGGGTTAAATTCAAAGTCCCAAAACAACGCTTTAAAAATGGTTTAAAACGTATATAAACTTGTATAACCTCTTTAAATCATAAATAGAATTCAATTTCAAATTTATAATTCAAATTTAAATCAAATTTCAAATCTAAATTGAGTTATTCAAAAATGACTTAAATCATTGAAATTCCCTTTCAAAAACTTTTTATTTTAATCCCCACCCATTTCCATAACTATCTGGATTCAAAAATTCAATTTTAAAAATTACTTCAAAAATCTGTGACTTAACCCATTTCCTCGTGCAATCCATATTTGTGTGTGTATAAGTGTGGTCCAGGGGTTTTACACAATAGTGCACAACATCAATCATCACAGATTCAATCATATCAATATCGATAAGCGGTATAACCCATAACGCTTATCTTTATTCACAAATTCATTGATAAAATGAATTTATCAATCATAATTTACCATTACGATTCGATGTGGGTTTTGGATAACCAACTGGAATCCGACTCCCTATCGCATCGAAACTCAAATGCCGTTTTACTGGCCAAGGGGTTTTCATATTCATACAACCGTATATTCATCACAGATATAACAGCTCAGCACAAAGAATTACATAGCATCACATCACATATCAAATATATCAATCCATCACACAACATTCAGTAACAATTAAACATCTACAATTAAGATGAATAAATTGTGTGGTTTTAAATTTATTACTCACATAATCACTTTCATTAGTATTTTTTTTAATCAATGATTAATTATCATTAATTTCAATTGATTAAGTCTTAATCACCTTCATTAATTAATCATTCCTTAGTTATCTTAATTAATTAACCCTTAATTGTAATTAATTAAATATTAATAAATTATTCCCTAATTAATTACTTTGATTAATAAACCCTTAATTATTGATTAATTAAATCTTAATTATAATTAATCATCCTTTAATTAATTATTCTTAATTTAATTACCCTAATTAATTAACCAATTAATTAATTATGCTTTAAAGTAATTAACCCTTAATATTTGATTAATCAATCTTTAATCTTTAATTATCTACTCTTAATTAGTTTCACTAAGTAATTATTATTTTATTTAATCATTCATTAATTACTTGATTAATTAACTTGAATTATTAATTAATTTCTTTAATTACTCTAATTAAGTAATTCACTTCTAATAATAATAATAATTTCCCTTTAACAAATATGTTAACTTAAACTTTGAAGGTCACTTAACCATTTTAAAACATCCTTTATAATAATTAACTTCTTTATACATTATTAAGAAGATAACCTTCAAACTAAAGTTAATTTATTTTAAACCATTTAAATTTAGATTAATTAAAACAATTTATTTACAACCCTCCTTAACTTATTTTAAAACTTAGGAAACGTTAAACATTGAAAGAAAATTAATTTAACAAATTTTATTTTCAAAAACTTGATTTTCCTTAAACTTCAAAACTGTTTTACATACTGACTCGAGACCTGCTTCGAGTTGAACCCGAGCAAATTGCTCCATTGCTTCGGGTTTTTCAAAAGTTAACCCGAGCGCCCCAAATTTTTAACCTTAAAAATTTCTAAGTATTTTACTCTCCTACAACCATCCTACTTCGAGTTAAAACTTGAGCTACGCCATCACTTCTCCGAGCCTAAACTCGAGAATCACACGAACAACATGCTTCTTCTTCCACACTTCACAACCCAGATACCCACGTGCACAGTGTACGTGCGCACCAGAATTCGCCACCCAGACCATCGGCGATTGCTCCCCACAGATCAACGACTACCTCCTCAACTCAACCCATCACCTAACATCGACGAATTCACTATAAAATCGAAACGAGCATTCGAGCTCAACCTGGAAAACTCAAGCTTCGATCAGAAACACCCCATGCCGTCGACCTCGTCCACCGATAACCTGGCCACCTCAACCAAAGCTACTCCGTCGACCCCCAATCAATTCCCCCCTGGTGCGATTGAATATGACTCCTTGACGAGAACGCGGCTCCACTGAGAATTCCATCAACCAAAAGCTACCGTCGAACCCTAGATCAACCCATTCCTATCGCCGCAACACTTTATAAATTCAATTCATATTTTTCTCAAATCCATCGACCTATCAGCTAGCTTCGCCCTTAATCACGATTCATACTTTACTGTTGATTTCCCAAAATTGACAAAAATCCAAATTTCATTCAACTCAAAAGTTTTCCATAAATTCTAGCTTAAAAATTCTAAGATGATCATCAAAAATCATGGATTCGAAGTACGAATTCATTCTTGTAATTAAAAATCGAAACCCTGACATTTGAAATTTTTGTTAAAATTCCGATCATCTCTGTTTGTTTTTATTTTTAAAAATAACTACAAACAATTATTCATGAAATATTTTTAAAATTAGTATTTCAAGGTCATAATTATTTTTCGTTTACAAATTGAGTCCTGAAATCATCTTGATAGGATGATTTGAATTTTTATAACAGGTTCCATAGACCTGTAACAATGAACAAAGACACATGACTGTATACAGACATATATACTCAAGCAATCTCCCAAACATACTGACATAGTTATCAACTAAAAATATATATTTCAAGCATCAACTCAAATGTCAAAACATATAAATGGGTTCGAGTGTGTTTGCTCACCTGAAGATGCAGCAGAAACAAAGAACAAGGAACAGAGACACTTTTCAAAATGAGGATGGCCTGTAAAAAAAATTTCTTAATTTTTGAAGCTTGGATCTGCAAGTTGTAAAAAGAAACTTTTCTTATTCCCTATTGTATTTGCTTATTCAGTCCATCAATGACATTCAAAGATCAAGTTTAACTTACAGTTTGCATTTCTTATGCACAGAGATTAGGGTCTGCATTTGCAACCAGAGATTGATTGATTTTTTTTCTTTGAACTTGATTTGTTCCCTGTAACTGATTAGTTTTATTGATTAATTCTTGCTCTAACACTGTTTGGCAACTTCAAATTAAAACCTTTTAAAGGAATTTACTTGCCTTAATTTGTTTGATAGAATCTGTACTACCTCTGGCAAAAAAAAACTACAGCACTGTATTTTTATAAATCTGCAAATTTTTTTTGAATTTGTTTTATGTTAAAAACTTGATTTTGAAACCATAAATTTATTAAACTTTAAAGTTAAAAACTTACCTGAGGGTAAACCTATAGCTTGATGTTGAAGAAGATTTCAGATTTTTTTCATCTTTGAATCCAAGAGAAATGCTTCAGCCTTTTCTGATTTTTTCTACTTTTTTTTCTTTGGTGTTTAGATTTGGAATGCCAAATCTTTTGTTACTGATTTGTTCAGATTTGCTGAGATATTATATGATTGCATATGGGGAGATGGAAAGTTTCTTTGTAATTTTAAATTTCATTATTTTATTTAATTAAATATATTGGATGCCATTTGTTCAAAAATGATCATGAGATCTCAATGTTTGTTGATTCCTTCACTCCATCCCTTTTGTATATGTTTAACACTTATAATTTTCAAAGACAAAAGATTTTTTATTTTTATTTTTAAAATATTTTTTTATCATATTTACTTTATAATTGTACTTCTTTATTCATTTGTATGTGTATATATACATACATTGTTGAAAGAAAAATTGTTTTTATCCAATATTAACATTATATACATTATTCCTTAATGATTTTAAATCGCACTTATTTTTAAAGCATTTATTTTAAATTTAAATTCAAATTTCAATTCAACTTGAATTATAATTCATTTATGTCTATTTATATATATTCATACATACCTTTAATAAATTTAAATTCCATCTCAATATATATACAATTCTACTCATATATGCAATATACATATATGTATGAAATTTTAAATTTAATTGAATTTTTAAAACACTCATTATTTCAAAAAATTTAAACTCAAAAGGAATTGGAGTTTATTTATATATAGTTTATTACTTATTTTATTTATTTGAGATTTTTTCAATACAATCTCAAATTAAATTCCGAAAGTTTAAAAATATATTACTAATTTAAATTGATAATTTTTTGGGATGTTACTTTTTATTCATAAGATATTAAATATAGAATTTCAAATCCATAGTTAAATTTTAAAATCAATGTCCTAATAAAAAATTATCCTATTTAAATTTGGAAAATTCAAATTAATTTACAATTTTACTCACAAATTTATATCAATCACCAATTTTAATTTTACTCAAAAATGGGGATCGTTACAGAGTCAGTACGGGCTTTTCGGGTCGCGTAGTCGTTTCGATCCAACCCTACCTATATATAGGCTGTTATAAACACTAGTTGTTTCTCATATTATTATTTCTATACGTACATCTTTTTCCTTCTTTTCAAACCTAATTTCCAAATTGCAAAACCTAATTACAAAATAAATAACGAAAAAAAATTGCTCCAATTTACTTGGAGTTGGGAAGAGGTTTACTTCGAGTTTCAAAGGAGAAAACCGTGCAGCTACTTGGGGTCAAAGAGAGTTCAAGCCCAAACAAGACGGATCTGGGCGCGCTTCGAGTTCCAGAGACGAAAACCCTGGAGCAACTTCGGGTCAGGAGTCAAATGACTCGGGCGTTAGGTCATTTTGGCAGAAACTCAAAGCAAGCACTGGGTAATTGAGGCGGCGACTCAAAGTAAGACCTAAAGTCAGAATTTTCCAATATTCTAACATTAATAACATTTGCATATAAGCTCCGATTCACACGCCTTTTTCTCCGTTGAGATCGTATCAGAATTTCGAAAATTATAGAGCTGTTTTGGATAAATTCTAAGACTGTTGAATTTTGGGCCTTATTTTGGGTTTCAAATCAATTCGAAACTAAACTATCTTATGTTAGTTAAATTACATTTATGAGGCGATTTAAAATTAATTGATCGATATTTGGTTGTTTAAAATTTTCATTCTATTTAAATTCGAATTTTTTTGCATTTAATCATCATTTAATTTAATATTGAATTTAAACTATCAATTTAATATCTGTTATTGATTATCAGTTATTTGGTGATGTTTATTAATCGATTTGGATGATTGTGATGGATGTTTGATTGTTGATATTGTATGTGTAACAACCCGCATATTTAACGATTTTATATTTAAATGTTTAATTTAAATATAGCATCGTTAGTCGGATTTTGAGTCCGAAATGTTACTTTTTGCAAACGGCCGAATTGGGACTCGAAACCATTTCCATTGATTCCAAAATGGCGTTTGCGATCTTTTTGAGTGTAACCTTTGATATGTTTGGAGTAAGTGAAATTTTGGCTACTTTTTCTACTTGGGTTTTGGGTTTGGGTTCAGCCCACTAACTATCTAACTAACCTTAACTCAGCCCTCTCCTCTCATTCACTTATTCCATTTCTCAAAACTTAAGCTTAAAACTGAAAATGGTGGAAGGGAAAGAGAAATAGAAATTGCAAGCCCTAAATCCATTTGCAAACTCCAAATTCTTGCTCCAAAATCAAAGAGAATCCATCGGTAAGTCCTTCTTCATCTTCTCCAACTCTTCTCTTCAATTTCAGAAAAATTTCCTAAACCTAAATTGGGAAATATGTGTTTTATTCTTAGATTGAAGCTTGTTGAGTTGAAGTAGTGTTTGGTTGGTCTTCTCTGTAACGACCCGTATTTTACGTGTCGATGGATCGTAGAATTTACAGGTCGTTAGTGTTGTTTGTGGTGTTCCTAGCCTGAGTCGTATAAGGAGATAACTCGTGTGGTTAGTGTTGAGTCGTGACCGACTCATAGGCATTGCCGAGTTAAGGGTTGAGTCGTGACCGACTCATAGGATAGGTCGTGTACAAGTTACGACTCATAGGATGGAAGGCTTGGGAGTTAGGTCGTTTGAAGGATAGGTCGTAGGTAGGGGTGAGCGACCTAAGGAGCTAACGGGTTAGGATGTTAATGTGTTGAGAGTTAGGTCGGTTGAGCGACCTAGGATAGAGGAACGACCTAAGAAAGTGACCGACCTAGTGGAGAGCGACCTAAGAGGGGGTAGCGACCTAAAGGTTAGGCGACTTAGAGATGGACCGACCCAGGAAAGTAGCCGACTTAGGGTTTAGAGAGGCATGCTTGAGTCGTTGGTAGATGAGTCGTTAGGTCGCTAGCGCGACCTAAAGGAAATAGGTTGAGTCGTGAGTCGGCTATGTTGTTAGGTCGTAGCATGATAGGTCGGCAACGACCTAAGTTAGGTCGGAGGCTTTTGTATTGTGTGTTTGTTAGGTCGTTGGAGACATAGGTCGGCAGGGGTTTGAGTCGGCACTGGTATTAAGTCGTAAGTCGGCATGGTGGTTAAGTCGTCATACGACTTAGGACTTGGGATATGCGGCCTGTGTTTTAGGTTATGTCTGGGTTGTGTCGTAGGTCGTTAATGTTATAAGTCGTTAGGTCGGCCTTGGGCTTAAGTCGGCCTTGTTTGTTAGGTCGCAGGGGGTTTAGGTCGTGAGACCCTGTGTGTTTGGATAAGCCGTAGGTCGCTAGGGCGGGCTGGTTTTAGGTCGTAGGTCGTTGGAGTGTTAGGTCGGGGACGACCTAAAGGGCGACGACCTAAGGGTTGTTCAGCCTATAAATAGAGGGGTTTGGCTCACTTTTTGGCACCGGTTTTTGAAGCGACGAAGTGCTGCCATTTTGAGAGCTCGACTACAACATTTCTTCATTTTCTTTTCTCTATTCCAATCTAGTTCTAACATCCATCCAAGATCGAAGATCGAGATTGAAGATTCAAGCGCCAAAGTTGAAGATCTTCATCCAACAAAGCTAGATTTCATCGATTGAAGCGAGATGTTGCCGGATCAAGCCTTGATCTCCGCTGTCCAGATCTGAAGTGTTTAGTTTTTGAGGTGTTTGGGTGATTTGGTGAGTGGTAGTTATCTCTCACGCGGACCCAAAGGAGTATATTGGATTGGTGACTTGTTGGAGTGTTGTAGTTAGTGATTTCATGCATATTTCTTAGATCCAAGTGTAGATCCATGGTTTTTGAAGATGTTTACTTATGCAAGTTTATTTAATAAGTGTTAGAGACAAAACCCATGTTTTATATTTGATAGATCTATGCTAAAAACCATGATTTCACATATGTTGGACTTTTGCTCGTTTATTTACGAAATTCCCATTATAGTTGATATTGCTTAAATTGCTTAATAGATCTTGTTTGAATGATTGATTATTTGAATGTATGATTGATTTGATTGTTTCCAAGTTAGCTAGTAGTTGATTTGGAACAAGATGATGAAAGAGGATTCAAAAGCTATGGAAGAAGGCTCTTGAATGGTGAAAGCTGCTTAAGGCATATGTAGCGGATGTTGAAGCTCATATGTATAGATTGGATGATGTTGAGATGGGACTTTGCCATGATTTGATGAGGCAAACCATGTTGTTGAGTTGAGACTTTGCTTTGATGCGATGAAGCGAAGTATGATGTGAGTCTTGGCTTAATCCAAGCAGGGATCATTCCAAGCATGTTGATAACTTGAAGAGTAGTTCAAGTTGGTTGATAATGGATTGTTCAAGAGGTAGCTTGAGCTTGTATGAGGATAGTCGTCAAGAAGGATGGCTAGGAGGCTTGGATCTCGTCGTTGTTGAAGGTTCTAGCATGCTCAAAAGCAAGAGTACATGGGGCGCCCATAACGACTACAGGTAGGTAGTCGGGACACCCAAAAGACTACAGGTAGGTAGTTGAGTACTCTGGGCAAAGTAGATAAGTCCTAGGCACAAGGCAGTGTGCGGAGTTATGGTTAGAACCGGGGTTACCATTAGCCCTTGACAGATGGTCATTCAACTAACGGTGAAATCGAGGCAAGGATGACAGTGATAGCCAGAGTCATGGATGTTTGGTTGTATTATCATTCGGCTTCAAGAGCGGTGTTTTCTGGGTGCTTATCTGATCTTGGTTTAGGCCTTGGGGGTTTGTATTTGGAAAACATCGTCCTTGACTCGAGTGGTATTCGCTTTACCTTAATTGTCTATGTTGTTATGCTTGCTTCTCCTTAGTGTATGTCTGGGGCTATCACTGTAGAAAGAGGTGGAGTGGGATGGTTTGGTTCCTATTCCTTTTATCCTTTATGCTCTTTTGGTATGTTGGATAGTTAATTTACTGCTCACTAAGACTTTGTCTGACTCAAGGTTTTATGTCTCCTCTTATTACCTTGGGCTGTTCATCCATGTTTGGGATGGGCAGACTAGGTAGCAGGTGACAGGTGCTGTGCTAGGAGTTCTACGCTGAAGATGACGAAGACGAGCAGGAGGCTTTGCATATTAGTTTTCTTACTATATGTACTGGGTATCCGCTGCTGTATTTGGTTGAGTGATTTGTAGTGAGGCTTTCATGTATGGATTTGAGTAGATGATTGTACAAAACTACTGTGATGCTTATATGATGATGTTCTGTTCTATGGAGCTTCACTATATTATATTTCTCTATTGTATTTTATCCATGCGCTGTGAGTTATGCGATAGAGATTCTTTTGTTTTGTTTTACCCTGACTATCGTCCATGGCTGCCTGGCACGCCTTTCAGCGCATTATTTCCTTGTTTTGGTGCGGGAGTCATGGGCGGTCGTCACATTTGGTATCAGAGCTTTGGTTAATCGATTTCAGCCAACGCTCGCTGACGTAACGACGTATGAGAGGCGTAATTGTATTTTGATGAATGATTACTATATATAATATAGTAGCCTAGAAGGATTTGAACTCCTTATGCAGTTGTTTCTTAAGGTGTTCTAATCATTCTTATTACAGATATTAAGGATGAGTCGAAGAGGGAGACCAGCTGCAAGGGAAAGCCGTGCTGATGAAGGAGCTGTTGATTATGGAACTATGTTCGAAGCGATGATGACTTCGATCATGAGAAGGATACCAGCTTCAGGATCATCAGTGGATGTGGGAGTTCAAGTTCAAGCTCCAAGACCGGTGGATTTTGCTAAGCTTTGCAAGGATTATACTTCTCTTGGAGGAAAAGCTTTCTTGGGGACGGAGTCGACTATTGAGGTGCAGAGATGGATTGATGCATGTCGAAGGATCTTTGGTGACTTAGGGATTGAGGATGCAACTAAGAGAAAGCTTGCATCGAGACAGCTTCAGGGAAGAGCTGCTGATTGGTGGAATTCTATCACCATTGATACCCCAGAAGAAGAGATTACTTGGGAGCAATTCCAAGTTAGATTTGAAGCCAAGTTCATCTCTACGGCTCAGAAGTCTGTTTTGTTCAAGAGGTTTGTAGAGCTCAAGCAAGGTGGGAGACCAGTTCTTGAGTATATTTCTGAGTTTGAAGCTTTGTCCAAGTATGCCAGATCGTACATTGATTCTCCCTATCAGAAGAATGAGAAGTTTGTGACTGGTCTGGATGCTTATCTTGGGAGGCAGTTAGTGGATCATTTGGACGATCCATTTGAGAAGCTTGTGGAGAAAGCCCTTAGGCATGAGAGTTTGTTTCCTAAGGAAAGTTCTGTTGTTGCTGTAACCAGGGAAGGATCTAAACCACACCAGAATGGCAATAAGAGGAGGAAGCAGCAGCAACAGAAGGGTAAGGATGGCCAGAAGAAGCCGAAGAGCGAAATGACTTGCTATAACTGCCAGCAGAAGGGCCATCTTTACAAAGATTGTAAGAATCCCAAGGTGCCGGGAAAGTGTTACAACTGTGATAAGCTGGGACATATCAAGAAGGACTGTCCAGAACCGAGGAAAGATAGGCAGGTTGTGCAAGCCTATGCTTTGGGGGCTGTTCCATTGTCTTCGAAAGCTCCTACTGCTGAAGAGAAGGGGAAGAGTGTGGTTGTTCAAGGTACTCTTTCTATTTGTGGTGTTCCAGTTAGAGTGTTGTTTGATACTGGAGCGTCGCATTCTTTTGTTTGTGATGATTTGGTAAGCCGGTTAGGTATGAAACCGGATATTGTTGATAGGCCATTGGTTGTGACTAATCCGGTAGGGGGTTCGTCATGTTTGTGTATGTTATGTCGTGGTCTAGTTGTGTCGAGTCATGATTGCTCGTTTGTTTGTGATTGCTTTGTTCTGAACTTTGCGGGGTTCGGAATTATTTTGGGCATGGACTGGCTTAGGAAGTATGCGGCTAGGATTGATTGTGAGAGGCTTGAGGTGACAGTCGGAAATGTGGAAGGGCGAAAGGTTGTGATACGATGTAAGCATGAGGAAGGCGTCTTCATGAGCTTCATGTATTCGCTGGTTGTTCCACGGGATGGACTGTCATCAGTGCCTATTGTGAATGAGTTTGGTGATGTCTTTGAGGAAGTCAAAGGGTTACCGCCGCATAGGGAGATCGAGTTTCGTATCGATCTAGTTGAGGGAGCCAGACCTGTTGTGATGCCTCTTAGGCGGATGGCACCGAGGGAGCAGCAAGAGCTGAAGGTGCAAGTTGATGACCTTTTGCAGAAAGGATTCATTCGGAGAAGTGTGTCCGAATGGGGTGCGCCAGTTGTGTTCGCAACCAAAACGGATGGATCGTTGAGGTTGTGTGTTGATTATCGTGAGCTGAATAAGGTGACTAAGAAGAACAAGTATCCATTGCCGAGAATAGATGACTTGTTTGACCAGCTTCACGAGGCTAAGGTGTTTTCTCAGATGGATTTGGCAACGGGATTTCACCAGTTGAGAGTGGCAAAGGATAGTGTGCCGAAGACTGCTTTCAGGACACCATCCGGGTTTTATGAGTGGCTGGTAATGCCGTTTGGATTGACTAACGCGCCAGCATATTTTGTGGATCTTATGAATAGGGTATTCAGAGATCAGTTGAATAAGTTCGTGCTTGTGTTCGTGGATGATATTTTGGTTTACTCCAGAACCGAGGAAGAGCACAAGACGCACTTGAGGATTGTTTTGGGAATTTTGTGGAAACATCAGCTGAAGGCTAAGTTTTCGAAGTGTCACTTCTGGAAGAGTGAAGTGAGGTTCTTAGGCCATGTTATCTCTGGAAATGGAATAGCGGTTGACCCCGCTAAGGTGGCAGCGATCCAGGATTGGGTTAGACCTAAGAATGCATCTGATGTGAGAAGTTTTCTTGGATTAGCAGGATATTATCGTCGGTTTATCAAAGACTTTTCCAAGATAGCTGCACCGTTGACAGGATTGACGAAGAAGAACCAAGTGTTCAGATGGGATGATAAGTGTGAGCAAGCTTTCGTAATCCTGAAAGAACGACTGACAAGTGCTCCTGTTTTGACTATTCCGAGTGGGAATGATGAGATGGTGGTTTACACCGATGCATGTGGCACTGGACTAGGAGCGGTGCTAATGCAGAAGGATAAAGTTGTTGCGTATGCTAGTCGACAACTAAAGCCGCATGAAAGGAATTATCCGACTCATGATTTGGAGTTAGCGGCGATTGTGTTTGCTTTGAAGATGTGGAGACACTATCTATTGGGAGTTAGATTTGAGTTGTTTACAGATCATAAGTCGTTGAAGTATCTGTTTTCCCAAAAGGATTTGAATCTTCGACAGCAACGGTGGCTAGAGTTCTTAGCATCGTATGATTTTGGTATAGCCTATACTCCAGGGAAAGGTAACGCAGTGGCTGATGCGTTAAGTCGAAGACATGCAGGTTTGGGAGCCATGTTTTCGGAATGGAAGAGTCTTGAGTATTTGGCTGAGTTTGATTTCAGGCCCAGATGTGAATTGGAACCTGAGATGTTGGCAAACTTATCGATAAGGCCTACTCTTGTGGAAAGGATTGGCGAGAGCCAAAGGAGAGATGATAAGCTTGTCAAGATTATCCGTGATTTGGAATCCGGATTGGATCAGGAGAAGGATAAGGGATTCGAGGTCGATCGAGAGGGTTGGCTTCGAAAGCAAGGACGATTGGTTGTTCCTGATGTTGATGGATTGAGAGATGAGGTTCTGAGGGAGAGTCATCATTCGAAGTTGACGATTCATCCAGGTGGAAATAAGATGTATCGGGATATGAAGAGAACCTACTACTGGGAAGGTATGAAGAAGGATGTTGGAAATTTCATTTCCAAGTGTATGAACTGCCAGTTGGTGAAAGCTGAGCAGAAGAAGCCCAGTGGATTACTTCAGCCATTAGAGGTTCCTATATGGAAGTGGGAGCAAGTGTCGATGGATTTTATCGATGGTCTGCCTAGGACAAGAGCAGGGAATGAAGGGATTTGGGTCATAGTAGATCGTTTGACCAAGAGTGCAAGGTTCATTCCTGTTCGATCGACTAGGACTGCATCGAAGTTGGCTGAATTATATGTGAAGTGGATAGTTCGTTTCCATGGTGTTCCGAAGAGTATAGTGAGCGATCGAGATCCATTGTTCACCAGTAGATTTTGGAAGAGCTTCCAGGAAGTTTTGGGAACTGAGTTGTGTTTGAGTACAGCTTATCACCCTCAAACAGATGGTCAGACTGAGAGAGTCAACCGAGTTTTGGAAGATCTTCTTAGAGCATGTGTTTTGGACTTCGGAGGATCATGGGAAGATCACCTTCATTTGGTGGAGTTTGCTTATAATAACAGTTATCAGTCGAGTATTGGTATGGCACCATATGAGGCATTATATGGAAGACCGTGTAACTCTCCGACATGTTGGTTGGAAACTGGAGAAAAGCTGATACTTGGGCCAGAGATGATTCGACAGACTTCAGATTGTATAGAGATCATTCGGCAACGAATGAAGGCAGCCCAAGATCGTCAGAAAAGTTATGCCGATAATCGTCGTAAGGATTTGGAATTCGACGTAGGTGATATGGTTTTTGTGAAGATTTCTCCATTGAAGAATGCTATAAGGTTTGGGAAGAAAGGAAAGTTGACTCCGAGATTTGTTGGACCATTCCCGATTATCGAGCGTATTGGAAAGCTCGCTTATAGATTGGAGTTACCGGAAAAGATGACGGGTGTGCACAATGTTTTTCATGTATCTTATCTACGGAAGTATGTGCATGACCCGAGTACGGTAGTTTCTGCTGATAGCTGTGAAGATTTGGAGGTTGATCCAGTTGTTACAAGACCTCGTAAGCCGCTTCGTATTGTTGAAACTGATACGAAACAGCTTAGGAGGAAGACGATTACGTTGCTCAAGGTACAATGGAGTGATGATGTTAACGACTGTACATGGGAGGAGGAAGAGAGGATGAAGGCAGCTCATCCCGGACTCTTCGAGGTATCGCCCTAAAGTGTCGTGACATCTCATGAATTTGTAGCTTGTTCTGAGTCTTAGAATTCTGCATCCTAGGCTAGAATTGGTTGCATGGTTTGTTGATTGCTTTGGATGGTAGGCATGCAGAATATCTTTGATTTCTGATTGTTTGCTTGGAATTTCGGGGGCGAAATTCCTAAGGGGGAGAGAATGTAACGACCCGTATTTTACGTGTCGATGGATCGTAGAATTTACAGGTCGTTAGTGTTGTTTGTGGTGTTCCTAGCCTGAGTCGTATAAGGAGATAACTCGTGTGGTTAGTGTTGAGTCGTGACCGACTCATAGGCATTGCCGAGTTAAGGGTTGAGTCGTGACCGACTCATAGGATAGGTCGTGTACAAGTTACGACTCATAGGATGGAAGGCTTGGGAGTTAGGTCGTTTGAAGGATAGGTCGTAGGTAGGGGTGAGCGACCTAAGGAGCTAACGGGTTAGGATGTTAATGTGTTGAGAGTTAGGTCGGTTGAGCGACCTAGGATAGAGGAACGACCTAAGAAAGTGACCGACCTAGTGGAGAGCGACCTAAGAGGGGGTAGCGACCTAAAGGTTAGGCGACTTAGAGATGGACCGACCCAGGAAAGTAGCCGACTTAGGGTTTAGAGAGGCATGCTTGAGTCGTTGGTAGATGAGTCGTTAGGTCGCTAGCGCGACCTAAAGGAAATAGGTTGAGTCGTGAGTCGGCTATGTTGTTAGGTCGTAGCATGATAGGTCGGCAACGACCTAAGTTAGGTCGGAGGCTTTTGTATTGTGTGTTTGTTAGGTCGTTGGAGACATAGGTCGGCAGGGGTTTGAGTCGGCACTGGTATTAAGTCGTAAGTCGGCATGGTGGTTAAGTCGTCATACGACTTAGGACTTGGGATATGCGGCCTGTGTTTTAGGTTATGTCTGGGTTGTGTCGTAGGTCGTTAATGTTATAAGTCGTTAGGTCGGCCTTGGGCTTAAGTCGGCCTTGTTTGTTAGGTCGCAGGGGGTTTAGGTCGTGAGACCCTGTGTGTTTGGATAAGCCGTAGGTCGCTAGGGCGGGCTGGTTTTAGGTCGTAGGTCGTTGGAGTGTTAGGTCGGGGACGACCTAAAGGGCGACGACCTAAGGGTTGTTCAGCCTATAAATAGAGGGGTTTGGCTCACTTTTTGGCACCGGTTTTTGAAGCGACGAAGTGCTGCCATTTTGAGAGCTCGACTACAACATTTCTTCATTTTCTTTTCTCTATTCCAATCTAGTTCTAACATCCATCCAAGATCGAAGATCGAGATTGAAGATTCAAGCGCCAAAGTTGAAGATCTTCATCCAACAAAGCTAGATTTCATCGATTGAAGCGAGATGTTGCCGGATCAAGCCTTGATCTCCGCTGTCCAGATCTGAAGTGTTTAGTTTTTGAGGTGTTTGGGTGATTTGGTGAGTGGTAGTTATCTCTCACGCGGACCCAAAGGAGTATATTGGATTGGTGACTTGTTGGAGTGTTGTAGTTAGTGATTTCATGCATATTTCTTAGATCCAAGTGTAGATCCATGGTTTTTGAAGATGTTTACTTATGCAAGTTTATTTAATAAGTGTTAGAGACAAAACCCATGTTTTATATTTGATAGATCTATGCTAAAAACCATGATTTCACATATGTTGGACTTTTGCTCGTTTATTTACGAAATTCCCATTATAGTTGATATTGCTTAAATTGCTTAATAGATCTTGTTTGAATGATTGATTATTTGAATGTATGATTGATTTGATTGTTTCCAAGTTAGCTAGTAGTTGATTTGGAACAAGATGATGAAAGAGGATTCAAAAGCTATGGAAGAAGGCTCTTGAATGGTGAAAGCTGCTTAAGGCATATGTAGCGGATGTTGAAGCTCATATGTATAGATTGGATGATGTTGAGATGGGACTTTGCCATGATTTGATGAGGCAAACCATGTTGTTGAGTTGAGACTTTGCTTTGATGCGATGAAGCGAAGTATGATGTGAGTCTTGGCTTAATCCAAGCAGGGATCATTCCAAGCATGTTGATAACTTGAAGAGTAGTTCAAGTTGGTTGATAATGGATTGTTCAAGAGGTAGCTTGAGCTTGTATGAGGATAGTCGTCAAGAAGGATGGCTAGGAGGCTTGGATCTCGTCGTTGTTGAAGGTTCTAGCATGCTCAAAAGCAAGAGTACATGGGGCGCCCATAACGACTACAGGTAGGTAGTCGGGACACCCAAAAGACTACAGGTAGGTAGTTGAGTACTCTGGGCAAAGTAGATAAGTCCTAGGCACAAGGCAGTGTGCGGAGTTATGGTTAGAACCGGGGTTACCATTAGCCCTTGACAGATGGTCATTCAACTAACGGTGAAATCGAGGCAAGGATGACAGTGATAGCCAGAGTCATGGATGTTTGGTTGTATTATCATTCGGCTTCAAGAGCGGTGTTTTCTGGGTGCTTATCTGATCTTGGTTTAGGCCTTGGGGGTTTGTATTTGGAAAACATCGTCCTTGACTCGAGTGGTATTCGCTTTACCTTAATTGTCTATGTTGTTATGCTTGCTTCTCCTTAGTGTATGTCTGGGGCTATCACTGTAGAAAGAGGTGGAGTGGGATGGTTTGGTTCCTATTCCTTTTATCCTTTATGCTCTTTTGGTATGTTGGATAGTTAATTTACTGCTCACTAAGACTTTGTCTGACTCAAGGTTTTATGTCTCCTCTTATTACCTTGGGCTGTTCATCCATGTTTGGGATGGGCAGACTAGGTAGCAGGTGACAGGTGCTGTGCTAGGAGTTCTACGCTGAAGATGACGAAGACGAGCAGGAGGCTTTGCATATTAGTTTTCTTACTATATGTACTGGGTATCCGCTGCTGTATTTGGTTGAGTGATTTGTAGTGAGGCTTTCATGTATGGATTTGAGTAGATGATTGTACAAAACTACTGTGATGCTTATATGATGATGTTCTGTTCTATGGAGCTTCACTATATTATATTTCTCTATTGTATTTTATCCATGCGCTGTGAGTTATGCGATAGAGATTCTTTTGTTTTGTTTTACCCTGACTATCGTCCATGGCTGCCTGGCACGCCTTTCAGCGCATTATTTCCTTGTTTTGGTGCGGGAGTCATGGGCGGTCGTCACATTCTCCTTGTTATTGAGCTCCGTCTTCTTGTTTTTGGGTTAAGGTGAGTTTTGAACTCACATCTACTTCTCTTGATTTCATTGATGTTGGGTATGAATTCCTAACACCTTGTTCATATGCATTTGCCTTTAGTTTGAATTGAATTGGTGAATATTTCATTTTTGGAGTTTTGGAGTCAAATCGTTGAAAATCATAACGTTGATGTTTGATCATGGTTTTTGGTGGTAAATCGGAGTCAATGGTGTTGGGTTATCGATTGGCAAAATCCCCTTAAGTCCATAGCTCGATATGTTGCAAATGGGGTGAGTTGCTCCTCCATTTGCTAGGCTGGGAAAACAATTCCAGCTACAGCCAGTCGAATGACCCCCTGCAGTCAGTCGACTGACTGCAGAGAGTAAAAACTCTCGGGTTGTGGTTCAGTCGACTGACTGCAGTAGGCCAGTCGACTGACCTGCTTCATTTTGTCCAGTGTGCCCATCTGTTTGTGATTTTCACTTTTATCGATTTAAATTGATTCCAATTAGTTGTTTTTGCATATTTGACCTTGATGATTCCTTTTTGACTTCATTCACGGGTTTTGTAAATGATTTCTTCAAATCATATTAAAAGTTCGCTTCTCCGATTTATAAATTCTATTTAAAATACACGCACAATTTCGCACTTCGAGCGAAGTGGAAGGGTGATTAAATGGTTAGGCAAAACACGGACCATGAATCTGTGTGTTTATCTTTCCGATTAGTCCCCGACCTATTCGATTGATCGTTTGGACCTTCAGGTTTGGTTTATCGATGATATGAGGTAAACTTTGTACTGCTTTGAGTGTGAAAGTGGCTGACGGATAGTAAACCGTTTAGTGCGAACGAGTGGTTATGGGACATACGTTAACACTTTTCGGATTCCTTTTCGAGAGTTGTGACACATTCCGCCAGTTAGTGGTGTCCAGTACTGGGTCTCTGACCTTCACCACTACGGTTTGTTGCCTTCGGGTATGTGCCTTCGGGTTTGTGCCTTCGGGTTTGTTGCCCTTTAGTATCGCTTCCGATGTTGGTCGTTATGAGCCGCATGGGTGATATTGGGTTGCCCTTTAGTATCGCTTCCGATGTTGGTCGTTATGAGCCGCATGGGTGATATTGGGTTTGGAGTCTTCGGGCTCATGGATCCTTGTTTGGTATCGCCCTTCGGTGTTGGTCTTTTTGAGCCGCATGATGTGTAGCGATTACCTTGTGGAACTTGTATGTGACGCCCCACCTCTATACCCACGCTAGCCAAGAACACTACTGTGAATGCTGTCAACTAGCTCGGAGAATAAGGCTGTTGAGGAGCGACCATCTGTACAATTGCTTAGTGTGACTACCGATATGCCAGATAAAAATATAACTTTTCATCTCAAGAGGAAATCCGACATACCGACACAAACTCAAAGCTACTACACAGTGGCTATAAAGATCTTCGGAAACAAATATAGAAATAAACATAACATAAATCAGTCACAGGACAATTCATATCACAAAGGCGGAAATAGATATGAATGTTACACATAAAAGTGTATATCAGAGTAGTGGTCAAATAAGATCCACAATAACACAAAAGAATAGATACAAGTGCTAGACAAAAATATGTATACATCAAGGAGTCTATATCATAAATGTATACAACAAAAACTACTAAACTATAGTAGTTAGCCAAAAGGTCAGATGATGGTCCGATAAGGAGTCAAGCAGAAGCACCTGTAAAATCTCAGTCTGACCCGAGTATTATTTAATAAGAAAATAATAAACGGATCAGTCTAGCTATAAATATCAGATGAAGTGATATATAATAAGAGATATGACATAAACGTATAATAATCACAATGCCAAGCTGTGATAAATAAGTAATTGAAAATCAACAAGAGATTAATCAATATCACAATAATCTACTCAAGATAAAAAGGAATGTCATACTCCTAATTTCATTCACCAAGCCACAATAAATGACATATATATCAATGCCAATCGTAAAAGTTGGTGAAACATAAATTCCAGAAATCAACACAAGAAATCCAGAAATCACAATAAAAGGATGGCCAATCCCATAAAAATAAACTCCTCCTGACAGGGTATAGTCCCCCATTGCGGACATTGAGCCGAAGCTCCTCCTGGTGAGCCGAAGCTCCTCCTGACAGGGTATAGTCCCCCATTGCGGACATTGAGCCGAAGCTCCTCCTGGTGAGTCGAAACTCCTCCTGACAGGGTATAGTCCCCCATTGCGGACATTGAGCCGAAGCTCCTCCTGGTGAGTCGAAACTCCTCCTGACAGGGTATAGTCCCCCATTGCGGACATTGAGCCGAAGCTCCTCCTGGTGAGTCGAAACTCCTACTGACAGGGTATAGTCCCCCATTGCGGACATTGAGCCGAAGCTCCTCCTGGTGAGTCGAAACTCCTCCTGACAGGGTATAGTCCCCCATTGCGGACATTGAGCCGAAGCTCCTTCTGGTGAACCGAAGCTCCACAAAAATGAAGTATCGTCCTCGATATGGACAAAGAGACATCGCACATTGCTAGTCTAAATCACAAAGATGATCATCATGATCAACAAGAAGCGTCGATTACAGTAAGCTAGTAAATATATGAGCTTAGCTTCATGTCCCATAACCACTAGCTTAACTTAAATATTTACGAACAAATTGTAGATCTCCACTAGAAAATTGTCACAAGAGGTTCAATCGAACAAGTCCAAGAATTAACCGACGAAGTAAACGCAAGCGTTTCATACCACTTGTTTTACTAAGTCGTTTAATTAGATTTCTCATACGAGTGAGGTAAAGGTTTGTATATACTAATAGATTGGAAAACGGTTTTATAAACGAATTTGGTATTAAAATAGTATTGAAATCGTTTGAGGAAAGAGTTTTGATATTTACTACTAGTATAGAAAACCTTCATATTTTTAAAGTGACAAAGCACAAGGAAGATTGTAGAAACAATCAATCACAAAGATCACATTCGAAGATGTGAATAAAAATCCAATGAAATCGATAAAGGATCCATCGAAGTGGATATATCTAAAATTCCCAAAGAAAATGAGTCATCAAAGATGATAATAAATGATGACAATAAATAGGATCATCACGAATCGATTTAAATTGGAAATTAATTCCAAAAGGGCAAATTGGACTAAAACAGCAGGTTCAGTCGACTGACCCTGTACCTGGAAATTTTTCAGGTTCAGGAAACTTTCTGTTTCCAGTTTCAGTCGACTGTGCAGAGTTTTTCAGTCGACTGAACCATGCCTGGAAACTCTCGGGTTTCAGGTTCAGTCGACTGAACAGAGTTTTCAGTCGACTGAATCGTGCCTGGGCTGTTTTTCAGCCTTATTCAAATGAAGAGCAAACTCTTCCAAAATGCAACCGGACGAACATTGGCTCTAAGGGTTTATGCCAATCGGCAACCCGGCCCTATATGCTCCACGGTGCATCACTAAAAGCATGATCAAACATCCATAAAAGGATTTCACACAAATTTGACTTAAAAACCCAAAAATTGGAGTATTCACAAAACCAATCCAAATCAAGAGCAAATGCACAAGAAGAAGTGTTAGGAATTCATACCCTACAACCAAAGATAATTATAGTCATGGATGTGAGATAAAAATCTCACCTTTTCACAAAATCGAATAAGAAGAAGCTTGAAAGAAAATGGAGAATCAACCTCTCTTCAACACAACCCAATTGAGCTTGAATCTAAGCTCAAAACAAGAACATTCCCAAAATTAGGTTTAGGAATTTCTGAAATTGGTAAGAGAATAAGTTGGAGAAGAAGGAGAGAAGCTTACCAATGGGTTCTTCTTGAGTTTGGAGCTAGGAGATGGATTTGCAAAGCAAGCTAGGGCTTAGGAATTTCTATTTTCCATTCTCTTCCTCCATTTTTGCTTGAGCTTGAGTGTTAGGAAAATAGAAGAGAAGTGAATGAAGAGGAGAGTGTTGGAACTGAGTTAAGTGGCTAATTGGCTCAGCCCAACCAAAGCCCTAAGCGGGAAAAAGTAGCAAAAATCAACTTTCTCCAAACATATCGAAGCTTATACTCAAAAAGGTCGCAAACGGCATTTTGAACTCAATGGAGGTGGTCTCGAGTCCTAATTCGACCGTATGCGAAAAGTAGGTTTTCGGACTAAAATCCGACGAACGATAAAATATTTAAATAAAATATTTAAATATAAAATCGATAAATATGCGGGTTGTTACAGACTCCCCTCCTTAAAGAAATTGCGCCTCGCAATAAGTAGGAAGGAAATATATGAAGTAACAACCATAGAAGCATATTAACACAAAAGAAAATTTGAAATAGGAAGTTCACCATAAAGTGCACAAAAGAGTTAGCAAGAAATATGGTGAAACTTCAATTTCCACAATAACACCGGGCTCAAGAATGAAAACCGGAATCCCTAAGGCATTCCCGTAGATAAAAGATGTGGGGAACGTCAAGATTAGCAGAAAATTGAGCCGGTGCAACGGCGTAGTACAAAAACGGTACGCCCGAAAAACTAGAAACTCAAACAATTTGGGACATCAGCGTAGTACAAAAACGGTACGCCCAATGAACCAAAGCAAAGACATCGATGCAGTACAAACGGTACATCCGATGAATCAAAAGCAAAGACATCGATGTAGTACAACGGTACATCCGATGAATCAAAGCCCGAATGATTTTAGGAACACCGACGTAGTACAAAAACGGTACGTCCAATGAACCGAACACAATAAAAGGACATCGGACGCTAGTCCTTAAAAGGAATGAGATAAATCTCAATAAAACGAAGTATACCAAAACGTCCGATGAACTTGATAGAAAAATAATTCCATTCAGACAACATCAAAAAATCAACCACTTGTTGCTTACGACAAAGCGCATTGGCAACACGATTTCCCTTCTCGGGAATAAAAGAATATCAAGATCATAAGATGCTAGGAACTCGACTCAACATAAAGTTCCTTATGAGAAAATAATTATTCCAAAGATTTATGATCGAGGTAGAGAACAAATTTCTCATCCAAATATGATGATGCCAAATTCCAAAAGTAAAAACAATAGCCGAGAGAACCAGATCATGAGTGGCATACCTAGTCTCGTTAAGCTATAATGATTTAGAAGCACAAGAGATAGCATGTTCTCCTTTGCAAGATAACGGCATCTAAACCAATACGACTAGTATCGGTACAAATAGCAAAGTCTTGGTTCCCCTTCAGGAATCACAAGAATAAAAGCATCAAAAAGAAAGAATTTCTTTTAAATAATCTTCTTTCCTAAAAAGTTAAAACTTTTAAAATTACATTTATCATTATGTAAGAATCTTTCTAGAAAAATTTACTATTTTACAAGTCAATATACCGTGTCTGATTGTCACATCAAAGCGTTTAGGAAATTCCTATCGATAACGTTGATCAAGCGCATCGACCAAAATTCTTAAAGCACTCAACGGGCAATACAATCACAAAATCATCTTTTATAGGATAATTAAATCTCTTACAAAGTTTTAAGGATATTCTTTGTTCGTTTCAAGAACAAAATCCAGTTTTACTTATAAATAAATCTTATGAAAAAGATTTGCAAAATTTTAAATTACTATTTTCATCCAAAATCAATAAATACAAGAATGGTCTCATCGAAATATTCATAGAATATTCGATTTATAAAATGGATGAAATAAGCTGGACAAATTGAATGACATAATAAGTCATTCGTAAGAATCATAACGAGTGCGGAATGCGGTAAGTGGAATGCTAACTTCCGCAACTCGTAGCAAATGAAAACCGGTGGCAAGGTCGAACTAGAAAGACCTTATCACCACACAAAAGATTTCCTAGGTGATAATCCTAAGACAAGTCAAATATACCGAAAAATTCTCAAACTATTTAGATGAGAGAAATAACACTTTCCTTATAAGTGGGCTTAAGGAATAAAATGATGCCATCAAGTTGGAATCAAAATCATAAAGG